>CM060561.1:110854966-113254966 GCA_030625065.1 Alectoris magna
GAAAGGAAAGGAAAGGAAAGGAAAGAAAGTGGCAGTATACAGCCTTTATTAGCTAAAAAAAATGTTCAGGGAGGGCACAGGATTCATTCTTAGGAGAAAGTGTTAAGGGTAAAGTTTTAAAAGTGCTCAAGGAGACACTGTTCTCCTTATCCTGTGATGAGCGTCCTGTACTAAAGTCTCTGAGTGGTCTAGTTACAGTTCTGCATGCATTGTGGTAGACTCTTAAAGTTGATTTACAATCCGTGTCTGCACTTTATTCCAGGGTTTAAAAAAGAGGCCTTAATTAGAATTATAACTATTTATGCAGGAAGGAAAAGAATGTGGATCAAGTTTCCTTACAGGCCAGCAAATCAGAGCACAGTGTTGAAAATAGGGGACACGTAAAGGCATGAACATTATGTTTTAGAAAATGAACTTCTAAGAGTTATCTATAGAGGAATCTTCTGTGGATATCATGTTTCAGAAACTACCCCACTGGATATGAACATTATGAACATGAACTGAGAACATTTTACTTATGGCCTCCTCTGTGGCATTGTGGTCTGCCAAGAATCATGCCTACCATACAGATGTAAGATGGAGGTGACAATGCATGAAGAGATACTTTAAGGTCACTCTGGCTCCCATATTATAAGGAAGAATACTGCTTCAAATCGGTATTAGGGAAAACATGACCTCAGGGGACTGCTGGTCATCTTCGCCTGACCATTGCAAAGTACTCTAAGAAAGATATGAGCACCAGAGAGTTTGACCTCCAGAGACTTCTGCTTTTATTGGTTGCCTCTCCAGCTAGGAGTCCTCAGATCTCCTTTGTGTCTCAGTGAAGAGTCCTGTATTCCTATTTTTTTGCTGATGGACAGTCAGCTATATTCCACCATGCACACACTGGAGGGAAGTCATTCTCATGCCTCCCCTCCTGGCAGGTGTGAGAGAGCCCTGATTTGCTGAAGATTTCTAACCGTCCTTAAGGCCCACTCTGATTCCTTTTCCTTTAGAGATCATAGAAGGCTTTCTCTGTAAGCTCCATAGTACTTTATGTCTAACTACACTTCTTAATTTATGTTGTGAATTCATTCATTTTCTTTGGGCTTGCTAAGTGCATCTAGTTTGCTCATGGTTCATTAAATTGTTTCTCAGCAGCTACCGTCAAACTTCAGTCAGAAGCCCCAGTTGAAGAAGTGGTATTTTTCTTGCTTGTGTTCTCTGCATACAGAAAGCAATCATGTTTGTATAATTCATGCTTTAAGTTCATCCAATAAAAAAAAAAAAAAAAAAGATTCTTCAATCTGTTGGGTTTTTTTTTTTTATATATCCTCCAAGTGTGAAAATGAGATTTATCAGTTATTAACTTGTTTATTTTTTTAAGGTATCTAGCTTTGTGTCACTGTTGATTTCAGTATTTGCAAACTGGCTTTGTCATTTTATTGATAGCACTTGAGTGAAGAACTCTCTGATAATATATGCAAACTCACAGCTCTCAACAAGCTTTACAGCTCCGTTAATGAGGGGATTAACAAGAGCACTGCAATGTATTTAACCTGCGGCACTAGCTCTGTTTCAATAAGACTTCAACAGCCTATTAAATGGAGTGGGGGCTCAATTAACCCAGACAAAGGCCACTCTACAGAACATGGCAGGGAGGACCACAGTTAGCATCTGCCTAAGCAGCTTGTTCCGAGCTGGAAATAAAGAGGGTGACATGTTCTCGCCCCGAGCTATGATATAACTGAAATGGTGATTCTAGTTCATCTGGGCTGACTGAATAAGTGACGGCATTGAAACCCACCACTATCTCGCCATATGACAGTTTGTAAAATCAGAGTGCACTCAACGGTCACCCCAGAGCCTCCTGCGTGATAAGACGGAGGTATTGTCCGCAGGTTGGTGGGAGCTTGTGCTCGTGCAAGGCTGCGGTGCTGCGTGGTGTCACGTTTGGATGCTTGGGGAACGTCAGTAGATCTTTCAGGGACTGTTGAGTTTCAGCAGTCTCTTTCCAGAGAGGGATTGGGCATAGAGGTGTTGTTGGTCTTTGTGTAATTGAATATTTCATCAGATTTTAGTATATAAACAGAAAAAAATGACGTGTTAGCAGGGCGGGAGAAAAACATAATTGGGGGAAAAAAAAAAAAAAAAAGGCACATTATACAATATATCTGCATGCCTTGCTAAGTTGTTGCTGTAATTTCACGAGTCTGTTTTAAAAGGTGCTACTTGTGCTTATGGTTAGACTTGTGCTGAAAATACTTCACTGGGTAAAGATCCTTTTTTTTCTCCTTGCTTAGGGGATAAGAAGAAATGTTTTTACTATACTTGGAGCAAAAAATGAGCTAATTTATGTATACTGGGCATTACTCTATTTGCTAAGTCTAGATTTAGGATTCTCAGTAGATATTGTTGCAAAGCACGGGTCTTTATCAAGGAGTGGTCACTGATGAAAGAAGATACAGATACTATTTAATATCATTATGATGACCAGATGTAAGAATCCAGAGGTGACGATGCAATTATTTGCAAAAGAACTGAAAATAATAGAAAATAGTTGTTGGGGTTTTTTTTTGTTCCCCTCTCCCCTCCCACTGGAAGAAGCAAAAAACAGAAATATCTAGCAAATCACTGATCAGTTCCAAATTTGCAACTAATTTGTAATTGTCTGCTTCAGACTACGCTAGAGATGCACTAGCCAGATAGAGGACCATTATTTGTTCATTCATTAAATGTTAAGCCTTTCAGGATCCGTGCTTATATTTATACATATAATCTTTTTTTTTTTTCCCCCCCATACAATGATCCTATACCGCACTGTACCACAACTCAGATTGGAAGAACGACAGGGTTTTCTATGATTTTGATATTGCGGGGTTTTTGGTTTGTTTGTTTTTCCTCTTACTCCTTTCATTGAGGAATGCTCTGTGTTCCTTAGAAAAGTATATGCTTGTGAACATGCATAAAGCAGCAGGCCTTCTTGTAGTTTTTCCCATAACCTGGTGACAAGGGCTAATAAAAACTGTTGTGTTATTAGGAGAATATTGGCTGGGAAGTTTCAAAATAACTTGGCGTAATTGTACAGACTTTGGCTAGTGTGAAGTGAGTATTAAGTCCATGGCTAAACTGAGGAAAAATGTATATAGACTTATCTATTTCTAGTTGGAACAATCAAAAATGTATCTGTTTCTCATAGATAAGAAGCACATGAATTTATCTACCTTGTGTATAATGATAAACACACAAACTTTTTTTTTTCCTGTTTATTCTAGTGCTCTATATATTTGATTGTATGTGAGACTCAAACACAAAGAAACATAAGAATCCTTCCCTCTTTCTGCAGATCACTTCTGATCTTGACTCTCGTGAAGTCTCGGGTCTCGAGTCATCTAAAACAGAAAACATCTTCATTTCTAATGCAGAAGAAAAAGAAGAAAAAATGACAACTTTTTGTATCCCCTCCAGTGATAATTAAGAAACACAAAAGAGCAGAGACCCAATTACTTTTGCTTTGGGGTCAACTTTAAGTACTTCTGATTATCATAGTGAAGACGTGTTGCTAATTTAGTACTTTTGTATAGAGGGTAATTTTCTTTCCCTGGATCTGTATGTTATTTTGATTTGAGTGTAAAATGTATGAATTACCATAGCAATGTATCGATTTCCAGCAGAGGGAAAAAAAGGGAAGTTATTAAACAAATACTGTTTTTCTATTGGGTCACATTTGCTTTACCTTTTTAAGTCTAATCTGAGGTTGATAGTGCATTATTCCTTCAAAGCACTTCTAACTAAAATTGCCTGATCAATAGAATATATGCATTATTAAAAGTTATGAGTGTGTTCTTTAGAAAATAAAAGGAAAAATAAAATTGGGAAGACAAATTACGTTGTCACATAATGAGAAAGCACATTCTGTCTTCAGCAAGCATATTACATAGTTTCTACCAGCTTGTGCCTATTTTACTACTGTTTTTCTGGATTCCTTGAGGTTTTGATACAAAGAGGTGCCTGTTGTGCTGGGAATGGCACAAGCATATAGAAGGATGAGCTGATGGTGTTAGTAGTGATCTAATCCAGCATGGCAGTTTTTATCTGATTTTTCTATCCTATGTATTCCATCCCCAACAGTGACAGCAGCAGATACTTTCTGGGACCAGCGTGCAAACCTGGCTACTCTCTGTGATCTGTTCTCTTTGTACATTTTCAGCATCTAACAATTGCTGGATGGGGGATGTTAGAGAGAGCATCCCTACCTATTTATTTTAGTGTCTGCTTATGACCTGTTGTCAGTGGATTTGTCCAGTCCTCTTTGAACATGTTAATGCCTTCTGTCTCCTGAACATCCAGTGGCAGTAGATTTCAAAGTTCATTACTGTTGTTTAAAAACAGAAAGAAGTACTTAAAAAATCCTTTTTAGGTTAATCTCCTATGTTTTGTGTGACAACTAGATCAAATAGTGTGGAATTTTCTGAAACTCACTTTGTGCATTGTTATCATGAGAGCCATTCAGTCCTCACCCATTTGCTGTCCATCTTGAGAAGTTTCAGCTCATTCAGTATCTCACAAAGAAGCAGCTCATTCTATCCAATGATTTTATTTTCTATTCTTCATATTTTCTGTAACTTTTCTATGTCCCTTTTAGTTATGGGGACTGGAATTGCAAACAGTACTTAAAGAAGGACAAGAGCTACAGCAGTGTCTTGCCAATTATGCGCACCCTTTTCTACTCTTTCTTGTTTTGTAAATCATAGCCATTTAATGATAGCCATAATTCAACCATTAGAAGACAATAAAGCGTTAAGCAAAGGGTTATCAAAGAAAAAAATGCTTGACACATATTACTCTTGCTCCTCTTCATTTTTTGTTGTTAAGAAAAACGTATGCGCTCTATAAGCAACTCATAGACCTTTGCTCCCTGTCAATGTCATATTAGACATACTGGCTTCCAGCCGGACCAAGTTAACTGGAAGTGAAATAGCATTTCTAACACTTTTACACAGGTTTTTTGTTGTGTTTTTTTTTTTTTTCTTTTACTGGGAAATGACTTCCTATGAATTAAGATGCACAACAATGAAGATATATGGTATTTTTTTCAGCTTAATACACAGCTTTCAGGAGAAGACAAAAATCAATGTTGTATTGGAAGTGGATGTGTAAACAGAAAATGGACAAGTTTATGACAAATAGTAATATTTCAGAACGTCAGTAATATAGAAACTGAATTAAGTATAGATCACTGGAATATCCATTAGCAAATCAATCAGATTCACTGGTAGGGAAAACTAGAAACAGTGTTTTGCTTAAACTCCTATCAAGAGTCAGGGATCAGAAACACACTGGAATGTGGACACTCAAATGAGAAAAGAGAGGGGGTGAAAGGGAAATGAAGGATGGTTGTTGCTGACGAGTATGTAAAATTCAGTAAATGACAATATACCTCCCAGCCAATTTATACCCATGATCAAGTGTTTTATCTTGAGGACAACACAAGCATTCCTTTATTTCTGGCTTGTCAGGTGAGAATTGTTTCCTACAAAGGATCATCAGACCTGGTGAGAGGTTAGATTGTGCAGCTTTTGCTTGTCACACTAAACAGTGCTTTCAGGAAGAGACCGGGAAGTCTTCGAGCAAAGAAAATGAATATCTTTCTGGGATACTTGGACAGCTGCCAGCTCACACATTAAGCTCTATTTTCCAAACCAATTGTTCTGTTGTTTCAAGTGCAAATAGACTTCATCCTCTGCCTGGACTTCTTGCTTTTAACAAAATGATACTGCCAGCCTGAGCATGTGAGGTTTTTTTTCCCTATAACCTACTGATATACCAGCATTTACCAAGTTATTAATGAAGAAAGGGAAACATGACAAGTGAACATTGCAGAAATACATAGATACTTAAGAAGCACTGTTTTATCATGTTTTGTGTGCTTTTTGCTTTTTTTTTTTCTTTTTTTTTGTAATTAAAAACTGTATTTTACAGTGAACATATTAGCTATTAAATATTAGCTAATAATTATAACACTGCAATTGGTTTCAAAGCAGAATACGTCCTGAAAATATTTCAAACAAATGCAAAAGATGTTATTAGGCATGTGGCAGTAAAGTCTGTCTTACAGGTACTTTTCAAATGCTGTGAATTACTTTATTATTGTCAAAAGGATGTGCTTGTGTGAAAGTGTGTCAATGATCTTGAATCTCTCTGCCAAATAAAATATACAGAAATTGCTTTTCTAGATCTTGAACCTGCAGTTAGAACACAACAGCGAGCAACACTAAGGCTGTTCCTTACTATCAGATCATTAAGTTTTGATGAGCAAGGCTTAGCAACTCTTTTTATTTATCTTTAGGATTTTTATAACTAGTTATGGTATAGGTGGATTTTCTTTATATCCATCTAATATATTTCAGTCTCTTACTGAAATTTTTTGTGGGTTCTTGCTTCCCCATCTTCTTGCAGCAAAGTTCTACAGTCTATGCAGAACTTGTGTGGGGGGAGATAAACTGCAATTTTATTTAATATCTTCATATATAAATGAATGTATTTTCCTTGTTGAATAGAACTTTCCTTTACTATGCATTCTTTTTTTAATATGCTTACACTTTTATCTTTCTCTGGTTTCTCCTGTCACGAGGACCTGAATGTCAAGTAGATAAATCTGCGTAGTTCTGAACACTATCTGTCTGCAGGTAGGGAGGATCAGTAGATTAGGCTGAATGTGCCATGTTGTTTTCATCATTCTAGTCAGAGAATTTACTTTGGATTTTATCAATTTTATCAGTTAGCACTGTAGTCATAGAGAGCTTATGACAATAGGACCTAGATACTCATCACACTGACCTTTGCTTTCATGCTTTTACTTGAGTTGAAAGAATAGAGATGGGAGAAGACCAAGAAAAATACTCCTCCTCTCAGCTTCACCAAACTTTCTATGTTTTGTCCTCATCGACCCTTTAATCATTTTTGTTAAGAATGTTTTCAGTGTCTGAAAGCATACAAATTCTGAATATTTATGAAGAGAGACATGAGGTCTGTTGTACTTATGATCACATAAGTGATTTTAATTCTTTCAGCCATTTATGTATTGAATGTGAGAATAGATGCTAGCCTATGTATGTTCAAATTAATACCTTAATTAGGCTTTGGTTTGTTGAGCATAATAATAATAAAAATGAACAGCTTGCAGCTAACAATTACCTCAGGTAATCTGATGGAATGGTGGTAAATTGGTCTGCTAGTTTATGATGTTTTATACACACATGTACAGACAGCTGCATTGAAGACCTCTGTGTTTTGCAAGTCCATAGATGGTGATAATCATTTTGTAGCAGTTATTGTACTCAGAAGGGCGCAATAGGCTCAAGTCTCTCGGTAGCCTCACATTGTGAGGATCTAGTGCTGCCCTGACAAGGCCCTGTTACAGATGAATATTACTTGCTGGAACCAATCCTGACTCTATTTGACTGAAGCTAATTCTTGCATTTTTTTTATGTTGACCCACTCAACTGCAGTTTGACACCAGAGAAAAATGATTTGAGCCAAGTAACAGAACAAAAGAGGAGAGAAAGAAGCAGCTGTAGTGAAACCTCTTTATTTTGTCTTAACTGGTTGGTACTGTTAGTAGGTACCCTGCTCCACTCTCTGTTTCTCTGCAATAAGCTTTCTCCGTTGCAAGTGTTGTGGGTGAGAAGCAGAATTTTATGTTTTTTTCAAAAGGCTGTATCCTATGAGCCAGATCTGTGCATGGGCTTTCGGGAGAAAAATCTTAGTACTTGGATTCTCACTGAGAAAATATGGCCGCTGCTTCTTTAATTTTGGATAAATTTCCTCAAATAATGTGACAAGCTTTTGTGGGTAATGGCAGTTTGCATATGTAATGCTACCTCAAATTACCTCTTTTAGGGGAGAATGGATTATAAGGTTTTAGACTGTCCATTCAATGGGGCCAGAGTCCTTGCTCAGGCATTCGGGAGCTGATAACTGCCAGTGTAATTTTGAGTGGAATGTCAGAAAGTTATATTGCAACTTCCTGAATTTGAGCATTTTTTTCGGATTGGTTTTGGCTAACATGGATAAATTTCACCTCTTTTTACCAAAGAGCATCTGCCTTATAAACATCAGTTGTCACTGATGCCAGTGGAGAGACCAGTTGTGGGTTTAATATCCATGGCAGGACGTTTGTATTTGACTTCCCTGCAGACAGAACCTGATACAGCACAGGGGGCTTGTACTGGAGATGATCTCCACTTCATATACAAGATTTTGGCGAACACAAATCTCTGAGGATGAAATATTCCTTTACTTTGTCTGCAATTTGCTAACATTAGCCCTTCCAGACAGTTATGAACAAAAGAAGAAAGGACTCTTCTAGGTACTATTTTAATTAAAATTGTAACCTGCAGCGCGGTTTCTACTAAGGGCAAATTGTAGCATTCGTAAACATTTAGGTATTTGTGTTTTGTATTCCTGACAACAGCAGTGACTGGACCATCACAGTCCTGATGACAGTGAAATACTGTCCATAGCAATCGTTTTCATATCTCTTTAGCTTTGTAGAGTAAGGAAATGCAGATGGTATTTCTTTGTCATCCAGGGAAAAGAGACTGACACATCATAATGTTAAGACAGGACTGTCAGACTCCACTGGAAATAATGAAGCTTGACAGTTCCTCGGTTAATACTGCAAGTACCAATCCTGTAAATTTCAATTAGCCCTGACAGCAGTAGGTTTTAACGTGATGTTTATGTGAAGCAGTATTTTGGTAGATTTCCTTCACACTTACAAAGAAGAGTATCTCTTAATCTCTCATCTCTGTCACTCACACACGCACAGGGTAGGGCTCAGCTTCCAATCCATTTATTTATTGTGATGTCATGAACATACTTTAAGTATCTCAGCCTATACGCTCTGGACAAAATAAGGAGTCTGGCTATTCAGATCATATTGATCAAGCTTGGATGCCTAAAACTTGCCACAAAATAATCATATTTTAGCATCTAAAACATTTGCAGGTTCTCCAGTACCTGAGGTCTATGCAGTTGTTGTGACGGCAAGACATCATCCAAGGCCCATCTTCCTGCTTAAACCTTGTGTTGATGTCAACCTACTGCTGAATTCTTCCCTAGGAGATGCAGCTTTTACTAGGTGTATTTTTACCAATGATGCTATCCATGTTTTTTCCTTCAGTCCCTTTTCCCATAGTATGACCCAGTCCAAGACATGCCTTTTTGACGCAATGTGATCATAGCTGTGCAGCCATTGAATCATACAATCATAAAATGGTTTGAGTTGGAAGGGAACGTTTAAGATCACCTGGTTCCAACCCCCCTGCTATAGGCAGGGACACCTCCCACTAGACCAGATTGCTCAAAGCCCCATCCAGCCTGGTCTTGAGTGCCTCCAGGAATGGGGCATCCACAGCCTCCCTGGGCAACCTGTTCCAGTGTCTCACCACCCTCACAGTAAAGAATTTCTTCCTAATATTTAGTTTAAATCTACACTCTTCCAATTTAAAGCCATTTCCCCCCATCCTCTTGCTACATGCCCTTACAAAAGTCCCTCTCCAAGTTTCCTGTAGGCCCCCTTCAGGTACTGGAAGGCTGCTCTAAGGTGCTCCCAGAGCCTTCTTTTCTCCAGGCTGAAGAGCCCCAGCTCTCTCAGCCTGCCTACTTAGGGGAGGTGCTCCAGCCCTCTGATCATCTTTGTAGCCCTCCTCTGGATGCACTCTCACAGCTCCGTTTCTTTCTTGTACTGGGGGCTCCAGAACTGAATGCACTACTCCAGGTGGGGTCTCATGAGCGCAAAGTAGATGGGCAGAATCAACTCCCTCATCCTGCTGGTCTTGATGCATCTTCTCTTGATGCAACCCATCTTTCTGGGCAGTGGGTGCACATTGTCAACTCATGTAAAGTCTTTCATCAACCGACATGCCCTAATCCTTCTCCTCAGAGCTTCTATCTAGCCACTCTCCACCCAGCCTGTATCTGTGCTTGGGATTGCTCCAACCCAGGTGCAGGACCTCGCACTTGGTTTAGGTCACTGTGGATGTCCACCTTTACATCTATAAGCAAAACTTTTTTTTTTTTTTTTTTTTTAATGACATTTGTATCAATTCCCAGAATTAAATAAGCTTTTGCAGGCAAGAAGCATTTTTTTAATTGTCTTTGCTAGCACTCATGCTGACTTTAGTGATGCTGCGCTGAAATCACACCTCTTACCAACTCTGTGCTACCTGCTGCTTTACCAGCAAAAATTTCTAGTGCAATCCTGCTGTCATGTAGTCCTCCATGTCAATTTGGTGCTAAATACAGGTGTCATATGTGAAAATTTTGGCCTAGCTACTGTGCTTAAGAGAAATCAATGATAAATCTCCGTTTGTCTGGAGTTCTTCTAGCAGAGCACAAGCATGCTACCAACAAAAAAAAGTCATATCTACTCTTGAAAAGAGCACAGATATTACTCTTTTAAAATGACATGCAAATGCTGCACATAAGTGTGGGACAAATAGCACATAGATGAACTTAGAATGCTTTGTGTGGTGTTCTTCCGTTGGTGTCTTTGCTGCTAACTGTCAGGGGAGACATTTTGTGCGTGTAATCACCGACTGCCCAGCCCTTCCAGGGCTGACTGCTCTCTGTTCCTGCTTAGATTAGCAGGAATTGGAAGTGCTGAGTATATTGAACAAAAGAATACCAACTCTAGAACTGAGTTCTCTTTTAACAGACCACAACAACTACTGACAGCAAGAGCCTAAAATGGCACCAAATTCTGAAGATATATAGTACCACCCAAACCTGACCTCTTTGCACCCTTTCCCTTCCATGTACAAACTCTGGTGTTCCTTTGAACCCATGCTGCAGTGGTTGAACTCACTGAACCAACAGAAAATTATGCAGTAGAAGTATTAATAGTTTACTGCTTAATTTGTGAATCAAAGTAGCTCCAGGTCTGCTTCCAGAGAGTGGGACTGTAAGGCTGGGAGAGGTGATATGATGTCAGGAGGTACTAGTATTGGTGGAGCAAGAGGGAAGTAGATCTCTTCTTTTGGTTGATGGCAAGTAATTAGAGCATCTCAGGTGTGAGCTCAACCATGTTTAAATCAGTCTTGTTCATGTCTTGTCTCATTTCGATATGTGATTTTATCATCCACAAAATTAAGGGAGTATGCATAACTTTTTATGATACTACAATGAACTTAGGCTGCAATATGGGTGTTCTGACTTTTTCCAAATGCTGCTGTAGGTAGAAAGATTATTTGAGTTGTTAAACAAACTGAATTTTCATTTAACTGAAAAGTTCACCATTTTAAAACGATTCCTGTATGGATGTAATATAATCAGAATGAAATACTGAATTTTAACAAGCAAATTCTGAAAAGTCACAAATGTGAAAAGACAGAATATGTAATCACTTTGGATCTGAAATGAATTGGCATTAAAATAAAAGATATTTTATCATTTAAATCAAGTTGGAATTGTGGGAAAATTAATTAAAATCATTATTTGCGTATGGGAACTGTGAAAGAAATGCATGCTTCTAATGCAGAAAGGTCAAATAGTTTAAATATTGATGTACATACTCATTATGGCATTCTGTGTATGTTTTAATTTATCCTGTAGTCTGTCTGTCTTGTATCCTTCCGCTCTTCCTCTTCCCACCTCCCTTGTTACTTGTTAGGTGATTTACTTAACACTTTGCAAGTGCCTCTCCTGTGCTATGCATATTCAATTTATCAGAGCATCTCAGAACAGGTGTCCTCTGGAGAGGAAGCCTTTTTTCTTCCTAGCCACACTTTCTCCATACAAATAGCAAACTGCCGTAATTGTCTCAAGAATTTAGAGTCAGACAGCAAAGAAGATCTTTTTTCTTTTTTTTTTTTTTTTGTTGTCTTGACTAGCAAATGTGCTGATTTACTACGATTACTTATTTCCGAGCATTAGTTCCTTTTCAGAAATAACTTACTGGCAGTAAGAAAAGAGGGTGCTACCCCTTGCTTTTTGATTAAAGGCTCACATTGCCCTTGCAGTATTTAAGTTGCATTTCTTTTAAGAATCCAATAACCGTCATAAGTATTCAGTTTTGTTGTAGCTTTATTCTGCTGAAACAATAACATTTTTAGTTAGTCTCAGTGGGACAGAACAAGACCAGCAACAGGTACACTGTAAAACTCATCGCTGTACCGTGCATTTTTTAGAGATTTTTACTTTTGCTTTGATATGTGTCTCTCCCCACCCTCATTTCTGCAGACAGCTTCCTGGAAGTAATCATCATCAGACAGTGAAGTCATGTGATAGGGTGAGGGGAATGTTGAGTTTAGAAAGAATATTCCCTCTGTGCTTTCACCTCTTAGATCTTACGTTTTTTTCCAGCACCTCTTGCACCAGCATCATACTGATTAGCAGTGCCAGTGTGTTTGCATTACTCTTCCATATTTGCCCTCCAGCATCTCCTTAAAGCATTGCACTAAGCATGGTGAAATAACCCATACTGATTCCTGGCTTAGAGAACCTTAATCTTCCTCCATCTAATTCCAAAGAGTGTAGTGAAGTATCCTGTGGGAAAGCCAAAAGTTTTTCTGTTTCCTCAGAAGTTTTTGGCATGTTTCAAGTTTAGCTTCTGTTCTGGTGTCACCTGTTTAAAAACTTTATTGCATATGGATATTTGTGTAGTACAGGAGTACGCTGTTTTTCTCCTGCCACTCTTTTTGTGCTTCAGTCATTCCTTTTTGCCTTTATTGTACATCAAATGCAACAGAATAAAGACAAATGAAAAGTTAACATGAAAGAAACTGATCAGAAGTTTTGCTATTGAATTTAACTGAGTCAGAATTTCACTCTTCAATTCAGATGTAAGTTTACCTATTTGTATAGGTATATGTCTAGCTGCCTAGCTACCTGTGGTATTCTTGGGACTTCTCTAATCAGTATTGTGTTTGTTCTGTTGTGCTTTGGTTTGGTTTTGTTCTTGTTGTTTTGGCTGGTTTTTTTTGTTGTTGTTTTTTTTTGGTAGCGAGCTGCACTCAGAAAAGGAAAAACTTTCTTACTAAACTTAGAAGTATTGTTGATAACATAGAGATTCCATCTTTGCACCATGACAGTGTAATGCATCTACTGATACTAAATTGAACTTATCTAATAATCGAGCTCTAACTTATTTCTTAAGGTTGAACATGACATTCAGATAAGCATTCAGGTGCAGCGCATTGTGGACCTACTATGAAGAGCTAATGAGCACAACTTGACATTATTTTTTATAAGGACGGGTAGCAACAAAGACAAGGGGAAATGGTTTTAAACTGGAAGAGGGTAGATTTAGACTAGGTATTAGGAAGAAATTCTTTACTGTGAGGATGGTGAGACACTGGAACAAGTTGCCCAGTGAAGTTGTGGATGCCCCCTCCATGAAAGCATTCAAGGCCTGGCTGGATGGGGCTTTGAGCAGGTCTAGTGGGAGGTGTCCCTGCCTATAGCAGGGGGGCTGGAACCGGATGATCTTAAATGTTCCCTTCCAACCCAAACCATTCTGTGATTCTATGATTAAACAAACAAAATTCAGAGATTTTGATCTTGTCACTTCTCTCAGCTTCTGCCATGCTGTGTTATCTTCCCTTGGCCAACCTGACATCATGCAGGCTACCTTCTCTTCTGCCCTTCACAACACAAATGTCATATGTTGCAACATTGGTTTGCATTTACTACAAGAACCTTTTTGTTCTAAATAGAGCTTACAAGGAAGACAAGCCTATAGTTTCTTGTAAAAAATCTTTGGTAACTCACAGATCATAGATACCCACTTCCCAAATAATTTCAGGTACTTCATAGTATCTCTGTAATTAGCTCCATGAGCAGTCCTTTTGTTTGTGATTCTTGCATTTGGAGGGTCCATCAATTTAGGCATCCAAAAGCAGATACTTAACAATGCTGCTTCAAGAATGCGCCATGTTGCAAAATATGCATGCATGTTCTTAGTTTGGCAGTGTGTATTTGATTCAGCAAAACAGTGGAACAGTGATCGTCTGATCCAAGAAGCTCTATCCTAAAGCATATGTATTAATAACATACTTGTTATATATGTGTACAGTGAGGGCATCCTTCTGTGTGAATTGCTGGACTAGAAGAGGGAAATTCTAGACTGCAGGGTTTGTGTAGCTGCTGGTTATTCTCAGTGCTATGGAAGACAAACAGCTTTGAAAAACCTGCATTTGAATATGCACAAATTTAAACATAAAAAACTAGAGATTACTTTTGAAAACATTCAGTTTACTGTTCCATGTTTTTCATTGTTCTCTTAATAGGAAAAACATGTTTTACACACTGAAAAATAAATCAAATGGTTTCATAGTCACAAAAACTTCTGAAAGGATTTGCTTATCAGAAGCAAACTAGCACTGAACATAAAAATTGGATGCATTATCTACTGATTATGGTTTGTGCTAAGAAACAAGGTTTGACAGTAACAGAACTTCAAGGCAGAGCAGCAATTAAGAAACAATACGGGGAAGGCTTCATACCTCTTGTGAGTTGTGCTCTTATGATTACCCAAAGAGATTAAAAACATTATTTACATATTCTACTCTTTGGCTGGAGTTTGTATCTATGTTTGCTGGTGCAAAAAAAAAAAAAAAAAAAAAAAAAAAAGTGCAGGGCCTGGTGCTTGAGGCCCTTTTTTTGAGCTTTTGTTGAGCTTCATCCCATTGGCCTCAGCCCAGCAATCCAGCCTGTGTATACACCATCATTGCATCTAGGTGGGTTATTTTAAGTGGTTGATTTGATGTTTGTTTATTTGTTTTCAAATCTCTGAGAGCTAATCTTCCTTTCTTCTTAGGAAGGGACAGAGAGATAATGATACTGCGTTGATTTTGATACCTACACACTGAGAAGCTCCAAATAAATATCCATTCTGTTCTTAGACCTCCTGATGTTAGACAGAGTAAATGCTAAGGCAAAAGGAATTTAAAGGGACTTAATTTAAAGTTTCTAATGTCCACGTGGCAACATTAACCATGCTGTAGGGTGGTCAGCATCCACTTTGGCAGTAATCAGTACTCACTTGGCTGAAGAGCTGATCACTACATGCATGCAGAGAAGAATCTTTGACTTTTCAACGTGTCCCACACACTCGGGATTCGCAGCACATGTGGAGTACAGTGGTCGTCTAAGAGCATGGAGAGCATGTCTAAGAGGGTTGGAGTCCACCAATGCAGCAAGAATGATTTTCAGAAAGCCAAAGGCATCCAAAAACTGTTAGCCTTAATGAGATAACCAGCAATGTGTGTGTAGTATCTCTCCTCTGGATGTGACCAGGTTACCATCACTTTATTCGTGATAGACTTTGGCAAGTGTGAGTGAGTTCATTTGATCAATAAGAGTTCCAGATAGTCTATACTTACCTGTACCATATTCAGGATTAGAGTTACTTTTGAGTATAGACAAAGTCTTAATTGTCCTATTATCTCAAGAGATGGTTAGGATACAAGTGAGCAAGATGGGGGAATTAAAGAGAACACGTTTTTCTGGCATTGAGTCAGCTAGATCGTTCATCTCATTGGAAACATCTGTCTATTATTATTTAAAAATAATTTGAAAAGTGAATGGGAGTTCCCAAGGAAGTAATGCATCTAGCTGCTTATATATTTGCTAAGGAAAAATAAGATGCTTTAAGGTATCTATTTTGGTACTGTTGATCACAATAAATATTTAGGAATTTTTCCTGACGGTACTCTGTAGAGACAAACTGAAGGAGGAAGATCTGAGAATGGATGAGAAAGAGAGTGAGCTGAAATTTCACAGTGCTATGAAGTCCGGACTTCACCATAGAAAAGAAGAACAGAGGAGTACAAGTGCTGAGATTAATTTAGATAAACCCCAAACTAAATGAGGAGGGTTAAAAGGTGCATAATCCCCTCTCTGAATCACTGTCTCAAAAATTGGTAGCAAAAAACATGCAAACCTTGGTCCTTTCTTAGTCTGAGATTCTTTTTTAAATGCATTTATATAAAATTTGTGCAATTTGTGTCTCTGAATTTCATAAGCTAGTAACTCAAGGAAAGTTATTTGTTTATGCGAGTTTAAAAAACAACATTTTGGTTTGTCCCATTCACAAATGCCTGTCAGTTTATGTCCTTATCTGTGAGTCCCACTTCCAGACTGCAAACATGTTGATGCAAAAGTTCCTCTTGACACTATTCAGTCCTGCTTTTTCCAGTCCATGCTGCTTGAAACAGACATTTTCCAGCACCTGTGTTCTCACTGGTGCCTTCAGCAAAGCCCTGCAGATGAACCATTAGAAATACATGCTGACCTTAACAGAGGAGCCGACATACTTCACTCATAAAACTCAGAGAGCAATCAGATGGCATCCCAGTGACATTCATCACAGCTGCTGGCAATAGCCTTTAATTCATCTGGTATTTAACCAGGGTGAAATGCCCTGTAGCTATATCATGTTTGTTGGTGTTAGATGAACCCAGCTCATCACCCACTCACTAAAGTTCAGGATTTAACACCAATACACTGTTTGCAGGCAGCTCACTCCCAAACAAAATACTTGTCTCCTTTTTGTCCTTTATTATATTTTCTGTTCTCTGCAGCTTGTTTTTTAAACTCCACTCTGTTCATTTCCACCTAATTGAATAGTTCAGTCTTTATTTGAAACCTTCGTTATATTTTGGCACCAGTCAGGAATGCAGCCTATCAGTGACATAGTTAAGCATGAGAATTACAGGGAAACTTTCCAGCTTCCATCACTAAAAGTTAAAATTATTCAATATATGAAAAACTTAACTGTGTTTTTAAAGTTATATATGTAATTTTTAAGTGATGTGGCAATAATATTCTTTTAAGATGACAGAAAGGAATGGTAGCTAATTAAGAACAATAGACTGAATAATGGATAGTTTTATTTCACATACTCATTGATAACTGAGTCTTTAAACAAATTAATTGGATTTATTTCTGTGTGATTCTGATCCAGATAAGTCATTGGAAACTAATGCAGTTTTATTTATTGGGAGCTAAAACAAATCCAGTGAGCTATCTAAAAAAAAGACGATAGTATATTATATATTTCCCAGCATTCAAAAAGCATGACTTAAGGTACCCAAATCATTAGATTTTGCATAATAGTAAATTAGAGTAATTTTAGGGCAATGGCAAAATTTGGTTTCTGTACTGAAGAGTGGAAACTCTCCTTTCTTTCCAGATAAAAGAGTATTGAGATGGCTGGATGATCACCTGGCCCTGGAAATTTAACATACAAAGAGAACACCAGGCAATGTGAGATTTGTGCTAAATCTGCAATGGATAACACAACTGAACACTGTTAAAATTGTGGAATTAATTTGAATAAAGAGCAAAGAGAACACAAAGTGGGAGATAGAGATATGAATCAAGTAATCTTTGAAATTACATCATGATCAGCTTAAAATTATTGAACAAATTGTATGTCATACAACTGACTTTCTTAAGCTCGTGCTCAATTTATTATTCCTAATAATTTATTGTTATACATTTAGTTCCTTAACTATTTATGGCTTAACGTCAAAATTGATTTTTACAATTCTGTTTATTTTTAATAAGTGTTTGCTCTGCCACTCAGCTAAGCACACATTTTCTAGTGATGGAGTTTTAAGCAGTATTTACTGCACCTTTGCCATTTCAAATGTGCCTTGTGGTTGATTCCGTGTGAGTGCTTTTCAGGACTCATCTGAAACATCTCTGAGTATTGATTGTTAGAAGAAACGTCCATAATTGCAAACTGTGGCCTTCTTTAAATATCTTGAAGAAGCGTGCCCAGATTTCCCAAAGTCTTAGAATCCTTCACTTCTTGAAAGTGAATAGCTCTGTGTTTAAAACCTGAAGGAATGAATAAGGTTCCTCTTGCTCACTGAGCAGAAGGTCCACAAAATGAATAGAGATATGTCTAGAGAATTACTTTGTACACCACTGTTGCTTTAATCTAATTTGCATAAAAAAGCACAAGGAGGACATGCAGGGCAGTTACTTCAGCTTAGATACTTAGCCATGTTTTGACAGCCTTGGTATAACGGGCATGTTCCCATTTTCATGGTGCTGAGCATGTTCATGAGTAGATCACCTGACACTGATGGATCAGGCATTCTCACTCCTGGGTTACATTATCTGCACAGCAAGATACAGACTTTACATTATTTGTGATTATGCAGGACCTATTTCATACTGAGAGCCCTTGAGCTCCATGTTTGCCTTTGGGGTTGCTTGCTGGGGCTGTATTAAGGCTAGAGGAACTCTACTAGTTAGTTAGTTGATCTGTGTATACAGCAATATAACCATGGCCTGGACAAGTAGTTGAGAGACTGCTACACTGTATGAGATACTTACCTGAATAGACTGTCATTATCAGCAAAGATCCTGTGATGGAAATTAGCCCTTATATAGTGCTAAAGGCCCTGATTGACACCCTCAAGGTGAGTCAGTTGTAATTGGTGAAAGTGTTACTATCCTTACCTTCCTATCCATCCACTGGAAACTAGTAGCAGGAATAGCAGAATGGGGCTTGCTCTAAGCCTAACTGACAGCCTGGAGTATTAAGCAGGGCTCCAGCCCTTTAAACTGAGTGATATCACATCTGACTCTCTTGCAAACACAGGTCATTCAACACATCTCCAGTGGGGGGAAAATATTATTTTAAGGTTTTTTGTTGTTGCTTTATTTTGTTTGTTTTTTTAATATGGATAGCCAGGAGGGCAGTCAGGTCATCTCTCAGTTTCACAGTTCTTTACAAAAAACTCTTAGTTAATTAATTCTTTGCATAAACAATCTGATTAATGTTTTTGAATCTGCGAAAGTTGGAATTATTTTGTAATAATATCTAAATTGTAAAAGGTATCTATCTTCACAAGGAATGCCTCAGCAATTAACTGCATTAGGAGTTACTCTAAGTAATACAACATAATTAACAAGAAATATGAATCATACAGCCTGACTGAATTCACAGATTTTTTTTAATCAATGTGCACTCCATGTAATTACAACAGAATATTTAGCCTATCAGTGAATTCTCTCTTTATGGTCTGTTTCAAACTTTCTGTGGGCTTTTTGTGCAACTTCTCATGTCGTTGATCCCAGGTTCAGACATACAGCATCGTCAGTAAGTTAGATTACAATACAGCCCTGGCTGTGCAGTGCAACTCACTGCCACCCTGAGAGGTGAGCTCCGGGAGTTACTGAGCAGGCAACTCTGTCACTGTTGCCACATCATCTCTGATCTAGTCTGATTCAGCCTGCTGCTTCATAGCCACTTGAGGGGTTCCTTATGGGCATACAGAAGCAAAAACGCTTCTTGCATCTAGGATGAAGATTTCTATTTTGGACACAAGGATCTCTCCTCCTGTGGGATTCTCAGCAAAGACCACTGCCTGTTGTACCACCTGCTGGATGGAGCTGCTCTAGGGCATCATCTCCCAGAGTTTCCTTTTGTGCAGTTCTACTTTAAGTCTGGTGTATTATATATATACACCATATGTGTTCCCACAAAGCAGCAAAACTGTATGTTTAATTATGGGTAAGCAACATTTTATTTTATGCAAAGAGGATTAGCCAGGCTGTTCCAGGAAGCAATCTTTGTAGCCCAGGTGTGGCACATGAATAAATTTTGCCCAAGTCCCAGGCATGTGATGTCTCCTGCATTCATGCAAGATATCCTGCATTTCTTTCACTGGAATGCTGTCACATCTTCAGACATCACCTTCAGCACCAACACACCAAGGTAAAAATGGCCCAAAAAAATAGCTGAAGACATCACAATACAGCTCAGCTGTTTCCCCACACCAAGTGTTACAGATCTATAAAACAAATCATCTGAATTTCCCAATTTTGAATGCAAATTTCATCCCTGGAAATGCTTCAGGAGATGTATATTTTACAGTGACAGAGAGAAGCGTAGTGGCATGACTGTTTGAATGAGTCATTTGTAAAGTGAACTTTGAGTTCACCTTTGAGTTATGATTCTGTTAAAATATCAGGCAAAGATTTTGGAGTTGATCACTTTGTTACATTTTTGTTTTAGTTGGAAATAATGCAGCATTTTTTACTTGACTGTTCAAAGTTTGTTCTTCCCGGATGGACATGCCTCCAAGGATGGGTATTGCCTTTGAGGTAGATTTTGTAATTGTCATTGGTTGAGTTCTTGATTACTGAAATAAAGAATGGCTCAAACTCTCTTTGCCTTATCTAAAAAGTGCAAGGCGGAACGCTTGGTAAATGTTTCTTATGTTTCTTCTGCTGGCCTATCTCTATTGCAGGACAGGGAGGGGTTTGTTTGCCTCATCATCCTGTGATCTGAGGGTTTGTTTTGCAAAGGAGAACATGGGGATGGTTTGCTTGGACTCCCAAGCCTGAGGCAATGAGTGCTGGGAAACGTAATTGGGGCCCATTCTTAATATTTGTTGAAAGGCTTCTCTTTTTCTTACTACAAGTAAAGACAGACATGTAGCAAGGCAAAAGTATGTTGAAAATAGGTGTTTTATTTACTCAGTGCAGTAAAAAAAAGAGAAAACCAAATACAGTCCAGTTCAACTTTTGTTTTATGTCACCGTATTGTACTCACCGCTCCTCTTCTCAAGATGACAGTCCTGGGACCTTAATGCCGACCTGTGGAAGATGGATTCCCAGACACAGCATCTGGCTCTTTGCATGAGTCCTGAGGCAGTCAGTTGAGCTGGTGGCCGTGAAGTTGCCTCTGGCTCTGACATGTGGTTGCATTACTCGCTTGATGGGCTCTGTGGCGGCTTTGCCCTTCTGAATTCTGCTTCATTCTGACTTTTCAATCTGAGTCATCTTCACTTCTTAGTTTTTTTTTGTAGTGGCCATTCCCTTTAGAGGAGGTATTGCTCTTCCCTCCCAGTCTCTTGTACTCCTGAGGCTGGATGCAGTAAGTGCAATCCCATAAACAGCACACAACCTGCTGACAGACATAGCTTTTTCCAGTGCCCTGGTCCTGAGTTAGTCTGATAGACAGAAGAACTCATCCATTTTTTCCTTCATTTAATAAATTTCTTACAACTTTTCATGGTTCTTACAGCTCTTTCTTGTCTGAAGTGGTACACAGTTTAATCTGCAGGATTAAACCCCTCTGGTCTCAGGGCTGGACACTGCAGATGGGGCAAATAACTAAATACAGCCTTCCTCTGGAGTTACTGTTTTGCAACAGTTTTACTTGCTAATTAGATTAATACTGACAATTTCTCACTCTCATTGGCAGTCCCTAAAATGTCCAAAGAACAGAAATTTTAATCCCCTTCCACATCCAGACAGATTGCTTCACCATAAATAAGAGCCCATAGCCATTAAAACTGCAAGTGCACATGGAGGGTATGCAACTCAATTACAGGAGAGAAGGCTGTAGCTGGCTGAAATTGATGTTGAAATTGGGTATGGCGACTGCAAATCACTGTGGAATTATTCAAGCTGGTGTTAAACAAGCAGCAGGGCAAATTAGCCCTGCATTGAGCTGCATGCTGCTGCGCTTACATGGCTACTGGTGCCTAAGTTAACATGTCTAAATGCAGCACAGCTATATCTCTTCATAACCCTGCATCTTGCTTGCAGCTATACCCAATGGGAGACGAAGGAATAGGAACTGCTTAATATAACTTGTCTCCATTTCTGGAAGCCTCGTGTCATGTCTAAAAGCCTGAGAGCATAATCTGAAGCAGGAAAAATCCTATTTGCTGTTAACCAGCCCTAACTTTTTTCCCTGCAGACTGCTCCCCTCGAGCTAGTGCTGCATTAGTGCTTCTAGATAGGCCGTGCCATGGTTGCAAATACTGAGTTTTTATTTGTTAGAGGGTATGCAGCACTGCATAACTGATGGCCTGGGACCCAGGAGAAGGCAAGAATTTCTTGGCCTGAATTCAGTTCCATTCACCAAGTCTGGTACATACAATGAATGCATGAGAGAGGTGTGTGAGGTAGCTGGAGAAAGTCCCTGTAGTAATGCAGAAGAGAAAAAGAGTTTGTAGAAAAGAAGGGGAAAAAAAAGAAAAAAAAAAAAAAACACCTTTATAAAATTAATATGAAAATGAAAAAATGTAGTACGTACTACTAATACCAACCAGACAAATGATCAGGATGCCATTTTTTCTCCCTGAGAATGCTCATCCTTTTGTGTAATAAGTAGCCTTGATGTCTGTTGATGGCAGAGAGACAGAGGTTTACTGAACAACTTTGAAATTGTAACTGAAGCAATGAAAGGTGGATCTCACAACTAGAAGTATACAAACACAGTCACAACTAGTGTTGTGTGTTTACAGCAAAGCTTCTTGCCCTGCTGTAACAAGTATTTGTGTGGTTTTCCCTCTTGTTCCTTTCTCAAAAATCACTTACTACAGAAATAGTTGTAAATGGCAAAAATGTAAAAGAACCGATAAACTTCCTGTATAATAACAATTGCAGGCAAGTGGTTTGAAGTTTATATACTTAAATACTTTATAAAGCAGCTACTTTAGGTTAGGCTTGAAAAATGTATTTTGCAAATGCGTGCAGATTCTTTGTCAAATGCTTCATTTTCTTACTATTTTTGACTGAGCAGAGAAAGACCATCTTTAAGGGGCTGGCTTGCCCATCTGGGGTCAGTGTGAAAGAATGGAACAGATTTTTTTTATAATTATTTATAAGATGTCTGCTTTCATAACACTGTACCTTGAGTGTCTGACAACCTCAGGGGCCTTTGTCCTCCCCTCTCCATGTGTTGGTCATCTGTAATGATTCATTCCCAGAAAGAGAGAGAGCAAATCTTTATTCCATGGAGGTTCCCCTCATTCCCTCATCTTCTTTTGGTATGCTTGGACCAAATTGCCAAGGACACGGTTTTAAAGGCTTGAGGGTACCAGGAACACAGCACTTGCTCAGCTCTCAAGAGATGCCGCTTTCAAAGAAAATAACATTTGCATTTCATCTATATCGTTTATATTGATCTTAAGGCCCCTCCTGTCAAAAAGCTCCTCAGACGCTTATTGTGGCTTTGATAGTACCTCACACACACTCTTGTGACTTCTCTCTTCTTCTATAACTCTTATTTATTGTTTGATAACACTAGTGGCTCTAATCACTAGGTTAGGTGCTGTGCAAACCTTTAGTGGTTATCTATAAAAGATTTTACATTCCTAGTTTAAATGGCGTCGTTGATTGACTGATAATGTAACAATATACCAGACTGAGAAGACCACTGATCCTCAATCCAGGATTCAGATGTGAGTAGCTCTCTTTACATTTACTGTAAATGCTCCAGAAATGATTGTATTCTAGCTGAAAAAAGAGCAGTGTTTAGATCTTCCAAATACACTGGGAACAAACAACATCAATTAAAAAAAAAATGTAATGTAAACTGCCAATCTAGTTATATCTAATCTAGTTATATCTAGTGATAAAGTTTGTAGTCTAAGGCCATAGTTTAGAGTGCTCTTACAAAGCCACCTAATGTAGTATAAGACATCACTGCACCATCTGTTCATTAAAACCCTGTGCAGAATTTGAATAATCAGCTGCACTAACAGTCCTCCTCTGTTTCACAATGCAAGCTGAGTCAGGCTAATTTGAAGACCCTCCAACTGCAGTCACTTTTTTAACTGCTACAGCTGTGCTTGCAAAAGAAGTCCTTCCTATGGCTGGGATTCACAAGACAGGGTAAGAAACACAGGAGGTGTGACAGGATCAAAGATAGACTGATATTTTTGTCCTTGCTTTTTTAGCTGAGGTTTCTCAAAATTGTAATTAACATTTTTCAGGACTCTTAAGGTGATTCCTCTGTAAGAGCAGGGAAATCCATTTCCTGAACATGCATATTTTTGTGAGTAACACCTGCTTGCAGCAGCTGAAGTGTGGAGGATAGGATTTTTCAGCTTCTTTCCACTATCATAGAGTTGTGATTAGTTAAATAGTGTCTGAACACATCAGGTATGCCCTTGCGGCTACTACTGTAAACTACTATCTGCTTTATACTGCTAGGAATGGATATATAGATCACTTGTACTTAGCTTTGAATATATTTTCAGCTCATCTATGTGAAAACAAAGCCAGGTAATAACCCCACCAGGGGCTGACCCATAACAAAGTCCTGTGGGAAAATTTCCATCCAGCTCCCTTCTTTTCCATTGCTGATATTTTGACTGGTTGGCATTATTTGAAGATCTCTTCAGACCCTTTTTCACAGAAGAGAATGACTTGTTCCCCATTCTTGTCCAAGTCAATGCACTCTGTCAGCTGATGGCCTTCCCTTGTTGGAGGCTGCTTCTCATGAAGAACTGACCTGTTACAGAAAAGAGGTCAGTGTTGGAAGGGAATGGATAGGCAAAGAAGACAACTAATTGTCAACGAAGAAGAAGACTCTCAGGGAAATGCAACCTTTCTGAGGACCTGGAGGTTATGTCACATTTTGTCAAGTTGGAGGTATTTTTTATTCCGTGAAGATTGAAAGGGCAGTATGTCTCGAACAGAGTTGTCTGATTCAATGCCATGCCTCAATCTGGCCTTACTCAGAGTTGAAGCTATATGTAACATCCTCTACCATGTTTTATCTCCCTTGTTCATGGCATTGCAGAAGAAGGCAGGTGGTCTCCTGTTTGGCAACATCTATGGGCCACGGCTGCAGAAATTTCGCAGAAACACTCCACTAGAGGGCATCTGCACATCCTCACATCTGTAAGGTAAACCTGCTCATAATTGTGAAGGAGTCAGTGAAGCATTTACAGTCAAAATATAAAGTGCTGGAGCTCAGGGCCAGCTACATATGATTTTTCTTTTTCATTTTCACACCACTCTGCTCTGTATCCTGAACATAGGAGTTCAGTGAGATACTTTAGTCAGCAAAACTTCAGATGGTAACCTTCAGAGGTGACCAAGTTATAAAGTCCAAGAAAATTTGTATTACCTGAAAAAAAATATATGGGCTGGCTTATTTTCACAGTGGAGTAAACTAATTGTTATTTTTAAGCTAATGCTACTCAGAAACATCCAAATTCACAACCCTTCCTCTGTGACATGGTTACTCCATAGCAATTGCATATCTGTTTTATTTTTATTCCTTGTGACTTAGGCTGCACTGTGAAGACTGAGCCCTCCAGAACTGGCAAGAGTGAGTCAAACTGGCTATCAGTACAAATGCATCTTAGTTCATCTGTGCAGTTGCTGTAGCAGAGCTTTAAAACACGATTACATGTGTTACATATTCTATAGGACTGAATAAGTATAAATACTTTGAAGTCATACCTTGCAATAACGGACAAGATTAAATAAGAAAGATGCAAGGAAAAATGTACTGTCAAGCCAACAAATCACTCTGCAACTCTTCAGAAAATTTAAAACTGAATTTGATAGCAACACTATTAGAAATGCTGTGTGATTTTGAAGCAGCGCTGTAAATACATTTTTGAAGAACTGTTCAGCAATGTGTTTACTTAGAAGAACATCCACTGGTTGATACTGCTCTTATAATTAGAAATAAGGATATGCTTACAGAATCTTCCTGAGTCAGTCCGATAGTCGAGAATATTTTCTTTAATGTATTGAGAAGACTTCAGTATTAAAACATTTTTCTTTGATTGCATTAGTACACCAAACATGGGTAGTTATCAAATGAGGGAAATTATGGATTTTTATTTTTTTTAACTTAAAGTTACAGCATGCTTTGCTTTAATTTACAATGGTGTTTAATTGTTACATCTTCTTTTTCAATGGTTTAGAATATGTTTCATTAAAACTACCTCTAGTAGTAATATGTGTTTAATAAAGTTTGGAGCTTTATATTAATGAGCGGGGAACTGCACCATTTCTAGTTAGAAATACCATTAGAAGTGTTAATTAAACACATTTTGTGTAAATTTGCATTGTAGAATAGTCCTAAAATACCAATTGTGGGGAGGATGCCAAGGAAACTAACAAATATCTTCAGACCCCTTGTTCACATTTTTGATTGCAAAATAGATGAATTCAGAATTGACTGAATGGCAGAGCTTGAAGGATTGCTACTAGCAGCTGAGACAAATAAACTAGCCTTTGAGAGAGAAGGAGAAACCAGATTTTCCAGGGTCCCCCATGCATATTGCTTCACTGACATATTTTAATAGAAGTGCACTCACTACGCAGGTTTGTTGACTTGCCTTTGCTTTTCCAAGTGCTGCACATAGATGTGGATTCAGCATGGTATGTGAGATTTTGTGAGCTTGTCCAGTAGCTGCAGAGTGGCCTCTGTGCCACAACACAGAAAGAGGACCTGAACACAGCTGACTGGATGTTAGCTGGACATGGCCCACAGCAGGTAAGCGTGGTAACAGATGTTGGCTTGATTTCCCTTACCATCCCTTTGCTCTGGGAGACAAACCCACACAGCGCATCTCGGTCTTCCTCTTCAATGCTGCCATCTCTAGATAGGTAGGAAAGGATTTGATTTCAAGTGTAAAATAAAACTCAGATGGTCTCTTCCTAATAGATACGATTCCAGGTTAAAGTTGATCCAGCCCTTCTTGTCTGGACCTCCCCAGGTTGGCTTTTTGCAGCTGAGGGACAACACAGTCCTGCGCTAATACAGGCCAAGCCTTTTCCCTCCCTCCTTGCCTTTCTGAGCAGGGATCCTCAGACATGCCATATTGTGCCAAATCCTTTACAGTGGTTTTGTGATGTGGGCTAGTATCTACTGGAGACGCAGAGATGAGACATGAACTCATTTCACAGAGGGCTTGACCTGAATTCCCTGAAGTGAGAGTCTAGTGTTTTTACTTGCTGAGCTCCCTCTTTCTGTACTTAATCAAATCCTAAATCCTCTGAAGTGAAAAAATGCACATTTTGTTTTCAATGACTTGCTGAAGCTGAATGCTTCTCACAACCAGCAAGGCCTATGAAGACAGTGTTTATTAAGGATGAGTGATTTCTCACACTTATTCTGTTCCTATCCAAGACTGCCAACTTGGTCCACCTGGGCCTCAGAACTGAGATATCACATTTCCCACGTCTCATGCTTCCTCTCTACTTGCCCTGCATTATTTATTAAAGCACTGAGTGCTCCTGGAGTCCGCTGCCAGGCAGGGCCAGGCTCCTTTGGGCTCACCTCTGCCAGAGCGAGCGCTTGTCTCTGCAGCCGGTGCAGCATTCAACACTTTCCCTCCGGAGTAATGGGGACAGAAGAAAAGCTGCAAGCACTCAGTGAAGAAACCCAGAGGGAAGCAGGAGTCAAAGCAGCAGCCAGGCCCTCCAGCTTCTGACTTCTCTGGAAGAAGGAGTCTGATTAACATCTTCCTCAGAGTTGTTTAGGCTATCAGTCCTTCCAGGGCAGGTGAGGTGTAATATCCCTCCTGGCAGCAGTGCCTGTAAGGACAGCATTGATCAAATCAATGTAATACAGTAGGGTCATTCTGGCTGGATTTGAAGCAGCACTTGTAAAAGTGTTTCAAGCAGCATTTCATTCTTTTCATTCATTTCCCAGACTGGGAAACAAAATCGAGCTATTTGTTGCCATTTCTAAACAGCTGATTGGATGCTCTCATTACAAATCAAACCTGTATGTGGTTAACTAAGGCTATGATTTGGAAACGTGTTGTGATATCTTTTTTCCCAGTGAACTGATAGTGGTAGCGACAAGGTCTGCGCAGGCACGTTATTTTTCCTGTGCCTGTTATATTCCTGTAGCTTGGGAACTGAAGCTGTTAGTTGTGATAGAAAGGAAAGGTTTACAACTAGAGAAAATACGGTCTAGAAAAGTTTATAGAGATGTTAATTTTCAAGGTGTTTATTCCAGAATAGTTCTGAGAGATGCACAGTGTAGCCCAAATCTCTCTGACTGTGAGGAGAGTGGGCTGCTCCATAAAAGCTGCTTCTGGAATCAGACCTTTAAGTGGTGGCAATAAAGAAGATGGGGGCAAGAGCTCTGCAGAAAAGGAGCGGGTAGTTCCCATATCTTTCAAGGCAAGTTTAAGATTTTAAAATTTTGAATCGTTTCTTCAATTAAAAAGTTATGCTTTTAAAAATGTTTCTAGTCAAATGCACTGCAGCGCTGGGAGATGTTTTTGTTGTTCTTTTTTTTTTTTTTTCTTTGTCTGAAGCTTGTATCATCTATCAAAACGTGCTGCATGAGAACAGCTGGATCTGGTGTCTGAGCCTTCATAGCTGAACTGAATGCTTAGACTGTCTTTTTCCATCAAATGTGTGATTTAGCAGTGCAGCAGTGGATGAATCTAGGACAGTCACTGAATTGCAGATTTCTGAACCAGCCGTCTGCAAAGTAGGAAGAAAAAGAAATGACAGGCTGTTGGCAGAAAAATACGATGTTACTACAATAAGCATACACCACAGTTCATTTGATGGACAGCAGTGCCTACTCCCTTAGAAAAGGGCTGGGATTCATGTAGATTAATTCCTCGTGATATATGCATAGAAGTTCAAATATCTCTTCTCAAAAACATTGGTTGCCATTCTGTGGTCATTTACTAACATTAGAAGTGACAAACTGTGAAACCAAACTTGCAGGAAAGGCATTGTATGTTTGTGAAAATTTCAGCTTGCATGGGTCCTTCCTGCAGTCTTTCCTCCTGCAAAGCTTCCCATAGCTCTCTGTGTGTCTGCATGCATGCTCACACACGTGGGCTCCTGATTGCTACAAACAGCTCTGTCCCTTTTCTTTGGGATCTGTCAGAATGGAGGTCTGTACAATGTTCAGCTCAGTGTTTGATTGAAGGCTTGAGAAGTTTAAAAGCTTTTAGAAGAGTCTCAAAGAAACAACATAGACACATAACTGAAAACACATGATGGATGAGAAAAAAAAGAGAAATAATGCAGCATACAGTAACATTTGGAAGCTTTCTATCTTTTTGCCAGTGACAGAGAGTCTCAGCAAGAAAGGGACCCCTGTAATCCACAGGGTGTCCATAAGAAACACAACAACAGCTGAACAGTGTATGAGAGCTGAGGCTTCAGGGAAAACCTCCATAAAAAATGAAAGGAATGGAAAGGAACAGAAAAAGAAAACACCGTGTTTTTTTTCTTTTGAAGCTCTGTACAGATGTGATGACAATTTGATGAGTCCTACTCTTTTTTTTTTCCTTTTTTTTTTTCTTTTTTTTTCTTTTTTTCCTGCTTTCATGAAAATTGATAGCCTGCTCTTGGGAAAGTGCTACAGTACTTATTGTCTGCTTTAAGTTACAAGCTGAGTGAAAAAGCTAAGAAAAGCAGCATCGTGGAAAAGGGAAAAGGTGTTTGGCAAAGTCAGGAATTATATCTTGCTGATGGCGCACATGTTCAAGGGGACTGCAGGCAAGTTCACATTGTTAAGCAAAGCTGCAGTGGAGCCAGCGTAGTACCAGTGCCAAGCACTCAAATGACTGTAAGTTTTGCCTCCCAGAGTCATGAGATTGTTATAAAACTGCATGGCTTTTTCATGCATTGATATGTTCTTGTGATTTGAGCAGCTGTGGGTTGTGCTCTCATGGTTTTCCCTGCGACCAAAGAGATACTTTCTGTATTTTTTACAAGAAAGCTGTTCTTGGGTTTCTCCAAGAAGAAAATGGACAATGTAACCTTTTAGAAAACTATCAAATGTGACAAGTGTTGCAGTAAAGTCACAATCACTGAAAGTATTTCCATTATGATGTTTCAGTTTCTTACGGACAAGAGGACCGTTTTTACCCTCGTGTTTTGCTTGCCCTCTAAGCTTTCTCATACATAAACCTTTCTTTCCTATCTTGTACCATCTCCACCCTGACCCTAGTGAGAACAGCTAGATGAGATGCATTGCCATTGCTGCCTCTACTGCCTTAATGCCTGTCACTATGGGAATGGACTAACAGCAGCACAGATGTGGATGAACATCTGAGTTTAAGCTGTTCTGGGGGTGAGCAGTCACAATGCAAAGCCACACACAGTCACTGTGTGCATGGCAAGGGCTTCTGAGGACTTGTCCCCTGATATTTATGAACGTGGTAAGCTGAAATACTCAGTGATCCTTTTCTAGTCTACTGTGACTTATCTTTCCCTCCTCTCTCGTAACAGTTGTGGAAGTTGTACCCTAGGGCAGGCCAGGGAGTCTGGACTGAACTACTCCAGGTGGAATGAGGTAAGAGTTTTACTGCAGTGGAGACACATCAAATTAGAGATCCCTGGGAAAAGAAAAAAGAAAAAAAAAAAAAGATAATAACCTAATTTTATTTATGCATCTTCTCTGCTGGTGGAGTAGTACTGTATGTGTAATGAAACCAAGGAAAATTTATGGAGAAAAACTTTTGTTTTTCAGGCTTGAAGGAGTGCTTTGAACCTGGCTTTAAAATAAGGTACCCTCATCTGTGTATTTTGGTTCAAAACACTTAGGGTTTATTGTCTTGAAACAAATATAGTTATCTACACCTATGGAAAGTAAGTGAAGGAGGGTGTAAAACGTGAGTACTTTCATGTGGTGGCATTTCACACCCACAGGTATAGCAGGTGTAACTAACAACATAAACTGCAGAACAAGACAAAACCAGGCTGGTTGTTATTAGGTCCAAGCCATGACCTTTGCCAAGGCTTTGAGCTTGTTTACCCTTGAAAATACTGATTGGTAGAAGTGTACAATAAATCCTTCGGTGGAAATGCGGCTTATTTTAGTTAAAGTACTTTACAAAACAGTCTTTTTGTAAGAGTTCAGTCTTCCATGTACAAAAGAGAGAATGAGTTTGATCTGGGGAGCTGAGTAATGACCCATCCTGATTCATAGAATCATAGAATCATAGAATTGCTCACGTTGGAAAAGACCTTAAACATCATCAAGTCCAACCACAACCTAACCATACTACCTAAATTCTAACAACACTTCTCTAAATCATGTCCCTGAGAACCACATCCAAATGGTTTTTAAACACATTCAGGGATGGTGACTCAACCACCTCCCTGGGGAGCCTATTCCAGTGCTTAACCACCCTTTCAATAAAGATGTTTTTCCTGATATCCAACCTAAACCTCCTCTGGCACAACTTGAGGCCATTTCCCCTCATCCCATCACCTGTCACCAGTGAGAAGAAACCAACCTGACTCACAGAATGGTTTGGGTTGGAAGGGACCTTTAAGATCATCTCGTTCCAACCCCCCTCCTATAGGCAAGGACACCTCCCTATAGGCCAGGTTGCTCAAAGTCCCATCCAGATTGGTCTTGAAATCATTTGCTGTGAACCTGTGAGTTGATCTGCTACTAGGTTTCCCCTACAGGCACACTAGGTGTGGGCAATGCAGAGCGTGACTGATAGTTTTCAAATACAGAAGATAATAGATAATGTGTCTATAGTGCTTATAAGACAGTTCCTCTATGGGCATGGCTTCCCACATCAAAATGAATAAGCTATGATTGCAAAAGGTTAGGAGTTTTGTTCTTTCATTTTCAAGCTTTTTGCCACCATGGGGTTTTCAACTCCAAGACAGCAAAGCTGCCCCAGCAAAACCTTTCTGTGGAAACCAGAGCACTTTTCCTTAGCCCACGTAGGCACGACATCAGAGAAAGTCTGCAATCTTTTGATCAGCAATACAGCATCTGAAAGTTCACAAGGTGAGAAGTGCTTCTCACCAAGAATACACACTGCAAACTGTATTTAGAAGTATCATTTTTAATTAAAAAAAACAGCATTTCTGATTCTGTCGGCAGTAGCTATAGGGCATAAGTGAGGATATCTTTTCTGACAGGAGATGTTTGAGATCTTGATGTAAGAGACCGTAAACCAGTCTCTAGCCTGCTTGAAAAATAAAATTAAGAACTTTCATCTTGGGCATGCATTTCTGCAATGACACCTGCAAGTTTGGCACAGAGCACTCATTATTACCAATAACAGAGCTGACATCAAAGACTTTCCTATGTTAGGAAAATTTGTGAAGATGCAAATACAGAGATTTCATGTGGATCCTGTCTGTGGCTTCACAAGATGCTATTTTCGGTAGCACAACCAGCTTTAAAATTCCATCTCCTTTTGGTTGCTGGAGGCTGTTCCTGTCTTTGTATTTCAGTTATCCTTCCATAGTGCAGCTACAGTCATGTGGGTTCCAGGTGAAAAGCAATCCAAACACCTTCATTGTTAGCTGTAATGGTTTTACTGTTCTACTTTGCAGCGCATCTCTGTAAACAGTGACAAGGTATGTATGATAGTGAACTGCAGAATGATATGACGACACGTCATTTAGGAGTGGGGTTGGAGGTGGGTGCTGCTAGCACTGTCATGTGAAACTGTGGGGTGTTGGGGAAAGCCTGTCATTGCAAACTCCTCTGTGATGTTCTTGACTCCGGGACTTGCAACTTGCATTCTCAGAAAACACCATAATGGAGTACCCTTCTTGGCCATCCCCAGGATTTTACCCAATCTTACCTAGAATTCTGCTTGCACAGAGATTTTAGTCTCTTTGGGGACCTGCAGCAGTAGGAGGGGATAAAGGAAATTCTCCCATTTTGAAGAAACGCATTTCTGTGGGTTTTTTTCCATCTCTCACTCTAGCTCAAGCAATGGAACAACCAGATCCACAGTTCTCATTTAATGTCACCATCTTTACTGGGAATTCATCTCACAACTGACATTTGTAAATTAGAGACTGCTTTATTCTGTTCAGATACCCAAGTACAATTCAGAAAAGCTACAATAGTCACAGAGAAACTGGAAGGTCTCTTTGCTCATTTGGAGTGTGTCACCATAAATCATCCCAGCTAAGAGGCCATATGCCACTTTGTGCTACCTTCTCCCAGTTAATATAATGCTTTAGATCTTAACACCTCAAGGGAAAAGGATGAGTTTTATGGATCATGCTTTGTCTATTGCAAAGCACCAGGTAAATACACAGTTCTGCATAAATTATTGCTTTCAATTAATTCCCTCTAACGAGCCACTGAAGAAACTAATAATATTTGTAATTGGTATTCATGTTTTCAGCCAGTGACTCAAGAATAGTTGACAAAGGGTGTTGACTTTAAAGTCATAATATTCATGTATAGGCAGACATTTCTCCCCAGCACATAAACACAAACATATTTACAAACCTAGGAGGAATGTCTCTTTTTTTAACTATTTTCATGTTCATGATTCCAAGCTATCTTTAAAACAGCAAGAAAAGTTATTTCATTACAAAGAGCAAATGGGGAAAAACATCTCCATTTTACAGCAAGATTTGAAAAACTGATATTTTAAAAAATAGTTGAAATCAGCGAATAACACTGCAGTTACCATATACTTGCAACATTTGGAAATTAAATAATACAAATAATTTTTATGTTTTCGTTTTTGGTAGGCAGTTGGGGCAGAAATCATTCATGTTGTGATATATAGAATATAGAAGACTATCTTTTCGAAAGGTTATTCTGAAAGAGATAGATAGAAAACGTCATCTTCGACATCATTTAGGGATCTTCCCGTTAACTCAAGAAAGGCTGTCCAGGGTTCAGGATTGTTCACAGAGATGATATCACTTCTATACAGTAACACATAAGGCAAAGCAAAAATAAACTTAGATTCTCCTGGCAGTATTAAATAAATGTATTTCTTAGAGCAGTAGGCTTATTTTATCCATGAAATGTTACCCAAAATAAATGACAGAGAACGATTAAACCATTTGTCTCAAATTGTGATTTTAGTGCACACCCACGGTCAGAAACACTTGTAAGTTCTTCATTTTCATCAGCATTCAGTTTTAAATGGTTTAATGCTGCCTCTGATTGCCAAGTGCTAAAATATGAATCTTCACACTTCTGAGTCACTGATGTAACTAAACTGTGACTTCAGCATCTGAGAGTTTCCTGGGAGTAATGCAAGCTGTGGTCACGAAAACATCTGAGTCACGATTTCCAGGGTAATTGAAGCCCACCTTTGTCAAAACTGAACAAACTGCCACGTTCTCCCTCTTCTTCACCATCAACCCTCGGCAGCTCCCTTCAGTGGTAGCTGGGTAGTTGGCACCTCCGTTTTGGGCTTTTTGTCAGCCTGGAAGTTTCTCACTGCGCCTGCCTCTTCTGACAGCATCAGCACTGGCTTCCACAGAGGCGTTAAAATATGAGTTTTCATCAGAAAAACATATTCCTCTTGACTTAACATCCTCAACCTGTAGCTGTATGTGTGAGTAGGAATGAGAGCAGGTAGAGTAGGAAACCTGAATCAGGCCTTGGGCCTGGTAGCTGAGAACACTTCGTGTCTCACACTTTCCCAGTGAGACATGCAGTATGAGGAACCACAGCTACATTTTCAGCTGAACCTTTCTGAAGCAACAGTCTGTAAATAAAGAAAAGATGGAAACTATAAATCAGTAGGCCGAAAATATTGTCTCTGGTGTCAGTGTAATGAGCTAACCACTGCAATAACCACAATCACTGGGAGAAAAAAATGAGGAGATGTTTTGTCTCATGTAAAACAAACATGCAAAATGTCCTTCATCCTTCTTCCACTCGCTTCCAATTTAGCCAAAAAGGGGGAAAAGTCATCTGTAAAGTTGAAGGATGTTGCTTTCCTTTCTTTTATTTAGATTTTCTCAAGTCTCTGCTTCTGGAGCCTTCTAGGATTGCCTCAGCTACTTAGATCGCTGACTGGTTGTCTTTGTGATAGGTTTATTCTTTGCCTTAGAGCTCTGTAATTGACGTAGAGGGAGCAGACAGGTGGAGGTGCAAAGAGGTGGATGTTGTCTTTGCAAGGGCCCATCAAATCTCACAATTGGGATGCAGCACACCCTTAGCTGTGTGCTACTCCTGGCACACTTGCAATAGTGAACCCCTTGTTCTGGAACAAACAGCAATCTGAACCCCAGTGCTGACTGGCAGCACTGCAGGCTGCAGCGCAGAGCTGGCACAGAGGCCTCTTCCCCAGGAGACAAGAACACAGTAGAGAGCAGCACCCCATTCCCCTCTGCTTCCAGTCAGTTCCAGACAGGTCGTCCAGGAGACATTCACCTGGCTGCCTTGGTTAGTTCTCACTGGGGAGTTTTCCTTTGGGAAAGCCGATTTGAATCAGTCATTTTCTAACTGGCATTCTTGCATGTCAGCCCCTGTTCCTGTGGCAAGGATGTGGCTGCAGCAAGGCAAATCTACATTCCTTAGCAGGGAGGAAAACTGGGGGAGGAAAAAGCTCTTGAAATGCCTTCTCACCTCAATCAAAGATATGGCTAATTGTCATTAGCAAGTGTAAAGCACTGTTCACTGTTTACATTACATCTGCTTATCCTTCTTTCCACTTCTTTCCACTTTTCATATTAAATGCATATGCTTTACAAAAAGCCTCATCTCCCCCAATCTTTCCTGCAAGTCAAGATTACATTTGTACCAGACTGATGCAAGTAATTATGGTAATACTAATAACTAATGGTTATTAGGATTTTCATCAAAATATGAGACTGTAAAGAGAAATCTAAAATTAGGCTGAGATGCCAGAGAAACGGATACTTCATACTGAAAATAGATCACAGAGCTTTCCATGTCTGACAAAGAGTTAAGTGCAGCCTTGATGACTTCACTCAGACCTGGTTTCGTAATAGTACACAGAAGATAAGGACTGAAGAGTTCAACAGAGCATCCTCAGGAGCAATTGGTAAAGAACACAGGTAGGCCCATGAGTCAACAGTTCTTTTGCTTGCACAGAACAAGCAGAGGACTTTTACTGAAGGCTTCAGTCATCTGAATAAATCAATATGAGCTCTTTTCTTCCTTTCTAAGAACAGCACTTAAGCACTTTTTAGTACTCAGCTGGTTTCTTTAATTCAGTTAATTCACTGAAAAAAAAAGAGAAAAAAAAACAATAAAAGCAACTAAAAAAAAGAACAATTATACTGGGAGGTACCCTTAATATTTCCAACATTCTGACAGTTAATTGCTAGCTGGGCAAAAGGCACCTGTAGATATTTTTGACTAACATTAACCACAATTTATATATAAGATCAGAGCAGATGAGGTGAGGGCTGAACATATGCCAGAATCACCCTTTGTGTTCTGACTGATGGCAAATCACACAGTAAATACATTAATATGACATCTGAACTGATTGTGCAACTAAAAGATGGTGGAAAGTTGGTTTTACGTAGATTGCAAATGAATTTATTCATTTACTCTGTAGACCACAGGTGGGGCCCCAAACCCACTGAACAGTTAAAATTCTTTGGGTGGAGATGTTGGCCTTTGGCTACAACAAAGCCCGGAGAAGCTTTACCTGAAGCAGGGCTGGGTGTTTGCTAGTCAGAATAGGATCCCCTGGTAAAACAGGGAATTTCCTGCCCCTCTGAAACTTTACTTGTGCGCTCTGCTTTGGGAGGACGAGAGGATAAGTCTCTTTTCAGTGCTGCCGGTGGAAAAACAACTTATGCATAGTTCTTGGCTGACACTTGTACTGCTGCCCCTGACTGTACCCGGGCTTCCTGCTCAGCCTCCTGTTGCTTTTAGAGTTACTTGCATTTAAATGGTCCTAACTTGGCTTTGAAGTTAATATTTCTTTGAGGGGAATGAAGTGATGTACTTATGTCTCCAATTGTTTGTTTGGTGACAGTTGTTTGCAGGACTGGCTTAGTGAGGAAGTGGAATTCGTGGAGTTTTACATTCGCAATAATAACCCGTAGCGTTTCTACAGCCTTCTCCGTCTTCAAAGCGCTGTGCAAATAGGGGCTGATTAATCACACCTGAGCGCCTGATAGACCACCGTTTGGAAAAGAAAGCGTTTTGTTCCGTACAAAAGAAACGGTAATGGAGAGCTGTTAAAACACACTATCCATTTACTCCCCCCGTGCCTAAATAGACTGAAGCTTGAAATAACTTGGAAGCAAAACGGGAGGTGTGTACGTTGATGATGTAAGGCGTATTTTTCCCTCTCCCACTACATCCGGCGTCGGACTATTTTTTCTCGTTGAATTTACATTTCCTAACAGTTGGAAACGAAGAGGGAGCGAGGTAAGAAACAGACCAGGAATTCGGCTCGCGATGACTCCTGGCCGTCAGGGTGATCGTTGGTGGCTGCGCTGCTGTTCAGCCAGACGGGCTGGGGCAGAGCCGCGTGTACAAACTTTCCCCATCCACCTCAAAGGGGCAAAGTTCTAACACCTCGTTAAGATGCTTTAAATGCTAAATCTGCCCTTCTGCCTTTGATTATCATATCAGAAACCTGCACCTAGCGTATTTAATTAGTAAAACTACAAGCCCCGGCATGTTCTCGTGGAGGACTGAGTGTCACATTTATCTGAATTTTAGAATCGCAGGGTTTGCCTAAAGCTGGCCCACAACTGTCTTAGTCAATGCTCTGTCAATGCAATGAGGTTATTCATGATTTTTTTTTCCTATTCCATAAATCTCATTTTGTTTATCCCATATTCATTCATTACCCACTCAATCCTTGTCATTAGGATCACAGCTGTACACCTGAGACAGGATTTGATGTTTTCATGCAATTAGGTGCAAAGCAATTGACGAGCAATTTTCTCCCTCTCTCTCCTTCAAAACTTTCTTCACTGTAGCTAATGTTAACTTTTTCCTCTGTGTCTTATTAGTGTGATTTCTGCTCAGTTTAAATGAGTCTTTATTGGCGCGGCAAGCTATGCAAGTGTCACTGAAGTGTTAGGGAGAAAAGAATCATACTGCTCCGAGCAAACAGTGTGCGTACAGGGAGCTGAGGCCCAGATCTGTGCTGTTCCAGGGACCAACCTGAGGCAGCTCCCACTGAGTGCCGAACTGAGCCCAGTGGCATTAGGATCTGAGGTGGAGAGGGGAAGAGATGCGTTGAGCAAAGGAGAATGCCAGGCCTGTAACACCTGCACTGTGAACTCCTTGAATTGCAGTCAAATACCATTGATGTCAGTGTGTTACAAATGCCTAGGTAGACAGTTTAGGAGACTGAAATTCATTAGTTGCCTTTAAAAAAGCAGGTGGACAGATAAGATCTTTCTCTGTCCCACTTCCCCCCCCCCACACACACACACCCCCCTGCTCTCTTTCTGGTCAGCCAATCCACCTGCATTTCTACAAAATGGCACATCTAAACTAACATCTGGATGCTGTCTGAGAGAAACTGTATGTGACAATGAGGGGCTTTTTACCAGAATAACCTGACCCTTTCTCTGCTTGCCTCCCCGAATAGTTTAGTTTGCATTCACACATTTAGTTTGCAAACACACGTAGTGCATTACCTCTACCTGCAAACGGTACTTCACTAAAATTCAAAACTTCCCCTCCAGCTCGAAGAACCCCTGCACTGCAGAGTGCTGAAGAAAAGATTGCTATTTTGTGGTGCTTGTAGACTGCCTTAGGCAACCACTGCTGGCTGCTGCTGGGCAGGGGACCCTGGGCCCAACATGTTTAGGCATGAGCTGATAGGTGTGGTCTTACTTTTTGGTACAATAACCTGAAGCGACAGAGTGACTAGAACAGGTGAACAGTCTTGTCTTGCTTGTGCTGAAGTTAGTAACATTCAGCTAACGCTGAAGTGACCACACCAGCTCCTGCATATGCTGTGTGTTTGGAACAATAGGTATTGGCACAGCTTCTTCAGAGTTGTGCTTTAGCACAAGCTTTCCCCCATCTACAGGCACTGCGGACACCTGTTGTTAGCTCTGGCTACTTTATCTAGCTTAAACAGAAAGTAATTCTATTCAGTCTAATTGCTAGCTTGTCTATTGACTCTGCTAACAAGGAAACCAAATAGTGTTGGTTACTAAGAATAATTTTAGGGGGGAAAAGTGGAAGGAGGAGGAATGAAACAGATAGGTAAGGGTCACTTTGAGAACTGCTAATCCCTTTGACAGTGAACAAAAAACAAGCTTTGAATGCAAATGATCTTGCATGTAGCTGGTTTCTTGCAGTGGGAGGTTGCTTCTTGACTGGATTATCCCATCTTCCTCTTCCCACGGGGAGAACATCAGCCAAAGCAACAACAAAAGCTGCTAATAGGCAAGCTGTTGTAGTGGTTTTATGGTCATATTTTCCTCTTCTCCAGCTCACACCATCAGATTATATGCTTGAGTTTAATCAGGCAACCACGTGTGCATCCACAAGCATGGCTATAAAATCTTGTAGTGCATGGACTGTCGTGTGACACTGACACGGCTCTTCTTTGAACAGTCACATGGTAGCTCCACTGCTGAAATGAGTATAGCTGAAGCGAGCTCTTTCTTTTTTTTTAACTTGAGAATATTCCTTCAAGCTTACCCCCATCTACAGGCTGACCATCTTTAATCTCAGTTTTCTTTTCTCTGTAAAATATATTTTTTACTTGAGAAGCAAAGCAGTTCAGAGAGAGTGACTGCAAACAAAGAAAATGGATAGAAGTCCCAAACACACCAAGAACCTTGATTTGTTTAGCCAGCTGCTATCATATAGTTCACCTATGACAGCAGTTTTTGAGGAATAACCTGAGAAGATTTTTCTTATTTTATATGAGTTCAGTGCTTCTTTTACCTCCCATGGACACTGAAAGAGAGTTAAGTTTAAAAGAACAAGGATTTTGAAATGAGAGTTGCTATTTGTGTTCATACATTCTTTCTTTCTAGTACTGATCCAAAGTGCAGTAAGACCTTCCTTAGACTATCTCCTGGACATTAACAATGAAGGTACAAATTTCCAGTCCTTACTTATCTGCGGGAGCATCTTTGTGAGTAATGCCTTGTTTGAGTAGAAAGAGGTCCTTGGGTGACTCAATGTTCACCAGTGTGACTAAGAGTTACAGTCAGATCCCTACATGCTGTGGAAAGAATCTGGTATTCTTTATATTTCGGTTGTGTACACACATCACAATGCATTAAAAAAATGCCTATTATTTGCTATGAGTCCTGAAATGAAAACGGCATGATGTTAAGAAGAGAGTATGTACCAGTTCTCCACTGGGTAGGTGGCCTTTAAGGAATTGCCTCTCCCATGGGGAATTGCCATGAAACCTGTGAGTCTTGTGGGGAATTGCCATGAAACATGTCAGTTTCTCAGATTTATCTATCTGGGAAGAAAAGCTGTTCCAGGAACAATCTGAATATCACTTTCATTTATAAACTGGTTACAAAGCAAGCAGAGCAGGGAAATGCAGAGCAGGGCAAAGCGATTTAAGTTGTATCTTCTCTAGAGTAGAAGTTAATGAAGAAGTTGGTCATCATGTAGGCATAATTTGTTGAGAGAGGGGGTACAATCAGCAGAGAAAGCATCTTTACACTTCAGTTACCCTTTTTAAAAAAATATGATTTCTTGTAAAAGAGAGGGTAGGACTAAATTTGAAAAGAATCAAAAGAGAAACTAGACTGAGCAAGAAGGTGGGGAGGAAGGAGGGGGTTGTGGTTATAACACTCAATGAGGACCAACTCAGAAGATCTGGGTTCACTTTCTTAGTCTCCCAGAGGTTTCTTGCATGAATTTGGGCAAGTCACTTAACACCTATGTACTTCAATTCTCTGTTTGTGCAAAAGGGTGGAATATTTCATTTGCGCGGAAATCTCTTCCTATCTGGGCTTTCCTTTTTATCACCTGTGGGAATGCATTACATGAAGCACAATTATGTTACACATAAGGCATCCTAATGTTGTATATAGAGATTTGATAAACACAAATGTACTTTTGTACAATTCTGTCTACAGATCTGCTTTCAAGCATCTGATGGTGTCATTTTTTTCAAGCCCTTCATACAAAATCTCTTCTATCAGATAAAGAAGGAGAACTTCCATGGATGGGGATTCGTCCTGAAACAGATGAATAAACAGAAGAGGCAGAGTAATTACAAACTGATCAACCAACCTACCCATTTTTTTCACAAGGGATCACACTTCCATGCTTTTGCACTCCCTGGAGCAGTTTTTCCTAGGTATCAACATAAACTTTATCACAGTGATATCTGTAGCTTTGCCTTGTACAACACCTGTCAAGATGCAGAAAAAGAAAGAACATCCTTCTTTAATGAACCTGTGGAACTGATAGGCCACATTCAAGCTAAAATCACTTGGGAAGTTGATTAAAAAAAAAAAAAAATACACAAAATATCCAGGAATTGAGCCTAATTCTCTTCGGCCTAATTCTCTTCAGCCTAGGTATTATTCCATTTTCTGAAAGTGGAGCTCAGTTTACCAAAGACAAAATGCTAAACAGCTTAGTGCCAGTAGGGACCCTGAGAATGACGGAAGGGATCATCTCCACGAACATCTAAATCCTCATCACTGGAGGCACAAGTATCTCTGTTGAATGTACAAGGAACCTCAATCAGATACTTGAAGTTATGTAAATACTTCACCATACCATTTATTTTTTCATCGTGCAATTTCTTTTACTTCAGAGTCATTATTTGCCACAGAGCAGTGAGGTTAAATGCGACAGTCTTGCCTTTGATATGGATAGTATTATTTCCTTTTTAATAGTTTAAATCACTGTTACACTTTAATTGTTGGTCAAAACCCAGCAAGGAGAAATTCGGAACCCAAGATTTGGAGCAAATAAAGGAAAAGATTATGAAATACTCAAAGTATTTTTTTCCTATGAATCATAGAGTACTCTATTATGAGTTGGGGGTTATAAACATATTGCTAATTGTGTGAAGCTGCTTTAAAATTCATTAGTCACTAACAAAAAGATGGTGGCAGGAAAAACACAGCAATGAAAGAGAGGATTTGACCTGACCTTGCCAGTATGAGAGGAAAAGGAAAGGGAATGAATCTGTATGCTACACACTGTCTCACACCTCTGCTGCATTCTGTAGAGCTCTCTTGGTTTCAGGGTAGTCTAGTGTAGAGAATTCCTTTTTTTTTCTTTTTTTTTTTTCCCCCTTATGATGTTGTTAGCTAAACTGCAATGCATCTGCTATCAAAAGCATTTAATTTCATTTTCACTTTGTGACATTTTGAACTAGGCATTCAGAAGTGGCCCTGAATCACCGAGGGCACACGTGGATTGCTCCCAAAGGTATGTAGCCCCTCCATTAAAAGACAACATTATGATATCACAATATTAAATCTTTGTGTAGCTTCTGCCATCACCCTCATTCTCCACCAGACTCATCTTACTGCTGTTTGAGTCTGCTGTACAGAATAAAAGAGATCTGGAAATAATGAAATTTCCTTGAAAAAAAAATTCTCTCAAATGGAGAAAAATCCTTTTGAGGAAGACCTAGAATATTTCAAGATTGTTTCTTGGCAAATCACACAAAAATGTAAGGGAAAGCAGAAAGCAAATGAACGGAGGGGGAAAAGTGTGAAATCTGTACAGAGTGCCACATACTTAAATGAATAATGTCCTTCTAATGACAGAAACTTTAGGTGTTAGCTAAAGCGAGATTTAGTAAAATAACACATTTCCAACAGAATTCCTTTTTACGTTTAAAACATGGTGTCTTCTCTTTTATTGAACAGTTTTTCTTACAAATGCTGATGCTCAGAACAGAAGCCAATAAGACAGCAAACTCTTCCCTATTGATATTACAGAACATGATGTAGGCTAGAATATCTTAACTGCAGTGACGTTTTTCTTAATTACTTTAAACAACAGCTCTTCATGCAGCCTATATTTTCATTTCAACACAGTCTGAAAATAACTTTTTTACTTCATCTTTGGCAATAAATCTTTAAATCCACTCTAAATAGAGGTAGTTTAGTTGATAATATTAACTGAATATCCTTTTCTGGGTTCTAGATAATGTTTATAAACAAGATGTTTTTCATTTTTATATGAACAACCTCCCTGTTACTCCAAACTTAACTTCACAGTGGAGCCAGCTGCAGGCAGCTGTGATCTTAATCCTGAATGTTGGACTCAGTGTTGCTTTTTTAATGAGCAGCCACACTGAAAAACCCAGGCAAGCAATTCACTGCTTCTTGGCATTGCAATGGTCCTTCTTGATGCTCGAGGGCTCATATCATGCTTCCTATCCCTGCAGGAACCTGGTCTGCACTGGGAGTCTTTGCTAACAAGCTGCCATAAAACATGCCTGGCGTTGACAAGTTGGGAAAGTAGTGGGAAGGTGTTGGAGTACTGTTAGCATTCCAGTGGGTTAGTGGGTAGCTCTGCTGCAAAGCGAACAGGTTGCTAACTGTACTAGTGCAAATACAAGCAGGCCTTAATTTCTTAAGTGTAATTGGTATCTGGAAATACCAAAAGCATAACTAAGGTCTGGTCAAAGGTTTCGTGTGTTGAGGTTGAATTAGGGGTAATAATGAAGAATTAAACTCCATTAGTCTTACAACAACAGATATATGAATAGTACACAGCAAAAATTCTGAATTGTGTCCTTGGTGACATAAGGCATCTTCTGCACTTCAGAATAGTATAAAGGAGAGGGGGAAAAAAGGGCAAACCTAAATGATTATACCAAGGATGATGCCCTTGTTTCATGAGAAGCATGAAAGGGAAACTAAAACTACTCTGCAAATAGTGCCAAATGATTCATGTAGTGAAAATAAAGTGTCATGTCAGTACTGTGCTTAAATTAACAGACAAAATACCCACAGGAAAACCTTTGGAGTCCCCAAGGATTCTGAACCTACTCCTGGTATTCTGTTGATAGAGTTGGTTTACCATGGGTTGTGTAATGTCTAAACACGCGTTTGACATGGTTTCTCTGGAAAGTGTTCACTGATTTATTTATTTTTTAAAGAATTGTGTTAATGAAATGCTGTTAGTGAGTCTGTCCTTATTAGACTTTGACTCTAAGGAACAGTAAATCCAGTCACCCAGCTTCTAGAGCAAGATCCATTTGCTCACTCTGCAAGGTTAAATCTATTCCAAAAACAGAAGTGGTGAAAGTACTTTTGTCTTGGCAGGTTTTATACCAGATCGGAGGTTGTCTGTCATGTTGTGGCCATTGTGGAATCAGTCACGGGTTACTTGTATCAACATGCCATATACTCCAGTGTCCTGTGGAAACCAGCTTTGCGTTTGTGATGCAATAAGGGTGCATACATATGCAGCTGCAGCCTTAAGTCTCCACTCTAGCATGGGCTTAGTATTTCACACATCCACGTCCATTATATCATAACATGCCTTTCTGTGTGTTCATATGTCAAAGTCTTGTATTCAAGGGGAGTTATTCTATTTAGAGTCAAGATATGAGATATAACTGATGTAGCTGAAAAGGTGTGGAAGGCTGTGCAGCCCCTGCTTTAATGAGGAACTAGTTTTCGCTGGTGGAAGTTGGTAAGAAGCAATTTCAGTTCCAAATACAGCAGAGCATACCCTGCACTATAATAATGCACATCTTGCTGTCTACATGGGGATAGTGCAAGGAGGCTGGAGAAAGTACTTCACAGTTAAACACTTTTAAATCAATATTTTATCAAAAGAAAAATCAAGAGCTGCTTTGATATAGTGCATAGAAAGTATAGAAGTAAGTCTTTCACCTAACGATCAAACACAAAAACTCAGTGAATGAAAAGGAAAGCCAAGTATATTTGCAGGAGGAATGAGGTGGAGTTTTTCAGTTTTGTTTTAATTGTTTTCATATCAAGGCTGAATGCCTTTTTAGTCAAATGCATGTTCCTGGGGTTAATTTAGGGATAACACTGTGAGAGTAGCTTTACACAGAAAGTCAATTTGTGTGTTATTACAGCCTTAAAATCTACAATATCTAGAAGATACTAGTCAGCTGTATGAAAAGCCTTATTCTAACTGTTGCACAATGCAGGACTATGTGTAGAGAGGACTAAGAGAGATTGGCTGCATCTGTGTGAAAAGACTACATTAACACATTTCCTTCAGAGCTGAATTTGTCCATGCCCTCTGCAGTTCTGCCTAAACTAAGTTCTTGTCTACTGTTAAACTGGAAGATATTAAACTGCTGGACCTGCTATAGCTGAAGAAAAACAAAAGACCAGGTTTAGCATGGTCGTATTTGTATAGCTGTGACTATTCAAAGACCCTATGAACATTAGGATGGAAAGGGACATCTCCATCAAACTGATGATTTGATTGAAAAGTCCATTGCAATTTGTTATGAGAGTGTGAAGATATGTTCCTTGCTGCTTTGCTTGCACAGACATTTGGGAATTACTTTTGCTACAGCTAGAACGTGCCATTGTAATCTGGAGTACCACCATATACGCAACTGTATGCAAACCCACATCCATATAGACACCGTGTTGCCCAGGGTACTAAACACATATCAGGACCTGGTCTTCACCATCATTCTAAGAAGATTGGGAAATGTAATTTATCTCTGAGAAAGAAACTTCAAATCTCTAAATACTTTTATCTGTACTGTGGTATTACCCACAATGTAAGGATGAAAACAAATAGGGTGTAAAGATGAGTAAGGGTGTCCCATGTTTAAGCTGGACAGTGAGAACTGGGCAAATTTTTTTTTCCGGGGAGTAGCTCAACATGGAAATGAGACTGCTCTCTTTATCGAGGCTGTGGCATTGCCCACTGCTGCACCTCAAGCAGCTGACATTACTGCCCTTGGTGCAAGATGAGGACTTGCATTTGTAACTTCTTAATCACCTTATGCTTTCTGTCCTGTACGACACAAAATGAGAAAGTAAACTCCTGGCAAAGGCCATGGAGATGGAAAATTACAATAATCAAGCCTGGAGAAGACAAAAGTGTGAATAAGACTTTCAGCAGAAGTGTGACTGAGACCGTGTTGAATATAGGGCAATATAGCGAAAGTGTTAATAAGCAGATTTACAAAGACAGGAAATGTGAGAAACAAAGGTAAGCTCAGGATGAGAAAGAGTAGACGGATTTCTTTCTGCAGACACAAAATGGCATGAAAGACTTAAAATCACCAGCACAAAAGTTAATGACTTTTCCACAGTGGCCACCACTAGGACGAAATTGAAAAGATAAGTTAGAATAATAATAAGATTGATCCTTGTAACAAGGCAAGCAGAACCTGCTTAACTTAAATCAATTTACAGCTAATGGATACATACCTGCCTGTAATTCTCATTGCCTAAATAATTTTAACAATTTCAGAGTGGAAAGTTTCAGCAACCCAGTATATCTCCATGAAACGTTTAATGACAGCAAATTGGCATACTGTGGTAAGAGACATTTTCTAAAAAGTTTCCGACCAGCTCTTTTTTTCTGGATTTAAGATACTGTTGCATTTTCTGACCCATCTGCATTGCTTCATCTAGTGGTGGTGTTACCCAGTATGTTCAGACCAGCCAAAGCTGATGTGAAGCTACATTATTAGGCCAGAATGATGCTAGCCTGCTAGTAGATCAGATGAGTGAATATCAGGACATCAGCGTCCACTGTTTTAGAGTGGACTGTCGTGAAAAAAAAAGTAACCAGGACCATACCAGTTAACTTCTCTATCCAGTGTCTGTCCTCATTCTCAGAGGAATTTCCTCCCTAGGGCTCCTTTAACTGTGATCGTGATGTGGCTATCAAGTAGCATTAGCTCCATTAGCTGGCTAGGACATGAAATGTTCCTGGAATATCCCAGGTTTCCTTTAACAGAAGGATTGAGTAGACACATGAAAACTTAGAAGAAGGAAATTGCAAAACTGAGCTAAATGTGGTCTTGGAGACTGCCTTTCCACTCTGCGTTTCATCTGTCAAACTGGGAGCTTGACAGTAACATTTTCCTATTTTTAATATATTTTTCTCTCCCCTGTTGCTGTGTGAAGCCATACAAACAGTGGGCAAAGCTGACAGAGAGGCTGGGGTGGCAGAACTGAAGTTGGCGGTACTGCTGCCAGGTGCGCGGCACACGTAAGTGGAAACCTTGCTTCTAACCGTCCCCCTGGTCAGGCTAATAATATTCAGTGCTATCTTTTATTGCTGTAAATAAAGACTTGCCTGATAGAAAGTGAGCTTCAGGTTTCACAGCACTTCTTTCAGACAGTTTAGGTGGAGATCACAGAGGAAGTCTGTGGCCCTGACAAGTCCTCTGACCTTGTCAGCAAGAGGTATCAACCTAGATAAAACACAAGATGGGCTCTGCAGAGCTTTCCAAGATCTTCACAGCTTGCAGGACTTCCAAATCCAGAAAAGGACGTTTCAGCACAGAAAAGGGGAGTGACAGACTTTACCTGATCACAGCCCTGGCTGTCCCTTGCACCCCTTAGCTAGCTGGGCAAGAGGGGACCTAGGATCCAGAACCGCAGTGCATGAGAAAAAGAATGAGTGGTTGGGGTCAAACAGTAATTGTCAGATGAACTTCTGAGGGTGATAAATTAGATTATAATTCTCTCTGAGTTTAGTTCCATGAAGATCAAGTCCTGTTGTGATTCAAGAGCTCAAGGAGGACAGAAATTTATAGGAACCTCCCCCTTCAAAAGAAGCAAGGTGAAACTAGTTCCATATCAGGTTCAGAGTTCAGTGAGGTGGGCAGTGCCATTTTCCACAGATTCCCTTCAAAATGTTGTGGTTTTCAGACCCAGCTCAACAGCTGCCCGACCTACAGCAGTTTTCTAGCATCCTTACTACAGTATCCTTCCTTGGGAATCGAAAGGACCTGTGGTGCTATCTGAAGTCTTCTGTCCTTTCCGATATCCAAGCTGCATCAGTCCTAGGAGTTTCTTGGACCAAACCTTTCAGCATGTGGATTTGTGCGGTTTTCCAGAAAACAAATGGACTTATAAACAGGCATTTTCTGACTCCCTAGGCTGGATTACTCTTTCCATAGTTTTCTTGCAGCTATTTTTTCACCTTGGAATGGATTAGCTGTGCCTGAAGCTCTAACCTTCTTCATGAAAGTCTCTCTTCTGAAGCTTCCTTCCCCCTTTGACTGTAAAAACAGCTTCAGTTTGGTTACCAAAACTGTGTAACTGCTCATTATTTTATATAAACTCTTGAATGCAAAACTACAATATATTTTCTGGTGTAGCTTGTATCCGGATGAATGGCATAGCACCTACAAGTTCCTTCTATCTAAATTGGTTTTCATGGGTTTCCCATGAGCTTATCAGTTGTTTCTATGCTATAGTTGTGGGATACATGCACCAAGCCAACAGACAAGCATAAATGCAGTTTCCTGTTGAGTTTAGTTCAGCTATGATAAATATGACCACAAAAATGTCAACATTCTACATCAAAATAGTAACATTGAATTTCCTAGTGAACCCACAGTAGCCAGGAAACTTACAGCTTGCTCAAGAAGAAAGGCACTACAAATAATAGTATTTGAACATAAGGATAGAATTTTAACCAGCTTTCGTTAACAATAGTTAAAGAGCAAGGATAGGAGGAAGGATTCCCTATAGCTGCACTAAAATGCCATGCAACATCATCTGATGCCTTTACTTAGGAAAACTCTGGCTGAAGTCAGGCGCTGTTTTGTTGATGGGTGGGCTGTAGGGCCAGACTCAGGGAGAGCTGCAGTAGGGTCCCAGGGCAGTACTGGGGCAGCCCAGGGGAAGCCTGACACTGCCCTGCTTGCTAGGCTCTTGAAGAGACACAGTCAACACTTAGCTCCCACTTCAGTCTGCTATTGTGCATTTCGTTGTTACAACAACTTAAAGAATATTTTTCTGCTTTTCCAATTCTTTCTGTGGGGCTGTCAACAGCCTTTGGTGCATACACATTTCCATTGTTTTCTCTGCATAACCAGTTAGTCAGATTTGCCCATTTGCTTGTGGGTTCTTCAACTGGCAACAAAAGGGTTTCTTTTTCTTCTTCTTTTTTTTTTTTTTTTTTTTTTTTAAACATAGGAAAATGTGATGCAAAACTAGAAATAGTATTAGGTGGGGTATTCAGGGACAGGTGTAGTAACCAGGGCTGCCATTCTATTTGTTTCTGAAGTAGCCTAGATTTCAGCTGTTTTTATTCTTTTAAGCATTACTTTAGAGACTGGGCAAGCAGGAAGACAGTAAGTGCTTTCCACACTCTAATAATAAAGAGGGGGTGAACAGAACTCCCTAGAGGTGAGCAGAAAAAAGCATAAGGAACGGAGCAAAGAGGAAAAGACAGTCACTGCCTCTTCTTTCTGGTAGCAATGAAGATTTCCACAGGGATAGTCCTTCCAGCACAGTGCCTCACACAGATTTCTCTGGGAGTGCTGACCTGTCTGGCAGCTGATCCTGTTAAGGCATCATTACTTGTGTGTTCCACAGTGGGACGGTGCCTAGAAACAGCTACCAGCACTGGTCAGAGGTGGAGCTAGAGGAATATGTCAGATAACATTGGAATAAAATTGGCTCTGCAGCCTACAGCTGCTGGCCAGCCCTCTTTTGAAGGCAGCAGCAGCCCACTACCACATCGAGCCTGCTTCACACAAAGGCTCAGGGGGAAAGCACCAGAACTCAGTTCACAGTGCCTCAGTGCCAGCAGTCTTCAGTGGGTGATGCTGAGGTTGCAGGAGGGCAGTGAATATCCTCGTCCAGAGATTTTCTGAAAAAGTGAGAACAGGGCTTTGGGACAGTGGCAAAGACACAGCAGACTGAAAAGTGTGAGTGTTTTATTGTAAGGAGGTAACAGAGGCAGCAGGGTGATTTGGAGCATGTCCTGAATTGACTGGGGCATTCAGTCTCTGGTATCTGTGTGATTTCTCAGCCATGCACAGCTCTCCCTCCATACTGATCATGTGCAGTGGAGAACAAATGGAAAGATATCTCTCTTTAATATAGGTATATGCATGCATTCAGGTGTGTTCGCATCTCTGCCTGTGTATTAGGCATAAATGAAGTCACACAACCTCTAGTAACACACATACCATTATATAGCTAAATAAGTCAGCCAGATACCATGGGCAACAACAGAGGCATGTGCAACTTTCTGTGTTGTATTGAAATTGTATGTGCTGAAAAAAGCCGCACTCACAACCACATCCATTACCGAAAAGGCACAAAATAAATTGCTACCTAAGCAACTGATCTGTGGGTAAGTGTGCCGGCTGTGTGCCTACCAGCATGAGGTGAAAAACCAAAGAGGGAATAAGCAGCGGTGGCACCAGGGGCGGACATAGTCATATGTTCCTCTTTTTAACCTCAGTAACCTCTTTTCTCCCACTCGTAGCCCACATACCTCCACCCTCACCCTGAGCAGCCAATGGCTACCCGAAATGACAACCATGTTTGTTGGTTATATGACTCGTGATGACTAACAGAGACTTGGTTTAATAAACTACAATGCTTTTTATTTTTTTAAATTGGAAGTAAAATAAGTACTACCTCTAGCTACAAGCAGGGACTGTTTGAGCATAATATTGCAGAAATCAAATGTATGTGAGTGTGAGCCAAAATGGAAGCGATAATACTGATTCGGAATCAGTATTAATAAGCAGAATTTAAATCTGAATGGCTGCAAGCCACTTACTTACGTCAAATGAACCATCACATGCAATGTAGGTGACTAGTTCTAGGAATGAGAGTACACAGGGAGAAATGGAAAAACCAGGGCAGAAAAAAAGAAAAAAGAATGTAATGAAGAAAAATAATCAGTAAAGAATCTGCACAGAAAAATATGGTGCTCTTTGAGGCATTGTCCCTTTACGCTCAAGTAAAAGACAATTTCCCTTTTTCTCTATGCATACTAATACATCTATTTTTCGTAGGAAATGTTTTTTAACTATCACTAAATAGTAATTAATACTCTTTACAATTGAAAATAAAATGCATGCATGATGAAGGGAAATGGGAAAAACTATTGAAAATCCTTGAAATAAAACAACTTCAGATTTTTTTTTCTTTTTGCTATTTTTACTTTTTTTTTTTTTTCCCACAGAATCTCAATTATTTTTCCAGTCAGTTATGGGTTCTTGCTAATGCTAGAATTTTGCTAACAAAACTGTAGAAATCAAGGTTCAAACACTACTTTGACTATGTGATAAACATTCTGAGCTATTTTATTATAGGAATGGGTCTGGATCTGTTTAATTGTTGTTAGTTTTTTTTTTTTCTATACCAAAAAGAAAAGAAAAAGAAAAAAAGCTGAGAAGTTTTGTTATCAAGTAATGTGATTTTAGGATCCAGGACTTCAAAAGTACTACGTTCATGAGACTTGCAATAATCTGTACAGACTGACAATGCTGAAAGCAAGCAGGCATTGATTGTGATACAAAACGTCAATTTCCAAATGTAAGTTCCTTATCAGAATACTAATGTATGCACTTGTTTCTTAGACATTGCTTAAATCCACCAGAGATCATGCTAGTGTGCACATTTGCTTGTAACATTTTGTAGATGAGAGAAAACTGTCCCTCCTGTGAAGCTTGTACTGCAGAGGCCATTGGCAGCACCTTGAAGTCCTCGCAGTTCCTTGAAATTGATCCTCTGATTATGAACTTCTGTGCTGACTGCATTATGATTAAAGCCTTTCTGTGGGGGACTGGAAGTGGAAACATTGATGTACACAAAGAAAACCTGTTCTCATGGTATTTCCTGCCTCTCACCCAGCAGCAAGTCACAGAAATTCTCTTCTGTTTTCATAGGTTGTTCAGAAGCAATTAAGGATCCAGATAGCTGTTTAGACAACATCCAAATGCTCCAACACTCAGCCAAACTGACCTTAACCTCCTAATCCTCTATCAGCCCTGACCATCGGATCTTAGGTGAGGAAGGACTTAATGTGGTTCATGCTGCTAGGTCGAAAACTTAGTGTCCTTGACCTTTCTTTTATTAAAAAAGAGGTAGTGGCAGAAGAGGGAGCCAGGATGGGGACCATATCAGAAACAAATACAAGCAGCAAGGTTTACATGAAGCTTTTTGTTAATTGCACAGATATGATTGCATCCAACCAAAGACACTTGTTTGTCAAACGAGTGTTTGACAAAGTGATTTCCACTTCCCTCATGCCCCTCCAAGTTGTTTGCCTGAGGAGCAAAGCAACGGCTTTTGCTTGCGTGTTCTTCCACATTTGAGGCTCAGAATCAGTATCTGGTGTATTCAACTGACATTTGGGTGATCTGGAAATGGTCAATGCTTCTGGAAACCAGGCCACAGCTGTGGGGGCAAAGGGACTCAATGACTCATTTCTGGATGCCAAGTGTTAACACCATGTCACATACAGTTCTGGCAGGCATTGTCGCTCCTTGGGAAAGAGGAGGAGGAGGAAGAGGAGGAGGTGCCTAGGCAGGAGGTGACACAGGATGGTTGAGATTGTGGCAGGGAAGAAAAGGCACTGAACTCTTGGCAAGGAGGATGGAAGTAGACACAGCTTTGGCAAAGCCAGAGCAGTCTGTGAGCACGGATGGGCCTGATACGTGCTAGACAAAAGGGATGGCAGGTGGCCAGGGGCTCTGCAAGGCAGCAGCGTGTGCCTGTCCTTGGGGGTGACTGTCCTTGGCACCCGGTCTGGGGGCCTTGCCATTGTCAGCCTCTCCTTGATTGCCCAGCAGGCCTGAACTGTTGTGTGTTTTGTTTGTCGTCTTTTGTTTGTGACTTAAAGTGATCCCACAGAGGGTAACTGCACTGTTTGTTTCCAACAGCCCAAGCAAAGCATTCTCTGCAGTTCATCAGGCCTTGCTGCCCTGTATGGGAAGCTGGCAAGGGAGGCCAAGCCAGTCCCATTGCCTGGGCAGCGGTGATGGCAGGTCCCAGCCCTGCCCTCTGCCAAAATGCTGCTATACAGCCAGGGCTGGCTCCTTCCGAGGACCCTAGAAGCTGGGCCTAGAGGAAAAGCTGTGCTTTGGCCAAGTGAGGCTTTCCAGCCCTGGCTGGAAAGAATACCTTCTTCCTATGATCTGCCCATCCAGGCACTGACCCAACATGAGCCCACCAGCCTGGCTCTGCTTTGCCACCTTGTTGCCTGGCTGGAGGAGGAGAAGAATGAGGAGGAGGGTGATAGAGGAGCAGCAGCCCAGAGAGGCTGCAGCATTCTTCATTAATGTTGCCACCAAATGTCTCATGCCATGAGGTCACGGCCATGGTAGGTGTGTGGTAAAGCTGTTCAAAGTCTCAGTTCATGGCCCATACAGCATGTGGTGATGCCCTGGGCCTGCTGCGTGAATGTGTGGTTTCATCATGTGCCCTGAGGGCACACCAGCCCTTCCTGAAGCATAAGAGGTGCTGAGATCTCTATCCTCAGTCCAGAAAAAAACATGGCCTGGCCATCACCTTAGCCCTGGCAAAGAGAGCCTCTGCACCTCCAGGCTGGTCCCTGCAGGCCTCCTTGCAATCAGCTGGCAGAGACCCTCACCTTGGGCTCACATGGGTAATGTGCCAATACACAAGAAAGAGTCGAAATCAGTCACGTCCTGAGTACAAGCTGCTTTCCAGTTTGCAACAGCATCCTCTCAGTGGTTTGCACCTCTTTGAGTATTTTTAAAAATGTTCTGATATGCTGCCAGTTTATAGCGATGTGGTTTCTGTCAGCCCTCTGCTCTTTTTAATGCAGGGATTTTTTAACAGACTGATGTAGAAACATTTTGCCATTTGATTTAACCAATTTTTCTTGATTTTCCCCTTCCCTCTCTTGTCTTTGCCTGCTTCGTGCACAGTGGTGCAGCTCTTGCCCATGCACGTAGCCCTGGGGGTTCTTAGTGTTTGAAAGACGTGGAGAGCTCTGCTCTCCCTCCCATAACAGGGACTCTTAGTAATGCTTCACTAATGCAGGGACAGTGCATGCCTGGTCCCAGTCACATCACCTAGTCGCAAAGACCAGGTACATCTAATTCAAAGGGATTTGGCATTCATCATCTCCAGCACTTCAACATCCATTTGAACTTACTTTTCCTGCCCTAGAAACTGCTTTTTTTTTTTTTCCTTTTCTTTTTTTACTTCTATTTTATGGAGTGCTCGCCTCCAGCCCTTTGTAACTCTGAAGACCTGAGCTACGTGGTCTTTCCAGCTGTTCTGTGATACCTTAAAATGACTTGTAGTTTTCCCAGTTTTCCCGTTGCCTTTATCTCCTTAGAAACACTGAGGTTACTATGTTGGTTCTTGAAAGTGTGTTTCACCACAATCTCTCTCGCTTTAATCAAAGTGTTAAGACTGTTGCATTTCTGAGACAGATAGCCCTTCATCAAAGTGCTAACCTATCATTAAGGCTATGCAGGTATTAAAAATAAAAACATACCAGGCTGCAGACTTTCCAATTATGGTTCTATTCATAGGATCAAGTATCCCCATTCTTGTGCCTCCTGTGAAGAAAATTAATAATTTTCCAGCCTCAGGGACTAGCAAAGTGTATTCTGAATACAGAAAATAATCAAGAAGCTGTACTTCTTTCCTTTATGTACATATTACATATCTAAATATACTCTAAATACAGAAAGAGAGAAAAAAAAGAAGTTTTGTCTTTTGTGTTTTCATGAATTTTCTGGCTACAGTCAGTATTTGGTTTGTAATATAACTGTTCTTAACAGACAGAAATAAAGTTAAAAATAATAGCAGCAACTGCTGTGAATGCATGGAATGATCTGTTTTTAAAACACAGACAGAACGGATGCGAGATATTAACTATCAGATCTAACCATATTCAGAGATTTTTTCACACAGTATTTTGCACTCGCCATAAATTATTCTGAAGTTGTTAACCTCCTTATGGTATCAAGTACTAGTTTGTCATAACTCAATGATGAGAACAGCGTGTGAACACAGTGAGCATGCGCTTATACTAGTGATAGCGTTCATTGTGGGAATGCATGGGGAGCTGTTCTTTTTTTACATGAGTTGAAAGGGGAATAGACAAATTCATGGCATTTAAAGCCATTTGGGGCTACTATGAATTCTCCGATCGTCACACTGTTGGAAGATACAGGATGGTCTCAGGAAGTCTAACTACGTGCTTTCCTCTTCTGATGCACTTTCATGTCTGCATGACATGGGGCTAACCACAGTCTAACCCTGAACAGACTTTATAATGTGATTATGGCATTTCTTATAGTAATGTGGAAAAAAAATCTTTACGCTGTTTGCCTTGTATCTGGTTCTATTTATTTCCCAGCGATCCTGCAGCATGAAAGCATCAATGAGATGTGACGCTCTCTATGCTTTCATGCTTTTTTGCTTTGTCTACAGATAAAAACCCCCAAAATGTGGAAGTGGTGATAAAGCACAATAGATTCAGGAAAAAAAAAAAACAAAAACAAAAAACCAACATGTGACACAACTACTGATAATCTCATGTTCTAACCGATGCAAGAGAATTGAATTATTGTCTTAAGTTACTTCAAAAACCTGCATTTGTCGTTGTTTGTTTCTTAGTTTTGTTGTGGAAGAAGTAAAGTTTGAGCATGGTCTGTATTTTAGTTGGACAAAGAGACAAAATGAGAACCAGTACTCTGAGCTTCTTTGAATTTCTTTGTATTGTCTCTGAGAAAAGTGGCAAACTGGTTTGGAAACCTTCAAGAAGCTTAGGAATATTAAGAATCTACATTGGTTTAGAATCCTTAAGGCGAGGGATCGATTTAAATTAAGAAGACTGACAATGGGTTATTTATTGGTTTAATTCTGTTTCCACATCTGTTTGGATCATGTCTGGAAGCTTTTGGGAGCAGAAAATGCTTTCAAACTGATTTTTTCACTGTGGTTTTTTTTTTTATTCTGGCTTAAACACAGACTTTAGATAAATAAATAAACAAACCAACAAAGACTTCACAAATTTTCCTTGAGATATAGGCTTCAGTTTGACTAAAATTGCTATTTTGTTTCATTTCTGTTTTCCAAAGCAACTACTTCACCACTTTCACTGCTTTTTGAGCCTGAAAGATTGTGGGAACAGCTAATTCCAAGCCCTGATTTTGGAATCCAGGCTTTTGTTTAAATCTAGTCCTGCCATCCTTTCAGCCTGTCATCATTGCTTCTTTTTGCCTGGGTGTGCTTTCTGCGCATCTTTTATTGTTGAGGAGGGAACAGTGTTTGAAGATACGCATTTAAGATATCCTCTGAAGAGTTCTTGCAATGCCATTAAAGCTTTGTTTTCTTTTGATGAAAACTTCACTTTGGTGCAAAAGCAACCTTTTCAGACACAGCTGAGGAAACTTCCACTCACAGAGAAGTTATCTGGAAAGATGGCTTTCAATTAACTAAATGCTTGTGATTGTAGAAACACCTCACTGTGCTCGTCACTGTTGGAAAGAGCATTGCTGTGTAGTGGAGCTCAGAGGTTGCAAGAGGACAGTGTAGATGAGCAAAAGAGAGCAGCTGGGTCTTGCCCAGAGCAGTGAGCCAAAGTAGAGCCCAGTGCAAGGTACCTCACAGAAAGAAGAGGGCTGAAATCTATCCATTAGTTTAGCCTCCAGTTCCTTTCTGGTCTTTTTCCAATACTACACTTTTGCAAATAGAAAGTACTTACAAGCTTCAGAATTATCTATAGTTTCATAATCTTCTATAAAACAATGTATTCTTGCTGGGTTTTGCTAACTTGGTTAACAAGAAAAATGAAGAAAGGCAAACACTCTTTAATCTAACTCCTACACCCACTTGTAACCTTTTGACTGAAACCAGTAAGACAACCCCAGAAAAATCTTGCTTTCTGAAAATCCCTCCATGCCACCCCACACACAAGCTGGGGTCATTCAGTTTCTGAACTCTCTGCAGGTAATTTTGCTCAGTCTTCAAACACACTTAAGCTTTGCACCAAGCTCTGGATTAGAAGTCCAGCTCAGAAATTAGTCTGGAGGGGCTGGGGAGGATCTAATGTGAGGGAAGATGCATTTCAACTGCCCAATTCTTTCAGAAGGGTTAAGTTAGAGCAGAGTTAGTCTTATGGCACCTCGAGAACGTAGGATGTACCTGCTTGATCATCACTTGCAAATTCATAGTTGCCTTTCTCAAGGCTTCTTCAGCAAGCATCGTAATGTTGAAGTAAACTGGTCTTGCATCAGCGTAAAAGATTTCATTATGCCTGCCAGTTACACCAGGAAGAATGTTAATCAGAAGATGCTATTTTTAATGGATATTCCAACACATTCATAGGGTCTGTTTGAACTAGCGCACATTTTTCAGATGTGTTCTTGTTTTAAGGCTTTGAGAAGAAAAAATGAGTGCATGTCCAGTCGTTCATTACCTTCACTATTGCAAGTCAAACATCTAGTCTGCATTAAAGCAAATAATTTTGCCTAAAGGAGCAAAAAGGAAAAATAAAACCTGGCTTAAGAATCCCTTCTTCTGCTGGTCTTTCACCAGTGGTTTCCACCCCCACCCCAGTTATCATGTGTGCAGCTACATAGGAGCTTGAAGCTGGTTTTGGCACTACGAGGGGAGCAAAAACTTGTGCTGCAGCAATGTGGTCTGCCTCCACCAGATGAGCCGGGGCTGCAGTAGGAAACCCCTCTAGGGGTAGCAGAGCTGATGTAGGCACCACACTCACGCTAGCTCCAGATGGGCTTAGTGAGGGGTATGTAGCCAAGGGACTCTTAAGACTATGGTAAAATGGCAAGCAATACTTACTATGCAAGTGAGCATTGGTAGTTCATTTCTGTTCAATGGTTTTATTCAAAAGCACCTTCCCTCATCTTTCAGCCATAGCATGGTGTCCAGATTTTGCAAACTAAATTAAAGAGCCTGCTGTTACTAGAAATCTGGTTGATAAGGCACTTAAGCTGCTGAACTGTATTGTGTTTAATAAGGTTAATTTGTCTAGTTAAAGCAATACACACACACACCCCCACCTGACACCCGGGTCAGAATAAAGACTATAGAAATTTTGTAGTGACTTTGGTTGAAGATGGGAAATAACGTTTACATTACAAGGTAATTTTATACCACTGTAACTGTATTTGCATATGAGTTCTTCCTGGAATATCTTCAGAAGAACTGAAAGAAGACCTGGCTGTGTGGACAGCTGTGTGGGAGCCTAGTGCTGATCTAGGTGTCAATATCAGTCTCTAGATCCTGTCATTCTTCTGTTAGGTTTTGCTTTCTTTTCCCCTAGATTGTATATTCTTGTAACAAAATGGCTTCAAACAACGAATGAATGACTTCTGCTAAAAATACATGGCTTAACACAGGGTCTTTTACAGGATGTATTTTCTTCCGTGGTTAAATGCAGTCTGTCAGTTGGAGTTTAGTTTCACTGTGGTCTTATTCCAGCTTGCCAGCACCAATGGACAATGAATTTGCTTTTCATAGCTGCATTACATATTTTGGGCTTGAGCTATGCCACCAGAGTTCAGAAGCACAGTTGTGACAAAATAGCCTAAACCAGCACAGCCATGGTGACTCATATAACTGATCCACCACCTCTGAAACCTGGTGGTTGCATTCTCTCCTGGAGCAAAATAAGAAGAAACCTGTGTTCTGCCACCACAGGAGCTTAAGGGAAAGCACTGTCTTGGAGCATGGGTAAAAGCAAAAACTTCTCCCAGTAACATCCCCTGGGAGGAGTTGCGTCTCTGCCTGCAGAGGCTCACAGGCTGCTGCTGTCAGATAGAGGCCAAGGGAAGCGGCTGGAACAGAGTGACCAAAGTGCATCATGTCTACTAGGGGCTGTCAAACTGCTTTAGCTGTGTTAATAAAACATGTTAGTTTTAAGCTTCTTGCCTGTGCTTTTTGAATGTCATATAAGGAATCTTCCACCTCTCACTAGAAGCAATCTCTCTGGTTTAGATAGACAGCTGTTATACCAGACCTCAAGATGACTATATTTCATCTCCATATCTGCACTTTTGTCATTGCTGCTCTTCTTTGGTATCTCTGGGCCTATACAATGAAGAGATGGAGTGAAGAATCTGACTGCAGTATTCCATCAGAACATGTGAAAACCGTTAAATGCATCTAAAGAAATAGTTCTTTCATGCAAAATAGAGTAGGAATTGTAGACAAAGTTAAGCCCATGCAAATGATGGATAGTACCTGATTCCTAGAAGTATAGCTAACATCAGGAAACGTAAGGCATAGATGACAGGGCTGTATGTGGTGCTATCTGGTGGATGTGAACTAAAATAGTACAGGGCAGGAAGTTATGGGGAGGGAATCCAAAGGAAACTACTTCATGTTGCTCACAAAACCAGTAATGTCCTCAGTGGTGTCACCCTTCACATCCTTCTTCCATCTCTTTTTCGTGAGATGAGAAATTGTTTTAATGGCACAAAAGTCACACCTTTGGTTCTGCAGTGGATTGGAAGACACAGCTCAAGCAAGGATGATTTTGGTTGTTCCATGTTGGTAGTGATTTCTCCTTCCATATGTGATTGAGTGACGATACAGTCTGCCACATTCACTCCAGTAACACTGAAGGAAAGCTATGAACAGTAAAGCTAATGAAGTAGAAGGAAGCCCAAGAATACCTAAAATTGGGCCCTTCTATAATCAGCTCAAACTGAATATTCTTCGCACACAAATGTGCATTTGCCTTTCAAACTCAGTTAAGTCTGTGGTCGTGACTGTGGCTTTCACAATTTCATCACAGATTGAGATCATTGGTAGAAAGCGTACACCCCCCTTCATTTGTTAGGAGACCCCCATCCATTTCATTTTTCCATCCTGGAATTCAAAATGCCTGAGAATTATTGTATTAATTTGTTCTATATTTCTAAGCAAGAAAAACGTCTTGTACCCTGCAGTTAACTTAGCAAAAAGAAAAACAGAGAGGTGCCCCCCAAAAGAGGGGAAGCTTTGGCATCGGCATGGCCAAATTCTTTGGATTCCTATGAAGACCTTTGTAAAAAAGAGAAATAGTATCTAGGAAGCTGATTGGATCTGACCTGCCTTTAGGATAAGCCTGGGGCAGCTGTTGACTTGATTGAGTGGCTCCATCACGGTACATAAGTGGAGTCTGGAGAACTGATTTGGTTTTATCCTCCCAATTCATGCCTAAATTGACTTTTGGATCCTCTCTCAGAAGGCTGAAAGGGGGGAGCCTGAGAACTTCAAGAGATCTTCCAGCCCTTCTTTTCATTCCCCTTTTCTCTGTACCCTTATAATAGCCACCTTCTTGGTACAAGCAATAACAAGCGTATCAACCTGGAAGCCAGACTTTGTTTAAATTTAGAAAAAAAATTAGGGAGATAAAAGATGGCGCAATGGAAGAATGAAGCTATCATATATAAATTTATATATATATATATGACAATTAAAATTTTCCAGCTGTACAAGGATGGGAAAAAATAGGGCAAGAGGAGGCTGAGGAATCCTGTTATCAAATAAATAAGACCTCAGCACTTAATCTTCACAATGCTAAATATAGAAGAATTTCACTGTTGTTCAGTGCTGCATTTGGACTTTTAGGATATGCAAAAATGTTGTCTAACAACTTTCAGAACAGAGGCATAGCGGCTATTTTGGGTTGGGAACATTCTGCTGCTGTTGGTTTTGTGTGGTGCAAACAGGTACTGGTATCCTGAGAGAGGAATCATCATATTCAGAACATATTTATTTTGTACTGTGAGGATCTTTAAACATGCAGTGTTTATTTATCCCTTAAACTGCTAGTGCATCTCTCCTTCCCAGCTAAAAATTGTCCATGTGACATTGTCGTTTAGCACTTCCAACAGAGTTGGTAATACAGTACATCTGTCACGAGAAGGATTACAATTTGCTTTCTCACCTCAGTCTCTTCTTAAATCTTTAACAATAACAAAATGACAAATTGTGGGCAGAATAGAAAAGTATTTATGTTTTCTAACCATTTAGGATGTTTCGGTGCTTCCTGAAATCTCAGCATGATAGCGAGTGCCCTGTCAAGGGATAGAAAGGCACCCATATTGAATTAATTCTGATCTAATCAAATCTGATTTCATCTGATCTAATCTAATCTCATGTCTGTCCAAGCAGTGGGACTTCATTATGCTATCTACAGGCATGATGCTCACACAATGACTTGGGAAGTTACTCCTAGCTCTAGCCATGTGTCTTTTGATAGCTGTGATGGTTACTCCTCGGTTTCTGGCTTCAGGGATAATGCCATGGAAGGGGAGGCAGATTGCTCTGATACTTACATGAAGAAGTTGCATCATGCTTACTGGCAGCAGATTTAGTTCCTTTAGATGATCCCTTCCTTTATAGAGAGCTGATGCAGAATTAATTTTAGCAGCAACAGCTGGGCTAGTCTAAGGCAAATAGCAAGAAGGCGGCAATACCTGTTATTAGCTCAAATGTCATTCAAAAAAAAGGATACGTTTCTGGGCACATCTTATTTTTTTTTTTTTTCCTTTTTGTTTTTAAATCCGTTGTGGCCAGTTTTGTTAACTGGGTTCTCCTTTCAGAGATTCTCTTGTTGTAGCAGCTGTGGCATTCTACAGTTTCTCCATTCTCTCTGCTTGAAGGACTGTGAAACTACTGGGCAGTATGTCAAGTCCCCGAGGGCAATGGTTGAACTGTGGGGGCAATGGTCTTTGTGGTCCAAGTGGAGCACGTTCTGGTTATGTGCTGTACGGATGCTCTTACATGTACCACACAAATGCTGCAGGGCTGTTGGTGTCATCTGGGGAGCGCCTACCTTTCCAAGAGATCTTCCATTTAGCTATGGCAAAGCACAGAGGTAGGGCTTATTTCTCACAGGTTTTTGCTGATCAGTAGTTAAGTGTACGTGTGAATGCTGAGCTGAGCTGATCTTTGTAAAGACTGTTTGCTGAACTGAACCTACAGACTCCTAATACTTATGTGCAGTAACCTAAGTGAAGATCTGTGCATGTTATTCACTAGGCAGGCACCTTGTCCTCATCCATCTGAGTCAATAAAAGAGCCACAGGGAAAATCCCCGGTACAGGAACTCAGTCATCTGTGCCAGTTCCCAGTCCAAGCCGGCAGCAGTACTCCCAGCAGGATGTGGGCAGTGCCTGGGAGCCAGCAGGGGCCATTCCCAGGGATCAGGCCGGAGGCAGCCACAAGGTTTTGGAATAGAAAAGCAGGTGGTAGTGTAGACACCAGCCATCCTCTGCTGGATGGCCTCAGCGGTGGAGAGCAGACCCCAGCACATTTAACTTAAAATTGTATAGGTAGAGCTTTAAGGCTGAAATGTCTTTGTGTGACAATGGGATGGCAAATAGTTCCTTCTGCCAAATATTAGTGGATATTTAATATGTACTTTGGGCATGTGACCACGGAAGGTCATGCTGATGTTGCTTGAGCACTCCTGACTCCAGCAGTGCCATGCTGCAGTAGAACGCAGAAGAGAATCACAAGTGCAAAGTGCTTTAAGATCACACTCCAGCAACTTTTACCAGAAAAATACTCTTGATTAGAAGTGTGATCTTTTTCAACAGCATTTCTAAATTATCAAAAGCCCTTTGTGGATGCAGTTACGCTAAGGGAAAAGTAAAAGCTTTGGTCAGTATAGCTTATTTTGTTCAGGGAACCTGTATAAACTGCACTACAAATCCATGGTTCTGTATGTGGAAGCAGCTCTTAATGAGGAAGACACAGGTATACCAGCTGATGTCTCCTGCCCTCCTTCTTCCAGCACAGAAGAAGGGCAGGCAACTTAGAAGTCTCAGACAGATGCCTAATATCCAGTAGATGAGTAGATGAATCCTCCCTTTCCAAGGAAATCGTGTGTGCAATGGAAGAATTCTTTCTGAAAGTACCCTGTATGTAGCATAAGAATGGAAAAAGACAAACTAAGAGACCCAAGGTCTGCTGATATCATCTGTTATAAATTACATAGGATTTCCTATGCAAGTACTCTAAGTAAGTCTGTGCATACAGGTACACTCACTCATGCCTCTGGTATTAACAATAGAAACCAACAGTCTTTGGTACAAAACACACAGGGCATAAGTGGAAAACACTCCTGTAAACAGATTTGCCAGCATTTGGATCCTGCATTAGCAGTGCTTTAGGACTGCTGTCTCTGGGCATGCAGGAGATAGAGCACAGCAGGGAACCGCAGTGCTGGCACTTAGCAGATTGCATGCTAGCCTCTTCTCAGTGGGCTTTGCAAGACCATCAAGTACAAAGATAGAAGAGAAGGGATTTTACCTCCTACCGAGAGGCTGTCAGAGCAAAATGAAACTACACAAATGTTTTTCTCCTTCGCAGTAGACATGCTACATGTGAAAAAAGAGTCTCATAAGCAAAGGGTAATGGGATCAGTTACCCGCCCTATGTGAAATGCTCCCCCTGTTGAGCAGTGGAACAAAACACTTCAGTGAGGATTAGTTGAAAGAATTCTATCCTGTCTATATAAGTGATAAAAGATGTGTCTGTGTCCTGCTCACAGGTCAGGACTTCACTATAGCAGAAAACTGACAGATTCAGAACAGTTTTTCCTCATCTCAGAGAACTTGTGGTCTGGCAGCCAGGCCAGAAGACCTGAAGAGAGACCCAGGTGCTGGTCAGAAACCATGGGACATTCCTGCTCAGTGTTCTGGCTGCCCATCTAATGAAGGGCAGTGAATTGAAAACAAAATTGTTCATGGTTGGAGTACTTTTTTGGAAATGCACCTCTTCGAAGTTCGGAGTCAAGAAAGGGATGGTAAGGGTGAGAACAGGGAAATTCATTAACTTGGTCACACACGTGGAAGTCATAAAGCACAAACTGCAGCAGCAAAAGGTTTACAGGCCCCAGGGGAGATGGTCACATCTCTGCTGTGTAGTGGTCTCAAATCCCATTTGAACATGTCTTTGGTATTCAATGTAGCTTAAATGCAACCTTGGTGCAGGGTATGGGGAGGGAAATGAATCTTGAGTAAGAGCTATCAACTTTGGCATGAAAACCTGGCCACCAAATCCATCAGTGTGCCCACTGGAGAAGGGACAGCTGCTACTCACATCTGTCAGAAGAAGGTTGCACATCTGTGAGGCTTCAAGCTGATACTGTCAGGCACAAAATGAGCTGTATGGCAGGGCTGCAGCACTACAAATCCTGCAAGATGCCCCTGCTCTCCCCTCCCCTGACCATAAACTCTGATGTGGGGGTTGGACTTGATGATCTCTAGAGGTCCCTTCCAGCCCCTACAATTCTGTGATTCTGTGATTATGTAAACAGTTGATGTCTCATCTTCTTGGCTTTGCACTTTGTGTAATCATTAACACGACTGCCAAGGTCTTGGTTAGTGGGTGTAAATGCTACCAGTTAGTAAGGCACCATTTTACCACCACTTCACACCACTGTAAAGCAGGAGTGTGGGCTACGGAGCAGTCAAGAGTCAGGCCCGGATGTTGACTTCATTAGAAAACCATTCTCTGTATGAATGGGAAATAAGAGGGGCAAGTCCTTGTGTGCTGGAATTGACCAGACTTTGAGCTTGAGCTGGAAAGGTTAATGAAAAAGGGGAGAAATAGAACTGAAAAAAAAATAACCGAATGTGCATTTGAATATTAGGAGAAGATAACGGATTTTACGTATTATTTTCCTGTTCTTAGGCAAAGCTTCAAGCAACATATTTCTTTAATGCATTTAAAATTATGTAGGAAAATATATCATCTATGCCCATACAAATACAAGTATATGTAGATACGTATATATACATAATTGGAAATAATTCTATTTGAAGTATGCTTTCAAGGATAATTCTCTTTGAAAGAAAATTCCTTTGCCATTTCACAAGGGTTCCCTGCCCTTTGCACACGTTTTGCATGTGGAAGGTATGTACTTTTCTTTTTTTTCCTTATTTTGTTTGGCTTTGGGTACTCCTTTTGTTGTTTTGGGGTTTTTTTTAGATCTGTTTTGCCGTAGGCCCTGGAAACAATAATAAAAAAATACTCTGGCAGTTGCTCCCATGTGGCTTGCCAAAGGGGTGTTAAGAAATTTCCCTGGTTCTTCTATATGTGTGAGCTGCAAAGAGGTGATAAATTGCTGAAGGAAATTAAAGCGGGGGGTTGAAGCTGAAGTTTTGTGGTCTTCTGATTTGGGCAGCCTTAGATTAAAAGCTGAAGGTTGTGTTGGAATCAAAAGGTTAGTTGCTCTCTCTGATTTACCCAGGAGTGCTGCAAGGACAGATTAATGGATAAAAACATCACACAGCCTCTGGTGCTCTCTGTGCTTGGTCTACTCAGGTGCTGGAAAAGGAAAGCCCAATATGCTGGAAAGGAGCAGCTGAAGTGGTAACTGTAGTGCTTTGGACAAGCAGTCATCTCTTGTTGTGGAGACTGCCGTGGCTTGGCAGTGGAAGGAAGGAAGGTCTTGTTGGCTCTAGGTGGGCACATCAAGACACAGGGATGCAGCATGATTAGCCCCATGTATTTCAGCAAAGCATGAGGGTGTCTGGCAGGGCAGCATGTGGCTGCACCAGTAGTGAGGACCTTCCAGTCTTTGATTTGCTACCATCTTGTAATCCTACCCAAAGCATGCTGCAGGTCCAGCTCCAATGCTTTGTCAAGATCCAGGCACTCCCAGAGCTGTCCATGGTCACGTCACACAGGTTTCCACAGGCTTTCTTGGCCTTGCCACAATGAGTAAAACTGAAGTGGAGAGTGGGATGAGCCTGCTGAGGTTATCTGGATGCAGTGATGTGAAGGGGCAGTGGTTTTCCAGGCTGATATTCAGACCGAAGCTGTAGCATTGATGCTCCAAGACTGTCACTTCTTTGTGAAACTATCACTGCTAAAAAGAAACATTTATTTTCTTCATTTGCAAGGCTGTGAAAACACACCTTCCTGCGGACGTGTGCGGAATGGAGGTGTCAGCTCACCCCATGCAGCCTGATGTGGGCTATGTCAGTGTGGTCACCTGGCCCCTGAATGAGGTAGTCCTGGCTCCTTTGGGTCAGGCCTCGCAGTACAAAGGCTGCAGAGCTGCAAAGAGGGAGAAGAAAGACAAGGAGGATTGCACCTGGCCTTTATCTCCTGCGTGCTTTGGCCCCATGAAGAACCCCACAGCATGTCTTGCCTGGTGAACAGAGGGTTGAATGCCTGGTGATGTCCAGTGAGTCAGGAGCAACCCACACTGAGGTTAGATGTCAACACAGAGCAAGACACCTTCTCCAGCTCTGCAAGAACCAGGAATTGAGTTGGGGGAATCTCTCTTTCACCTGTCTGCCAAAATCCCCTTGTTAAAATAAATATCATCCTACTTCAAATAAGTCAAATAAATGCTTGCCTATTAAGGCAAGCTTGCAATGCTATTTAAAACAGAAGTGGCAAAACATTAAAACTGAAAGTAACAGCATGCTCCCCTCAAATCAGCATGGTTGGCTGTTTGCTTCTGAGCTGTGGGCCCCTGTGCAGCACTGGCTGCATGGATTATCTGGGTGGGAACAGGTGGGAGTTTCAGTGCAAAAGGGCCATGTGTGCTGTGCTAGCACTTGGTATAGGCATGAGCTATCTTGAAGGATTTGGGAAGACATGTCCATCCAGTCAGTGAGCATGGAGAAAGCATGGGCTTCCATCAGGTGACACCAGTCAGCCAGCTTGAGCTGTGAATACATGCAGTAACTGGTCTGCTGACAAGCCACAGATCACATTTTGCTCTCAGCATGATTGTCCAGCAATTGCAAGTAGCAAACCAGTATAGCCAATATTTAGTTGCTCCTTCACAGACAGAAAGAAGGAAAGCTTAAATTTCTTAATAATTTATCAAAAATATTGCACCCTGCCCTTGCACAGTGCAGAGTAAACTTGCTTGTAATTCATGCTGGTGTCAGTTCTGTGTCTCTACTTCATTGCAAACTTACATTGGAAATCCGTTCCTTGAGCCAATTCCAGGTTTGTTATGCGTTGGTAACAGACATCTACACTAACACTGAGTGAGCTTATAGTGATTTGTTATACCAGATTCTAGAAACCTGTCATGAGACCACAATTTGCTAGCGTTATCTCAACACCTTGTGCAGAGATGCAAGGAAGGTTTGGTGACATATCATCCTTGACATATGACACATAGAGTGCATGCTTCAATCAACATGCCGTGCCTCTGGGCAGTGTGGTGCTGCAGACTCTGCAGGGGAATGCCACTGCTTGTGAAACCTCTTCCTTTGCAACTAGTGGTGATGGCAGTGCTGTGGGGACTGCAGGAAGCAAGGAACCTAACCTGATATTCAGAAATTAAATACACCAAATACAACAAATACAACAAATTTTCAGCAATATTGTTGACTCTTTATTGTTTGCAGAAATGTCTAAGCAAATCAGAATGTGCTGTTGTTTTAATTATTTATTCTGCAAGTGGTTTGAGGAATACTAATCGTAGTAGCTCTATTGGGACTAGGACCGGGATAAACTCATTATAATTTGCTTCATCTCATCTCAATTCTGCAGTAACTCACCCTGTTTCCTTGAATTCTGGTTGTCCTGATTAACTTGAGCACGGTACACCCATGTCACACTTCAAAAGAAAGGGTGGTGTTGAGCAAATACCAACACAGTGATGTTATAATCCATAAAATTATGCCAGGTGTTAAAAAAATAAATGAATAGGTTATTATTATCTGTAAGTAGTGGGGCCAGGATGTGTGTTCATAAGCAGTAGCTCAACCTGACTTTGGTGCAAGCAGAATCTGGCCTTAGCTGTCCATTGGCAAAGAAGCAGCATGTTTTATCTCTGCCCCACACTGACATCTCTCTTGCAGGAAGAAGAAGAGATTGACATTATGGTCATCAGCTGAGCAGAAGATACCGGTGGAGGTGTTTCTTCAAGCAAGCAAGACTGCAAGCTCCCTTCCATTCTGTTGAGAAGATAATGCATGATAGCTATATGAATGTGTTGCTATCATGAGCTGAGTGCTGACTTTTGGCCATACCAATGGTAACGAAGGGTTACAGAAATGCTGAAACTCAAAAATATAAACACAAATATCAGACCTCCAGCCCTCCCATAGGGCATTTATAATTGTCAAGTGAAGAGATGGGAATTGCTGTGATAAATGTCATGTATCTTATGGGTTGTTACACAACAGTGGTAGGGGAAAAGGGAAGGTGCAGAAAGGAGAAGGCTGGAACTATTCGTATTTACTTGGTAAAAATAACATGCCTTTTGATTAGAAGGGTGTTTTAAACATATTATTTGAATTTGTAAAGGGTTATGTTGGTCCTGAAAATACCCGATGACTATCACTTTGCTATGAAGGCTTTGTGCCCACCAACACTTGGCCACCGTAACATTGCCATTGGGTTCAACAACAAGCAGGGCAAGACCAGGCAGGTGGGATGGGACTAAGCATGCTCAGGGAGCTATACTTCCACAGGATGATCATGCAGCATTTTTGCATATGATGGATGTGGTAAATGACAGCAGTTTTACTAGCACTGCACTCTACTATATACCTGGCATAGGCGTTTACATGGGCTAGCACCAAAATCTGCAGTGTCACGGGTGGTGAGCATGCACCCTTCAAAGCCTCCTGTACTGTGGGAACTTTCAATGGTTTAACCTAAAACAAGTTTCATGCTGAGAAAAATGCTATGCAAGCACTTGGTTTCAGTTTAAACACCATTTTAAAGTTACCTCTGGGGGTGGAAGGGTGCTTTTTTTTTCTTTTTCTTTTTTTTTTTAACCAAAATGAGTGAAACCAAATGAAAGGTGTCTGCCTACAAGCAATGCACTGGAGTAATTACGGTCCCTGAAGTGAGACTCAAGCAAATATTTCTGAGGCAGTTCCTGAATTTTGCAAACCCTCTGTCTGCCTTTACCCCTGCCAGCACCATAGGGGTGGGGCACCTCAGCCTAAGAGCAGTCAGGGCAGCTATGGGTGCTGCTGCACCAAACCCCCGCAGCCAATCTTTGGGCCATTTCTGAGCATGGAAACAGCATTTGCTGTCCATCTGTCCATGTGGTCAGAGGTGAGTCCCAGACATACTGTGACATAACAGCATGTTCTTCCTCTAGGGCAAGAGCTGCAGCTGAATTCATCAGTAGGAATGGGATGTGAGGGACTTCCTCAGGTGGACTGCACTGGAGATTCACTTCCAAGTGGGATACCACATTGGGTGCTAATGATGCCATTGACACCTACTCCCGCTCTAACCTGATCACCTCTCCTCGGGTACAGCTGGCCCTTTGAAGATATCTCCTCACCTAGTGTTAACCCCAGCTTGTTTTTCTCCCTGCTTCTTGGTTCACCAGTGGTGGCACAAGCCAGAGCTCCTGGCTGGGTTTCTGCAGGGAACACTGGTCTGAGGAGGGACAGAAGAGAGCTCTGGGGCATCTGGTACTTCAGGCTGAGGAAGAGCACTCATTTGGACATACAGGTTTGGTGCTGTGAAGCATGTGAAATAGCTAAGCTTCTTCTGGGAGGTGCCAGGCTGCCAGGAGCTCCCCTGGGCAGGGGCAAGAAAGATGTCCCTCAGCGGGTACTGGGGTATCATGCAAGCAGGTGGTTAGCTGAGTTAGAGAGGATATCTCATCTCTCATCTGTTTCTCACTGGAAGCAGAAAGTGCAGAAGCTAAGTCTGTAAGTTTCAAGATGGATATATTTTCTACAGGACCTCCTTCTTCCATGAAAAGGAGGAAATGCCTCCAGACCTATCCTCTGACACCTATAACTACTTTGTACCAGACAGAGTAAGTGGCTGGAGTGAACCTTGACCCTCAAAAAAACAAGTGTGGGTTCAGGAAGTCAAAAGAGGTTTTGAGATCTTCTGCCTCTGTTCCATGGCATTACTGTGGTAGAAAACCCCACGAGGAGAGGAGCTGTGGGCAGGAGAGCAGAGCACAGCTATCCTGCTGCTTTCTGAAGGCATCTGGCAGGTTATGCAGGCATAGCCAGGTCTCTAGCATCCTTGTCTCTGCTTCTAGGTGTCAATTTCTATCAGACACTTGGAAATCCTGGACACATTTCCAAGAAGATGGGCATGGTCATTTGATTGATCATTGTTTGTGCTGGTTCTTGCCCACAGGTTTAAAATCCACCCTCCTTCATATCTCCTCTTCACCCTGCAAATAGCAAAGCAGATGGTGACAGCCACTAAAGGAGGAAGGGCCACATACAAAGATGTTCACTTAACTCCAAAGGTCTTTACTCTCTTGGTCAAAGGCCCTAACTGCCTATCTTCAGTTTGGGTATCTTTAAATGTAATCTGTCCATATTCCTTTCCCATAGCTCTTGATCAAAAAGGTTCGGCTCTGTAAAAGAATATTGCCAAGCTGCTGCATGAGGAATGAACCACACATAGAAGGTATGCAAGTACATGCTTGTGAAGAAGTCAACAAACTCTTCCCTCATATGTGATGATGCCTTTTCCATGTCTAGCATTGTCTTAGCTTCATTTTCATTATTTCACACATAAAAACGTAAGTTAAAGGATGTGCAAAATGTCACACAGTGAAGTAAAATTATTGGTTGATCTAAGAACTTCCTCCCCAAGCAAAAGACTTAACTTCCAAACTTTGACTCTGCGTCAGAACCAATTATTTTAATGTAGACTTTTTTACATATACATGGTAGCATCTTAAGGCTTTTAAGTTTCTTCTACAATATATTCAGTAATTGCTTTTCTGTGAGGTCCAAGATACAAAAAAGATTCAAAAGATAGAGGACTTTTCATTGATGGCAACTTTTAAAAAATAAAAGCTGGATTATTACATGAAGGAGATAAAAGGCCATGAAATAGATATTAAGGCCATGAGGTAGATATGTTTACTCTAGGATAAGAGGAGATTTTTAGCTTCTAAATATGCAGAGACGCCATATCAACTATCACAAATGTGCGCCAGTGATGCATCCAACAACACTTAATTATCAGTTCTACAGGAAAATTAGGTGAGAAAATTACTTGTCTTTTTATATTTATTTTATTTATAAAAACCCGAAGATGATGACTCTCACTACAACATGTTAGACATAGATGGCTTGCCTGTTTTATTTTTCTCCCTTGGTGATGCAGATAGATAAATTCCTGCAGTGTGCTCAGTTTAATTTGTTACTCTTTTACAAATGCATATTGTGCAATTTTAAAGACAGCTGTCTTCAAAACTGGTAGACATTAAGCAGTTTCATTTTTTATGGTGTCATAGATCAGAAATGTTTGAGATGGAAGAAGCCCATCTGGTCCACTACCTTGACCTTCTTTCAATGTGAGGTTCATACTTATGTGTCAATATTTGTATGTCTTTCTTGTTTTCCTCCTCTAGAAATTAATGAGGGCATTAAACAAAATCAAAACATGAAAATGTTTGCAGAAGGACAGATATCAGCTAAAAGATATTGAAAGCTCTTGTGCTACCAAACATGGCTTGTTCATAAAAGAACTTCAGAGGAAAAGGCTTGTTCTATTTGTTTTGTGCTTAAAAATGTATCTTAATGGCAATGGAAGAAGTGTCTCAGCCTGGAAAAATACTAATGCAGGCAGGGATGATTCCACAGGCTGTTTCTTTTTCTACTGAAATTGGTTTCTCTGTGCAGAGGATCACACACAAACAGGGAAGTGGGGTGGCACAGGGAACAACTGAAGTAGCCATAGCTGATGAAAGAAATGTTTTTCAAATGCTGTCCTATGCTCAAATAAGGTGTCTGAGAGAGTAACAACAGCTACTGTGGTGTGTGTTTCATTTCCCTCTCCCTGGGCATAACAATGCTGCATGAAGAAGAAAAGGGAAAAAAAAAAAAAAAGAGAGAGAGAAAGAAGGAAGGCTGAAAAGTAAGACGATGAATCAGTCTTTGAATGTGAAGATAAAAAGTAAACCATTAGGGACTAAACTGGTTTTAATTTTGTCTCTGGTACTGTAGGGTTCCAACATGCATCTGTCAACATGGCTGACATAGCTACACACGAATATGATGGGAAAAGTACAGATATGATGAAAGAGAAGGGAAAAGCAATGTTGGAAGAGGACAGCTTGCTCCCAGCAGTCAGCAAAGTCTCCGATCATTTTTCAGCAGTGGCAGCTGCCTCTTCCCCAGTGGGAAGGGGGAGTACCCCTGGGATCATGGCATTTCAAGGAGAACATATCGCAGGTGATGTCCTTTTGAGGGCAGATTTGGTTGTCCTTCATTAAAATACAAACAGTAATGGATAAGCAGGAGCATGGCATTCACAGGGAGGAAGCTGAAGTAGTTGGTACATCGATTAGAATGAGCACGTTAAATTGTACTTGATTTCCGTCAGGTGCCAACCCATTAAGAGAATATCTGGTGAATTAAGACTGGAAAAGGTGAGAAAGAGGGAGAGAGGGGAGAATCTGGCTGGGGAGGAAGCAGAAGGAAACCAAGCATAGACTGCCACAGCAGACTCCTTCCCATCAGCCTTCCAGGCAGTGAGGCAGGCTTGCTCATGTGCCAGGCTGCTGTTCCTCGTGGGGACACCTGGTATCCCAGCAGTAGAGTCCTTTCCAGCTAGACTCCTTCCCCTGGCTCAGGGACATACTAGGCCACATGCAACACACTGAGACTTTAATAAGTGTTCTGTGTAGCACTGATGCAGGTGGGTAAGGCAATGGCATGGGAACACCATTGCACACATCTGCTTCTGCTATAGCAGTGAGCTGCTGCTTCCCACATCCCAGTGTGTGGAGAAGATTGTGGAAGGAAAAGGGTTGGTGCATAGTGAGCAGCCAGAAAAGGCAGGTGTGAGACACAGCAGGTAATTCTATGAATTACGAAATGAAGATACATTCATTTTCTTCATTTTTTTTTCTTGATAATTTGATAATAAATGTGCAAGCAGGGATGTAGGTAGCTGCTGGATTTGGTATTGCCACTAGCGCTGGCACGTCCAGCCAATTTCTGTATTTTTTTGGAGTGTGCATGCCATTACAGCCAAGGAAATTCATGCTCTCCTGGGACTCAGATTGAGCAGTGTCTAATAAAAGGCCTGATGAAGAGAAACTTCTGCAAGATTTATTTTCCCCTGGGAAATTAACCACTGTATACCACAGCACACATGGCATATGGCTACCTGTCCATGGGAGCACTGCATCCAACTTCTGATTCAGCAAAATACTGGAAGTGCTGTTGTGATAAATTGGGCTTAAATAGCAGTATAAAGTTTGACATGGGCTTAACCGGCCATCTTGGCATAGATAAATGTAAAACACAAAGATTTCTACTGTGACTCAGAGCGAGATTTTTCTCATACAAGCAATGGATTAAAAGTTACCAGTTACTGTGTCCAATTGCCAGACTAACTCAATTTATTTTATGTGTGTATTATGCTGTCTCTTCACCTTCTGAATATTATGTGAAAATAAGAAAAGGTAGGCGTAGAATAGAAATACAGAATGGGTTGGGGACCTTGAGGTCCACCTGGTTCCAATCCCATTGCTATGGACAAAGTTGTCTCCCACTGCATCATGCTCAGGGCCCTATCCAACCTAGTCTTGAACTCATCCAGGGATGGAACATCCATAGCTTCTCAGAGCAACCTGTTCCGGTACTTCACCACCCATAGAGTAAAATATTTCTCTTTAACATCTAACCCAAATCAACCCTCTTTCATTATAAACCCATTTCCCCTTGTCCTATCATTATCAGACCATGTTGGTCCAAATGGACCAAAGTTGGTCCCCCTCCTGATTATAAGCTCCCCTCAAGTAACAGAAGGCCACAATGAGGTCTCCCCAAAGCCTTCTCTTCTCCAGTTTGAATAAGTCCAACTCCCTCAGCCTGTTTTCACAGGAGAGATGCTCTAGCTCTCTGATCAACTCAGTGGCCCTCCTCTGGATCTGTTCCAACAGCTTCATGCCTTTCTGTGCAGAGGGCCCCAGGCTGGAATGAAGTACTGCTGGTGGGACCTCACAAGGGAGGAGCAGAGGGGAACAATCACCTCCCTCACCCTGTTGGCCACTCCTCTTTTGATGCAGCCCAGGATACTGTTGGCCTTCTGGGCTAAAAGCACACACTGCTGGCTCATTTCCAGCTTTTCATCACCAGGAACCCAAGGTCCTTCTCATCAGGGCTGCTCTCAAGGCGTTCTTCTCCCAGTCCGCATTCATATCTGGGATTGTCCTGATCCAAGTGCAACACCATGCACTTGGCCTTGTAGTAAATCATAACATACATTCCACATAGTGCAAAGAGTATTCTGTTTTATTTTTTGTTGCTGTTATTATTATATTCTGCTCTGACCACTGCAGACAATAGCCATACACTTTGCATTGGACATTTAAGAGTTGTCAGATAATTGGATGGACTTCTTTTCACGTTTGATCATTTACAGATTTGTTTATGCTCTAATGTTCAAGTGTTCCTGTCCTGATGTATGTTGTCTAGGAAAGAAAGCGCTCATGCCAGCCACTGCCACATAAATGTAAGTTCTTTTCTCAAGTTAATGATACGTTGTAGCAGAAAACTTAGAGCAAGATTTAAACTTCTACTAAACAAGTCCCCTCGGTGGTTTTACGTGATTTGCAAAAATCATTTAAAACTGAACAAAACAAACCTGAAGTGGTACTTCATTTTTCTAAATAATGGTGCTTCTAGAACACAGATGTTCTGCTGGGTGTCATTCTCAGACACTGTGTTTCTTTTGGAGGTTCAGAAATTGATAAGCAAATACCCAATCCGCTTTTGTATTAACCTTACCAAGGTCAATAAGCGTTTCACTTTAAACAGTAATGCTCCAAAATGGGAGAGTTGGAAGTCTGGTTTGCTTATCTCTTTTAGAACTTGAGGTTCCAGTATTTGCAATAATTTTGTTCTAAGGACTTCTTTTGTCTTCTGCACAGAAAACTTTGCAGAGCCACCTCAGTGAATGTGAGGGACAAAGTGCTGAAATCCTGCTCCCTGTGGGGTAGGCCATCACCAACCTCCTCTTTGGTGCTGAACAAAAAGGAGGAATCGCAGGATGAGAATTTTGGCAAGATGGAGAGCAGATCTCTGGAAGGGTTTGTTCTAGTCTTACTCATAAGTGGACCCTTCCTGTCACCTATTAATAAGTGGTTTGATTCATTAATGCCGTGTTTTGTTTTGGTAATGATAGTCTGGGAGTTGGTGGAAACCCTCCAAATACAGAGATCATCTTTCTGGGAGAGCAGAATGGTGCATTTGTTTTTGCTAAATTAACATTCAAAACTAAATCACCGGATTTGATGGCAATTCCTTCTCTGATGTCAAAGAGTACTGAAGCTTCATACAGTTTTGGTGGCTCTCCAGAAAAGTTTTCAGTTTGTTCCTTGATATGTTCCAGTTTGGTTTGCAGTAAGCTGGTGGTGGTGGATCTTCTAATATACACACTGCAAGAAAGACCAAAGGATTGTAATGCTAGAATTGAAACAGAAAATTGAGGTTTGTGCAAGGTTTGAAAATTAGAAATATATTTCTGCAGCCAAGGAAGAAGCGTGGCCTGTTGGGTTGAGCAGAAACAAAGCCAGGGCAGATTTCTGGATTTTATTGCTGGCTTCATTATTGGCCTCAGTGAGACTTTGTTTGTGCTCCCACTTCCTGTTTTTAAGATGAGGGCTATACTTGCTAAAAGGGTGCAAACCAGGGGCTCTGCAAGAGCTTTGTCTGATAGGCAGAAAAATACAGGAATATCTTCCGTCACTCAGCAAAATGTAACCAGCCTTTAAAGTAACTCAGTTGAAGTAGTAAATGCCCATATTAAAGAAGTTAATAAGTTTTAAGCAAATTTTTAACAACAGCCTTTAAATATATTGGGACCACTCAATCCAGAATTCTTTTTCTTGCTGAGATACAATATGTGAGCCGAGCGAGGAGTGAAGAGCTGTGCCGTCTCTCTCTTCCCTCACCAGCAGATGAGATTCAAAAGCAAAACTGGAGTTCTCTGGCTGTTGGGAACACCTGAGCCTGGGCAACTACACCTGGATGACAACTTTAGGACGGCTTGGAAATCAAAGGGATTTCTCTTGAAGTACAGCATTGTTTGCCTCCAGAGAAGGTATTGCCATTGGAACTACTGGCAGATGAATGAGCCCCACCTGCAGGAGGCAGCCCCAAAGATGCAAGGTGCCCAGTAGTTTCCCTGCTGCATCCCATCCGTTCAGTGCTGTGTGAAAAAGAGAGAACAAAGAAATAAATTGTTTGAGAAAGAGTTTAACCATCGAAACCTGAGAGAAAATCTTCAATAAGTTTGTTAACTTCTCTAAAGTATCAATTTTTCACTTCTACCTGGCCTATGATATGCTGATGCTTCTTCATTACAAGGAAAGGTGGCTAAGGAGAATTCTCTGTGCAGACAGAACTTTTTTCCATGTTTGTGACAAAATCTGAAGATGAGTTATGTGACAGGAAAATGGAGTTTACATTTTGGGAGGATTCTTCTAAAATTTAAGGGGCATCTACAGAAGGAATAAGCTTCCAAAGAGCAGGGGAATGTTCTCTAGGACAACATGTTAGCGAATTAACAAAAAGAAAAACACGATTTTGCGGATGTTTCAGAAAATCATACATTGTACGGGACTTTCTCCAATTTGTAGTCACTGGGAAAACTTTCTCTGGAGTCAAGTGATGATTGACTACCACCACGGAGCAGACTTTTTTGACAGGAAATAAGTGTCAAGTGCTGGCATTTTGCAATTGTTCACTTTCCCAGGTGCAAATGACAATGCAAGACTAGAAGATCTAAGCCTTATGAAGCTGAGCAAGTGTAACCACAATGTCTCACATGGGCTGTTTGGCTCTGGTCTAAGGTAAGGGTTGCACAGACATGATTCAGGGGATTTAAATCTCAGACAAAAATAACCTGTGCTTGCACATTACTGGATCAGTTCAAAGGTCCATTTCTCCTCTCTGGAAGTGGCATGCATGCCACACGACACACAGGGGCTCCCTGCATTACAGGAATATGCTTGACAGCCCCATCAGATGGGTTTTACCTGAGTTGTTCCAGGCTGTCTTTCATCTCCCCAGTTTTTTCTCACAGTGCATTATCACCATTTCCACAATTATCACAGTTATTGTCCTTCTGCAAGTGAACAGTGAGGCAGTTGAGTTTGTGAGACAATGTTAAATATAACCATAAATATTTTTTCTTGAGCTGTCTAATCTTGTACCTGCTTCTTTTCCATTTTCTGTCACACTCTTACTGATGCAGCTCTAGCACCACTGTGATCACAAATTTCAGGAGTGTCAGAGAGAAAAATCTTCATGTGCAATTACATAAGCTCTTTTTATTTCCTCATATTGGCAGGAAAAAATATATATATATTCCTATTACTAACACGTGATTACAGTTTGTTTTTTCTTTTACTGCTAAAATAATTGCAGAGTTGGAAGAGCTGTATCTCTGTTTTGAAGAGAAAGAACAGGCTTTGGAAATGATGCTTTGTGCCTGTATAGGTGAGTTTACTCTTTTGCAAGGTTTATTTTTCAGGTCACAGGAAAGGGATATGGGTGCTACAATTGTCCAGTTCCATGAGAACACCCTCATTTAAACGGATATCAAGGGCTGCCTGTTAATCCACAGGCTAAAACTTAAGTAAGCAGAGGCTAATGTCTCTTTACTGGTTTAATTAACAACAATTACTTGTCTAAAGATAAGGTATTTCCAGTTAAAAGCCATTCCCTTCAACTCCAGATCAGCTGAGAATAGTTCAAATTAGTTTTAGGGTAGGGTCAAAGACCAGAATTTTAGGGGTTTGAAGTTTTTTAACTGAGCAGATCAACACATATCTGCCAAGGCAGAATCCACATCTCCTTGCAAAGAGGCAGGCTGGCATTTCCATCTCCATGAGAAGGGATTGTTTGGGGGTTTTAAACAAACGACTTAATGAAGTGCCACCGACACACACATCTGTCCGCTGGGTATCTGGAGTCTGATCAGCCCACACGTAGTTCATTTCAGTGTCATCCGCAGGGGCGTGGAGCCGGAGTAAACCAAATTTAGCATGTTACGGACCTGTACAAGATTTAGAAAACAAGTGGAAATGTGTAGGAAAAAGAACAGAAAACAGAATGAAACCAAGAGCATTTTCGTGCTCTTCTGCTGTGAGCTTTCTGCTGGGCGGTAGTGTAGTCCTTCAGCTGAGGCTGGAGCTGGCAGTGCTTGTGGGTCTGCCTTGCACAGCCTCTGGAAATCACTGGTGGGCAGGAGAAGGGGAAGGACTCACTTCATAAAAGTGAGCGTATCCAGTCTGGTTGGAATTTTCTTTGTTGCAACCAGGAGACAGATCCCACAAAGAGCAGGCAGCCCACCCTGGCTGGTCTGTGGGGTGATTGAGTGACACATGTCCAGAGAGGGATTGAAGGGACCAAGATTATGTAGCTCTATGCTTCAGATGCACCAGAGAGCTCCCCTCCTTGCCAAGGTCTGCAGGAGCTAAGTCCTGTGGCTTTATCTACAACCACACAGGATAGGGAGATGGGAACCTAACCAGCCTCCCTTCCCTGCTCTGGTGGGCCATGTTTCTAAAGGCTTGTGCCATCCGCAACAAGTGTTTCTGGAAACATTTCTTCAAGAGATAATGTCAAAACCTGGAGTAAAGCTGCTGCTGACCAGAATAGCCATGGACCAAGCAGGGCAATGATGAGGGCTATGGCTATTTCACCCTAAGCTTGTGCTAACTCTGGATTACTGGCTCACCAAAAGCACAGAGTAAAGGCTCACCCCACTTTTTGATAGAGACCTGGGGCCAGAGCTTGGAAACTCCTGATGCACTTCCATCACCTTAGTATTTGGATGAAATGGTTTTGAAAAGTTTGATGTGTGTGCTGCCTAGTAGGTGAGGAAAGAGGTTCTACCATGACACATGCCCTCATGACACCAAGGTCAGTGCTTGCGGGGCCACAAGGCACTTTTCCATGTCTTGCAGAGGTGAGAGGAATGCATAGGTTGATGCTGGTAGGATGGAGTCTTTAATTTCACATCCATCATTCAGCTGGCCAGCCACTGCTCTCTGAAGTTCTGTTTGTTTAAAGGCTCCTGTTGCATCTGTAGTCATGCCTCCATCCTGTGTCTTGGCCACTGAAGTCCACCAAATGTGAGCACATGAGAACATAGGTTCTGTTTCACGGATGCTTCACTTCAGTGTCTTTGTTTGGACCAAAATCTGCTCAGAGCACAGCAAACTATATGCTCTGTACCCCTGGTGCTGGGGAAACCCTCTCCAGGCTGGCAGCACTGCCTAGTCCCAGTGCATGTGGTACCAGGGAAATATCTGGGGAGTCAAGGTCCTGAAAGCTTTTGACTTGTGCCTTTGTACCCTTTCCTGAGCACATTTTTTACAATGTAAGAGCTTAAAAAAATGGCACAGCAGAAGGTTCTTGGTCTTTTTCTACCTCAGGCTGGAAAAACACTTAAACATTTGTACCTCTTTTTTTCCCAGCTGCACTGGGCAAAGCCACCCACACACACCCACAAGTGAAAAGGGCACGATGCAGTTCTGTGGCCACCTCCTCCTGTCACCAGTGGCCCAGAGTGACCTCAGGTTGAATTCAGTCCCTGAGTGCAAATTGCAGTGGTTGTGCCAGGGGTGTTAGAAGGGCGGTGACCCAGATTTATGCACAGAAGTGTACTTGCCACGTGAGTGGGCAGGGGGACTCCAACATGTGTGTGGCAGAAGAAGAGGAGCCTCTTCCCCTTCTTAATTGTATCGAGCTTGACCACGGTCTGACGCTGTTCAGTAAAGGCCAGGCACTGGGCAGGGAAGCAGCAGCTGAATACTCTAACAAGTGGCTTGTTAGTGAGGAATGTCCTGCAGTAAGTATGGAGCAGCCTTGTCACTTCTCAGCCAACTCTCTGAGGACAATAAGGAAGGAGGACAAAATGAGTGCAGCCCTCCTGGGCCTCCCCTTAAGAGTTTAAAAGCAAAATATTGATTTTGAGTTACCCTGCTTCAACTCAGCTTCACTCTCCTGATATTTTTATTCCCTTGTAGATTTCTGACTCCATTTGTTTTTTAAAGAAATCGCTGGTGAAATCGTGGTGTGTCCATGTAACATTCCTGAGCCTAAAAATATGGTCAATTGACACCTTGAAGGTTTCCAGGCAACTCTAACCATTTGTGACATCTTTAGCTGCATCTCCAGTATGTTCAAAACAGATGAAGTGAATGAATTGATTTTAGCTGTATAAAACCCTTGACAAAAATCTCTTTGTGGCCATTGAGTTAGTCTCTTGATGATTTGTAGAGTATTTGCTTATGCCATGAGTTTGATCCTTCCCACCTCTCCACTTGTTTTTCAACAAGCTTTGCTGTGGGCTCCCTGCTCTGCAAAGCACTACAGCTTCCTTCCCCTGGGCCAGGGCACAAGCCAGAGAGAAATGATGCTATGCCTACCACTGTAGTATCACCAGCTCAGACCTGAAACTGTGCATATACCATAAGGTACCATCCCAGCAGCAGAAAATAAGCAACTTCACTAGGTGTTTTGAATCACTGCAACACCCAGTTTGCCCCATAAAATCGTAAATCAGTCGAAGTCAAAGTGATTCTTTGATGGGCTTAAGGAGACTGCTAAAATAACAAAACCCTTCCCTCTGTCCCCAGAAAATATTTGGACATTTGCATGCCATGAGATGTGCAACAGGCCAGGAATAAATTAAGTGTGGATTAAAGTGTGCTCCTTTAATGAAATAATCTGCTAAACTGATGTTTGTCAGGTAGTTCAAAGGAAATCCTTTCGAAGACATATGGCCTTTTCTCTGCGTTCCATTTTGGCTCAAGTTTCACTGTATTAACAAAATAGCTAAACTGTTGATGAACCTGATTACTTTGGTTTTTTTCAAGGTTCCTCTGGGTATTTCTAACCTTAGAGATTCAGGCTTGTCCAAGCACAGAGCTTAGTGTCTCGGTTTCTTCCCCTTGACAAAAATGGAGGACTGAAGCAGAGATGGGATTATGCTGGATGCACCACTGACAGGGCTGAAGTGCTGGTCATACCATGCTGCAGAAATGCACGACGGTTTTGGTTAATCTGGGAAAATCCAAGTAAAACAGCAAATAATTCTGCTGGAAGCAAGGGAAGAGTAAGCAAAGTGTGAGCAGCAAGGTCTTGTTTGGCTACATCTTTGACACATAGCGAAGAGCTGTGCCCACACCTGGTGCCCTAGGCTGACTAAACTGGTAACAACCACCTAATACCTCTAATCTGGCTTGTCTGCATGCAAGTCATGAAATTCATTCAGCCACTACGGTGTCAAGCCCAGTGCTTCTCACTGAAAGAGCATTTTATGGAGGGGGAAAAAAAATAAAGTATCAAATCTGAAGATAAGGTGACAAAAAGACAAGTAAGCTGATCTTCTAATAAGCTGCTTGGATAGATTGCTGGACTGGTCAGCATCGGCTTCTTTGGGGACTTTCTTTTTTGGGGAAAAGCAAACTGAACAGTGCAACTCCTCCCCAACTCTAATTTCCTTATTGAAGAGCAGGAAGTTGGTTCTTATTTAGCAAATTAAATATAGGACCCATTTCTTTCAGTGCTGCCTCATTTATTTGCATGTGCAAGCATACTGGTAATATATTTGTAGAAAACTTCTGCTCAATTGCAAGTTACTGTGGAAGCTGAGGGAGGTAAATACTCAGCCCCTCCAAGACTTCTGTTGTCTAAAAGCAGCAGTACAGAATAGTAAGGTGCGTAGAGTTCTACTTTTCCCTAGAAGTCCTTCTTCTTTTACATCTTTTGAATGACGTGGCTGTAAGGCTAAGAACATAATCTATAGAAAAGCTGGAACACATATATTATATAGGCAGTGATGCCAACATGAAAAAGCCACCTTCTTTTCCCTTCACGTGTTGCTGACACTGCTGTTTCTGAATGGCACACAGTAGGCAGGACCTTACTCTTTGCATGCCATGGGTGTAGCACTGCCTCTGAGACCCTGAATGGAGCAGGAGTTGCTGCCAGGAAGATTGCTCTTCTCATGGTAAGACCATGCTGTACTCCTAACTTAACATGAGCCAACAGTGTGTGCTTGCATCCTGAAAGGCCAACTGTATCCTGGGCTGCATCAAAAGAGGAGGGATGGCTAGCACAGCAGGGCAAGGGAAGTGATGGCCCCCCTCTACTCTACCCTCATGAGGTCCCATCTGGAGTACTGTGTCCAGACCTGGGGCCCTCAGCTCAAAAAGATGTGAAGCTGCTGGAGCAGATCCAGGGGTGGGCCACAAAGATGATCAGAGAGCCAAAGCACCTTTTCTACGAAGAAAGGATGAGGGAGCTGGACTTGTTCAGACTGGAGAAGAGAAGGCTCTGGGGAGACCTCATGATGGCTTTCCAGTACCTGAAGAGAGTTTATAGTCGGGAGGGAAATGAACTTTTTCCACAGACTGATAGTGATAGAACAAAGGTGAATGGCTTCAAACTAAAAGAGAGGAGATTTAGACTAGATATTAGAAATAAGTTTTTTGCTCAGAGGGTGGTGTGGCCCTGGCACAGGCTGCCCAGAGAAGCTGTGGATCCTCCATCCCTGGTGTCATTTAAGGCGAGATTGGATGGAGACCTGGGAAGTGTGATATAGTGAGTGGCAGCAGCCCATGGCAGTGGGCTGGAACTAGATGGTTTTTATGGACACTCCCGACTCCAAGCCATTGTATGTTTTTATGATCCTGAGTGTGCGGACATGGCTGCATGACCCTGGTGCACAACAGCCCACTGCTGAGGGACAGACAGCTGAAGGAACCTTCTTTGCTGCATTGGGAGCAGGAGGAACAGCAGCCGCACGTGGATGCAGCATCTGATTTATCCTGCATTGCAGATGGGAGAGCTGATTCCCTCAGCGTGGTGGCACTGCATCAGGACATAGGCACTGATTTCAGTTAGGGGAAGAGCAAAACATGACATGGTGGCAGCAGGGTGTGCAGCGCTGCTGCAGCTGGGGCACAGAGTACTGCAGCATCCTTGAAGGACAGCGGGCTCCTCCTGCCCCACTGCCCACAGGACCAGGAGGTGCAGCACCCTGCCCTGCCTTCTTGTCTGTTTCCTGCAGGGCTGCTTCAGCTAGCAGAAAAAATCATCATATGAGTTGCCTCAGCTTACACAGCACAAGCTTGTTTTAAAAAAAGCTGTAATCGTGTCAGCAAGCACGGGCCTGTCACATTCCCACCAGCCTCCTGTCAAAACCAGAGCACATCCCGTGCTGACTGCCCACAGAGGTGGCCGGAGGAAGTGTGGTCTGGGGTCCAGCCTGCCCAGCTCCCTCACAGCCTGAGCGGGCATGTCTGGGGCTGCTACGGGGACGAGGCCAACACAATGGGCCTGGCAGGGATTGGGACCAGATCTGGAGGGCTGCTGGGAGTGCTGGGGGGCTGCTTTCAAACTGTGCCAACTGGCTTTTTGAAGCTTTTCTCTCTTGGAGCAAGCTGGAGGCAGCCCAGGCAGATTTGCTACTTTTTGCCCCTTGAGTTGGCACCAGGAAAGGGGGAAGAGGGATGGGATCAGGGAGAACACATCCACAGGAGGTTTCCTCCCTGTATCCCCCCATGAGGAAAAACTGAGGCTCCCGTGAGGGTGAGGAGGAGGCCAAAGAGAGGCTGCTTCTCCTCATCACTGGATTTCTGGCAGGAAATCTGTTGAGGGGGTTTCAGCACAGCTCTTTCTCTCTGACTCCCTCCCCACTGAGAGCGAATGATGAGGTCACAAACCCTCCTGCACAGTGCTGCAGTGGCCTGCCAGTATTTTCCATCCCCATGGGCAGGCTCCTGGGACATCTCTCCCACCAGAGTGGGTTTCCCCCAGCCCTGATCCAGCCAGCCCTGCCCTCATGCCCTACTCAGCCTCAGCAGCCCGCAGACCTGCCCAAACTAGGGCAGAAGCAGGCCGAGGAGGGCACACCCATGGTAAGAATAAGGTTTAACAAAGTCACAGCAAAACACCTCTCATCTAGCTCGCCCTGCCTATGAAGATACCCATTTCCGCAAGCTGTGAAATGTGCAATGTGAAAAAATGGTTGACAAAGTAATTTCAGCGCTGGCTGTGGTTTTCCTAGTCAGACATGAACATGGTCAGCAGCCCAACCATTTGCTCCCAAGCATGGCAGCTGCTCAAAAGCTTTCTTTATTCTGAAAAGAAAAAAATATATATATATATTCCAAGGCTCCAATTTAAATACACAGAAATCCAGATGGGAGAAGTGTTAATTTGAATTTACACCTAAGATATCACAACCTGTAGGGGATAAGGAGATGGGAAAATACAACCCGTATTTGCTTTTTCTGAGTGAATTATAAGATCAAGATTAAAAAATAAAATAAAATAAAATAAGAGCTGCATTCCAGCTGCAAACGCTTTTATTCCTTCTGGAAATGTAGCCTACGTAGCCATGAATGAGGTGTTTAGTAAGCTCTGTCCATATTAGAATATGTGCTAGAGGAAAGTGCTAAGAGGAAAAAAATCACTTTGGTAGCTGAGCCAAATGAGGTAGCCAAACTCGACCAGAGAGCATTTCTGCAGATATCCACTGGGATCTAACACGCCCAGTTTTCAGTATGATGCAAGTTCCACTTCATCTGCAACAGAAGCCTCTTGGTAGAGCTGGTGCAAGGAGAGCAGAACTATAACAGGAAATAGCAGACGCGTGGCTGCTTAGGTCCTGCAGCCTGGCTCCCAGCCTTTGGCCAAGCTGTGTCTGCTAAGGATGCCAACAAAGATGGGCTGCTCCATCCTGGAACCATCTCAGTAGACCCCACCATGGAGCCCACCTTAGTCTGAACTTACAAGTAGAAGCCCTGCCACATCTCTGACGGCTTCACGTGAGACATGACAAGGAGAGCTGCTCCCATGGCTGCTGAGAGATGTGATGGGGCGGGGGAGGGGAAAGGGAAGCCTTGTCATCATTTTTTTTTGTGCAGTCACTATTTTCTTGTGAATGATAGTAACAGCTCAGCCTACAAAGCTGATGTAATTGTGAAACTTTCTTTCATCTGTCACTGTTCAAATGCCCCTGCATGGATGTTTTAAAGCAGACCACTTTAACAACAGTGTGGCTATACCTAATGCCCTGATATAATCTTCTTCTTTAATTTGTTTTTTTATATATATGTAGTGTTATTATTATGAAGATTTTTTTAAAGCTTGCTGTTGCAATCACTGTTTCAATTTCTCATCTTTGTAACTGTTCTCAAGATTTATGAAGTCAGGATTTCCCAAAGCAGGATGCTTCTGCAAGTCACCTATTCAGTCAGGTCGTAACAGATACCCCTCTGTCACTAGCTGAATGAATAGGCTGAGGCAAACTTCAGCTGAAGGTCATTACCAAGATTCCACATCTTTTCAGAGGAATAAAAAGCTTCTGGCAGACTCTGATCCATTTGGGATGAGAGGACAGGTAATAGGGGTGCAATATAAGGACTATTCTGGCAAAGCCATTGCTCAGAGTTCAGGTACAGAAGCCTACTACTGGCATTGGCAAGACTGTCACCTCAGAAAGGCTTTAGCAGACAGTATGGGTTCATGGAGTCACCTTGCTCTTCTTTCGCATGTCTTGGCCTCTGCAGTACAGATATGAGAACCTGGGATCTGGGCTGAGGGCATGCATTTTAAGAAGATTCTGACTATTAGGAGGATCCCATCAGTGGCTGGAGTGGATCAATTGGAGGTTTGCTGGCCACCACTGGGAATAGGAGTGAAGAAAAGGGCATGGCCCAAAGCAAAACCCTGCTAACCTGCAAACGAGCTGATCATTCTAGCTCTTATTCCTATCAAATGCCACCAGGTATCACTTCAGTGAGAGAGGCAGAAAAGGCAACTGGGCTCAACCTGCCGCTTCCTGTTGGGATTCTGAATTGGGAAATTTCTAACTCTTGTTTTATGCAAGTAAGCATATAGGAAGGAAGCCAATGAAGAGTTGGTGGAAAGGTGTAACTGCTTCTGCCCTGGGTGTTTAAGGTCAGATCTGCAGAGGGATCCAGCCTGAGCTGCATGAAGTCCCTGCTTTCTGCCCAGCTCAGTGCACCATTGCTGCCCCAGCCCCTGCCATGCAGACAGCCATGTGCAGTCCGCATCAAGGTGCAGAGCTCTGGGGAAAGTTACCACCTGGTGGTCTTACAAAGTCCTTTCCAACCTGGGCTGTTCTGTGATACCCATGAGCTGTAGACTTCATGGCCTTGTTTCGTCAGTAAAGCCAATGTCTGGTAGAAATACAGCTGAGGCTTTTTGCTTCTTCATGAAGCAGCTTTCTGTACCTGGCACACTGTACTTGGACCTCTATCCTTTATGTGCTTTGTATTCTTCATCCAAGCTAGGCTTATCACTTTGACTCCTTCCTCCCGTGGGACAGGATTTTATTGGCTTGCAGATTGCATTTGCTCTTACACAGATTTCTTGCATGCAAATCAAGAAGTTGAGAGGAAGACAACATAATGAATATGCTAAGCATAGAAAAGTGGTATATTGTTACAGTTAGCAATACACTACAGTGTATTTAAGGCAGAAAACAAGTGAATATAAATACCCAAAAAAACAGCAGTTCTTCATCAAAACATAGGAAGAAGAATGTAAGGTTGGAGAATTGAAAATATTTACTGAGGTGAAATGATTGTCTTAAAATATTTACTGAAAACCAGTGGCTATAATCTGTTAAATGTTAAAAAAAAAGAAAAAAGAAAAAAGTGTATTTCCATATTTTGAACACTTCTTCATTGTTACAGGTTCCTTCTTCAGAACCTGGAGAAAGGCACTGCTATGCAGCATGGAGAGGCAGACATTTCAAAACAAAAATGCAAGGAAGGTTAGCAAAAGGTTATGCCTAACAATTTGGTCATTACAATGAATAAAGGCTTAATTACAGGGGTTTATCTTCTCGGTCAGTAAAGGATTTCCACTTTCCTCATTGCCAAGCCTCTAACATTAAGTATGTGAGTCCATCCCTTTCTCTATGCATTGCTGTGCCCCTGGATTACAGCGCAGCTGGAATATGTTCCCAAGGGAACTGGTGTAATTTGTCCCATGGGTGAGGGGCAGCTACCTGCTGAGTCCACACTACACAGTGCCTGGGCACCATCAGAGAATATGGAGGGCTGTTAAACACCACATCCCCAGTGGCAGCTTCCATTTGAAGCTTTCCCTGGCTTCAGCAGTAGTGGTTCTTCTCCACAACATAATATATCTCACCAAGAAACTCAATTCTGCATTGTCACATCATTCGTTTGTATTTTGCATCTTTGTGTTAGAGATAAGTTTTAATAGCTTGAAGTGAGCTTATGCAGTCACTAGAATCTCTAAAAAGGTAATGAAACCAAATGCAGCTTACAGAAGTAGCAGCCCAACCCTCTACTCACTGCAGCCTCTCAAACTGAGGTAAGCAGATTATTGCTTTTTCTCTCTCTTTTTTAAAATCCTTACACTCAACATGCTCCTGATCATCTTTGTTCCCATGAAGCTGAGTCTTTTCTTGAATCTGGTAACCAATTTCAGTGTTTCTTTCCTAGATGATTCCCATCACACCAAAACCCAAAGACAAACTGGACTTCAGGGCAAGTTTTGCCTGACTAGGAATTTTGTTAACTGTGTGTGTGCTCGCTGCGTATTTGTGTGCACATGAGTGTGTGTGCATACATTGTAAACATGTATATATACACGTCAATCTGTGAAAATGCTGAATTTCTTGGCTCTCATCCTAACCATCGTGCAACTGGGTGCTGGGAGCTGGATATTCAGTGTGCTTAGCAGCACTTTTTAATGAAGAGGTGTTTTCTCCCTTGGAGCTGTCATTCTCTGCCACATCACAGACTCTTTCAGACAGAAAAATAATTGGCCACTTTCTTAGAGCGTGGAATCGGAGAGCCCCGGGGACTGACGGAGTGCTCAGCGAACCGGGACGTTGCCTTGCTGTGGCGCCCACTAGTGTCTCCCTGCCTGATGCGGATGCTCCCTGTGGAGGACCTTGCCATCCACCTAGCACCTGAATTGGGGCTGGTAGATGGTGCCATGAAATGTGACAGGCAATACTCAAATCCCTAGAAGGAGAAAGATGAAATGAAACAAACAGTAATTTCCCGAACTGATCAGCTACTAAATGGAATTTCAGGGCGTCTTTTCCTTTTTTTTTTTTTCTCTCTCTAAAATGTACATACTTGTTGCCCTAGTGGGATAGTCTTCTGTGCTTGCAGGAGGCTTTTTGTATTATTTTGTTGTAAAGGTGGGATTTTAGCAACGCTTATTCTACTCAGGGGCTCATAACATCTACCCTTTATCAACTACTCCCCAGACTTGTTAATTTGAGTAAATAGGCAATGCAGTAAAATGTACCCTTAGCACCTCCCACCTACTGCACCACAGGCAGAAAAGCAATGAAATGAAGTCAGGCTGCTTGCATGTGTTCCAGGTGGACTTTTAGAGCACTTTCCTGGCAAAAGCATGACCCTATCTAACAGCAACCAAATGCATGAATACAGCAAATCTTACCCTGCCTAGCAAAGTCTAGCTCTGCTACTTGAACATCAGTTCTTGCTGCCCTGACCGTTCTTGGTATGACAGTGGTGTCCCACTCCTGCTCCCAAGGGCTGGCAGATGAAGGAAAGCCATCTGCCCGAGGCATTGAAGGCTCCTTCTCTCATAACCATATCAACTGAAAGAAAAGCATGTCCTTCACCTTGACGCACAGTCCCAGGTCACCAGGAGTATGTGTGTAGGAGGACAGCAGCCACCACCCCGTGGGATGGAGAGATTGTGGCCCTCCGACCTTTAACATCATTCCAGGACAGTGTTTTACTTTCCTAGTCGGTGCACAGCTTGCCAACCCTGTTTCAGGATGTATATAAGGGTAACTGGAAGGTGGGATTTTATCTTGAGTAGGCTCAATAAGGTGTAAAGTAGGCAGAAATGTTGCCATGATAGTATTATGTCACTGAGACCCCACCACCCTGTGACATCAGGGTCTGACTACTCCTATCAGGCCACCAGCTGCTTTCTAATGGGTCTTACTAAAGGAGGTTGTATTTTAATTCAGACCAACACCTACCACAAAAGATCAGAAGACTACTTCTTTTTCGACATCCTTTTCATATTCATTACATCCATTCCTTTTCTGCCCTTTAATCCATAATAGCTCTGGACAGCAGGAGAACCAGTAACTGCCTGAAACGTGACTGATGGAGAAAGGAAAGAGTACAGACCAGGAAAAAAAAAAAAAAAAAAAGGAAGGAAGGAAAGAAGGAAGGAAGAATATGCATTTGTGTGATGGTTCAAAGTTCTGCCGTGATGTTGCCCATCATTATCTGTCCTCGTCTGCATAACTCAACTTCTTCAAGCTAAAATTTCCCCTCAGTAATGTGCTAGGATCAACAAAACCATACATGCTAAGAAGAAAGAGTGGTGCTCATACTTCCAGGAGTTAATTGGAGATAAATGGTGTGCGGATGCTTTCATGGGGCCAGTGGCAAAATAGAGACTGGTTTTGTGGTGAGGGGTGAGTTCAGTATTTTTTTTGGTGTGGGGTTGTTTTTATTTTTATCTATCTATCTATCTATCTATTTATTTATTGAGGGTGGCATCCTTTTGGATTTCATAGAACCACGGAATCATTTAGTTTAGAAAAGACCTCTAACATCATCAATTCCAACCGTGGGCCCACTCCCACCATGCCCACTGACCACGTCCCTCAGTGCCACATCCACACGAGTCTTGAACACCTCCAGGGATGGTGACAGCACCACCTCCCTAGGCAACCTGTGCCACTGCAGCAGCGCTCTTTTGGAGAAGATATATTTCCTAATATCTAACCTGAACATAAAGTTAGTTACTCTTCTTCGTGACTCTTCTTTCTTCTGTGTATCTCCCCTGCTGCCAAAGAACTGTGGCTAGGGCTGCCCATAGCAGCTCTTTCACGTGTTTCTAACTGGCATTTACTGCCCCAGCCCAGCCCAGGCTGCGCGGGACGCACCTCTGCCAGAGCGGCTTTCTTAGCCGGAATTCATCTGGGGAAGAAAGTGCCCATTGATCCCCCTTTATCCCCTAACGACTCCGCTCAGCTCCGCCTTTGGTCTCGCTGCCCGCAGATGGGCCGTTTCGGAGAGCTACCTGCGGGCATCAGCTCGTTGTGAAGGCGCATAGCCCTGCGAGCCCGGTACTTAGAAACGCTTAGGGGCACTTGAGGCCTCAATGCCGAGCGCAGCCCCTCGCCGCGGGGGGCTTCAAAGCGCCGGCTGACACCCGGCCGGGCCGGAGCTCCCCCAGGCAGGCCTGGGGCGGAGGCAGCCCGCAGTGCCCCGCAGCACGCTGCTGCTTCCGACGGGCGTTCGGCCGCTACCCACACGTCGGGGCGGCTGTTTAACAGCGGATCCCCGCTAGGCCTGGCTGTGTCGGGGCCTTGGCATGGTGAAAATGTAAAATTTTAAAGAGTTGGAACAAAAAGTGTAGCTTCTTTTAATGGGATTTGGGGTGCTGCTTCCAATTGCTGTTTAAGCAGGCTAGTTGAATACGATTCTTATTCTACATTTCTGACCCAAAACAGAGGAGCAAACCAAAACTAGCTGTTTAGGACTCTCTTTGATAGATGTGTAAATACAAATAAGCTCAGAAAGAGTGGATCTACGGCCATTACAGTCATGTTGCTGGTCCTGGCGTGTTCCCATATTTCCATCGCATGCTGACAGGCTGACAATTGGCACTGATCTATAAGCCAGTAAGCGATCTTGCTTTAAAACCAGGGGAAGGTGCTAGGCATCCCTCATTAGGCTTATCGGAGGGTGAAATACACACGTTTAAGGAGAGCTGTTTGGAGATCCCTGTGCATGAATAATACAAGATATGAAGTGTTGCTCGTGGTTATGTTTGTCTCTGTGATCCTAATTTCAGTCTCTTCTTCTCCCTAGGTTTCCACAGTTCCATTTCAAGAAAGAAATGTCCCCACAAAACTAAATCCAGCTGAATACTTTTCCCATCTCCCTTCTGTAGCTTTCCCAAATATTTGTGACAATGACAAAAGCACCTCCTTTGCAAAGGCTTACACTTTCTGAAACATGTCTTGTTTTGTTTCTGTAGCCAGCAGGATGCCTTAGGCCCAGCAACAAAGAGCAGTTACATGATCTCACGTAGCAAAATTATCCATCACTAAGAATGCGATTCAAGCACAGTCTGTTGAACTTTGTGTTACACTGCCATACTGCACTCAGATACTGGATCAGATCTGGTTTAGCTTTTACTAATGATTGCAGTTCCCTTTGATACAATATTGCTGCTGAAGATACAGCGTTTTTTAGCTATTATTTCCCTTAGAAAAAAGACACGACTGATAAGACTACTTGGAATACTGCTTTATTTCCAAATACGGAGTTGTTTCTTCCATCTCCCGATTCAGTAACTCATGCCTGTTCTTCCTATTCCAAATACCTTGTCTGAGAAAAGGGTGTTCTGCTCCTTCTCATTTTTAGTAATTAACCCCATGGTAATTATGGGGCTTATACTTATGAATACCGATGTACATTTTATTAATGGCTATGTCTATATTCTGCCTTTTTGAATTGGTTATGATACATAATAAATTGGTGGCTAAATTTAATTGGTCACCAAAGAGTGAAAGTGCTGATAATTTGAAACCATCCCCACTTAATATTAAACATAATAGTTCTTTGGTTTTGTACAGCTATTGATTTCTCTCCTATTTAAGGTACGCACATATATATTTCAACAGCAGCTTTCTGGCTTTTTACCCTTTGGGGTTTGGTTTTCTACACCTCATAGTATATTTGAAGATGCACCTCTTGTATCTTCAGGACTGTATACCTCCATGCACTGAAAATCCTGCATGTCATAAACTAAAATGGATCAGTGAGCTTTGCAGCTATAGGACAACACTTCTCAACAGAAAAATATAATGGGGTGGGGGGGAAGCATTTTCAATTAATCTCCTAACATTCCCACGAAGGATCAATCTGTCTGCATGTGACAGATTGAAACAGCCTGAGCAGAGGAAGGATGGAGCTGGCTTCTTCATAGAAATACTCACTGTGGTTCAGCATCAAGCTGAAATGCCCTGAGCTTTTCCCGAGCATACTAATGTGCCTCTGATTATTGCGCATGCTGTAAGCTCTCTGAAGCCTTCAAAAGAAAGGTATGAAGATTTTTAAAAAGCAAAGGACAAGGAAAAGGAAAAGGAAAAGAAAAAGAAAAAGAAAAAGGACAAGGAAAAGAAAAAGAAAAAGAAAAAGAAAAAGAAAAAGAAAAAGAAAAAGAAAAAGAAAAAGAAAAAGAAAAAGAAAAAGAAAAAGAAAAAGAAAAAGAAAAAGAAAAAGAAAGAGAAAAAAGGAAGAAGAAGCACTTGTGTGTGAGCAACCGCATCTGAAAAGTCTCCAATTTAGTGATTTCAAATAGGACTTTGAAGGACGGTGGAAGTGTGGCAAGCCTCATGATGGCATCTCAGAGTATCCTTCCTTTGCCCAGCCTGATACTCTGTGTGTAGTTGAATCAATGGGAGAGGGAGGGCAGGTTGGGTGGCTGGAGAAAAAGAAAATCTGCAAACTCCCTTCACAAATACGCTGTAAAGGTGAAAGTATAGCAGCCCCTCAGGAATTGGATGCCAGCAGATTGAGGAAGGCATCCAGAAACAGCAAGCCTTCCCCCCCCCCCCCCCCCCCTCCCCCCCACCAAAATGAGAGAAGGAAAATCAACAGTAAGGAAACAAATCACCTCACAGAAACTGTTCAAATGTAGCGCTCAGGAAATGACCCCTGATATGGACCTGGATATCCTGCAGTGACAGCAGTGCTCCAGGAGAAGAGCACGGTGACAAGAGCATAGCATAGCAGTGCATTCTGCTAACCAGAATTCTTAAGCTGTCTGTAGAACAGTTGTGTGTGTATCCATACTCATATAGGTAAGGATAATGGATATGCCTAAATGTGGTCATGTATGAAGGTATACATATGTGCACAGTAACCTGATGGAATAGGTTATATGGATTTCAACTTTGTGTCCCCTCCTAGGCCCTTCCATGCTTCAGTTTAACAGTGTTAGCCCCCATGAATTTAAACAATTTGCTGAAGCTCTTTTCTTATCTCTGACCTCCAAGAAACAGGAAAGGACTCAATCCCATCCTGAAGGTAAAGGGGAGAATATCATGCTGCCGTAATTGGGGCTGCATTCTGGAACGGCTCCTTTAGAGTCGGATGTGCTCCTTATTTGAATAAACCCAGGGAGTATATTTGAATAAAGTGCAACAAATCAAGATAATCTGTAACCCTTCAAAGACCTACACTTTCTTTCAACATTCTTTTTGTGGTTTGGGGGTTATTCTGATAGTTTTACGAACCTAACTCTCCTTTCTGTTTCACGAGCCTGCTGCTTCTGCAGCTCTATCCATCAGATAACACCTGCAGGGCTGCGGGACCCATTCGGAAATCTGTCCCACGCACGACCAAAACACCCCTCAGCTCTGCACGGCGGCGTTCCCCGGCGCGACCCCGGAGGGGCATCGGGAACAGAACTGAATCGTAGTTGGGCGGGGGGCAGTGTCTGACCCTGCGGGAGGGGAGATTTGAAGCAGGGGAGATGACAGGGACAGCGTCCCAAGAGTTTGGCAGGCGGCTGCGACGGCAGCTTTAATCTACGGGTAGAATCGCTGATTTTCCGCAGCGTGAGGGCTGCGTGACCGAGCGTCCAAATGATGGTCCGCGCTCTCCATGCCTGGCACGGGCGAAAAGCAGTGAAACGAGGCCCCTGGTTCTGCCCGGACCGCTACCGGTCCGGGTAGGAACTGAGGGACCCGAGGCGGGGGTTGAGGCGAGACTGGTCCGAGCTAAGCTTGGGGTATTCCATTCTGGGCAGAGAACCTCTCGGAAACTGTAATTCGTTAGGAAAACTTCACTCCGAACTTGTTTCGATCCGAACCGTAAAGCTCTCAGTTTTGCAGGACGGCCACGGGTTTCCTATCCCCTTCACCGTCCCGGTTCCCTGCTCAAGGGAAATCCGAGCAGCACCGGGGGGTGTCTGCCCGGCTCTGCCTAACGCGAAGTCAGGGGAAATCTGGAGGAAAAAAATCCAGCAGCCTCGAACTGAACGGCACCTGCCCTGCAAGGCTGCTTCAAATCGTGGCAGTAGTGTTGCAAAAATTAATTCCCTAAAACCGTATTCAGCGGGTTTGCAAAACCTCCTCCACCTCTGCACCAGCCCCGGAGATGGGCAGCCCGATGGAGCGGCTACGGGCAGGGGAGCCGCAGCTGAGCCTCAACGGAGCTTCGGCCGCGCCCGGCGGATGGCTCCCCATTCCCACCTTTCCGTTCAGCCTCGGAGCCGGGCTCCCTGGCGGGCGCTGCCCCTCCTGCTCCTCGCCCGGCCGGAGCTGCCCGGGGAAGGGTCAGCAGCGCCCAGCGGCCGCTCTGCTCCGTGCAGAAGCGAGGAGAGTAGGACACTTTATTGTTGTGTCCCTCTTTCGGACGCAAAAATTGGGAATACTGTTATCCCGGAGGGAACAGGTGGGTAGGGCCGGGGATGCTTCATTGCCGGTGCCATCAGCCCTCCCCTGGCTCCCCACATGCGTATGTGCGTGCCTGCAGCCGGAGGCGGGCACAGTGGGAGCTGCTTCCAGCGGCCCCCCGCTCAGTTCCGAGGCACGGAGCGAGCCCCCCTGACGGCCCAACCGCGCCTCGGCTCCGGGTCCCGAGGCTCGGTTGATTGTCGGCGATCAATTGCGGCGGCCCCGGTGAGGCTCCTCGGAGCTCAGCGCGGGTAGAGTTGCGGAACTCCGTCCCTTCCCCGCGCATCTTTCCACCCGGCAACGAAATCCCGGCTGCGCCGCGGGTCTCCTTTACGTTGTGCCTCGGGGAGGGGGCAGGGATTCCGCAGCGCTCCCCGAGACGCGCCGAGCTGAGGGGAGAGGGCGAGGAGCTGCGCTCTGGGGAGATGCAAAGTCGTTCGTGCCAAACCGCACGGGCGCCTCAATATTCCTAAATATTCGCACCCCCGCTCTTCAGAGCAAAATGTTCCCATTCGAGAAATGCGCGGAACAGATAAATTCCACGGCGCGGGATCTGACACCCAACAGAACCCGCTCTGCCTCCCCGAACGGGGATGCTGAAGGGGAAAGAGCATTGCGAGAACCCTCCACCGAGTTCCCGAACGCTGAACTTGCCGCCCTGCTCCCAACGAGATTCCCCCACTAACGTGCCGCTTCCCCGGGAATGATGCCTCCCGGGGAGCGAATTGGGGCCAGCGGCTGCTCGGCGGGGCTGAGGCACAACCCCAATTGTTCTAAAGGCGGCACGGCCCCGGGGGGTCGGAGGATGGCCAGCCCCGTCGCAGCGGCTCCCCGGTTGGCCGTCCTCCATCCCTCCCTCCTTGCTGGGCTCTGGTGTTAGCTCCAATCCCGGTTTCCCTCTGGACCCCCAATCCCTGCTGTGCCCGAACCTTGTGCGCCCCGTTGCCACCTGGATCAGAGGTAGAGGTTCGTTTTATCTTTTTTTTTTTTTTTTTTAGGGGGGGCGGAGGGGGTGGAGAGGGGAAGCCGGGCCCGCCGCTGGGGGCGACGCGGGCGCAGCCCTCCCTCGGAGCTGTACGGGCGTGGGGCAAACCCGCCCGCTGCGGGTGGGGGAGTCGAGGAGCGCGGGGACACGCGCACCAGAGTCACAGGTGACTTGTTCCAATTAGTAGCTGTCTAATTAAATTAGTGTCACCCGGCCCAGCCAATGGGCCGGCGGGGGTGGAGGGCGGCGAGGAGGCAGCTCGGCGCAAGCCCCTCCCCGGCGGCCCGAGCAGCCCGGCGTGCCGGTATAAATGGGCTCTGCGGAGCCTCGGCGCAGCGCTGCGCGGCCACGGGTCGGGGCCGGCGCTGGTTACTGCGGGAGTTGCGAGGAGCCGCCGCCGCCCGCCCGCCGAGGATGCAGCTGGGAGAGCCGCTGCTGGCGGCGGCGGGGGGGGCCCTGCCGGGAGCCCCCTTTTACCCGCTGGAAGGCGGTGGGCGCGGCAGTGGGACCGGAGCCGGAGGAGGCGGCGGAGCCGGGTCCCGCGGGCCGCCCCGCCCTGCCTCCCCGGCGCATCTCGACTTGGACAAAGCGGCCAAGAAGTTCGCGGTGGCTCCGGCCATGCTGGGCGAGCCCGACGGGGGGGAGCCGCCCTTCGCCGCCCCGAAGCCGGACGGCCGCAAGACCACCCCCTGCGGGGAGGAAGAGCTGCCCCCGGCCGCCGCTGCCCGGTACTCCATGGACAGCCTGAGCCCCGAGCGCTACTACCTGCAGTCCCCCGGGCCGCCTGTCGCCGAGCTGGGGGGGCCCTGCGCTCTCTTCCCTTACCCGCCCGCCGCGCAGCACGGGGCCGTGTACCAGGCGCCCGGCGGGCCGCGCTACCCCTACGGCTCCGTGCTGTCCTCGGGCGGCTTCGCGGGCGCCGTGTGCCCGCCCGGCGGCAGGGCGCAGTTCGGCGGAGGCGGCGGGTACCAGTACGGGCAGGCGGCGGCCGGCGGAGCCCTCTACGGCCCCTACCCGCCTGCCTCGGGCTCCTGCGGCGGGCTCGGGGCTCTGGGGGTGCCGGCGGCCGGGCCCGGGCTGCGGGCGCAAGTCTTCCTCTGCAACCGGCCGCTCTGGCTCAAGTTCCACCGGCACCAGACAGAGATGATAATCACCAAGCAGGGCCGGTAAGCTGGTGGGGGAGATTGTAGGGGGTAAGGGAGGGAGACGGGGCCGCTCCGGAAATCCCGGGGCCGCCCCGCATGCCGTATGTTTTCCCTCTTCTCCCCAGGCGGATGTTTCCTTTCCTGAGCTTTAATATTACTGGCCTCAACCCCACCGCCCACTACAACGTCTTCGTGGAGGTGGTGCTGGCGGACCCCAACCACTGGCGCTTCCAAGGGGGAAAATGGGTGACGTGTGGCAAAGCCGACAACAACATGCAGGGTAAGTGCAGGCTTCCTGCCTGTTCTGCTTCCCAAGAAGGCTCCTGGTGCGGAGATCCATCCCGATGCGGGAGGAGCTGCGCTCTTACAGGCGCTTTGACACTCTTATACGGGATGGGGACACCTGGAGATCGCGGTGGAACAAAGCCCCGTGCTGTGCCCGGCTGCTTACTGCTGTGTTGCTCTCCCCTAGGCAACAAGGTGTACGTGCACCCTGAGTCACCCAACACTGGAGCACACTGGATGCGGCAGGAGATCTCTTTTGGCAAGCTGAAGCTGACCAACAACAAGGGAGCCAACAATAACAATGCACAGGTGAGTGACGGTGCTCCCAGGAGCTGTGTTGGTGCCATGCAGCAAACAGAACTGCTGCATCATTGCTCTGACTTGTTCCCTTTTTAGTGGATTGTTAGTCCCTTTCTCCTGTAGTTGTCTTTAAAAGGAGAAGCAATGTCAGTAGTAGATGTATAAATTTCTATCTTCAGCCAATGGTTTCTTCAACTCAGTGTTGTTCAAAATGTAGAAGTATAGCTGATGGCTCTCAATTTCCTGCATTTACAGGACCTGGCATATGAGCAACCTACACAGGCTGTCACTCTTTTGTTTCATTTGCAAGCAGTGAAAAACCTCTCCATTCCCAAGATGAGAAGGTCAATCTCGCAGCCTGTGAATGGTGGTGCGGGGTGCAGTTTGTAATGTTCTCTCCTACTCTTTCAGATGATAGTCCTGCAGTCTCTACACAAGTACCAGCCTCGGCTTCATATAGTGGAAGTGACTGAAGATGGTGTTGAGGATCTGAATGATTCTTCAAAGACTCAAACGTTTATTTTCCCCGAAACGCAGTTCATAGCAGTTACAGCCTATCAAAACACTGATGTAAGAATGGGTTGTGCAAAATGGCAAGAATATAACGAGGTGTTGTGGGTTCAGCATGTCAACTGACTGTGCTCTGCTTTCATTTTTAGATTACTCAGCTCAAAATTGATCATAATCCTTTTGCAAAGGGCTTCAGAGACAACTATGACTCGTAAGTATGCCTCTACCTCTATCTTGCAGCTGTGTGGGGAGGCACAATTCTACCCTCAAATGCTTCTATATAAAGAGAAAAGGAGAAACTTGGGGATGATACTTAAGTTATTTAGAAGTAGAAATACTGTCGATCTTGCTAGTTCACACATTCATTTAAAAGTTAAATATGTCTAGAGACATAAATGGCCATTTAACTATTTAACGTACGTCTTGATCACATTTTCTAGCAGGATTCTGAGCTCTGGTTAAATATCCCAGCAGAACCTTGCTGGCCTGCAGGCTGGCAGCAAAGTATCTGCTGTTGGTGTCACAAAATAGGCATCTTCCAATTGTAAGGAAGATGTCTGCCTAGTGAGCAATTTCTGACATCGAATGGCCTTTAAAAAAAAAACCATAAGTGCATGTACTCAAATCTGGCTTCTGAAAGCACTGCCCTTCATTTGTGATGGCTTGGCTGACAGAGAACAGTGGGTACATGTAACAGCAGTATTCTGCATTTTCTACTGCTCTAGGAGAAGCAGCATCAACTCTGAAGTCTGATAGAAAATCCAGATAAATGTGGTTGTGACTCTTGTGAAGAACAGCTGCTTTCTTCCTGTTTGTTTTCTAATACCATATTTGGAATTGTGAAGAACTCTCAGTGTTTCTCTTTTATGTTGTAGCATGTACACAGCTTCAGAAAATGACAGATTAACTCCATCTCCCACGGATTCTCCTAGATCCCACCAGATTGTCCCTGGTGCCCGATACAGCGTGCAACCGTTCTTCCAAGAACAGTTTGTCAACAACCTGCCCCCCACCAGATTTTACAACGGTGAGAGAACCGTCCCGCAGACCAATGGCTTGCTGTCCCCGCAGCAGAGTGAAGAGGTGGCCAGCCCTCCCCAGCGGTGGTTTGTTACTCCTGTGCAGCAGCCCAGTGCCAACAAACTGGACATGAACTCCTATGAGACGGAGTACTCTCCTAGCACCTTGCTCCCCTATGGCATTAAATCCCTTCCTCTTCAGACATCCCATGCCCTGGGGTATTACCCTGACCCAACGTTTCCATCCATGGCAGGCTGGGGGAGTAGAGGCTCCTACCAGAGAAAAATGACCACGGGATTACCTTGGAGCTCCAGGACAAGTCCTCCAGGCTTTTCTGAAGACCAGCTTTCGAAGGAGAAGGTAAAAGAAGAAATTGGCTCATCCTGGATAGAGACTCCACCCTCCATCAAGTCTCTAGATTCCAACGATTCTGGGGTCTACACGGGTGCTTGTAAGAGAAGGCGGCTCTCCCCTAGCACTTCCAGCAATGAAAATTCCCCATCCATGAAATGTGAGGACATTAATGCTGAGGACTATAGCAAAGACACTTCAAAAGGCATGGGCTACTACGCATTCTATACCAGTTCTTAAAGCACCCTTTTGTTCCAATTGGCTATTTTTTTCAGGGTGGCCTTTGTTTTCTTTCTTTTGCATTATGATTGCCAAAAAGACTCTTGCCTTCCACCTTAAATTGTCATGTGCAATTCTAAAGAAGGTGCCAAAGCTTTTTGACTGTTGCAGGTAATTAAGTAGGAAAAGCAAATCACCATATGATTATATATATATATATTTTTTTTTTTGAAGAAAACAGCATGTGGAAAAGCTGTGAGCAGGAGCCCAGATTTCTACAAGGTGGTTTATTTATTGGAGACACTGAAGTGTACAGTTTGGCTTGGCTCAGAGGCCTGGTCAAATCTATACACTGAGTGAGGAAATAGCAGTTGGAATCCAAATTTCACTTTCTTCCCTGTCTTGCCCCTCTGGTAAAGGGCACTGGGGTGGGAGGCTGCACATTCTGTTTTAAACAGAACTGTTTTCTTCAACTCTTGTTTGCAGATCAGTTGGCTGAGTTGGGCATTGCTCAGCTAAGGCTTTCTTTGGCAGAAGGTGGTTAAAATAAGGCCTGCTCCAGGCGGGAATTTAATGTGAAGGTCTTACTGCTAGTAATGCTTTTACAGTGGCCAAATCTGACTTGGAAAGGAAAACATGCCTCCATCCCAAAAGCCTAACCCTTATTGAGGTGGCAAAAAAAAAAAAATCCAAGTGTACAGTTGTGTTTTGTCTAGGTACACTGTAGAATATTGTGGAATAATATATAAATAGTTGACCTATAGCTGTAAATCAGAAGGACCTCCGGTGGTGCTTTGAAGTTCAAAATGCATTTTTTTTTTTTTTGTTAAACTTAGCATATGGAGCATTGCAAAGAGCATTAGCAGATTTCTATTTGCGTGTATGTAAAGTGACTTTCAGCTGCCCTGTATCAAACTGGAAGTGATGTAACCTGCCCACTCTTCTTGCCTATAGTTTCAGCCATTTTGAACGGATCAACCCTAGAGCTCTGGCACACAAAATTCTCCCGGTGAAACTTGGTTCCGCTTTTATATGTACATAGTAGTAATTTTTAATAAATGTGGTGGTGCCAGGGATGAGAGTGTGGGTGGCGATCTGCTTCTTTGCTCTACCAGGTTGGGGGGAGGAGGGAGCACAAACGTGAGTGTGCTTCATTGCCAGGGATTGGTGGGTTGTGATGGCTCTTATATCCAACCACTTTTTGTGAAGTTTCTCCTTGCTGTTTTGTCCTGCATCGTCCTCATCTGCACGCTGCTAAGGGTATTGACGTTAGTTCTTTTACTGGGAGTTCTCTTCGATTCTCTTGTCCTTCCCTTTACCCAGAAGGACTGTTCTCCTCCTTGCTTGCTGCCAGCCCTGAGGTTCTTCCTTTTCCCTACGCCCTACGGGGGGGCGAGGTGCGAGCCCAGCCCGTCCCGAGGAGCGAGGTACGGCTCTGGCTCTGCCCCCGCCTCTTCCCGCAACGCGTTAAAGCCTCCCCCTCGCCCTTATCTGTGGAGAAAGCCCATCTTGGCAAGGCGATTGAATGCCGACTCCCGCGGCAGCATCACCTTTCCTGAGGAAATGCAGGCGGTAATGGGATTAAGCTGTTGGCGATGCCCACCGCAAACAAAGCAATGCAAAGTCTGGGGCTGGAGGAATTAGCTGGAGGAATCTCACTGGGGGAGAGGAGCATCTTCCCGAAGAGATTTCTAACAGCGAGTTCGGTGCATTTCCAGCTAGGCGTATTGCCGGTTCGGGACGGGAAGTGTCTTGCCGAAATTCTTTCAGCAACGGCGCAGAGAGTTTTTTCTTTTTAAGATATATTTTTTTTTCCTTTCTTTCCCCCCTCTCCTTTCAGTGGGGATAACCCCCGCTTTCATCCCGTGCACGGCGCACCGCGGCCGCAGCCCTCCGCCGGCCCCGATAGCAGCTCTGGGAGAGCGGCTCCTCCGCTGCGTGACACTGACTGAGGGCTTTACCTACAAGTTTGCAACTCGCGACTTAAAAAAAGAAGAAAAGGAAAAACGCTTGTGAAAAGTCCTCACGCTATTTAATAGAAACATAAGTGCCTGGCTGGCCCCAATTAACACCTTGTGATTATAATGCATTCCTAAAACGGGGTGTCAGACGCCAAATTGTGAATAAAGGCAGCTAATTAATCTTCATAGGATGACACCGATAAACAACTCTATATTTAAATAAAGATCAAGGAGCCGGACGCCTATTTGTTTATATTAGCAGAAGATAAAGTTAACTACCTTTGCGCTTTGCTTCGTAACGCCATTTACTGCGGCAAACAGCAGAGCCCTCACCCCGGGCTGCGGGCTACTTATCCCCTGGGGAAGGGCGGGGGAGGCCGCAGGACGGTTCCCCAGTGCGGGCGGGGAGAGCTGCTGGGACATCCGGACAACGGGAGCTGGGCTGGGGGTCCCCCCGTCCGCTTTCCTCACCCCAGAAGCACACCCTTAAGGATTTAAGGCCGTTCGCCGCGATTTAACGATTATTTCACGTAGTTCTCCGTGATTCGAGGGGCGATGCTTCAGCTCGGTCTTTACGTTTCTTTTAACAGCGTGGGCGAGCAACGGTAGATCAGAGGGGCTCTTCCCAGGGCTGAGCAGGACGGAGACCTCTTCTCGGTGAAGAATTTGGGGATTTTTCGTTGAAACAGCCCCACACCTGCACTTGACCCGCTTTCCCAACGAAACTTCGCCTCTCGCTGCCCACCCCACGCTTCACCACAGACACTTGTCACCCATCGGGGAAAAGAAAACGACCCCGAGCCCCCTCCCTTCAGACGGTTCTTCCACTCCTCGGGAGAAGGGCCGCCCTTCCCCGGGAGGAAGGAGCAAGTTTTTGGTCTTGTTTTGTTTTGTTTTGTTTTTCTCGAGTACGTGACGGAGGTTTTACTTTCAGTCTGAATTTCTTCTACCCTGCCCCATCCCCAAGCCGGGTTTTCACAGCCCGCTCGCTGCTTTCTGCCTCCCATTCGCGGCTTTACCCGAGAGGGCTTTCTCTGTAGCGGTGTTTTTTCGAAGCTCCCTCAGCCGCTGCCGCCCTCACCTCAGGGCCGTCTCAGCGCGGCCAAGCCGCGCTGAGACGGCCCTGAGGGGAGAGCGGCGATGGAGGGAGGCTGAGGAAGGGGATCCACGCTCTGTGGTATTCCTCTAAAATGCCCCATCCAGGTCCGGGGTGCAGGGGAAGCCGGAGGTGAGATATTGGAGTAGCCCCACTCTGTGGAGAAAATGGCGCTGAGGTGATAGAGAGGGGCCCGGCGGCACCTCCCCTGTGCCATCCATCCCACGGAGCTGGGGTTTGCCACTGTCGATGTTGTTGTTTTTCTTCCTTTTCTCTTTTTTTCGTTCGTTCGTTTGTTTCCTCTTCCTTCCCCCCTCTTATTATTATTGTTTTTTTTCTTTTTGGACTTTTTCTCCTCTCTTGAAGTATCCAAAGCTCGTTCCCCACCTTCCAAAACACTCGCAGCCCTCTTTGTAATAATAATATCTCTAATATAAATGTTGATCTAATCCTTATTGGAAGGATTTTAGTGCTTGCTGGATATCACAAATAAGTAATCCGGGGGCGAATGCCATTAGGCTGAAAGTGCGGAGTGCAAAATATGATTTGAATAAAGTGATAGGGTGGTATCTAATATTTCCTTTAGGGAGTACTATACTCTGAGCTGTCACAACCAATTGTGTGAATAGACGAGACTGAGGGATGTGATCCTAATCATATTGATGAAACATTCATCTGAAAGACTGAGCGCAACCAGAAGGGACTCACTCGGAATACAATTAAATCCTAATCTGGGGAGGAGGAATCCTCTGCAGGCTTCCCTCTAACCTGCCGCCTTCTCCCTCCTTTTCATTTTGGAGTCAAATAAGATACAGGAGAGAGAGAGAGAGGAAATAAAGACACAGTGCTGGGCCATTCGCCTGCCTGAATGACCGAACTAATGCAGGGAGTGCTGGCTGGGAAGGAAGTTGGTCTGCAGACCTGACCCTGTGGGAAATGGTAAATAAAGGCCTGATTTTGCTCACATGAGGAGCTACCTACCTGCAGAGGGTTCCTATGTGTGAGTGGTGTTATTTTGCTGCAGGAGGCATGTGTGCCTGGAGAAGTCCCTTTCTGACCACCAGTTCAATCATGTATGTAAACATGTTTGTAAGTAAAATTGTTGTACGCTGTTTAGTTTTCCTCTACAGCAAGGAAACGATTTATTGTTGATTTATAATATTTAGTAGCAAAGGGATGGTTTTCCTGCCTCTACCATTTTGTTTCTGTTGGGCCCTTCTTGTCACAGTCTCTGACTGCCTTCCAGGGCTTAACAGCATACAGAGTGAAATGACAACAGTCTCCCAGTCCTCCTCATACTTGGTGATACCCCCTTGGATCACGATAGAGACAGCTGAGCTAATGCTATAAGAAGGGCAACCTATTTGGTTATTACTTTCTAAGATCTTACTCTGAGAAAGTGGATGGTAAGGCTGGCTGCTTTTCATCACCTATTGCTCTTGGGGAAGGTGCTGAACAGGTGCACTTTCCTAACGCATACCACCTAATGCACAAGGGACCCAGTTCTGTTATGATTTGTTCTAGTTTTCTTACACTAGGTTAAGGATTTTACAGTCTACATTGGGCATTAATTTTTGAGCTTCATGGAACTGTTACGATCACTTTTGTTTATAGAGCAATACAGTACGTGAAAATTCCTTGTCGTAACTGCAAATTTCCTTAGGGGATGAAAATAATCCACTTTTATTTTTAACCTGGACTATTTGTTTTTATGCTCAAGAATAGCCAGAAGACTGATTTGAGGGTCTTATCTTTGTGTTCACTAAATTGTTTGTAATACTCTTCTATTCTTCTGGGGAGAAGACCTCTTCAGAAACTGACCTACTTGTAACATGCTAGCACTTCCTTCTTCTTCTTGATAAATTCCCAATGGCAGAAATATTAATACTTTAAATACTCTCCTTACCCTATTAAATGTTCTCTTGGTTTCCTATGACAAGTAAAAATATGAGACAAGGATATTCCTGTCCCAATGAAGAAGTCATAATTTAGGCAAGGAGAGCTCTTAAACTGATTCTTCAGATGATGTGTCAACACCCAGAAGAATTTTCAGCAGCTCTTCACAGTAGCAGGGAAACTTTATCCTCTTTCATGCTCTAAATAAGGCAGACAAAGCCTCACCTGTGTAGTCTCATTTCCACTGATATGCCAAAAGTATCTTATTTTTCAGTAGCCTCTTTTTTTTTTTAGGTCCCAAGATTATTGTTCAGCAAGATATTTCTTACTGTTATCCCATCTCTTGTTACATCTTCCTGTGAAGGAAGGATTTTGCCTTGCTACTTCTTTATTGCAATTCCTTTTTAGGATCATTTGAGAGGAACAATCAGGTGATTTTTATTTACTTTTTGTTTTCTTGTTGCTGTTTTATGTTTCTCTGGGGGGGAAATATCTTTGATCCAGAAGAATTATGGCTGAACCTATGGTTTTGGTTTTATTTGCAATGTTCCTAAATTTTGTGCCAGCAATTATCTGAATAGCAGATAAATCTATCCTTTACAGGATAGGTCAGTTTGAAATCCGCAATCCATTTGTTTATTCAATCTGCTTAAATTATATGTCCATGACAGATTTCTTGGAATGCCTGCTGGCATTGGTCACCCTTATGTATTGGTCTGAATGGGCCAACATGTAAGGGTGATGGCTTGGAAGCAAAGAATGTGGTTATTTTTCAGACAAACCAATTCACTAATGCAGTTTGCCGTGCAGCAGCAGAAGAGTTTGTGTTGGCACTGAGCAGAAAGAAGAAACAGCAGGAAGTTAGAATGAAAACCAAATAGCCTTATTCCTGCAAAGGGATGCTGGTGACTTCTTTAATCTGTTTAAACAGCAACGCTTGTGACATTTACTTTTTATCTCTTTCCCGCTGCAATAACAGTGCATGACAGGTAATGCTTGAATGGTGAAATCGGTACCCAAAGTAGTGATCAGTTCAGCTGTCAGTCCTTGAAAGCATTTGAGGAGCTCTGTATAAGTTCCCTGTCTGGAAGACAGTGTGAGAGCACTTTCTGGTCCAATAGAGAATCCACAGTGGTACAATCAGAGTAGTTCTGTAGCTATGAGAGTGTCATAGAATCATGGAATGGCCTGGGTTGAAAAGGACTTTAAAGATCATCTAGTTTCAACCCCCACGCTGTGGGCAGGCTTGCCAACCACTAGACCAGGCTGACCAGAGTGCAGTGAAGCACAGATTTACAGCACCTCTCAATACCCTACAGTGCACTTAGTACCCTTTCATCAGGTAGACAGCTGGCTCATCAAAGGATGTGCTGTGAGTCCACTCTTTTCCGTTGCTTTTCTCATGTATTCACATCTTCAAATTCTGTGTGAGGGACAGCTGTGCAAGTACTTCAGGTGGATATGGAAATAGTTTGCTACCTCTACCAAGGGGCAGGTAGATCTTGTGCTTTCCTGTTTTCAGCTATGGGAAAAGAAAGTCAGTCTCATAGGTATGAGAGAACACACTTCTGTTTTGTTATTGTTTAGTTGTTATTTCTGTGTTTTGTTTTGTCTGTGCTACAAAATGCATTAATCAACATCTAGAGTAATAGAATGTGTGTAATAATGTGGTTCAGTTTGTGTTTCTGATATTTCTGTTCAGTGAGAGTCATTAGGAAACTGTGTCCCTCCCTGGAAATGATCTGAAACGTTGGGGGTTTCAGGGCAAAGTCTTTGATCAGCAGCTGCAGGAGGGATACTCTGTTAAAAACCACTCTGTTTCACATTTTGAATGATTCTAAGGAATGAAGAGTATGTTTGACTCCAATACATTATAATACACAATAAATGAGAAACCAAAAAATACTGGGGTATTTCACCAGAGAGTTTAAACAAATCCCCACAATCACTGACGAGATCGCTCTGATTAGCACAATGACTGATTTCTGCTAGACCAGGCTGTGGGGTTTTTGTTTGCTTGGCTGTTTGTTTTGGGTTTTTTTTTTTTTTTTTTTTTTTTTTTCCGTGGTAAGTAGCTGAGGTAGTGGGCCATGCGTCCTCCTGCATTGTGTTGCACTCAGTCTCTACAGGGATGAATGGGGAATTCAAGATGAGGGGCAATGCCCTTCTGGTATTCATCAATCTGCCCAGGAAATGGAGATTAAAAATAAAATAAAACCACTTGGATCTCTTATCTCAGTGGGGTATTCACCAATCCGTGTGGCTCAGGGAGAGCCAAAGCAGCAGCAAACATGACATTTTACATTCCTCCACTCTATTCACTTTCATTAGATTTGATCTGCATAATTCTCCAACCTGCTATTAATATTGTTATGCTGAGAAGTGCTAATGGTCACCCATAACGCTTAAAGGTCATTGAAATATATAATGAAAACACACTATAGAAAGACTTGAAGACTGGCCATAACCACGCCTAAAAATAATCCTGATGGAGACTGAGTGGATTAACTCTCTTTTGTCTAACAGCTAAAGCTTTCAGTCTCGTCTATGATAACAGCTACAGAAGTTAATAGCTAGGCCAAAGCATCTCGAGTCTTATGGTGCCTCTTTTCTGAAGGGGAGGAGTGAAGCACTTGGTAGGCGTTTGAGCTGACTAAAGTTCCACTAGCTACTGAGAAGAGAGATTTCTATTCCTTCCGTAGTCTTTCCTGTTTAGGCGTGGTTTGTCGGTTCACTCCTTATGTTGTACCAGAGCCTGGAAGTCTTGTGTGTCACTTGTATCAAGAAATCAACAGAGGCCAGAAATTTGGGTTGCTTGTGCTCAGCAATGTTATTCCATTTGCAAATGTCAGAGTGGTTCTAGTTCCCATTGTGTAGCAGGGCCTAAGATGATGAAGCTTGTTTCAGCTTTTGAGTGAAGTCTTCTACTTCCCCCTTTTGATCAGGAAGCCTGCAGCAGGAGATGCAAGACATGACCCGTTTCAGACTTCTCTGATTCTTACCCATAAAATCTTGACTACTTCTTTTCCAAGCAAAGCTGTGCGTTGCAGACAGCTCTTCACAAGGATTGAAGCCTATGATGTTCTCCTGTTTCCCAGCCTGGTTTTCCTCAAGAGCCTGCATCCATCCATTTCAGCACTCCAGCCACATGACCTGTCCCACTGTGGAGTTGTAAATCCCTTTGAGATGCCATCAAACAATATCTCTGCTCTGTAGTTGATTTCAGACCCCAGATACTTGCTTTAGGTTCCAAATAGTTCAGAGTGAGTGTTGCTTGCTGGAGCTGTGCCTTCTTGTTTTTTCTTTACCTCCCTGAATTCTCACCCTTTTTTTTCAGAGGTCTGTTCCTTTTTCTTGTCTCCTTTGTCATGCAAATGGTAGCGCCAAATGCACTTCAGTCTCTCATTACACTAGCTATGTTGTGACCTAGGACTGGGACACTCTAGCCCCTGGGTATCTTGCAGCCTCGAGCCTTCCAGAAGACCTGCTTCAGTGGTGCTAAGGCTGAAGTGGTGCTAAGGCTCAGCACCACTTCAAGAGCTCATGCTGAAATGCTTACTTTGTGGATACAGTGATAGATGTTGCTGGCCCTCACACTGCTTGGCAATAGAGTCTTGCATGGATGCTCTCTAACCTTGGATAGATATTCCCAAGGATATTTCTGCAGTCATGACTGAATCTGGTAACCAAGTATAGTGCAGCTTCTCTGAGCACAAGATTGCACAAGGACATGGACTGGATTGAAAGGTTTTAAATAAATGGGACGCTTCAAGAGCAGAAAACTAAAGTCCTGTCTATTATTGATGTGCCAGGGAAAGAGAAAACTTGGATGTCTGTAGCAGAATTGACACATTCTCTTGGGACACCAGACATTGTGCTTATTAAGCACTGGCAAGAGAAAGGGCACCAGAAAGGTACTGAGTAAAGAATCATTGTAGAATCATAGAATGGCCTGGGTTGAAAAGGCCCTCAAAAATCATCCAGTTTCAACCCCTAGCTATGTGCAGGGTTGCCAGCCACCAGACCAGGCTGCCCAGAGCCACATCCAGCCTGGCCTTGAATGCCTCAAGGGATGGGGCATCCACAACCTCTCTGGGCAACCTGATCCAGTGTATCACCACCCTCTGAGTGTGGACCAATCCAATTGAGGAAGGTCAGCCGCAGAGCAGTGTGAGGATGATACCCATCAAACAAATCTGCTGAAAGAACGTTACCTTTCATGACTTAGCGAAGAGCTTGGGTCAAGCAAAGTAACTTCATGGATACTTGGTGTTTAAAGCCAGGTGCTTCCATCATCTTTTTTTTAATCCAGTGACCAGTTGTGTAAAACCAGGCTTTTCATTTTATGGAACTATGGCCCTGAGCACCATATTTCCATTTTAGAGGAGGAGTGTTGGTAATCACCAGGAAGTCGTGCTCAATCCTCAGTCACAGAATTATCAGCATCACAATGTGTGTTTGATACACCATGAATTTTCAGTGCTATTATTATTTTGAATATGCAAATACACCTTGAATTTATATTTTTTCCACTGCACGGATAGCTTGTGGAATGCTGTAAAATTTATACATCATCGTACTCACACAATCCATGTATTATGCTATATTATAGAGAAAACCAATACAAAGGAAACATCATTCAAACCGCTGCTTTACATTTCTGTGGGGAAAGAAGTCGAAGCTAGAATAAAAGATGCCAGTCTGGTAAATGAGCATTGGGTTTTATTTATTTATTTATTTATTTATTTATTTCCTCTATTGTTTTACCTTTTCTGAAAAGGTCACTGAAGTTCCTACAGAAATGCTGTAGCCTCCTGTAGGATTTGCTACAAAATTATGAATCGTACAACTGAAACGTCCTGGTATCCAGTCCGAATAGAATGACTGTGCTGTTGGTATTAAATGGGCTGGGTCCCAGAGAATAGGTTTTCACTCTGTGCTTTTTCCAAAAGTACCAAAAATGTTTCAGATCAAATGAATGCTTTGCACAACTGTAATTTTATTTATTTATTTACTTATTTATTTATGACTAAGATTTGGATTTTATCACCTCAGCCTATCATGTTAAGAGCATATTTAGCTTACTGCCATATGGCAGTGCTCACGAACAAATAGTATCTACGGTTCTTTGCTAGCGATTGGAAGGGTCTTTAAGTCAAAAGTTCTACTGAAATAGGTCATTGGGAGCAGACTCCCCAGTTCTTGTGTCAGCTTTCTGTGTAATATTAAGACACTTCCGTATGTTTCCATTCCAAATGAGAAATGTCCTCTGCATTTCTAGTACAGTCCTGAAGGTCTGCTGCCTTTTCCTGCCGTTTCATTGACCTGCTCTACTCTGAAGGCCATTCATGACTTTCTCAAAGGTGGTTCTAAGTAGGTCAGGTACCCTCCCTGCCTGTGTTTCTGATAAAAAATATTTGACATAAATCCCTAAGGCAGAGCCTGGATCTGCAGAGGGTGCTGGGTACAGGGTGTTGAGAAAAAGAACTGACTGCAGCAAAAATCAAGGGGTCAGCACTTCCCAAGGACAGGCCCTTGAGCTCTAGTATTTAAATACCAAATCAGAGGTGTCCTCTTGTTTCCACAAAAAGGAGTCCAATCCTTCAGAACAAAGCACAACATAGAGCTACATCAGAAGGAAGCATGAAGGCTTTGCATGTGGGTCCTCTTTGCTAGAGCAGGGTCTTGGTTCCTGTTAAGTATTACTTGTGTATGTCTGCTCTGGACACAACTTCCTTTCAATGCTTGAGCAGCCAGATCCATCAGGAGACACTACATCTGTATACAGCATTTCTTACTGATGAGGATGACCTTGTTTGCACCATGATAAATTCTGCTCTGTAGCCTGCTGATATGGATTTCTAAATTGCATAGCTTTTTTTAACTTGTGGTAAGATTTACAGTGTCACTTAACATGGGACATCCCTATGAAGTTCTAGCTGATGTAGAAGGTTTCAGGTCTTTTATAAGCAGGTAGCCTCAGCTTCCAGCTTCTCTATAGAATCGTATCATAGAATCACAGAATGTCCTGGGTTGAAAAGGAGCACAATGATCATCTAGTTTCAACCCCCCTGCTATGTGCAGGGTTGCCAAACACTAGACCAGGCTGCCCAGATCCAGCCTGGCCTTGAATGCCTCCAGGGATGGGGCATCCACAAAGTCTCTGGGCAACCCGATCCAGTGTGTCACCACTCTTTGTGCGAAAAACTTCCTCCTGATATCTAACCTAAACCTCCCCTGTCTCAGTTTAAAACCATCCCCCCCCCCCGATCCTATCACTACCCACCCTTGTAAACAGTCATATCCCCTCCTGTTTATATGCTCCCTTCAAATATTGGAAGGCCACAATGAGGTCTCCCTGGAGCCTTCTCTTCTCCAAGCTAAACAAGCCCAGTTATCTCAACTTTTCTTCATAGGATGGGTGCTCCAGCCCTCTGATCATCTTAGTGGCCCTCCTCTGGAACTGCTCCAAGAGCTCCATGTTCTTCTCGTACTGGGGCCCTAGACCAGGACACAGAACCTCAGTAGGGGCCTCACAAGAGCTGAGTAGAGGGGGACAATCACCTCCCTCTCCCTGCTGGCCACTTCTCTTTTAATGCAGCCCAGAACACAGTTGGCCTTCCAGGCTGCAAGCACACACTGCTGGCTCATGTCCAGCTTTTTACCTACCAGGATCCCCAAGTCCTTCTCTGCAGGGCTGATCTCAAGGGGTTCTTCTGCCAGTTTGTATGAATACCTGGGATATATATACAACACTATAGCTTCTCTGTATTCTGGGCTTGCAATTTGAGCACTTCTGATTTCAAAAGTAACATTTCAGATATACCTCATTCAGTGTAGTGATGGTTATGGACCACCTAACACTTTCCTAAGCAAGCAAAAACACGTAGCCCACAGTCTTTCCTATTCAGTCTGGAAAAGGCAAAAACAGGGGGGTTTGGGTAGAAGAAGAATATAAATACTACGAAGACACAGGCTGGAGAACTTTCCCTGTAGAAGTAGGATACTGGTTAGAACTGGAGATTTTCCAAAGCCAGGGTGCCTTCTGGCTAGGCAAAATAGACACTGTCACAAAGGGCCAGGTGTTGCCATCTGCACACTGAATAGCATTTGCTATTATAAGGAGTCTCACTGAATGCCATTTACTCATGTATCCCTATTTAAATTAATCTGAGTAGAATATGTTGAATTAGGCCCTAGGTCAATCACATACAATTGTAGCTCTTTAAAATGGATTTGAACAGAGATATATAGACCAATGCAATGCTGGTCCTGAGAGCTCATTGTTTTGAGGGGACTTGGGATTTTTGTTTTGGTTTTTGTTGTTGCTGTTGTTTTTTGTTTGTTTGTTTGTTTCAGGGGGTGTGGGTGAATAAGAAGAGGGATCGTTAGGGGAAGAACAAGATGATTATTTTTCTTTCAGTTCTAATGAGAAAAGAATTGGCCTAGAAGACGAGAAGGTTTTACTCCCTTAGATGTTATCTAAGATGCTGCCTTATTTCTCTAAGAAACAGAGCTTTCATGTGTTATGTTACATAGTGTCCCCCAAAAAGATGCATATCTTTTGCCTGGGGTGAGCAACTCTTGAGACTTCTGAAGTCAGGCTAGTACATTAACACCTTAGATTTAGGTAGCACAGGGCTACAAGCAAATGTCTTTGGATGATAGAAGCAAATCAGACACTGCTTTTGTATGTCACAGGAGATTATTCTATTTTAGTGCTATGCCCTTTGGCTTTACAAATGCACCTGTAGTGCTCTCGTGGTTACTGCAAAGAATCTTGGTAGAATTAATTTGCTGTAGTTGTTTTGTCTTTATGAATAGCAAATATTAGACCAGGTTATATTCAAACAGCTCTTCATACCTTACATGTACTGTTTGCAGCAGCAGTTCAAGGATAGGAAAGGCTTCTGTTCTTTAATGCCAGCACTAAATTCACCAAAAATCAAACAGCTGATCTGATTTCGTGTATCTGATGTATTATTTCAGTTAGAATAAACATCTCAGAGAGCTCGTGGTGCTTATGTGGCATTGCTATCACACTGTGGCAGGCTGTTAACCATTATCTGGTGTTTCAGGAGCAGAGACGTTGTTCTATCAAGTACTATGGCAAGTTATTGGCACTTGGATTCTTCTGAAGAGATGAGGGAGATGATATGTTTGAACTCTTAAAAAAGTTTTAATTTTACCAGTATCTCATATTTCCTTTTTATTAGCTACAGAAAGGATTTCTAAACAATTTTTTTCCTCAGATTTGACAGTTTTTAATTATTGATCTTATTTTTTTTTTTACGTGGCATTAAAGATGGCATCATTCATCCTGATTATAGCTGCAGTGTGCTGTAACACTCACTGTGCCCATTGTAGTCCAATTCTGCTTCACAGGAACAACAGAAAGCAAGATAACATAACTGCAAATAAGAAAGAATAGAAAACAGGAAGGCTGAGACCTACGATTAGTTAGGTGGCTTTCTAATAATCTTAGCATTATAGACAAGCAAGTCAATCATATGAATTTATTAAATGTTCTGAGGTCTGGAGAAGTTCCATCAGTGTCAGTTGCTTAGGTTCTAGGTTTTTGGCTGTCTTTTTAAAAATTTTTTAAATTTTCTTAATCTCTGGCTTCTTGAAGCACTGCATAGAATAGCTTTATTTAAGCCAGATTTTTTTAATGGTGTAGATAGTGGAAAGAGTGAGGTAGAGAAAGAAAAAGTGGCACAAGAAAGGTGTTCAGAGCAGGAAAATACTAGGAAGTTTTGTGCTGTAATGGTGATAGTATTTGGATACTGTTGGTGGGAAGGCAGCCTGAAGACCTGGTTAGGTTTGTCCCATCATCTCTCAGGATTAGTTACGTTATAGGTTCTGTTGTGTCAAGGTAGAGCACAGGAATGTGGCATTAGGCCAAGAATCCATCTTGTCCAGTACGTTACCTCTCAGGCAGCTAATGGCAGAGTATAAGCTAGTTTATAGATTGATATTTCTCCTGAGAGCTTCCAGCAATCAGCTTTAAGGATTTCTCCAGCCGTTACTGAACTACTGTGCTTAACGCTTCCTTGGTGTGGTTTAATCCCATAAGTGAAACTCATTTCCCATAGGAGCCCCTTTAAGTTCTGCTGCACAGAGTTGCACTAGTTTGGTTGCGGATGCCCCACCAGGGATGGGCTGGAATGGTGTTGTTGAGATTTATTATTAACCATCAGTGACAAATGAAAAGCACTTCTAAGTGCAAGAAGGGATTTACTTATTGCCTTATTACTTGTTTTTACCAGGAATGGCCTCATGCGTAACTGATAAATCTGATTTTGGTATACAGATTTTTTTTTTTCACGTTCCATACTCTTTGCTAAATAGCCTTCCCGAGCACCATGTACTTGAGTCACATCAGAACATAAACATATTTGCAGGTAACAGGCTTCTCTTACTTTGTTCCTTGAGCTGCATACCTCAGGTACTTTGGCGCACTGGGACAGGACATAGCATTTCACATTTTTATATTTCATGTCCATTATTATAAATACAATTGAAAACTTTAAGTGGGGAGCCTAAAGTCAGGTAAATCAGGCAGCTACCTGGTGTTAGTGATGGCCTATATGGGTATAGTATGGATACAGCACCATGATTTCTACTCCTGTCTGAATTAATGGGAATTGTGAACGCTGTGATTCTGAAGACAGGGCATTCATGGGGAAAGCAGAAACACACCTGAAGGCTGACAAGTGAACAGACACATGGATAAGGTTTTAATGCCCTTCAGATTAAAATCAATAGTCCTATGAATAGCCAGGAGGTTTTTGTTTGTTATATTTTGTAATCAAAATATTCACATTCCTACAAGCACTGACTGTTTCCCCCCCCGCTCCCCCACCCCCTCACCCCCCCCCCCCCCCCCCCCCCTTTAATCAGCATGAACTCCAGAGGACTTATCTATTTATTTATTTATTAAAAAGGTTGTGATAGCCTCCCTGACTTCAGCTCCCTGGGCATGCATGCAGGTAAACCACAACTGTCAAATGTTATCCAAGTTTCTAACAGGAATGAACTCTGCAATGCATATTTTACCTCGGAGCAATCCGTCTGTGCAAGGTGTACCAGCGCAACGCGTCAGCGCAGGCTGCTGCACTCTCTGCCAGGCTGGATGAAAAGATGAGGACTGTCAAAGCCTGGCTCTGCAGAAGAGCATCGCTGAGGCATTGCCCTGATGCGTGTGGCTGCAGTGCCCTCTTGTGCGAGTGAGCGCTGATGAGCAGAGGCTGACTGGAAACGTCTCCAAAGCTCCGCTCCTGGCTGCCAGGGAAGGAGGGAAACCGCAGACAAAATCCTCTTCCTGCTGTGGCTATTTGCGGCTGTGTTTTAGTCACCGATCTGTTGGGTTGCGGAGTTGTTTTGTTCGGTTTCTGTGATGTGATATGATATGATATGATATAAGGACAACCCCCGGGCTTTTACAGCTTAAGATGTGCATTCCATTCTGCAAGTATTTTGGCATCAGCTGGAAAATGAACACTTACTATTTCTGTTGTGGTGGTGCCCACGGGAACTGCTATGGACAGGAGCTCCCGGCTGTGGTCAGTGCTCTGAGGTATGGCCCTTGCCATGCTGTAGAGCTCTAATTGTGCAGCAAAAAATAAATAGCCGAATCAGGTTGATATTTTGCAGGAATGAAAGGGCAGATTTTGTCCTCCCTCTACCCAAAATTGTCAGCTGCACTTCATCTGTCTCTGAAATGAAATTGGTTGAATTAATACGTCTTGATTGGTCAAAAAGAAGAAAACTTCCAGGGAAAAAAAGGGCACAGTGATCAGAACTAAGTGAGCAGGACAGACCCAGGAGGGTTTTGACACATTATCATTTGAAAATGGCAAAGCGAAAATCTGCTGTGACTGCAGTGTTTCCAGACTGCTATAAGCCAAGAAAAATACCTGCTTGTGCAAATAAGTAAGTTCAACCGTGACACAGAAAATTCAGGGGATTTGTGCCACTCCTTTAATCAAATGAATGTTGATTATCTAAAATTATAGCCATCCTTTTGAGGGTATAATTCATGACAAAACTGTTGGGAGTGTTAGTGACAGGGAAGCAAATTGTTACTTCATGACCAAGACCTAAAATATGTGAGCAGGACTGTCATATAAGACTAACAAAAAGAAAAATCTGAACTTAGTTCCTTGATACAGACCACTTAACTGTATAAACCTAAGAAGAGAAAATTAAAGTAGAATAGGAGAAGAAAAAGTGTGGACTCAAAGGACTTGGCATGAGATTTTTAGCCTTAAGTACTTCAACTTCTGTTGAAATCCAGACAAAAAACGCAGCATCTCTGCAGTCAATGAATAGGCAAACTATTTTATTTTATTTTTTTCTACCACGCTTTTCTCTAATCAATGTGAAGATTCAGAAGCCTACTTTGCTTCATTTTAAACATTATATTCTAAACATTTTCTTCAGATGTTATAAACTGTGCTGCTTCTCCCTGGCTCTGCTTGCCTGTCAGTCTGCAGAGGGGAGGTTGGAGTGAGAGATGCAAAAATGAGGAAAGAGTTGCTAAGGTGAAATGCAAACTAGGCTGAGCTGTGCAGAAAGGAAGAGCTAAACTGGGCAAAGGAGGAAAGGGATGGTATCCTGACTAGAAAATAGATGCAGTATGCCAGAAGATGTGCATGGATGTACCTGGGAGCAGAGTTTGATCATCACTATGCTGTCATCCTGCTCCCATTCTTCAGATCTGTTGGCTTACTCTAAAGCATTCCCCAGTCTGTCCTTCCTGTTTCTTGTTTGTCCTTACATGGCATGAGGCTTCCACCTGCAAGAGCCATCACCAGCCCATAAGTAAGTGAGGGCAATTTGAGATCCAGCTGGATTTGTGATAGCACCATGTCTTCTCAACTTCCTGAGGCAAAGGGTGCTTGTAAGATAGGGGCCCTGTAGCTGAAAGGAACTGTGTGTACCATAAAACTACTTTATTATTTCCTGCTTTACTTAGGCTTAATAAAAATTGACTTTGCTTATGAGTCAAATGCATGACACTAACCCAGTCAAGGCAAATTTGTGTTAAGATAGTTAAGTTAGACGTTTCTCACCCGGGGATCCTATTAATTAAATGTCAGTCTCATTGCTCAAGAATACGAGAATGTAGAATTCTATTATTTGTTACACTCTGTACTCAATGGATTCTATTTTTTCTTCCACCCTAAGTACACTGATTATAGAAACACAATTGCCAAAGCCTCTGCCGGCTGGGCAAAGGCTCCCTTGAGCCCTCAGCACTGTGTCCTGAGAGATGGAGGCTGTCTAGCAGAAGTGGCCCTCCCCTTTGGTTCCCTCCTAGTGCTAGCATTTTGCCGGCAAAGGCAACCCAGTGGAAGGCAGAAGCCAACACACACTGACTTCCCCCACCACCACCTGCCCTTGCTCAGCCGGATGTCAGGAGTGGAGCAGGATATAAAATCAGGGACATGAGCTGCAAGTGGCCAAACTGTAACACACCACAGCTGCCTTCCTCCGAGTTTCAGGAGCGCTACAAAGATGGGGAAGGTTCTAGAGGGAAAGACATATGAGGAGCAGCTGAGGTCCCTTGGTTTGCTCAGCTCAGAGCAGAGGAGGCTGAGGAGAGGCCTCATGATGGCCTACAGCTCCTCAGAAGTGGAGTGGAGGGGCAGTGCTGAGCTCTGCTCTCTGTGACAAGGACAGGACCCAAGGAATAGCAGGGAGCTGTGACAGGGGAGAGTCAGGGAAAGGTTCTTTGCCAGAAGGAGCTGGGCATGGAACAAGCTGCCCAGGGCAGTGGCCATGGCCCCAAACTGACAGAATTCAGGAAGCATCTGGACACTGCTTTCAGGTGTATAGTCTGGTTTTTGGGTGGTCCTGTGTAGAGCCAGGGGTTGGACTCAGTGATCCTTATAGATCCCTTCTAACTCATGACATTCTGTGTTTCTATGATTTAGGCCCTTCTGTCTTCTGTCTCCATGCAGGGGTGCCCTGGCACCCTCTCTTGTGGTAGAGAGGTTGGGGTGGCTGCCTGTGCCCCCCAGACCTTTTCTCCACAGCCAGGAGCATGGGCTGGAGCTGTCTGTCTGTTCACCTGCCAACAAATACGATGGGAAAGGTACAGCAACAGGGCCCACCCACTCTCCAGTCTCGTGATGGCACTGCCCAGATTGGCTGTCTAGGAGTTCCTAGGCACTCCCAAACCCTGCTCAAATTGCCCAGGATCACAGACTCTAGGTCTGACCAGCAATCTACTTGCACTGCCCAAGGAACACCAGGCCCTGTCAGACCGTCACTGGGGCCCTGACCCATGGTGGGCTGTGGAGGTCCCAGTTGTCCTTTCTCTGCTAGTATCCCTAAACAGCAGGAGAAGCCATATGAGGAGCTTGGCCAGATGGAAGAAAATCCCTCTGGCCAGGGCTGCAGTTGCAGCCTCTTGTTCCCAGCCAGGACAGGAACTATTCACCTGGGGCCCCACCATCAAAAAAAAAAAGAGGAGGGCCAGCAGCCCCCAGGACTCTCCCCAGCCCTGCAAGGGGCTGCCACAATAGCAGCACTAGCTGGGCTCCAGCTCTTTACAATGGGGAAAAAAAAAAAAAAATAAAAATAAAGGAAATAAAACAATAACCTCAGTCAATAACCAAGTCTTACTCGTTACACAGCTGATGCTGCCTATCATAGGGTCTGCTTTCCCTTTCTCTTACCCCACCACGCCCCTGTCACAGTGGGACAACCTAAGGAGGGCACAGACAAGGGACTACCTTGGTGGCATCTCCTCCTATCAGAAAGCTTGCTGTATCCATGCACCTGCAGCACTGCAGGGCTTGTTGAAGATGAATGAAGGCCTGGAGGGGAGCACCACTAGGACAGCTGACCCAAACTGACCGTATGGATATTCCATACCAGGTAACATCCTGCTCCACAATAAAAACTGCAAGGGAAGCGTGGGGGTGAAGTTTTGTTAAGGCTGCAGTTGTTTCACGACTGGCTGGATCATGGCTTGTGGTAAGCAAGTGCTTGTTATATCACTAGTTTTCTTTTGTTTTAACTTTTCCCACCACTTTTATGTATTAAACCGTCTTAATCTCAACCCATCATTTTTCTCACTTTTGTCCTTCCAGTCCTCTCCCTAATCCTGCTGGTGAAGAGTAAGCAAGCATCTGTGCGGTGCTCAGCTGCCTACTAGAGTCAAACTACAACACCTTTCAAGAAAGAAGGCTAACAGTATCCTGGGGTCATCAGTGCTTGCATGAACATTGATTCTCAGCTGCTGTTGAAATCAGAGCACAGCTGAGCACAGCAGCTGGAAGGCTTTGATTTTCACAAAGGCGAAATGATCAGTTAGGTTGTTCATTTTGTTCTTTATGATAGACATCAGCTCCAGTTGGCACAAGAAGGAGATCAGCAGCATCCAGGGCCCCCTGGTTCACAAAGGAGTAGAAGATCTGTTGCTCCCAGCAAGGTGATGGCTCTGTACTTTACTGAACTGCTGGGGTGCTGTGGACTGAACTGTCTTGCAGCTCTGCTCAGCCTGCAGAGCTCCAGAGGAGGCCAGTCTCTGTCTATAAGGAAGGCTGGTGCCAGAATGCGTAAAAGTGTAGCTGAATAATGGCACAGCTGCTAGAGCTTCCCAGAGAAGAGAGCTATCTGTGCTGAGGGGCTTTGCAGAGGCTAAATATACGCATCCTGTGAAATTGTGGAGGTGAGTAAAGGCTTGCTTGATCTCCTTAGCCCCACCTACCCTACAGGAGTACTAAGTTGAGAGAACAAATTCACAGGAAAATCATCTCTAAATATCGATGAAGACATATTTGCAGATTATGAGAAATGCATAGTGAGAACCTTACATTTTGCTTCTATATTCTTTCAACTCTACCTTTGTTAAGGAGCACCTAGAAACAATTATTTACCAGCAAAAAGTCCTGGAAGGATCAGGAGCTACAATGGAAGTTAGCCTAGAGTTCATCTCTTGGCACAAATGTCTTTTTGAGCTCATGCCATTAATAACTTCTAATAACAATGTGTCCAGGTTGAAATCATTCATAGGACAAGTTGCAATACCTATAGTTATAAATTTTTATTATTATTAATTTTAAGAAAGTATTATATGTTGCTCTAAGGTGAGAGCAGATGGCTTCTGGAAGAAGGGTTTTTCTTTTGCAGTAAGTAAGCTGTACCTGCAAACAATATACACACAGAATGGTCAGCATTTGTAACTGTATAGTTGTAATTATACAAAGCATAATAGATGGATGGCCAGAGGTTATATAGGAATAACTCACCAATGCTGAGGCTCATAGTTAAGATGGATGCTTGCCAACACTGAGCCTCACTACAAGGAACTCCACACAGGAGCAATCTCCAAAAGAGATGCTGCCTTAGTGGTGGTCAGTCCTTAAATGGGATCTAGGAGAGGTGGAGTCAAGCTCCACCCCTTCCAGGAGCGTAGCTGAATTACCTTCACCTGTGCTCCCGCAGCTGACCCATCACTTGCCTCAGATGGTTAATCAGAGGTTCAGGCTGTGATTAACAGTTTCTCATACAGTAATATTGCTTAACTTCAGTATCTCACAGGGCAGACTGCTCACTCTCTTTTATTTGGACTTTTATTTGCAAGAAGATTGAGGAGTTTTAGCAAGGTTATTCTAGTCAGATGACAAGTGGGAGTTTTGTGGCAGGCTTAAGGGCATTTAGTTAATAGATGATGATGTCTGCGTATGTGGATAAAGGACACATTCATGCAGCTAGTGGTGACGTTCATGGGGAAAGGAAGGCACGTATAGTTTTTTCAGGCCAGTGCTTCCTGCAGGTTATCGACTGTACCAGCATTTGCATTTTTACATTTTAGGCTTAGGTCTATGCAGAATCAATAATGGTAGATATTTGGGCGTTATTCATCGAGTTATTCCGAATTTGAAAAAGGAGCTCATTGATATTAAAGGAAATAGAACGTGTGAAGTCAGGAAGCACTGCTTGTGTGTAGCAAAGCCAAAAAAATATCAAAGACAACCTTTTCAAAAAGGGATTCTCGATCGTATTTACTATTTTCTTGTTTTGCCAGCAGAGGGCAGGTTTGTGTCATGAAATCTCTCTGCTCATTTTGTCACGTACGAACATAGCTGGAAAAAAAAGAAGCGTTTTTTTTGGTGGTAGATTCCCTTGAAAATTTTATCACATATATACTTATTAGTACAGAATAATTAAAAACCAGATGTAATCCTGCAGGTAGCCTTGAAGCTTGTTAAAGATCTAGCCCCAAAATGTGTTCTTGTTTTCTAAAATTGTGAAATCATCACTGATTCATTTATCCCAACGCATTTCTTCCCTGCTTCTACCATATTAAAATATCTAAGATGTTTTCAGCATCAGATTCTCGTGAAGACAACCAAGTAATGCACTCACTGTTTCTGTGACCTGAAAGGTGGTGTTCTATTAGTGTTATTATCTATACTATTAGTATTCTACACATTCTATTAAAATTAAGTTTTACCAGTAAAAAGCAAATTATAATAAAGACCCTTAGGCTAGAGATGTTTTAAAAAATCATATACATATAATCCTGGCATGCAAAACACTAAGGAAAAAAACAAGTTGTTACATCATGGTAACAAGTCCCAGCAGGGTTAACCGCATGCCAATGTTTGTATAATTCTTCTCAATGCCATTTTGGTTTCAAAGTGACATGTTGTGGCATTACCAGAAAGGGACGTTCTGAAGCAAAGCGAGGCAATTGCTTTTCTAATTCATGTGTCATCCCCAGGAGTCATGATCTTTCTGCTGCAACTATTTCACATTGTGTTGCTTATGCATGCATCAACAGGACACTTTAAACTCAGCAGAGGATGCAGTAGTTTATGCATCTGCTTTTTGCATCCCATCTCTTCTGCATTTGTCAAACGTGGTTTTCAGCCTTGGATTTTACCTTTGTTTCAGTTGAGATTTTGTATCTGGTGCCCTCAAATGACATAGTGCTGAAAATGCACATCTTTGCAGGCATTTATACCTATTCGCTGCTGTTACTGCTCTTTACACTTCACTCACTAACATTTGCTGGTTTAGATTTGCAATGCTTTCTATGTAATATGTTTTAGTTTTCCATAATTTTTGATAAGTAAAGACTAACGCAGTAGTACTGTGCTTAAATTGTTGTAATCTAACATTTGAACAGGCACCATGGAATGTCACAAGCATAGACCACTGCCAACAAGCAATGCAGCAATGTGTAAGGAGCTTTTACATAGCAGCGTTATCCAGGATAGTGCCGCTTCCTTACCTTCAAACTGGCTCTGTAGTTCCACATCATCTCTTCCTAAGGGAATGACAGAACTTGGCTTTGCATTTGGAGATTAGCTCTCACTCCCTCCAAGTCAGTCTTATTATGAAGTTTACTGTCTGGGTAATTCAGTAGTATCTAAAGAGAGAGTGAACTTCATCAAGTCAGGAAGTATAGCCCCCAGTTAGCTGATGAAATGTTAACGAAGACTATAAGTAGCCTCCAGCGTATAACTGGCGTGGCCAATATTGAACCCAGGTCTCCAGAGGTGGAAGACTAGAAAAACCAGCCCTGGGGACAAATACCTTTTCTAACTCCCATCACATTTCTAATAGTTACTAGGGCAGAATAATGTTTCATGACCTTTGGGTTGTCCCATTACCACAACATAATCTAGCTTTGCAAGCTTTGCAAAGGTCACTGTAAAAAGAAAAATATTTCCTGCTGTGATCCATACCCTCGAACTCAAAGAAAAGGAAATATCTTAATAAATGTAGTGACATTTGCACTATAGGGCACAGTGCAAAGATCATGAACCATTATTCTGCACTAGTAATAATGTCACAATTTTATTCTTGCTCAGTGGTTGCTGTATGACATTTGTGCTCACAGGGAAACTCCTGTGAATATCAGTAACTTAAAATATATTGCCTCAGGGTCCTGTTGATCTGCCGCTGAAGTCAATGGAAGCTTTGCCATTTGTTTACCAGTAAGCGGGAAAAGGATTGACCTAGCAAATCTCATGATCAAACTGAGATAATTTTAAACAATTCTTTTTCTTTTGCTTCACAAAAAAATGGTTTTATGTCCAGATGGAAGCTAGTCATGAGTGGTGTCTCTCAGGAGTCTGTCCGGGGACCAGTGCCCCTCAACTTTACAGTGGCACTGAAAGTACCCTTAGCAAGTTTGCTGACGACACCAAGCTGAGTGGTGCAGTTGACAAAATAGAAGGAAGGGATGCCATGCAAAGGGGTCTGGACAGGCTTAATAAGTGGATGCATGAGAAACTAATGAGGTTTAACAAGGCCAAGTGCATAGTGTTGCACTTGGGTTGGGGCAATCCCAACTATGAGTACAGACTGGGAGAAGACCTCCTGAAAGCAGTCCTGTGGAGATGGATTTGGGGGTTCTTGCAGATGAAAGGCTAAGCATGAGCCAGCAGTGTGTGCTTGCAGTCCAAAAGGCCAACTGTATCTTGGGCCAGCAGGGAGTGGGAGGTGAATGCCCCCCTCTACTCTGCCCTCATGAGGCCCCATCTGAAGTACGGCCTCCAGGCCTGGGGCCTCCAATACAGGAAGGATGTGGAGCAGTTGGAGTGAGACCAGAAGATGATCAGAGGGCTGGAGCTCCTTTCCTATGAAGAAAGGTTGAGAGAGTTGAGTTTGTTTAGCTTAGAGAAGAGAAATCTCAGGAGAGACCTCACTGCAGCCTTCCAGTACTTGAAGGGAGCATATAAGCAGAAAGAAATGATTTAACCAGAGCATGATGAGGTGCTGGAACAGGTTGCCCAGAGAAACTGTGTGTGCCCCATCCCTGCATGGGATCCTGGGAGCCTGATCTAGTGAGTGGCAGCCCTGCCCATGGCAGTGGGGTTGGAAGGGACCTTAAAGACTGGAGTTCCAACCCCACTGCCATGAGCCATCCTATGGCTCTGTGACTGATTCTATGAAAAAGCATCTGTTTATTAGATCCTCTATGAAATACATTGAAATACATATTTTAAAAGAACACAGCTCATTATGCCCAAGAGAGCTGCTGTGGTTATATTTGCAAAGGACAGATTCTATGATGAGACTTTCTGGGAGAGGAAGAAAAAAAAAAAGTCATAAAACTTTTTGGTAGTTATGCAATTATTTATGACTTGGGAGACAGATGTTACCTAATATTTCTTCACTATGTTCTTATGTGATGGGTAAATAACTGTTCCCTCTATTTCTCAAACAGCTAAATAGACTAATTCAGAAATTTCTGGTTGTGATAGGGTGATACAACAGAATCTATAGAATTCCTAATGATAATAGTAACAAGACTTGAGCTTCAGAGGTGTGGAAGTTCTTGGCTGTGTCTGACAGACTCTGGTTCTTATGCTAGTTATTTGCAAAAGTCCTGGAGCAGATATTTTTTAAGCTAAATTATGTCAGCCTTGGTCAATCTCCATGAGATTATCACTGACGTCTTGGAAGGATAGGTGGAGGGCTTGTTGCAATCCATGTTGGTATTGGCCCCTATCTAGAAACACACCTTAAGTGTAATGTAACTTTGACAATATTTACCGATCTAAGAAGAACTCCACCCCTTCTGTTATGTTAAAGAGAAGTCTGTCTGAAGTAAAGGAAGTATTTCCAAGCTCAGTTAATAGTAGGATCATTTTATTAATTGTTTTAGATTACACAGTGCCTGCCTCTGCTCTGGCATCACTGTGTGGGAGATGTTTCTTTCCTTCCACAGCCTCAGTATTTGTCTTCATCAGAACAAAATGCAATGCCAGTTCTCAGGGAAGTACATAGCTGTTATTTCTTAGCAGATTCTGGTGGCTAAAATTATCCTCAGCTGCAGGGGATGGTTCATGTTTACAGTTTGAGGAAGAAGGCATCAATTGTATCTTTCTGCATGCCTCCTCCAAATCACTCCCCTGCCACAGCTGGGTTTGTGGTGCGAGAAGTCTTCTGGTGCAGTGGGGACATGGGTAGGAGGGCATCCCATGGAGATCAGTTGCACCCAGGAGTGGAGATTTGGTGAACTCAGCAGGTGGGATTTGATGGCAAAATTGCTGACCCACCGAGCCATCCTCAGCTGTCATGGCAGTCTGGTGCTCCCTGCTTGAATGTGAAGTTCAGCCCTGTCTTTGAACTAACAAAGACTGGGAACCACTCCTATGAGTCAATGCATCCAGCGCATGAGACTGAGCAAGTTCAATAGCTCAAGGAAAAACACGCTCTAGTTCTCAAAAGGGCTAGAGCTAAACAGCACAGCCTGACCCTGTATTTGTTTTTCTTCTCCTTGTCCTGGCCAAGAGCACAGACAGGCTTGCACAGTCTGTAAGCAGCTGAGTACAATTTTTCCTGTGGGTGGTAGTATTTAGAAAGTGTCCCGCCTTGCCTGCTTTTCTCAGATTGCTATCACCCTCCCCTGATGGGATTATGAGCTTGGCTTCTCAGAGGCACTGCCTGCTCCAGCTGGCTCAAACAGGGAGCAGTGGTGAGAAAACAGGATGGGGGTGACTGTAGCTGTGCTCGCAATCTTCATCTAGGGGAGGGAAGTGAGGGCAAGGTATGAGGGCAGCATAAAAAAGTCGTAATTCTCACCCCCTGTGAAATTCCTTTAAATACGTGAAGGAAATGACCAGAGAGCAGAAAACGGTTATGCTTTTGTGACTCACTGTTGTGTTTTCAGCTAGCATACCCCTTCAGTTTCCTCAATGTCTGTTGTCCCTATCTATTTCTGCAGAAAGCTATCACAAGAATTGGCCTCTTTAAAAGTATCATTAAGGAATTAAGTGTTGCAACACGTGAAGTTTGAAAATGCACTAAAATCATGCAGATAATTATCTCTCCTTTTTGAAAAATAAAAGCAACATCACTGAAGTTAATTAGGACCTGGATGATTGAGTTGCTTTCAAGAGCGCTTTGGTTCTTTAAGATTTTGCTCCTCTCCCTTGAATGGTTCTTATTGCTGGATGCCTATAGAGGGGGGTAAAGTACAGTTTGACCCACAATGCATGGCTAACTGGCTTGCTTCTCTTCCCAGCTCCTAAAGAAGGAAGACTCACAGAGGAGAAATTTTCTGAATGTCAGTGAGATCCTCAGAAGAGCAAGTACATCCGGAGAAGTGGCCCTTGAGGTACTATGCTGTCTTCATTTTATGCTGTCTTCATTTTGGTGTGTTTTCTTCAGAACCTCCTTAATAAATTTGTTAGTAGCATGCTGTTAGGGAGTTCTGAGGGACAGGAGGATACTGGCTTCAAAATTTATTGGAGACAGTAGAGCCTGGAGGTGAAAGGCTGTGCAACTTTGCAGCATCCTCATGAAAAACGCTGTTAAAACTCATTCTGCCATGGGTACTTTTGAAAGCTTGACTTAGCATGTCTTCATTTACAGCCACGAATACCTTCAGCTCTGGGGCCAGTTTAAGGATCAGCTTAGTCAGCAAGGGAAAGTCAGTCTTCTAATTTGATAGCCTTTAATTATATACGTATACATATACAAACACGTAGATTATCTGCTACCTCCTACTGCAGAAGTCTCACTGAAATTAATGGGTTATTCAAAGAGTAAACTATGAGTAATAATGAATAATGTTAATACTCAGCATGACTAATGGTGGTAGGAGGGAGAGTCTTAATGGCTTAGACAGGAGGGTCTGCTGGGAGCCAGCATCTGATTTGCACGAACGATGACTTTTCAGAGTGGTGTTGCTCACTTGTTACTAATCATTAAGTTGCAGCACCCAACTTATCAAAGACTTCTTGATCTCTGCCTTTGTGCCTTTCACAAGGCATCATTTACGTGTGTGGCAGAAAATGAGTCACGCAGAGGCAGTTGGTCTCCTGATCTCTTTTCTGTTTAGTTTTAGCGTGGTCTGCGTCTTTTATTTAGACATAATGTTTCAAAAAGTCAGTGGCAAAGCCCCTGACAAGAGGCTTTTTTCATGTAGTGTAGAAGAAAGCAGGAACTGATTAAGCAATAAGAAAAAAAAGCAGAATGAGATCATGTTTCAAAACTGTTAACGGTTCCTTGTACAGTGCTGTACAGTCAATCTGAGGCTAAGCCATATTGTAACGTATTCGCGTGCATGGAGGACTTAAAAAAAAAAAACCTGCTGTACAATTAGCAAAGAAAAGCAACACCCAAGAAGAACACAAGTTTTAGAAGAAGAATGAGACACGGATTTATTCTCCCTGATATGAGCTGCTGGACAGCCAGATCTCCATAGATATGACTGAATTTAAGTCACTGAAACAAACTGGTAATGGAGTCGGGAGTGCTACTATTGAGTGATTTACAGTAAAATGAAATCTGCTGACCTTCTGTGTTTCTGTAAGCGTGTTTTTTTTTGGGAAAGACCTAAAGTGTAAATTCCTTGGGATGGAGGAATGAGGAAATCAGTATTCCTTTTACAATACAAAGAAACCTTAACTCTTTTAAAATTAATTCTAAAGGGAGGAGTACCCAGATTCAATCCAGTTCCTTTCTAGACCTTATTTCTAGTTCTTGCCACTACCTCTCCATTTATGGCAGCCTTTAGTTTTCTCCTGATGGATTTTTCAGAAGTGTATCATGCTGCTAATAAAAAAATGTGGGAAATGTTAAAAATTTAAAGCACTATAGAGGTCCTCTGGTAGATGGAGCTTAGGAAAATGAGGTCAGGAGGTCTGGGAAAGAGGCAAGGGTGTATATTTCCAGGATTTGTCCTGATGTGCCATTTAGATTCTGATATGCCACCTAATATTGACAGCAATAGTAAGTCAAACCAAATAGGTGTATTAGATTATGGACATTGAAAAACAGGTCATTTCGTGTTATCTAAATTGCAAGTATGTTCTCATTGATTTATGATGAGACAGAGCAATGTTTAATAGTCTAATCTATTAAATGTCCCTGCTGGGTAAGGAAAAATATATGGGTCAAGGTATGAAAAGGACTAACTCCATCAGAGAATCTCTGTCAGGTTCTATTACTGTGTAATTAAAGCTCACATCAGAGTAGATTCTCAGTTGTGGCCACATCAAAAGCTAGAGTCAACCTTTTCTCAGCAGTAGTTTTGCAATGTTAACAAATTCTCACCAGCGTCTTTCTTGCAGTCACTCAATCCATTCTCGCTCTGCTTTTATATCTTACATGAATTCAAGTTTTTAGATGCTGTAGGCAAATATAAAATAATACTTGTGCTGTTCATCCTAAAGGAGATGGGAGGTAGAAGCTGGATCATAAGTATCATATTACATATTACAGGGATGTAATTTTAAAAGAATTCTTGCTTGTTCTCTTCTTATTGTGGCGTAGGCCTAAAGTGGATCGGGTTAAATTTGGTTGTCAGAGACCTGTTTGTCTGGTGACCACAATATTGTCTGTTGTCTGCTAGAGGGTAACTGTTAAGGTGGTGTGGATTGCAGTGTTGAGTTAGTTACCTCAACATGCTTCTTGCATGAATTTGACAAGCATGGCTACTCCTTTTTTGTTTGACAGATTAGATAGAATAGGCAGATTAGACAGAATAGGCTACCAAGATACACTCTTCTCAGAAGAAAATGGAGCAGGTTGCCTGTTATGGCAGCAAATGTCAGGCAGAGGGACGTTACAAAACTGATGAATAATGTGGATTGATGGAACATTTATTCCTAGGCATGCAAGAATGGAAATCTTTTTTTTCTTTTTCCTTTTTTTTTTTTTTTTCCTAAGAGCTAGCTAACAGCAGGCGTGCTAGAACAACAAGAATGTTCTTGTTGACTTAACTGGAAATTGCATGGTGTCTCTGGTATTAATAATGCATTATATAAATATGTAACATCTCAAAAAGTCAGCAGCTCTTGTTGAGCATTTGCATGTGTGAGCAAGGTCAATAGTGCATCAAAACTGCATCCAAATTTCTGGAATACAAACTCTACATAGGGAGTGCCTTTCCTTGTATGGCAGAGATTCACTATGAACACTCACTGATATTACCACTGATACAGCAAATGAATACTATATACACTATGATGTTCAAGAACAGTTTAGTTATGGCAAGTTACAGTTTGGTGTTTCTTCTGGAACCTTCACTGAGCTTAGCAAAGCCTGTGTGTGTGGTTATTTATATACCATTTACTTGTCAGTCAGTGGCAAATTAAAGTATCTTCTAAACGAAGCTGAAACATTTCAAGAAATTGGGGGGGCGAGGTGGGGGGAAAGAGGTTTGTTTTTTATCTTACATTATTTACCTTGTTTTATCTCACTAAACAATTGAATTGGAATCGGGGATCTCCATTGCGAAATAAAAATGTGCAATTAACTTTCATATATGATAGCTGTTAAACTGCATCCTTCCTCCTTGTAATGGAGATCCTTCTGTGTGATAGAGATCAGTCAATATTTTCTAGCTTGTCTCTTCATTGTATCCTCTAAATAAAGCAGGAGGGAGCAATATTGCAAGTAAGAAAGACTATTGATGCCTTGGAGTTACATATCCACTGCACTGGGAACTGTGAAGAAATCTTTCTCACAGTGTATCTTTCTTCATCTTTTGGAAGGAACAAGCTGCTTTCAGCCGGCTTGTATCACCGCTGAATTCTTGAATAAGCAACCACTAGGAATTTGACTTAGAAGTGAGACAGAGACATGAAGAGGAAAATATCTCCTCACTGTGAGTGAAGAGAAAAGAGACCTCTCAGGAAGTAAAATTAATTATTTTTCTCTTTGCAAGTACAAAAAAAAAGGCTTTATTTTTTATGAGAAAAATACAGCTAGTGAAGTGGTTATGAATGAGTCATTCTACCAAGGTATCTTGTTAGGGTCTGGACATGTGTTTCAGATCTGCTGATGTTGGTGCTGATTCCTAATGCCAATTAAGTTTTGCTATTGACTTAATTGTGAACAGGCAGTGTTCTGTCTCCATAACTCTTCATGCGATAACTAAGATCTTCCAGTTTCTCTCTATGGAATTGTGCTCTTCATAGAAGGCTTCCCATCTGATCCTGTGGCATTCAGCCTAATTTTTGACTTTCTAATGGAATTAAATGAACATTTTGCAGATCTAGTGTTGTGTAGTTCTGGTAGTCTGGACAGCTGTTGAGAGTCTACCAACTGAATAAATACATTCTGGAGAAATGGATGTGTTTACTCAGAACAGTTTTCTAATCATTCCAATGCTTGCACAACATTAACTATCATACGGCTTTCTTGCTTTGCCTGTCATCATGCTCTTCATACAACAGAGAAAAACAAATTATAATTCTAAATAACTTGAGCTGCTGGCTGCAAAAAACCTGGAATGTACAGCATGACTCAAAAGACTATTAACGTATTTGCTGACTGCCAGTTGTTCATTGACAATGGACAGATTGGTTCAGGCAAGTACATCTTCTAGGACTATTGCTAGACAAGAACTGGTAATAAAGCTTTTTTCAATTTAAGTTTCAAACTGTGGTTTGCTGTGCAACTGCCACCGAATTTCTGTGCTGCTGTGTCCAGAAGGATATGACCCCAAGGTAGGTGGCTGGCAGAAGTGTATTGCTTTGCAGCAGGCAGCCCACGTGCAGTACAGGAGCCTTGTAAAGAAGCAGAGATTGCATGTATTTGTTCAGCACCTACTTGCACAATGGCAGTCTCTGTCTCATCAGTTCTGAATTCACCACATAGTAGGAGGGAAGCACCTCCAACTTGCAGCCACTTGGCAGGGACAAAGGTATGTTGTTGTTGTCCTGTTTTTATCTTTGGCCATCTGGATCAGGAATGATTCCATTTGACTCCCGAACTGGGCATGTGCCGGTGTAGATACGAGGGTGTTAATGAAGCAGCAGCTCTCTGTAGCAGAGGCAGTTCATTCTTAAGATAGTTGCTGTAGCCTTTTTAAGGTAAAATTTTTCTGGACATTGTGACTAAGAGAAATGAAAACAGTCATTACCTGTGGCTTGAGAGAAATACTGGTCTGGGCTCCTCACGATCCCTCAATCCACTTTTCAGTAGAACTTGAAACTTGCAAAACATTTTCTTTGCTAAAAGTAGACTGTTTTCCACCTTTCTCTGTTTTTTAATTTTCAGGACTCCTAAAAAGGAAAAACAACAAACATATTTTTCTCCTTCTCTGCTTCCCCAGCTTTTTAATCATTTCTATTCTTTCAAGAACGAGGATGGTTTGAAAGGGGAGTTTTAAGAACGTGACTTTTTTTTTTTTTTTTTTTTTTCCCCAGGTATGGAAACTTTCTCTGAGATGTTAGGAAAATATTTGAGGAGATTGTCTGTAATAGTATGGGACTGAACTGATGAGTACCATTACATATAGTTAGATAAGCCCATATATATAGCTACAGAATCCCATTTATGTATATATAGTTACATACGATTATAATATGATACATAGATATTACATCTGAATTTGTTTAGCTTTTTTTTTTTTTTTTTTTTTTTTTTTACCAAACTAGGTAACCTATGCACTGGGTATGAGTAAACAGCAAACAACTGTTTCCATAGTGATGAACAACAAACTGGAATCTGACTTTCTGGAGTGGAAGACAACGTGTATTTAATGATTGTCATTTTGCTTACTGTAAAACTGATACTAAGGACAAAAGATGAAAAAAAACCACCTCTGAAAATATGCAATCTCAACTGGTAACGTAACAAAACAGCAGGCGATGCCTGAGCCTTTTGGCTTTTAGACAGCACTGTTGATCTTTCTAGAAGGATCACTATTTTAGAAGACAGGCATTCAGTGACAGTCATCTGCCTACTTGCTCATTTTGCTTTTTGCTTGTGGAAACTTGCTGTTCAGAATCATTATCTGCATTACAAGTATACTTGCAGTAATTATGCCTCTGTAAGTCAGATGAGCCATTACTATTTCAGTATTCCATAAAAATGTTTTTGAAGTCTCTGTACCAATATGATTAGTGAAAGTAAAGTGGATAATCACAGAAGGTGAAATTTTTGATTCCATTAAAGTAACGGCTGGATTTGCTATAGCAAGTCAGATAACGCTTCCTTTTTCTGCCTTTGCTGATGCTGTAAGTACAGGAACAACTATGCACACCACACTACTGACTAATGGCTTCACTTGAGTGATTAATGCCCATTATCTACTTTACTTCAGAGTTTGATATTTACTAAACTGATTTTAATACCTTGAAATATGCTGAAACCACCTCAATTTCTTGTAAAGTTACATATTGTGAGCAGGGTGGTGATGAATGCAGGCTGGAGCATGTAGTAGGTGATAGTTTGCAGTAGAGAATGGGCCTGCAGATTGAAAAAGAACTACTTTGGAAACTAGTGTATTTTTAAGTCATTGCATAATTTTGGAGCTAGTATCTCCCAGATATAGTACAATGCTGTGTCTTTTTTTTTTTTTTCCCCAATATTTCATATGCTCTTCTGGACAGAAAAACTATGCAACCAATGGTCTCATCTGTTCCTCATTAGAGGCTTGTGCACAGAGGTAGAAAGTTACTAAATCTTAGGTGTGTAACCACTATTAAAGCTGATGGGAATGGGGTGCCAGATGGTCTACATGGCCTGGTGCTACCCTGCTTCAAGATCTATGCTGCTGTAGGTGCTTTTTCAGTTCCAAATGTGTGCCGTATTAAAGGTTTTTATAGATAGTACGTTTGCCTTTGATGTTATACTCCTTCTGTGTTACTTTTCTCCTTGTTTCCTTATCCCATCTGACGTGTTTCTTTCTTCAATCTGAGCTACTTGCACAACCTCTCCTCTCCTGAGAGGCCACACTCCTCACTGTCTTCATTCTCAGCTCCATGTGACAACATTTTCTTCCTGCCTAGCAGAACCTCAGAGTAGAGATGCTGTGCTTCCAGGAAGAGAAACTGAGCTTGGTTTTCAGCACAGTAATCTTTCCCCAAGGGAGCTGAGGAACACCAGCTTTGCCTTTGCTGTATGACCCCATGCTGGAAGCACTCACCAGGTCCTGCTTTTCTTGGGGGTCTTGATGTTAGTTGGAGGGAGACTGGAAGAGAGAAGGCTCTAAGGAGACCACAGTGCAACTCTCCAGTACTTGAAGGGAGACTGTAAGTAGAATCATAGAATCATGTGAATGGCCTGGGTTGGAAAGAACCACAGTGATCATCCTGCTATGTGCAGGGTTGCCAACCACTAGACCAGGCTGCCCAGAGCCACATCCAGCCTGGCCTTGAATGCCTCCAGGGATGGGGCATCCACAACCTCTCTGGGGAACCTGTTCCAGTGCTTCACCAACCTCTGAGTGAAAAACTCCATGCCCTTCTTGTACTAGGGGCCCCAGTCCTGAACACAGAACTCCAGATGGGGCCTCACAAGAGCTGAGTAGAGGGGGACAATTGCCTACCTCTCCCTGCAGGCCACTCTTTTTTTAATGCAGCCCAGAACACAGTTGGCCTTCCAGGCTGCAAGTACACACTGTTGGCTCATTTCCAACTTTTCATCCACTAGGACCCCCAAGTCCTTCTCTGCAGGGCTGCTCTCAAGGGATTCTTTTCCCAGTTTGTTTAAATACCTGGGATTGCCCTGACCCAGGTGCAGTACCCTGCACTTGGCCTTTTACAGGGACAGACAGTGATAGGACAAGATTTGAACTAAAAAAGGGGAGATTTAGGCTAGATGTTAGGAAGAAATTCTTTTCTCAGAGGGTGATGAGGCACTGGAATAGGTTGAATGGGGCCCTGGGCAGCCTGATCCAATGATTGGTAACCCTGCCCATGGAAGGGAGGCAGGAACTAGACAGTCTTTAAGGTCCCTTTCAACCCAAGCCATTCTATGATCTCCAGCTGGGATTCTGTATGTTAGATTCTGTTTCTCATCAGGCCTCACTGGCACAGAACATATTTAATGTAACTATCTTTCATCCTCTAAAGTAGTTTATCTCACAGCTGGTACAGTTATTTTGAATCCCTCCTAAATTCTGCTGTGTGTGTGTGCCAAGCTCTGCCTACCAGTAGGGATGCTTCTGGTAGAAAGACAGTACATTGGTAGTTAAGGCACAGAATACACCTTATTCAGATCACTGAGAAAAATCTATTGGTGAGCTGTGAATTTGACCGAATCTGAGTCCCAGCATCTGCCGAGTTATCCTTACTGATTGCTGTTTTCAGCAGGGTGGTTTTCATAGAAGCAATATGGATTTTGCTGCAGGTGTTCATCAAGCTCATTTTTCAAGCCTTGGCAGTTGGTATGGATGGCTTAAGCAGCTTCATTTAGAAGAAAAGTGACTGTAAGCACTGTTGGGAAAAGTCAGACTTTACGGGCAGCCTCTCCAGACAGTGCTATGCAACCTTTTCATGCCCTTGAGGCTACAGGATTGGGTTTTAGACTTTTTCCTGTGGGAAAAAAAAAATTCCTGTTAGAAATCCAGTAAATTTCTAATGTGTGCTTTGGTAATGTGGAGAACTAGCATATGCTTTTTTTCCCCTTCACATCAGAGGAAGGCAAGACCACAGCGAGGCCGAGCTACTCCAGAGATTCACAGCCAGTGAAATGTGGGATGTATGTGGCAAAATGCTCTTGATATCAAGCCTTAAGATGTGGCCTGAATTACCTGTATATGTGCTTATGTGCTTGACAGCTATCTGTATGAATGTAGTGACCTTGAGTCCTGTGGTCTTTCCTAGGAATCTGAGAGCCAAGTACAGTTTAAGCAACACAAAGAATGTGTCTCTGCAAATTCTGGCATGTCTAGGCCTTTCTTCTTGTGCCAAACTGAGACTCCAATCGTCTGTATGATGCTCCCAGCACAAATTCACCCTTTTAACCTCTTAACACACCTTGTATATGTGCGTGCATATCCTCACGCTCCAGGGTGAAGGGAGCCAAGGATGGCAAGCACTTTTGGAGAGGATGAGTAGATACAAGTCAAATGGATCTCCAGGACTGGTAGGTCTCTAGTTCTTAAGCAGGCAAATAGAGAAACTGGAGGAGGAGCAGTACTTTAATACTCAATGAGTGAGTTACACAAGTGTGAGGAATCTTCCTGTAACTTGCAGAAGTTAAAATCAGCATGCAAAACTTTGTCTTTATCAGGTTTCTAAGTCTGTAACCAAATAACGGTATTTATATAATCTTTGCCCTTATTTCTAGGGAAAATGGGAAGAAAAAACTTGGTATGGTCTAGAAACCCTTAATTTTGACACTGATGTTAACCTATGATTGTCAGCAGGTTTTTTTTCTTCTTCTTTCTTTTTTCTCCCTTTTTCCTTCTCTTTACTCTGCTGGTTTTTTTCCATTGACAACTTGAACCTTCTCTGTGTCTCCTGGAAGGATTTAGGTTAGACTAACCCGTACTGACTTCTGTGTTGTTACCAGGGATGCAGCAATAATGTGAACTCTGCTACTGGCTGCTTGTGCTTGTGGATTGTGAGGCTGGGCATGTTCTGTGAGAGCAATGCAGAGACAGCTTTGGCCACCAGATGACTGAGGCATCTCCTTATATAATATATAAAAACAGATTGATAGATTTACTTAGTGCATATCCACTGCCGACCTTGTTCAGTGTTAGAACCTAGGTTGTTTTCTCTCACTTCCTGGCTCACAGTTTGTATACTTGTCCCAGGTTCAGCCCGTTTTACAATCTGACATCTTCCTTGGTTACCAGGTGCATCAGAAGAGATTCTAGCAGAGAGTATGGGAGAGGGGTATTGCACTGGTAGTCATCGCCTCATACTGCGTGTTAGGTGGGTGGCTTATTTAATAATTATAAGAGCTTAGAGGCTGCCTGCATGTTTGGAATTGGCAGGGTGCTTTTCTTTCATGTACTTGTGCAGACCTGAAAGCAGTGAAGTTTGGTTGTAGAAGTCAGCCTTGTGCAGGCTGTGATAATTGCTGTCCCTTGAGTGGCAACGGAAATGTAGCGGGGCTGGGCACAAATAATTTTTGAAAATGAATGATTTCCTTTGCAAGTGACACTCTTATCTTTTGGCTTTAGGAGTTCTATAGAATGGACTACACAATGGAAACCGCTCTAAGTACTTCCACAAAAGGGGAATTAGCCAAGTCCAGCTCAGAGAACCATATGTCTGTTCTAAAAATGCAGCAAGCGTCCACTGTGCAGTGAGCTCTCCCTCAGCAGCCAGCAGTTACTAAGTCTTCAAAACGCAATAATGCTTTCAGGCTTTGTGCACTTCCCATCTCCATTAAAGACCCTATAATTTGCTGGGGTATTTAGAAGAAAATGTTTGAAATAATAGCCCACAATCTACCGGAGTGCAAATGGTTTCTCTGACAACTTGACTATACTGTTAACTCCCACATTTTTCTATGTCAGTTTCACAGAGTGGTAGTTTCAGCTAATTCCCTCTTGGGAATGTAAGAGTTGGATATTATGTTTGTTTCCCTGTGGTGAATTCTGCATGAATGATTCTCCACACACACGGAATGCAGGGAAGGGAAGCTTAGGAAAAAGCTCATAAAACGCAGGAAGGAGGGAAATAAAAGTGGAAAAATTAAAAAGGTTTTCAAATGGTGAAAACAATGTAATTCCCTTACTACGAATAACTTGAAATTTTCAGTTATTTGCCTTGTTTACAAAGGGGTGAATTACAATAGAAAGCCATTTTCAAGAAGTGAAGGACTGAGATGGAGTAAAAGCTCAGTGGCTCACCACTGGACTCGGATTTTTACTGCAGAGGTCACCATTACGTTCTTAGTTTTCAGAATCACGTAAGCAACATTGCGACATCAGATATTGCTCTGCAAAACAGCTGTTCCCTTTAATCCTGGGTTCCCGAGGACTGTTCCAAACTCTGCTTTCTTTCCAAAGAATTTTACTAAGGACTTTATCATCAGGGAGCAGTTCCAGGTGAACTGATGCCCAGCTCTTCCTCAGCTGCTCCATCAAACAAATCTTCTCTGCTTTAAGGCCATGGAGAAAGGTTACAAATGTGTGGAAGAGCAAGAGGATGGACCTAAACTCGGGATTCTTTCTTTAAAGGAAGCTTTTATGCATGGGAATTGAAGTATTCCCACGGTTTTTGGCCAGTAGAGGGAGATGTTACACACGTGTAAGCCGTCTGCGTGAGGCAGCAGTGCCCCTCTAAGCGCAGCACACACAAACGGTGGGGTTTCTCTTCCCTCCTGCGTGCCACGTACCTGGTTGTTTTAGAATGCCTTCCAAAGCTGCTTTCTTCTAGAAGCTGAAAATTGAATGTGGAAATTCTGTAAAAATTACTGAGTTCTAAACGCACACTGAAAAAAAAAAAAAAAAAAAAGAAAAAAGCAGTAATTCATTTTTTCAAGCAAATAAATGGCCGGGCAAAATAGGCATCCAAATGTTTTCAGGCACATGTTATATGAGTATTATGAGCTGTTCTGATAATACTGGAATTAGTTTTATGAACTGACGATCAATAGCAGTAGCAGTGAACAGCAGGGAGTGTAACAGGGCAGCTCCTGAGTGTTATAGTATTAATGCCTTAGAATGATGTCAGAGTTGGGGCTGTAACACTCCAGCAGTCTGGCTGCCTGCACAGGCGAACCAGCTGGGCAAATAGAAAATCAAAGGGTTTGTCATGTTATGATTAGCCGTTGTAGAAGAGAAAAAGGCTAGTGAGAGGACAGTGGAAGAATACTGTTGGCCTAATAGTTCTTATTTTTATCAAGCTGAGACAGAGTGGAAAGAGAGCAGGCAAAGATGGCAGCTGCTTTCCTCAGACATCTGTATGTAGGGACACAAGGGTGATACTGAACATACGCTATTTGTGGAAGAGGGAGCTGCTCTCCATCATGCTTTTGGGAAATTTTCTTCTATCTGTCCTTGAGTTAGGCAACTGGATTCCAGCTCAGAGGGATGAGTTGGGTTTTTCGTCTGATACAAAGACTACACTCCTTCCTTTATGCTGAAAAGGATTTCTTGGGAGGTGGGTGGGCAGGGATTGCTTCAATGTGTACTATGTGTTAGTCCACTTATAGCCACAAAATGAATTTGGCAGGTTGGGAAGCCATCAGATCTGAATAGGAATGGCTGTGTTCATTTTAAATATGGCTGATGTAATGTCTGATTGATTAAACTCCCTTTAGCCCATTTAGAGCAAGATTAGATTATATACTGTAGAACCAAGGATCATTTGCCTCTCTTAGTGAAATTCATAGAGTTTCTTTGGGGCTGTATTTTGAAACATAGATACTATTCAGTCGCAGATGCGTGTTTGAGTTTGGCACGTCCTATAGTTCTGTTCTTGGGCAGCATCCTATCTAAAGGAGGAAGGAAAAAAAAGGAAAAAAGGTCAGATACTGCCTCAGGCTTCGCTTTAACAACCCCCTCCTATTGATGTGCCTGAAAAAAAGCTGCAGGATATGACCTTGATATCTTCTACTTTAAATGCCTGTATTGAAAGTATGAAGTGTTCTTTGTGTATAATTTTTTTTTTCTTCCTTGCTATTTTAAAGGCTTTCTTTTTGTTCTTTAGATTACATTGGATGCTAACTTAGTACTGTAACATTCTCGTGGCAGGAAATGTCTGTATATGGAAAATTTGCAGCCCTACTTTGGTAATTCCCACAGACTGTCAGTTCTATGCAGTGGCTATGTATATTCTGGCCTCATGTTGGCAAGAGAATTCAATTGTGTTCCTACAATGGGATAGGATTTAAAGCTTTTAGCTGCTTTTGTTTCTTGTGGAAAAGATGGCTTCTGGCCATTTGAGCAGAGAGTGGCATGGCTTTATACACAGGACTTGGAACGACCAAGTTTGATTCTAAACAAAAATTCCAACTTGATATGAAAGGTCTAGGACATGATATCTTCCCCTCCTTTTCCTTTTATCAGCTCCAACTCTAATGTACGCTTACAGAAATTAAGGGCATTGGTGGGCACTGAATACAATGCCAGTACAGCCAGACTGATTAAATTGCTCTCTGACAGTCTCCCTGCCTCCCTGCCAGACAATGACCAAATATCCATGCAAGCCAATCCCTTCATATCCCAATAGCACACTTCGAATGAGAAGCGTTGCTTCTAGCAATTTATAAAGCTCCAAGTCAGTACTGGGGGCAAATGAAGTTTAGACTTGCAGGAGTGGAATAGTCATTGCTGTTTCACATCACTCATGATTTGATTTAAAGGGAAGTTAGTTATAAAGATAACCAGGAAACTGCATAGGCTGGTACGGCCAAAAGATCATTACCCATTACTGATTTTCCACGTGAGGGGTGACGAAGCAGCTGCATGTAGTTCAAGGGCCATCAAAAGGGACTTCAGAGCCTTAGGACATCTGCTGAAGGAATTGAGGGCACGTCATCTTTTTCTTCTCTGCTTCCTGTACTGGGTAAGGGCACTGAAGAAATGGAATCATATCTATTAATACTTGGCTTCGTGGCTGGTGTCACTGCCAAAACTTTTGGTGGCCTACACGGCAGCAATCCTGCAGTCCAGATGGGTTTTGACCCTCTCAGAGGGTGAAGAGGGTCCTTGGGGGAAAAGCTAGCAGAGCTCATTGGCCAGGCTCTAAACTCAGTTTGAAGGGGGGTGGGGTGGGGAGGAGGGGGCAGTAGCAAGCCTGCCCATGATAAGGCATGGAGTGGCATAGCTGTGTTAGAGGGATAGGGTGCTTAGTGGGGGCCCTGGACCTGCTGCCTAACAGTGCAGCACTGAGGCAATAGGAGAAGGCAACAGAGTTAGGGATGTACTTCAGAGGAATTAAGGAGTTATCCACCAAAAAGGCGACAAATTCAGCTACCCAGCTGAAGTGCCTGTAGACCTACACACACAGCATGGAAAACAAGAGGAGTTGGAAGCTGCTGTGCTGCTAGAAAACCGTTACATAGTTGTCATCACTGAAACTTTGTCTGATGATTCCCAGGACTGGAATTGGGCTGTTGATGGCTACAAGCTGTTCAGAAGGACAGGCAAGGAAGGAGGAAGGGGTGCATTGCCCTCTACATCAAGAAAAGAATAAAGCGTGGAGAGCTATCCTTGAAAAATGGCCAGGAGCCAATTGAAAGTCTATGAGTGAGAGTTAGAGACTGAGACAAAAAAGGGAGCCTTGTGTTTGATGTCTGCTACAGACCACCTAATGAAGCAGAGCCTTTTGATGAAGCCTTTTTTCTACAGCTACAGGAGGTGTGACAGTCATGGGTTCATGCACTGCTGGGGGACTCCAACCACCCTGACGTCTGCTGGAAAAGTAGCATGGTGAGCTGTAGACTCCTGAAATTCATCAAGGATAACTTCTTGAGCCAAATGATAGACAGCCCCACTAGCAGGATGAAATACTGGACTTGTTGCTCACTAATGCAAGTAAACTGATTGCTGACATCAGGATTGGAGGCTGTCTGGGCTGTAGTAATAATGCAGTGGTGGAATTCACACTCCTGGGGGATATGGGACAGACAAAGACTGAGATCAGGAAGCTGAATTTTAGAAAAGCCAACTTCAGGCTCTTTGGGGAGTTAGCCAAACAAACCTGCTGAGAAACTGGCTTCGAGGACAAAGGAGCAGAGCAGAGCTGTCAGATCTTTAGGAAAACTTTCCTTAGTGAGCAAAACGTCTCCATTCCAAAGTGTAGGAAGTCAGGAAAGGAAGGTATGGCTGAACTGGAACCTGCTGGTCGAAATGGAGAGTAAGAAGAAAATGTGCAAGCAGTGAAAGCTGGGATGAGTGTGGAGATGCTGCTAGGCTCTGTAATGTTGGGATCAGGAAGGCCAAGGGCCTACTGGACCTGAACTTGGCCAGGGGCACAAAGGAGGACAAGAAAGGATTCTATGGGTACTTCAACCAGAAAATGAAAGTCCAAGAAGGCGTACTCATTTAGCAACATTTTGCCTCAGTCTTCACTAGTAATTGCTCTTCACACATTCCTTGAGTGGATGGGCTGGATGGTGGGGACTGGGGAAGCAATGTGGCTCCTTCTATAAGTGAAGATCAGTTTCACAACCAACTTTGGAACCTGAATGTCAGTAAGTCTATGGGTCCTGATGAGATGCATCCGAGAGCCCTGAGGGAACTGCCTGATGTAGTTGCCAAGACACTGTTAATGATATTTGAAAAGTCATGGCAGCCAAGTGAAGTCCCTGGTGACTGGAAAAAAGGCAATATTGCACCCATTTTTAAGAAGAGTAGAAAGAATGACTTAGGGAACTACCATCCATCAGCCTCACCTTTGTGCTAAGCAAAATAATTGAGCAGATTGTCCTGGAAGCTATGCTAAGCCACATGGAAGCGAGGGAGGTTATCTGGGATAAGCTGCAAGGCTTCACCAAGGGTAGGTCCTGTCTGACCAATCTAGTGGCCTTCTATGATGGTGTAATTGCATCAGTGCACAAGGGAAGAGCCACTGATGTCATCTATCTGGACTTTAGCATGGTCCCTCACAACATCCTTCTCTGCAAACTGGAAACATACAGATTTGATGGGTGGATTGTCCAATAGATGGGGAACTGGTTGTAAGATCGTACCCAGAGAGTGGTGGTTCTTGGCTTAATATCCTAATGGAGATCAGTGACAAGTGGTATCCCTGAGGGATCGGTACTGGGGGACTGATGCCCTTAAATATCTTCTTCAGGACATCAACAGTGGAATCGAGTGTGCCCTCAGCAAGTTTGTGGATGATACCAGGCTGTGTAGTGTGGTCAGCATGCCCAAGGGACAGAATGCCATCCAGAGAGACCTAGATAGGCTTGGGCAGTTGGCCTAGGAGAACCTTATGAGGTTCAACAAAGCCTAGTGCAAGGTATTGCACCTGGGTCTCGGCAACCTCTGCTATCAATACAAGCCCTTCTGAAAAGGACCTGGGGGTATGGGTGGATGGTAAGCTGGACATGAGCAAGCAGTGTGCCCTCACAGCCCAGAAAGCCAGCCATATCCTGGGCTACATCAAAAGAAGTGTGGTCAGTAGGTCAAGGGAGGTGATCCTGCCCCTCTACTCTGTGCTGGTGAGACCTCACCTGGAGTACTGCATCCAGATATGGAGTCCTCAGTAGAGGAGTGACATGGACCTGTTGGAGTACATCCAGAGGAGGGCCACAAATGTGATCCCAGGGATGGAGCACCTCTCCTATGAGGACAGGCTGAGGGAGCTGGGGCTGTTCAGCCTGGAGAAGAGAAAGCTCTGGGGAGACCTGATGGTGGCCTTTCAGTATCTAAAGGGGGACTATAAGGAAGAAGGGGACAGATTCTTTATCAGAATCTGATGTGATAGAACAAGGGGAAATGGTTTCAAACTGAAAGAGAGGATACTGTATATAAGGAAAAAGTTTTTTAATGATAAGGGTAGAGAAGCCCTGGAACAAGTTGCTTAGATAGGTGGTGGATGCCCCGTCCCTGGAGACATTCAAGGAGCCTGGACTTTGAGCAACCAGATCTAGCTGTACATGTCCCTGTTAATTGCATGGGTATTGGATTAGATTTTAAAGCTCTCTTCCAACTCCAACAATTCTATGATTCTAGAAAGGGTACTATCACCTTTTTGGCTGTGACATATTCAACCCTCCTGCCATCAGTTCACTACTGTACTAGTGAAGTTCAAATTTATCCTGATATCATATTTCCAGGCTAACCTGTTCCCATTCTTCATAGGCTTCATCCACTGCTTTCTCTTTCAGGGCCTTTTTGTTAACTGTTGCGTTTGGACATATTTGCTCTGGGGATTCAATGGAAAGATTCTTAAAGACTCTTACTAACATCAGTGAAACCATATAAAACCCTTTCTATTTTCCTACTCGTATCTTTTTTTTTTTTTCTCTTCATACTATATGTCTGTGAGGAACACTCTGAAAGTTTTCATGCTGTGGTGAGGTACTTTTGTGTTTCTTCAGATTTCACTTTCCCTCTTTTTTTTTTTTTTAAATCTCTGGTGAATAAAATCAAAGATTTATTCAGGAAATCTGTCTGTCTATAAGTATCCCATCAGCTACTGATGCCAGCGATGCCTCAAGACTTCTTTTTCCAGCTTTTCATTGTGCTTAATGTTTAAGCGTGTTTGATTACTAGATTATTGAAGCAGTGACCAATTTGTTCTTATGACCCGTGTAGAACTTATGATAATCTATAATTAATGCATCCAAAATCAGCAGAGCTGAGATTTTCTTTGTTTACCTCTTAAGTCCAAAGATAACAGTGCTCAGTATGTGGGAGGATATCATTGTGCTAAATTGCTGAGTTGCCTGATTTAAAAAAAAAAACAGCAAAACAATCTATTGTGTACTTTGACCACCTCGCCTGCATTTTTCCTTTTAATCTTGCTCTGGTTCAGTGTACTGCTTGCACACATCCAGTTTTAGATACACTTGACGTTGGCCTTAACAATAGTATCTAGATATTCTATTGTATAGGATCTGAAAGGAGTGGGAATGCATTGAGGGAATGGTAGTTTGGACATTTGGTAACTAATTGAGTCTGGATATGATCTAGTTGCAAAACATGGTATGTATTAAAACCAAGCAAAACAGCTCTCAGAACCCCGATTCTTAAGTTCTCAAACAGTCTGGCACAAAATAATCCAACTTATCTGGCCATGTGTGATATCTCTTGCATATATCTGTGGTCTGTTTTACTGTCCCCCACTGAAAGTTGATAAAACTGGGGCAAGTGACCTACTCCCTGAATGTTATTAGCAGGACCAGAAGCAGTAGAGTCTGTCTTGTGTCACCTCGACAGAAGTCATAGGACTTGATGTGTTTTTGGGTTTGTTTCAGCAAGGCAGTTCCCCTTCCATAGCAGTGGTCAGTACAGGATGCTTCAAGGGGGGGCACATTTAGTACATGTGAGGTAATCTCCTCAAAGGAGTCTCCTCCTTGTTGCAGAGCAATCTACATACTGAGTTCTGGAACATGTAGTTAGCTATCCTTCCCTTCTGAAAAAAAGTGGCTATTGTAACTCTGCTCCTTCAGCCTGGGCTATATTGTCAGCTGGGCCTTCTTGATGCAGATACTCATTGCTTTCCTGCAGCATAAGCTGTTGCCAGCTGTCTGCTGAGCTGCAATAACTGACCATGTCATGCACTTGTCCAAATTTCAAAGAAAACCTGTTGGATTAAACCCATGAAAAACAGATTTTAGCAGCATAATGCCCAGTCTTTACTTTCTTAAATAAGCATTTAATTCTCTAGGGTTAACATTTCTTGGCATTTGATTTAGTTCATTTAAAAACAATGAATCTGACTCTTCACACGCCTTGTGGAGTCGTGAGCACACTGGTAAAGGATGTGGGGGATGCCAGATAACTACAGTGCGGGCTGCTAACATAGGAACCTGAAGGTTATGGGTGAAGATGATTCCTCAAGGAAGAGCTGGGCCTGGTGGTTAAAACTCTCCATTGGTAGTTTCAGGGGTGCTTTTGCATACAAGTGATAATAATGCCTTCCACTGAATTGTGCTGCTACCCCTCTGTTGTACACAAAGTAAATAAGAATTACATACCACACCTTCCTATTGTTGCAGCTGGAGCTATTCTTTTGCTATCTTTAATGCTAATGCACTTTTCCATTCCTTAGATCTCTTTGTTTTCCAGTTTCCTTTTCTATCCTCTGCTTTTATTTATTTAATTTCTTTTTTTTTTCTTCTTAATTTGTTTCCCTGGGCCAGACACTCTAGGACCTTCAGATAAACATGTGAGGGGATTGCTATCTGGGCAAGGCAAACCTTTTGAGGCCAGGAAAAACATTTCTGCTGTATGAAATTGTTGTGGTTGAAACGTTAGAACTAACAGGTGACACTGCAGTGAAGAAACCACTTGAACGTTCTGCACAAATACTAGGCACCAGGAAATACATGTAAGTTATCTTTACTGCAAGGTTAGCTTGTGTTCCTGCTTATGTGGCACCTCTGCTCTGCACTGGTGGACTACAGACTTTCTCTACAGCTCCAGGACTTCAGACTTCTGTGTGTGGTCATTTTGGAGTTTCTGTTTCTTATTCTCAACTTTCTTGGCAGTGCAGTCCCTGTCATTTTGAACTGGGAGTCCAGTTCAGAGGTTGTTTCACGTACCAACCCCTGGAGATGCCTCTGCCCAGTGAAGCAGCCAGTCCCATTCCAAGGGTAACAAAGCCACTGCCATTACAACCTCTGTTGCCGTTACAGCCTCTGCTTCCTACTGCTTCCTGTACTGGGATCAGTTGATCTCAGCAGCTGAAACAAGTCCTCTTGCTGAGTAGTGCAAATGTCTTGGTACTGACTGGAAGAAAATCCACAGCCAGAAATATGTTCCATGCCAGACATAGTTCATTTTGGTGAGCTTGTGGTCTAAGAACACTGCTACTTGTGGCCAGAAAGCTCGGGCAAATTCTCTGATTATATCTTTCAGATTTAGCTCAGTGTAGCAGTACCAAGAATCAGAAGATAGAACCAACTTTCTTCTTCTTCAATAGCGCACGGATGTGGTGACTTCCATTTGCCTTAAACCAACTGGAGTAATCTGTGGAATAAAAACAAAAAGTCTGTTAACATATCCTTGTATCTACTCTTACCTCAGTACTGTTCCACAGCTTGTGTCCATCCAGCTGCTTAAATAGCCCCACTGGTATATTCTCTCCGAAATGCTCCCACTCATCAAATATTTAGAAATTCAAGTTACTGAAATGTGTTCTGTTCAGATGAGACCTGTGACGCAAATATGACTGTTGTCACATGACAGTCTAATCTTAACAAACTGATAGGATATAATAAGGATATGTACGTGCCTGTTCTTGTAAGGTTTCTTACTATTTGTTTACTAAGGGGGAAGGGGGCTTATTTTGTTCAGAATAATTCTGATGAAAGGTTATTTACCATTGGTCTTGCGACCAGAGCTGGTCATCCCTCTGCAAAAATAAAAAATAATATGTAATCAGACAAGTTTGAGGTAAAATACAAACAGTGAATATTTCCCAGCATTTTTTTTTTCATCTAAGTAAAAAATCGTGGAACATTTTGAAGGCTTTTACTACACGCAAAACCACCGGTGAAAAAAAACAGTTTGCTGGTTCTATAATGACTAACACCTCTGAATTTCCTTAGGTGGAAAGAGCAGCAGAAGTGAGGACCAGGTAGCATAATGATAGCTTGTCTGTTTGTCAGGCTCTGTCTCTGCAGGTGGTACCTATGTCACTGTGTCACTGGGTTTCTTCAGCACAGTGTCCACTATGTCCACCGTTCATGGCACCAAAGCTGTGCTGTAGCTCATGTAGCTTGCTTCAGCCCTTGTCAGCACCACGAGCTCTAGATGCAAACCTGAACTTCTGCCAGTGACGTCTGAACGGAGTATGGCTGTGCCAGGAGGGATTAATTGTATATACACCATACATCATTTCAGGTTGTTCCCCCTTTGTTGTGCCACTGCCTTTGCAGTCCGCTCTGCACTGGTGCGCTGCTGCTCTCAGAGAAGGGAGTGGCAATGGCAGAAAGTGCTGCTGCCGTCATTGCAGCCCCACATGCTGAGTCCTGCTGCCTTGCTGTGCAGAGTTGAGGGCAAACCTGGGTAACAGCCTCTTGGCCAATGCCTCCTGCTCTGCTGAGCCTCTTCTTTGGAGGAACCAATGTGGTAGACAGCATCACGAGAGCAGTGTGTACCACTTTCTTCTATGCAGTGCAGAAGTATCAATCTGAAAGTTGCAGTTATTATTTTCCCATGACAAAGTCAACGGTGTTCTGCTATGAAGCAGTTCGCTGGTGGGGCTACTTCAGTTCCGGTAGTTACGTAAGTACAAGGCCTTTAGTTTAACCCTGAAGGAGGAGGTGGTGTGTAGACTTGGCTTTTGGAGCAAGGAAGCTCCAGAGGGGGAGGTTTAAGGAATAACACACCATGTCCAGAACACCTTCCTGTTGGACATTTTCATTAAAGAATTCAGCCCTAGGACTTGAATTTCAAGTCCAGGTTTCAATTTGAAGCCTATGATTTCTAAGGGTTTATTTTCTTCCACTTCCTTTTGAAAATGTCAGTTACTGGGTAGGCAGCTCATGATGTATTCAAAAGGAAATCTGCTAGGTTTCCAGAATGCAGAGCAAGTGTCTGTAGGCGAAGGCTTTTTGGTTGGATATCGGTATCATGAATCACTGATGAAAATTCAGCCAAAGAATTTGAATAACATGCTCAGCATCATAGAACGGATTCATAGCAGCCTGAAAAAGGCCACATCTCCCAAGTGTCGATCCTGCGATTTGACCATAGGATCATCCCTTCTCTGTCCAAGTCATTAAATAACAAAACGTTACAACACACAGAATTAAGGCCTACTTTAAATCCCCTGTAGATAGTTCTCTTTTTGCTGTTGTTGCTGGCTGTAGGTGCCTTATACGATCCAGTGAATGGCATTATTCCTTAAAAAATCATTAAAAACCATTAAGCAAACCAAAAGTGGATCTGAATGACTTTTAGCAGAGACAGCAAAAAGGAGAGGCTTTGCAGTACAGGGGCTGGTCCTTTCAGGGCTGTGGACGTATGTATTCGCTTGGCTGGCAGCTTGGAAAATACCAGTGTGGTGAGGGCGAGGACAGACTGTAAAAGCCTGTGTGATTTTATTCTTGGCTTGCATGCTTTCACTGTCAATGAAAATGCTGTGTGGGATTCAGTTCCTCTGAACTGAGTGAAAAGGCCACAGGTGCCAAATCTGATTGTTCTCAATGGCCATCTTAGACACAGAAGCACTGCAGAGAGATTGTGTAGGTGGTGGGGTAGAAGCAGCAGCACCTATAACTTGGGGGAGCTCCCCTCATATGCTTGCCAGGAAGACCTGTGAGCAGCGCCTGCAGAGAGGAGAGCTGCAGGTTTGGGCAACACGTCTGAGCAGATCTGCTGGACTGAAACTGCTATGCAGCACAGGAAATGGCTGTCTTCCTCTTTTTGCTTTTGCCCAGCACTAAGCCCCCAAATCTGTGAGTGCTTATGCACGTACTTAACTTTACTACTGTAAATAATTCTGTTCAACTCAATAGGGCTATTCATAGTCAAGCTGAGCATGTGTGTTCAATGTTTGCAGGATCAGGCGCAGCAGAAGCTGGCTGCTGCACCATTTAGGGCTGGTAATTCCATCCCGTAGGCCCTGCTCTCCTTGTATGGAATGATTTCATTTTACACAGACTTTCCTTCATTTTCCACGTGTCAGTCCTCAGTACGTGTGCTGTTACTGCATACCAGTGCTTAATACTCTTGCCTTAGGTATCTTATGAAAAGAGAGCAACTTAAAAGTGAATGCAAATTTGAACTGAATTCCTGTCCAGTATGCTGCCCTGTTTTAAATTATTCAGAATGCTTTAAAATTGGCAAGAGCAATCTGCTGTTTTATGTTGACTTTTTCCCTTTCTTTTAATCCACTTGTAACATGTAAACTTCTAGAATCCACAGCACAATGTTGGGAATTATCGTACAGTGCAAGTAGATAATAATGTGCAAGTAGAGTAAAAGGCAACCCTCTGCTACCAAAGAGCTTGCAATCAAGCAACAAGTTATTAGAGCCTGAGAGGAGGCACACAGTTATCTGGATTTGGCTGAAACGAATTGAATAAAAGCACAGTATGGATAAGGAGAGGCTCTAAGAAGTGTCACATCAGGGGATTATAGCTTATGATTTGCATAAGGGTTAAATATGAAGAAAAACACAGTCATAAGGAATACAGCTGGAAGGAACCCAGGGCAGTTACTGCTGCCCCAATTGCTTTCAACTGTAATTTTCCAGAGTGCTCAGAGTTCCCTTCAGTTTGACCCTGCTTGCAGCTGTAGTCTCTTCCTGTATCCCACTCACAAATACGTATATTGAATAGCTGGGCCCCTAAAACAGTGCCCTGTATCTCACAGGTTGACATACTTTCCAGTTTGACAATTTCTCATTGATAACTCGTCATTCTGGATCTGATTTTTGCATGTTGCTTTGCATCTGCTTCCTGATGCTGCCCTGGCTTGCCTGTGGGAATGTTCCGTGTTGCAGTGTGAAAGCCTTAGCAAAACAGCAGTGAAGAACACCTCCGCTGGGCTTTAGGCTTGTTTCTTGTCTTAAAGGAAACGATCTCGGACTGAAGTGACTTGTTAATGGCAAATCCCCACTGACGTGTCCTTATCTTCGAGGTGCTTACATAAGGGCTGACTGATTTGTTCTGGTGTCTTTCCAAGAACTGAAGTGTTAGGTTCAGTGCTGTGTCATCTCTAGGATCCTCCTTTCTCTCTAGTTGTACAGATTGCTGCATTCACCCATTGCTGTTTATGAAAAACCTCATCTTTCCTTCACAAGTTTTCACAGCTAATTACTAATGGCTCTGAAATAGTTTCGGCACGGTCCTAGAATGTTCAAGGGCAAACTTTGCCAGGCTCAAGTGAAACCCCTCAGCTGTTCTCTTTCTTTCCTTGCCTCCTGTCCATCTGCTCTGTTGGTTACATTCTGTCTGACAACAGGTGATTTAAGAGGGTCTGCTAAACAGGTTAGTGGCCTACTGTGTCACTGCAAAGGGCTTATCATGTTGCCCAGAACAAGTAGAAAAACAGTCATGTGCTGCATTGCTAGAAAGGCTGAGGAACTGTGGGAGAGCTCTGAGGCCAGAACAAGAAGAAACAGTGTCATGAGTAAGAAAGAAGAGACAGTGGAAGAGTTAAAAAGTGGGGGGTGTCACAGAGGAAGTGTCTTGTTGAGGAAGTTATTCTGACAGTAGGACAAAGACCAAAGGATGGAAGATGACAGTGTCTGTATCTGTGCATATTAAAACGTTGATGTCTCTGAACACAGTCGTGTCTTAGAGAATTTATTTGCTTTGAAAACAGAGGTAATGTCTTCAGTGTAACCTGGTTGTAAGGACCCATGAGAAGGCAGTGCTACTGATGCCTCTTGTGGACCTGAGATTCTGGGGCCAGTTCACAAGAAACAGACTGGCTCCTACCTGAGTTCCATATGGTATAAGATAGTTCTGACCAGCTCACACGTTTTGAGAGCTGTTAGGCTCTGGCTATGCTGATATTTCAGTTTATTTTTGCTAAAAGTACTGTCAATCTCAGCTTGATTGAGAATGACAATGTATACAACTATGTACAGAACGGTTTTGATTCCATCTTCTATACTCTGCTTTCCTTGGAGGAGGTGTGAAGCTCAGTCCTATAGCTCTTCTTTGTGAATATTCAGACCTGAATGGGACTCACTGAGAGACAAGACTTGGATGGATCAGGTCTCCGACTCAAAGGTGCTTATTTTTGAACTTTTTTGCTTAGTTACAGAAGCTGCTTAGCTATGTGAAGCCTCATTTATTCTGTTTTTCTCCTTGTCAAGATGAACTGCAAAAAGAAACATCTTTCTCTTCCTCTTGTTCTTTGTCTTTCTAAAGAGATCTAGCTACACCTTGATTAAAATATCTGTATCTGACCAACTAAAAAGAATATTTAGCCTATTTTCTGTGGTCAGTTCTTGTGAAGAAGGCTTGGAAAGTCAACACCCTTTATCAAAAATTGTCAGATACAACAGGCTGGTTTCAGTTGTCTTGGATTATTTATGTCATCAGCTTTCTAAGAGTTAATTACAGTGCATGATCTTGTTACTGAGGACAATGAAACTGATTCGTCTATCTGCTAAACAAAGAGCCTTGTGGTTTCTTCTTGCTATTTTTGCAGCATTGCTTTACACTGTCAGTGTGTGACTTGTTTTGATTCATTCCATTATTACTTGCCATGCAGCCTGCACTGCGCTGGTCATTTCTAACCAAGGGGTATCTGAAGGACTCTGCACTGCACACTTGAGTAACTCTAAACATCACAGATACTATGTAATTTGCAAAACAGATACAGTTTTATTTTTATTCTTGAAAAATCAGAAATCACTAACATGAATAAGTAATGACTGCAGGAATTTTCTTGTCAGTGGACACTTCCTGCACAGTTCCAGTTTTCCATTCTAACTGTGGCAGTTTATCAGTTGTTGGTACAAAGACCTGTTTAATCAAAGCATTGTTAAATGCAAGATACTGGAAAAAAATGAAAAATGTGTTTGTGAAAAGGGAGGGGCAATCGTTTCTTTTTTCTTCACTTTGCTACTAGGCCAGCAGTCTTGACTGTCTGCTGCTGTCAGAGGGTGAAAGGGTACTTGATTAGAGGAATGGCATATTCTTCTCACATGTTACAAAAAAAAACCCCAACAAAACAAACCCAAACACCTCACAGGGCTAGGTGGTTTCTGTAGTCAGCTGAGCTGCAGAATTTGGGTTTAATAAAAATTCTGTGCATTTATACATGATTTGTTTTCATAGCACGCTGCTCCTGAATATATTTGCCACTGAGAAAATGCCTGTTTGTAAATAGTGTAAACATGATTGCTTCTGAAATCACAGAATCTTAGAATTCATAGAGTTGGAATGGATCCTTACAGGTCATCTAGCCCAGCTCCCCTGTAGTGAACAGGGACAGCCACAGCCAGATCAGGTTGTTCAGAGCCCTGTCCAGCACGACCTTGAATATCTCTAGGGATAGGGCATCCACCTCTTTGGACAATCCATTCCTGTGCCTCACCACTCTCACTGTAAAGTACTTTATCCTTGTATCCGGACTAAATCTCTCCACTCTGATTTTGAAACCATTTTCCCCTTGTTCTATCACATCAGACCCTGATAAAGAGTCTGTCCCCTTCTTCCTCACAGCCCCCCTTTAGATACTGAAAGGCCACCATCAGGTCTCCCCAGAGCTTTCTCTTCTCCAGGCTGAACAGCTCCAGCTCTCTCAGCCTGTCCTCATAGGAGAGGTGTTCCATCCCAGGGATCACATTTGTGGCCCTCCTCTGGATGTACTCCAACAGGTCCATGTCACTCCTGTACTGAGGACTCCATATCTGGATGCAGTACTCCAGATGAAGTCTCACCAGCGCAGAGCAGAGTGGTAGGATCACCTCCCTCACCCTGCAGCTCAGAATGCAGCTGGCTTTTTGGGCTGTGAGGGCACATTGCTGGCTCATGTCCAGCTTGCCATCCGCTTACTGAGAATTGAATACATTTTTCAAAAGATTGGTACAGTTCTTCAGACAGACTAAACAAGGAGAAAAATGCTCAATCGCTGTGTCAGCTGTCAGTTAGGCAAAAATGGTCTTGACTCAAGGCTCAGAGGCTCTCAGACATAACGTTTGAACTTTGGATGGTTCTGTGTGGAGCCAGCAGTTGGATTCCATGATCTTTGTGAGTTTCTTTCAACTCAGCATATTCTGTGATTCGAGATGAGGCTCTTTCTGGAGCTGTGTTCTATGTCTGTGCCCAACGAACCAGAGACCCTTCTGCCAATTAAAACAGCAAGGGCTTGATGATATGCGGCCAGACTCTGTGTCACTTAGCAAGGCCTCATCATGTCCAGGGAGCCTCCAATTAGGTGGATAAGCCAGCTGTCTTCTTGTCTTGGGTCTCAGGCACACAGATTACAAGCCAGGATCTTGTCTCAGTGAATGAGGAAATATATATCCTATGAGGATCTTTGTGAACTTAGGAAAAGGAAAAACAAATTAAAATTCCTGATTGCCATTTCTCAGATCAGCATATATTTAGGATTCCTACTGAAATCTCAGTGCATTTTGAAGCCACAATCAGCTAACCTGATACACATAGTTATCACATGGAATACACGTGGGTGTTGTGACAGGAGATGCTTATAGTTTTCAATACTCATCGTTTTGGTACCTGGTTTCTGCTTCCTTCTCCACTACTGAGTCTCTTCCAGGCAGGGATGATTGCCAGCTGAGCTTCTTGCTGTCTAAACTTGTCTCCTAAGGCCTGGGCTCACAACTTGAATGCAGCAAATTGTGACCACTTAGGGAAGCCCCAGACATCTCCCATTAGCTCATCAGCTCCCAGAGAGAAGCCACTTGATTATAAATTGCCACCTGCAAGCTGTTTGGAAGTGCCCATTGTTTGAAAGGGTGACTAATGCAGTTTTTGGCCACAGGAAATTTTGGGATGTGGATAGCAGATCTGGTATTGTGACTTGATAAGGCTGTATTTCTGGGTACGTTTCTTCAGATCCTCTATATGTTTAATGAATCAAGCTGAATCATTTGATGTTCGGTGAAGCTTAGGCTTAGATCTTCAAAGATATAACTTTCTCAAATCCTCAGTTTAGGAACTAGGCACCTTAAAAGATATGGAGTAAAATCACAGAATCACAGAATCGTAGGGGTTGGAAGGGACCTCCAGAGATCATCGAGTCCAACCCCCCTGCCAAAGCAGGTTCCCTACAGCAGGTCGCACAGGTAGGCGTCCAGGCGGGTCTTGAATATCTCCAGAGAAGGACACTCCACAACCCCCCTGGGCAGCCTGTTCCAGTGCTCCGTCACCCTCACCGTAAAGAAGTTTACCGCACCGCACCGCACATTCGTGTGGAACTTCCTATGCTCTAGCTTCATCCCATTTCCCCTTGTCCTATCCCTGTTATTGACATTTTAAAATGTCAGTAACAATGATAACAATACATTTCTGAGCAGTTCTGCCTGGCTGGCAGGCATGCAGGTGGAAGCTCACCAGGAGACTGGAATAGGAGTGGATGCCACGTACACTTGTGTAAGATATTTCTGGCACTGCTGTAAGTGAAGCATATTTTTACCTGCTCTCATTTATTTTAAAAGTACTGCTGGACTAAGCTATTTCTTTATTATTATTTGGCTTTGTTTTCCTGTGGGATCATAAATACGTGACATGGTGAAAGCATCTACTCCGAGTGCAGCTGGCTGCAGAGGGATTCTGCTGAAGTTATGCCAACATGAGATAGCTTTGTTTATGCCAACAGTGATACCCTGTACCAGGTTTTTGATACAGAATTGTGTATTTTTTTTCTTTCCTAAAGAAGAGAAGTGGACAGAAAAACATTCTGGCAGTACCTGTGTATGCGTATTGGAGGGAGGAAGAGTTTTTTAACCAAATATGTTTAAAGGGAAGGACCAAACCATTCTTTCTGCGAGTAGGACTAACTGTAAGAAGAGTTCGCTAAGTGCAGTTTCCAGTTTTGGTTTCGCTTATTTGTGCTTATGTAAATCTGAAATATGTGTACTGAAGTCATTGAAGTTTCACTGACTTAAACGACTGCAGCATTTACATCAAATGGCCTCCGTAGCTCTCTGCTTCTGTAAGCAGATACAATTCGTAATGGTACATGAGCAGGGCTTTCTTTTGTGGATGGTGTGAGATACAAAGACTGTCAATCTAATTCTCATGGATGGAATCTTCTACAGCAACATTGAAGTTAGCTAATTTCCCTTTAGCAGTACTAAAGTAACTTAGAGATGTCAGAAAGTTACTTATAATGAAAAAAAACAAGCCTTTTTGTTCCTATGTATTTAGGTGATGTTCCTGTGATCAGTCCTCAGTTAAGGCATAAAGCTGACAATTCTTTAAGTCATTTCTACCTGCTCAAAAAGGCCAAATGCTAAGAGGCTCTGTTACTACAAAATTAGCCTTTCTCTTTCTGGTCCAAGGAGCAGAAACAATAGTTTATTTGGGTTGTTCTATCTCTAGGGAAATAATAACTTGTGCTTCCACCCTTTGAACCAGTCGGGGATTTGATGTAACTTTCTGTTAAACTAACAGTGTTCGACACAAAGCATTGGATTTCCTATATCTAACATTAGATGTGTTTACTGCATCTAACAGTGGTTGTGATGTGTTCGATTGGAGAGTTTTCCTTAGGCAACAGCTAAACACAAAGCTAAATCAAATCAAAGCAGGAATCGAAGTATTTTATGGAAAGCCCTCAGCCTCTTTTCGCTCTCTCTTTCTGTAATTAATAGATTTTATTATTGCTCTAGTGAGTCTTCACTCACTGAAAATAGCATTACTACATTGCCAAATATACACTTCCTAGAAAAAAAGCCTAAGTCCAAGCCTGCTATTTATTAATCTTTCTCCTTCATTATAATATGTAATATATATCCAGCACTGATTCTTCAAGAGTGCTAAGTTCATGTGTGGTAGTTCCTTGCACTTATGAGACCCAAAATGTATAATGCTTAGCATATCCAACAGGCCTGTGCAGATGCCAGATAAATAATCTCTTGTATAAAAACAATTACACTTCTTAAAAACTGACACTTAATTATGATTACATTTAATCATGAGGTAGGAGGAGGTGTATTTTCCCAGTTACAAACATATTTACTGATTAAGTTGGCAAATAGTTAAACTTGACTGACTACTTGCAGGAAAAGAAATTCATTGTAAATGCTTCCATGGGTGTAGAAATAAACAAAAAGAAATCTGTGGTTAGTCAGATTCATATTTCACAAATAATATCCTTTGCAAGAACAGCAGAAAGATAAAACCTGACCTGAAGCTTTGATAAGGGGTGGTTAAATGACTTCTATTTCTACAAAGCTGTTCCAGTAAGATAACGCAAGAAGCAAACATTATACACACAGTAGTCAATAAACAGCAAGTTGGCTTCAGTGTGGCAGCAGGGGTTTTTATGACACAGGCTCACGTTGGCGGCTCTAAGCCAAGAACTTTGGTGTAACACAGAACAGTGAACGCAAATCAATCCCTGCTAATATGACTACAGAAAGGGGCTGTAACGCTTAGAATAATCCTAAATAGAGAAACTCAGGCCGGCTGTTCAATTTCTTTATGCTTGTCACTAGTCTTGGCCAAAGCTAGGCTAAAGCCAGGTCTGACACTAAAAGCTAGAAACACTAATGACGTTTGGCTGCTTGACTATTCTGCTTGTGCTTGGGATTTTAATGACATGTCATAAATATGAGAAGCTACATACATAACATACACAAGGCACTGTGAAGAGCATCCTACCAGCATCCTTTACTGAGTTGTAGGACCCTTTTGCTGTGTTCCTTGTCCAGCAGACACTATGCTCAAGGTCGAGTTTCTGTTTTTTTTACTGCAATAATATTTTTATATTCCTGAAATGTCTTGGCATTTAAAAATAACCCATCATTGCTTCTCAGTTTTGTCACCTTGTTGCCTTTCCATTTTAGGTGCAGTCACATTTTTGTTTTAGGATGGCCTTTATTGGAGGAACAGTTAAAGACGGATGCTTTTGGATCTTTGTGAGAACGACATACTGCTGGGAAGACCAGGTCCCATCGAGTGCTGCATCAGAACATAAGACTTGGAAGAGATAGTTCTCTGATACAATAAAAACTGTGTTGAAATCAAGCCCTGGGAGCCTGAAATACTGGAAAGCTCTTGATTAGTCACTGACTTTCTGTGAATATCTGAGGAACAAGGGGCTTCACCCAGATGGAAGGCATGCCCTTCCATTGAAAATGGTGATTCTAGATTTTGTTCCAGAAATAAGAAAGGTCTGAGGGCTTTCAGAACAAATACTTTTCCCGATGGGCTGCCAGGACTCAGTTATGCCTTCCTTTGCAGCATGTGACTATGCCCCAGAGCACAAAGAGTGAGAACTTCTCTGGTGTTGGATGGCTTTCTGGAGCTTTTTTCCTGAGCACTGAAGGAGAAAGCAAAGGATATTCACATTTTTAGAAGTGCAGATTTTTTTTAAAAAACATGTCCTAAGACTGATATGCTTGTACTGCTACCATTACAGTGTCAGTAATAACTGCAAGAGCTTTGTCCTTTCAGCCTTCCTTGGCTCCCAGAGCTATGCATTGAATAGGAGCAAGGACAGATTTAATTGCTATCTGAACAGGCACAGGATGTTAATTTGGCAGCTTGACAGGCCTCCGATAGGCTGGGATTTTATATTCCTGTTGTACGTGTTCTTACTATACTTTGCATATATACGGGGAAACGTAGCAATGGGTGGAAGGGACAGAAGGTCAGGATATTAATTGGTAATGCTTAAACAGCCTTTGTAGTTGCAAGAATGCATTCAGCACTGTAAAACTGGGTGAGGCTGGGAAAGATAATTTAAACTATGTGGAATGCTATTATAATGTGCCGATGTCTGCGTACCAGCTCAAATATTTGTTGAAGTCCATGTAGATATGGTGAAAAGATGCTAATTTGACCTATAACATTTTGATTTACTTGAACATATATTGATTTAATAACAAAAAAGTTTGATAGTAACAAGTAAAAAAAGGCTGCATTAATAATAATAAATTTCAAAGCTATAAATTCTTACAGATTAATTTATCTTAAAAAATAGATGTATAAAAATTAAAGAATATTTCCAGATATTGACTGCATCTGTATCAGTAAGTTTGGTTTATGCACAGTACAGACAGATAAGGAGGCCAGTTACGTGGTCCTATGAGCGCTGAGTTATGCATGGGCTGAGCAGCCACTGTTTTTGCAAGGTGTCTGAATGCTGTCTAGTGGGTGTCTTGTCAAAACTCATTGATTGAGAAAAGTGCTTGGGTGTGGGCACATGCCAAGCTGTATTACCAGAGCCTGCTGTCTGGACTATGGAAACTAGTGGTGTGTGGTCTGTGCTTACCCCAGTGGGGAATGGAAGGTGTTGGCTGAAGATGCTCGCTGAGCACCCTTCAGATGGGCTGACAGGCTGTCAGGTGGTATGGCACAGTGTCAGGTCACTTTGAGTGATCTCCTATCCTCCTGGTGTACTTCTCACTGCAACTACTTGACCCACTGCTACAGTCTGCTCTGTTGGGACTACCTTTGGATGAGATTGGTCTTTAAACTTCGGATTATTTCATAGAATCATAGCATGGCTTAGGGTGGGAAGGATGCTGAAGATCATCGAACTCCAACCGTCTGACATGGGTAAGGTTGCCCAAGGCTCCATCCAACCCGGCCTTGAACTCTTCCAGGAATGGGGCAGCCACAGCTTCTCTGGACAGCCTGTGCCAGGGCCTCACCACCTGTTACTTCCTAGCTACCTGTACATACCAGATGCCTTTAAAAGAGTGGGAATGTAGATTTCAGACTTAGTGAGAAATGCATGTGCCGTATAGTCACTTGAACCCTTTTCCTGTGTCCCTTTCAAAGTCTGTGTTTAAATAAAGAACACTGTTTCTTCTGTTGTACATGAAGTCTGTATCCCCTTTGCGGTGTGTATTTCCAACCCCTAAGTCCCTCTCAGTGGGTGCTGCTGACATTCCTCCTCCTTGATCCTATGAAGCATGACTGTCAACACTGGAGGAGCATCACCACCTTGTTAGCCCCTCTCTGCTCCAGAGAAGAGCATGGGAAGCATGTTAATTGCGCACTGGCTGTGTTCTTGCTTAGCATGTTTCCCAGCAAAGCCCAGCTTTGCTCTCTGTGCTGCAGAGACTACATAGATGTTTCCTGTGGTGGACTGTAAGAGGCAGTACAGGCCAACAGGCCTAAGAAATCCAAGACTCCTTTCCCAGGCAGCAGGACGAAGTCTTACTGGAGCTTTTGCATGGCAAGGCAAGTAGGAAATGAGTGCTGTAGGACAGGGTGAAGGCTCTGGTGGCTGGGAGTTCTGGGTGGTGGAGCTCAAATAAGTGGCTGCCTCAAGAACTGGGGATTGCTTTTACGAGGTTGGGTCTTGTAGTACCTGTGCAATCTGCTGTCAGAATATCTCCAGAGAGTACTTGGTTTCTGCTGTCTTATTTTACTGTCTTATTTTAGGAACACAGTCTAGACTGTGTTACCAGGAATCATGCTGGGGCCTGTTAACAAAGGTAATTTGGGTTGGCAAAGATTTATAGTATGAATCTTGCTTGAGGACTGGAGCAAGGATAGAAGGAACGGCCTTTGACTTGCCCCAGCCTTACTGCTCGAAAAAACCATGCTGCCAGTGCTGAGTCACCTCCCTTTCATCCTGAGATCTTGGAGTTCCTGAAGAATCCAAGGGTTAGTTCTACATTCATGTAGAAACAGAAATGGCATGGAAGGCACCAAGGCTCATGCCAGCAGCATGTGCAGGGCTGCCATCAAAGCTGAGAAGCATGGACTGACTTTGTTAGGACCAGGATTAAAGTGAACTCAAGTTTAGAAGTTGTGTCTGGGATAAGAAGAGTGGAAGAGCTGCTTTCTGTGGTGCTCAGGCAGCATGACAGGCAAAGCACAACACATCTCTTGTATAGCAAGGCCTGCTGGCTTGGGGCACGATGCTGCTCCTGAAAGCACTGGCAGCTGCAGTGGCTAGAGTGCCTTTTCATCATGCAGCCCTTTTGCTCTTTGCTGAGCATCATGACAATCCATATGTTTCCCTCCTTCAGGCTAGACAATGGAAATCCAGACACAGCGAGCATACACAATGTAGCAGTGTCCAACCGAGCAGTAACACAACTGTTCTGTACTTCACAACTCTTTTTTTTTTTTTTTTTTTTTTTTTTTTGCAGTGAATCACTACGAGTATTGGCAATAGCAACAGGTATGGTCACTGAGGGTACTGTTATTGATGTGCACAGCTCACTGTCTAAGAATGACTGCTTTTGCCCTTTATTGGATCTAGGCTATGTCATTTTTATTGCATCACGTCTCCAGCTTTGTTCTGTACTTGTACAATATCTAGCACAGACACAGCCTGTGCTTCAGAGAGTACAGTCACATAAACAAGTCTTGCAAATGGGCAGGAGAAGTAAACCAAAGGGATGTTTTTGATCCGTGTTTATAGGAAATCGTCATGGCAGGTCAACTGTTTCACCCATGTTAATTGCAGGGAGACTGGAAGAATACGATAGCTAAGGGAATGCTGATGGAAAGCTTCTGCTAAATGTGAGACGCTGCAAGAGGAGAGCACAAGGTTCTTGTTTGAAGATTTGATAGTGGGACAGAAGAGTCTGATGTGATGGTTGAACTGGAGATGAGACTAAAGGTGTATTTCTGCAGCAGCTGGGGGTGTGAGGTCATCTCCACGAGGGACCAAACCTGTCAAAACTTGACTCGGACTGATTTTCAACCGCTTTAACTCCCTGAGCTAGCTCACTGTGCAGCCACAGAAGCAGCAGTGCTAGCACAAGAGAGGGAAATGATAGCGTGCAGAGGGGAGCAGGATTGCAGCAGCCCAGATCCAGAGAAAACTGCCCAACCATGGGACCACACAACAGCCTTCAGAAGCTAGGTGAGAAGTAATAGGTGCGAGGCAAGGAGTCTCACTACTTAGGAGCATATTGCTATGAGCTCTGCAAACAGTTGATATGATCTCATTTTCTGGGACTAGTTTTGAACAGAGTACTTCAGTGGTGGAAATAGATTGTTGGGCATACTCCCATATACAGCAGAGCTCAAAACCTGGTTGTAGCAGTAAGCAGCAGGATTGCAACTTGTCCCTGGCCTCGACATTTTGAGAGGGCAGTGATATAATAAGCTACTTGAGATATCCTGGGTGTAGCTTTGTAGAGGGAAAAATCTTTTCCCTCTGGTTGTGTAGCAGCCAGAAGTGTTTGATCACTGTTGTTCCTGCTCTGAGACACTGATGGAATTTATCATCGCTGTCACAAAGCTGTCTTTTGACGGAGTTCTCTTCATTCACACTATGGGATTTCTCCAAAAATACTATTGGCAAAATAATTTTATTTCAGCTAAAAACTGGAAAGAGAAAAAGCCAGATATGTTCTCCAAAGCTAATCATTTTGGCCCTGCAAGGAATTGTTTTCTAAATAACATAAGTCCTTGCAGTCGGCTCTGAGCAGTGCCAGAGTTCTTCGGGGAGTTATTCTAAACTCTAGTCCTCAGCAAAGTAAGCTTTCCTACAGCCAAGTATTAGAGTTAACCTCCAAGCTTTATTTTTATCTACAGTTTTCTTGGCAAATCATGAAGATTATGTTTGGCATTTTATTTCTAGCTACAACCTTCTATCTTTGGTTTGTGTTACACTTTGCAGAGCTTAGAGTTTATACAGGGTTTTGAGTGTATGATATAGATTCTAATAAGTTTCTATATGACCTACTTTAGAAGCTTAAACAAAGAAAGCCACATCCTGTGCTGGAAGATTTGAGCAGAGCTTTGCTGAAGTGATGTTAGTATTGAATAAATGATGATTTTTTACTATTGTTTTGTTTTCCTTTCAAATAAAACTGTAATAGAGAAGAAGGTGGAGAGCGAATTTATTATTGAACTGCAACACACCAGTAACACTGAAATATCTTGGAGAATGTAAGTGCTAGGGGCCCTAAAAATGTCATTATTATGTATATTTACTCTGAGAAATCAAATCCTAGAAACTTTGTTTATGCAGACAGTTTTACTATGCTAGTGTTCTGGAATGTGTTTCTCTGTATCTATCGTAATAATTTTACATTACAAAGGACAATAAGTTTGCATAACGATGGCAAGACTTGATGTTCTTATTGTACCTTGCAATGAGGGAACATAAAGTATGTTACTTTGTACTAAGTCAAAACTAAATGTGCAAACCTGATTTCTACATCTGCTGATGTAAATGGATATTTTACTCACAACTTAAGCAGGACTGATTATGAGTGAAATTGCCAAACGCATTCAAATCCATACCATAGAGATAAAAAGATAAAAAGAGTTGTCTCTGTGTACTTTTGCTTTGCCAGAATAATATAAATGAAAGGTTAAGACAAAAACTAATGGGAGATAAGGTGGAATGCCAAACCAGTGATGGTGCCTGCTGCCTTCGAAGTTCAGCAAGCTGGCAAGTGGCAGTTCTAAACTGGGAAGAGACTCCTAAAGTTTGCTAAATAATTCTATTTTAAATCCAGAAATTGAGAAGGAATGAAATAAGAACTGTTTCCTGGCTGTAAATGGCCATTTCTTTAAAATGCAAAGAAGAGAGAGAAAACACTGGTAACTGTCTTAGGGTATGTCTATATGGACTGTTCCTCTGAGAAGTGATCAGAGCTATCAGAGTGCCACGCTAGCACACCAACACGGTTCTCAGTTCAGAAAGGCTTCACATCTGATCAGCTCAGAGTGAAGGCAGAATACACTCTAATCTGTCTTGTCTATGTGAAGATATCTATTTTTTTGTTCGTTTGTTTTTCCTCTTCTGCTTGTGCATGCTTTTGAGAGGATATACTACTATTTCTTAGGGTGTAACACAGACACATTGATACAGACGTGGTGAAGCCAGGGTAGCTAAAATGACTTGTAAAGCTGCAAATCTTTAGTAAGGAAGACTTTTGCTCAGAGTATTTCTTGTCCAGGGAAGAATGAGAGAATGGCAAACACAGTATTTGCCTTTTTCTATGCCTTCTACTTACAGACCAAGGTGTTCTTCTCTTAGCCATGTGTCTTAGACGTATGTGTCTTTATTTTCAAGTGTCTTTGAGTATTAGAATCATGAATATGAAAATAAAAACAAAATACTTTCCAAGTTCAAATAAAACAGATGAACAGGCTGTACCATAGTTAAGTGCTGTAAATAGGATCTTGAAAACAGATATACAAGTGCAAATATGCATTCAAATAATGGGTAGAAGTCATCAAAATTAACATTGTAAAAGTCACCTTAGCTTAAGATGTTTTAGGTAATACTGCTGGCATTTTGTATTTGTGGCAACATTCTTCTTTAAGTACCATAAAAACTTCCATTGTCGTAGAGATGACAATACCACTTGTTTCAAAAACTCTCTTATATCCATTCATGAAATGTTTAAACGAGGATAGTAGTGAACATTACTACATTTTGTTAGAGAAGACAGAATCTGAACATTTGTATCAAAATCAGAGGGACTGGAAATTCACCTCTACCAGTGAGTCTGCTGATGTAACTGGAGACACTGCTTGCAGTTAGTATCACTGAATGGGAAATAATGGCCATGTCACTTTGGGTAATCCTATGAAAAAATGACTCAGTGTTTAGTGGTGGGCAGAACAACTGGTGGAACATTAGAAATTATTAGGAAAAGAATAGCAAGCAAAAAGAAGATACAGCTGTGTAAGTATTAGAAACCCATAGTTTCAACACCGTGCACAGCTGTGCCTCAGAGTACAGCACAGCTGGAGATGTAGGAATTGGTTCAGTGCTACAGAGTGAATTTTGTGCAGAGGAGGGTCTGTAGTGGCCAAGTCCCATCAGTCACCCCTGTCCTCAGGAAAAGCTAGTCACTTCATTGGAGGAATAAAATGACAGAGGTTTACAAGATGAAGTGCAGTATGTGGATTGTTAACAAGAAATGGATATTGGCTGTTTCTTACAACTTAACTGGGAGCTCATACTTCTTCAATTACAAGGCAGTGAATTTAAAACAAAAGGCAGTTGGCTCAGCAAAAATATCAATCAATTCAAATACACGTCAAGGTCGATTTGTATATTGGCAGTTCTTGAGCAGGGTGGTCAGGAGACAACCTTCAGAGTAGGAGATCCCTGCACTGGCTACTAAGAACTGGAAGGATGTGTCAGGAGAAAGGTTATACGAGAACTGTTTTATTTCCTACATACATGTATCTTCTTTTGCTAAGACTCTGCTTTGGGCTGATGTCAGAAGTGGAATATGGAGCATAAAGAACCATGATTTGATCCAGCAGTTGTTACTATGGTACATTTCTTCTTGCAGGTATCCTGAACAATGAGCCCAAACCAGGCATGTGTCCTGTATGATGCCATGAGTACCTGAAGGAGGAGCACAGGTTTAGTACTTCGTGCTTGGAATACTTTAGGGAACACAACTGTCAACAAAGTAAGCATGAGTTTGGTAAGAGATCTGACTTGAAAGGAGGTTAATTTCAAGAGAGGTTCCTATTTTCTTCCAAGTTTGACTATTTGAAGTCTAAATTCTCACATATGCAATAAGTAAAGAACCTAGATTTTCTTAAATTTTTTAGTATGTGCAGTAACTCATTTGGCATACCTGTCAATCTGTTCGCTAATATAACATAGAGTTATAAAGTATTTCAGGATAGGTAGCCTAGTTTAAAAGATGTAAGTAATTATTGGTGTCTTGTAAATCTTTTCTTAATAATCTGCTTCTCTATTCTGCTTGCTTCCAAGTATTTTTTTCTTTCTTTATTAATTTCATAAGTTACCTAATATCTGATTTTAACAAGTCACACTGGATGAATTCCTGAGTTAATATTTTGTGTGAAACCTTCTGCTATGGAAGGTGAACAGCACCATCACAAACGTTTTTTGTCTTTCAACAAATACAACTGTTTTTACTGTCAGACAGGAATTTGATATTGTCTAGCTATACCATACCTTTAAAACAGATCGTACTAAAGAAGCAGCATCATGAAAAGCATAAAAGAGCATTTCAGCAGCGCAAAGATAGTTTGGTATCTCCCATGTACTTGTAGAGCTGTGCTGAACAACTTTTTTGCAATAAGAAACAAACAAAAACTGAAACACAAATAGTACAAAGAAAGGAATTTTGACAGCATCTGCCTGGAAGCTGACTGTGTCAGTACAGCCAGATTTGATTCCAGAAGAAGGGGACACTGGATAAAATTTTAGCTTTGCCAATTCAAAGGAAGAAAATTCAAGAAACATTTTATCTTTTCTGTCTAAGTTTTCATATGGTTAAACTCCAGCTTGCCTTCTCACCTCTTCCCCAACTAATATCAATCGATCAGTGAAAGAAAAAAAAAAAAAGGCACATCTGAGATAAAATAGCCACATTTTACCCATGCTGAAAATCCAGGTGTTCTCACTCAACAGTTTTAATTCTTTGCTAGACAAGGGCTTGCAAAATAGCAAACTGTTGCTGGACTTCTACTCAATATTTTTTTCCAGATCCGTCTGTAACTTGACAGGCAAATTGTTTCGCAATAGCTGCTGAATTAAGGTGAAGTCCATAATTCAGATTTGAAAGTCTTAAACGCAACTTCTCCATAATTGGAAATTCAGTGCCTAGATGTCTGTCAGGGACACAGCTATTTGTATCTTGCCAAAAACAACTTGGTTCGCAATCACAAGGGAAAACTTAGCTTCCCAGCTGGCTGATGTGATGTAATCTGACTCCTGCTCAGTTACCAGAGTGCTGCAGGAACATGTGTTCCGTTTGTTGACAGAACAATTGTCCTGGATAGCATTTACTTACAGTTCAGTACTTTCATGAATATTACAAGAACTTAAGTCACATAGCACAGAAAGTGCAGGTAGCACTTTCCATTTTCAGTGTGCTTCTAAGCACACTGCCAGCTCACTCAATAAGTCTTCTAGATTTACTAGAGGTCTACTAATTGCACAGAGTACAGGCAATTTAGGACTTGGACAGATCGTGCTGTACCTCGCTTTCCTCAGCTGGCCACTCTCATTTCTTCTCACTCTAGCCCGCATAACTTCTTTGTCTAAAGTTGCCTCACGGTGGGATTTGTGCCATGGTGATTTCCTTAGTGAAAACAGAAGAAGTGTGGAAGAGGCCTTAGTGACAAGAACAAGAGCGCAGTTGGACAGTGGTTCAGGGAATTGCACACCTGTGATCTAACATCTGTAGACTTTTTTTGCAGTCATCCCACCTTTTTGAACAATCTGATGAATGTTTTTCTCATTAAGATACGAGAACAGATCACAAGGACCAGGAAAGCAGTAATTTGTTTGGGTTACCTGTTGGTGAGCTGTGACGAGTTGTCCTTGCTCAGACAGTAATCTCTGGATTTGTGTTGTAATCCCTTCATTTCCTGAATAACACAGTCAAATTTGCCATCAATTCTTTTTCTTCTCACTTGAAAATCTTATTGTAATAAGTTGTTATGATGTTTGCTATGTTCTTTAGAAATCTCAGATAAGAGTCTTGAACTTTATAGAAGTAGCATTTACATGAGGGACTTTGACAGCCGTCCCCTCGTGAGGAGGTTACAGCGTCAGTAAATCCTAATCTGATTTGCACTAGTGAATACATGCAGCTCATTAGTAGCAGTGTCATCTTAAGGTTAATTACAACAAAATGAAATACGAGACGTGAATTTGCCTTGTAAATAAGTGTTGCCCTGTATCCATGCTCCTCTATCAGAGCCGGAAAACCAGAGATAGTGGGGATGATAATAAATGCAGCTAGTCTATCTCTTTAAGTGAAGGAGGAAGCAAAGTAGGCCACCCACTTCCTCCTCCAAAATATCACAGAGCTGTGTCTACTGGGACATGTAACGTATTTGCATCAGTCAGGTCCTTCGGCAGCAAACACCTTTATCATGATCCTTCCTATGCTCTGCAAGAAACAACATTGAAATCTGTTCTCTCTTGGGAGTACAGAAGTGAAAGAGTTGCATCCCTGTCTTACTGAAATCTTGCTAACTCTCTGATCTTCTTGCTTAATTCCTCATCTGTAATAAAAGTTTCCCAACTCTTGGGGAGAAAATAGAAACAGATAGTGTTATCCCTGTATATATCCCCGTATGAGTTGGAAATGGCAAGCTATAACAGATGCGATCATATTCAGTACAGCACTTAATTTTCAAGCTGTAATTAGATAATATTTTATAATTTGTTTTACTATAATAATTTATTTAAATATTAAAGGATTGTGATTTCAATGTGTAGCTATTATCTGTCCCCGTGTACCCAATTTCTCAAAAGCTGAGATACCTCAAGCCTAGAAATATGTTCTGACTTAGTTGCTGGTTGGAAAGCAAACACCACAACAGTGGTTTGAAAACTCTGCACACAGCAAAGGTACTTCAGGATGGTGGTGATTACAGAAATATAGTGTCTATTAATATATTTTTTTTCCTAGCCCAGTTATACAGTATTCTGGAAACAAAAGTTAACATATTGATAGCATGCTGAGTAAAGAATAGATCTACTGATAAAATGTTAAAGAAAAACTTGTGTATTTACATTGATTATTGAAAGAAAGGAAAATGATGCTAATGCATTTTTAAAGGTATAGTTACCAAATCTTGGGTGAAGTTCTCATAGTATGATATTGTAAGGCAGAAAGGACAACTCTGAAGACATTTAGTATTTAAAGAATTGACATGTAGTTAATTGGGTATTTTGGAACTGGGTCCAGAGGGTGTCCAAACTCATTTAGAAGTTGGCTTTTCATCACAACAGCTATGATTAAACTCCCTGGGGTGATGGAAGAGAAATTGTGTGGGAAGAACAGGATCATCTAAAGAGCCTTATGGGAAACAAGATTTAGTGTCCCGTATTGCATAATTTACCTCAACTATCTGGAACCTAGGATATATAAATATCTTCTTTATTTATTTTTTTATCATTCTTCTGTGCATGTGGAAAAAAAATATATATATATATAAAGCTGGCTAACCTTTAATATTCTTCCTTGGCTGACAAAAGAGTTATTAATTCAACTTGGAACCTTAGGGTAGCAACTGCTGTAATAAAGGGCGCTATTTTTTTTGATGATTTGAAGGCCTGCATACATGAGGTTAAAATATTACATAGTGAACTTATACAGACAACAAGGAACAAGTGCAGATGTGAAATGTGTTATACCACAGGATTTGAAAGAGCTTCTTGGAAGAATTCTCTCCTACTGTAGGCATTTACATGCTAACATTGTTAAGGATTACTTCAAGGTCTGGCCTAAAAGGGGTAGTTTCTTACTTTCTCAAGATTGCCCCAGAGCTGTCTCAGAATGGATCCCTAGACTTTCATACTAGTGGTGTCTAGAAACTTCATCTAGCCTAAACTATGCAAATGCTGTCTTTTAAGTTAAGCATCCATTCTTTTCTGTGTCCTACAGACAGATCAAAGACGATGGCTGTTGCAGAGCAAAACAATGTGAAGGTGGAATGTCACGAAGGCCTTTTCTGCTGGTAAGCTGGACATGGTGATGCTGAGCTGATCATCTAAACCAGGAACAACTAAACATATGATTAAGTCTGGGGATGTATTTCACTGCTTTTCTGTATAAGAGGCTGGAATGCCTTACATTTAGATATTGTACACAAGAAGGAAAAGAGAAGAAATGTAATTTTTTTTTGTTAAAAATCAGCTGCATATTTTTTCCACATGTGTAGATACATAACTGAAAACTTTCTGTAAAGCCTTCTGTTGCTATTGCTGATTGACAAAATCCTTATTTGTGTTACCGTCGGATATTTATGAGAAGAGCTAGTACTTAAGAGGAATAAAAAAAAAACAGGTGGACACACAGTGAGGATGTTTGGTAGTTTGTTGGAGGCCTTTCATATACTATGTGGCCATGCATTCTCAAATGGCCAGTTTCCATTCACCAAAGCAAGTAAAACTCCCATTGTCAGAACTGTGTAATGATTTCAGTATTGTGACATACCTGAAAATGATTAAGCAGCAGGTTTTTTTCTCTTCTCTTCTGTTCCTTTTTTTTTTTTTTTCAAAGATATACTGAAACTGAAACAGATTTCCCTACGCTTAAAGCTGTTATTGAAAGGTATAACTCCTCAAACATCACAGTTTTAAGATGTGTATTTATCTTCATGTGGGAGAACAAAGAAACGTAAGGATGATTGATCTTTTAGAGAGAAGAGAAAGGAGGAGAGAAAATGAAGGGGAAGTGATTTTATTTCCTAAGAAACCTGCCTTGACTTGCTGTATGCCTTTCACATCTACTTTACTCATCTAAACCTGTACTGATTGAAGTTAGTGACTGTAAGGATGGTGACATCACTGTTTTGTTTACACTGAAATGTCTTTTGAGGGCATCACAACAGAGATGGTTTAAGGACAGGTATTGATTATGCCTCATCTTTGGAATTTGGTAATTATGATGGTATACCTCAAACATGCTGCACTTGTCCTCTAGTCTGTTTTTTTTCCTGAGCTTTAGATTATAATCTCCTCAGGCCTGTGATTATTTCTTCATAAGCATTTAAAAACCACATAGAACAATAAATCTCCAGCAAAGATACAAGAATAACTCTGCTCCTTGACCATTCTAATATACAATAAATATTCAGTCACAATTTTTGCAGGTTGCTATTGGTTTTTATTTGAACCTGTTGTTCATATGCCTTCTAAGATGGTGTGGTATTCATTTACACAGTTGCCTAAGTGTTTGTTTGTTTTGTTTAGTTACAACACCATTCTTACTGCATTCAACACACACATAAGAGAGTTTTAATGAGAGCGTTGAGAGCTTCGATTAATCTTCCATACCATATCCAGTTTCAGGCACCTTCAACTCATAATTTTTTTGAGTGTTTCGTGCTTTATGACGCAGATATTCAAAATGCAACATCCTGTAGCTTTATTTGCAAATGTATTTGCCTTTTTCACAGTTGGGACCAGATAAACAGGCACCTGGAATGTAAAGAATGCACAACTTAGTTGACTATGTAAGAGAAAGTTTCGTTTTTGAAACTGTGATGTAGGAAGTACGTTGGCAGGGGTCAATCTCAGTTTAAACGATCTTCCTTTTAACTTTCAGTCCTGAGACTCTTCAGTTTTTCTGCTGCATTCCTCTCTCCCTAGACCCTTTTCTTTTTCATTCAGAGCATTTGGCCAAAATGTTACTTCCTAGTATTGTGTCTTTCTTGCCTCCTCCTCCTTAACATTTGGCTTTTATACTTCTAGTTCCCCAGAGATCAGCACCTTTATCTGCACTGATTTGCTTGGAGCTAGGCTTCTCATCCTGCCCAGGTATTTCTCCTGCTCCTGTGATTCTTTATACTAGTATTTGTGTCTGTCTTTGCCCTTATCCCTTTTCTCTGATTTTTGTTACTCCTTTTTCAATGCTCTTTGTCCCAGTGCAGCTATAGGAACCAGCTGTTTGCATACTGCTGCATCCCTCTTCTCCTTGCACAGTGGTTTCATTTCTTGAATTTGTACTTTTTTTCTGCCACCATCAGATGCTCTAACAAGAAGAGCTGACCTCTTATCTTGCTTCCCCTCCAGTGCCTCTCCTCTTTTATTTCTCATTAGTGGTTCCTCAGTCCGAGACATTGTTCTAGCCATGGAAATGTCGTCTTTCTAGAGGGAGAAAAGAGACAGGAACTAGGGAATACTGACTCCTACAGCATCTTCCATCTTCATCAACCTGAGGGCTCTTCTTAGGGGCACCACTGTTGCCAAAACAATGTCTTGCAATTATCTGCAACAGGTACTTCCCACCATTGTCAGTGTTTTCATTAATGATATTTTGTTAGCCTGTGGAAACAACCCTGACTAACAGACAAAAACCCTGAGAAGGAGCCTGCGTTGGCAGTGGTCATGGCTGTCGTAATGGCCCATCAGACGTGGTCTTGTCATCCGGTTCATGAAGTCTGTGGTAAATTCCTGCCAGATGTCATACTTGCCAGAGCAGCTGGTGATGGCCGTGAATGGGATGCTAATGTCAGGATGGGAGGAAGGTGCTTGTACCAGCACCTAGCTTCCTTTCAGTCCTGCAGGTGCATGATGGTTGGCAAGAAACGCAAAAGCAGGAGTGTAAGGTGTGAAGCTGATGCTGATGGCTCTGCCCTAAGGAGACAGGTGGTTTCCTAATCAGAGATCTGGCTTATCCAACAACTTCTGCCTCTTCCATCCATGTCCAAGAATGCTTGTGGGGGTGGTGGGAGGGAAAGGAGGAAGAGGAGTGGAGGAAAAGCATCACTGCGACACTTTTGGTGGAGAGGGTATGTCATATTTAAATATGGAGAATTCTCTTCCAGTGGCATACTAGCCCTGTGCAGCTCCTTTTGAACATCATCCAGTGTGTCAGTAACAGTTGCACTTCCATGCATAAAGCTGGTTTCTTTCTATTTCAATAGTGGTTTTTTTTTTGTTTTTTTTTTTGTTTTTTTTGAAAATGTAGGTTTTGGGCATAGTCAAGTTCTGGTCAACTTCATGTGAACAGAGGCATCACTTTCTTTTCACTTGGGCAGCATAGTGTGGGGATACCAGGTTGGCCTTTTCTGCTATAGTTATATGTACAATGACCTGATGGAATGCAGTGAGCAAACAAGTTTTTCAGCTCAGCAAATGATTGAAGAGGGTGTTCACCTGGAGATGCTGTTCTCAGTACTGAGTGCCAAAGGAAGTACGGTGAATGAATGCTGGGGTTTTTTTTTTTTGGGTATTCTCTGATGCCATGGAGAAGAGTGCTAGAGCACCTGTTCTCTGACAGAGGAAAAAACCCTCTTAACAAATCAAGAGAAAAGGAGCATCCTCTAATGCCAAAACCTAACTGACACCCATGCCAATAGACTCCATTTTGATGAACTAAACATTCTTCTGACTCTGGCTGAGTTCTTCAGAAACTCTGTTTTCTGCACCCTGAGGAGACTCATCAAATACTACAGTTTGCTACACACTATGGAAGTCCTTACTTTATTACTGTCCTCTGGGCTTGTCCCTCGGAGAACCAAGTAGTTCTGTGCTCGTGAAGATGGCTTGCATCAAAGAAAGACCTCTGTGATCTATCTCCTGAGACACTGATGATAGGGCTGACTTGTGGGGTTACAGTTTATCCTCATTACACCCATGGTTTCCATGCCCCTGTACTTGGCATTGGTGAGGCCTCACCTCAAGTACTGTGTTCAGTTTTGGGCACCTCAGTACAAAAAGGACATAGAGGTACTGGAGCAGGTCCAGAGAAGGGCAACGAGGCTTGTGAAGGGCTTGGAAAATCAGACCTATGAGGAGAGGCTGAGGGAGTTGTGGCTGTTTAGTCTGGGGAAAAGGAGGCTGAGGGGAGACCTTATTGCTCTCTTCCAGTATCTGAAAGGTGCTTACAGAGAGAGCGGGGCAGGTCTCTTCTCACTGGTGACAGGTGACAGGATGAGGGGAAATGGCCTCAAGTTGCGCCAAGGTAAGTTTAGGTTGGATGTTAGGAAACACTTCTTTACAGAAAGGGCAGTTAAACACTGGAATAGGCTCCCCAGGGAGGTGGTTGAGTCACCATCCCTGAATGTGTTTAAGAGCTGTTTGGATGTGGTGCTCAGAGATATGATTTAGCAGAGGGCTGCTAGAGTTAGGGTACTATGGTTTGGCTGCGGTTGGACTTGATGATCTTTGAGGTCTTTTCCAACCTGAGTAATTCTGTGATTCTATGATTCTAGTGCAGGATAATTTTCAACAGTCTGAGCTGGAATGCTGCCAGTCCACCTGTAACTGGAAGAGGAAAGGACAGAATGGGTCACAGTTATACTGAAGGTGTGTCATGGCACTTCACAGCATGGTCAGTATTTTTGTGGTGGTTGAGCAAAGTGCTTTACTTTTCTCTCTCGTGCTATCTGAACTCTCTGAGTTCATACTCAGCTAAGGCATCAACCAGGCCACAATCTTGTCTCGAGAAGACTGAAGAGCATGCTAAGATTGCTGCCTGTTCAATCAGCTCTACACAGCTTGCCTTCATTTATCTTGTCTGCACAACTGGGCAGGTATAGCAGCCGGTAATTACGCGTTCCTCAAAGTACAGGTTATGGTGACCTGGTATAGACCCATGACAAGTCATTCATCTGAAAGCTTCCTCCAAGTTGTCTGAGTTGGGAGTTCCATCCTCATGCCAGAAGTCCCCCTGTACCATCCAGCAGCACGGGCCTGCTCCTCCTTCCAGGCCATCCAGAGGAACCGCCAGCTGTTTTATCTCAGGCTGATCCCTACCAGCACCTTTCTGAGAAGCACTGAGGAGTGCTGCTGGTGTTCATGCTCAGGGCCATGTGCTCAACTGTGGCTGACCTCCAGAGTGCGTGGCCCTTGAGGTTGAGCAGTGCCTTGTGCTAGTGGCCAGCAGAGGCCCGGTGCGCCTCCACAGCCACGAGTACATTTCTGTCTGCAGGCCCTGCAGGGCCTCCTTTTATAGCGCTCTCAGTCTGGCGTGGTGTTTGCTGATGTGGGCATTCCATCCATTTGCTGCTTCTGAAGCTCCCGCTAAGACCAGCAGCTCTCTCAGCTCCATCTGAGAGGGACTGTCTGAGACACAGGCTGAGTCTTCCCCTTGCTGTGATCTGCCCTGTCCCTGTGACACCTGTGTCAGCCTGCTGTCTTTCATGCCGCATCCCCCCAATGTCAGTGTGATCTCCATGCCGCTCAGCGATCCACGCAGAGTTCAGCGCTTTCAGAAGACAAGCTGGGACCAGGCCTGCTGTGAAAGTCACAGTATTCTTCCTGAGATTTCCACATCATACAGAGTTCACATGCTGTAACAGATTAGTGCTAGACCTACAGCATCCCTCCGGTGCTGTAGTATATGGGCCGTACTGGATTTGTTCTGAAGCTATGTAGCACCTCTGCCCTCTTGGTGCACGCCAACTTCTTGTGTTTATGGCAGTAGAGATCCAGTGACACCTCAGTTCCAAAAGTCCTGTACTAACAGAGGCTGCCTCCTGCTAGGCAGGGCTTCAGGGTGGGAAAAGGGTCTTACATCTGCTGTAAAAGCTGTGGTAGTTGTAGTTATGGGGAGAAGCCCCACAGTGATGTGAACACATTAACAAACACAGCAAGCATGAAAGGATGGTTCTTCTCTCCTGTGTGTTCAGTCCAGCACCAGCTGGTTTAGAACAGAGAGCATTAGAGGAGGGTGTAATCTTACTGAGGCAGCAACGTGGAAGTTGTTCTTCTTAGGCAAGTGTAACCAGCTCTTCTTTATTGACTCGAGTTAGTCTCTACAGGGACAGCCACAAGCACATCCCTGGCACTAACACCGATATCAAGCCTTCAGAATGAAAGACTGCTGGAATGTTTAGACAAGGGGAAGCAGTACTGTTTTTGGAAGTGACAAAATGATCTCGGCTACATTTAAAAAAAGAAAAAAAAAAAGAAGAGAAAAAAAAAGAAAAGAAAGATTCAGCCCGAGGCAAACACATGGGGTGGAAAACGTCAGCTCTACCGGTAAAACGCCCCAAGGCGCGCCGGACAGCCCCGAGGCGGCACTGCGGCGGCCACGCGGCTGCTGGCAGGGTGCCTCTCCGCTCCGCGCCGCCCCCTCGCCCCGCCGCGCCCCGCTCCGCCCGGCCTCGCCCGGGCCGCAGCGCGCAGCCAGCCCCCGGGGGGCCACGGCGGGCGGGGGCGCCTTCGCGCGAGGCGCTGCTCTCCCTGTCATTGGCTGGCGGCGCCGCCGGCCGCGCGGGGGGAGGGGGCGCGGCGAGGCGGCCTGGGCTCGGCCCCCGGCGCGGTGGAGCAGTCACGGCCGCCCCGTCCCGAGGGCAGCAACACCGCGTACCTCCGCCCGGCAGGCAGCAGCGCCGGCTCCCGCCCGCCTTCCGCTTCTCGTCCCGCTGCCGGCGAGCTCGACGGGGCCGCGATGGAAGAGGAGCGGGCTGGCGAGCAGATGAGACCGTTGCTCACCACGGTAACGTGGGGGGAGCGGGGGCGCGCACAAAGGGCCGCCGCGGGGCCGCGCGGAATCGAGGGCTGCGAGTAAGAGGAGGGGGCGGCGGGGACCCCTCGTCTGCCTCCCGCCCCTCGGCGGGGGAAGGCGGAAGCGGCGCCGCCGGTACCGGGCGTTCGGGACGCCCCCGGCCGTGGAGCGGGGGCCGCAGGTGTGCCGCCCGCCGGCCTCGTGCGCGGCGCCATCCGCACCGCATCCCCTCCCGGGGCAGCGGGAGCCTTTGTTCCGCCGCGAACGGCCCGGCCCCGGCCCCCGGCCTTTGTGAGGCGCCCGCCGGGCTCGTGCCTCGCTCCTGCCGCCGGTGTTCCTGGCGGCGGGGTGCCCATCCGCGTGCTGCAGGGCCGGGCGGGGCGCCATCCCGTCGGGGCGCGGGTCTGGGGGGGCTCGCCGGGGCGGATGGAGCGCCGGGGCTTGGACTCCTTCCTTCCAGGGCCGGTAGCGAGGCGAAGCAGACGTTTGTTGCCTTACTTCCTGTGCTACTGAAAAATACATGTGGTTCCCCAGTTGTAATTTCCCCTCCCTTCAGATGACTCAAGGTCTGGATTTTGTTAATGAGCCTCTGTGCCTTTGCTTTGATGTCCTCCTTCGAGGCCCTTTCCAAAAAGGTGTTGCACAGCAGCGTCTTTTCAGTGCCTGAAGAGGACAGATGAGTTCAGTGACACAAAGAAGGCAGTGACGGACAGAGAAATAGCGCACAGAACTGGCCAGTTTTCATCTGCCCACTGCTCTTCAAGGAGAGACTTGAGTCACGTTTAACAAAACCGGCACGCAAATGAAGTGCTGCCTTCCTGTGACATCAGTGTGCTCAGTGCCTTTCCTTTGTTGTAACGGAGCTCTGGGAGCTTCGTCTCGCAAAGGTCCAGGGTGTGCATCTTCTCTGTGTTCTTACCAGCTTTGTGTGATGGCTTCAGAAATCAAAGTAATTACACATCTCTTAACACTTCTCTAAATTGGTTCTGGACCATTGCTTTGTTGTCTTGTTGCTGCTGCCAGAATAGCATATTCCGAATTTATGGTCACTTGGTTAGGGTAAATCCACAGTGAAAGCAAACAGCTGGTGCCTTTAACCATGTTAAAGCTACCTTACCTCTCTGTAGGAGGTACTTCTCAGTTGGCAGTAGAACACTCCTGTCCAGTAGGGAGATATGAGGCTGCATGGAGCCAATTGCAAAGCCTTAGGGCTTCCAGTGCATGAGATTAATGTGAGAGATGCTAATAGTTACCCTCAGGTGAATCCTAATGAAAAGAGGATTACAGACTTCATGAAAGTCAATGTGCCCCAGCACATCTTTGTCAGGCCCAGCAGGAGTCACTTAGGCTCTGTTGTACCAGAAATTAAGGAGGAGCTTTCAGGTCAGCCACATGAGCTGCTGTACTATGGCAGTTGCTTTTCATGTAGACCTTGGGAACTGAGGTGTTCAGAGGAGTGGTCCAGGATGGTTTCTCTGTATCAGAAGATGTTGAGAATCAGAAGACAGGGGCTGGTCTGGGTGCAGAGGGGTATCTGGGAGGCGACTGCAATTGAGACTGAGTGAAATGTTCTGAAAGGTGGTGAGAGGAGGACAGAAGGATTGGTAAGAGGTAGGGGAAAAAAAAAAGAATTTCTAGGGATGACCGATGAAGCACATGGCTTAAAGAAAGTACAGGACATACGCTGATCTTTTAGCAATTACATAGTATAGCAACACAGGACTTGTGATTTTTCTGTGTGAGAAGTAAGATTGTACAGAATCACTAAAGTTGGAAAAGGCCTCTAAGAGCGTCTATTCCAATTGTCAACCCATCATCACCATGCACGCTAAACCATGTCCCTAATATGTATTTGGAAGCTTTAGTGTAACACTACTGAATCCCAAATATGAGTGTTTTTGACAGTACAGCTTAGTTTTTCTAATCCTGTGCCTCTGTTACTGCTGCTAGCAGAGCTTGCTGAAACTGCTCACACGTACAAGGCTTTGTAAGGAATAAACACCTCTGAAAGGTGACAGAAACTCGGTAGGAAGTGTGAATCAAGTGCTGGCTCTTAGAAATGCGGAAGCACAATCAAACAGGTAGTTCCTTCCATTTCTTTCCTCTTCTACTTTTTGATAAGTTAGATGGTTAGATAAAAGGCAACTTTGGCGTTTCTTGGGTGGAGGAGCACCTCTGTCAATCAACCCCCATCCCTCCCATGGGACTTATTTCATCAGCAGCATAAAACACCTTTTAACCTTGCTTATTTTATGTTACAGATCCATTCCTAAAGGTGAGAATCACCATGTCCATAGGATATTGGTACTTTGAGGAGATGGCATGATGGCAATGTGTATTCAAGAGGTGGAGGCAAAACAAATTCCTGCTGTAGTTACTATGACCAGAGAGAAACTGATGGTCAGAATATCTGGTAGGAATAGGAAATACAATAGGAAGAAGATAAGCAAATTAATAAATCCATGTTTTTTTCATACCTTACACGCTGTAAGCTGCTCTGCTCCCCTCTCTTCATTGTTACTGGAAAAGACTCACTGAAAGGCAGTAAAATATGAAATAGGTCTTAGATGAGAACTGACTGAACAGGCTAGGGCTTGTCAGCCTTGTAGAGATAACTTGGAGATGGGACAATGGTATGTTGAGGCTCTATAAAGTTACTGTGGAGAAAGCAGATGGAGAGGGAAGAGAGGCATGCGGTGTTAAATGAAGCCAACAGGAGCTAGGTTCAGAGCAGACAAAAGGAGGTGGTTCTTCACACAGTGTAGGGATTTTACAAGTAAACTTGCGGTATGATTTGTATATGAGATTTCGTGGACTGAAGGGCAGGCTAAAAGTAAAAATGTGGGAACTTTTTTGCTCAAGTATTTTGATTGTGACCCTTTTATGATATGCACGATACACTAAGTTGTAGACCGTGCATAGCAAATCTGTTTTGATCACTAGTCTGCTGTATATTATGATAAAACTGAAAGTGCCTCCTGTTGGAGAAGAAACTTTCCTTTCTGGCTTTCCGTGACATGATGGCATGACAGAATGTGGTCTGCAGGGTAGTGCTGAAGATAGGTGTCACATTTCTCTGCTTTTCCCGAAGTGGCTACATGATTGGCTACCACCTTTATTTCTCAGCAGCTCTATATGTGTATTATTAGGTGGGTTATAGACCTTACTGTTCAACAGTGGTCATGTTTCAATGGCAGCTTCAGGCTTTTAGTTTAGGCTTCGCTTGAACATTTATGAGATACAGCTCACTTCACCAACATAATCACTGCAGTGGAGTCGGTCCATTCCGTTATCCCAGTGCCCTTTTTTAATGCAACAAGACAGTGTTTGATACTCCAGCTTTTCTCATCTGTGATAAAACCCTTGAAGGCTTAGGGCAATACAGAGTAATGAAAATCAGGGCCTTTTAAAATAAAAAATACACACAAATTGATGAAAATTTTCCTGTCAGAATCTGCTGTTAACTACAATTCTGCGGTTGAATAATAAAAACGGAAATTGTGTTTTCTTCTCAAGAAAAACCTTAGATACATCTCTGTGAATGTGTTTTGGGGAGAACCAGGTGTTTGTAGCAGCTGGATTGGAGTATGTAGCTTTGGAACCAAGCTTTGGTGCAGTTAATGCATTTCAGATAGCCCAGTAACCTTGTCTTACTGGGTAGTAACTGAAACAGTTCCTTTTAAAAAGTGTTGGAAGTTTTAATTTCCCTAGGTGGTTCTTTATGCGTAAGAATGCACCGTCGGTACAGTAAAACAAACTTTGACGGGATTGACTGCTTCCTATCTTTACACGTGTCTTGTATGACTGTTTTACAAACGAGCTGATGCAGAAGTTTCTCTTGGTGCGATTGCTAGTGTTCCCATTTGACATGTGGCTTTTGTGATGGTAAGTCAAATGACATGTCTCTGGAGAATATTATGCTGGTAGATTTACATTTTTTTTCGTATTAACACAGCTGGAGATGGTGCTTTCTCTTTATGGCTAGACGAGGGTAACTGAGGGCATGTCTGTGCTGCACAACTGAGTGCAGTGCGGGAAACTTTCCTCCCCTGTGAGTCTGTGGCATCTGGTTGAACACATGCTCTCCAGGAGTTAAACCAGTACTGTTACACTGATGTGGTGATGTCCCTGCTAAATAACCCTGTCCGGAAGGAGTGTTGCTGGCCTGGTGACCTTGCTGACTTGGGTCTATGGCTTTGATAGACAGACTGCTTTTCTGTATCATGTTGTTTGGATGTTCTAGGTTTGGTTAAGGTGTGTACCTTGGACAGCTTGCACCATGTGGGCCTGTAGGCAATGCTTGCGATTGCTTCTGGATTAGGCGTGCTGTAAGCTGCTATTACCTATATATGCTGTCAGCCTTTTTGTGTTCTTAGAAAGTTACCTATGGCTGCCCCAGAATTGAGAGCTTTCATTAGGCTTAATTGCTGTAGATTTAATTAGTTGTCCAAGATGAGCTGCAGAGTAGAGTAGGTGTAATATTCACAGGATTGAGACATTGTTTTGGGGTTTGGTATGGCATATTCTGAAATGGTAAAGTTTAGGAACATTTACATTTCACAGTATTTACTAAAGTTAAGGTAGCTGACTAGCTAATAAATGATATGAATGAATAGGGAGGTTCAAATAAAGGTTCTATAAATTAGCAGGTTGAGAAGTGCACCACAAATTGTGCACCACCCTTTATATCAGTAGATGTCTGAATGCAAGGATGAGTATTGATTCTTTGACAGGTGTTTTGAAATACTTATTTCTCAATTCACAGTTAGCAGGAGGTGGAATGATTAAAATACTAGTTTTAAAGAGTGCAGCATTTGCATTTAAAACAAACAAACAAAAAATCAATCCTGACATCTTAGAATCACTTTCTTTTGTTACTGGCAGTAAACGTCAGTTATGCAAGCATCCCAAATCTACCTTGTCAGCATATCTCAATGGGGAAGGGATTGTCTGTTCAAGAGTCTGTGTTAGTGCTTGGCACCCTCTGAGTTTGTGTTTCACAGGCAATTAAAACTTGCTGCAGTTTCTTTGGCAAAGGAAATGTGTGTTTTAACCACTAGATGGAGCCATTTTATTTGCATCTCAACATGCTTATTTACATATGCTTAAAAAACTTTATTTATTTATTTTTTTTAATCCTCCTCAGTCATTTTTGTATTTAGAGTATGGCCCATGTTTTTTTTATTATTTGATTGCAGATAAGGCCAAATATTTTGTTCTTCCAAAAGCAGTCTTAAGATTGCACAGCAGGAAGACTATTCCACTTTTAAGGGTGCGTAAAAGAGAGTGAATGTTTGTGCTCTGTGAGTATTACATTTATCTTTGTAAATTACCCACTCTAACGAGTAGAGCCCTATAGCTTTTATATGCCTTGTGATACCTGAAATAACATTTCAGAATATTGATCCATATTATTGTATCTCTCAGACTGGATGGTTTTGTGACTTCTGAGCAGGAAGGGCAGCTAGAACTGAGATATTGTTTTTCCTACTCCAGTGCTTTAACTAAACTGACTCAAAACTGTGCAGTGGAATGGCTGTCCTATTTGGGTGTATTGGCACAAGTTATCTTACACATTTCAGCAGTGATAGAGTGCTCCATAACATTAAAAAAACCCTTGGCTTATTAGTTCTAGCAAGCCTCATTTTAGCAGAAACATTTAAACGTTGTATTTATTGCCTTGCCTCCTATCTTCTTTCAGCAACCGCTTTTCTAAAACATATGGTTTTCTTAGGGTTTGATTCTTTGACCCTGTTGGTGAAGTAACCAGTGTCTGAACTGCGTTTATACTTAGCAGTGTTACCTGATAGGCCTTCAGTTTCCCCAGCTCTTTCAAGTCTTCTGTTCTGAATGCTCTTCTTGGTGAACGCCATCTCATTTTGAAGACTAGAGCCTTATTAACACCTTCATTTTGAATTCTGTTATTACGTGGTATTTTGTGAGGTATAGGTATGTCTTCTTTTTCCCAGAATTCCTACTGTGAGGGATTTTGAAGTTTCTTCTAACTCGGTGTTGGTGATTTTGTGCTTGCTTTTTATTCCATCTCATTGAAAATTGGAATTTTCAACAAATGATGTAGAACAAGTATTAGTGTTTTTTCATAAGCTGTAGTGCTGAGAAGCATCTAGACTTGTCTTATTAGCAGTATGGCTAAGACCAATACCAAAATGTTTCTAAACTTCAAAACAGGCTTGGAGGTTTTTATTAGTGAAAGAGAGTCTAAAGTAGAAGTTTCCAGTCATCAAACCATTGCCCTGCTTTAACAGAGCTCCTGGTATTTGTCTCCAAATAAACTGGAGCTTACTGTGGGTAAGGCATGCAGACAGATACTGAAGAGAGGATGTGGGATTTACCTATGAAACTGTGTCTCTTGTGACTTCGCTGTCTGATGTATATTGGATTTCTACTGTTTGACCATCTATTCTACCCGCTGTTGCTACTTCCCTCTGGTGTAGCTGTAATACTGGGGACCTATGTATGTAGGGTTCTGCTTTAAGGCAGGGAGAACTGGAGACTTGCCTGACAACTTGACTGAATGATTTAATTTTTTTTCCCCCCCCTATCATCATTTTTCCCTATGAGAACATATATGCACTGAGAGCACGTGTATGGGCAGTATGTTTTGGAAGGCTATGCTTCCTTAAAGTGAAAGGTACAGATTCTTTTTTTCCCTAGTAATTTATGTGCTGGGCTGATTCTTTTGTATTTTCCGTGACTCATGTCTACTAAACATATGCTGGCTGTGTCTTGGTTTGGATCTACTTTTGGGTGAGGAGTAAGACTGTTATGTGGTTGTAAATACTTGGGTTATGGTAAAGTTAATGTTAAAAGTTTTTCCCTTGTAGAGAAAAGCGGAGATTTTGTTTCAACAAAAGTACCGCTTCTCAATGCTACGACTGTTTCATTAGCAGAGTAGAGTTATCATGTGATGTGAGAATCTGTAATAAGGCTGTCTTGATGGTATGTGTCTGTTACCAAAGAACAGAAAGAAGTTAAAGTAAACTTGTATTAGAGAAAAATTTCAGTGGAATCTCATTTGGTGTCCATTTCTGGAGTGGGACAACTTCCCAAACCAAAATTTCTGTTGCCTTTTGAAGACCTTCAGGCTGTTGTGTTCCGGATCTCAACTGTTATACTAAGCTGAAGCACGTGATTATTTTTTTTCTTTAAATTTTTTTTTTCTTTCATGCAAGGTTATGAGTACAGCTAATAAATTGTGTCTATTGCTAACTGATCAGACTCAGTTGACATTTGGAAGCTCCAAATCTTCAGATATTCTTTTACGTTTGTAATAAAAGGGTGTATTGCAGATGCTAATGGCCACAAAACCTTCCCATACAGACATATTTTCTGCTTCTGTTCTATAACTTGTTTTTTTTTTTTTTTTTTAAATAAAAAGGTTTCCTCCCTTACTGCCTTCCACATCTGTTGCTAGTTTCAACTTCTAAATAACTACTAGTTTCAGCTCTGCTTTGGCTTGTTTAATTCTACCCCTGCACAGCTGGGTGTCTGTGTATTCCTCCTGTCTGTTTCCACCTTTCGTACTCTGTTTCCACATTTGAACTCTGTCATAAGTTGCCTTTTCTTGCATGCAGTCCCATTTTCAGGCCCACACAACTTCCTGCAGGTTGAATTCTGCTTTCCTGTTCATCATCTTCCTAACCTGGCTTTCGTCAGAGCCTGCATCCATCTGTTGTGTTCCAGCCACGTTTGCCGTTCCAGTGTTACTCTGTAATTCCAGTGAGGCTCTAATTCTGACTTATAAGTCTGCGTATTACTTCCTATGCTTTGTGTGTTTGTGTGCAAGCACTTGAGATGTACTTTCAGGTATGCATCCTTCACAAAGTGAATGAGTGCCTTTTCTGTTATGGATCCTCCATGTCTTCACTGAAGTCTGACAACTTTTCTCCACCAAACTCTATTCACAGGATTGGTGGCAAAGATGCTCTTGCCCCACTTCATCAGGTGGATCCTTGATCCTGAGAAGAAGCTGGTCATAGAAGTGTAAGCTCTGTTGGAAATACCATGTGGATGCATGCAGTCTACCCTGAACCTTCTGCTTCTCCCTAGAAGGGCTGAAAATGCCACCTGGGCCTTTTCTCCCTTGCCTGTGGAGTGTGCTGTTTATGCTAGATTCGCTCAACAATAATGATTTGGCTTTTTTTGGAAGTATTGCTGGTGACTACATGGGTAAGTAGCAAAGGGTGGTATTTTGAGAGCTGGATAAGCCTTGACAATTTTCCAAAACATCCTAGGTCCCAACATCCAGCAAGCAGCAGACCTGCAAGGACTTGCTGTTGATCTTTAACTGTGCGCATGGTGTCATCCCATCCTGCAGTTACTTCATCTCCCACAGATGAGGCTGTTGCTATACCAGACCCCAGGGAAGAGCACCTGTTGCTCCTGGCAGTGCAGCATCTGGACAGTGACATTCTTCTGATGGAATTCTTAGGATTTCTAAGAGGAATTTCTGTGAGGAATGGTCAGTCCAGCTTATGGTAGGGATTTTGCCATGCAGCGAGTTTTAGGCCACTTGGTATCTATGCCACATGGACTAATTTGGCATCTGGTAGCTACCTCTGTTAGCTCAGCCCTGGGAGATGATTTGTGCCTGTGCTAATATTTTTAAACTAATAAACTTCACCATCTATTTCTGTTCATAAATAAATAAATAAATTTTTAATGGGCTCATTGAGGGACAACCCAACAAAACTTCATTTTTTTTTTCCAGGTCGCATATTTACAGCGATACACATTTCTTTGCCTTACCTTGAAATATTTAATGAGATATTTGTTAAATTCTATCATGTTGGGGAAAGAGAATTTTTGCTCTTTTCTTCTGTAATGTCTATAGCTCTTAATTTGTGACAGGCGGAAACTTCAGTACTGATTCCATCTCTAGAAAGAATGCTTAAAATAAGGATGTCTTTTTTAGATCCATCATCTTCTTGCTGTGTTGGTTGCAAGTATACCTTGTTTCACTTAGCACCTCAAGCTCTTTGGACAACTGTCTGTATGTACGATCTGTTAGATTACTGTGTTCCTGTTCGTAGATTCTATAGGATGCAGTGGAATAAAATTGGGTCACAATCATTTCAGTCCTCAAATAAGAAATATTTTTGTTTTTATGCTGTGTCAGATGAGGACATTTCAGACCTGGGGAATGCTGGTTCAGTTGTTTGTATAGGAGTGTAGCACTAAACATCTGTTTATGCTCATACAACGTTTGAAAGTTTTATTTTTGCGTGGGTTCCTACAGCTGTAATAATACCTGCTCAGAATTACCTCCTTACAGTCTTACTGTTCATCCAGGAGAGCTGTGCTGTATTTTTGTATTCTGACTTATCACTGCTATCAAGTTATACTGTGTAAAATGCTCTGATAAGTGCATTGCCTCCACTGCACATAGAATCACAGAATTGTAAGGGTTGGAAAGGACCTCTGAAGGTCATCTAGCCCAACCCCCTTGTTAAAGCAGGTTCCCTGTAGCGTATTGCGCAGGCAGGTTTTGAGCATCTCCAGGGAAGGAGACTCCACAGCCTCTCTGGGCAGGCTGTTCCACTCTGTCACCTTCACAGTAAAGAAGTTTTCCTCGGTTCTCAGAACTTTCCTCAGTTCTGGTTTGTGCCCATTGGCCCTTGTTTTGTCACTGGGCATTGCTGCAAAGAGCCTGGCCCCACCTGCTTGACCCCTATCTACTGGGTATTTATAAGCATTGATAGAATCCCCCCTCATTCTCCTTTTCTGGCTGAACAGTCCCAGGTCTCACAGTGGTTCCTTATAAGGAAGCTTCTTCAAGCCTCTCAGCATCTTTGTAGCCCTGTATGTGTGGATTGAGTACGTGTATGGATTGAGAACTGGGCAATCTTTGGTTGTTATCTGAGAGCTCACTTAATTCTGTTAACAAGCTTCATATTTATTTATAGGTAAAATAAGTTAATGTTCTGTTTTCCAGAAGATCTGGGAGCTGCTGTGGTTGCTCATGGTTGTTGCAGGTGTTGTTGGGGCAATCTCTTCTGTGCTTCAGTCTTCCTAGTTGAAAAGTTAGGATGCTTAAAGTCCATAGAGTTTACGAACCTTGAAAAACAAAGTAATGGAAGCATAATTAAGAATGCAGTAGGAAGTACTGTGAATTTGTGAAATTGAGAGTGGTGTTGCGAAATCAGGTGAAAGCTGTTCTGTATACCCGACTTCTTAAGCAGCTATGACATTAACCCTGTGAAGTTAAGGGCAGTTTAAGGTGTTTCAGGAGCTTGAGTTTCTACATTGTAAGCCTGAATGCAAACAACAACAAAAACAAACAAACAAACAAAAAAACCCCACTCCTGGTTTCCCGCAGGAGCCTGATCTACTGTGAGCATTGAATTTTCTTTCTTGATTATCTCTTCCATATAGATTCTGTAGCAGTCATTCTTGCTTCCATTACAGTTGAAAAGATACTGCTACTTTTAATTTTGATGTGTATTTTGCCAGTTATTGTGTGGCTACATTGAAACTCCCATCTCTATGATCCTTAGGATTTGCTTCACTTGGACACAACTGTAGCTTCTGAGAGATGTTGTCCTCCCCCCTAATAATCTGCCAGGGTCTGGTTTTCAGGTGTATTCTCTCAAAGGTTTCTTTTTTGTCTTTTCACAGAGGTGGTATGTGTTTGCATTGAGACTCAGATGGTTTGTCTTTAGGTAATCTCCAAAGGCTATTAAAATGAACTTAAAAGGAACAGTGAGAATTTTTTTTGTTAATGTGAAGATGATGAATATGTTCATGATAGAAGAAAGCTGTTGGACCACAAGGTTACAAATTACCTTCTCAGTGCTGCTCTGGAACAAATCAAGAGTATATTACACGTTTGTGGGTTCTGTGACTAATTTGTGAAGTCAAAGGGGTGATTGCATGTTCTTTAATTAGCTTGCTGAACAATAAGGTGGGATTATTATTTAGGCTATTACTAGATTTATTACTTCTTTGTTCTTTAAAAAAAAAAAAAGATTGAAAGATTATACTTAAACTGTTTTAGGGATAGTGTGTTTTACATGTTTTTTTTCCTCTTTGGCTTGTACCTCACTATTGTGAGGATATACTACTGTGTGTGTGTTTATTTTGAGTGTAAGCATACGTGTTTCTTTCACATGTCAAACGTACTTTGAGACAGACCTAGCGTACGAAAAAGGAAGTGAGAAACTTTGTAGTGAATTGCCGCAGTTGGTGTTGCTGTTGATGGTAAATTTCTTCGTTTTCTGTTTGTCAAATAACTACACTCCACCAGCCATGCATTTTAAAACTGTTTATACAAAAACAAACAGATAGCATCAGATGATTGTTATGACTCACTTAAGGAAGTGATAAAACACAAGAGCAGCAGCAGTCCTTTCCTTTTTCAACTTGATTTTATGAACATTGCTGGGCTTGCCTGCCATTGTCAGATACCAAAAAGGAGTTTAAGCAGACATACATTTTTGTCATTAATATTTGGTTGGTTTGCAAATAGTTACATAATGATAGGGTGGAGAGACATTTTTCAGCTTAAGTTAAGTGTTCATAAGAGTTGCTGGAAAGCTACATTGTAAACACAAGGAAAATTATTAAAACTTCTCTTTTTTTTTTTTTTTTTTTTTTTGGTGTAAATTCTTGAGCTTTCAGAACTGCCGTTGTACACCTGTCAAAAAAAGGAAGTATATCAGCCAGCTTTTTTTCTTGGCATCAGTCTTGCCATCTAACTGCTGATGCTATGTAAAGAGATTACAATTTAAATTCTTAAAAGATATAACTAGTTTCAATTTGATGTACTTATTTTGTTATGTACTCTGCTATATTAACTTTGCTTTTACTGTAATATACAACTGTATATGTGCATATGAGAAGGATAAATACTCTTGAGTCTTGCTTTATACTCAGGTATGTCCAGGTAATGCTTCAGCTGAAGATCAGTTTATTCAACAATTGAGAGTGCTTTTCATTAAAGTTACTAGGGTGACCATTAATTTAAAGTGTGTGAAATTACAGATTCAGGCCTTCAGAACAGTGGAGCCGAGAAAGTTCAAGTAAACATCTGATCTTCAAGAAAGAGAGTGAAGTAAATATTGGTGGAATGCTAGCTTAAACTGTTTTTTTTTTTTTGTTTGTTTGTTTTTTAAATGGGATAATACCATGCCCAAGTGATTCTCAACCGTTTGTTTGGCATGCTTAAATGTACTTAAATCAGGGATCCATTTATAGATAATTAAATTTCAAGGTTTTCTAACTCAACTTTTGTATAATGGGTTCTTGCTTGGTAGGAGCCGGTTGGTTTGCAGTCGAGAAATAAGATGGCAGTATTCTATTGGGTGTTAACAAAACAGTGCTAGTCTGAGATTTGTCGCTCTTGAGTGTGAGTAGGTTACTTCTGCTGTGAGGAAGACCCGAGTGAAAGGCAAAATACAGACAAGGAGCTGAAGAAACTTCATATGCCTCAAACCAAAGATAATATATACTACTTGTATGCTGAGTTTTGAATAGGCTGAAAATTTATTACATGTCTCAAACTGACTACTACTAATTCTGCTTTTCCTTATAGTTCTCTGACTTACAGCAAGCCAAAACAAGATTTTCCCATCTGCTCAATGAGAATAATGTGTCAGTTTTGAGGATGTCTTAAATAAGTGAATCCCGTATCCCAGTTATAAAGGCATAGTGAAGATGAAAAGCTTCAAACCGTAACAGAGGGGAAAAAATTATCTGTAAGTTAAGTCTGTGCTAATTCTAAATGTGTTAATGTCTGCTATATCTGCTATAATGTTTATGGTTCTCTTAGGGAGTAGTAGCAGAACGGTTGAGCTACTTCTTTCTTTGCGTTGAGGTACAACTCGGTGCTGAACCCTCAGTCCAGTATTGTCAGCCTTGCTGGAAAGATGCAATTGCTAGTCTGGACTCTCTGAGGTCTCATGGCTATGTGAACTTTTCTCTCTGTGTTAGCTAGTCTGTACATACCAGGCTAGTTGTTACGTATTTGATTGAGTTGGGTCTGTACATCTTAAAACAAAGGAAAGCAAGAAAATTCAGTGTGCTTTTCTTGTTGGTGATGGTGCAACTCATTGTAACTTATTTTGATTGTGGAATGTTAGCTAATCCGAATACAGCAAATAATTTAGAACGTGCTGTCTTGCTAAATAGGGTGGCTAATTTGTCTCTGTTACAGCCAGTGGTTTGTTATATGGCAAGGTGTTTACTTTGTTTGCACTATGGTACTGGTGGCCCAGAAGTGAGTATGAAGTACCAGTCCAGGAGACTATGTAAGATGAGAATTTGTATGCTAACAGTAGCTATCAAACCAGGTAGACTTCCAGATTATATAGTTCTTCTGTGTGTATAAGGTGTGAATGTTTACCTGCTTATCCATATCAAGCAGCTCTGTGGTTGAGTTTCCTGTGGGGGAGAGGGAGGAGAATAGGTCAAGACTTTTATATAGTGAAGATTAATGCACTCACAGGTAATTAACTTCAACTTCTTGGCAAGAAGCTTTTTTTTTTTTTTTTTTTTTTTTTTTTTTTTTTTTTTTTGCCAGTTACCCTTGGAAAAGGTCTGTAAGGGTTTGATGACCACTGGTTAGGTGTTTCAGGTCAAGTGATTGGAGCTGCAGTCTGATATGTTGCCACGAGAGACTACTGCAATTAGGGGAGAGTCACAAGTGCCACTTACAGGTGCTGGGGGAAGCCAGAGCTGGAGTGAACTTGGTGGCATCGGGGGCACCAGGGAGCCAGGCAAACATGTACCTGTTTTCAGAAATGGCTGCTTGAGAAAGGTGTCACTGTCTTTAGACATAAGTTTGTTTTAGATGCTGTAGAGGTGACAAGAGATCTAAACAACAGCAGTGCAGGTGTCAGAGCTGGGAAGGTGCTGTGGAAGCTGCAGGGAGCCTGAGCTGGGTTCTGGGTGAGGAAGGCAGTGGAACTGAGTGCATGGGGAAGTGACAGAAGGGATGTCTGTATTTGTATTCGTACTTGTTTCAAGAAGTGTGACATATGTGTACAACGTGTGTGAGTTTTCACTTAAGAATAAATAACACATACTTCCAAGATGAGGTATTGGGTCTTGTGACTTTTGCATTGCTACTATTTGTTTTGAAGCCTTGAGGTTCAAGATGATATGTGGTGATATGGCACAAGAATGTGAATATTAAGGCACCATTATGGTATGGGAAACCTGTTTCTTGCTTCAGTTGTTTGACAGTATATAACAGGCTTCGGGCGAAGATGGGAGGAACTGCCTTTCTTGTCTCAAGTGTCACTACAAAGATACAAACATCAATTTTTCTTTTTTTTTTTTTTTTTAATGTGCAAGTCTACTGTTTTGCTAACAGATCACTGATTGTTCTGGGCTCCCCAGTGCAAAAAAGACAGGGGTCTCCTGGAAAGAGTCCAGCGGAGGGCCACGAAGGTGGTAAAGGGCCTGGAGTACCTCTCTTATGAGGGAAGGCTGAGCACCTTGGGTCTGTTCAGCCTTGAGCAAAGACGACTCAGAGGGGATCTGATCAATGTCTATTGATATCTCAGGTGCGGGAGGCAAAGGGATGAGGTCAGACACTTCAGCGGTGTCTAGTGATAGGACAAGGGGAAATGGCCACAGACTGGAGCATAGGAAGTTCTGCACAGATGTGTGTAAGAACTCCTTCACAGTAAGGGTGATGGAGCGCTGGGGCAGGTTACCCGGGGAGGTTGTGGAGTCTTCTTCCTTGGAGATATTCAAGATTCGTCTGGATGCCTACCTTTGCAGCCTGGTCTAGGGAGCCTGCTTTGGCAGGCGGATTGGGCTCAATGACCTCTAGAGGTTCTTTCCAGTCCCTGTGATTCTGTGATCAACATCTTTTAAATCTGGTAGTATTCCTGAAGCGAAGTGCAGGGGGGAATACAAGGGAACGAATTGAGGAACTGCTTTCAATCTCCTGCTGCTTGTATGGGAACCATTAAAGTAAGATAATGATCAAGGAAGAGGCTTGTGGAAAATGATATCAGGTGATGGAGAGCTTGTGTGTGTCCTTCTGTGGCCCTTCATGGCCAGGGTGCTTCTCAAGGGTTCCGCAGGAAATTCAAGTGTAGCAGCTAGGAACAGAGGTAAGTTATTGAGTATGCCTTGGCAAGGGGTATTTTCTCACTTTCCCGTTTGTTTTGGTTTCCAGCTTTGACATAAAATATCTAATGCTTTTCTTTGTTAGAAAAAACTTTGGCTTTTATCCATAATCTGATTTGTTGACAGATGGCCGCAAAGGAGTTAGATTGCCACTGAGTGTACTGTTCTGTGTGAGCAGTGAGTCTGTATGAAGTGATGTGGAAAGAGTCCTATGGAATGTCTCCCCTAGAAAATAGTTTGGGACTCCAGAGAAATTGGTGTTTTCTCCACATACCTGCAGGGATTGACAGTGACTTTTGCTGCAGCAGTGGAGAGTTTCCCTTGGGCTGCAAACAAGTGCCCCTCTGTTTAAGTTGGAAAGAGGGTGCTTGCAGCTCTTAGGTCTTGCGTACTACTTTGTGTGTATCTAAACACTGAGTTCTTTCAAGCTGTGTAGTATTACCATGTTACTCTGCTGGTTCACTTTCACATGGGTTACTAAGGTTCTAGTGAAGTGCTTGCTTTATTTCTTTAGTAACAAGACAGACCCACAGCAGCTTTCCAGTGGCCTGATTTTAAACAGATAGAAATGATAACTGAACTGTAAATGATTTCCTGGGTGTAAACTTTTCTTCTTTTTCAAGGTTTTGGTTGTGTTATCTGTATTACTGAAGGAAGTGTTTCTAAACCCCTTAGATCCCAGTAAATCAGTTTCGTTAGGAGAAATATCAGATATTTATGAAAAGAATCCTGTTTTCCCTTTGTCTGTCGTATGGGTAGCAGTCATGCATTGTGGCAGTTGTCAGTGGTGAAGTTCTAAACTTGCATCACCAGTGTGGACACAAATTTCAAAACAAGCTCTGTGCTTTATATCGTACCTGATAATTTAAATCAGTCCAAGGCACAGGAAATCTAAACCTGAAAATGGGCAGTTAGTTGGAAGTCAAACAAAAAGGTACTCTCTGAAAGAGCTCACATTGTGCTAAAGCAGCAAAGCTTTTGGTAGCATTAGCTGTGGGACTCTACAAAATAGGAAAGCTGTTCTTTGTTAGTGTCCTCCCTGATTATGTAAGCTAACATCTTAAACTTACTAGTAGCTTGTAGTTTGGCAGAAGTCTTATTAATGGAGATAATATTCCTTCAAAGTTGTTTGGAGACTAGATATAATGAAATAGTGCCAGGTTTGCTTGCTTTAAACTGAATAATTGGATGTGTTCCTGTAACTGGGACCCTACAAGAGGGACAGAGCAATGAGCAAGTATTCTTTTCAACACAGGAAGGGCCACCCAGCGTACAGCTACCGCAGAACTGAGAAGTCTGGAGCGTAGCACAATTTGTCTTCCCTTTCAGCTGAGGGTTGGTTTTGAATGCTAATTACTTAATTAATACTTTCATTTTGAGTTTGTTACTGCAATAGAGAGAGCCTGTACTTGAAGGCTTGCTCATGATGTGTTTGTAAAGTGGTCTCTAATTGGCAAGTATAGGACGGGAGAGTTATTTTCTTAGATTATCTGTTAGTATCATGCAGATGTGAATTGTAACTCCTTCGATTGCAACTCTCCTTCAGTGGCTTTTTCATCACCTTATTGTTCAGCCTTCACACTCCTTAATACAGAGATTCTGAATGCTTATGTGTCACAATTTTATTTGTGAGTAATGGAACTACACATAAGTGGAGGCTTCTGGATTTGATCTCTTTAGAAAATTCTGAGAACCAGCTGTGGATTTTGTTTTCCTTAAAAGCATTGATATAATTTTCTTCTGTAGTTTCCTAAAGTTCCAATAAAAACTGCTTAAGGAGAAGATATTTTTGTGTTGCATCTTTGTTGCTTTTGGTCCATAAAATCTTGGTGGCAAAGATAAGAATTGAGAAAGTGAATTTGAGTCAGTGCTTTAGAATGGATATAAAAGGTTAAGAATACTTGATTTTTTAGCAGTGTAAGCATAGATGTGTTTCCTGTATTTGTGTTTTCAATTAAATGCATTGTTTGATAAGTGTCTTGATAAGCTTCTGGACTAGTCAGGTTAATTTTCAACATCTAGAAAATATTTGAGTAGTTAGCTGGATTTTTTTTTTGTTTCTTTGTTTGAGTAAGCTTTGCTGTGGAGTATAATACTGCTTTAAAATGCCAATAAGGATGTAGGGCTTTAAAGTAGGCAAATGATTATTTAAAGAAAAAGGAAAGGGGTGAGTTCCAGGAAACTTCTGAACTCTCTTCCACCCTCTTCCTCCACCCTCCTTATTATAAACAATCTGTGAGTGCTGCTAATGGCATCTTCTAAACTGGCGTATCTATCTTTGTCTTCTAATACTACTTAATTCTTTCAGAGCTTTTAGCCATGTGGGCTTACCTTCTAAATTCAAACTAAGACCCAGACTAGAAGCATACTGACGTGGTGGTTCTCAGAGTCTGGCACTGTGGCACCCATACCTCCATTGTTGAATGCGTTAGTGATGATCATGGTTAGGAGAACATACGTGTATGGATGTGTACAAGCTGATAACATTATATGCTATAAAAAAATATATCAGTTTATCTTACAGGATCAAGAAATTGAAACGGGCTTTGAATACACATATTATTCTTTATATTCCTTTTTTAGTAATACATCTACTAGTATTGGTTTTTTTTTTTTTTTTTTTTTTTTTTTTTGATGCTCAAGGAACACTGAAATTTCTAAGAGAGATCTTTTAGAAACCTGTTTTTGAGGCAATCTTGTAAATGGTTCTCAAAGTCAGAGTACGAGATCTACTGCTTTTATTTAGATGAATTGCATCCCAGACAAGAGCTCTGAAATAAACACGAAGGTCACCAAAAGCTGTGATGTTGTCTTTCCCAAAATATCCAATTTTCTTCAAGGGTGATTAAAATTTCAGTAAAAAGCTACAGTTTTCTACTAAATATGAGTGCCATGTTGCCATTAAGATACAACGTCATTTAATTAAGTCTACTTTATCAACTTACATCAACTTAGGCAACATAACACTGTATAAAAATAATAGAGTAGGAAGTTGCTTATAATATGGTTATAATCTAGGCAAACTAAAACATTATCATTATAGATATGGAGATTTGCCCAGAGGACAGGAATATTCAAATTTTTTGTTTAAATATTTCTCTACATGTTGATTTTGGCTTTGGATGGGAAGGTTTCAGTATTTCTACTCTTAACTGTTTCACATATCTCAAATTTCAGTTCATGTAACTCATTTAATAGGAGTGAAGATGTCTCTGTAAATACCCTTAATACTCTTCTCTCCCTCCCCCTAAAAAAAAGCCAACACCAGCAACCAAAAAACCTGCCACCACTATTAAGCATTTACATTGATATTTGTGCATGTGTAATTAATGAAATTACCTAGTGGCAGGAAGTCGCTTGTTGCAGTGACATGTCCCCATGGCTGTAAGCTGTAGTTAACCTTTTTTTGTTTTTGTATGTCACAGTAAAAGCAGGTGTTTGCTTCTATGCAGACAGATGATTTCTCTACAGATTTGATAGTTTTGGAAACACAAACTTGTTTTGGAGGCTTGGTATCAAAGTTGCTGGAAAATGCCATGCGGTTTTTTTTGTCTTATCTGCTCTTCTTTGTCTAACGTTTGTAGAAATCTGACTTGGCTATGAAATGCAGTTGCCATTGTGGGGATAAATGCATTTTTTTCCCAATAATATTTAAAAATTCCATACTGGCTTTAAAATGCTGAATTACAAATCTCTGGGCCATAGTGCCTGAAGCCACTGGATGTGGCATATTTGAGTCATATTGATGGAAGATGTTTTGTTTGGGTCTCCAGTCTGAATTATGTATTTTGTTCATTTCTCTAATGTTTGATTTACTATGTATTTGAGCTAGCATTTTAGTTTTCTGACTTCTAATGGGATTGTTCATGTTCATAAGGACGTCTGAAAGCTTTTGAAACTCCTTTCCAGTTTGGGAAGAGAGCTCAGGAGGAGAGTATGTACCAAAGGGTGTGGCTTGCTATATTGAAGCTTTAGGGTTCTTAGGGCTGGATCAGAATTGTCGTGATTGCATCTCGGAAAGCACAGGCCTGGAGCAGGCTTGTTCTGAAAGTTCAGATTTGCCATGTAAGAAAGTTATGGTGGTAAATCACAGGTAGATGTTATGCCACACTAGATAATAGCCTGTCTTCCTGAAGTCAGCATAAAGGCTTGTGTAAATTCTGTTCCTTTTTCTAATTTGACTTGAGGTCTGTCTTTTTCAAGCTCATGTTTTTACCACTGGGTGGTGGCATGATGATTAAGCTGCGTGGTACTGTGGTCTTACTGCTCTATTAACAAGACAGATAACTTACGTTGCTTATTCCAAAATGATTAAAAACATTTCTGCATGGTTTGGGTAACTTTTTCAGAAAGCACCTTTTTTTTGGTAGAAGGCTCATTAGAACTCGTTTTAAATGGTAATGTTGTCTGAAGCAGAAAATTCCAAGTGTTTGTTAAACAAATCAGGTAACAAATAATTTGCCTGTTGGATGCATTAGACCGTTTTTATTAAATAACCACTCAAGTAATAAGTTTTCACTAACAGTCCTAGACTGTTAATTTTTTGCTCTTCAAAAGAGTGATGTGTGCATCTGTCTTGGAAGCACTACTGTATAGATTCTTCTACATGATTACTTAAGAAAGAAAAAAGAATATTGTAATTAAGTATTAAAAAGTCTTGTTTTAATGATTGCTCTTTCGAAAAAGGATGGTTTGGATTCAGAAGAGGTGTGGGTTTTCTTTCTTAACTAGTTTTTTAGATTTGTCAGATTTTTTTCCCTTAAACATTGTCCATTGAACTGTTGATTTTACCCAAGCTGATCAAGGGCTGAGTTGATTTTACCCAACTTTAGGATAGGGCTCCTCTGCAGGGCATCTCAGCTGGAGATGCCCCCATTGTCCTGTTCTTCTGCCACCTGGGCCAGACACCCTCCTGATGCCATCAGTGCCAACTCGGCAGCAGTGGCTTCACAGCTGAAGAGGCAAAATGTTCTTAGGGCTGGCTTTCTGCTGGGTGCTTGCCTTATGTGTTATTGGCAAGGTACCTGGCCTTATATGTTATTGGCTCCCATGATTGCCAGCACTATCACAAGAAAGGGAATTGCTGCTTTCTGTTACTATCGTCTTTGCTAATAAGATGGACATGGATTGCTGGAACTGTTACCTCTTCCTTTATCAGAATCCCTAGTTATTGCCTTACCTTCATGCTACGACTTGCTGTACATTGATTTGTAGGTAATAATTTTTCATCAGTGTAAGAGTGAACGTGTTATCAGTGAATTTATCACATAGATATTTGTTTGGGATGCGATTATATGAATAAAGGAGAATTCAAGAGACAGGGAAAGCTGAAGGTGAGGAGTTAAGCCTCAGATTCATGGTGGTTGGTAAGATTCATGATCTACTTCTATGTCAAGAGAAATGCGTAGGTGAATAATTAGTCAAATTTTACAACATTCCTAGAGTAATATTTTGTTATCTGCTGATATTTGATCTTGTACAGGAGCTGTTCTATGTGGGTGCACTTTGATTTGATAAAATTTGGAGAGTGTCATAACTGAATATGTGGACACCCCCCCCCCCACCTTGTTTTTTTCTTTCCTTGCCTGACAATCTACTGTCAGGATAGGGTTTTGGTTTGCATGTACTTCAAATAACATCAGTACAAACCAGTTAATTTTATCTGTCGCATATTACGTTGCTTCATATCTGGACTCATCTAGTGTTTATTCTGTGCCATCTATTACTCTAGGGGATGAATGTTTCATGTTTGTACAAGTGACTGTGGAACATACAAATATGAGCTTGGTTAGCTTGTCTTAATGGTGTTGAAACAGCCCTGGTTCATACTTCTTGTAGATTCAGGTGGCGATCTAAGACTACTTTAAGATAAGGAAAACTAGAATATCTGTCCAAAATGCTGCCAAAAGGCCTAGAGACAAATTTATGTAAAAGTGACTGATGAGAGACATGTTGTAGTTGTACAGGGAGTAGCTTTGAATTTGGAAAGCATCCTCCTTCTGCCAGGAAAAAAGAAAGAAATAAAAAAAAACAAAAACATTAACTAGCTCAAAGCTGTTTGCATGGTGACCACTTGCTCATACACGTGGAAGCAAAATTCTTGATAGAGCGTTGTTTGAACAGGAATTTCATCAGTCTCTACAGGAGGATGTTTCTGAGTACAGAAAGTACATACTCTCAAGTGTGACATACATTTTTTTCAACTTCTATTATGATGTATCTGAATCAGAACTGCAGGATGAGTAACAAAGTAATCTGTGCAGTGGAATAGGTAGTAGTCTCACCATTGAGGTCTATTCAAACTACAACCTTCAGTGTTGTCCTCTAGGCACTAGAATTGTAGCTCTCCCAGTGGTGTGCGATTGTGTAACATTACAAGAGAGCTCAGCTTGCAGCCTGCCTGATACTCTCAGTCCCAGTGGCTTACAGCAGCCTGAGAAATCCCAGAGTTCACCATTAGGGCAGCACACCAGAGAGTATCAGTGCAGAACACTGCTATGGTTTTGTACACATGCAGATAGTGAGTACGTGCCTATACAAAGTGAAGCAAGCTGACGTGTGCTGTGTAGATGCACCTCTTGTGAACTAGCTATTTGTGGAAGTTGTGTTCTAGAAAATGCTTGTATGCAGTCAAGCCCTTATTCTTATGGGCCATTTCATTTTGTTAAATGATGAGCCACTGCCTACCATGGGCTCTGTTTTTCCTTGCTAAGAGAAGAATGTCTGCTAAGAGGAATAACATATTTAATCGGTATTATAGAAAACTCTTCTTAGTATAGGTTAGTAGGTTCCCATATAATAAAGAAGCTGAACAAAACCTTCTTTAGTCGTACTTAGTACAGCTGAGAAGGGAGAGGTGGTGCTCTTTCATGGATGGGCTTCATTCAAGAAGACTGTGGAGTTGGCCTTGTATGACTGATTTCTATAGGAAGGGCTGAGTTGGATGCAACTCAAAAATCCTGTTTGTCAGGGAGGAATTTAAAGTATCAGTACAAACCTTATCCTAGATCTACCAATTCTTGAATTTAGATGTATGTGTATGTCAGTGTGGCCTCCAACAAGCTCTCCGTTTCCTTGTGCCCGTGTCTGTCTGGTAAGTGTGACAGCAGTCTGTGCACCTGTGCTGAGAGCACAGCCCTGGACATGCTGCAGAAGCCCAGGAAAGCAGGTTGCTGGCAGTGCATGCCAGGCTGGGCTGGTAACTGCTCTGTCATCTCAAAAGCAAAATTTGAAGGGTAGAAAAGAAGAGTTTATGGCTGTAGTAATATATGTAGCCTGCTGGTTGATGTGTTAATGGTAATAAGAGATAATGGATATTTTGATAATTGATGCAGAAGCTGATTGTAACACGTGACATGAAATACACCTTGAACATGTCTGAAAGTGAAAATCAGGAGGAAAGACTGATGGACAAAACATTTATCATAGCTACAAAGCCCTCATTCGTCAAGAATCATGTGGAACATCAAATATATGGTTGAAAGGTTGCTGTAGCACAGATAGTTTAGCTGAGTTCTCATGCTGTTGTCACTGAACATGTTCAAGGACAAGATAGTTTTGAGTGCAGCTGGCTACAGTTTGTTTCGGAACAATTCTTTCTGTAGTTAAGCATGTTGAGACAGTTGCAGTTGTGCGTTACTGTATAACTTCCCATCTGAAGTAAAGCTTTGGTATTTACTTGTAGGTGAGAGCAGGCTTTTGTCCATGGAGTATTTTGGTATGAGGCTTAAAAGATGAAAACTTGAGTCTGTTTGAAAAAGACTTGTTTAATCTTTATAGTGTTGGGTTTTGAGCGTGGCTCTACATGTGTGTTGTTTTCTGTTTCTTTTTAAAGGAAGAAATATTCTGAGTGTTTTTTTTACTTTGTTCCAATACTGAGTGTCTATTAACTGGGAACCATTTGACTGCAGACCAAAGAAAAACCCCAAAACATCTCAGTAAACTGCTGCGACAGTGTTTTTTAATTTTATTTTAAGTTCCCAAACCAAGTAAGTATGTTTAACAAAATTCCAACAGTAAAGGTGTGGCTCAACCCTTCTACTGGCCCAGCCCCCCCTCCCCTCCCCAAAAAAAGTATTCTGCCCCAAAGGAGTAGATAGCCTTCCACCTCACCCAGTGGAAACTTACTTGGCGCTCTTTGTGGAAATTAAAATCATTTAAATACAGGTTTTTGCTAAGGAAGTCTGCTTTAAAATGTAGGAGAGCCACCCCAAAATACAGTTCAGCATAGCCACATGGCTAGCAGAGAAGCTGAAAGATTGTGTATGTCTGCTGTGTATCCAGGACAGCATAGGTGTGGTTGGGGATGCCCAGCTGAGAAGACCTAGGAGTCTTCTTCAACTAGGAGTGAGGATGTCTGCTCCCTTCATTACCTTTGTTCTTCCAATACGAATTGTTTAGTCATTTGTGTAGCAACAAAGAGGGCCTTTGGCAGCTTGGAGGAGGAAAGGCTAGCACGCATACATACTTGCTAATGATCATCTCTTCACTGAAATGGGAACAAACTGCATGAGGATTTTTTTGTAATCCCTAGTTCGTTTTGCAGATTGAGAATATATGGTTTATGTCAGAACAAAAAACTGCTTTGGAATGAGTGCTCAGTGAAGGGTCAATGACATGGCTATAAATGTGCTTAGCAGATGTTTTGACTTCTGGGAACCAAGGTACGTTTCATTTCGTAGTGCTAATGAAGGCTTGGATCGGAGTGAAAGTACAACCTTGTAGCTGTCCTCAGCTGTGGCTGCTGCAGAAAATGCAAAGTCCTGCGCTCCATTCCAGTTCCTTTTTTGGTATTCTCTGAGCAGGAATCAGAGACGCACCGCTGTGTTCCTTCTGCTGCCCTGCGACCCTCGGTGTCCTGGGAGATGGGAGGCCTGCGAGGGTGTGATTGGCTGCGGGACAGGAGCTGCTTCCTTGGGCCCTCCCATGAGTCCCATACGTGCAGCAGTCCTGTACGTGCAGCTGTCTGCGTGTGGCTGCCGAGCTGCGGGAGCGCTGTGCAAGGGCACTGCAGGTAGCATGGAAGGAGCTCCGCTGGGAAAGAAAGTGCAGCATGTATGTATGTAGCAGCGCGTGGCTCCCAAATGGTGTGAGTGGGTTTGGGTGCAGGGCTCTGCTCTCTCAGAGCTCTGTGCGCTATCCTGTTAGTGAAGGAAAGGTCTGATGGGGGAAGACAGACTGGAAGCAGTAGTGTTTCGATGCTGTTGGAGATATTTCTGTGTAATTAGAATTGCTGAAGTGTAGTAACTGGCTTAATACTGAAAGAAGATTTGCTTGTACAAGCACAAGTGCGTACTACCAGATCTTGAGAGTGGATTGTTTTGTGTGTGTTGTTTTGAGTCAACTTTCTTTAATCTGAAGGTTACCAACTGTCTCTCTGAGTAATTCTGTGCAAGGGTAGTAGGGGAGTTTCTATTCCTGAAATAGTGAATTGATTTTTCCTCTTCACACCGCCACTCCCACCCCTCCTCCTCCCTAAAATGCCAGGGCAGCAAATGCAATGACTTCTGTTACAAGTCAAATGTTCCTGGGTGTTTTCTTCTGACTTGAGCAGCATGGCTCTAAAAACCCATTTGTGGGGATTTCTGCAGTGAAGCAGTGAATATTAATGCCAGCGTTATGAACTTTGCTTTGTTCTCATATAGGAAGTCTTTATCACTAATATTTACCTGTAATGCAGCAGGTAATGGGGATTGCTACTTTACAGTTCCCTGGAAACTAACATCTATGGGGTGGAATTTTCCCAAGCCATAAACCTTTAAAAACCCTTCAATTCTTTAATGCAAGTTTTATGAGAAGACTGCTAAATTTTCTATTTTCCTTTATGAACATAACAAGCATTTCATTTACACGTGTTAGCATACATCTAATTGCGGTGCTTTTGTTTGCTGGGCTCTGTCGTGCAGCAGTTGGCCTTTGATTTTCACTGTGGTTCTGCTTTGAGCTCAGCACAGGGCTGTCTCAGGCATCCATGTGTTGGTAGGGGCAGACACTGGTTAAAGCCGATGGAAAGCCTGAAGGGTGCGCATACACCAGAATGACTGCACTTTTGCGTATTGTTGGTACTTACAGATCCTTTCATTATTTGGCTGTTGAGCTTTTTAAACTGCAATTTTAGAAATAATTGAGCTGAAAGGCCATGTATTTTTGAATGAAACCCACTGCTGCGAGGCAGTGATGGAATGCACTTTGTAAAATGATGACTGGGCTGTTAAATATGCAACTTGACACCTTCTGTTGGAGTGGTGACATTATTTGCTAACTTTATGCGCAGTAGTAAATTTCCGAGCTCACAGAGCACCCGGGTTGGATTCGCTTTGTTTTGCACTGTGATTAGTAAATGGCCTTGTGGTTATGGTATAAAGACTACGGTGTGATTGGTCAGAGCCAAGGCTTCTCTTGCAGGTTGTGGTGCTCAGCCAGACAGTGACCTGATTGTTTACTAGAACCACTGAAATAATACTACTTTTAATGTTAATAAACAACTAGTTTGTATGTTCGTCTGTGCAGGAAGGGAAAGATATTAATGTATTAACAGTTTTTAGAGCTGCTTTTTTATTTTTCTTCCAAAAATGGTAGCTATTTTAGGATGTGTACATTTCTTTCCTTACTCTCTTCCACGTACAGTTTTGGAAAAGTAAAATGCAGCTTCGGGGGTGTCAGGCGAATTCTGTTGATGTCTGTTGGGCTTATTTATCCAAACTGAAGGTTTGTGTAGCTCCTGTGCTTGTTGTGAGAGTTCTAGAAGCAGATTGGTCTGAGTTCAGTATTTAGTAGGATAAGCTGCGCAGTTAATTAGAGGATTAGTAGGCTAGAAAAACTTCTTTAAATATTACTAACCTCTTTTGCTATAGCTGTGGTCTTAGTGAAATCTGAGTGTGCAGCTTCCCTGTGTGGCTCTGGATATTGCTTTGGGAGGGATTCCCATCGACTTGTGAGGATAGTTGTGTAACAGCAGTGGGATAACCACAGATAAAATCCACAGGAAGGAGGAGGTGGGGGGACCCAAAGCCCTGGAGCTGTATTGTGTCTTTCCTGTAGTGCTTGGGAACTAGCTACTGCTGTGATAACGGGACAAGAAGGTATCAGGAAAACAGCTGTTTCTCAGCAAATGAGAGCGTGAGCGAGTAGGACCAAGGGGAACCTGTCAATGCAGTATGATTTCTATTTTAAAACTGGCAAGTATTCTGTTTGTAAATTTCTACTAATTTTGTTCTTACCTATGCCTTCACTTCTTACTGTTCAGAAAGAACGTTTGATTTTTCACATCCTGCTTGTCCTTCAAGGTGCCAACAACTGGAGATGCCTGCTCTCCTCCCCACTGTCGTCTCATCTTACCTCTGATTTAAAGGGGAATCATTCTGACAGAAGTAAAACAATCTATTTAGAACTTCTCAAGTGCTGCTGGTTTTTAATTACTGGTTCCTGCAGGGGAACCAGGTCAAAAGTCCTTTGCCTAGGGCTGGTCAGTGCACTGTGAGGTAGCAGAGGAGAGCTGGGGCACAGACCTGGTACTGGTGGCTGCCAGAGGCGCAGTGATTGGTGTGGGTCTCTTATGAGAAGTCACAGGCGGCATTATTTCTCAGGCATCTCATCTTATGTACTTCCAGACTTGCTGTTGCTATGTGGTTTGTTCTGTGAAGTTAGGTAGTACTGGTTGTATCTGATTTTTATTTTTATTTTTTATTTTTCTGCCCCTGAAATATTACTGCTTATTAGTTTACAGTTCTGGGAAACAGAATGATTGGATGAGAAGCTGTACGTGCATTCTCTAAATTGGAGATGTATTTTAATGTCTAATTCCATGGAGTTTTATGTATGCTTAGAACAGAAACATAGGCTTCTGAAATAAGCCATTTAGGAACTGCGTTGTGAATTACCCTACCAATTCTTAATTATTCTGAACATTTTCACTAGCAGTGTGACAAAACAATGCACGTGTGCCTATCTATTAAAAGTCTTTTTTGTATATTTTTTCGTGTATACACATTTGCACACATCTGGAAAATAGGTGCAGAATCAGGTTTTGTAGTCTCTATTTAATTTTTTTGTGTGTGAGATGTATGCTCAAAATAGAGCTTTTCATTTCTTTATTTGGCTTAAAGCAGATCACTATTGGCAACTATTCTGTATTTCATTTTATTTTTTTTTTATGCTGGAACCTTGATAGGTAGAATCTGTTTTCTGAGTACAAATCCAGCAAAAGGAAGCCTGACAGTACAATGCACTCGTGGGTTTCCAGAGAGGGGTTGCCATCAGCACAGTGTGTAGGTCCAGTGTGATGGTGTGGGCAGCTGTAGTAGGACAACACCAAAATGAGGAGCTTTGCACTTGGGGCCAGGGAGAGGGGGAGATGACATTCCCGTGCCCTCATCCGCCTTTAGCAAATGCATTTAGTTGAAATTCTGCGGTGGAGGTTCCTGGTAGCATGGGATTGTATGCCTGAGTTGACAAAAAAGCAAACTATCTCCAGAACTGCTGGAAATAATTTTTGTTGTCTTTGTGCGTTTGTGTATTGCCTCCTATGCCCTTCTTCCCATGAACACCAGTGCACTCTTCTGGTGCTGCAATTAATTAGTTGCGCTGTGTCGGAGAGCTTCAATTGAAGGGAATGTAAGTGGAGCAGATGAGTATTGTCTTAGCAAAGTTACGGTTGAGCTTAGACTCTTCTGAGGTACGTGGTTAGTAGGGATGGTGGTGATGGGTTGGTGGTTGGACTAGATGATCTTGGTTGTCATTTCCAACCTCAGCTATTCACAACACAATCGGTTTATTACATTATTAGATTATTTACTTATATTTCAAGGGTTAACTGGATCAGTCGTCTGCATGTTCACTGTTTATCACCAGAATATGAATGAACTACATTCTAAGTACCTTAAAACTGATGCTAGTATGCTGCATCTCTTGGAAGCAGTTACTCAGCAGCACTGTGTACCCTCTGAAGCCTGTCCTGTCTGAGTGCAGGAGGGCAGGCGAGCTTTGTGTTGAAAAGAGCATGTGCGGATGGCAGTGGAAACTTTCCTTTACATTTCATAGCCAGTGCGTCATATTTCTGCTAGATAGTAACTGACACATGCTGCTGGAGGCTGACAGCTTAATCCTAGCAAACGAGTGTTTTCCTTCATGCTTTGCACAATGTAGGACTAAGTTTGTTGTTGTTGGTTTTTTTTTTTTTTTAATAGTACTGTTGTGAAACATGTAATGTTGATATTTAGATATGAAAGCATGTGATGTAAAATGAAGACACATGTTTGGGAAGGCAAATGAGGAAGGCATGGGCAATTTTGGGTGTACTTGATTGTTTTCAATAAAAGGGAGTTAAGGCTGTTCTCCCAGACTGAAAAAAGACACTTGAAAATCAGAGGTGGCAAGGGGAATTCTAGCGGAGATCACTTAGAATCGCCAACAGAAAAGAGAACTTGAGAGCTGTGTTTGGTCTGCAGCATTAAACTGATATTCATGCTGGGAAAAACTGGGAGGCTGACTGGGATCTGCTTGTGCTACCCCTTCTCATCTCAATTGTTCTGTCTCTTCAGTGAGAAGAGTTACATGTGTTAGAAGTGAGTCTTGAATTTTGCTTTGGCTTATCTTCATCAGCTGTCTCTGAGCAACTGTGGGATCACTGTGCATGAAGGTTCGCATGGAATCAGTGATAAACTGCAGAAGAAAGCTTACTAAGATAACGCTGTTCTCTTTAGGTGCCTAGGAAGGGGAAGCTGACAAACTGTAAATGGTCCTACCTTTCTTTGTACTTTTTTTACTTTCTAAACAGTTTACAAACTAAAAGATCAACTGAAGTGGGAATGCATTTTGATTCACCAGCTGGAAGTTTTCTCTCGCTCGTGCCTTAAACTGACATGGTGGATCTTCTATAATTACTGGAAACCTATGCCCTACAGACTTTATTTTTAGCAAGGAAAAGGCTGAAGCTTGGAATCAGTTTGAATTTTTCTTTTTTTATTTGACCTAAGGCTAAAGTATCCTAGGACTTGCTATTGGCAACACGGTTCCATTAAAATGGTTCTTTGTGCCTTTCTAAACAAAGGCTATAAATAATATACTTTTTCATGTATGATATTTGTGGTTACTAATGGTTTATTCTTGGAAGAGTCTTTGCATATGTTGAGTACTTTGAGATAGTGATAGAATGGTTTGCAAGGGCATGCATGCCTTTCTGTAATCTAATCTCAAAAGACGTTAGTTTCACATGGTGTGGTTTTGAAGGCTGCATCTGTATGTTTAAAGTTGGCATCTTATTAAAAGAAAAGGATAAATATTAATATCACAGTATAAGAGATTCAACAAGCACAGTTTGAGAACATTGTGAATTTTCCACAGTTGTGTGGAGTTTTCTTTCAGTATGCATTGGTCTGTATAACAAGGTAGGGAGGAATCTTGTTGTCTTGTGTTGCTAGAAAACTGCGTGGCAAGCTTCTGAGTATCCTAAAAGTGAGACTGAGGAGGAAAATGGCATTTTAGGTATATGATATTTTCGTGGGCTTTATGGCTGCAAGCATCTCAAACTTTAACAGACTTAAGTATTACAGATCACCTAAGTTATCTTTATTTCCATCTCTAGCTTCAGAGTTTTCTGAAAGCTGGCTTTGTTTGTATGTCAGATTCAATGAAGCGATGTGTACTACAGACCTACAATTTTCTATTTTGTGTTACTAAGATAAACTGGAAAGTGGTTATGCTTAATGCTTCCTGTGCAGTGTTATGAACATACCAGTGCAGTTAGATGTTTTTCTGTATTTATTTGGTGCCCCAACAGATTGTTAACTTAAACATTGTAATGTTGCTGCTTGCTTGTAGAGCTCTTTTTCTTACTGGCTTTTTGTATGTTAATTTTTTTCCCCCAGAGTTGTACAGGAAAACACATCTTCTGTAAAATCAAGAGCTAAGACCTCCTACTGGAACTGTTTCTCTCCTACCTCCAGAACTGTTACCAAAGAGATGGCAGAGGTTGATTGCGTTATGGAAGCATCTCCTGGAGGGCTCTTTAATCCTGTTTTGATGTGTAGGAGGCAGGAATGCCTCTCACCCCTGTGATCTTAATACTGTGACTCTTTCTAAACTTCTACCACTTCTTTATTAGTAAATTAAAATTAACTGCTCCTGTCCTTGTAATAGTTCCACAGGTTTGTGCACCAGACAGAACTTTGGTTTACTCACCTGAAATTTACTGTCTCTAGTGGTCCAGACTGTGAAGGAGTTTGATTTTTCTGACATACTTGCATATCTTTGCCTTTGCAATGCAACTGAAGTGACAAAAAGACATTGCTGTGTAACACGCTTCTTGACCTCCTCAATCTTAGGGGGACAGAATCCTCCTGTATTTAGCTTTCATGAGATTGTTCTGCCTTATGCTACTCCTTATTCAACATCTTGCTTATTTACATGGCGCCAGCTGCTTTCCTTTTTCGTGTGGTCCAACTGCTTTTGTTACAGCCTTCCCAGAAATGGAAGGACACTTGTTATGGGATCCATTAGAAATCTCATCTGAAAATTATTTTTTCCTTTGTGTGCTAGACAATTGGTTGTCTTTATATCCTTTATTCTTCTTGTCATAATTACTCAATGTTTTGGATTTGTTTTTGTGTGGATGACATGCTGTAATAGTACCTGCTCTAGAGGGACTGAAGAGTTGTGTGTTTGGTTGTTTCTGGGGGTGGTGAGTGGGGTGCTAAAGCTTGTTTTGGCTTACAGCTGCTATACAGTGTGGTGATGTTCATTCTCAGTGCTTCCCTGTGAGAAAACAGACCTGTTCTACACCTACGGCACTGTGCTGTTGAGTAATTCAAAAATCAAAATTTAGGTGAATATCAACATTGTTTGGGTTCCCAGTCTCTGTAAGACTCATGATTTAGCTTGCGTTTTTACAGTGTGAAACCGGAACCATAGATGTTGCGTTGAGCTGTGTAAATGTGCCACTGGGCTGCTTCCAGGGATGAGGAGCAGCCTTGTGGTTGATCAAGCTGTCTCATGTCCCCAGCAGAAGTCAGTTTGGCTAGTTGGAAAACAGAATCACTTATTTAAAATAAATAAATAAGTAAATGGTTCAACTCTTTATATTCAGTTTCATGACTGGTAAATATGACTCGGGAGGAGGAAAGAAGTGTTTGCCCAAGGGAATGGTAAGAGCAAGGGACAGTGTGCACCATTGGGTATCCTTGTATTGCTGGTAGCGAGGCGCATGGCCAAACCCTCCCCTTATGGAAGGCCACAGGCAGCAGGGCTGCAGGCAGCTGGTTCTGCCAGCAGGCCGCGTATGGTGAGCTAGTATGAGCTGCTTTCTGTGAAATACAGACTGCTGGAAAAGAGGTGAATTTCAAGTTGTTGAGGTGCTAGTTCTGAGATGAGGTTGGCATACATCTTACTGTAACAGTTATGTTAAGATCTCTTTGTCAAATTCAGCCAAAAGCAGTGTGCGAAGGGCTGCATTAGGCATGTTCTTTCCGGTGCTGGGTGGGATTAGAAGAAGCATTCAGAGATGTATAACTCACTCTGGAGCCTGTATCTATTTTAAATATCACACTTTTGTGTTATGGGTGGTAACATCTCAGTAGTAAAGGAACCTGAACAGAAGAGACAACTGCTGTTGTCTAATTTTGTACATAAGCAGCATGAATTGGGTAGAGTTGTAGCATACAGGCAACCTGCTGAAAACTGGGCAAAGGGTTCGTTATTTGGATCTTTGGTTTAGAAGGGACGCTTGAGTTTTTTACCCCTTCACATTACCTTTGGTTCATAAAAGCTCCTTATCTGTGCCGGAAAATCTCACATGGGATTAGTTCCCTAAACAATCTGGTTCAAGATCTCTGAATGTGAACTTCTGTAACTTTTTAAAATTTGCCAGCTGGTTTGGTGAAGGAGGTTTGCTACTGTCGAATGTAAAACTAAAACAATATTCCACTCCTGGAATGCGTGTCCTGATCCTTGATGAGAGGAAATCAACAGCCTTGCAAAGGGAAATGCCATGATGTTTAGTGTATCTGTGGATTTACTCTCCTGTTTTCCAGCTATGAATTCTGTTCGCTGGCGTTAATTTAAATGGTTTTACGTTTCTGTAGACAGCGTTTGCTTTGAGGGTTCCTTTCTTTTTCCTTTTTTTCTTGAGGCTGTTCACAACCTGTTGTGTTGTGTCCCTCACCTCTTCTTTATCTTTATTGTGATACTGGCTGGAATTTGATGTAAATTTTGTCCCATCTTTTTGCCTTTTGCTGTGGCAGTTGATTCTCTTTTTAAACTCGGAGCAACGTCTCTTAAGGTACAGTAGCAACTATTTTTGTAAAAGTAACTAAGAGTTGAGAAGTTTTGAATTGTCCTCCCTTTTCTCTTTACACAAATAATTAGCATATTTTACTTCATTATTTTATGACACATACGTGAGTAGCTTTAATCATACTGCTATTTTGATATTTTCTACCAACAGTAAAACATTTTCCTTCAATACAGAATAATATTTTCTTGAGGAATTGTGTGAGTAGTTTTTCGGTTTCATTTTCTTTCTCAGTTTCTAAGGGGTGATCTTTTATTATTTTAGATAACTTTGGCCAACAGCTTCAGAACTGAAGAGTGTATTTAGGAATTCAGAAGAAGCTAGTGTTATTCGTGTATTCTTAACTTAAGCTCGTGTTTTCTTTCTTCTTTAGGGTCACGATGAGGAAGCTGTTGTGGATATGGGCAAAATCAGCTCTACTATCAATACAAACTTTGAGAAAGAGGAATTAGAGAGTAAGTTTGTGGGGGGGGGTTCTGCTTAATGTGTATCTTTTTGTCTCAAGATAAAATACCTATTTTCCTTCAAGTGCAACCAGTATTGCTGAAGGGAACCTGAATTTTATGGCTGGCATGCAGCTCTAGGAGTAAAACCTGGAAACTGCAGATGACCTGTGCTGTTTTTGGTTTTCACACTTACTAGTAAATCCTCTGTGTTCTTTGAATCTGTCACGGGAAAAAAAATATTTTAAAAACATTCATGAAGTTTTTCAACGGAAAGGTTTGCTTATGAGACAATGAGTCAATCAGAATGTTGTTTTGGATAAATGATTATTCTTGGCAGATTGTTTCCCAGCTTGAATGATGTCAGAACTCATAGAAGAAGAGACTTGAGGAAGATGTTTTCTTATCTGAAAGTTTACTGTCTTTGTGACTGTGTACACTTTTAAGCACTGTTTAGATGGACAGTTTTTTAGTTCCATACTGAATGGTGCATTTGTCAGCCTGTAGTCAAAGTATTATGGAACCCTACTGAATTTCCATTGTTTTTTTTTTTTTTTTTTTTTTAATTCCAAATCTTGCATTTAGGGCAAAAAAGAAGAAAATGCATTGAGTCCATTTTATACTGAAAAGTGCAAAATTAAATACTTTGTCTAAGAATTAATTTCTTGCTGACTTGAAAAGGAAATAGATTGGCATGCAAATTCATGCATGCCAGTTAGTGATGCAAGCGGAAAAAGCTAGAGGACATGCAGTGTTCTAAATCTTATTTAGTTAGCTGTGCTCAGAAGCTTAATTGACATTTGTGGAATGCCAGAATGCTATCAGTAGTTATGGTAAGTAGTATTTTCTGAGAGTAGTGACTTGCTGCTTCAGAACACCAGACAGGTGTTATAGCAGCAGTTTCTAGTGTATAAAAGTTGATTTTAGGTTGCTATCACATTTTATTATGATCAGATGAGACAGTTCATAGTTATTGTGTGTTGCTACAGTCATATTCTTGCTGTGTTTCCTTCTCTCTTTCTGCTTCCTATCTTGAACTGACACTTTCTGGCCAACTGTATAGTAAGCCTTGCTAAATACGTTAAGCCAGCAGAAAAAGAAACACCCCTTACGAAGGAAAATAATGAGAAAGATCTCATCAGTTGAGCACCCTGAACCAATCTGCCCAGTTTGCAGATGGATGTCTGCCAATACTGAGAGGAGGAGGAGGAAGTGTTGAGAGGTACAGAGGTGGAGATGACAACAATGCCACTTCACATAGAGTTAAGCTCCTGTGAAACCACTGCCGTGTCTGTTTTTGCAGTTAAATCTTCAGTGCGGATTTAAGCTGTCTCCTCCTTCATGTTCTTCTCTTGTTTTTGTCTGGGACAAGACCCGAAAAAGTATGTGTGTGTTATGCAGAGAGGCAGGGGTTAAAAGGAGGCAGATACTCAGCTGGAGCAGTTTGTCAGTGCACCCAACAGCTGGAATGCCTCAACAGAGAAATGGCATGGGAACAAACGAGAAACCAGATCACTTCCCCGGTCTCCTTGATAGCACAGGCACAAGAATGTTGCAGCCAGCACAGCACTGCAAGGGGTACGGGACAGGAGTGAAGAGATGGGTTAAGGCTGCTTGAGGCAGTTTCAGCAGTTGCATTGCTGACTGTGAAAATATCCTGTGTTTCCTGTGGCCAAAGAATAAATTAAGGTGAAACCAAGGCTTGTATTTCATGAGCACTTGAGTCAGTAGCAATTGGAAGGAGAGATGAGGGGTTATCTCTGTCCTCACCTTGCTCTAAGCTGTGCAGCCTTGCCCTCTTTTTTTTTGGCTATCTCACCCTCTCTGTGGGGTGGCCCAGTATAATTTTCTGCACTGGCAGTGCAGAGATTAGACAAGTAACTAATAAGGAGTGTCTGATGAGAAAAATGTGTTCCAACAGAATTATCACAAATCTGAAGCTTCAGGTAGGTGCAGTATTTCCATTTCTGCATTAAAATATTTTTGGCAATTACATATGTTTTGTGAGAAAATCAGACCCTTTTTTTAATGGTAGAATGGGGAAAGGCAGGGACTGTATACTTTTTGGCTTCTGTCAGTGATAACTGTTCCAAAATAAGAACAGTAAGTTTTTCTTTTCAGGTAAATACAGTCATTTGACTAGTGTACTTCTCTGAGATTTACTAAAAGAAGTTGTTTAGATTTAGGATGTTTTAGATGATAAATGTATATGAGCTTAGAGCTGTTCATTATGGGATCACTAATCGTAAGCTTCGATGATGAGACTGGACATGAGGGTTTGGGGCTGCTTTGTTTTTAATTCTGAAATAAAAATCTGACAAGGAGAGAGATAGAATTATTGTCTGCAAGCAGTAGAAAACTCCAGATAGTATTGTTTTTCATTACGAACTTGTGAAAATTTTCTTGTAGTCTTGGAAAGATCTATGGTAACATTAAGCAATGTGTTTCAAGACCTGAAGCTGTTTCAATCCAGTTCTCCCGGTGACTTGAAAAGGAGTTCTAGGAATTTGGAAACTCTCCAGAAATGTGCATTGATTCATTTTAAAGGAGGGAAAGCAAACAGTTAATTGAGTTCAGCTATGGTGTGGAGCACCAAACCTTGAGTCAGCAATGACAGGGGATATTTAACAGCTTTAAAGACACTACAAAATGATGCTGATTGGTTTGATTCCACAGAAGGTGTAACTGAGTACTAAAGCAATATTTTTTTGGTCTTGTCGGTATGGGATAATTATTTTCTGGTAATTTTGACATGAAATTTTAATGGAAAGAAGTCTAGTTGCTGAAAACAAAAATGAATCTTGGAGACTGGGAATGAATCTTGGAGTACTCTATTTATGGTTGCTGGGAAAGTGTGGTACGTATCCAGAGTGAAAGTATTTAGGTTAGAAAGGTTAAACATGGCTACTTGTTTCATAACTCTTCCTGTAAAAGAGAAATGGGTCAAAATGGTAAACTGCAATTGTGGTTAGATTAAATCAATACTAAACTAAGGTAACACTTTCTACTGAAGCTGTATTTGTTACTTTAGAAGAACTAGGAAGGACAATAGCGTTTTAAAACAGCATCTTTAAGAACCCTTAAAGATCTTAGCTTGATGTTAAACTCTTCGAGCTGCAAAGAATGGTTTTAATGAGAATAACAATAAAGAGCAGAAGGAAGTAAGGCAAGAATAGTAGTGGCAGACGTACTTCATCCTGTCTTTAAAAAAACAAATTACAAAAAAAAAACCCACAACCTGAACTACTCTATTAAGAACCATGTATAAGGAAAGGTCTCTTAAACCTGAGTTGCTATGGTTTTTCAAGTGGATTTTTGGATACATGTATTAGATCTAGCTTAATGGAAAAGAGGCGTCTGCTAAGAATAACAGAAGACAAGTTACAGGCATAGCGAAGATAAGGAGTTTATGCATAACAGAGGTTTTGTTCCAGTAGAAAATCTGAGGTTGAGTGTCTGTCTCAGCAGAATAGTATTCTGTGGCATAAATCCAAGAAGCAGCTTTCAAGAGTTAAGATGATTTACTAGCTACTCTAACGCTATCCCGTGGCAGGTGTAAGTAGTGTTTACATTTCAAGTGACCCTATTAGCTCTGATACCTTGATGGCTTAAAGCCGTATTTTTCCTTTGAGAAAACAGCTGTGCTTTTCTGTTAATCTTAGTTGATAAGTAGATAAATAATCCTGCAGTTTTTCCTCCTTTAGAAGTGAACATTGTATATCTAAGTGGAAAACTTTCTCTGCGAATGTTTTGCAGTTTAGTGTGTTGGGAACGGTTGGAAATTGTTTCAGTACTATAAAAAGGCTTAGGGGAACTAAGAGAACTTATTCTGTAACTTGTGGTGGAATGTACTCCTACGTTGGTTTGGTTTTTTAGTTTTTAATTTAGGTGGTATGTTTAATATTCTACCTTTTAGATGCATCTAAATTGCAAGTATTCAAAAAGCCATAAATATTTCCAGTAAAATGTTTTAAGAGAGCAGGTACAGGAGCAGGTGAATATAAGACATAACAGGAACATTGTCGTGTTCTGTAATAGCAGGCTGCACTAATTTAGACAGGCAGCGCAGAACACATTTCTGCCTGGTCCTCAGATTATGGAGTAAACGTTTCAGCCTTTAAAAGACTTAATAATGATCTTGAAAAGAGCCTTATTTGATGGGAGGGAGTGGCAGCTTCATAATCTGAAGTGTATAAAAACGTTACTCAAGCATTAGAGCCACGAAAAGGGAAGTTTTATCTAATAGTACAATTGGAACTTAAGACTTTAAAGTGAACTTGATGGGTCAAAATTGCTCAAACAAAGATTTTTGAAATGAGGCAGAAGATTTGGGAAACGGTGCTATTCTGCAGCCTATTGTTTCTTGATGGCTTTTTATAATGTTTACTACTTTTAGTCCTTTTAAAATCAGTTCTTCTAAAAATTGGCTGAACTTGTAGCCTGATGGATCTCAGAATTCCTGCTGAATGGATGACTCTATTTGAAATTCATTTAAAGTTAATGTTTCAAACCATTTGAAACATAAAAACATCACACTTAGCAAGTTTGCTTTCTGAATACTTATTTTGTAAAGCAAGCGTGAAAGCTTTTCCTAAGAATGCGTAACCCTTATATGGGACAGGTTTCCCTCTATAATGTTTTTCTTACCTTACGAAGATCAGGAAATAGATGCGCTTGAGGGGCAGGTTAATTCATTTAAAGACCTTCTACAGCACTTGTACAAGAGAGGTTAGTGTGCTCAGATCTGTAACAAGAATGTATTTGTTACCATTAATGACATACAGAAACCTTTTTTGGCAAATGTTTCTTTTGAAACCCTTTACCAGAGCAGCGTGACTATTGCGTAAGTCAGCATCCTTATAATAGAGCTTGGCATTCTTGGGAACGCCAGCCATTGTTTTTAATGAAACTTTTGCCTGAATTGTTTAGTTTCAGAGTTTTCTACCCTGTATCCTTTTTTTCTGAGTGTTGCTACAGAGGCAGACTGGAGGAGGCCCTTGAGCTCAGAGCATCGCACTCAGCTATGGCCTGGTTTGGATGTGTGGTGCGAGGGCAGGCAGTTCCCTCAGATACCCAGTGCTGGCTCCTTCCCCAGGCTACAGAGATGGGTGCTGGCTGCGGGCCACAGAGCCTTGGGACAGACCTGTGGACATACAGTGCTAGAATCCCTGTGTAGCTCTGTCAGCTGGCACTAGGCTTTTCCCATTACTGTTACTACCTGCATGTCTGATGTAATTACTTACAGTGCCTTCTTGAGTACTGTGAGTCAAACAGAACTAACCGTTCAGAGCATTTTTCTCTTCTGACTGCTGCTACCAACTCATATTTGATTTTAAATCTACAGAAGAAACTCACTTCTGTGCGTAATTAGAGTTGTGGTATTTATTGCTTCTGCCCGTCAGCATAATGTGATGCAGGCTTTCGTTGTGTAGTGAGAAAACACTCCTTCTTAATGAGCTGTTTTACCATATGCTGTGCATACAAAAATTTTCAGTTACGCTTTTCAGTCTTATCTGCCTAGATATTTCAGTACAAAGAGCAAATTCTCAGATGTACTAAATTACTAGGAGCAACGGGAGATTTTAGAATAAGGCCTGGAAAGCTTAACAGATTCTAAAATACATTGTGCTGTGGCCTCTAGCTAAGGCATATAGCACTTTGTGGAATAATTTATTTTATTCCTTTATATAAGTCTGTTGAGAAAAAAAATTGATTTCAGATATTGTATTCTCAAGGAAAGTAATAATCTCTGTCAGATAATTCTTTCAACAAAACACTGAAGAAGACCCTTTGATTGTAATAAGGCTCTTTTTGTAGAAAATTGATACTTGGAAAACTGAGGTGATCGCATATGAACAGGCTTCTGTGTAAAATAAATTACCTTTCCAGTTTCTTATCTGAAGATTTTGAAAAATAGCTGTTTCTATTATAAAGTCGCTGTCATCAACCGACTGTAGGGAGCTTATGGAGAAGGGGGAGTCAGTCTCTTACCAGAGGTGCACAGTGAAAGGATGAGGGGGAATAGATGCAGAAACGCAGGATAGGAAGTGCAGCTTATGGATCATGAAATTGTTTTCATAGTGGGTTTAGTTGTATGTTGGAATGGGTGGTCCAGAGAGACTGTAGAGTATGTATCATTTCAAATACTCAAAACTCGATTGGTTGTCATCATGAGCAACTTGTTCATGAAGATGGCTTCAGCATTGAGGTTGGTCCTGCTTTGAGAGTTGATAACAGCTAGCAAATCTTCACATGACCCATACAACATTAATTAATAGCTCTGCAGTTCAAATTTTGAAGGATCAAGATTTCAGAATTTGTAGGATTCCTTTTTGCGTAAACTTGGTTTTCCTTGGTAATGTGGGGAAGAATGTTCTCCTTTGTATGAAGCTTGAAAGGCATCTAGTTACCAGTGATGGTTAGAAAAAAGGAATTCCTATATGGAATTGTGTGTACACAGTTGCCACATCAAAGCACTCTGGATGTATGTTTTTGACTTTAGAAGTCTTTTATCACCATTTACGTAGGGCTCTGTGTAGAAATCAGGAAATTCAACAAAGCTTTTTTTGTTTTGTCAGTTTTATAGGACTTTATACAAACTGACTTGCAGAGTAAGACCATCTAATTGAGATGTGGAGCAAACTCCTAATATTTAAATTTGTTTCACAGGGATAAGGGCCTTAATAGTAAATACCCTTGGTGGATTTGAACAGCTAAGCATGGATAAAGTCATGTTTGGTTAAAATGAACAATGATTTCTTCAGTTCTGTATCACTAAATTTAGTATCAGACAGTGCACTAATTCTGTTGATGATAGGTTTAATGTAATTCTTTAACAAGATTTGCTTGGGAATGGTACTATGGTACAGATGTGTTTGTGTGTGTTAAGCTTTGAAGGTCAAGCAGTTGCACCTTTTAAGCCTTTAAAAATAATATTCAGATAAAAGATTATGTTCCTTTTAAAGTGACATGGATGACAGTAATGTGGATTCTGGCCTTTTAGACTTCACTTGTCTTTATCTAATATTTTTTTTTTAGGCCTGGGTGAAGAGAACCTTAAGCTATGTTGCCCGGTTCATTGGGAATGAAGGAAGAAAATCCTACTAATTTCTTTGTTTCAATTTATTGGAAATTGTGCTAGTAACTGTGTATGTTCATTTTCCAGCATTAATTACTGCTATCTAAATAATGAAAGCAAGGCAACACAGGCTTACTCAGTACAACTATGTATTTTCAGGGACTTTTTAGTGCTTTTCTTTGTGAAGTTAGAGTTAAGGCTAAACTTGTCTAATCCTTGCGCACTTTTGCCCTGCCTCTTGGCGTTAATATACTTGGCAATATCCAAAAGCAGAAGCTTTTGATTTCTTAGGTAGTAGTAGAGATTTCTTTGTTTATGCATGCCCATGATTTAAAAGCAAACAAACAAACAAAAAACCAAAAACACAAAAAAAACCCACTTTACTTCAATGGCCAAACTTGTTTAGTGTATTGGACTTCCCATCCTCCTATAAATAAATGAATAAACAGGGGGGCTTTTTTTCACTGTTTCTTCTCTGTAAGTAACTCTGATAGAATCATATTGGATTGTGATGTGTTTTACAAAGTCATCTGGCTTGCCCGTGTTTCACTTTAGTCCTGAAATCCAGCTGTGGTTGTAGCTGTTAGATCACTGTGCAGGTATAAGGCAGGCACAAAGGTAATTGGAGATAGTATTCTTGTTACACACTTGCCAGGTAAATTGATTAACATTCAGGAGTCGCATTGGTGATAATTGCTCTGGAATTACCTCTCACGCAGTAGTTATGGAGGATGAAGTTCAATTTCTTTTTGTAAGAAACTCATGAAAGATTCTCTGCCTATAAATAGGAGTAATAAATGCGTCAACAATTTAATCGATTTTCCACTCTTAATGGGAACAAATTATTTTTAATATGTTTCATTTCACATTTGGTCACAGTCCCAGCTCTAATTAAAGCTCAAATAAAGTTCAAATAGCATCAAGAATCAAGTCTCATAATTTGGAAAGCAATCTTCACCAGATGAAACGAACTTTGAGTTTGTTCATGCTTTTTTTTTTTTTTTTTTTTTGGTTAGTCTTCTCTCTTGTCCAGTACCATGAAAGTACTGTTTTAAAATGTGTTATGAAAAAGATTTATATTGTGGGGAGAGCTTAGAGATGCTATTCTTGGAAGGAAAATTTGGCATACTAACACATTACTTTTATTTTTCAGACCTTTGTAATGGCCGGATTCTTCAGTGTCCTTGTAATCTCTCTCTCTCTGCACGCATGCATATATGTGTATAAACACAACTCCTGGCGACTTGCTTGGCTTCTGTAAATTTGCTGAATTTACATTTCTCTAAGAGGTGGAAAACCACTTCCTTTTCCTTTTGCTAATGTCAGCCTTCTGTAAAGACTCTTCTACGATATGAAAAAGTATTCAGTGTTAACCTCCAGGCTTACTGTTAATGTGATTCTTCCTGAGATTGTTTAAGAAGAAATTGAAAAGATTATTGTATATGCCAACTATATTAGAATAAGCATGGCAGTAGCTTGTTCAAAACAACCTGATTTCTTCTGCCAGGCTGTTGGTACAAGTATTGCCTTAATGTGAAAGGCCAAAGGGACATAAGATGTTGAAAGTAAATGTTGTGAAGAGCTGTTTGCACTAATTTGGAATTTAATTATTAAAAGATTCTAGAATCAAAAACAGAGAGGAGAAAGAAATCCACAAAACACTTTGTGTCTGTTGTGTGATATTTTAGGCATAAATTTGCTTATGTAAGTTTCTGTTACCTTCCTCATACTAAATTAATGGTATATTTGAACATCAGGTTATATCACATGATATTTAGAAATATTGACAGTTTGTTCAACTGTAGAAAACTCCTTCTGACTTATGAGCTATGGGTTTTTTCCTAACGAAGTTTTATGATGATTTTCAGTAAACAAAAGGCATATCTTGTAATTTTTTCTACTTTGCTTCTAGTTCCCTGGTGTTTATCAGACAGCTGCTTCTATTATTGTAGAGAAAGACCATGTTTCTATATCACGTTTTACAACAGAGTTCTTGAGTTGGGCCACAGTTTATTCTTACCCAGTTTACTCAGGAAATTAATATAACACTAGTTCCTTGACACAGGAGAAGGATAGAAGGCAAATGGTAACAGTAATTCAGTAGGTATCATTTTGCCAAGTACTTTTGGATTTCTTTTTGACTTTGTCAAATTCCATGTCTTACAGAATCATAGACTCACTCAGGTTGGAAAAGATCTTAAAGATCATTAAGTTCAGTTGCAACCTAACCATACTGTCTTTTTTGACAGTGATGCTAAATTTTGGGCAGGAGGTCATTTTTTTGTGTGTAATTTCTCTTGAACTTTCTTGACAGGCCACAGAGCTGTGTATATTGGCGTTCATGTCCCATTTGGAAAGCAAGGTCGTCGACGGCATAGGCATCGTGGGCATAGACATCACAGAAGAAAAAGAGAAAAAGAAACTGACAGAGAGGATGGCAGAGAATCTCCATCATACGGTAAGAAATTTGTCTGGAGTTCTCTTCGTCTCTTGAAAATAATCTTATAATAGTTACTTTGTACTCAAGCATTGTTTATGCTGTTTCTTCTATTCTTACTGTAATTATGCATTTGTCTTCAATCAGGCAAACATTTTGTGGTTGTGTTTCATATAGTCATGAAGTGTTGGGCTTCAGGTGTGTAAATGAATGTTTAGCAGCCTGCACTGAATAGGTTGGACTGGTTTTATAAATACTTTTTTAGCGTAAAAATATTGGTTAATTGCATTAAACTCAATTTCTCAGATTTTGTGATCTTGCATTTTCTCTGCAACTCAATACTTTTAAAAGTATGGATAGAGCTCTGAAGCAGCATTTTCCATGGTAACTTAATCTGTGATCTTTAAAATATTTACTTGAGCCTTCCAGTTGTGTGATAGTAAGGAATTGTTTTGCCTCCTGAGATTTAGTTTTGATGGATTTCTTTGAATATGTTGGATTTGGGACGGAAACCATTTACTGTAGATTTTCATAGTTAATACATATTGTTTCCAAGAGCTTTTTTCAGAAGTGGGTTTTTGGATGATGACGAGATTGTAAAAGCAAAATTTAGTTCAGAGTTTATTAGTAATTCAGATCTTACATCTGTGTCTAAAAAACACTCCTGAAGAGAATTTGGTGTTTTGTGCTTCTTGCTGGGACTGGGAAGTGCAGCTGTTACGTTGTATTTATTCTATAATGGAAGTCTGAGTTATTTTTAGCTGCTGAGTTTCTCCTTTTCTTCAAGACACGCCATCCCAACGAGTGCAGTTTATCCTGGGTACTGAAGATGATGATGAACACATTCCTCATGATCTCTTCACTGAAATGGATGAACTTTGCTTCAGGGATGGAGAAGAGTATGAGTGGAAAGAAACTGCTAGGTAGGCTGAAAGTAGATTGTTTCAAGGTATATCTTCTAGTGCTTTTATTTCAAGGAACTGCAAACTAGATCTGAGTTGGGATTTTCTTGAATTGTAGGAGTTTTTCCAATTCAGGCTCAGAAGACTAAAACTTTTAGTGTTGTTGTCAAATCCTGGAAAAATTAATATGGCTTATCAAAAGACCCTGAATTTCACTGCTGCGAGTTGTAGCTTTGTGAAAGCTACAACTTTGTTTCTTTATTAATACAGGTGCTTAACCATGTAGCACAGGATTTAATGTCTCAGAAATCTTTGCTCTATTATTGTTGATAAATTGGTGTGGTTTTTTTTTTTTTTTTTTTTTTTTTTTTTTAATCAAACCTAAACAATATTGGGCATTCATATATGTTCTTCTAAGGAATTTTTTTAGATTTTTAGTTTGTTTTGAAAGGTTGTATGTATGTACTTAATAGGAGGCCATATTTATTTTTTTTCCTTCTACATGTGTTGTAATATGCGCTCTTCCAGATGCAGTACTTATTGCATTCTGACTTTTGCAGAAGTTCAGCTTCTGTCATACCTGTGAATAGAATAAAAGCCAATTAATAGTTAAACGTTAATGTTACTTAACTCTTATATGCCTGACTTGGCAACCTAGAATCAACATTATATACATTGCATTTCAGATAGCTTTTTAATCCTAAAATACAGATGAAACTGAGACATGCAGATCAAGTCATGTAACACGATCCTACAATGTTCTTATGAATTTATGAATAGATAGGTATTGTTTAAACCTGATGAAACAAAATGGACTAGAACTAAAACAGATGAGCCTGGGCAAAGAGCTTGATAAGTGCTCTAACTGTTAATCTGCTCAGCTGTCTGAGAAAGGAAAGTCAGTATGTACTGATGGATCTGCCTCTTCAGTGTTGCTTAGAGCCACAGAGGGAAGAGCTTGCCAAGTTGTCTGTTTTCCAGGAGAAATATGAATGTTTGTATGTGTATTTGTTTCAGGTGGCTAAAATTTGAAGAGGATGTTGAAGATGGTGGTGATCGGTGGAGCAAGCCTTACGTAGCAACTCTGTCTCTGCACAGTCTCTTTGAACTGAGAAGCTGTATTCTTAATGGGACGGTCATGTTGGACATGAGAGCAAACACACTAGATGAGATAGCAGGTTGCAGCAAAAGTTTTTTTGAAATATTTTATTTCTAAGTTTTAATCTCTACTTGAAATGCATTTTAAAAATATTCTTGAAAATAAAGTATTGGAAAAAATAGGTATGTACATGCTTTCTGCAATGTTTTTCTTCTGCTTATAAAGAGCTGGTCCTTCACTTAAAAGGAGCTCTGCTGATTGAGTAGTACCTCCCTTATTTACATGTTTTTAGGATAAGGTCTAGAATTTACCTTTGTTCTAATTCCTGAATGTGTTCTTTGTTTCTACAGATGAAGTATAAGTATCTTCCAGAGCATTTTAGGACTTATTTGTGCTCTTTAGTACCATAATTATTAATCATAACTTGGTTGATGTTAACTTGATGCCATTAGTGCAGTTGAGTGTTGCACATCTGTTATTTTTTTTCACCTTTGTAAGAGGTGAGCAGACATAAATTACGTGTTTGACCTAATGTGTTGAATGGCCTCACTAATCACATGGTCATTTTGAATACTATAGAATCAGCTTGGAAAGCTGAAAAGGGTACATAATTTGTAAAAAGCAAAGTTTTGATTGTTGAGTTTTATTAAATTAGTTATGGAAGTAATCTTAGTTTATAAGAGAGATCATTACTGCTTAATTCTGCGTAAACAGTGCTTTTTTTTTTTTTTAGTAGCAAATGTTGTAGGTGGATCTGGAACATATGAAGAGATTGCATGAATTTGTTTTAAGTTAACGTTTGGTGCCATTACGAAAGTATACTCTGCTAAGGATTATTATCCTACACAAGGCTATAAATGTATTGTCTCAATTCCCTGAATTAAGAATGCCTAACCTGGTGATCATAGTTCTCCCTCAAGCAGGCCAGGAGTTTCTTTTGAGAAGCCATAGCATAAGGCTGTGGGTTACCAGTGATTCCCAAGGGAGGTTGTACTGTACTGACAAAGACTTTATGGCATATAATTTTGCTTGTAAAGCATTCTGAGCTTTTTTCATTGTGAAAAGTTCTGTGCAATTAGGGTTTATCAATGCAGTTTATTAATGCATAAGTTAAGAACAGAAAAATACACTGGAAAGTTGTGTCACATAAAGTAGTTTTGGTTTGTGCAGGTTTGTGTTTCTAAATAAAAATAACTACATAAAAACAGCAGACTTTCAACTGTGTGAGCATACTGATGAGATGCACCTTTGCAACTTGATACTGTTTGATTCATCAGTTTTAGATGATAAAACTAGCTTTCATTTTACATTTCTTTTTTTAAAGTATGTGCATCACATGACATCAGGTAAAAAGCCTCAGGAGCTTGGGTCATCTGAAAGTGACAGAAGTTAGGGAATTCATCCCATTATCTTAAAACTTTCCTTCTAGTGTAGTTGTATACTTTCAAAATAGGGAACACCAGGTAAAGGCTTTAAGATGTCTGTTCTGCATCTTTTCTTTCTTTGTGTATTCACTTTTAGTTGAATACACAGGTGTTCTTTTTTCTTAAAAGGAAGTTGCAATTGAAAGTAAACCATAAAATGTTAAGTAACTTGTTTCTTAAAATGATTCTACAGTATTTTTGGATCTACATTCTCTGTTTTACTTTTTTTAATTTAATGACATCTTTGAAAATTTCCTGTGGATTCTTGAAGATGGCACTGATCTTGAAAAGGCACTTCTGTTTATCATATAGTTTCTTCTTTTTCATATGATTTGTTGCAACTACAGTGTTTGGGTGTGTGGAAAGATAGCTGCATATATAAAAATTTCATTTTTCTGTTGTTACTGTTCCGTAGATATGGTCTTGGACAACATGATTGCTTCTGGTCAACTGGATGAATCCATACGGGAGAATGTGAGAGTGGCACTTCTAAAAAGGCACCATCATCAGAATGAGAAAAAATTCAGCAATCGGATTCCCTTGGTTCGATCTTTCGCAGACATAGGCAAGAAACATTCTGACCCTCACTTGCTTGAACGAAATGGTGAGATAAGTTGTAGTGTCCAATTTGTTCTAACCTGTTTCATAATGTTTTCACTGGGAGATGAAGGAAAATTCAGCTGATAATTGCAGATAAGTGTTTTCTTCTTGATAAGCAATGAACTAATAGTAACAGTGAATGCCATTCATAGCTATGGGTGATGTTTCTGTGTATTTTTGAATTCACTCAAATGCTTCGCTCCTGCCTGTATATGTAGCATGCATTATTGTTTTGAAGTGTAGAAGTAGATGTACATTGGCCCTAATGCTTTTTAGACTACTCTTGAATATAATGTATAGTGTTTGAGGAATTTCATCATTGTGGCATAGTTTCATAGGTTTGTCAGGTAGCTTGCTTATTTAGTTTATGCAAGAGGTTTTGCTTTGTGGTCATATCATGAGTTCAGTGATGCTGACAATTACTGACTTAATTCAGTGTTATGTTTACATGGTGAGAGAGCTCACTATTCTAATGGTGAATAAATTACGTTTATCTAGGACACTGTTCTTGCCATGTTTTCTATAGAAAGATCCATCTGGGGGAGGAAAAAAAAATTGCTCAAGGGTATATGCAATATTTTTAGGGACTTTAAAATGCAGAGCAGTTTACTTTTGTTTTTATGGCTTGTTTCCATCTCTGATTTTTTTGTTTGTTTGTTTTTATGCTTTGCGTTAACTAAGCCATGTGAAATTTCAAGCTAAATTTATTAGTATAGTAAAGACTTAATATGGATTTCATGAGTCACTCCTTGCAACAAAGTTCCTTTCCAGTCTTTGGAAATATCTCATTTCTTAAAACATACGCTCTGCTTACTTAAGTGCTTTTTGGGTTGAATCCCGGTTCAGTACGTCTGTGGAGTGCTCTCAAGCCCAAGCTTTCTGATGCATGTTCTTAGCTAGTGAGTAAATGATGCATACTTTTCACTGACAGTTTCAGAGTCAGTTTTTCCTAGAAAGGAAACGTGACTGATTATATGGAAGAAATTGTAGTTCTGACTCTTCCTTTTTTGTTTAGCAAATGTGAAAGTTTCCAAATGAACTTGGTTTTACCCATCCTTTAACAGCTATATCCCCAGTGTTGATGTTTTCGTATGCTTGTTTCCTTTATTGTCGTATAGTCGTCCTCTACTAAACTGCTAAAACAAACACACATGTACAAGGTGCCTAAAAAATTATTACACATGTGTGTGTTTAGTTTTAGGACATCCAATGTTCGTAACTCAAACATCCTTACAAGTCCAGTGTAGATGTTATCCTTAGTGATTAATATGGATAAAATCAACCAATTTGCTTTGTTGGCCCTCGTGTCTTCACTGTGCTGCCATTAGAATAGCTCAACTCTAAGACTTCAGTTTGTATTTTAAATTGTTTGTATCTGTAGGACCCACTTTTCCATGCTGCGGGGGAATGTGTGTGACATTTACCTGGGTATACTTTTCTGTCTTGCCTCTGTCTTGCAAGTTGTTCTGGAGTTGTCCAGTGTATTGGTCTCTGTATAGTGCCTAGTACAAAAGGGAGACTAAATATGTCTAGTTTGGTTTTGCTCGATGGCATATTATGTGAAAACAGCATGGCTTTGATTTCACGGATTGTAGGAGAAGTAAATATTTCTCTTTTCAAGACAACTTTCATCTCAGGAAAAGTGTTTTTCTCTCTCTTTATTTTATTTTTGTGAATAGAACTAAACATTCTAATGGAAATATGAAGATACAGTCTCTATTCCTGCTTTAGAAAGAACTAGAATCCATTACAAGCTGAAATCTTGAAGGACCTATGACAAGAATATTCTCTTTAACATGAAAATAGTGGGGATGAATCCAGTGGAGACTGGATAGGGGAAGAAAAGTGACAATGAATTTTGGAGAGATGCGTTTGGTTTTAGGCAAATTGGGGGTATTTGGTAAGTCACAGTAAAAAAGATGGAGGAGGAACCATGTAAATTCCTCTTTATGGCCCCTTTAAGACTATGTATTGAGACTACATCTGGCTAGAAAACTTACAATTAAAACAAGACTTTTGTAGGAAGACAGTTGCATGTAACATGATTCAGTAGTTCGATTGTGTTTTTAAAAATATTTTCATAAAAAATATTAATTACATATTATGAATGCAATTGAGAACTCTTGTAATGTATTAACTGCTAATGATTTATATGGTAGGTTTTCTTGATGGCATTAGAGGTAGCTGTTGTGTGATTTGGAATAAGTTCTAGGAGGCATTAAGAGTCAGTTTCAAGAGATACTATTTTTTAGTTCTTATATTCAAAAAAATTCTTGCATATTTTAAAACAATATCTTCTCCCACATATCTTTGGTGTTCTGATTTGTACTTTCGAGTAACTTCTGACTTTTCTAATGTCAAAAATCAGATCTGCTCTCACCTTGTCTTACTTGCATGAGTATGACACTTTTGGCCCATGAAGCTTGCAATTTACTATGTAAATTGTTAATCCATGTTTGTTTCTCTGATTTAGTATTTCCCTGTTGTAAGCCTCATGGTGTTTCATTTGTTTTATCTCAGGGGAAGGCCTTTCAGCCTCCCGCCACTCTTTGCGAAGAGGTCTCTCTGCCTCAAATATTTCCCTGAGAGGAGAAAACCGTTTGTCAGTTCTTCTCAATTACCTTCTTCCCTCTTCAAGAGCTGGAACCCCGGCAACCTCAAGGTGTACAACCCCTCTAACTACCCCTCAAAACACACCACCCTCCAGTCCTACCTGCAGCCACCTGCCAATCACAAGTGCCCAGCCAAGTCCACTTCAGGGCAAGGATATTCCTTCGGTAATTATCCACCCACCTGAGGAGGACTTAGAAGTGCAGGAAAGCCAGGAAGAGAAGACAGAGGAGAATGTTGGCAAAACACCAGGCAACTATCAGAATTTAAACTATCCACGTGTGATGCTTTGTGCATCGGGATCGCTGCACTGTGATGTTTTTGGCACATAACTTGAGCACAGGAGATTGTGATAACAGTTACTTCTGCCTGCATGTTTTATTTCTTCTCACTTGTGACTGTTTTCATGTCAGCACTTCTAACATTTTAGCTTTTTAATGAAAGCTCGCAAAAAAAATTATTTATTTAACCTTCATTGGCGTAGTTGAAAAAGAATAAGGTTTTCAAAATTAATATGTTAGCAAAATGTCAAAAATGGTGGCCTTTTTCTATCACTCACAGTCCATGCCAGGTTTTGTTTTTATTGTATTTTTATCGGTGGATGAAGTAATGTTTTACACAAGTGATTGATATCCAGAGCTAGCTGCAGCCTAAGTCATAGTGAAGTATTAGGGTGGACTATTAAAAGAATTAGGAAGAATGCAGTAGTCAATCTTATCCATAGATTAGTTTTATTATGAAGTCATTGAGCAGATTTATTTTTGCTTTCGTGCTTTTAGAAAACAGAACCATTATAAAACATAGCAGTTTGATAGAACAGGCAGATTCGATGCATCTATTCCTGTTTCCAGGTAGCTTTCCATTAGTGAAGTGTTTCAACATCAGACATTATTTTGTTGTTTGATATGCAACGGTAAGATAAGGTAGTTCAGAACATTCCTAGGTCAGAGCTCATTAATTTATTAGCTTTCTTACTTAGCTTACTATTCGCTTACTGTATTTAATGTAATACTTGCTTTACTTTTGGCAAGATCACTTACACAGAGACTTCAGGATACTCCTTGGATAAAACAAGGATAAACCTTGTTTTTTAAAGGGATAACTTTGCTTTTTTTGCCTAAAAACTCCTGCTGCATTTTTTTTTTTTCTTTCAGAACTTCTTTCCTGCCATAATCTAGCTTTTAGGTTTTTCTGCTTTGTATCTATGTGTATTTAAAACAGATAACAACAGATGCTGATTTCACCCCAAGTCTTTCATCAGGGAAGTTTTTCTTGCTTTCCTTTCTTTCTAACTTAGTAATTAGATTGAAAGATTGTTGGAACTTAGTCCAGCCTAAACTGCTGCTGTGCACAAACTGTATTTGAAAAATACAATTTGTTTTGTTGTTTGCATGTATTTAGTGTAAGTATCCTTTTTTTTTTTTTTTTTTTTTTTTTTTTTTTTTTTTTTCTCACTCCAACTCTGTTCATCTCTTTACTAGGATTAGCTTCCAGGTAAAGCAGAGCACACTGTTACATAGAGCAGTAAAAATAAGCTAACAGAAAAGGCTGTGGTTATGTCTTTTCACATTTTGCAGCTGAACTGCTTGAAAGGAAAGAGTAGGTTATTTTACAGACTATGATCTTGAGTTGAGTAGAGACCTCCAACCTTACTTCAATTCAGAAAAGTGAACACAAATCCCTCTCTGCCTCCATGAAGGAAAATAAAGAGAATTCACGTGAAGACCAATCTCTCTTATGGGTAACCTTTCTAAGATAATTGAAAACCAGAAGTAAAGTAACAGCTGTAATCAGTTTTCAGTTCTCTTATTTTCTACTCATCTGACAAGAATGCCAGACCCAAGATCTCAAGAACCCGACAGAAGGCAAACAAATGAAGATTGAATACTTGATTCTATTACTCTATCACTGTTAAAGCTTTCCACCAGAATCTCCAAGTCACATTCAGACTACTTTTGTCCCTCAAGGCCTTGTTTCTCATAACTGAAAAATCTGAAAGTGATGATTTCCCAGTTAGTCCTTAAGTAAATATCTTTCCAGAGAAAGATGAACACCAATAATGATGGAACACATTTTTGTTTTGTTGGTTTTTTCCCCACCCCCAGTTTTTAATTTGAGACATCGTCTGACCACAGAGAGATGTTTTCCTTTCAGATGCTTTTGAAGACATTCTCAGACTATGATTTCTGGCCTGTAACTGAACTAATCTCTGTCTTGTGAGACAGAAGGGAACTCTGAAGCAAAAGTCATCTTCCTTGTTAGAAAAACCTACTTGTCTGAGTTCATTCCATTTAGGGATCGTGGTCTGTAATTCAGAATATTGCAGCCTGCATGCTTTTTCCACATCTTGATAATTGGGTTTGCCTTCTCTCAGTGAAGTCTTTTAATTTGCTAATAGATGGCTTTCTTTTCAGCATTCTTCTGTCTTTGTGCTATTCAGTTTTTATTTTCTTACATTTTTGTAAATAGCTGAAAGGATACTGAAATTGATGTGATTTACTATAAAGGGCAGTAAGGTGGGCACACTCTCAAACTGCCACTTGATTTTTATCAACCAGTCATCAGTTTATAAAAAGTGAAGCAGGCAAAAGATTCCCTTTAAAATTATTCTCTTTTGTCATCTATAAAGAACAGCTGTATTTTTTTTTTTTTTCAAACTTTGAAATGGTTGTATTATGAATTTTGTAGGACGAGCTAGGAGGGCAAATGTGTCAGAGCTACAGATGAACACTTAAAAGTTTAACGATGCTTGTGAATTGTAATCCCTGTGAGTAACAGCTAAGGAGCTTGTTACATAAGATCTCTTAATTCACTGCTAATTGTGTTATAAACCTATATAAAATAATGTTCAGAACAACTTTTACAAAAGTCTACTAACTGAAATACAATTCAGAAGGCTTTTACATATTTGATTTCTAGCAGTAAGTCCTCTATTTTTTTTTTTTCCACCCACTGCATTTTAATGTTAAAAGAAAAAAACCTAAATATTTCTTCAAGGGGAAAGGTGATGTGGCTTTGTCTTTAAAACTTTTCTATTTAATAACTATTGTCTGTATGGACATAATTCTGTTGGAATAGTTATGTTTAGGTGTTGAAGGGTAGAAAGTGATTGTGATCAATTGAACTAACTGAGTATAGTATTTATAATGTTAACTCCTTACTTGTGCATGGTTAGACTTCACAAAGGAAATTACAGCTTATTAACTTCATTTGCTTTTTTGCTTCAGGAAAAACTGACCACACCACTTAAACTCATATAAGCTATAGTGCTGAAGGCTTGGACCTGCATGTTTTTGATTGATGATGGCACTTTGAAAGAGTTTTTCGGAAATAAATTTGGGGAACTAATAAAATGAATTTAGTTGTAATTTGAAATGTTAAATAACATCAAGTTGCTAAACAGTAAGCATGGAGGGAAGCCACTGTGCATTTCCAGCAGTAGTTACAGTAGAACAGTAGCCAGAAGGTAGCCACTGAGGACTTTGGTTTTATTTTGACTGGAGTGGTGATTGATCTAGATACAAACTTTCTGCATAAAATACAGGGCTTAGGCTTTAGGCTTTGTTTAGTTGTTGTTTTGGAAGTATGTTAAGGCAAGCTTAACACCACATCTGAAAGGTCTAGTTTAGACAGTTAATACAAAAGGCTCCTCTAATGCACATTAAACAGAACAGAGGAACACTCCGTAATCCAAAAAGATAGGATATAGGTTTACTTATGCATCCTTAGACCAGTTTAAGTGCTACTTGCGTTGGGCTGAGCATGGCAACATGAAAGCCAGTAGATTAGAACACTTGAGTCATTTTATTTTTGCACCCTTCACTGAACATGCAATTCAGTGTTAGCTTAGCAAGCTATGCAAAATTATTGTGTCCTGTGTAGATATCAGAGGGATGCTGAACATTTAACTTGAGTATCTTCACTGTACATGACTCTTCAGCTAATATGCTAATGAGACGATTTAGTACAGTAATCATCTGGTTGGATTAATACTAAGAGCTTTGTTGTGCTGATTAAAGTCACGGTTTGTATGTAGTATGCTATTTGCTTGAACGGGTTTAGTTTGCAATCAGGGTATTGCTTCTTATAGTAGTAGCCTGAGGGTTGCCAATCTTTCTACAGTTGAAATACCTGCTACACAGCAAGGTAACAGGTGTTTTTTTGGTATTTAAGGTCTTCTAAATATAATGAAGATGCTATCTTAACAACTACTGGATTGGTTACAGTTAAAATGTCAACATTTGTTAGATTTTTCTACAGTCAGAATCTCTCTTAATTTCTAATGATGGCTCTACAAATGGCCATCATATTGCCTAAGGCAGTATTTACTTTTTATTTATTTTAATCATATTGTTATTTTGAGAGCACAGTGAATTGTTAATGTTGCATTTATCATACTAATGTAGAGCACTCTGAATAACTTGCACATTTGCTTTAAGTGAGCTGCCACGTTTTGTTTTAATACGTTGCCTCCTTGGTTTGCTTTCAATGCCATTTTGAACTCATCTCCTTTATTTGAATTTAGGGCTGTTAGCATCTCCTCAGTCAGCACCTGGAAATTTGGACAATGGGAAGAGTGGAGATGTTAAAGGTACTGGGGCAGGTGGAAGCAGAGAAAACAGCACTGTTGATTTTAGTAAGGTAAGTTACATTAAATGCCTTTATTTTTAACACAAGAGCTATGTAACAAAAATTGCATTAGCTCTTACTGCAGTCTTAGTTACATACAAGTGGTGCATAGTATCAGAATGTGGCATAAACTGTATATGTCAAATGTTGTGTAACTCTGTGGGACTGAACTTTTAGTTTGGTGGTTGGTGAACTTTTTTGTATTTTAATAACTTAAGTGTAGCCTGTGTACTTTCTCGTGTAAAAGGTGACATTTTGAGGTCTGCTACAAAGGCTTATAAAAACAATTTTATAGATAATGTGGAAGTGCTTTCTCCTAGGTGCTTTTATTTGGGAGCAGGCACGTGGCTCTTAGAGGGAATTCATTCTTTGTTTGAGTTTGCTATATGAAAGTTACTGTTCATCTTAATCACTAGGAGTGCATAATATCACGTTCTGAATCAAATCATTTGTACTACTTTAAATTCATTCCATGCCTCTTTGATAATTAAAATTTGCTGGGTAAGTTGCATTATGGCCATTACTGTAAAAGTCGGTCCGTAGTGTCATCTGTATTGTGTAACACAAAGAAAATTGGTTTGCCACGTTAAATAATTATGCTTAAGCAAAGGGAACTTACACTGTAGTTCTCATCTGATGATAGCAGGTGCCATTTATTCTTGCTCCTCTGTCACAGTTTTTGTGTTTTTGCTTGGCCTGTCCTTCTGTACACCTGCCTTGTCTCCTGTTGAGCAGGAGTCAGTCTCCTGGCACTGTAGTTGTGGCACACTTGGTGTGGGACTCAAGAGGCCATCTGTAAGTTCTCTAGATAGCGGTGTAATTGGTGCTTGTGCATGTATGTGTGGACAAAAGAGTTCATGTGCTTTTCTGAAATTATGTGCAGAAGTGAAAGCTTAGATCTTTCAGCTGTCATTCTTCATGGACGGAATGTAAACATACCAATTCTTTTTCAAAATTACAACTTCCTAATATATTTGAAATACACAACTGTGAATTAACTGCATCCCAGAAACCATGAGTAATTACATGAACTCTCTTTAGTTGATTGTGCTTAATATAAGTATGTCCTGTCACAATATGTTTGTCATGATAAGTAATCTTAGAAAAATGGTTATGCAGTCCGGAGTCTTTTAGAATATAATAGGAAGTAGTAATTGTACCTTAAAAGAATAATTTATTAATAATAACTGTCAGGCTGATATTTTATGCATATGTCTGTCTTTTCCATATTTGGGGGGTATTTATTTTGCTTTTGTATTTTTTGTTGTAGCTTTTACGTCTAGTAAGTACTGATAACATATGTTGCTTATAGAGTTTATGTTAACAAATGCACTTGTTTCATTTTCATGTGACTAGGTTGATATGAACTTCATGAGGAAAATTCCTTCAGGAGCAGAAGCATCAAATGTGTTAGTGGGAGAAGTAGATTTTTTAGAAAGACCTATTATTGCTTTTGTGAGGCTCTCTCCTGCTGTGCTTCTCTCAGGCCTCACAGAGGTTCCGGTACCCACACGGTAAATAAATGCCTGGAAAGTCTGGCTTTACTTTTTGTATAAGTAAACTTGTAGTATAAGTTAATAATATTTAATATCTCAAGTAGAATACATACGAAATCTCAGACTGTCAGCTTTGAAAATCTAGACTTATGTTGAACATTGTAACAGGTGGTTTGGTCATACCTCAGACCTAGAGGAGGTCGCTTCATTTTCTGCACACAATGATGCATTGTTGCATACAACGGTATGGTGTTTGACAAAAGTCTGTAAATATGTGGATTTTATTTACTTATTTATTTAAAAAATTTCTCAAGTGTGTGTCTGTCTTCATTTTTTCAGTCTATGTACTATAGCAACAGGCAAAAGTAATCCTGACAATGTTTGCTTCAATGTCAGAATTTTTAGATGGTAGTTACCAAAAGAGCTCACGATGTTTCTTGGGAAATTCAAACAGATTATTGTACTAATGGAGCTAAAATTTTCCTATCTTAAATTTTTCAGAATGCTACAGACTGGCATATATGGAATAGCATATTTTATTCTGAAGATGCAATCTCAATTTTGGTTATTGTAGTCAATAAACATAACATAGAACTTCTTGTGCTTTGAAATGAAAGCACTACTTTTTTGACCTGGGAACACTGTTTTCATGGAATATAGTAAAAACATTTACTGAAGTTTACTCTCAGTTTTACAGCCTTTTGAACTTTTAAGTACTAGCCCTGTTTAAAAAAAAAAAAAAAAATAATTCTGCTAGTGATGTTCTGATTATTGTGAGTGGAAATGGAGCTTATCTGATAACATGTGCTGTGTCCCACCCCCAGATTGGACTTCCCTCCTAAAATGTCACTTTCACCCTTTTGGGTAAAAGTAGTCCAAAATGTAGAATCCCTTCCCTTCCACTGACACAAGACCCAGGATATGAGTATTTCTGATGTGTTGCTTGAAGTACATCTGTGAAGCCATTTTGTGGTGCACCTTGTCAGAAATTGAGAGGGGTTTGACTCCCATTTAGGGTGATCATTAGAAAACCGAGAACAGGTCCTAAAGCTCTGAGGCCCTGTCTGAGAGCTCTTTGCCGGTGAGAATGGCGGAAGAAATGCTCATTGCACTGTAGCCTGTGGATTTTTACTGTTTTTTTTTTTGTTTGTTGGTTTGTTTTTTGTTTTTTGTTTTTTTTAAGTGTGTGTGTGTGTGTATGTGTATATATGTATATATATATTCAGCTTCTTACAGTAAATATGTATATTCAACCTCTTACAATGAATATATATATTTATTATATATATATATATATATTTTATTGTAAGAAGTTGAAAAATTTTATCTAATTAAGATTTCAAAGTAATTTTTGTTCTAGAAGAGGTCCGGTGTTAACTTTGAAATCTTTTCTTAGTTTTGTGGCAGTCTATGAGATCTGAAATGGTAAAGAAGATGTTTCTATTTCACCAGCAGATTTTCTTCAAACATTAGTTTGAAAGAAGTCTCTGAATGTCTTCACGTGAGTCATCCCAATTCTTGTTTGATTTCTCCGTAGGTTTTTGTTTTTATTGCTGGGACCAGCAGGAAAAGCTCCGCAGTATCATGAAATTGGAAGATCAATAGCAACACTTATGACAGATGATGTGGGTGATGTATTTTAAACATCTGTACTTAAAGACTCAAATACTGTATTTACAGACTTGTTAATAAATGTTTAGGGAGTGGCATGTTTAAGAAAGGGAATCAAACTGGCTAAATGAAGAATAGTAAAAACTTTTTTTTTTGTGTTAGGGAATTAAATGGCAGTAAAACGTGTTTTTTCCTCCTGCTTTTCTTGTAGAATTGCTTCATGTATTTCAGAAAAGTTATCTTAGGCTTGATTAACGTATTTTATTTTCATATTAAAAAATATGAAATAAAGCTATTAAGTAGAACTACATCTGATAAGAGTGTTGGTATCAAAAATGACAGCAAACTACGTGAGTGCTTAAGGCAAAATTTAAGAGTGCATTCATTTGAGTCTTAACAGGTATTTTCTATCAAAGCAAAATTGAATAGTTAATATGAGAATTTTACAAGGAATTTGTAGCCATATTCTTGTAGCCCTGATGGACAGTTTTAAAGTGCACAGTGACTCAACTATGGTCATTCTACTGAGCAAAATTAGGATGTTTTAATTCTCATCTTGTATTGAGCGCCATCTACTGAATTGAGAAATACTAAAACTAAATATCCTAAAAATTCTTCACTCTCGAAAAAATTTAAGTTTGGAAATGTAAACCAGACTGATTATTTTACAATGGGCAACTAATCCATAATATAGTTTTTGTTCAGCATGCTTTAGTTGCAGATTCTAATTTTTAGGTGGCCTGATTTTCAGGAATATTTTAGATCACTGAAAAAATATTCAGTGGCTAAAAAAGACATAGAAAACCTAAACAGGCTTTAATTTACTGTAGGAAATCTTAATGGTTAGATCTTTAGAGATTAATGGTTCAGGCTTCAGTACATGCAGGTACGATTTAGGATCATCTTCTTTAGATGGATTTTAATAGCAAAGCTAGCATTTCTTTTCTCTCTGTAAAACGTACAGTTTGTTTTGTAGTGGCCTGTGAAACAGTATAGCTGAGGTGGGGTTTGGTTGTTTATTTATTTTTGAACAGTAAGAAGATTGACTACTTTTGCCTCTTCTTAGCTGGAGGAGTGACAAACAAAGTTTCCCAAGAATTTTTTTTTTTATGTTTAAAGCTTGTTTATAGTTTTTCCGTCGTTAGGTTTTCTTGTTTGCTTTGTCCTCATTTAGCACAGTATGGCATTGCAGTGACTGCAGGGCAAAATTTTAGGGCAGCGCGATACTAATTTGATTTATTGAATATTGAAGATTATAGTTTTAATAAATTTTAGAAGTTTTTGTTTTTGAAGATGAGACAGCCTTGTTTTATGATCCATAAAGGTTTGCATACATGTTGTCCTTAATGTGAAAGTATGCGAGTTTTACTACTGAGGACCTTTCAGAAATTTCCCATGCTTTTTTAAAAACAAACAAGCATTCCTTGTAATCATTTCCTCATTTGAAAATTTAAAGAAATAAAACAAGGATTGTTGGGTTCTTTCTCTTCATAGGTTTTTCATGACGTTGCCTATAAAGCTAAGGACAGAAATGATTTATTATCAGGAATTGATGAATTTTTAGACCAAGTGACAGTACTACCTCCAGGAGAATGGGATCCATCTATACGAATTGAACCACCAAAAAGTGTTCCTTCCCAGGTAAATAAATAAATAAAACGGAAAAAAAAATCTAGCAGGGAGCCCCCGTGCATTTCCAAATGCAAGTTAATTGTTCATTGAGTACTGACTTCAGTAAAGTATCAAGAAGGCTGACAAAAATTCGTAAGAAAAAGTATATCATTCATTTATGAAAAAAGTATTGGATGAGTTCCCTGCCTTGTTTTTGAAGAAAATCGTATTTAATCTATTTTCTTTTCAAATAGTGAAATGAGATTCTGAGGTGAAAGAAGAGCTGTAACGCTGTACCTGTGTTCATACTATAAATTTTATTATTAACCTGTGATCAGTAAGAATATTGTGATTCTTATAAAAACTTTGAGTGCACCGTTGATTGAAAATAAATTTTAATGTATATCAGCTAACAAATAATGTTTATTGAATGTTAATGATATAGATACAAGTAGGTCAAGAGTGATCCCTTGTTCCACAAGGCTTAGAATTGAGAGCAATGGAGAGGTGTTACCTTAGGAAGCTGTGGCTTCTTCCCTTTCTTATTCTCTACAACCGCTGCAGGGATCAAAAGTAGAGGAGAAGACTGCTCTTGATCCAGAAGGCTGATGCTGGTGTTGAACTGCAATCTGAGGAGTCAGTGGAATTGAGAAGGAGCAGCAGTACAGTCTATTTCATGAGTAGCGCAAGCCTTCTACTCGATGTGTTTCCAAAAAAAACCCAAAAAAACAAACAAAAAAATACAAAGGGTGATGAATTTTTTTTTTTAATTGTTTTTTGGAAATGCAGGATTGGCTAAGAAACATACAAGGAGCTTGCTGAACGGAGGAATGACTTCTCGTTTATACTTCACTAAATACTGTATTTGTTATAAACTGAGGTCAGTTTCTCATACTAGCTGAAGGCTACTGCTCTGGAAATGACTGAGGGAAAAACAACAACTTTGATTTCTAGGCCACATCGCTGAGCCTTTACTGTGTTTTAAAAAGGCAGACTTTGTTTCATCATATCTCAGGGGAGGTAATTGTTGTAGAAAGGGAAGATTTATACCATTGTGCAAGCCACTAATAAGGTCTTTTTGGGAGTGTTCTACAGCTCTGGTCATCTGTATTTAATAAATAATGGGTTTGGTAAATGAGGAACTGATGATCAGCTGGGAATATGAAAAGGTTTGGAAGATGTGGAGTTTCTCAACGCTCTATTTAAATTGTTTTTAGTTCAAAAGCAATCTTCTTAAAATGTGTTTGTGTTGGGTTTTGTTGTTGTAGGAGAAAAGGAAGATACCTAAGTTTCCAAATGGATCTACTCCTACAGGAGAGACTCTCAAAGAAGAAGGTCATCATGCTGGACCTGAACTTGAGAGAACTGGAAGGTGTGTTCTCTTCCCTAAATACTAGCTACCACAAAGAAATAGAAGTGGTAAATCTTCACAGCCTTTAATGATGAGATTTGAGCAGAAAAAAATACAGTATGCATCCATTTTCCTTTTCAAGTGTTGGGTTCTTGCCTATAAATGGAAATCTGCTTGAACCATTTTCAAGCCTGTGGCAATGTTTCTCAACACATTTGTGAAGGATTTTGTATAAGATGCTGCCTAATTTAACTGAATTTTAAGCACTGATTTTTAATTTAAAATTATCAAGAGCACGCAATTATTGTAATTATAGTAGGAATGTACAGTTTTCAATATTGGGCTAGGTACTAAAAATTTCCATTAGTGCAAACCTGTTTTATCGAACTTGTATAAAGCCAAACAAAAAGGAGTATAAAAGTGGTGGAAAAAAATACTGTTTTGGTTAGGTTTCTTTTAAATTTGAAATAAAATGGAAGGAATTTTTGAGTTGAGTTGTATTATTGTTCTCTATTAGTTCAGAAATACTTCCCAAAAAACTCTGAAACAGTGGAATTGTATCTGGATAAGACTTCGTCTTATGTCATACGAGTAATTATACTAACTGAAAAGATCTGGAAAAGATGTAAAAAGGTTTTATCCTCAAAATGATAAGCGTCCAAGTGATTTGCATCTTCCCCATACCTTTGCAAGAGGAACCATTTTGGCTTCATTATACTCATTTGTTTCCTTTCTGGTACAGTATGTAGAGCTGAATGATTTCTGCCCACAGAATTATCTCTAGTTAAAACTATTGTGAATTACAAATCCTTAAGGGAAAAAAAAAAAAATTGGATTCCTATGAAGAACAGTAAATGCAGTTTTTTGCAAGTACAATTTCTACTTAATATTTAAGGCTTGATATTTTTTTAGAAATGCAAAATGCCTTTTTGATTTCTTGCTTATAACTTTCTCAGTTCAACTGATTGATACATATTTGTTTTTGTATTTGTACCATTTAGAAATATCTCCTTACCCCAAATTTTTCACTGTTAAATAAATTCAGGTTTATTATCTTTATGGACTTAACCATACTTATGTAGAGAATTTGGATCAAAAACAGAGCTGCAACTACCAGTTGGAGTATTGATATTGAAACATATCAGTGTGGTGGTCTTGGTTGAGGTTTAGCATATAACTCTTGTTTCTTGTTCTGAGTATCATAAGCCAGGTTTACCTTTAAACATTACTTAGGTAATGTTTAATTAGGTAAAGATATTTGTAAAGATATCTTTTCAGTATCTAGCCCATGATATGCATACCTAGCCAGCTTTTAAAAATGTAGATGATCTGTTTGATTATATTTTGGAAAAATACTGAATCGGAATAGATAAGATTATCATGTATATTTAAATTGTGTTATGATTTAATCTGGGTAATGAAATAGCTAATTTGTGCTGGTAGTGGGCACTGGCAGTCTTGTGTAGCCCATAGTTTTGAACTAGCTAGAATCCTTTAGTGTACAGTTTGACGAGTTTCATCTCACCTATTTAGGCTTTTTGGTGGTTTGATACTTGACATCCAAAGGAAAGCACCTTTTTTCTTGAGTGACTTCAAGGATGCATTAAGCCTGCAGTGCCTGGCCTCGATTCTTTTCCTATACTGTGCCTGTATGTCTCCTGTAATCACTTTTGGAGGGCTCCTGGGAGAAGCTACACAAGGCAGAATAGTGAGTACAAAAAAAAAATGGTAGTGGCCAGGCTTTTAGACCTTCAGAGGCAAGTCACTGTGTGCATTTGTCTCGTTTACTTATACTTGTATTTGAAGAATTTACCCACAGCACTTGATTAGCCTGCCCCAAAGCAGATCTTCCCCAAAAGGTAATTGCTGTGGAAAATGTGGGGAACCCATGTGAACAGGAGAAGATGCACAGTGGAGGTAAAAAATAAAATTATTAAATTAAAAAATGTTTATCCTACCTCATTGGAGAGTATCTTCATGAATTGAGAAAGGGCATTGCCTTCTTTTTGGCTACTTGAATAAAATTAATGAATAGCAGTAAAGGTGCACCATCCCACTAGGCCTACTTCAGGCAAAGTCAGAGGCTCAAGGTGGATAGCCAAGAATATGTACTGGCCTTGAGTAGTAGGCCTATGAGGATGATAATGCCTACAGTGTTACAGGTAGCAGTCAATTCTTTACTTAAACAATGGACAGGATATGTGTTCACTTTCACCAGTGGTATGTTATCAATAAAAATAAAGAAGAGATAAGTTTTAAGAGCGGAAAATACTCTTCACTGAAAGTAACTTGGATATTAACCATAAACTTCTGGTACTGCTGCATTGGCAGTGTGTAACGCCAACACCTTTTTAACCAAAATGTTTGGTTGCGCTTTAGGTTTTGGAATGAGGAAAGAGTACTTCTATCAGCAATGTTAATAACTTATAGTTTGTGTTAAACAGCGTGTGAGTAAATTAGTCTGAAGTGTATTTTCTGTTTCTAAATCTATTGCAAAGAAATAAGGCTTTGTCCTTTTGGGGAAAGGAAGGGGTAAATTCAGAAATGTCCCTTTACAAATTTATAATTATGGTAAAGTTTATAATGCTGTAAAATTCTTTGTGATACGTAGACCAAATTTTAAAGTTGTACTCAATTAAAATTTAGTTAACTTTTATCACTTTCAAGTAATGCTGCTGACTTGATTATTTGTTTATTGATGTATTTCTTCAAGCCGATAGTGCACAGAAAAAATGTAATTTACTTCTGTATTTGTTATTTCTGCCACTGTAAACGTAGGGATGGGTTTTCTTGTGATTATCTAAATGTTGATGTAATCTATGAATGTACCTCGTGCAATTATGAAAATATTCTCCTTTTAAAGCTTGATTCTTAAATACCTTCTTTCTTTTAGCTATCTGGAATTGTTTGCGGGTTTGTTCCTGCCTTCAGATTCTTGGTGTGCATCATTGAATATAAAACTTAGTTACTGCACACATATGTTCAAGCACTGTAGCTGACACTGTAAGGTACACAGTTTGTGTTTGAAACTTTTCCTCACATTCCCAGAGGTCATCACCTCCACAGTACTCCTGTCCCTGCCACCTTGATTGACAGCCCCCAGGTTAATGCATTGACTATGCCAAAAGCAGTAGTTGAAAGGCAGTAGCTAAATAAGATATTGCGTTTATGTATATATATATTTTTTAATGTAATGAAAAAAGGATGCATGCTTTTTTGTTTTTAATAGCCCCAGTTCAGCAAATGCCTTTGACCTATTTTAGATGATTTTCTGAACTGGGCTTAAGTTTGCCTAATTTTTCTTTTCTTAAGCTCATGTAGTTACAAAATAGCAAATGCATGAAAATTCCACAGCAAACCCCGTAATTTGTAATGTATTACTTTTCATAGTTCTAAGTGGTATATTTAGATATTTTACAACAACATCATTTTAGGTTCTAGAAAGCCCTGTCTTTCTCTTGAGGTACATTATAACATTTCTTGCTAAAAATAAATATTATAGTAAAACTTGCAAATCGAGAACTAAAATACGTATCTTTCTTCGATTAAAAGAAATGCATTACCAGGTGGGACATTGGTTTACAGCTCATCTATTTATGGTGTCATGTATACAAAAACCAGTATTGTTCAGTAATTTCCCCTGCACCACCTTGTCAATTTTTTTTTGTTTTGTTTTGTTGTTTCGTTTTGTAATGCTTGGCTGACTGATGCAGGCTTGATGCAGCACAGTGTCATGTTTTAGTACAGGTGTGTTGCAATATGTATCTATATTTAGATGTGTATATATATCTTTTTTTGCAGAGAGAGAGAACTTTTTCCATACACTATGTGTTGAATAATTTTGTTTTTCAATTGGTAGTAGTTGTTGGTGTGTTTTTCCTCCTTAGTTAGCAGGACTAGTAACTTGTTGTTTTGGATGGCTTTATACTTCTCAAGAGCAAAGCTTTCCAAACCTTTTGTCCTTGGTATTGTTACTGCAAAACAGTGTTAACAGTGTCTCAAGCATTAATATTAATTGTAATATTTTTACATCTTGTCTTGTTTCTATGTAAATGCATCTTAAAAATGTATTTATGCAGATGTGGCGCTACGTGCTAACCTGAAAGGCAGCATAGTTAAAGCGGTTTCTTTTCCCCTGAACAGAGTGCAATAGAATCCCTCTTTGGAGCCTCGTTAACTGGGATTGCCTATTCTCTCTTTGCTGGGCAACCTCTCACTATTTTGGGGAGTACCGGACCAGTTCTAGTATTTGAAAAAATATTATTTAAATTTTGCAGGTAAGTAGTGATGTTGGCATTACCTTGGTGATCTGTGTAACTGAAGAGACTGTTAGATAGCTATAACTGAAAACAGGCGTTTTGAAAGTAGGCGACCATGAAGATATAAAGGCAGCAACAAGAAACTGAGCTATGTGTGTAGTTTGTAAAAGCTCTGGGGCACTTCGCACTGGTGGGGAAAGCCAGTGATGAAGTGGGTGGGACTTAGTCAGAAGTGGGTTTTTTTTTTTCCCCTTTTCTGTGGGGATACTGGCTTTGATTCTGCAGGGGTTGACAGGGATTGATCTGCCCTTGGGGAAGGACTATCCAAATTGTTCTGGACAGAACATCCTCATGATGCTTCCTGGGAAAGGCAGTTGCACCCGCAGTCTTAGAGATACTCTGCAGTGTTATTCAGCACCAGGGGAAGATAAAGTTTCATCTTTCTTCAAAACTAGCATCAGGGATGAGAAAAGCTGTGAACACATGCAGAGCTTGGCCTCAGTATCCATTTTCAAATAGAATATGATAAATGATTTTAGACTCAGTTAATTGTTTTATTTCAATTTCTTTTACACAGGGATTATGGGCTTTCCTACCTCTCCCTACGAACTAGCATTGGTCTGTGGACTGCATTTTTATGCATAGTGCTTGTAGCAACAGACGCCAGCAGCCTTGTCTGTTACATCACTCGATTTACTGAGGAAGCTTTTGCAGCGCTTATATGCATCATATTTATTTATGAGGCATTGGAAAAGCTTTTTCATTTGGGAGAAGTGTATGCCTTCAATATGCACAATAATTTGGATAGACTGACTTTATATTCGTAAGTATCAAGTTCATATCTGTTAGTGCAATACATGAGGAGAATGTGTATAGTGTAGTGGCATATCATTTATGAAACTGCAGCGTGTGCCTCTTAGTGGTAGGGTAGGAGGAATGCTGGGGGTGGCAGGAGCATGAGAAATCTCTGAAAAATTCTATTCAGGGTGCTGTGGAATTGAAATTTCTGTTAGCATTGGGTGGTTTAAAGAGATGAGGGGCTGTGACAATGCCTGATTTATCTGCAGCTTGATTAAAGGTCAGCTTATGTTCTGTTAGCTAAACAGGAGTTTTGCCTTGCCACTTCAGGAAATCATGATGGCTTCCCTCATATGGGTGGGGATTATTTCCAGGCAGCAGAGGCATGAAGCTGTGCTAAAACGAGGAGTTAACATATTTAAACACTGTTGGTTTCTATTGCAATTATGGGGGATACTTGACTTTTTTAGAATTTCTTTTTTTATAAGAGAGTGGAGAAAAAAAGAAAAAATACCACCACTTTTTTTTTTTTTTTTATTTTTAAATCCTGCTTTAGTAAAGCTACTATTTCATCTTAATAATTAGCAGTAAAACTATCAATTCATTTAAGGAATGCAGTAAGCAAGCTATTTAGATGTACTTTTTTTTCATATTTGATAGATGTGGGAGTTATGCATCTTATCTACTTTTTAATGCAGAGCAGTCCTGTTTCTGAATTAAAGTGGTTTGCTTACACTGTGAAATCAGCATTAAGTAACTGTCATACCATGTTCATTGTTTTTTTTTAATTTTTTTATGATCTGCTGCTTTATCTTTTGCTCTTCAGTATACATTTTTCAACCTTAGGATATGGTTTTATGAAATGCGATAAGTCGAATCAAGAGCTTGCACTTGATAGAAGGAGAGTCTGCTAACCATTGATGGGGAAAAAACTGCACAGTTCGCATAGTTTAAAGCAAATCACAGTCAGAGCTGTTCCTTGATTCGTTGTCAATGCATAATTAACTGTCAGATAACGGTATGTTTTGGTCCAGAGTTGTTGTAAGGTGATCTTTGAACTTGCCTTATTTCACATTCTGCTTTGCATACAATGAATGAAATAAAATAAAAAATCCAAATGATACCACTTTCACAGTATGTGGATGAAGTATGTTCCCTTTGTTTTCAGGTGTTAGTCTGTTCAACAGCTGGCAGATGAGTTGTATAGTTAAGTCAATATCTTGTTTCTTCTAATTATTTAAAAGATATATGTTGGGCTTTTTGTCCAGTCTATAAAATCTCGTGTGCGGTCACTTCTTTGGGACTCTCAGCACCTCTTCTTCACCTCCTCACTTGTGATCATAGTTCATTTTATGTTAGGAGGAGACTTGTACTTTGCTTCTTTCATAGAACATTGGGATAAACCCTGGCTATGAATGTATTTGTTGTTTATGTGCAGCACCAAATCCCACCCTGCAGTGGAGCATGGAATGTGTGGCGTACAGAAGCCTCCATCCTCAGTGCCGCTCTCAAGGGGCCCAAGGTCCTTCTGATTGAGGCCCATTTTTTTCTTCCCCCCCCGCCTTGAAAACTTTCCACATGATGCCATACGATATGGCACATCTTTTTGGCTGATCTAAGCCAGCTGTCCTAATTCTGTTCCCTCCCACCTCCTTGGGCCATCTGCCTCAAATGGCCTTGGCTTTGTTCAACACTGCTTAGCAGCAACTATAAGCGTTAGTGTGTCATCAACATTGTTTTTTCTCCTAGAACAAAAACATAGCATCATACCAGACACTTTGAGGAAAAGAGCTCTGTCCCAGCTGTGAATGAGACAGCACTTAAAAGTGTATCATCTGGGTTTTTTTTTGTTTGTTTGTTTTTTTCCTTCCTTGCCCTCAGATGTGTATGTTCTGAGCCTCAGAACCCCAGCAATGAAACCTTGAAGGCCTGGGGGAAGATGAATAAATCTGTGGAAACTATTGCATGGAGTAACCTTACAGTAACTGTGAGTATCTAAAAGGCAGATATCTGTATCTGTCTCTTTGTTTTTATACGTACATAGAAACACACGCACACACAAAAATTAGATCTCACAACACATAATACTTGTGTTGATCAATATTTCTTATCTGGTTACTTTTTCATAGCATGGATTGTTTTTTTTAAAACTGTATTTGCAGTTCTTTTATTGCACCCATAATGCTAAGCAGGCATTGTACTGTTTTAGATAATTCATTTTGTGACAGTAAATTCTAGTATCATAAATGATTGCTTGAGATAGCCATGTAAATACTGGTGGCAGAGCAGTCTTCTTCCTGAAGTGCAGATGAATATGATGAGCAGAATAAACAGGAGATAATTTCCTTTTATTTCCTGGAAAGAATGGATAAATATTTTTAAGAAAATGCAAAGGTAGAAATCGAAGTTAAAGTGTGCTAGCAGGTACATGTCCTTAGATCGTGTTAGACAGGGGTATAAAAGTGTGTGAGAAATTACTTAAAATGTGATTGGATGAAAAGAATAATTCGGAAAAAATTGAAGGTTAAAAGAAAACATGTTCGCAAGAATAAGCATGGAAGTGTTACTTTTTGAGCTGGATGTTTTGCAGCCACATCTGGTTAATCCCTTGGGTGTGATCAGTCACCTAAATGTAGATGTCTACAGTCACTTTGCGTATCCTAGCATCTGATCTACACCTACCTTTAGTATAATTTGCATTGGCTGTGGATTTGGTGTTGAATTTGCTTACCTGTGTGTGCTTCCTTAAGTCTTCTCAAGGTATTTAAAATGGCAGTAAATATCTGTGTATGGGCTGTGCTGGTGTCTGAATCTGGGGCTTACACTGAAATTAGGATGTGTTTTGCACAGCAAAAATACTACTGAAGTCCTCAGTGTTATACTAGAATTTTAGCTGTTCTGTGTTTTCTGCATACCACCTGTCTATTCCTAGTCTATTGTAATTACCCAGAAAGGCAGTGAACGTAGTATTTAAAACTTATTTTATATTTTATTTATCTTATGTAACTTCGCTTTCTCTTGAACAATTTTATTTTTCTCAGGCAGAACTGATCCAAGATTTTGTGGTGCTTAAAATCAGAATTAGTTCTTAGGAGAATTTTTTACATAGATACAACTTATGTATTTTCATAAATAAGCCTGTTTAAAAACTAGGCTGCTGAAATATTACTTCCAGCTTTGTTGGCTTCATCTTTCCTTGTGCTCTGTGTCTGTTTCCCTTTGCCTTTCAGTGAGCCTTTTAGATAAGGATTATTTGAATTTTTCTTTTTTACTCAGTTCTGTTATTTAAAATATTTTTCTGCTACATTAGATTTTTTTTTTTTTCCTGTCATTTGGATTAATATAATTTTCTAAGAATCCATTTTTCCTTTAGTCATATCAGGATAAAATTCAAGAATGGAGGTGGGGGAAACTGAGGACATCTCATTTTTATGTCCGGCGAGTTGAATGAATAGTCTGCTTTTCCTGAACATAATTCTCTGCCTTAATTTACATGGTCAGTCTTTTGATGTATTGAGAAATAGAATAGAAATGAGGTGAATATGATTTGGAAAAAAAAAAAAAAGTTATTTGGGGCTTTTTGAGATCCTGAAAAAAAAATGAGTAATTGCTACCGTGACTCTTCTGGAACAAACAGGTTTTTTTTTGTATTTGAGGATGAGGTAATGATGGAGGGGAGAAGGCTTTTATGTTTATTTGCTATTGGTAGGTTACAAGTTTGAGTACATTAAATGACTAAAAATTCAGAAATTTGAGGATTTCCTCTCTTTGCAGGAATGTTTAGAATTTCATGGTGTGTTTCATGGATCTGCTTGTGGCCATCATGGACCATATATTCCAGATGTTCTCTTCTGGTCTGTCATATTATTCTTTACAACATTTTTCCTCTCCTCTTTCCTTAAGCAGTTCAAGACCAAACGCTATTTCCCAACTAAGGTAATTCTGATTAGAGGTGACTGTTACTTTGTGGTAAATACATTGATATTGAATACATTAATATAGCTTAGAAGGGTTGAATTTGTTTATTTTGCTTCAGAACTTTGTTTTGAGAGTGTAACTTTAACCATATTTCCTCTAAGATGGAAAAGGAAATGGTAAGCAACGTTCTCTTTAAATTCAGGAAATTAAGGTATTAAATCGACTGCTGAAAATTCAGTGCTTAGTATTCTTTCTTGCTGTTGTAACAAAATGTTCTGAATATTAGAATATCTGAGCATGTCTGTCTTTCATACTAATGGCTATTGGCAGATATCATCTGGAGGGATTATTTTCCCAGTTCTCTTGCTTAGTAGTACAGAATAATTGGTTGCTTTTTCCAACCTGATGATGTCTTAAGTGTGTTGAGTTGTTCCTGAGGGGGATTACTGTTTCTAATAGAAGATAATATGATGATTGTCCTTATACTGTATAAATCAGTCCGTTTCTACTAGGCAAAATAAAGTGGGTAGATCTTCTCTGGAGCTCACATTGTATTCCTAATAATACAACTATATATACAATAATTCCTAATTCCTAAGTTTTGTTCCTGAATTTGTTAGAAAATATCCCTCCCCTTCAAATTGAACATCAGATTTATTATTATTGATTTCAGAACAATCCAGTGGTATTTCTGAATTAAGCTGCAGGAAGCTAGCTGTGATGACTCCTCCTCTCAGCCGGGCTGAGAGGACAGAAAGATGTGGAAGAAGTTAATGTGAAGCAATCTGCTTCTTGTACTAGATAACTTTAGATGGGATTATCAGGTGAACTGTTGTACAGAATACTCAACTTGAGGCTATGCTGGCAATAAAATGCATGTAATGTTCAGTGATGTAGTATAATATAAATAGACTTCACTGTTCACAGGGAAGAAGATTCTCTTTCTGCTGATGTAAATTATAATGATGAAACAACAAGAGTTAACACAAGCTTTTTTCTTTATAGGTGCGTTCTACGATCAGTGACTTTGCAGTATTTCTGACAATTGTAATCATGGTTTTGATTGACTATCTTGTAGGAGTGCCATCTCCTAAGCTTCATGTTCCAGAGAAATTTGAAGTAAGAAATAAAGCCTTTTTTTAAAAAATGCCTTTTAAATGCTTGCAGCTTCAGTAACAACAGAACAGTAGTATTAAATAAAAACAGGAATTTAACTTTTTGGCTTGCATTGTAGTTTAAGTAATCTCCCCTTTCTGTTCTGAATAGCGTCTCTCCTGACAAAACACTGCTTCATTCTGTAGTATTACTGAAAAGTATGTAGTCTTCACTGCAAATGTGCAGAAATCAAGGAATGGAATGGATGGTCTATTTCTTTTCCATATCTCATTCGTATTTAACAATCAGTCAGTCTTTAGGTCAAAACCACTGGGGAAAAAAAATAAAGCTTGTATTTAAGAGACTGTTTACATGTTCACTGCAGGTATTGTTTGTAGCAATGAAGTCTATACTTTATTTTACTGAATATTTGTTTCTTTTTTTCCAGCCCACGCATAAGGACCGAGGATGGTTCATAGACCCTCTTGGAGGCAATCCTTGGTGGACGCTCCTGGTAGCTGCTGTTCCTGCTCTACTTTGTACCATTCTCATTTTCATGGATCAACAAATAACAGCTGTTATTATAAACAGAAAAGAGCATAAGCTGAAGGTGAAAGTCTATCCGTTTTCAGAAAACTCTAGTTTTGTATAAGTCAGGTTTATTTTAAATCAGATCCAGTCTAAGTCTGCAAAACAGCTAATAAATAAATGGGTATATTGGCTAATATAGAGTGACTGTAATTTTGCAGGCACTTTAAAAATCTATGACTTCCATATAAATGTTACTTTCCAAGTTAGTTATAAATTTTGCATCATATAAATAGAAAGTTTATCAAATGATTCATTTCTTTGCTTGATTTCACAGAAAGGCTGTGGTTATCATCTTGATCTGTTCATGGTTGGTATTATGTTGGGAGTATGTTCCATAATGGGCTTACCATGGTTTGTCGCAGCAACTGTCCTGTCTATAAGTCATGTTAACAGCCTGAAAGTTGAATCTGAGTGTTCTGCACCAGGAGAGCAACCAAAGTTTTTGGGAATCCGGGAGCAGCGAGTTACAGGATTGATGATTTTTGTCCTGATGGGGCTGTCAGTGTTTATGACCTCTGTGTTAAAGGTAGGATTTTTACCAAAATACTTGGATTTTCTTACTGGGATATAATATTTTGTGATGTTAGCACATCTTATTACATCAAGTAATACATGTTTAGGTCCACTGTCAAACTATGTTTTTAACATCAGGTGTTGATTGAATAGAAACAACCAGAGGAGGGAGATGTGGGGAAACTGAACGAGCTAAAAGTATAGTGAGTAGAGAAGAAAGCAACCTTTGTCCATGTTGCATGATTTTCTTCCTACTGCTTTTTTTTTTTTTTTTTTTTTTTTTTTAGGTACCCAAGTCTGTGTTACTCAAAATAGTTCTGTAATTCTTATGTGAATAAATAAACAGAGAAAGAAAAGGAGTGTGATAAAGTTACTTGAGCAGAAGTAATGTAACAAGGCCAGTGAAGCAGAAATAGAGTCCAGGAAGTGATAATCAGAAATGACATTGCCTCCTTTTCTTTCTATTTACCTTTTTAAGCTGCTTTTGAGGTCTAAAATGTAAAGATTATCTTTCAGAGTGTTGTGAAATGGAGGTGAAATAGAGATTTTGCAGGTCAAATTAGGGCCTCAGTGTACACTTTCTCTATAAATTTGTATCAGTTCAGTGAGCTTCCATTGTGTCAACTCCAGCTGTTAGAAGAGAGAAATAAATAAATAAACCACAGCTGTCTTTTAAATGACAAAATAGCAGTTATGCCATAAAGTGCATAAGTCTCTTCAAAGACCAATCACAACTCAGTTCACAGACAGCTTCTAAGCTGTGGGAGAATAGGTGGTGGTAGGAAATAAACCTGTGAATGTACAGCTGTAGTTTAGTAATTCTAACTACAAATTATTATTTGTAATTATATGAAATAAATAAATGAGTACATATATAATATATATGAATATATATATATGTATTTCATATATATATATTATATATATATTATATATATATTATATTATATATATAATATTATATAATATATATATTATATATATATAATATATATTATATATATATAATATATTGACAGCTATTTTATATATATATAATATATATATTATATATAATATATATATAATATATATTATATATATATAATATGAATAATATTATATATATATAAAATATATATATATAATATATATATATATATATATATATATATATATATATATATATATATATATATATATATAAAATAGCTGGCCATTTGTACAAGTTAAAGACCTTAGGGGTTTGAAAACAATAAGGTGATACTTATAAACAAATATTTAGATCAAGCAATCTCTGGTAGAAAAGCCACCAGGAAGTCAGCTGTGTAACAGAGACTATAAGAATCAAAATCAGGAGTACTAAAATGGATTTATTATTGCTCAAAAGCTGAAGGTGCTGATTGCTGAACGCTGGTGTTTATCCCACTTTTTAGCAGCTGATTCTTGAGAAGTAAAACCTGCATTTGTTATGGGATCAAGAGTAATATGAATGAGATTACTACAGTTTATTCTGTGAAATATTTTTGTTTTTCACTGTGAGTGAATGTTATTGTTCAGAAGAAGAAAGGAGGACAATACCTTGAACTGTAGACTCTGTGCTTTTGCTTCATGTGTGAATGTATGCTGATTTAATTCAGTGGAAGTTAATGCTAATGAAGTACTAGCATGTCAAATTACATTGCACATGGTAAAGATGCCATCTAATACATGTATACACAGTAATTAATCCCTAAGGCATAGTTTTATTCCATGCTATTTTAAGTTTCAGTGAAGGCTTTTGTTCAGGCTTGATGGCAGCAGTTTCTATCAAGATTTCTTTACTCAGAATTTCAATCAATTTGGAGCAAACTGAGCTTCAGTTGCTTTGTGTAGGCTGTGCATGTTTGATGCAGGTGCCACTGAAATCAGTGGACAACTTCATTATCTTAATAAGTTTAAAGTTGATTTTACTGCAAACTTAGCCCTGAAAAAAACTTAATAGCTTATGGTTTCATTTTGTTTCATGTGCTCTGGAAAAACCATGTCAGCAAGGAAGAAAATTAAACTTCATATGAGAGTTTCCCTGAAGTTGGTTGTCCCAGTATTGTTCCTATCAAAGAGCAACTTCAAACCAGTATTGTTATCATTAGTAGAAATGCTGGTTGCAACCTAGAAAATGTAATCTATGGGCAGTCAAGACTGAACTACTTTTTTAATCCTGGTGAAAGCCATATTAGCTCAGGGGAAATGACACAGGTCCTTCTGCAGCTCCCAGCTATTTTTGCTTTTCAGTGCTGCGTTTATTCCTTCTATAAATAGAGCATTAGCCTTTGTAGATTTTTGCATAAGTAAAATGGGTATTAAAATAATTTGGTTCGCATCTTTCACTAATATGAACTGCTAAGTTGTATCATGTTGCTTCTACAAGTAACTCCATTGGTGCTGTTTTCCTCTGCAGTTTATTCCAATGCCAGTTTTGTATGGTGTCTTTCTTTACATGGGAGTGTCTTCATTAAAAGGCATTCAGGTAAAATCTGAATGGATTTTTGTTCTTTATGGAACAGTTTGCTTTTGGTTAAATGAAAAGGAAAATGTACGACACTATTTTACATAAGAATCAATAAAGTTAACCAATATTGTCCGAGTAGGATGTAGGATAATATCCAAAGTATCACGTCCAGTGTTTGTTCTTGCCACTGTCTTCAATTCTTTTGCTTTTATTCCTTCAGTAGTGTAGCTGAATAGTAAATTTTTTAAGTACTCTAAAATATTATACTAGTAATATTTGAGAGGAAAACCAGAGACCCCAGCCCCTTGAATTTTCTGGGATCTTTACTAGTATTTTAATTAGGGTTAATTTGTTTATAGAGTCTCCTAAAAATGTTTTTTTTATTTAAATATTTCCTTCTGGAGAGGAAAAAAATCATTAACTGAAGGATGATTTTATATTTCACTGCAGTTTTTTGACCGTATAAAATTGTTTGGAATGCCTGCCAAGCATCAACCTGACCTGATATATCTGCGTTATGTACCACTCTGGAAGGTCCATATCTTTACAGTTATTCAGCTCACTTGTCTAGTTCTTTTGTGGGTGATAAAAGCCTCTGCAGCTGCTGTTGTTTTCCCTATGATGGTAAGTTATCTGTTGGACAAGTTAATCATTTGCCAAGAGTGCGTGCATCATCCAACATCTCTTCAGAATGTGTTTGCTACCTTATGAGGGAAGGGACTGAAAAAGAAACAAACTTCAGTAGCTGTTCACTTTTGAAACGTGAACTCCTGAAAGTAAGCAATTCAGCAGTGAAAAGCTACAAGAGGGGGAATGATCTAACTTGGCAGTAAGATAAAACTGGTACTAGGAGGAAAGGCTACAGTTAAAAACACTGAATGTACTGAAAGTGTGTGATAATATTTATTTCAGTAGTTTAATATCAATGATTCCTTTTATGGTTCTCTTAAGGTTTTAGCATTAGTGTTCATTCGCAAGCTCATGGATTTATGTTTTACCAAAAGAGAGCTTAGCTGGCTTGATGATCTTATGCCAGAAAGTAAAAAGAAGAAAGAAGACGACAAAAAGAAAAAAGAGAAAGCAGTAAGTATAAAAACACTCAAACGGAACTTGTTGTAAATTAATAGAAAACACATAGTAGCACTTAAAATTCTTTTACCCAAGCAAATGTTCTGAAATCCTTTAACTAATGAAACTTATTGATTGAGCAACGGTTAATGGCTGTTAAGGACAGGTCACTATTTCAATGATGTTGTTATGAATTATGACTCTTCTTTATGAATTTAGCAAGCAAAGTAGAATGAAGTGGTTCTTAACATTTTGTTACCTCTGTCATTCCTCAGGTTTGAAGGTAGGTATGGATGAATGGGAAAGAAAAATGGTGAAGTAGGAATATTTACTCTGCTTTAAGTAGTAGCAAAACTTTACTGTACAAAGGACCTTCTCCTTGTGTGTCTATGCAGAATGATGTTTAAAACCAGCTGCTAATTGGTAATAATATATAACTGAATAATAGTTGTATAACTTCTCAGTAAAAGTATCAACTGGCTGTACACCAGCTAGCTGAATTTCTTAAGCTTAAAAATGTTATGATCTTAGCTAGATGTCCTGCTTTCAGTGCTGCAGTACCTACAGGGAAGTGTTTTGCCCCATAACCCTATGGAAATACATTGTCAGTGTGCAAACTTCTTGGTTTCTTTTGTATGAAAAATTTTATAAAATGTTTACTTAAAATTTACAGGAGGCAGAGAGAATGCTTCAGACAGAGGACAATGAAAGCGTACACCTCCAGTATGGAGAAGGAAATGTTTTGAATTTTCCTGTAAAAACTCTAAAATACAGGTATAATAAGATGTCGATCTTCTCAGAAGTATTTCTATCAAATGCCATAATTTACTTCATATTCAATTGCTCGTGTATGAGCTTAGTTTTTTTCCCCAAGCTAGTAATTCAGCCTTGATTAGCAAGTATTAAAGCATATCTCATGGTGCTATGGTAGTAGGTTTTTTGTTTTTGTTTTTTTTTTTTTTTTTGGTGGAAATGTCTTTAATTATAAATTTACATGACCATCTTGAACAGATCTGATGACTCCATTTCAACCAGCTGTTCTCAAGGTGAAGAAGCTTCCTTGGTCAGTTTTTGTGGAATACTTGTGTGCTACTGTGCATGAAATATTGAGTATTAAGCAACTAATAGCATCAGTTGAGCCATGTGTTTACCAGCCGCTTGGATTTTTCAGTAGTAGTCTAAATGCAGTTCTTCAATGGTTTATTTAAGTGAATGCTAATTTCTGTGACCTAAAAAAAAAAAAAAAAAAAGTTGTTTTGCAGGCAGTCTTTTTGCTTAAGAAAGTCATTTTCTGAGTGTACGTTGGAGGGCAGCAGGGTTGTCAGCTCTCTTCCAGAAAAGGAAGTGCTGCAGTTTCACAGCACTGGAAGGTGTTTTCCTCAGTATGTGTCTCTTTTACTAGAGATGTATTCTGGTTAGTTGTCAGGTACTTCACAGCGGTTCAACACACCTGGAAGTTGTGACAAATGAATAGCATGCCAACTTTTTTGTTTGTCTAATTCTAAAAATTCCTAGATTGAAAATCAGGTGTTGGGTCTACAGTGACTGAATCATAGAATCACCAAGGTTGGAAAAGACCTCTGAAGTCATCTAGTACAACTGTCCACCTACTACCAGTATATTTCCACTAAACCACATCCTTTAGTATAACATCTAAATTGGCTTGGGAACAGGCAGGTTTTCAGTTTAGATGTATATTCCTGCTCAGTCCTATTGTCTACTCTAAGAGCAGGCTTAATCCAACTTCAGCAACTGAAGTGATGACTGCGCAAAAGCATTTAAATTTTCTTTTTTTGTTTAATTGAGCAATTACTAATTGCTCTCATGGTAGAACTATGAATTCATCAATTGTCTGCATGTGTATTTACTGTGTATTTCACTGTATTGCAACTTGTGGAAGTGAAAAATAGGCTTTGAATTGTTTCTGTGGTGCTTTGATGTAGTCTTATACATCTGCAGTAGATTCTGAAGCTTAGGTGTTGTCAGTAGGGATGTTTAAGTCTGCTTTACCTGTAAATGTGTGAAAGGCAAAGGTCAAAATAAATTTTGAAAGCTTGCCACCTGTGATACTGAACTTCAGTAGGGGAAAAAAAAAGTCAAGGCATTCAAATTTGTGCTTCTTCTTAGCCTGAACTGAGTTACCAGTTACAGAATTTTATTAATGTTTACTTTTTTGCACTTGGTTATTTACTGGAAATAGCTTAAAATAATTCTGATGTATGGATGCCTAACAGAACTGTATGGTTCATTTTATTATTTATAAATATGCAAAATAATTTTCTAAAGTAAGAGATAATTTAGAAATGAGATACAGCTAACAGATTGTGACTATCTGTGACAAACTGTTGACGATAGCATGAGATTAAGGTAGCATTAGTGAATTATTACACTTTGAAGTTTTTGTTGAAGTACTGTGGTAAGTGACATTCAACTTGTGGCTGTGTAAATATTGAGAGAAGGCACAACTGATGTAATTTATGAGTGACAACAAGTATAATGTCTTTGAAGGGCATTGAATACTAACCAGAAAGTATGTTTGTTCTTTAGCGTTGATCCCTCAGTTGTAAACATATCAGATGAAATGGCCAAAACTGCACAGTGGAAGGCTCTGTCCATGAGTACTGAGAATGCCAAAGTAACCAGAGCTAACCTGAGGTAGCTATAATTACTCACGTGTTTTCTAACGTTTGACATGTCTTTGGTAGCTAATTATTGTACTCATATTTATTGAAGTATATTTCAGATAATGAGCATACATGGTTTATAAATGGACTTTTCACTTGCAAGGAACTTGATTTTGAGCTTAGTTTTTGCTCTCTGCTCTGAAATCAAACAATGCCCAAGGACATTGTTAAGTGCATTATTACTATTTTAATGCCACTTCTAATTTGCTTAATATGGTTGTATGCTGCTCTGATGGGTTTAAGGGATCTAAAACCTTTATTAGAGTGTATATGAGCATGGAAATTGTTACAAATAACAAATGCCAGAGAGAATAAAAGGTAAGTACACCAATTCCACTGCTGCTTGGATCTTCCACTGGGTTAGTGGGTTTGGATATTTGCCCAGCTTAGTTCAGATTTCTAAAAATTAAATTGGCTTAGATAGTATTGGATATGAAATACACTTGAATGAAGTACTATCTTGACTCTTGAGTATAAAATGTTTGATGACTAGCTTTGGGAAAAATGAACAGTATCTTAAATAAAAAAATCTTAAATGATCATCTTTGCTTTCAACAGCCCTGAGAAACCAGAAAGCGTGAAAATAAATGTGGAAGATTCTCCTGTTGTGAAATACGTGGATGCTGAAACATCTTTGTAAAACTGAAACAGGGGGAATTGTGTGTATTTGTGTGTGTGTATATATTATCATTGTAGGATATTATACCATTGAAGTGTGATTTCCAATTTAAGGAGTAACACGTATTTAATTCTGCCATTGTTTAGGGAACTGTAGATATGCTGACATGAGAAGATTTTCCTACAGATCAGTTGAGTGGTAATCACACTTCAGCTATTTATTTTATTGGGAATTTTATTTTCATTTTAAATAGGAATATTGCAATGAATGCATATTATTTTCAATAATCAGTATGTGCATAAAAGTTTAATCAGCTTTTGCTGATGATTACTGGTCCACATTGCTTAGAATTTTGCAATACCTCTGTTTATAATGTGCTACAGAAGTTTGTTTTCCATGCAGGAAATTACTGCTTGTTTTTGCAGGGTATACTTTTTTTGTGATTTCATAGATCAAATATTAATGTACTGTTAACATGAACTACTGTGTTTTCTGTCTCCACTACATGCTAATGTGTTTTGGATTCTGTCACTCATATTTTACAGAGGAGGCCTCGAGCCCTAAGTCAGGTGGCTAAATAACCCTTGAAATACGTGTAAATATCCTGTTCTGCTACTTTTAAATATACCCCTGATTTTTCATTGTCATCCAGTCACCATATGATTTCAGTAACTGCAGTTGCAGTCCCAAGTCAGTATTTGCCATTCTGAAATCTGTGTTTACACAATATAAATTGAATTTATAGGCAGCAGTTTGTTCTGTAGGAAGTTATACTTGCTACACTAGTACTCTTGATTTCTTTACCTGTTTTTATTTACACTTTCTATTGACTTTGAAAAACTGATTTATTCATCTCTGAGGCTGACACTTAAGAGTATTTCATGTCCTTATCAAAATATCTTTCTTGCTGAATTCATTTTTAAATTTTATTATATATTCTATTAAATTAGCCACAGTTGAACTCTGTAATAGGTTTATGATCAGTATTATTTTATAGATTACAAATTGCTTGTGGTATTTCTGTGTACAGTTCTGATTCTCTTCATTGTAAAGGGCATATATGATAGCACACCAACTTATTTTAAGCATTTTATTTATTTTAATTACTATAAAATTTTATCGTGTTAGAATTGAAAAAGTAAATACTCATTTATTGACGTAAATGGGATTTTGGAGGTTCATTGATTAAAAATGTAATTGATTAAAAAGTGCATTTATTGTACTTACATTTTTGAGGTTTAGTGTTTAGCAGTGTAAAATCTGAGATGATGAGAATTTTATGTGTAAATGAAAACCTTGATCACTTACCTGCTGCAGTTTCCATTACTAATATATATATATATATTTTTTTTTTGCCTTATGCCTTTGTTTTTAGCTTGTATTTTTGAATTGGTCTTTTTAGATTCTACCAGCCCTTTCTGGATGTATTATAAAGGCTTTAATTAGAATCTGTGCACATTTCAAACCAGAATATACTGTTAGCTTAATTCCGTTTTGGTAGATTTGCGAGTTTTACTTTGGACCTCATGGTAAGATTCTCAGTGAATACAAAAGGAGCAGATTTTGGAGGAAGGTGGAGTTCATCTGGAAGCACCACCTGAGGTGGAATTCTGGTATTCTTCAGACAAGTAACAAGGAGATGAAAGATAATTATATATTATGAAAACAAACACATCAGGTGGAATAAGAGGAAATATTTGAAAATAATGCTTAAGTTATACGGGCTGTTAACGGTTCCCATTACACATAATGTAATGGTTTATTTTTTTTGTTCTCTCCATTTGACTGAATTGATAAGGCAGTTTAATGAAAATGCATAATAGTATACAGCAATGTGAATGATCCTACCCAAACTCTCATGACAAAGGCTCAGTGGAAAAGGAGGTGAGGTCTGTGTTACTAATTTGACTAGTACTGTGTATGCCCTCTATAGGATGATGTCCGTTTATCCTTAGGTAACAACGTAGCTTGTGCCTTAGCTTGAGTATGCGCTCTTTCAGGAAATAGCTGTTTTCCCTCTAGTGAAACCAAGATGCAATGAAAATGTGGCAGATGCTCGCCCAGAACTGTTAGCATTATTCAAAAGAAAAAAACAAAACCCAACACATCTGCTCGTCAGTTACTGGCTATTAGCTGGCTACTGGTGAGTCTAAGAAGGAAAATACTATTTTGAGCAGTTTACATAGTGTTATCCACAATAGGATACTCTTGTACCATTCTTAGTAGTATTTTATACTTCATGTTCAGAGCCCTATGATTGTTTCCAAGATTCAGAAGATGATTATAAGCCTCTTAGATTTTTAACCCTTCAGTGCCAGAAATCAGGGTTCCCTGGTGCTATACAACTTTTATCTGGCTTCTGCTTTTGAAGGGTTAAAGAATGGCCAATATTGCAGGAGGCAGGTGTTTTTCTTGTGAAGTTTAAAAACAGCAAACGAACCACCAAAGCCCACAAGTCTAATTGCAGTATTACTTTAATTCTAATTCTGTAGATGCTTTCATCAGTGCCAGAAATACCATGACTTGCAAAGCAGTTTAACAGTGACCTTTAGTTCCAGTGTTCTTTGTTAGTAGCGTGTCCCGCTTGCACTTTTTTCCCCATGTGAACAAGAAGACAACCTGGTATTGAGAGCATAAAAACCCATGGATAACTTACAGTTAGTAACTTACTGCTCATTGTATACCACTTTTGCTTTAAAATTGTGCATAGTTGAAGTAAAGCTAAGGATATTGTGGACTGTATATAGATAAATTTTGCCTTAATATAGGTGCAAAAGAGCAGTGATAGTAACTGTGCACTGATTCTTTCATAGGGGTTAAGCCCTATAAAAAATTAAGCCAATGTATTTCCATTCCAGCAGTTAGAGATAAATAAACAGTCCTGCACTTTTTTTAGATGCCTTGGTTTCCCGGAATGGAGCTTAGTGCTACTGTGTATCTGGCTGCAGAGCCACCTCAGGAAGTCCCCAGTCTTTTTTTTTTTTTTCTCATTTGTTTATTTTTCCCTTTTCTTTTTCTAATTTATTTATAAGTATGAATGTTTACATGAAGTGTGGGTCTTAATTTTGACCACTCCATTAAATGATCGTCTAAAATTTTTCACTTAAAATACAGTCTTTTGTTTAAATTAAATTCTACAAAACTCCTTCTCAGTACTTCTCACGTGTTACAATGGCATGCTTTCGTTCTGTTTACCTACGCCCAGGTTAATTATACCTTCCTAGATTAATTTTGCAGCTGCAACAGAATATATTGTTGTTTAGTGAAATGTTCCAAATTGCCAAGTTTGTCGTGGTCAGGTTGCTAGGGTAGAATTCAGTGCCCTGTTGGGGTTTCAACCAAATGTACAGGCCATTTTTTTTAATTGCTATTTTATTTTTTTTCCCCTGTATGTAATGAAAGCTTTCCCATAACTTTTCATTTGCTTCACTTGCATCTTTGTCTTTATGTGGTAGTTTCCTAGTTCCTGCCCTGTGTCAGGCAGGTTCAGCTTCTGTAAAATACACCTGTGACAAACTGGTGTCCTGTCACAGAGCCTGCACAGTTTTAAAGGATTATCTTGTACATACGTTCTGTAAATCTAAGATAAATGACTCATGATTTTCGGTTCACAGTGTAGCCTCTTAGATGAGCATCACGATGATTTTAGTTTTCCTTTTGCTTTCTGTGATTAGTAATGTTTTAATTACTCATTTAGGTAAAATTTATTATAAAGTACAGTATGAACGTGTGAAATACTTTGTTTATACCAACAGTAATTTATTTTACAGCAAATTTTAAGACTAGAAGCACACAGCTTTGAGTCAATGTAAGACTAGTGCTATGAATACAAAGCAAATTGCTTAGAATTTTAAGTCTGTTTTATTTTGTACCTTTGTTTTTTTTAGGGAGAATTTATAGGAACTTCTTAGTTGGCATTGAAGTTAAAAAAAAAGAAAAAAGAAAAAAAAAAGAAAAAAAAGACATTTTCATACTGAATTTAGTATCTGTTGGCATTTGTTTGGAATAATGAGTTTGAAAACCAGTCCTTTTCTACGTGACAACGCTGGGGCAAGGCACACCCTTTGCAATACAGCCCCTCCTGCTGCGGGTGCTCCACGCAGCGCTGTCTTCCGAGGGTCAGCACCCGCAGCTGAGCCGCTCTCTGATCTCCGTGCCGATGGTCAGAGGTGTCATCGCATACTGTACGGTTCCACTTTGTATGACTGCTTTTCTAAATGGCAATGATGCTTTCTTACTTTATAATGGAATCCCAAATGAAGCGTTGTTCCGAATGTAGAATTGATCTTCAGTTTGTATAGAGAACACCGATCTCAGACTTGTCTTCAGTGCGAAAGATCCAGCTGTTGTTGTTTTTAATTACTGGTAGAATAAAATTATCTTTTGTAACGTTTCAGAAAGTTGGCAAAAGCAATAAAAATCTACTGAACAATATCTCGCCTTCTTGTATTCGTGCTGGGGAGCGGGGCTTCTGCTCCGGCCGGGCGTTCTCGTTTCCACGGCAACGGCGACCGGCGTCTGCGGTCGCTAGGGTATCTTCGCGCCTCCCACCACGGCGCCTTGCGATTGGCCGCCGCGTCGTCTCTTCCCGAAGAAGAGGACATGCAATTGGCCGCCGGCTTGGGCCGCGCTCCCGCCGACGGTGAAGCGGCGGCGGAGGCTGCGTGCGGGAGCTGCCGCGTGAGTGGGGCAGGGCAGGGGTGCCCCAATGACAGCCCTGTGGGGGGAGGCTGGTGGGCCGTGTCCCGAGGGGCAGCTGCAGGCCCCTGTTTGGGAGGGAGCTGGCCTACGGCGGGGGGGGGGGGGAAGGGGGCCGGAGGAGGTCGGGGATTTGGGCTGCAGCTTCCTCAGCGCTTCGTGGTGTGGTCAGGAAGCTACCGGGCGATCAGATGGTGTGTCCGTTGTGTGATTCAAGTCACAGAGAGGTGCAGTGTAAAGATGTCAAAGGTGTTAGAAAATGGATACGTGAAGTTAGCATTTGGGAATGCATGCGAATGTGCTACGTGGTACAAAACACATTCAAGTTATCAAGTGCTGGGGCAGGCATGCCTAGTCATAAATAACACATGGAAAGTGCAGGGAACTGGTTTGTGCTGTGTGCCATCCACCAGCCTGAGGTCACGTCCACTCCTGGGTGTCCCCCAGCAAGCTAGAAGTAATGCCTCTCGGGTAAGGACTGCTTTGTTCCTGCCCTAGAGTCATAGAATCATTTGAGTTGGAAGGGTCAAGAGTTCAAAGGTCAACTAGTCCAACTCTGTGCAATGAACGGTTCAGGTTGCCCCATCCAGCCTGACCTTGAATGTCGCCAGGAATGGGGCATCCACCAACTCTCTGGGCTACCTGTGCCAGTGCCTCGACACCCCTATTGTAAAGAACTCCTTCCTTATGTCCATTCTAAATCTCCCCTTTTAGTTTGAAACCATTCCTCTTTGTCTTATCACAACAAGTTGCGTTAAACAGTCTGTCCCCTTCTTTCTTACAGTCCCCTTTTAGACACTTGAAGTCTGCTCTCAGATCTGCCTGGAGCCTTCTCTTCTTGAGGCTGAACACCCCCACCTCTCTCAGCCTGTCCTTGTAGAGGAGGTGTTTCATGCCTGGGCATTATTTTTGTGCCCCTGCTCTGGGCACGCTCAGCAGGTCCACATCTCTCCCCTGCGGAGGACTCCACATCAGGGTGTAGTAGTCTGGGTGTCTTCATCAGTGCAGAATAGGGGGCAGGATCACCTCCCTCTACTTGCTAGCCACGTTTATTTTGATGCAGCCCAGCGTATGGTTGGCTTTCTGGGCTGTGAGGGCAAATTTCTGGCTCATGTCCAGCTTGCTATCTACCATTACCCCTAAATGGTTTTGACAGGGCGCTGTGCTCTATTCTTTCATCCTTCAGCTTGTATTTGTAGTGGAGGTTGCCTCTATCCAGGTGCTAGATCTTGCACTAGGCTTCTCAAGCCTGTCCAGGTCTCTCTGGATGGTCTTTTTCCCATACCTCAGGTGTGTCAACCACACCACACAGCTTTTTGTCGTCTGCAAACTTACAGTTGATGTTATTGATGAAGATATTAAAGGCCAATGGTCCCAGTATTGACCCCTGAGAGACACCACTTGTTGCTAATCTCCATCCAGATAACGAGCCATTGACCCTCACCTTCTGGGTACAATCTTACAGTCAGTTCCTTGTCCATCAAACAGTCTACCTATCAAATCTCTACAAATTGGAAAGACAGAGAAGGGTGTTACTGGGGACCCTTCCACCTTCCTTCTAAAGGTGCTATCCCCAGCCCTGAACACACCCATCTGTGTGTTCAGAAGGCACTAAACCCTCCCTCATGGTTCCCAGTGTCTCCAGTCCCCTGAAGGCTGCCTGATAAGCCAGGTGAACAGCAGGAATTTCGTACAGCTACATATGATTCTTGGTACAGGGCTGCTATCTACCCCTCAGAAATCTACTTTTCCTTCATCAGAGAGCTGCAGATTGGCATTGTGGGCTTAGGCAGAAAATGCAGATACAAGATATGATCTGGAAAAAAGCCCAGAGTCTCACACTGTGTGTGCCCAAGAATGTGAAAACAGGCCTGGCCTTTTATGGCTTCCCTAGAACTGGTTTGGTGCAGAGGGAAAAGCAGGGGACTGTGTTTCCATTTGTTGGGAAAACAGGAACTTCGTTTGGAATCATAGTTTATCTTCAGAAAATCTTCTAAGAAGCGATTAAACAAAGTTCAAGGAGAAAATACATGCATATGGAAGTTTTCATGTAGAGTTAATGTGTAAATTTCCGTATTGGTTCTGCTGATAGAACTTGTGAGAAGTACTCTTCAAATGTTGCCTGTACATATTCACAGCTTGGGAGTTTCCTATGCTTGTACTGCTCAGTGGTGACTCTTCTAACATCCATGCCCTCTGAAAATGAGAGGGAAGCAGTCCAGCCCTCTGCTTTCATCTGACTAGAGAAGTAGAAGTACATTTTGGGAACTTTTTAGTCTTCTTTGATGCATTCTTAGCCAACATTCGACCGCATTGGAAATACCTTTCTAGTATGCTGATAGTTGCTCTTTTAAGGAGTGATTTTTCATCTGACCTCACACCCAGCTTATGGTATTAGATAAATTCCTATGTAACAACGGCATCAAAAGTCTTCTACTGCTTCTTTATCCAGCTCAAGCCAGTTAAAGTTCTGTACATAGTTATGTAGTGGAACTCAGCCACTAGAGTGATTAAGGAAGGAGTTCACAATCAATCAAGCAGCTAGTTAGATTACAAAGCTATTTGTATCTGTTATCCACATCCAGTAGTTATTGCTAATAAATATTATGAAGAACATAAAATATCTTTTTGTTCAAGAGTGTTTTTAAACATTAAACTGTAGTTTATGGAGGTAATTTATTCTCCAATACGTCTTCGTGGTTTTGTTTATTTTGGGGTTTCTTTTCACCTTCTGAAGCTTTATGACCTTGTGTCATCTGAGACAGACTGGGCCACAGATCAAATCTGTTGTGGTAATTCCTTTGTCTCCTGTTTTTCATCATGTGTTTTTTTTCTGACAGGGTTCTTGGAACGTTTGTCCTATCCTGCACACTAGCGCTATTAGAATGCATCTCTCTTCCTATGTAATTGAGTTAACATAACTAATTAAAAGTAATTATCACTAGTTTTAATGAATTAGTTAATATTGTTCTCATTTCATTGTCTGAAATGAAATTGAATAGGGCTCTATCTGTACTGTAGGATGCTTTCCTTAATTCATTTCTGTTGTTTTTAAAAGTTGTCCAATCTCAGTCTTTTTCTGGCACTACCTGAGTGAGGTGCGAGTGTTGTTTGGTTTGTTTTGCATGCATTACTCATGAGGCCAGCTTACTAGCTGGGGCATAGTTAGTAAGATAGTTAATTAATAGTCTGGCACAAGTAAGGACAAAACATAGGGGTGCGAACGTACTTGATGGTTTCAAGAAAGTCAAGTAACTGTGTGAATCTGTTTTCTCTCAGGTTTATGGCTGGTACGTGGAAAACAAGGGGTTGTTTCCTGTGGTACCCCTCACTCAGGGTGTGGTGCTCATACACCCACTTGGTTTAATGACTGGCTCCTGATGAAAGAGTTTTCTCTGCTTCTCTTTTTATAGCTGTGCACTCCTGTCCTCTTCCTTGCCAGCAGAGATGCACATTGGGCTGCTGCTAAACAGTGACCTAAATCTGTGGAAAACTAACTGTACAAAGAGAAGCACATGGCTCTTTGCCTGTTTAGTTCTCTAAACTCTCAGATTTGGACTGGATAAACTGAGCAAGTGAAGGGGAGTGGTGGATTTTGGGAGGGGTCAGCAGCTGCCATTTTCACCATCAGATGGCTGTTTCATTGGTTTAGCTCTGGAGGCAAATTAAAGGGCTCAAACACTTGAAACCACAAAGATAAATTCTCTGTTCTGCATATTGTCCCTGCCCTTGTACACCAATGGTACGTGGGGACAAGCTATAAGGTAATCAGGGTTAACACAGAGAAGATTAGTTGTAACCTGATTCAGCGTTCCCAGTCCAGCAAACAGTGCAGCCGTGTGATGCTGTGCTGGCAGACGGAGGTTGTGCAGGGTCATTCAGCGGCCGGGGCTGCCCGCTTTTCACTGTAGTATTTACTGACATGTGCACGCTCAGTGTCCTCTAGGAAACAGAGAGGCAGCCTCAGGATGAACCCTCTGCACTGGGTGAGGGCTGTGTCCCTGGGTGTGCTGCATTACTTCTTTCTCAGACAGCAGTGAATGAAATTTGGCTTCATGTTGAACATTTGCACCTATAACAGCAGTGAGCCTCTAAAATATTGCTCAAATGCTACCCTGTTTCTTCTCGACTAAGGCACCACCAACAGCAAGATTAATGGACTGGCAGCCCTAAAGCAAGGTTGAGTGCAGTCTGTGGTTGTAAGCTTTCACATTTGTGAGGTATTTCTTAAATAATCACAAAGATTATTTGTTAAGTGATTGAAATGTGTTTGTTGTATGTGTGTATGAGCAAGTTGGGAGTGTCACTGTACTGGTGTGTAACTGTGAGGTGATGGTTGCATCAAGCCATGCCTCAGTAATGTGCCAAATGGATTGGGGTAGTGGGGAGAGGATAAGAAGCGAAAATATTACTAAATCAAGATGTGGAAGTCCATACTCATGAGGTTTCTTATACATGCATAACAATGTACTTGACTTCTCGTAACTTTCACTGCTTTTGAAGAAAATGAAATGAATTAATTGAGCTGCCTTCATTTAGTTTAATATGAGATGAAGAGTTTTGTCTACTTACTGATAGAACAGTTCCTATTTATATTCATTCCCTAGTGATAGCTGGTACTGCAGGAACATTCTGAAGCTTTTTTAATAATGCTGTTGAGGGGATGCATGGAGGAGAATAGAGGAATTTCTTGGGGATCAAGATCCATTGTTCTCTATGGGATTACCAGTGGTAGGATAAAGGCTTTTTCCATAGAACAGAAACAGATGAACTGGTCTTACAGGACACTTCCCAGAGTTAATACAATGCATGGGTTCATGCTGTCAGCAGTTGCATTTTGGTTAGTTTTGTTTCTAGTGTGGGAATGTATAATTGGGAAAAAAAACCTGATTTTTCAGGAGGAAGCAGTGTCTTCTGGTTTGTTTGTATTCCTTTTGTTTCCATCCTGGTTGCCTTCGTTTCTTTGCCTTTATGAGGAGGAGGAATAAAAATCAATAGTAGAACTCAACACTGCAAAAAGAGGAAAAAAAAAAAACAACAAACCGATCAGATTTCAGAGGGAAAGCCCTGGTAAAAGACACACCAAAGGGAACACCCAATCTATCCGTATTTAGTGAATTGTGGAATGGATAGAAAGAGTCCGACAGTGGTGCTATATTTTCCTTTTTTAAACCATGGGTGCTCTACCAATATGATTAGGCTGTATGTTGTTCTCTGGGTAATTCTTCAGCTCCAGCCTGCTTCTGACCATCTCTTTTTTTTCCACTTGGATTAAATGAATAATGAACCAATATGCTGTGCCAACATGATTTCCCTCATAGCAGAAAGAGATTCCACTTGGTTATTTTTTCTTTCTACACCTTTCTGAACAAATCTGCAGGCAACAAACCATGGACGTTAGTGGGAAGCCACACCTACTGAATGTGACACAAATAGACTGAATGTTTGTCTGCAGTGGATCTAATGCATGATATTGACTCTCCTGAGGCCAAGCCATTACAGCTGTGTTCACCTACTGAAATAAGCTTTATGTCATGTCCTACTTTGCAAGAGAAGCTGAGTGCTATGGGTATAAGGCATTCAACTGAAATTCAGAAGACTCAGATTCCAACCTCTACAGAAAATTTATCAAATTGTTTTCTAGACAGCATGATGTATTACATCTCATATGTTTGTCAGATACCTCCTTTTTCTATCCTTAATCCATCTTTTGTAATTACATGTCTGAACAATACCTTGTATGACAAAACCTTAATGCCAGTCTCAAAGCAATACTTCAATATAAACAAGTCATTGTGAGAAATAGTGGTAAAAATAAGCAAGAAGAGGAAAAATCCTAATGAAAGGGAAGCACAATAGCAAGACAGCTAGTACTGTTTACCCTCACCACACATTTGTTGGGAAAGTAAGGCTTATGTATTTTACATTTATAAATTTCTTGTTAATATCTGGAATTCTAAAGGATATCCTCATGTAACGCCTAAGGTTTCATGTTGAGAAAATGCTAGAGCTGTTTTATTTTTGTTGATGGTGGTTTTTTTTTGTTTGTTTGCTTGTTTATTTTTCCTTTTCATTTAGTTCTGTAAGTAGACATTTGGTGCTTAATGCTGCAATGATATAACTCTATATTCTTTATTTTTAAGGAAATGAGTTCTTTAGCCATGTGATGATGAGACTGATGCGCAATGCCTGATCAGGACAAAAAGCTAAAGAGCACTGAAAAAGCAACAGACAAAAAACCTCATGGGATTTCTATGAGGTATAGTATCTGATGTCTTATTTTGTTTGAACTTCAGCAGAACCCGTGTGGAATTTGTACTAGCTGCCAAAGCAGAATGCTTTAATTTGAAATGCGGTATAAACATGACAACTGTTACTCTGGTCACAAAGTTTATTTACACCTTTGTTGATTTAAGGCATTCTGGAGAAGTTCTAAATTCTTTTCCGTGCAAAATGAGGACAGTAGACAATTTTATTTTCTGTCAGTTGCCTTGTTTATTAATTTTCTTTACTCTTAAGAAGTACTTTTATGTAACTATTAATATATATACTATACTGTTGTGTTTTATTCTAGGGACTATTCTGACCTTAAAAGACTTCAGTCTCTCTTAAATGCTCCATCAAGCAAACAACAGGTATTTTTCAATAGCTGTTATTAAACATGCTGTGGAACTGTATAATCACAAATACAGTTGACTATGATTTGCAGCAGATGCTTGTGATATTTTGTTCCATTATGATTAACTGTGTTAGTAAAATCTTGTGTAGAGTATGTTGTGTCCTTTTTTTTCCCTTCCCCCTTGGCAATATTATTGCTTCCCTGTGAGATAAATCCTACTCAAAGGATGGAAGAATGAAGCTGAGCCAATTCCTGTCCTATTCTGCCATAATCTTTATTTAAACAGGAAAAAAAGTTTCTTTGTTACGATCTAGAACAGGTTGTATTCAGGTATTAACAGACATAATCAAGTAGCCTTGTGGATTTATTTTCTTCAACGCCCTTCCAAAATTTCAGTAGAAGTTAGGATTAGAGATTTATAGTTACAATATGTAATAAAGTAACATGTAATAAAGTAAGAATAACAAGGAACAGAAAGTTAAAGATCAGCATTTCAACCATAAGCAATTTGTTTTCAGAGAAGAATAATTCAGCTAGAAGTCTTCTGGGCATAAATATCAGTGCATGAAACTTTTAGGATATTGTAAAATCTTCACCTCAAATCGTTTGATGGAGCATGTGTTTGCCATTTGAAGCAATGAAAACCAACATGTGAAGATGGGTGTGAGTCCTGGGAATACCAAAGCAATTTATCTCTTCTATTCTGTAACAAGAGTATGACAAAAGCTAGGGAAATGTCCACGGAATACGGGAGTTATTCATTTCCTTTCCTGGGTAGAGGCATGAATTACTTCTGAGCCAAAAGCTGAAACATCAGTTTCTACAACCTAAAAGAAATATGGAGGCTGTGCACATAGATAATGTGTGTGTTGGAGATTCTCTCGAGCTTTACTGTTATAAATTTAAGGAGGCAGCTTCCTTTACATTTCATACCATGTATTTGTTTTCCAGCCTTGCTTTGCATCAGTTTTCTGCCACTTCGGTTTTTTATCACATGATGTATGTGTTTGTATTTTACAATGGCAGTTGTAGATCAAAGGTTTAGCAGCATCTATAGTTTAAGTGAGAAACTGAGAAAAGGTGATTTTGCTTGTTAGCATTTCTGTAAAACTGTTCAAACACAGCGTTTGCCTCATGACTACCTCCTCTTTCCTCCTTAGCTTTCAGCTATACATTTTGAAAATGGTCAAATCAGCATAACAAGGTCTTCGCAAAATGTCAAAAGTGATGGACAAAAACTCCATTGTCAATGGCAAGAGTCAACGGAAGCTATTGAGCTTGAAAACTTCAGGTAAAAGAAGGAGCCAGTATGATGACACTGTGTCATATTTCTGAGCATCCTTTTGTGTGTTAGTCTTGTTGAGTTGTGGAAATCATTTATATTTTGTGTGGGGTACTTGTAGTTTCATTTAACCTGCTGAGATATTAAAGATACAATTTCACTTTTCTAAACCTAACTGTGAGTATTTTTGCTTTGTAAGTTTGACACATGCTCCCACTCAGTAGAGCGAACTGTTGGAAGTTAATATGTTCAATTTAAATAAAGTAATGGTTTGGTTGGAAAGCTTCTATTATACTATTATAATAGTTATGCAAGTCAGACTGTTCTTCAAAGTTATTACTGTCTGGAAACCTGAAATTATGCTACTCTATTGCAGCACTTGTATGACACTACTTAATTTTTTTTTATTAGTGTTAAGTTTTGACCTGTTAAAACATAATTACCAGCTCAGCATTTTCCTTTTTTTTTTTTTCTTTTTTTTTCTTTTTTTTTTTTTTTTCTGCCATTAGTGTGACCTACAAGAACGAGAGAAATTTTAGCAAACATCCCAAACATAAGCTGTTTCAAGATATTTTTACTGCTTTAGTTAAGAACAGATTTAACTGCAGGTCAGTATATTAAACTCATTCATTTCCAATGAGGAATGAGAAAACACTTTCTTGCCTTAATCAAGGAACGAGCATGCATGGATAAGGCCTGGTATATATGTTTCGACAGTAGATCTCTGTGTGAAAACTAGTAGCTTCATATTTTTTACATTATCTGAGTTATAATTTTAAAATGATGATTTTGGTATTAGCTTTGAAGATGAAATGCTTGGGTGGCTGGGAGTGAAGAAGGAAGGATGGAGTATTTTGTTGAAATTTGAATGACCAAAGTTCTAACAACTGCTGTGTTTCCCTTGATCATTTGTAATCTATAGTTTGTTTTTCTAAATAGTTTCACTCTTATTTTGATTTTTTTAGTTTGCATTTTATAGACAAAAACTCTTTCTTGTGCTGCTCTCATTTGGATGAGCAGGAAAATTTTGCAAGATCTTCAAAAATGGAGGGGTAAAGAACGTTTGCTGAAAAGAATCTCAGAATTTCAGGATTTGTATTAATGTTTACCACTGCTATATGCTGTATTTTTCCTTTTTGAATATCAAATACATTTCATGAAGAATTCTCTGTGCAAAACCTTGAAGGAGTAATCCTAGAGCATTTAAACCTGCTAATATGTAACAAATAGATTTTTGAATTGAATTGAAGTTGCATTTCAAAACTACCACAAAATTTGCTTGGACCCTTTGGCAGAATTAACTGCGGAACCATCTTATCTTTGATAATTTAAGTATGGTTATAAAGGTGGTTCAGTTGCCCTTTGTAAATATTTTACTGCGGATGTGACGGTTTCATGTGTTTGGAACTACTGCCACTACAGTGCGTCAGAGTTGTAGAAGCTGCCACCCTGGCCTGCATTACACACTTTTGCAGGTATAACTATGTTGATTGGGATAAAAAAAAAAATAATAATAAAAAAAATAAAATCCAGCATGCATACTTACCAACATCGCTGTCTTGGCAGGAGTTGGAGATGTTTCTGTTGGCAAGTAAACTGTGAAAGTGCAATCAACTTAGCTTAAATTGTTTGGATATGAAGTTTAACAAAGCAGGCAGAAAAAAAATCGTGCTGGCATATGCTGAATATTACACTAAGTTCTCTAATAACATGGAATGTAAATGTAGCTATAGTAGAAGAGGCCTGCAAATGTCAAGCAGACTCAGAGAATTACTGTCTCTGTGCAGAAATGTGACAAATTATTTGCTCCATTGAAGATATTAATTGTCAAGAGTCAAAATGTTTTGAAAGAATAACTTTGAAGAACCACCGTTTAAAGTGAGTTGAGAATAGTTTTCCAATCTGACATACTAACTTTTGCCTGCCAGTATATTGTTGCTGCCCATGAAAGTTACGCACTTTTCTGAAGTGGCCAAGTATGGATGAAAAATACTATTATTTTGGGCAGAGTGTTGGCATGGAAGGACTGAGATTTTGCGGGTATCTGTTTGCAAAACATTTATTTTTATCAAAATATTTTTAGCCATTGGCATCTTTCCCAACTGCAAATGATAATTTAAGAACTGCCATATCACATAGACTTCTGTTTCTTGGAAACTTGCCCAGATACAGTTTCTGTCCTCTCAGTTAAAACAGCAAAAAATCCCTTAATATATCTGAATTTAGGTTTATTTTAGATGGGAAAATGGTAACATACCTTCAACAGACAATGGAAATAGTTATTCTGTTACTGGTATTTATACAAGGCTGCTGTCCCTGGGTGCTTTGTGCTTTCTTCCAAGTCTTGGTCTGGAACTGTATGGCAAAAGAAAAAAGAAGAAATTCTATTAGGAAGTATAATCCTGTATCAAGAATATTTAAATTTATCATTTTGTCACTATGATGTTGGAAGATAAGTGGTAAAGAATTGCATAAAATGGAATAGAATTCTATGGTGTTGTATATTCTTAAGTTGTTACAGACCAATAATCTTATAGTCAATTGCTTCCTGAATCAAAATCTTTTGTATGAATATGTTTGTACTTGTTTATTGTATTTGGTTAATGTTTTGGATATTTATTTTACAGGGAATGGGTTAATCAAGCTCCATCCATCCATTTTCTTAGAGTACTAATCTGCTTGAGATTATTAATAAGGGATCCATGCTATCAGGTCTGTATGTCAAAGTATTTTTTTTCTTGCATAAGAAGATGTATTTACGCATCATGCTTATGGTTGTATTGTTAAATGTATATATATAAGTGTACATTCTTGTGAATGCATACTTATTACATATATGTATGTATATACCTGTATTTCTATGTCTGAAGATACAAGAAAGTTGCAAACAAATTGCACATATGAACTCTCACTGTTGTTGGATAACTTGCTCAATTTCTGATATACATTTTGTAGCTTCTGTTGTTGCTAACCCTAATGAATACCCTTGAAATTTACATAACAAATGATTTGGCCATTGCCCGGAGCCCTGGACTACATATTTACTTTACCTCTCTGAATAGTTAAATTAAACTTCCATAATGTAGCAAATGAAGAAAACTGAAAGCTTTCTTTCTTCTAGCAGCCCAGTTCTCTTAGTTACAAACATACAGCTTTAATGTTTTTCTGACACTTATAGCTGTTATCAATAAGACTGAAACCCAGACATCTATTCGGATACTTATTTTCATGTATTTCTTTTTAATGTGTACAGTTCTGATTTTAGAACCTTTCAAATTTCATTTCTATAATTTATTTATTTACTTACTGTAAGCAATTCTGAACTCTGAAATTGCTAAGCATATCCAAAATCCATTGACTTTGATTGCTAGAATTAAGGTTTCTCAGCACTCATGACAATCAGGGTGCTTATGTTCAAGTATCTCTTACTGCAGTGTTTTCTGTATATTGACCCTTTTTTGTTCATTTGTTTGTTTTTAGGAAATGCTCTACAGTTTGGGTGGGATTGAAAATCTAGCTCAGGTAAAATTCCTCCTGGAAATTTTGTCTCTGGTGTTGTATGTTTATTATGAGTGGAATGAAACACACTGTAAAAAACAGTGTACATATGCTCTCGTTTTTTGGAAAGAAGCGCGTGTGTTCCTCTGTTTGCATATAAGCAGTTGGCGTGCTCTTTCACTAGTGCACAAAGGAGCTGTCCTTATAACTTAGCAGTATTTAATCCAAGACTTTTCAATAGGAGGCTTAAGAAATGCCTCCTGAGCTAAGAATTACGGAAGTCAGCACAGTTGGTTCATTTGAAAGAAACTGTAGACTTTTGAAGGAAGATGTTTAAAAGTCCCCTGAAATTAAGCAAACGGCTTCTCAAAGGTAAAAGCATAGCAATAGAATGGTTGAACAGATTGAAACTCGTAAACATTATAGCTAATCAACTGCTACATTGTTATTGTGTTATGTTAACCCTGCTTTATTTCTGGATTTTAATACTTGTTCTCCAATGAGTGGGAGCTGCCCATGTAGCAATGAAATATGGCATATCTTAAATATACTTGAAATTGAGACTGATTGTTGGGAGTTTGCATTCATGAAAACCCAGAATTTGTATATTTTGTTTAAACAAATGTATCTTTCTGGAATGCAACTATCATTCATTAATATTTACAGTGCCACCCATATTTCAAAGCAGTAATGGTATGCTATAGCTCCTAGTTCAGACAGCCACCTGTCTGAAATATCCTTTATGTTATGGGAGTCAAAGATTGTTTCTGATGTAGTTGTCATTCAAGTAGTTCGGTGATTTTTGGTGATGTGGTTTCACATAAAGAACTGTTTTCATTTTCAAGAGTTTTGAGGTATGTTGGTAGGAAGCACTAATTGAATTATTATTACCGATGATACTTTACATAGTGTACTGCTCCTGTGATTCTAGCCTCTCTGTACTACATGCTTGATAACCCATACAGTGTTTTGGAGACTGCAAGATGCCACCATGTTAAAGATTTGCCCAATATTGAAGGATTGTAAAGATATGTAAAGACCAGTATGTAAGTGATTCTGAGAATCTCATTATGATTTTTTGTGCTAACAGAAATTACATCCTTGTGATAATTGTAATTGCTTGGATGATTATATTTCACTGGGTAGCTATTAGGGATATTTAAAAAGGTGGACCATCATTTCCCACCTGTTGGGTATGTTCAACCCCCCCAACAGCTCCTGCTGGTCACCATTGTGTATGTTGTGCAGAGTCTGAGCCTGTGGACTAGCTTTTCCAAACAGTGGCCAATAGTAGATGCTTATGGAAAAGTGTAAGAACTGGAACATCAAGTGATAATTCAGTTCTACAGAAAACTCTTTTCAAACTCACGTAGCTTGTAAAAAAGGAATTTTGGCCTTAGAAGTAATGCCTTTGTATTTGCTGGTCTTTAACAGATTTTCCACTGCTGGAAATTCTTCATTTGATTTTGAATTCTTGTACTTCTAAGATCTCTTCAGTACTCTTGACAAGTTTTACAGCTAAATATGAGTTACATTGCGAATGTACATTTTTATGAAACAGATGCACCATCTACAGGCTGTTACCATGCATAACGCCCTGGATCTATGAATTAATTAATTTGTTTTCCTTCTTGTAGAATATGGAAACAGTAGCAAATGGCTATCTAGACTGTGGAGAAGAGAAACATAATGTAGACAAGTTGGTCAACATGACATGTAAGTGATTTCGCTGATGTAAATAGCTAATAAAGTTTTATTAACATAATAGTTAATAAAAACATAATAAAGTGCTCTTATGATATTTTTCTATGAGGTTTAAAAATGTTGAAAATACTTGAAATGCCAGTAATTAAGATATTACTAGATTCATTGTAGGCATCATCATAAAAGTATGACGATAACTGAAATTTTTGTGGAACAGCATGTCTTGATTTGATGCACGTGTAATATATCTTAAGAAATTAAGAGCTGCATGAAATAAAATAGCAGAGTAAAATGAGCTAGTCGTGGTTCAAATAGCTTACTCTTCTTTTATTATGAAATTAGTGAAATGAAAAACAAAAGTGGTAAAATTCCAAAAGTGACTCCCTTTGTTCCATAGACATTCTTCAAAAGATCGCTGCTGTTAAAAATCAAAGAGAATGGGTTGTAGCAAGTGGAGCACATAAAGTAAGTGCTTTATAAAATTACTTCTCAAAACTGATTAGCTACTTAACTAAATGACTTATCCACTTCAGACTTCATTAACAATAAACTCTTCATAATGCTAAGTTGGTAGAGTAAGATAATCTAAATTCTGTTTTCTTGGTATGAGTTAGCATATACATATATTTTTTTTTCTTGTATATGACTTAATTGATCTAATACATGGTTTTTGGTTGTTTGAGGTAATTGAATCCTAAATGTTTCAAATAAACCAATTCCTATTACAAAAAGTATTGAAGTTTACACTGTCCTGAACTACACGTTATGATGCCATAACTTGTTATTAAATTTCTGGTATGATTATTCACTTTGACAACACTGTGTGCCAACCTTGCTAGAGACTGCAGTCAGTGTAAGGGTCTACACTTAATGTATTTTGTTGTTGATTTCTGACCAAACTCAGTAATGTTAGAGATAAAAACTAGTATGACTAATGATCTATGATTCTATTAAACTGCAGTTGGCAATTATGATTAGACGGTATTTTTAGAAGATCTAGACAAATATGATTCTTTTATTTGATATTCATCATTAACAAAATATATATGAGGTCTTAAATTACATACTGTATAATTCAAGTACCGGCTTAAAAATAGCTTTTTACCTCAGGAGGCCTTAATCTGGAGTTTTGAAGTGTTTTGCACGGGAATAGTTATTACAAAGTTACATTAAATTGGACGGACACTCGAACAGTCATGAAAGATACATCCTTAAATGTGAAACATCTTTGCTTTTCTAAGTCTCTGTGTATTTATATGTACCTGGAGCATACTTTAAAAGTCCCTGAAACTTTTATTGTATTCTTTAAGACACTTGTATCTTAATTTTCAAAGTTTATGACTTTTCAATACATAATTATTTCTTTGTTTGAGTCATGAAAGAAAAATGTGAAATTTGTATTCATTTATCTTGTTCCATATTTTGTTCCATATTTCATTTTCTAGACCTTAGTAAATTTGTTATCTGCCAGAGACAGCAATGTGCTTCTGGGTGCTCTCCTTGCCCTGATAAGCTTAGCAGAAAGGTAGGCTAACCTTCACATGCTGTTCACAATCAGCATTTTAATGTTTTGTCTTGATATAATATTAAAACTGCTGCTTGTGTGGAAGACTTCCCCCCCCCCCCCCCCCAAAAAAAAAAAAAAGGAAGACAGCTTGTTCTGTAAAAGTCTAGGAATTATGCTTCATTTTACATTAAAACAGTAAGAATGAGAAGTTAAAAAGACTTTACTAGCTTCTAAGTAGAAACCTCAGTCCTTGCATTAACTTACACTTCTCACTTGTGTGGAGAAGTTTGCAAGACTGGAGTCATAGGAATCCCTCTGTTATCCCTGTGCAGGGTTCTGAAATTCTTACTGATTTACACCTGTATAAAAATATATTTTTTAAACTCAGTAGAGCAGTACCCCACAATAACCATAACTAATACTGTTCAGTGTAGTAAATTATCATAAAATTGTTTGAGTAGGATGGGACCCTTAAAGTTCATATAGTCCACCCCCCACCGCAATGAAGAGGGACACATTCAGCTACATCAGGGTACTCAGAACCTATGCATAATGAATACATACATCTATGTACATGTACCCTCTCTTTTCTAATGACCGTTTTAAATGAAGATGTTTGTTTTTTCTCTTTTCTCCTTTTGTGAGTGGAAGGAAGAAGGGAAGATACAGCATCTTTCATTCTTAGTAACATAATTCTTAATGTCTGCCAGACTTGTATGACATTTTTGTGATTTAAATGAAAAAAATATGAGAAAAATTGTAAAACTGGAAAGAGTAATACAATTCCTTGAGATCGGAAAAAAGTTAACTACTAACCTTTCTTTTTTCTTTTTTTTTCCCCACCAAATGTCTTTCATTCTATTTCTGCTTCAGTTTATGGATTTTTAAAATATACATACATTTTAATAGTAGAAATAATATTTCAGTCTTGATATACACCATTTGCTTGATTTCTGGCATGAAACAAATTAAACACATTTGCATTTTTACTTTTATGCATAGAGATGTTCACATTCATGTTTTTTTTTTTTTCCTAAGAAAATCAGAAACTGTTGTAGTGACAGACTTGACATAATGTATCTTTGTGGCTTTAAGTATTTGTGATATTATTAGATAAAACTGGAGGAAGAGATACTGGTCAGAACTGGTCAAAATATAAGGATTGAGCTTAAAGAGCAATGTGTTTTTGGCATACTTTAATTTGATATAAATGCCAGGAATAATCAATTTGCAGTCCAGAATGTAGGGAGAAGATAAGTGAACTCACCATTGTTGAGAACTTGCTGGTGATATTACGTGAATACGATTTGCTATCTAAAAGGTGAGAGTTCACTTATGCATTAATTATGTTATTTTTGACTTTCTCATTTAAGATATGTTTATTTAGAGAAATTAGATAATGTGCCATTTTAATATTCTCAGGGTGAAGTTCTGAAATCTGTATATTTTCCATCAGTTATATAATGGTAAATAGTTGATATAGTGGCATGTGTTGCAGTAATTCTGTTATAGACTCTCTTTCTGATGATGTTCTACAGTGCAAATAAATTGTAATGTTACTATAAAGTGACAGCAAATGATTTTTTTTTTTTTTTAATGTATCTCCTCTTATCTGCTGAAACCTGAGTGGTTAGGTGGAAAGCATATTGAACTCAGTTCAGATGTTGAATATAAACTAGTAAAAAACTGCAATACATGTAGCTGCTGTAATTTATGTCAGAGGCTGTGTCAGAACCCACATCAGTCTAATAAAAAAAATTGTTACGATCCTTAAACACCCTTTAAGCTCAGCTGAGCTTGTTAGCTGAGCACAGATTATCTTCACCTCAGTAAGAAATAGAGAGACTTTCAAAGCTGATATTTCACGTATGCTATCCACATTTAAAACTCAGAAGTTTTTTAAAAAATCATGCTTTATTACTTCACATATGTAAATTATTTTGCACGTGATTAGAAATAATTAAAATGCCAAAATATTTTTACTTCATTTCTGCATTTGAAATTCCTTAGATCATGTATAAACAAAAGGGTTTTTAGAAAAAAATGGAATTTGAATGTTGGCAGGAAGCTCATGAACTTCATTGCTCGTTACAAATAGTTTTAACTTGAGATAGGGATTTTCATATTTCATCAAACATGGATGCAGCTCAAGTGGAGATGGAAATCCCTAACCAAAATTGCTCTAAAAAATCCATCTTAATTACAGTGAAATTAATGGAAATCCAATAGGAACTTTTAAAATTATTTGTCCAATCCTTTTTGTAAACTTCTTATTATCACCATACAGGTGAAGAATCCAGACTGTCGGGTTATTCAGTTTCCACTCGTGGACTTTACACTTGTACATGCACTTTACACATGCAGTACTACTTGTTTTACTTGTAATGCCATTGACGTTTTCTTTAAGCTCTTCTTTTTCTTTTTTTCAATATATGGTCTATTTTGTTTTTAAACATTTGCTGACTTTTTCTCTTCTTTGCTGACAATACAAATTAACAATGAATCTCCTACTGATTTTTTTTAGGCTCACAGCAGAGTTGTTACGTCTTCTCTGTGCAGAGTCACAAGTCAAAGAACAAGTTAAAATTTATGAAGGGGTTCCAGTTTTGCTCAGTTTACTCCATTCTGATCATATCAAGCTTTTGTGGAGTGTAGTTTGGATTCTTGTACAGGTTTGTGAAGACCCTGAGACTAGCGTGGAAATCCGAATTTGGGGTGGAATCAAGCAGCTACTTCATATATTACAGGGGTAGGTTTTGATTTGATCTAATAGTCTTGCTCAGTTGTGCCTGATTACTATAGAAATTAAAAAGCAATTATAAATGTAATGAAAAATCTGTATATTTTTCAACTGTGCATATTTCATTGGTCTCTTACAGTTTTTTCCATGTTTTTAATTTTAACTTTATTTTTTTAAAATTATTTTTTTCAGGGAAAGAAATCTTGTTTCTGACCGCTCTTCAGTTGGAAGTTTATCTAGTGCAAATGCAGCAGGGAGAATTCAACATCTTCATTTGTCAGATGATTTGAGTCTTGACGAGATACAAGAAGATACTTTCTCCCTTCAAGCAGGTTGGTTTACAAGGCATAATTTTCTGTTGCGTGTTCACTTACGTCTTGTGCAAAGGGATTAAAAATATTTCAAAATTGAAATTATAAACATTTACACCTGCTAGTATATGTACTCCCAGCTGGCACAGCAGCACCAATTCAGCTCTGCTTATTTCTAAATGGGAAATATCAGCACATATTTTTAAAAGGCGCTTTTTTTTACTTTTTTTTTCTTTTTTTTTGTTAGAAAGAAACACAGGATACAATATTGAGCACATGGAAGCCATAGATGTTTGCCCCCCCTGTATAAACATCTCTCTCTTTTTTTTTTTTTAATTTGTTTTTAGCCTGTGATTCATTTTATTTCATCGTATTGTTCCATCTATTGAAACTTAATGTAGTACGTTAGTAATGAATTGATTATAGTGGAACATTTCAGAGTGGTATTTGAAAGAGGAAAGCGAGGAACTATCTACTGACTAAAACCCTCATGTATCATCCCCCCTGTGCTGCTTGAGGAATGGAGTGTTAGAAGAGCTGGGTGTGAAGGTGATTCTGGGGAAAGAAGGAGGAAGTAGAGTGAAAGTGTGGGGGTTTTTTTTGTTTGTTTGTTTGTTTATTTTAAAAGCTCTGTTTCTCCCTGTCCAAATCTATTCTAACTGGTGATTCATTAAATTAAGTTTTCCCAAGTTGAGTCTATTTTGCTTGTGATGATAACTGGCAAACAGTTTCTCAGTATCTTCGCCTATGAGCTTTTCTATCCAATTTCCTCCCACTCTTCTGTTGAGGAAGATGAGTGAATGAGTGGTAGGGTGCACGTTTGGCCCTTACCTGCTATGCCATCTGAATATATTTATGAATCTGGCCCTAAATATTACGTCTGAATTTTTGTTCTAGCTTGTTGTGCTGCAATTACTGAACTGGTGCTCAATGATACTAACGCTTACCAAGTAGTACAGGTAGGAAGACTTTATTCAGTTAAGTAAGGCATTATAGTTTAGGATTTTAATTATTCTTATCGATCGCATTAATTAACAAGCAGAATATGTTTTAATGTGACGATTGCACAGTATCTCTATGTAACTTTCATATACATTTTTATATAGTAGTATATCTTTTTCATACATTTATGAACATACAAGTGTATACAAAGATATTAACATATGTATCTAGGTGTTTGGAATAGTAATAGACAGCTTTACATAGAGATTATTTTTGTTGGCATCTCCTGCCGTGATTTTGCTGCAGTTTTGCAGCAGGCTAGTAAGTACCATCATGGAATTATCTGAGAAGTACAAACTCTTAGTTCCCAACTGTGCAGCTAAGTGTTATGTTCTTTTACAGAAAAATTTCCATTTTCCTCAGGGTCTGGTATTTCTGAAAGAACTTCCTCGCACTCCATCCCCAGGGGTGTGCTTCCGAACTGCATTTTAAAATGTAATATTTTAATTAGTTACGAGTATGGTTCTGAAAACTGTTCTTAAAAATCTCTGGTATGTATTACATGCATTGCGAGAGACGAAAATATTTAGAACAGTAATTCCAGCTAAAATCCATCGCTTACATATTAGGTTAAAATCCAGCTAGAGCTGAGTCTGGTTTCATCAAAATAAAATGTCTCTTATTTAAAATAGTTATTTGTTGAAAACATTGCAACTCTTGGGGAATTTAGGAAGTAAACGGCTGATTTTAACATGGATTGGAGTTTTTTTTGCATTGCCTCAGTGAAGCGTGATAACTGTACTGTCAGATAAAATTCCTTAAAGTTAATGGAACAGTCTACAAGGTGGAAGTAAGATGTTTCAAGCTTAGCATATTCATCTCTAATCCTGTTAAAAGGCAGTGATGTTTCTCTCTGTCAAAACCAGCCGATGTCCACCATTCAAATCTGGATGTAGTTTCACCTATTTCCATTTCAACTGGACTTCCACCCTGCAATAGCCACTTCCATTTTCAGTCCTACTTCTTTCTCTGTGCTATTATAACTCTGAGTTGCAAAGTGAACGAGATTAAATAATTCAGGTTAGAAGCAGAAGAGTTGCATTGCTTTCAGTTTTTTATTGAAGCTTGTGTAGAACTTTGTCAGGCTAAATACCCTGTAAAGATTTATTACAGAGGCAAAAGAACTCCTGGTTCAGTCCATTGAGAACCATTTGCTTTTGCTATAGCTGCTCTCTACCTGCCCATATTTTGTCTTTGTCTGAACTTACAGCCTCATTAGCAGTCTGCAGGCCAGAATGTGTTTATGACTGGACGGCACAACTGCACTGTCTAAAATCTTTGCTTAACTCTAACTTCATATGCAGTTTAAAAAGATGTATCAGGAACTGCAGTAGAGCATCTACAAAACTTGCACTCATTCCCTTCAGTTCTACTGGAGAGGACAGTAGTTTCCAATGGGGAGTTTGTTAGGGAACAGGGAGCTGTACTATAACTAGATTTACTAGTCTCCATCTATCAAACCAACATGACAAATGTAATGTATTAGTGGAGGACATAAGCATAGCTACATGAAAATGGAAGTTGAAACACAGAATGGTTTTCACAAAGTCCTACTAAAGACTCACTCAAGCTATCTTGCCTGGTGTCTCTCCAGCTTATGATACTGCTTCACTGTATGTTTGTAAGCTATCTTTGTACTATCCATTTAAGTGTTAGGATGGTTTCATTCTTATGTAAGTAAGAAATGAAGTAAACTTTGTTTAAATTATTTCAGCTTATAAATCCAGTATGGAGTAGGAGGCTGAGATTTTACAACTCTGTATTAGATTCTGATTTATTTGAAGTAACATTGGTTTTTATTTTTGTTTTCTGTGTGAAGGGATGCTATTGATGTTGACCTTTCTCTGTTTCCAGGCAAATGGAATATATATAATAGCAAAACTGATTTTACCAGACAAAGAAAAGAATGCTGAAAAAGCTTATTTATTACAGGTAACTTCCTTTAGTATAAATACCTGTTGAAATTCCAAAACAGTTCCTGATTTTTTTTTTTTTTTTGTTATTTTGTGGTTTAAAAGTTTATTTTAAAGTGCAGTAGACATCTTACTTGAAGAGAAAATAAAACAAAATCAGTAATGAGAAATGGTCCAAGAAGTAAAAACACAATTGTGATTATTTATGGTATTCTATTCTGATCTGTTGTGCTTCTTGCACTTTATATAGTGTGAAGGGAAATGAATATTTTTTCTTCAATAGTCTCTCCCCTACTTCTTCAGGCTTCTCAGCATTAGATCTTCTTCGTGTGTGCTTTGGTCTTCATTTACATTCAATGAAGACTTGATGTTGTACTAATATCTGCTTCATTCTGGAGCATTCTAGTGCAGCTGTTAAATACAGGAAAACTTCACATGAAATAGAGCAAATTTAAATTTAGAATAAATAAATAGCAAGTAAGTGTAGAATGATTCTTGTTTTTGAAAGAGATTGATTCTCAGTTGTTAGAAGCATTTCCTTACCCTTACTTCCACTGTTTCAGATGTCAGTACCTTATTTCCCTTTGGTTTACTTCATAATCAACTTTCTTTGGTCAGCCATATTGTATAGCAAGTAAAGTAAATGATTCTTGATACAGAGAATTCAAGATGCATTACATAAAAGTGTATGTATTAACTACCTGTCAGTGGATGTTTTACAAATAAACTTTCTTCAGTAGAGATAATTTAGAAACTTTTCTCCAGTCTTTTTTTTCTATTCCCTCTAAATAATCTTGCCTACTTTTAAAGAATAGAATGTACTTAAAAAACTGTTTTTATTATTTTTGTTATCATGCTAATAATGTAATCTACCTAGACATTTAAGGAAAGAGGTTATTGAATTGTTGGTAATCCCTAATGTTTATAATTGCCTTTTTCATGTATGTATAGATTTGTCATTAATTTTAGCTTTTCCTACTGTAGTGCTATGCTTTCAGAGCCCTGAGATTTCTCTTCAGTATGGAAAGAAATCGACATATCTTCAAAAGGTATACTAGTAAAATGCTTTGTGAAACTCCTTTACAATAGCTTTCAGAAGGTATCATTCCAATCAGAAAGAAATTGTTTCTAAATGCCATTTGTTTTCAGCAAAAAGAGTAAGTTACAGGCAACTTCTGTCTGCAGTCACAGGTAGATTTTGCTGCTTTGTATTAGTGCCAGCCTACAAGATGTACACATTCAATGTGGGGACTTCTATTCCTAAGCGTGCCGGAGAACCTGTCTTCGTAGGGCCTCTTTCTTCCCCTGTGAATCAAGGTTAAAATATGTCGAGGACATTTAAGACTGTTAGAGATTAACCATACTTTCATCTGAAGATTATCAGGTATAACTTACAGCCCTGGATAGTGGCAAATAGCTGGCAAAATTATGTTTTTTGCTGCTCAATCCTCCAGTCTTTCACATGGGAAGGATTTTACATCAAGACAGTTTACTTAAGAGTGTTAAAAAAAGAGGTGGATCAATAAAAGGAAAATGTCTTTCATCAATTACCCATTTTTACTAATTAGCTGTCAGTTTCACCAAGTAAACTACAAAGGCTGTGTAAAATCTAACACTTTTGGGATTAGGGTAGTACTCATACTGCTTATGACAACTGCCTGGCAGCAGTGTTTCTGTATGATTTTATTCTATATTATGTATTCCTAGAATTCTAAATGTATCTCATTTTTACTTAAAAAAAAAAAAAAGAAAAAAAAAAGAAAAAAAAAAAAAAAGGATTTTGTCCTGGAAAAAGACATCAGTTTGTAATCAGTGTTGATGGTCGGTGTCAAGTTTTTAAAGTGATGAATCTGTCTGCTTGTTTTTTGGTTTTTAACTATGAGCATAGCGTAAAGTACAAGAAAAAATACAAAAGTAACTGGAAATTTGGAAATTGCATTGATTGTGAAGAGTCTTATAGTGTTTGGGGAACTGGCATTTATAGCAATACCCAATCATGGAGGCTGAAGTCTAGCTTTTGAAAGGTTATACAGTTCCTATATGTGTGTTGAGTTAAAAGAGTAAATATCTGAATACGTAATTCAAGAATAAGTGTGTTATTTAGAAGATTTCAAAGTAGGAAGTAATAATAAAAACTTGCTGTAGATTAATAGCTATTGTGAACAGCTTCTGAGATACATAAAAATGTTAAATTTTTGTAGACTTTTTCCTACTGACTTGTTTGAAATCTTCATTGATATTGGACATTATGTGCGTGATATTAGTGCTTATGAAGAGCTGGTATCAAAGCTGAATTTATTAAAGGTAAGTAAAGAGCTTTGTAGCTTTAAGAATCTGTACTCTTTGCATATTCTTAACACAAGAAAGGCTTGAAATATTTTATATTGACTTAGTTGTCATTTAATTTATAACCAGGAGGATGAATTGAAGCAAATTGCTGAAAGTATTGAGAGCGTCAATCAGAATAAAGCACCTATAAAACATATAGGCAGTTATGCAATTTTAGAACACCTTGGCAGTGGAGCTTTTGGAAGTGTATATAAGGTAAGCTTCCCTTTTGGTACTGGCATAGAGGTTGGAGAGTAACCTTTGTGAAGTGGGTCTCATACCTGTTTTGAGAACAAATTTCATTTGAATTTCAGTCGGGGAATGTAGTTACCAGAGGGCTGTTATCCTTCAGCTGGTTGTTAACAGATGTACATTTCTTTTAGTGTTTGTTGTGATTATGTTTGTCACCTCTTGTATTTATAGGAATGACAAGTATATTTCTTAGATTTACTAGCTTTACTTTGTATTAGTTTCTCTCTACAGAGAGTGTATCTGTCTATTGCTGTGTGTGAAACAGAGTTCAAGCATGTTTTATTTTGGGAAAAACATTTGGCATTGGTAGCATTTCTTTAGACATGAAGACAAGTTCACCACTTTACTCCTAACCTGCATTGTAAAGTTCTTTTGACTGCTCCAGTTCTTCTGACTAATTGCATTATATACAGAAAAGACTATGACTGTAAGATTTGTGAGATGGTTTTGTACTCAGATAACTGGTATGATAGCCATAATAATATCCTATCTGTTTCCACCCTATACCAATTTTACAAAGGTTTTATCTTTTTTGTAGGTTAGAAAACATAATGGGCAAAATCTTCTGGCAATGAAAGAAGTCAATTTACACAATCCAGCGTTTGGAAAGGACAAAAAAGCCAGAGATAGCAGAGTACAGAACATTGTCTCTGAGTTAACCATCATCAAAGAGCAGGTAGGTCTCATGGACTCTAGATTCGTGTACAAGCGTTCTGTTAACATTATTAACTGTGAGTTCTCTTGCAGAAGGGCCTCCACCTGCTGTTACTAGTTTCATATGTTCAGTATAATCTTGCTACTTTTTTTACCTAAATGTTGTCAATATTACAACAATTCTTGCTGCACTATTAGCAGGAGTGCAGAAGTTTGTTACAAATGATCCTTATGTTTTTTTTTTTTTTTTTTTTGGAAATGCATGAAGTTTTCTCAGGAATACTGTAAACAAATTCTTGCATCTAAAAGATAGAAGTTTTTTGTAATTGTAAATAAATATTAAAAGAAACCCATTACAATATAGACAAATCATTAATGTTTTTTGGCTGTGAAAGAAAATACTTTTGTGCAGGTGTAATTGCCTGTCTTCAAACTTCCTTTACTCTGTTCCAGTTGTTAACAAGAGTGTTGGTATGACTCTTTCTAGAGTAATTATAAATATATACGTATGTATGTATGTATAATTTTATTTTATTTTTTATGAAAACATGTTCGGGGGTAGCAGTGAAGGTCTACTGCACTGCAGTTCATAAGCAAGTTTTTGGAATCCCTGTGGGATTCTTTCTTCCATTATGCAGCTAAGCATTATAAATACTGTGCCATCAGTCTAACTATTCTAAACAACTGAATTTCTTTCCTCATTGTAGCTTTATCATCCAAATGTTGTACGTTATTATAGAACCTTCTTGGAAAGTAAGTATAAATGTAATGAATTACTATATTGTACGTGATGAAGAAGTAGAAATATACAATAGGAGTACTTGCCTTTTGGAAGGGGTGTATCAAATTGAGCAGTAACGTCCCTTCTGACCCCTACAATTCTGTGATTCTCTGATTCTACAGTTCAAACAGGCCTATATTTCTTTAAAATTGAAAAGGGACGAGTAATAATAATTGTGTTTGAAACTAAATTGTAAACATGTAGAAAGTGTTATTCTCATCTTATAGAGCTAAAGATCCCAAATTTACAGTTGGAATATTAAGTAGGGTGAAAAGATGTAGTGACTAGTGGAATGAATGGTAGTATGGCTTAGCCGTATTTTCTCCATTTTCCTATTAAGGAGTTGTCTACCTACACCTGCCCACTGAGTGATTATTACTGAGTGGTTAACAAGTGTGGAATTCCTTACATTTACTATGATATAAATGAATGTTGTTCTTGCAGTGCAGTGCAGGAGGGAGGGACTGCACTCAGAGCTCTACAAGTGATGGAGGTAGAAAAATATCTTCTCAGAAGGGGTGGTGAGGCATTGGAACAGGCTGCCGAAGGAGGTGATGGAGCCACCATCCCTGGAGGTTTTTGAGAAATGTGTAGATGTGGCTCTGAGAGACATGGTTGGTGGGGATGGGTTGATGGTTGGAGTAAACGATTTCAAAGGCATTTTCCAACCTTAATGATTTTATGACAAATTGGAAAAACATGGAATGGAACTGTAATGTACAAAAAAACCTAAAAATCAAAAAAGAACAGCTTTAAAAACATATTTTAGCCTCAAATATTCCATCATCAAAGGCCTTCTTTATAAATGTATTTTTTAATTGAAGTTTCTTCTGTGTAGATGACAGACTGTACATAGTCATGGAACTCATAGATGGGGTGCCATTGGGAGAGCACTTTCACTCTTTGAAGGAAAAGCAACAACAATTTACAGAAGAAAGAATATGGAATATATTCATCCAAGTAAGTAAGAGGCACACATTTTTTTTTTTTTCACCAGGACTTGTCTACCTGTGGTTACTAGCTCCATTTATGTTTGTTAGGCTAATAATAAGCAAAATAATACTTATATCAGACACTAATACCTGACATGAATGTAATTTGATATGACTTCACTTAGGTTGTTGTTAAAAATCTTTGTGTTTCTTTGTTTGAAACTCTTTCTGTTTGTTTGTAAGCTTTGCCTAGCTCTTCGTTATTTACATAAAGAGAAGAGGATTGTTCATCGAGATCTCACGCCAAACAACGTTATGCTGGGGGATAAAGACAAAGTTAAAATTAGTAAGTAGAACTCCTTTGCTTGAAGAGAACTTTCCACCTTGAAAGTAAGTAGAATTTCTTTACTGAAACTCACAGGTTTCAGATTCTGAGGCATTGGCCACCATGCTTGGAAGCTAGTAAATTATTGTGTTATTATACTGTTTTGTAAAATATTTTCTATTGCAGCTTTTGTGATCATGTAATCGTTGCCTCTATATATTATCAGCCATTTTTTTTTTGCCACTGTGTATATCAAATATGAACAAGGAGATCCTAAAAAAACCCCAACCCTATAGTTAAATGTGAAGATAACTAGATTATATTGTCAGTGCTAATGAGCATGCAGAGTAAAATGACTATCTGTCCCATTTCACTCTCACCATACGACTGTTAGTATCAGCTGCAGTGAGATTTTATATCTGAGGCTACAGTAATGAAAATTCTCATTGTATACTTCTACAATCTCTGTGCTGTGGAGAAAGTGACCCAGAGATGTTCCAGGGTAGGATTTGAAAGCTGTAGATGTGTGAACAGTGCTCTACTGTATGTCAAAATTTTATTCTTTGAACGAAATAATACAAATAGGAATTTATATCAAGAATTACAAACAATTGAGATACTGTAGATTTTAATGTTCTCAAAGAATTCCTGCATGATTTCTTAATGCTTATGACACAGAACCAAGTAAACAGTTTGAATATTGCAGAGTTGTTATGAGAATTCTTGATGCAAAAATTAATTTATCTCCTTTAAAAATAATGGGGAAAAGTAGACCTATGCACACACCAACCACAAAACTATAATCAATGATCTATAATAAGCAAATCTATTTAGCTGCTGTCATTTTATAGTATTTATACCTGATGAGTTACATATTTAAATTCATTCATGATTAATTTGTATTGCTTCAAAGCTCTGAATCTTATAGGTTTGAAAGAAAGTAATTTAATGCAACATTTCTCCCTGAATGATGAAAATAAATAATCAGAACATTATATTAAAGTAAAATACTATGTTGTTGTCTCTTATACCAAGACACTGCCACTGAGGGGCACTCTTGTCTTAGTTTAACACCTTTGCCATAGTTCTAATCTCAACGAAATAAATAAAAGCATAAATATATTTTTAAATGCAAGCCCAAAATTAACTTTGAAAAGCTTATATAGCCAACAAAGATTTGTAGATATTGAGGAAATGGGAAAAACCTGAAACCTACTTTCTACAGTGATTGGTTCAAAACTATTATGCAATATTTAAACAAACATTTTATTTCATACTTCAATTAGTACCAGTTTTTATTGAATGTTCAGAAGGAGCTGAAGTCCTTTTATCTATTTCTTCCAAATTTTGCTGGCACTTCTTGCTTTACAGCCATAATGAAAATTAAAAAAAATTCCTTTCCACTTATAACAAATATATACTATATGTTGCTGCATTACATCTAACACATAAAGTCCAAATACTGGAGCATTTATGTGTTTGCATAATGTGTTTGCATACATTATCCATGATTACTGATGATTTCAAGTGGCTCCAGATGAAAGTGATACAAATGTCAAGCAAAGATGGACGCATATGCTCAAATATTGCAAAATCTTAAATCTGCCTCTGCAGTGAATTCAACCTATGAGTTTTTATAAAATAAGAGGATTTTCTTCACAGGTCTGCTCAGAACTGTGGTCCTGTGTTTACAAGCTGCACAGTCATCCTGAAAAATGAGAGTTTGTTTTTCTGGAGTATTTCAAATCCCATAACTGTCACAAATTTGCATTGATCTTTCTAGAGTAATACCTGAAATTACAAATACCTTTGTAATTAAGGTACAGTTTGTGAGAATCCAAATTATTTTGCTTCATTAAATAAGCTTGTGTAATCACAATTCTGCTGTTTTTTCATCCACCTCAGTACATCTTTCTGGAAATAACAACACTTGTTAATCTTTTACTTTGAGAGCCACAAGGCTGACAACATAACAAAGGCGTCTTATTCCTTTCTAACTAAAATTCTTCAAATACATTGTTTTGTTTTTAACAGTATGGTAGCTTAGCTTTAGTTTTGGACACCCATGGTAGATTTTGATTTAACAAAACTAAAGTATAAGAAAAAATAAAGTAAGCATTAAACTAGGGCAAAGTGCTTCTATACGCAGAGATTTTCGTTCCATACTGTGCATGGCTATGCAACAACCCCAACCTTAAAAAGTTTTTAAAAAGTAGTGGGACACACAGATATGTGTTTTTTTGAACATATGTGAGATCTGAGCCACACGTGTTCCAAATCCTATGAAGGTGTCTTACACGGATTCTGAGTTTATTTTGGTTGCAAAGGAAAGGAGTACATAGTGTTGGAAATGTTTCTACCTTGCGGTTAGCACATGCAAGGAAAAAAACTGCTGAAGAATTATGCTTGCATGTCTTAAAAATCACAGAGAAACTGTTGTGTAGGGGAGTTCTTGTACAACATTCTAGCTGTACTTGGTAGGCAGGGACCTATGGTGAGAGGAATCCGAATGCAAGATCTTAGGCAGAGAACACTGCAACTGCTTTCACGTAATGTAAGATTAAGCTCTGAGGAGACTTGAAGCGATGGTCTTTGAGTATCCATCCCTTCATCGGGTTTTTCTGCAATAAAAGACAGGTTTTCTTCTATATGTTGGTACAGCATTTAAATATAATTAACTGACCTACAAATACCACAAAAATATAAATGTTAATGTATACATATGTCACTCTGAAAGTAGTGCCTCCTATTTATTGCCACCGAAACTGCAACAGATATGAAGAGCACAATAATGCTATTTGATAGAGAAAATTCTCAGCTACAGAGTACTGTTTTTCAACACAGTCACCACCATTAGCTGCACATTTTTGCCAGTGATGAACAAGAGCATGTGTGCTGTGCTCTTAAAAATCTGCACCAGTGGAGATGACCTGCTGTTTCACAGTTGCTATGATGGCATCATTGCTGAAATGCACTGCTCACTACCTCACTGTGCTCATGTCCACCATTTGGTCACATTCACATTCAGCAAGCATCAATGACTGTCAGTGGGTGCAATTTTTTTCTGCGTGGAGAAATTCAGTGATGTACCTTTGCTTCATTTGTACTTCCATGTTATGTTACATTCTGTCAGACTGCCCTTCTGCTGCCATCTGTCACATGGCAATGGCATGTAATGAAATATTGATGGGAAGGTTCAGTCTCTAATGCCATTCCACCAACGTCTGCCTCTAACATTGTGGGCCAACTTAATTTAATAGGAAGCATTAGTTTTGGAGCAGCCCTCATACTAACTTGTAATTTCATAAAACAGCTTGTTCTAAATTGGTAGAAAAATATTGCTGAAATTGTATTCCTCTTGATTGATCAGGTTGAATATCTGATTTATAGATTTTCATTTAAAAAAATACAACAAGCATATCCCGAAAAATTTCAGATGCAACCTGAGCAAAAGTTGCGTTGTACATGCTTTGCACAGGGTTTTAGAGATTGAGCCCTTATTTACTGTCGCTCTCTGTTCAGTTTGCTCAGCTTTCTATATTGCATTTAGAAGTCAGAGTTTTCTGAATTTAAAAAGTGTATCTGTTTTTATGGCAGCTATATTACTGCGGCAATATTTTGTTTCTAGCACAGAATATTTCTGTTTAGAGCTCCCTAGCTGAGTCTACAGGACAAAACAGAAGATCACAATTTTCTTCAGTAGCATCTACTTTCAATTAGGTTTGGATCTTGGCGGTCCAAGGGGTCTGTGTGGAATCACTTTCACACCTTTGGGATCTGTTATCTACCAGATTTGTGAAGGTTTCTGTATGCTCTTTTGGGTGGCATGCTCTTTTTTGCAGTTTGCAGAAAGGATCTTTATGAAACTGTGTGAAACCTAGGATTATTATATAGCAGTGGAATACCAGATTTGAGACGAATCATCTGTCTGATATACTAGTTCTAGCATGCAGCCAGGATGCGTCAGAACAATTGAAACTTCAGGAGTTCCACTAATGCCAGTTGTTGGAAGAACACTTTCTGTTAATTTTCTGCTTCAGGATGCTTGGTTGTTGAGTGCAATTTTTAAAAGACCTATTGCTTCCTGATTTTGTGCCATAAGGGCAGAATCCAAGAAGTAAGGTGATACAACTAGAATCTTTTGTGTTAGTCACTACTTTGTGGAAATGCTTACAACAATGCTAAATTTTTTTGTAACCTGTCTTCATTAACAGAATTACTACTCTTCATACCATGGTTCAAGGAAGCTTCTAGTACTTAGTTTTCAAAGCTTCCTTAATAACCTCAGTGAAATTATCAACTTGTTTACATTCACTCTATAAATCAAATGTTCTAAATGGCACCAATAGGTGCCTTAAAAGCACAAACACATCTCTCTCCACAAATCCCATTTCTATGTGGGGAGCAATGCTAGTTTTCTTAGTGCAGAAGTTACAAACTTCACAACACTGACAGTAGGCTGAGATTATGAAGCATTGGTACTACCACAGAGAAAGGTGAATAATAGAGTAGCCAGGAAGGTGGTTGTGGGAATGCTGAGAAATGAATTCTCTTCCCATTCTATTGATGGAAAAGAGTAGAAAAAGTATGCACCTCTGTTTATTAAATTCATCTTGACTGTAGGACATGCTTTTATGGAAAATAAAGTTCTGTCTTTATGTTACAGATCACCGTAACATGGTAACTTCAATATAAAACCAGTTTATCTGGCTACTTATTGGTTTCTCTTTTGTCAGAGTTCCTATTAAGCACGAGATGTACCCATGTGATTAGTACTGCTGTAAATAATGACACTATTTCTGCCAGCAAACGCTGTTCTTGATAAGTAAAAATTTGAAGGACAAATATTCATAATTATGATGATCACTTCTGATCTTCAGTAAATAAATACTTTGGTATATATTTTGTGTTGTTAAAATGAGCAGCCTGACACTTGCTCAGGCTCTTGAGGAAAGAAGTAAGAAGAGATGAAAAGCAAATACTATATTTTAGGATAGTGAGCTTGGATAACTTATTGCTATTACTAGTAATGTAAGGATCAGTGTACAAGTAGAAAAGAAACTCATTTGTCTTTCTAAGTTTCTAGAAATGCCTATTCTATGACTTCTTGCCATGCAAGTTAATATTTTCTGAAACAATCTTATTTATAAGACTTCAGTGTCATTTATTCTGCTCCCCTAAACACAAAGTAAACGTGTGAAAACAACTACAGAAGAGTTTAGATAAAACATTTCCATGATTTTGTGTAAATTTTAGTGTTTATGTTTATCATAAAGCAGATTGTTCTGTGCATTCCATTCTGTAGTTGTAGCAGAACCAATTATATTTTGGAGCATCTTAATGGAGTTAAAGCAGTTTAGTAGTGTTTGGAAAAGTTTATTACCATTATTTTAATTTTTTAAATTATTATTAAAAGAGGTATTTTCCCTTCATTTCTGTTCACTTCAGAGGACTTAAGACTCTGCCTTTTTTTTTTTTTCCAGATAAATAATCACTGATGTTGTATTAAGGTGTGTTACTTCTTACAGAACTGGGATGTCCAGCTCTCCCTTTTTTTTTTTTCCTTAATATTTCAAGCACCAGGAACTGAACTTGTTGAATGATCTAATGTCTTGATGGAAAATTATGTGAAGGGTTCCAAAGATGGGGATTTAGAACAATTTACTCAAAGTAGTTTAGAGAAGTTTCAACATTGCAAACATGTTTAGTTCTATTGGGATTAATATCCCTTACAGTGAAATATCCAAGATATATCTAACTTAAGGGCAAAACGGAGATCTATTGCTGATCCTGTTAATTCAGCATTCTTTCTGTTTACGCTTTCTGAGCACCACAGAGCTAGTCCTTTGAGCATTTTATTCAAATAAGAATCATCTGTGGCCTGTGTACCTAGATATGGTTTTCTTACTGAGTAGAAATATTCTGATCTAAAATCCTTATTACCTATCTCACTGTAAAAATAACTGGAATGGGAGTGCAATGGGTTCTGTCGTACTTGTCTTAACAGTACTCTGTATCCATGTGGAACAGGAGACTTAAAATATTTTAAAAGATATTTACCATGCGAATCTTACCAATTCTAAACTAGAGTTGAAATGAAGGGTTTAATGTAAACTGTTGACAAGTACAATGATTTTCCTTTGCTGCTTGTGCTTGGATTTATTAAAGTGCATTGTTTCTTACCTGCATCATTGCACAGAGACAATGGTATAGTACTGAACTGAAAAAAATAAACTTGATATACTTGCATGAAACTTAGAAGCGTGATCTCTAAAGATAGTCTGGCAATTTTATGAAAGAATAACTGTTAATAGCCAGAAGACACTCATATTAGTGTAACTGCATGATCATCTTGTCTACAGCTTTTGGCATAAAATAATGATAAGATCCACCATTATTTCTTAATAAAAGCAGCCTTTTAATGAGAACTTTTAGATCCTCTATACTCCTTGGAAGTTGAATTTCTGAGGAAGCAGTTCCCAGCTATTTATCATAACTTGAAAGAAGGCCAAATCATTTCCAGTATATTTACATTATTTTTCCATTAACTTGGGCATTGTAGCACTATGTTTTAGATACAACTTCCACCGTCATACAGTTGATTGGAACATGGAGTTGGCCATGTAGGTTGGATTGAAAACATCAGAGATGTGTTTATAACATTTTTAAAGGTGGTAGACCTGATCCAAGTAAGCGTTATGTGGAAACAGGAAAACAGTCCACTGCAACAATGTGAAATGTAAAAATGTAAAATATGAATGGAAGAAAAAATTAATCAACTAATAATCTCCCCTCCACTGATTGTCATTGATGTGCGAATATTTTCTTATATTTCTTTTCTTTTCTTTTTTTCTTTTTAGCTGACTTTGGTCTTGCAAAGCAAAAGCAAGAAAACAGTAACCTTGCATCAGTAGTGGGAACCATTCTATACTCATGGTAAGTACTACTGCATATAACATTGTGGAATGACTTCCATCTTCAGGTGAGCAAACAAACAAGTTGTGGTAGAGTAAGGTACAAGGTGCAAGTTACCCACATACAGATATTCTGCAGTAATTGCTTGCCAGCCTTTTTTTCTCTTGCCTCTTCTTGTGCATTGGTAGTAATGAGTTAAGTTGGAAGAAAAATGAAATATCTCCTGTTCTGAGGTAACTTATTCATCTACCTATAGCCTTAAGAATAAATAAATGAATTTTCAAGGAAAAAAAAAAAGGTAGGTAAGAGTACGATTTAATTTTAATGACTCTTAGGGTAATTGAGGCTTCAATATCTAGTTACACTATACATGTGGACAACTTACTTTCTGAAGAATATTTGAAATTTTTTGTAGTGAGTTTGTTTTGGATCAGTAGGCATTTGGTTTTAATAATTAAACTAAAATATTTTTGCTGTTTCAAAATTTTGGAGTTGGGAAAGCAAAACACAGACATTGTTTGCAATTTGCATTTAGTAAATGCATAAATGGTTGCCTTCATGCTTTGCTTCAGGCAATACATTATTCAGTCTGCAGAATGAGCTGCAGTTCCGTTTGGCATCCCATCTGTGGACCAGCCAATGTGAGGAACCATATCATGTCAAAATGCGTTACCAATATAGCTACCTATGTTCCTACATGACTATTGCCTTGTGTTTTGTTCTCATGGCATAGATAGAATTTCCTGTCCAAACGGTTCACCTCAGTATGTCTATAGTGTATGTAACTGAGAGCATTAGATGCATATCAGATTCTCTCAAACACAGTTAATTGTGAGCAGGACAGAGTTGACTTCTGTGTAATTTATGTATGGATAACAATATGCCACCTAACTGAGGTTACTGTATTGCCAACAGAAGTGAGCTAATGGAATCAAGGTAAAAATCTAACTAGGGGAAAGTGCTAATTCATCTAGTGACAGTTGGTCTGTTCTGGGCACATCATTTATGCTCAGAATTTCTGATGACTGAAATTCTAACATCTGAAATTAATCAGGGCATTACTAATTGATATCACAGTTCCAGATCTCTCTTGTGTAAGATTATTGGTTAATCTTTGCCTCTCCTTACTAGTGTTTTATTTCAGAAATATGTCTATGGTATGTTCAGCCAAAGCAGGTAAAAATATTCCTCATTCCTACACAAGCTTGTTCCAGCTTCTTTGCAGCACCTTTTTACGTACAGCTGCTGTTTCTTCAGCATCTTCCTGTTTCTTCTGCTCAGTGTTTAGTTTTCTCAAGTCAGAAGCTAGCTTTCTGCTTCTTCTTCTAGGAAATTCCTGTTGCTCTTATTCCCCTTACTGTAATTTGCCACTTCCAGCTCCATAAAGTGGAGCTTATTTGACATACAAAATTGAAAAAGCAAACTACGATCCATGACAGATAAACAAACCAAGAATACTGCACAGCATGCTACCTATAATACTGTTTTGTGTTTTCACCAGAACTTTTCATTCACAAAGTATTTGCCAATCAGGAGAAAAACCTTATGCAACATAATATCCTAAGGAAAACTGGAAGTGGCTTCATCCCAAATTGTTTCTGAGATCAGCACTATGTCTGTGGCACTGACAGAATTTAACAAGCCTTTTGTAACATTGATCTTCAATCTTCTTTTCTGATGACCTCGTGTCATGGCTGTACGCCTACCCAAATTCTTGGCTCATGTCCTTGGAATAAGTTATTAAAAGTTCTGAGCTATTAGAGGGACTACTAATTGTTCTTCTGAATTAGGAAGAAAGCTCAGGAACTCAGACTTTTGCCATATGAAAAAGACTTTTGCCAGATGAAAATAATTAATGTTGCCACTTTTGAGACTTTTTACTTGAGATTTCCTAGAAGTCACTAACTCTTAAATGGCTCCAGAAGTGAGCCCTTGTAATGTGTTAAATATTTAAGTCCATACCTTAAAATGCATATCCTGCAACTGGGTAAGGCAATTGCAATGATGCATTAATTTGTCCCCCCTGAATTTTCTTGTAGTGTAGCACAAACCATGAGTGATGGTTTGCGTAGTTAAGAGTTGTAAGATTTTGGTGTAATTATCTCCTTATCATCTTGGGTTTTGTTCACTTTTCCCTGGGCAGCTGTTGATGGGAACCTAACATGGTTTTTCAAACAAGCTATTTGCAAAGTGTTCACAAGCTACAGCAATCTTTGGAAGTTTCAAGTTCTGAACCCTGCCCCAGCGATCCTCAGGGTCATAAGATGTAATTTTCTTGTCCTGTCTACATTCACTTCTTTTTTTCTCCTATTCACTTCTGAGTGAAATGTAACTGATGTCTTTGGGTCTTTTCATGTTTTGTAAGAAGTTACTCTGAGAGTAGCTCTGCAAATGTCTTACAGATTTAAATAAACACACACACAAATATATAAATGATTGCTTACACAGTATTTATTTTTCTTATGTCTAATCTTCATTCATGAAGGGTACATTAGAGCTAGGACTTTGGGCAGTTCTTTCTCTACTTCTTTGCTCAGTTATTTAGCAGTAGGTATAAAGATAACCTTTCACTTACTGATTTCATCTTCTTAGTAAGTAATTTTTTTGGGAGGGCATTACTTTTCAGTTCTACTCTGCAGGCCATATCATGGAGGCAGTGATCTTTGCCTACACGCAATCAGAAGACAGAACAAAGAGAGGCTGCTGATGTCTTAGTATTTAAAATGTATGCTGGCGTGGAATTTAAAGTGATGAGTAAAGCACTAAAGTCTTTCCAATACCACAGACTTTTAAAAATGTTAAAAAGGTTTTGCAAACAACTGAATGCATGGATTACCACCTTTGATGTGTTTGGCTGGTACTGTGCATGACAGAGGGTGTTTTGGTTTTTTTTTTGAGATAGAAACCTGTTCACAAATAACTGACAATTTTTTGAACAGAAGCCATGAGGCTGAAGGGCAGAAGTCAGAGTATAGACTTAATCAGTGCTTGAACTAGTTTTTTTTTTTTTTCTTCTTTTCTTTTCTTTTGGATGATTTAAATGGAGGTGAACGGCTTTAAAGTAATCAAAATATTGGGATTACTTACCTTGCAAGAGCTGCAATATTAGTTCCTGCAGATAAAAAGGAAAGGGTGGAGAGAAACAGCTATGTGACAAGACAGCACTGTCATTTTAGAGTGGCAGAAATTGGTTTCTTCTGAATTGACAGGAAAATGGTTCTAGGGAGTTTGAATTGCAACTTGCCCTTCTTGGAGGAGTACAGAGACAAAATAATAAATGTCAAAACAAATAGTGGCTGATAGTTATTTTTTAGACTTGGCTATACGTAATTATGCATACTTAGATAAAAACATATCTGTGTACCAGACATGACTTGTGAAAGAAAGTACTGAATCCATTTCTTAATCTAAGTTATTGAAAACTAAGTCATCACAAATAACAGCAGACACAGTTTTATGTTTAGAGAGGAGCTTACAAATTATTTTTTGCAATTATGATATTTTCAAATTCTAATTCATAGTATTCTTATTCTAATATCACACTGATTAAATTCCCTTTAATTGATTGTGTCCTTGAATTAAAAAATCCAACAATGTGTCCATTTAGAATACTAAATATATCAAATGGATTTGTTTACACTTAATACATAAAAAATTGAGGAGATGACTGCTTTAGGGAATTGGTAATGAATTCTGAAGTGATTTTCCAGCTCATAAATCATCAGAAACAATCTGTTCCAAGTTGATGGTGACAGAGTCTTTATTATCCAGCTGTCTTGAAGGCCTTCCAAAAGAGAAGTGGCAAATTGTGAATTGTAAAAAAAAAAGAGAGAGAGAGTGATCAATGGAACAATGTTTACTTTTATGTATACCCACCACCCATCACTTATTTGTTTCACAAAGTGGATTGTAACTTATGAAGAAGGTGTATCAAAAACAAGAGGTGAAGAGATGTAAGTAAAAATTTGTTGAGTCATGCTTACAGTAACTGCTTTTATCATTGTATATGTGTACAGAATTTTTTCAGAAAAAAATCTGGGAAACATTGTAAATTTTGAGTTTGGTTGGCATGCAATTCCTTAAGAACTTGAATGATCTTGAAAAGCTGTTGAAAAACTGTAAAGAAGAACAGACCTTTTAGGTGTCATAAAGAAGCAGGTAACAACATTCCACACTAGTTGTGGTTTTAACATGATTCTGAAACATCATTTTTCTAAAATGTCAGAGAACAGGTACTCAAAACAATACAAAAAGTTTTCTCCTCCTGTTGTTTTAAGCAAAATCGTATTTCCTTGTAATTAGAGGTAATGCTGTATTTTTGTATTTTCCATTATTGTTATGGCTGTGAAAGAGGATTCCTGGATCTTAATTTCTTTTTCTGGAGTACACATTCAGTCTGTGTGCTGTGTTATATTACTTAAGCTTCATTGAACAGCTGGCTCCTGGAGAGGACATTTGCTTTGATTAAAAGAGTGACAGAAGTTGAATAATCCTTTCAGTATATGAATACTGCATTTTTATAAGAGGATCTTCTGAAAGTCAGTTAATAGAAGTATTTACTCTGATAATGAAATGTAGCAGTGAAATGTAATTGTGATATAGCAGATTTAGTTTAGGCATTGGTTTATAATAAGATATGTCAGCAAAAAGCTCTGTGCAATTTGAGGTGGGAATCCTCAGGGACAGTGTAACTGAGGACTGGCAGATAACACTGTCTCTTTTTACCTCAGTGCAACTTGCCACAGAGCATTGTTTTATTATGGACATGCTGTTCCAAAAAAAGGTAAACTAGATGAATTTCAGGGAAGAACATAAAAAGTAATTGACAATGATTGACTTATAAAAAGAAACCTAAAATGTCTGAAGTTTATACAGTTGTTATAAGGTAACTAAGTTTGACTAAATAACAACAGTAAGTTCACGTTTGAATTAGGGGTCGGTGCTGGGGCCTGTCCTCTTCAGTATCTTTATTGATGACCTGGATGAGGGCATTGAGTGCACCCTCAGTAAGTTTGCAGATGACACCAAATTGGCTGGGAGTGTGGATCTGCCTGGGGGTAGCGAGGCCCTACAGAGGGATCTGGACAGGCTGGAGAGCTGGGCTGAAGCCAATGGGATGAGGTTCAACAAGACCAAATGCCGGGTCCTGCACTTCGGCTACAACAACCCCAGGCGATGCTACAGGCTTGGGGCAGAGTGGCTGGAAAGACTGTGTAGAGGAGATGGACTTGGGGGTATTGATTGATGCTCAGCTGAACATGAGCCAACAGTGTGCCCAGGTAGCCAAGAAGGCCAAAGGCATCCTGGTTTGCATCAGAAACAGTGTTACCAGCAGGAGCAGAGAGGTGATTGTCCCCCTCTACTCAGCACTGGTGCGGCCGCACCTCGAGTACTGTGTCCAGTTTTGGGCCCCTCACTGCAAGAAAGACATCGAGGCCCTGGAACGTGTTCAAAGAAGGGCAACAAAGCTGGTGAGGGGTCTGGAGCACAGGCCATATGAGGAGAGGCTGAAGGAGCTGGGAATGTTCAGCCTGGAGAAGAGGAGGCTCAGGGGAGACCTGATTGCACTCTATAACTTCCTGAAGGGAGGTTGTAGTGGGCTGGGGGTTGGCCTCTCATGTCATTAGTGATAGGACGAGAGGCAATGGTTTCAAGCTGCAGCAGGGGAGGTTCAGGCTGGACATTAGGAAATATTACTTCTCAGAAAGTGTGGTCAGGCACTGGAATGGGCTGCCCAGGGAGGTGGTGGAGTCACCAACCCTGGGGGTGTTCAAGGAACGACTGGATGTTGTGTTGAGGGACATGGTTTAGTGGGAGCTATTGGTGATAGGTGAACGGTTGGACTGGATGATCTTGTAGGTCTTTTCCAACCTTGGTGATTCTATGATTCTATGATTCTATGAAATATAGACAACACCACATCCAGTCTTAGACAAACTTTTACATGGGAGATGATGTAAAATAGAGTAAGAAAGCTTGAAGAGCTCTGTACTGATATCTGGACAAATGTTTCAATAGAAATGATAGAAGTCCCTACCTAAAACATAATATTATACATGAGAGAATGCTACATTCTAGAATTGAAAGAAAGCCACTTTGGAAGTGACATGAACAAGTTCATACATATATTTTTTTTCTGTCTATTGATTCTAAGAAGGAAAGGGTTTTGCTCGAAAATACTTAGAAGTGCTTTACAAAGTCAAAGCATAGGTTTTCTTGATGAGAGTGCATGTGAAAACATGCAGGTTAGTTCGTGCTTGTTTTCTGACAAGTGAGTGCTGCTGATATGGCTTTTAGCGAGTTACTTTAATGCTTGAAAAAAATATAGAAGAGTAGAGTATGTAATGGCTTTATAAACTCAGTGATAAATTTAAACTGCCATCTGAAAGAGTAAGTACTATTCTACCAAGACAATATATTGTAAACTAACAATATATTTCTTGGAAAGAATTTGTTCTATGGGACTTGTATCGCAATTCTTTTTATGTTATTTGTCTCTTTTGACTAAATGGCTTAAAATTCTGGATTTATAATCACTTTGGAACAGATAACTATGATTAAACTCTTTATTATAATAATATTGGACTTTTCATCAAAGTCACTTATGAGATTGTGAACATCTTTTAGTCCAGTGCTACTGGCATTTGTTTGCTAGAGTTATTTGTCTTTCATTTGTCTTTTAAGTAATGTCAAATGAGCTGTACTGAGATGAACTATATTATTACTCTGTCATCTGAACTGCAGGGCTAGAAGAGCTTTGGTGGGTTTAATCATCTTGGGTTAAGATTCCTTTAATTATATTTTTCACAGAGGCAGCTCAAATTTTCCACATGTAGTGTCCTCAAACACCTTGGCTGTGGACAGCTGTTGTTTACAGGAGCATTATAAAGAGGATGAATATTATTAATACCCCATGATTTTAGATAGATAGATGTTTGTGTTTGAAAAATATATCTGTTCTTAAGAAAGTTTCTTTTTCCCAGACTACAGATCAAAGTCTAGGTTCTCCACTATTTCAGCTCCATGAACAGAGGTCAATGATTTTATAACTAAAGAGGTAATGCAGTATTATCCAGAGATGTAATGGTGAGTTTGCCACATGCCCTTGCTTGCAGGCAAGCAATCGGTACAGTTTTATAGAGGTCGAGATGCCCAGTTATTAAACTGAGAGTTGTAACTTGAAAATGAGTTGCTAAAGGCTTTTGTTTACTCCTGGAAGGAATTTTAGTGGGAATGTAGAGAAGAAAAATGTGGAATTAAATACTTTTACCATGTAACAGTTCAGTTTACATCGGTTCTCCTGTTTTGTTTCTGGACACTTTCTCATGTATGTTAGGTTCCAGGAAATCCAAATACTTACAGTCATCTAATTGATATGTTGCTGTCAGAAAGTAATCTCTATGTGACTGGATTTCATTTTGCTTCGATGTAGCCATCAAAAAACTAGACATCTAATTCAAGTCAAGCAGTTAGAAGACTACTGAAAGCAACGAAAAAAAAAGTCATTTCCGTAATGAATTTCATCCCATCTATCTTAAGCAGCTATTTTAGGGTGAGATGAATCAAACTCTTGATGTGCTTGTCTCTCTCCATTTGCAACAGAGGGAGCTGGAACACTAACTTATCATAAATCTAATTTTCAGGAGTTTAATTTTAGGTGAAATTAACACCTTATGTGAAATTGGTTATTCGAGATTTAAGTTTATTTTCGAGTTGTTATAAAATTGGATTTGCTACTGCTTGTAGTCATATTCTTGCAGATAAGTATTTTTTCATATCTCCTGTTCAGTTTTAAATATTCATGTGATTTCTTGTTAAGCTTGGCTGTCTTGTACAAAGTACACTGAATGAACTTCATTCTACAAGGCATATAGCTCAATGAGCAAATCATTTACCATTTTTAAGTGTTCAGATTTCTGTTAAATTGAGAGAAGACAGAAGGCTTTTCCTTTTGTTGATCTGTTTGTAAAGTTACAGATTAGAGGCCATTCCCTAAAGCATTTTGTAGGAAATTGCAGTTGTAATTCACTGGAAAATTTGTGTCTGGTTAGAAGGAACCAGTTCTGAAAACTGTCATAGAATCATAGGATTGTAGAATCTGTTGAGTTGGAAGACACCTTTAAATGTCATCTAGTCCAACTCCTCGGCAATGAACAAGGACACCTACAGCCACATCAGGGTGCTCAGAGCCCCGTCCATCCTGATCTTGAATGTCTCCAGGGCTGGAGCATTCACCACATCTCTGGGCAGGCTGTTCCAGTGCTTCACAACCCTTACCATAAAAACCTTTTTCTTATATCCAATCTGAATCTCCTCTCTTTTAGTTTGAAACCATTTCCCCTTGACCTGTTACAGCAGACCCATGATGCGCAGTATCAGCACCTTTTAGAATGTTTCAGTTTCTGTGTATATGGGTAGCACTTTCCCACAACTTACAAATATAATTTATCTACAGCATTTCTGTTCAAACTGACAGCCTGACATTCTGCTAGTTATTTTTGTATGCTTAAGAATACTAGATGTGTTGTTCATGAGACGATGCTTGCCTTTAGTAATATAAATAAAAAATTACATTGAAAAGAGATTTTTATTTTTCAGGTTTCAGAATCTGACTTTTACCTCCTCTTGCTGTTTTAGACTTTCTTCCATGATGCATCTGAAGGAAAAGTCAGTATAAATTAGCATTTCAATATGTTTTTCTGTTTTATGTCTCCCAGAAGCCCTGTATGTAATACTGGAACACTAAACTACATATGGATGGCACTTTGATTTTTCCTTGTATTTACCCAGACATGCATGTGATAATCTTAAAAATTCAGAGGCATAAAACTTGTTGAAACACTTATACAATTTTGAGATTAATTAGATTTTTTTTTTTTTTACATGTTAATGTAAAATGTGCTTCTTTATGACATATGTTATTAATAGAAGCATCACCTTTTTTGATAGGGCCTTTAAGACTTTTAAAATTGTCTTGAAATAAGTTAATAAAAAATTTAAAGCATAGAAACATGTGGTAGTTTTACACAACAGCAGCAAACTTTTTTCCCCACATCAACAGATATAATGTATAAACAAGAAGGTCAAATTCAGACTGAATTGGATCATTAAAAAATATTTTGCCAATATATCTACATATTGTATTTGTGTCTGTATCCTGATGAGAGGAAAAAACATTGCAAATACATTTTTAACTTTTGAAAAGCTTATAGAAATCCCTCAGCTGTGCACAGTTTCATGGGCTTTTATGTGCAGCTTCAATACTTGTGGTCAGTTTGTAAAGGGTTCTTAAATATTGATAACCCAGACCTTTGCATTGTGTTGAGAGTTTTTCTTTTTATTTTTTTTCCCCAAGGTAGGTAAATAGTACTGTAATCATTTCCCTGCTAGATTTCTGAAATACAGTATTCACAGAATACTGTTCTGACTGGAAAATTCTAGAAGCGCAAAATGTGTTTTTATGTAGAACTGTATATGTATATACATGTTCATATGTACATAGATGCAAATATACATAGATCTCTCCGAAAGTAATGCCTCCTATTTATTTCCATGGAAACTTCAATGAATACAGAAAACAATAACACTACTTGTTAGAGCAAATTCTCAGCTACAGAATGCTATTTTTTCAACATACCAGCATTATTAACCAATTTGCACAGATGAGTAGGTTGAGATGCTCTTTGTTTGGTGGAGTGATAGCTGTGCAAGGCCATCCAGAACGTGTCTTGTGTTTCACATCACTGTCCCACTGTTGAAATGCATCACCCATCACCTCATTGTGCTCACATCCGCTGCTTGGTCTCCAGAAACATTCAGCAAGTGTCAAAGAATGTCAATGTGTGCAAATTTTTCAATGTGGAGGAATTCAATGACACGTCTTTGCTTCATCTGCACTTGCATGTCAGACACCATTCTGTCAGGCTGCCACTCTGCTGCCATCTGGAAACAACATGTAACAGAATATTGGCGGGAAGGCTCAACCTCTACTGCTCTACCATCATCACCCGCCTTTGATGTTGTGAGCCAAAATACTGAAATGGGAGGCATTACTTTCAGAGCTGTCCTTGTATAGATACGTACAAATATATGTGCACACGTATCTCTATATATAAAATAAGAAGTGTTTGTAAATGTAGAGATTTAATTCAGTCCTACACAGCATGAGGCAACAGAGACAGTGAACATCAGTGAGATTTATCTGTCCATTTTAAAGATACTTTAAAAATAAGTTCTTAAGCAATGAAGTGTTTATTTGCTACTGCTCTGTGAGGTTCAGAAAGAATTCACTTTCACTGGCACTGAAGGTTTATATGTGTAAAAGCAGTGAAAATATAAAGTTGCCAGAAAAAGATAAAAGATTCTATCAGATAAATACATGAATCTTTCACTGTCAGATATGTATACTCTTGTAGGACAAGTACAAAGATGGTAAAACACATGGATGTACCTCCCTAGTCTACTTCTGAAGTAGAACACAGAAGCTCTCAATGTAAAAGTCTTCTGCTCTGTTAAGCAGATTTTTATATAAATTTTGTGCTCAGAAGAAATATTCTGAAGGCTTATACATATTTTATTAGTTTAGTTATATTTTGATTAACTATTCTTTTCTTACTTAGAAAAGGATAAAAAAAGAAAGTTTCAACTGAACATTATGAACTAAAGCTAAACCTGAAAGTTGTTTCAGTAGAAGCTATTTTTATTTCTATTATGGTAACCTCTTGGCAGTTGTATTTATCATGTCCCCTCCCTACAAAAAAAGAAAAAAACAACTAAAAAACCCAACCAAAAACTGGGGCTATGTCAGTTTCAGTTGTTTTTAAGGCTGTGATTTTTTGTTTTGTGAAAAAACAAATTGTGTGAAATTGCTGCAATGAAATTATTTGAGTTAAAAATTAACTGGAAAAACAAAATCGGCTATGCCACTCCTAGGTCAACACAAATGTGTAAATATGCGAACTAGATTAGGGAGCTGACTTGACTGGAAATAATTAGTAATTAATAAACAAGTTTTCTTAAGAAAGAAAGGTAATGCTTGCTCTAGAAAATTAAACTATTGAGATTACACTGAGGGGAGCGATAATACATGTGAAAGTTATCTCTCCTAGCTGACTTCACCCATTTTGAAATTACATTCACCATCTGGTGGCAGGAGGATTTATTACACTGTAAAATGGCAAACTGAACATAGCAAATTTCATCCCTGCCCCTTTGCATTTTAAAAATTGGTGGAAATGGTTAATTTTCTGCAGTCAAAAGAGGCTTAGGATGTTTGAAGGAGTGTGTTTTGTGAGGAAAAGGCATATACGTAATAGCTGTATGTAATAGTTTACGAATATAATTACTCAAGAAATTCTAATATGTGAAAAATAAATGCGAGTTGGTAGACAATGTAAGAAATCACTATAGAATTCCTTGGCAATAAATTTCGAAGTGGAGAACCGTGAAGGCAAAATTTCTAACTAGAGACTGAAAATGCTGTTCCAGTTTTGTCATTCCAGGGACAGACAGAACAGACTATCCCCAAAAGGCTGCTTCTTGTAGGTGAGAAAAGCAAATAGCTTTTAGCAGTTTTCACAGAACCTCTTTTTTGAATTGTCAGTTGTATGGCTCCTGTTCCTTATTTTGTTGCTATTCTAGTAATTATGAACCTACCATACATACTAAGTGTGACCTATGGCTTACAGCAAACTATCCAGAGAAAAGATTGTAATGAGCAACTTTTTTATTTTTCACCTTTGGGAAGCTGGGATGAGTAGCTTTTCTCCCTCACCACCTCCTCTTCTGTGATTCAGAGGACTGATTATAGAGGAGCTATGTTCTTTTCCTACTACTCTCCAAATACTTACAAAGCATTCTGCAGTAGTTTAGTGAAAAGCAGAATCTTTCATGTGAACTTAAATGTAAGTTTCTTCCTTTATTTTGCTGTAATGAATTCTACCAGCAACTAACAACTAAAAAGGCAATCCACTGCAAGCATTATTTTACAGATATCTTAATAAAGAGATCTGAATATCTGAAGCTCATAGAAGCTATGAATATTTTTTTCATTATATGGGACAAAAAAAAAAAAAAAAAGCAAACCTGTCTGTCATCTCTCCTCTTGTGTCTCCATCAGTGCCTATGTGTATATCTATCTCCGTAGGAAGAAAGAATGGGATAACCATATTTTGTACTTTTCTAGCCTCCAACTATTTATGGCTTGGGTTGCTTCCTGAACCACATATGTTGCTGATGAGTATTTGTAAGACCACCAATGACTGCAGAAATGTCTTTCAAAGTATACAGAATAATTATTATGATAAAAGCAATAATTATAATTCATTGTTAAAATCTTCTGCGGTGGTAATTGCTTCTTATTTCTTTGAACTTTTTTTTTTTTTTTTTTAATAGCAATCACCTTTCTGGGAGTTAGTCTTGAGGATTCACTCTTTAATTAATCCATAACTGTCTAGTAGAAATCATGTCTTACTTGAAGGTACACCTTGTAATATAGAGTGAAATACACCGACCTGTACTTACATCTGTCAGAAACACTTAGACTGATCAGTGAACACTGTACCGAAACAACTCAAAATTGACGTATTGAAGTTCTCTGCAGCATGGGAAATCTTCACCAGCTGTGTCTCATGTAAAGTCAGACTGATAGTATTGGAAACATTTCTTACAGGCTTTAGAAGCTCTGGAAAATTAATGCTGTTTTGAAAAGATGATTCTCTCAGTTCCTTTCTCCCTTCTCATCCAAATTCTGGACTTCTTCCTTCATCCTGGAACATCTATGCAGTAAAAACTAATGTGACCATGAGCTAATCTTATGAGGATAGTCATATTTCATATAGGTATGTGATAGTATTAATGTAGCAGAATCCAGAATCTGCTTGTGAAGTTCAGAGTATTCTTAAATAAATACCATGACAAAATAACATCAGTGACTAAAGTTATAAATGGAAGTTTGATTGTAAAATATCTCCAAGGCTATATAGAGATGATTTGGTGAAATGGTACTGTTTTATGAATAGAACAAATATTGATAAGATTTAATTTCTATTTGCTTTTTACCCTAATCAAAAAAATATGGGACAATATTAAATTAGCTTCTAAAATAGGACTTTAATTTTGCAAAAATAATTCAGAAGATAAAACAGATAACTCTTTGGATTAATTGATGACATAATCAAATTCAAGACTCATTTTAAGGCTGTTTATTTGTCTATTTGTCATTAAATGCAGATATGATGAGCAAGAGTGAGCTTTCTGAGAAGCAATTATATATCAGTCCGTTCAAGGATGCTGAGAATTTAGAGAATTATTCTTTGGACATATTTCTGCGTCTCTGATTTAGAAGAATTTAGCCTTGCTTTTGCTGTGGACCTTCATTCAGTGAAGGACTCTCCTTGATACAATGCAGCAGAAATAAGCTTCTCAGCATGAATGCATAATTTGGAAATGAGCAGTGATGTGTAAAGTTAGAAGAAAACTGCAGTGATTATTATGAATAAGTTAATTGCAAGCACAAAGTGACTAATTTTTAAAGTATCTGCTGCCTCTCTTAATATCTGAGACTGTGGGTATCGTAGAGTATAGCATCTGCACTGCTGCTTTGCAGCAGTATGATCAGCCCTTGAAGCAATGGAAATTCTTTATCAGCTCTCAGAGTTTCTCCCTTTAAGTATTTTATTTTTACACTGAATGCATTTTATGATGTGGACATCTGTTTGCAAGAAATTTAATTAGTGCCACTGTTCTGTTTCATCCAATCCAGATCTCTTAATCCAAGAATTAAAGGCCTGCTTTTACAAGTAAAGCGGAGACCATACCAATGCCACTCCCTTAAATTATTATTCTGTACTTTTTACTAAGACAGTTTTTTTTAGAATTTTTATGGAATAAATGTCAGTTTGGTTCTACCCTACTGAGTTTATACACAGTTGTCAAATGAATTAGATAAACCGTAAGTATTCCCACAACCCTCCTATTTGTGGGCAGCAGAGCACAGGAACAGAACCAGGATCTTTCTCTATTTGACATCCCTCAGTAGTGAAGATCCAAACGGTGCAGCTTGACTGCAAAACTGTTTTACTAGTCAACTAGTACTGTACCCCACCCACGTTTCTAACTAGCAGATGGTGAGGTCTGCCTTTAGAACGTGGTGAGGAATTTCACTACTTCATCTCTTAAAAGTAAATAAATAATAATGTTCAAGATTTCTATTTAAAATTCTGAAGTATTGAATTCATTAGCTATGAAAGCATAGTATCGTATACATGTAGGATTTTAGATCCTCTGTATCACTTTTGTGGTCACATTATGTAAGCTTTACTTCAGTTATTTTGCAGTATTTCTTAAGCATGAGATAGTATATACATTAAGGTACTGGCCATCTTCCTGTGCTAAAATATCAGACATTTGTTCTGGAAGAAATGACAAGGTAGAATTCCTCTGGAAGTCCTCCTTTTGATTAAAAAAAAAAAAAAAAGAAGAAAGAAAGGAAGAAAGAAAAGTTAAGTATTTAGAATGGGAAATCTTTCAGCATGAACAGACCAAATATTTTCAATAATTTCAATCAATTACGTGCTCTTGTGAAACCGTGTTAAAACTACAACCTTCATAAACCAATTGGCACTGTATTTTTTTTTTTTTCTGTAATTTCCAAATCACAGTAGCTACAAATATGTTTTTACTAGGCACCACCACAATGGGCTGCTGTTTACTCTGACGATCAAGCTACGTTCTGCCTTGTACATGAATAAAAGATTCTGCTGGGCAGGTCATGGTTGCTTCTGTATGTCTGTATTGCCTTTTGTCTTCAACATAATTTTTTGGTGACTGCTATGCAAAACCATACCATCGCCATCTGTATGGTAAATTGCCACACCGATCCATGCTCTATAGACATATTTAATATATAAAAATGAAAGTTTTCAAGGCCCTCTGAAGAACTGCTATCCAAGTGAGGAGTAATGACAGTCCAACTCTAGAGAACATGTTATGTTTTAACATTACGTTCAACTACACCCTTTATTCGTCTCCGTGGTTTTACAATAGCAGAAGCAAAATTCCAGGGAAGTACCTAATGAACTTTCACACAGAAAACTTTATCTTGTTTGATGAATTTCATCAAAAATGTCTGACCTGTCAGACTATATCACTTCCTGCAGTGACTTCCCTTCTGAATTTATGTTCTATTAAGATCACTTAATATAGTTTCCACTGTCATGGTTTTATGGTCATCAATATTCCACATCATAACATCGTAGTGCACTGGGAATTAAAGTGTTAATGTCCCAGTCCAACATACTAAAGAGAAGACACTACATTCCCCAGAAGACTGTTCGCTGTGCTGATATCATTCTTGCACAGGGGGGAATGCATATAAGGCACTGTCAGGTCATCTGACTTTCCTTTCGCTTTCCTTCATCGCTCTTCTCCTTCGTCTCTCCTAGCTGCTGCCCATCCCAACTGCGCGTGCTGCTTCAGCATTACTGTAAGGCCTGCAGCTTTTTTTTTTTTTCCAGATACCTCTCTCATTATATTTAGTAAACTAGTTTGTTCCCCCTCAGATCGTTGCCGCTGTTCTTTTCTTTAATTATTTTGGGGTCCCCTGTTTCCCTTTTCCGGAGGTGTGGACTTTTTGCAAAGTCCCTCCGCCCCACTAGTCACGGAACTGGGCTGAACCAGCCCGTAAACCGTTGACATCCACATAATAATTTATCTAAGGGATGTCATCCCATTTGCTTTAAAATGTATTTTTTGCATTTATTTTGTACAAACTAGCAGCACACCTTCTAGCACCATATCCAGACTGCATCAGTAACTGAATTTGGACAGTGCCTCTTAACTCCAAAAAAGGTATTTTACCAAAGGTATTTGAATGATAATCATAAAGTTGATACAGTGACTCCAAATTCTAAGCTGAAAGGAAATGAAAAAAAGTACGTTTTCAAATTGATTTTACAGATGAATACAGACAAATATGTTTTGTCAGTAGATATAGAGTGAAGATGCGAACTGAAAAAACTACTATGTGATATGAGCTTTACTTGTTGCTAAAACTGGATGTCCAATGTCAGAATAGCCCTACCAATATAAATTACTGTCATCCATACTTATGAAAATTATTAAATCAAGAGAAGGAAGTGGAATCTACTTTGTATTGAGTCAAAATTGTAATTCCTGCCTTCTTTCACTTGCTTTAAATGGAATTTTCAATGTATTTTTTAAATTGTCGTTAGGTTGCTGAGTGTCTATTTGGAATCACCACAGAGAAAGTTTTACAGTAGTTTTAGCAGGATGAAAATGGTATAATAAGCAAAGTTTGTTTTCTCATGTTAGTAACAAAATCACATACATTAGTATTCTAAATTTGGAATGATTCAGATATTTCTGATATGTGAATTACAGCAGTATGTGATACATTTATCCATTCTCTAGTTCATTTTATTGAATTGCCATAATCATAAGCAAGTTCTGATTGCTCTAGTTCATTTATATCCATTAGTTCTGAAGACACAGAATGAAATAAGAGGAAAGGACGTTGAACAAAATTTAAACTACTATTGTTGTGAGGAGAATTGCAGAAGAATAAAAAAATCTATTAATTGCACTTTCACTTAAAGAATTTGAATAGTGAAGGAAATGCAAGCTTTTGACAGTAATTGTATATGCTCTGGAGATAAATTGCAGTGACTAACAATTTTTTTTTTTTTTTTAAATTGAGGCTAACACTAGGTGAAAAGTAATAATTAAGTACTTGTGGTTTGCACTGCTTTTCAATTAGCCCTGAAGTTGTAAAGAGTGAGCCGTATGGAGAGAAAGCTGATGTCTGGGCTGCAGGATGTATCCTTTATCAGATGGCAACTCTGAACCCACCGTTTTACAGCACCAATATGCTCTCCTTGGCAACTAAGGTATTCAGATCTGCCAGATCAACCCACCAATTATTTCTACATGTGATCACAAGGTCCATGAAAATTTGTATTTCAGGCTGTAGAAGCACAAAATTCTCACAGCTCTGATGTGTGAATGAGCAAGAGCGTTCTTCACAGTATGAGTTACAGTTTTCCCATTCTACTTGCAAAAATTGCTTGTAAATATAAGTATATTGTTACTTCTCAGACTGTTATATTTTTATTGTTGCATTATGTGATAGGATCTTGAGATATACATTTTCTTATTACTATAATATTGAGTTTTCTATAGGGTTGTGTAGTGCCCTATAGAACTGTGTGGATGTTTGGATATGATTAAAAATAAAAATAAATCATTGTTTTTTGTAAATGCTTCCTTTATTCAGATATTGCAGCCCCTTGGTCTACAGTGGTTATGTACATTAACGTGGATACCTGACTAGAAGTGATATTTTGTATTAGAAGATGTGTTCTAGGTTATTTTGCAAGTTACAGCTGATGATGTAATGCCTGCCCTTCAGCTTGTTTCAAGGAGAAGTATTTATTGTATGAAATTTCTAAAAAAAACATTGAATATTTTTTTTCAATTAACTATAGATATTTTATTTTACAGATAGTAGGGGCTGTGTATGAACCTGTGCCAGATGGACTGTACTCCGAAAAAGTGTCATTTACCATTAAGAGGTAAATCTTGTTTTGTTCTGATATCTTGCTGAAAATGTTTTGTCTATTTCCAATGGTGGCTATGTGACACTGACTTTTGCTGACTTCAGCAACTGCTAGTATTTGTCTCTGAATATGAAATGTCTATTGATTTAAAAGAGTATGCTAGTAACGTATTCAGTATAGGTGTATCTAACAACTGCATGACAGTGTAAGTCAGTGCGTTTCAGAGAATCATAGAATGGCTTGGGTTGGAATGGACCTTAGAGATCATTCAGTTCCAACCCCCCTGCCATGGGCAGGGCTGCTACCCACTGAAACAGGCTGGCCAGGACCCCATCCATCTTGGCCTTGAACACGTCCAGGGATGGGGCACCCACAGCCCCTTTGGGCAGCTTGTGCCAGGGCGTCACCAACCTATAAGTGAAGACTTTCTTCCTACCATCTAACTTAAGTCTCCCCCTTTTTTTTATTTTAAAGTTTAGTCCCCATTGTCCTACCATGGTCTGCCTGTGTAAAATGTTGGTCTCCCTCCTGTTATAAACTCCCTTCAAGTACTGGAAGCAATGTCTCCCCAGAGCCTTCTCTTCTCCAGGCTGAACAAGCTCAGCTCCCTCAACCTTTCTTCATAAGAGAGATGTTCCAGTCCTCTGATCATCTTCATGGCCCTCCTCTGGACCAGCTTCAGCAGCTCCACATCTTTCTTGTTTTGGGACCCCAGACCTGGACACAGTACTCCAGGTGGGGCTTTACAAGGGCAGAGTAGAGGGGGACAATCAGTTTCCTTGCCCTGCAATAGATGCATCGCAGGATACTGCTGGCCTTCTGGTCTGCAAGTGCACACTTTTGGCTCAGGTCCAGCTCTTTGCTCATCAGAACCCACAAGTTCACCTCCACAGGGCTGCTCTCAAGGCATTTTTCTCCCACAATATACCCGTATCTGGGATTGCCCTGACCCAAGTGGAACATCTTGCATTTGACTTGTTTAATTTCGTTTGGTTCACACAGGCCCACTTTTCAAGCCCATCCAAGTCCCTTTGGATGACATCCTTTCCTTTTTTTTTATATCAAGTGCACCATTCACCTTAGCGTTGTCAGGAAACTTGCTGAGACTGCACTCAATCCCACTATCCAGGTCATTGACAAAGATGTTGAAGAGCACTGGTCCCAGTTATAGGCCCCTGGGGGACACCACATTTAGCAGTCCTGACTCAGTACTGAATTTTAATACTGCCAGTGCTCTAGTTAATCCACTATACATCAGATTATTATTTTCCATAGAATTACAGCATTTTAAGTTATATTCAAGTACAGTTATAAATCACTGTATGATCACATTCATAGTTTCGTGATTGATAGTAATACATTTCCTGCTACCTTCTGATCCTGTTAATGAAGCAGAGAGAACACAGTAGTGGAGGTAAAGAAGAACCTGTATTTATTCCACTCACTCATCACGTATTTCGTTTAGTTATGACTACATGTTCCTGGTGTTAATGTAATGTGTGAGGCAAAGTATAGAAAGTGAGTTGGTGAACTTCTAAGAGATTTAGCTCTTTTGATTGCCCATTTTAGAAAAACTCCAAAAATAGATTTAATAGCTTTCTTTTTCAGTCAGATGTTGAATTCCACCTCTCAAAAGCACTTTATAGTGCAAGGAATGTAACATATCCGTATTATATTTTCTGCACAAAAAGGTTTGTATTATTTAAAGACCTTGAAGATGAAGAACAAGAGAGGAAAGGAACTAGTAGAATGGAACTAAGATTTAAAAGGTCATGAAGTATTTTGAATATTTACAAGTATTTGTAGTCAGAATAACTGGATTTACTAATTCATTGCTCACCATTTAAGAATAAAGTAATATTCCCAGATGTTTCCAGAAAATACCTTCAAGTCAAGATACATATCAGTATTGATATGTATTACATTTTCATAAATTTTTATCACATGTATGTGAGAATTTGATCCCTCTATCTTCTCCTTTTCATTCTTGATAATGAGAAGAAACTCTATAGTGGGCATTTTTAAAGGTTTTTTTGAAGGTCAGCTATTGATTTACTCTTTATAATTCTAGATACAGTACCTGTATTAAACAGGTCTACTCTAAGTCCCATATAATTATGAGATTGGCTGATATATTAATTATTTACTAAGATTAGCTGGTTTAAATAGATGATGACATAGGTATCTGCATGTAAAATAAACATTTTTTTTTTTCTCCTGTCGTGTAAGCATTTTCCAGCTTATTTTAAAAGCAGTGGGAAGCATGACAAGATTTAAAAAATTGTTTATTCTCTTACTATAGATGAATCCTTAAATGAGTTATTATGTTTAATTTTTAGTTTATTTTTGTGAGATATTTAGATGGAATGGAGAACACGAGACAAATTCAGTAGTAGAGAATTTGTACCGATAGTACAGATGAGAAAACACTATCAGAAATGAAGAAGCTAATTTCTGAGTAACTCTAACACAATACCTGTTAAAGATAAAAGGAATAAATTTTTTAAAAAGGTTATTTATAAGGAATAGAAAACACTGAAAACTTCATTTTATAACTGAAGAATTGCATTCAGTATTGTTATTATTCAGTGTTATTGTCATTATTACGATCCAATTTTATTGGATTAAGCCACATTAAGAGAGTGTTTTTTTTTTTTTTTTTTAGAAAGTGCTATTTTAGAAACAATACAATCATTCTGCGACACTTTCTTTAAGAAAGAGTGTTGGGTCATTGTATGCTAACTGGTAAACATTACTCTGCATGCAAATAATAGAACATTATCAGATCGTGGATTTATTAGATTTAAGACTGTGTATAGTACATGAAGAACTATGTCTATCAGCTTTCATGCCTTCTCTAAGTACAAAATATTCTTGGGATCTAAAAATTGACCCCTTACAGTTACTAAACAGCTATCTGGAGTTCCTGAAATGCAAAGCATAGAACTGTAAATTAATTTAGGTTGAAAGGGACACCAGGAGGTAATTTATTCAATTTACTTAAAGTGGAGACCTTAGATATAGTAAGTCAATGTTTTGAATGTCTTGAAAGATGGAGATCCCACAACTTTCCTAGATTCTCTTCCAGTTCTTGTTCACCTTTTAGATTAGGAGTAGTAATATATCCTCATATCGAGTTGGACTGAACTGCAGCTTGTGTATATTGCCTCTTTCCCTATCACCTTTGAGAATTCATTTATTTAGTTTCTTTACTATCCCATTAAATAAATAGCAGTCAGCTCTGCGTATCTTGCTCAGGTCCCACTGATCAAGGTGTATTATCTCTCTGTGTATCAACTGCTCCCAGCAATTTAGTTTTCATAAGCTTTTTGAGAATTCATTCAGTTATCTAGGTTATTAATAAAGACATTAAGCACTACTGGCTCAGACCCAGCCCCTGAAGAATGCTACTTCCAGACACCATCTGGACTTTGCACTTCTGATAACACCTCTTTGAACCAATAATTTCAGGCAGTTATTTACCCAACCTGTAATCTTGTGGATAGTGCGGAATATTATGTCAAAGGCCTTGCTGCAGTAAAGGTATCCACAGCATATACTGCTCTCCCATTGTGTACAGAGCAGCTATCTCATCATAGAGACCAGTCACTTAAATTGGGTATGACTGGAACACAATAAATCCATTCCAGCTGTTCCCAGTCACATAAATGTCTTTTGTGTTGTTGGTATAGCAAGTAAGTTTTTAAAATAATGTTGGTCTGTTCCTCTAATCCGTACCCATAAGCTCTTGACTATACCAAGCCAGGTGTTGACCAGTGGGCTGCTTTCTCTCTGACTCTCTGATATTTTCCCCATCATTGAAAGAATTGAGGAGATCACCACTTCAGCTTCCTGTCTTTCTCTTTTCCATCCCAATGCTCTGAAGTCACATCTGGTATTTTCAGGATTAGCCCTAGGGATAAACTGGTGTCCATATGGATGAGCAGAAAGGGGGTCAGATGAGTCTTGGTAGTCTTTCCACAATAGCCTTTGGTGTGTCAACACCAAAGCTGCTCAGTGTCAGACTGTCCCCCATAGGCTTGAGCAGAGCTTCTGGGCCCCTATGTGCACCTGCTGTACTATCTGTTGTGACAACTTCTACATCTCTGTTATCTTACTGCATTTGTTGCAGTCTCAAGTGGGAAAATACTGCTTGATAAATTTCTCACTATGAAGACTTTTGAAATAACATTTTTATAAGCTAGCAGATGTTCTCTCTTCAGTCTTTTTGTGTAAAATTATTTATGCCTTTCTGAAGTGCATCCATTTTCAATTTTTGAGAGTGCAAGAAATGAAAACTGTTCCCTTGCTAAATTTCTGTTTTGTCCCAAGAGCTGGCTGGCATGGTTTGATAATTACTGATGGAAGAATGCAGTGGTAGCAAAGTTTTTTTTCAGAAAGAAGTAATTAACTTTCATTAGAGGATGTTTCTTTTTATAGGTGCTTGACCCCTGATGCAGACACACGTCCAGACATAGTGGAGGTCAGCTCGCTGCTGTCTGATGTGATGATGAAATATTTGGATGTTTTATCAACATCCCATCTCACTTTGGAGAAGAAACTGGATCGGGAGAGGAGACGAACCCAGAGGTACTTCACGGAAGCTAACCGAAATGCAGCAGCCTGTCAACATCAGCGTTCTGTTTTACCACGAGTAAGTATGTGCATTAAGCTTTATTTTTGCTTGTCACTGTATGCCATATCTGAGAAAATATGGCTGAAAAGAAAAAAAAAAAAAAAAGGAGGCAGAAAAAATAAATCAAAATGAAAAGACCAATTCTCTTGAAACATTTTCCATGTGGGGTATTTAATTTATTTTCAATTAGATATTCATTCACTGTTTTTTTTTTTTTTTGTGGACTTCCTCATATAGCAAAAATAACAGTACCTTAAAAACTGCTTTCATTCCATGGAAAATGGCATTGTTACGGAGGTACTTCCAGTTTTGATACGATCTGATGGTATTTGATTACTAATAAATACTTGCTAATATTTAATTACTAATTAATATTTAATTGCACTTGTGAATAAGATGACACTACAGCAGAACGAATAGATAATATAGGGTATGATTCTCAAACAATGGAATCTAGAAAATGGAAAATACAGAATTTTAAATTACAGATTTAAAGAGCTTTGATGCTGGTATTTGTTAATAATTTCTTACTGCCTGATACACTTCCGCAGATATACCTCATAGAGTTCTTTTGTTTGCTACAGGCTGTTTTAAGCACTCTTCATGAAGGATGCGAGTATTTTACATGATGAACCAAACTTGTATGTGATCCTGGAGAATTTACTTAAAAAATACAAGCACAATTTATTTATTTATTTATCTCTCTATCTATTTATTTATTTATTTAGTAGTAAAATCTCACTGTGGTAATTACTGTTAAGGGCAGTTACAAAGTAAAATTATTATTTACACCACTGCCCTTGTCTAACCAACTACTGTATCACTGTTAGAAACACTGACTCCTTTGATCATGGGTCAGTAGTTTGCGCTGAAGAAACTGTGTGTAGTAAAAAGTTTTTCAGGAACATCTCGACCCAAACTCATGGATTGTTTTGACTATGTTTTCTTCATGTGTCTGATTGAGTATAAGGATTGTAGAAATCGTTATTAAAGGTACAAAATTTTTGTTTGTATTGTACCTTGTTTTCAATAAAATGTTGCCAATGATTTCCAGAAAAATCTCAACACACTACCGTGGTTTGAAATGTAAGAGGTCGTAATACAGAAGAATGATAAAGGGTAGGATTAATGAATTACAGCAGTATGAAAAATTATTTTCCCTATTTTTTTGAGTTTCCTTACCCTACATGTTTGAAAACTTATTCTGTATTATTCATTTCTGTATCTTGGTTTAGTCATTTTGTTGTGTAGCTGTTAGGAAATTTGCAAAAATACCTACTATAGATGTAAAACTGGTTGATTTTGGATTTCATTGCAATTGTCTTGCTTTTAGAGAAGAGTGCTCTATCCAGATACCTGGATGATATGATGTAACTAATAGCTTTACACTGAACTTAGAGTATTTCAGCTTTGTATAAATACACAACAAAATAAATGAAAAAAAAAAAAAAATACACCAATCTACAAAAAGAGAAGGAAAGTCCCTCTGTATTCTAGGATATAATGGCTAGTCTTCTTAAGGAAGGAATACTTAAATTTTATTTCTACTCCAGTGGATATTTTATTTTGTATGTTAAATGAAGCAGATACAGAAGGAGAATCTGAGAAAGATCCAGAACTCCATGGAAACTAGGAGAGTATGGCTCACTAATGATAAGCTGAAGACTTGGCTGTAAGTTCTTGTTCTAAGTAAGACAGAACATATAAGGATACTTATCTAAGTAAGACCCACATATCTTTGGGGTGTTACAGGGCTTAGAATTAGAAGGAGCCAAGTTGTTTCTTTGCTTTCAGCATTGAAGGGAAACTTTATGAAGTTGGAGGATTTCTAATAAAAATAATTATTCCTGAAAATTCTTACTTATGAAAAAAGACAATATTCTGACTTCATATATGAGGAATAATTTCAAGCAGCTGATCTTTGAATAAAAACTGCAAGGTATGGACAACCTAATTAATCTTAGTCAAGGCTCCAGCAAGTCCATAGCTAGGTAATTTGTCATTTTTCCAGAGTGTCAGAGAATTCAGGGTTTCTGCCTGTAGTTCAATGCTTTGTTGAAGCCAGCTACCTTATACTTTGTTTTCTCTTTGCTAAAATGTACTTTTTGCCTCCTTTTTCATCCTGGTTGTGTCATGTTGTTAGTGTTTCTGAAATAGAGAACATGCTCTGTGTCCTTGCTTATGGAACTATACACCATAGATCTTTTAAAGCCAGTGTAGAATCTCGTTCATACATAGCTTAAGACCGTTCTGAAAGGTGAAAATTTGCTGACATAACACGGAGTACAGAGGACCTAACACAGTAGTTATAATAGTAGTAATTATCTCTTGCATAGTACCTTTCATTTCAAGGTAGTCAATATTATATTTTTGTACCCTGGGTAGGAAAAGGTGGAGAGGAAAAAAGTAGTTTGTGCAAGGTGATCAAATAGACTAGAGGTAAAGTTGAGTTTCCTGACATCCAAGCCAAATCTAAGCTCCAATAACTAATAATAGAAGTATATTTTTTATATTTTCTTTTAAAGGTATAGAAGAGTAACAAAATATGAGTTTGATAGCACTTTTTTGAGGAAAAAAAACCCTGTAAATTTTGTGATAGGAACTTGTCAACTATAATATATATAAGAAAATAAAAGCCACTCATTCCTCCTGCTACTCTCAGCAGCCAGGTAGTCTATCAAATCTGCCCATTTTGAACATATATTTGGGGAGTAGCTTCCTTTTCTCCATTTCTGAAGTCCTGGTCTGTGCATCTGGCATACAAGGTTTGTCACATTCTTTCTCTATAGCAGGATTTTGTAATATTACATTCTTTGGGAAGTAAAGCTGACTTTTACTTGTATTAGTAATGCCACTTAAATACACTTTTTATTTTAAAATCCATAGATACAAATTCATATACACATATAAGTTCTGAATTGTGCACCAGTGGGAGACTAACAATGAATAAGTATGTACAACTTGGGGTTTTGAGCATTGTGCAATCTACTGGGGTACATCCATATCCAGCACACAGGGGATCACACATTAACCATGTTTGTTCTAAGCTGGTCCATTTAGATTACCATTAGTTGAGTGCTTTGTCCTAAGGTTCAAATGCACAAGAATGCTCATTAGCAACATAAAAGTTTGCTTTATTAATTTTTCTGGTTTCACACTTTAACTGATAACTGGATCTTCCCTAATCCAGTGTGCTAGACAGCATGGCATAGAGACTCAAGATGAGTAATCTTACCTCTAGATAGAATTTTTATCTTCAGGTAAACACTAATCCTTTCAGACCTAGATCTGCAGGTATCACGATTTTATATTTCTGGTAGACTAACTGGAACTAACTGGAAGAGTTTCTTCACTGCCTGGAAACATACTTTGATTATTCTACTTGCAGCAGCTTGATTCCAGGCTACACTAAGAAACCTGACTTATTCTCTTGAAGAAACTCTTTGTTTATTGGCTGGAAATAATGGAAGAAGCAATACAGCAGGACAACATTTAAATATTAAAGAGCCGGAAATGGCTGAGGCAGTTTTCTGTCATCTGTGGCATGAGTAATCTACCTTCATAATCCAAATGTGGATAATTAGAATATTGTATTATGTCTTTTCAAGATTGGTTTAGAAACATAAACAGCACACCTAAAGTCTATAAATAAGTCGAGACTTTGTATTTCCCTTATATCAGAAAGACCCCAATGAAAATAACTGCAATGTATTTTGTAGGAATATCTCTAAATGCAGAGTGTGTTACTGCTCCCATTTTTCTATATCCACAGGAATCGATTCTCTTTATCCCAATCTGTTTCTTCATTCACAGTGATGTGTGGCCAAAGGAGAAGAGTTAACACTCATAATTTACAAATCCATACATTTGTAACAGCCAACTAGCAACTCTCATGATATGAAAAACAGTAATCAATCTATCCAACTTTTAAAAACAGGAGGACAAGCTCACAGCTATTAGAAAGGCAAAGAAGATCAAGATGATTCAGCCATTTTCATCTACTCATTTTCCTCCACACCCAAGTTCAGTTTTGCACCGTTGGCAGTTTGATCCTGCTAATAATAACATTGGTAGTTTCTAAGCATCACCACATGCATTGCAAAGTAGTACTTAATTAGCAATTTAGTTTGAATTCATCTATTTCTCTTGTCAGTGTAGATACAGAAACAAAAAATGGACCAATCTTCATATTAGTCTCTTTTTTCTCTGGATGTATATTTTATTTGTTCAGTTCAGCCAATCAGTGCTTGTAGCTATCCACAACTCCCTGAAAGGAGGTTGTGTCGAGGTGGAGATTGGCCACTTATCCTGCAAAACTGGCGATAGGATGAGAGGGAATAGCCTCAAGTTGCACTGAGGGAGATTCAGGTTGAATTTTAGGAAAAATTTCTACTCCAAAAGACTGGTCAGGTGCTGGAACAGGCTGCCCAGGGAGGTGATTGAGTCATTGTCCCTGGGGGTGTTCAAGAAATGTTTGTGTTGTACTAAAGGCCATAGTTCAGTGGGTAAACTTTGGTGGTAGGTGGGTGGTTGGACTGAATGATCCAGATCTTGGAGGTCTTTTCTAACTTCAGTGATCTTATGATAATGCATACTTTTTATTTTTTATTTTTTCTTAAAACAACCGTGCATGAACATAGCAAGTGTTTTTGTATTGGTTGACGCAAAGAGAGGGATTGACTTTAAATTACTTTGAATGTTACAGGTTATTAATGTTGCAGCAATATGGCCCGATCATGGGTGAGGTCACAGGAATGTCATGAAAGCTTAGCAATCTACAAGTTTGTAATTTGTCCACCTTTCAATCCAATGGTTTTGTTCTGGCAGCTTTCTGTTTTGGAATTTATGTAGCAGGTATCGGAAATAGGGTTTAAATGCTGGAAGTTGCTGCTTTTAAGGACAATCCTGTTAAGGATGAACATGTAATATGTTTAATTCAGTTTCAATATATATGTCAAAGTACTTCAATAAAATCATAGAATTTGAGACAAGTCTGAAAGCCTTAGAGCTACCTGTCACTCTTGACAGGGGTTTCACCCTTCAGTCATAAAAAAATTTAGTGATAGAAAGTCTCTATCATGCCAAAGTAGACTCTCCTGTGTTAGGGAGCAGTTTGGAACCAGAACCGAATGAATAGTAACTCACTTTACTGTCAGTGGTTGTGTATCCCTCTCAATCTTTTACACCATCCAAAGATAATGTGTGGAAAACTGAACTGTCCTGAAGTAACTGGAAATCCTGGGCATGTCCATAGCACATCTACACTGTGCTATAAACTGTATCTGCAGTTTGTCTCTTTTTTTTTTTTTTTTCAAGAAAATGTTAGTCTCACATCATTGTATGCTTGACAGAATACACTTGCTATCTGTGTCTTGTTTCCAGGAGATATTAGATGGGTATAAGCATGTCCATATATGGGATGTTTGATCCTAAAATTTCCAGATCCACTCTTAACTGACATATAGTTGTTCTGAGAGCAGTAAGTTCAGCATTAGATTTACAGAGGACATTCAAACCTATTACACAGTGTGTGCCCACTTCTCTTTGCAGGATTTCAGATGCTTAAAAGTCCTTCCTTCATATTGGGTGGTCTTAAAGTTTAATTTAAATTGTACTTGTTACAGCTTAAACTGCATACTTTCTCTCAACAGTGGAAATAACTTAGTTATATGTCTCCTCTGTCATTTCTTTTCTTTGGGCTAAATAATATAATTCCATCAGCCTGAATTTCTAATTCATGTCTTCTAAGATGTCTGATTATTCTCATATCTCTTCTTTGATATCTCTCAATTTTTTTTTAAAGTTTAGTCAAAACTGAACTCAGTTACTCCTACTGAGAACCTTATTGATACTGAGTAGAAAGATTATATAGTTCTTAGAGATTATTCCCCTCTTCACACATCACAGTGTGATCGTTTTTCATAACAGCATGGTATTGCTGATTTTTGTTTTACATCTTATTCATCAAAATCCCCATATCTTTTCATGTAGAGATGCTGTCTGGCCAGTCCTTTTCTGAGCCCATACACTGCTGTTTCTCCCCATACAGATCTTTGCATTTTTCATCTTTAAAATTAGTTTCTTTTTTTTCCCCCAGTTTCTCCAGTTTGTCAAATTTGTCTTCAAAATCTGTCACTTGCCCTGATGCAACACTGTATATGGTATGCTTGCTGTAATATGACATGATATGCTTGTATGCACATTTAACCAAAATTTCACCTAGTCTATCATTGGAATTCAGTGACTGTGCTCAACAATTTTGGACCTAGGTCAAAAGAGATACTGAAAAATTTTGCTGACTAACCATTTTCAGTTTAATAAACACTTGAAGTACTTAACAAGTTCAGTACAACTTTTCTGTTACATATCTTTATGAGCACTGGCTTGGGTGCAGATAAGAAACAATGGTTTTCAGGATGTGCCTTCTGCTGTGTCCCAGTAAGGTAAAAATGCTTCATTGGACTGACTGGGGAAGAAAATTACCTTAGATACAGTCCAAATTGCTATTGACACACCTAGTAAGAATAGGCTTAATTAGAAATGTATTATATGCTTCTTCTAGTATTACCAGCGCAAAGTGTGATAATGAACAAGAGATAAATTATGCAAATCTATCCGGTTAAACAAATGACTATCTTTAATATTAAGGTAATTTCAGGATATAGAATAATAGAATCACAGAATGGCCTGGATTGAAAAGACCTCAATGATCATCTAGTTTCAACCACCCTGCTGTGTGCAGAGTAGCCTGATTTTCATAATTCATGTTTTGTTCTTTATCACATTTTGTGCTGGCAATACTAAAAGAAACATGAATTTATTGATGCACAGCAGCAATAATATGAAAAGACTTCGAATAATATATAGAGAGATCATAAGAGCAGTCTGCTTTCAAAATTTGTTGCATTCAAATAGGAGAAATAACAAAGATCAAGTGTTTCTATTCTTTCCAGAAAAACTATAAACAAAGAGAGTAGAAGAAGTAGAATTTAAATTCATTAAAGAACCCTTTGCTACAGATGAAATTTAGTACTTAAATGTGGCAGGCAGAGGGGCTCTGAAAGTAATGCTTCCCTTTTTATTATGTTGGCCGGCACTATCAGAGGCACATGTTGGTGTAGAGGTTGAGCATTCCCACCAGTATTCCGTAACATTTTGTTGCTGTGTGACAGATGGCAGCAGAGGGGCAGTCTGACAAACTGATGTCTGACCTGGAAGTGCAGTTGAAGCAAAGGGGTAGGGTTGAATTTCTCCATGCAAAAACAATGGCATCCAATGATATCCACTGATGCTTGCTGAATGTATCTGATGACCAAACAGTGGATGTGAACGCAGTGAGGTGGTGGGCGATGCATTTCAGCAATGACAGTGACATTGATATTCACCTCTGCTGGTGCAGGTTTTCATGAGCACAGCATGCAGGCTCTTGCTTGGTGCTGGTGAAAATGCACAGCTAATGGTGGTGACTGTGTTGAAAAATAGTGTTTTGCAGCTGATAATTTGCTCTATCAAATAATGTTGTCGTAATCTTTCTTGTGGTTCCCATGGAAATAAATAGGAGACATTATTTTGGAGTGACCTACATGTATTCCATGTTTTGATTTTCTTAGCCATTCTTTGGTAATGCCATCGGCATTTGGTCATTTCAGCCTTCTGGAATCTATCTATCTGTCATGACGTCACCTCCCATCACATCAAGTTCACTTCATATCTTACTACCAGCTTGACTGCTGTGCAGGTTTTGTGTTGTCCAGAACTCAGTTGCTTATTATTATTTAAGATAAGGTAAAGCTAATTTCCCTTAGATTGTATGTGAGATCCTACTATCTTTATCTTGTCATATATTTTTGCAATGTTCAGAATTTCTTTGTGTCCTGGCATTTGTTTCAATTTTTAATTTTTCTTCATTAGGAAAAAAGATGCCTTTTATGTGAAGGCTCAAAATAATTTGTTTAGATTAAGTATTTGAAAGGTTTGCTTCAAATTTAAACTTAGTGACTGAACACAGCACCATCTAGTCTTGGACTAACAGATAAGTAGGAACTAAAAGTGCATTCCTATGTGTGTAGATAAACTCATGACTCTTTCATTTGCAGGTTTTCTAATGGGTGGTGTATAACATTTCATTTTTGCTCTTTGTTGTCAGAACCATTATGACAGGTTAAGACTTCAAGGAAGCACCAGTGGAACAGCCAGTTGCAAAGGTGATTTTTCAGAAAACCTTGGCATCCTGGCAGAGAATCGTCATTCCACATGTAGAAAAGATGAGAAGAGAACATACGAAGAAATCCTGATAGAGGACAACAGCAGTTTAGAGAACTCTGGGAAAGGTAGTTAGCAAAAAAAAAAAAAGCATCAGAAATATCATTATGCTGCTCAGAAGTGGATTAAAAACACTTTCCTTTAATTTTTCTTTGCAGATTTGTTCTCAGAATTAGAAGATGAGCTCGATGTATTGGACAACTCAAGTAGTTCCAGTTCCGGTCATTTGAAAGAGTCTGCTTTTGGTAAGAAACGTTAAGAACGAGAGGGTTCAATGCTTTCTAATAGCAAAATAGTCACTTATTCTGAAATGCTAGGGTATTTCATGATTCATTGAAAGTTCACGGACCGTTCTTCAGGTCCTCAGTAAAAGAAAAATAAACTAATTCCACCTCTGTAGCATGCATTTCCAGTATAATTCATTTTACATCACATTTTATTTATGTAGCTCATACCTTTATTTTCAAATAATGGCTATGGAAACTGGAATAATATTATTGAGAAACTTGACAATGAAGTTGGCTTTAGATATGAAGCATAAGATAATTGAAGTGGATAAGAAACAAGACAGACAGTGTGAAAACTTTTGTCTCAGTAACAATAATTCTATGCATATGAAGAAATGGAGTGCCCAGCTAGTGGATGTATAAAATGAAAATGTTGATAGAGGCAAGTTTTAGCTGTGTAAGTTCATTAAATGCTATTACAGGAATACTTAATGTTTAGATTTGAATTAAGAAGGAGTTACATGACAAAATACAGCATCCATTCTGCCTTTAATTTGTTTATTACAAAAAGTTAGGAGTCAGCTGTGTTGAGTATTAAGTAATAGATTTTGGATTATACTCAAAATATGAAAAAAAGTGACATCAGTAATCACTGTTGGCTGCCTGCTAAAGTATGATATAATTATTAAATCCAAGATCTAATTATTAAATGAGGTAGGATTCTGATTATGTTAGTGGAAATTAAAGAACATTTTATACTATAAAAACAGTGATATTAGAACTAAAAATAATCAAAGAATTCTATTAATACCATGAAGTTCTGACAGGAAATCTGTGGATCCTTTAAAATGTCCTTTTAAGTGTGAAGGGATTAACAAATTATATTGCTACAAGGTTCCAGGCTTCTAAACCATAAAATAACTTAATCTGTTTGTAGTGCCATTTACTAGCTGGATCTCCTTCAGATTTTGACCCAGGTACTGAAGAAATGTGACTGCTATGAATCCAACTGCCTAGCTATTACTGCAGGGTAGTAATATGAGTGAATTCTACTTAAAATCCATTAACATCATTTTAAAATTTTAACCAGATAGCCTAACATTCTACAGGCTGGAGGATACATGGCTACTCAGCCCAGAGTTTATTACCAAAATTTTCTTGGTGAATTTTTTTTGTTGCTCTATTGTGCTAAGACTGTAACAGCATAAGGTTACCGGATAGAGAGAGGCATAGTGTGACACTGAGAGGAGGCTGCACAGAAGGAATCTCTGGAGGAGCAGCAGCCTACGGCTGAATTGTTCTGGTTTTGTGTTTATTTGGAAGAATAACACATTGTGTGATACCTACTGAATTCTTTGTGGGCTAGCTCAGCACTGTACAGAGATATTGGAAATCTCTATGTAGTTTATAACCCACCACACCCCAAGTGTTAGCGATAATGATTTCCTTGTTCATTTTTCTGTGTTAAGATCTGGACACTAAAAGATTCTCAAATGTTTGTTTTATTTTCTTGCCAGATTTCCACTGATTAAATAAAATATCTTGAATGAAAAGATTCAACTAGCTCCACTTATTCCTAGTAACTGAAGTCAGCATTTCCAGAAGCTGTTGCACATTTTCTTCCAAGAGTATACAATTCAACAGGTGTATAGATAGCTCAGGATTGCGTTTTCAAAAAAATAGTATTGCAGTCATACTACCTTAGATCACCTGTAGTTCTGTTTAATATAATGAATTTAGCAGTATGAACCAATTGCAATAGATGCTGGCAAATTTTTCTTCTTTTCATGGAAAAAGAAAAGATTAACATTAATAAAATTATTATAAATTCCAGTACAGCTTGGGTTATGCTCCACTGATTGCTAGTAATTGGCTAACAATGTATTAATTATCAGACATAGTTTTGTCAGTCATATCAACATTGCAGAGGACAATGTGACCAACTTTCATCTAACTAACTCAGAAAGCTCTAACAGGAAAATATGAGCTTAAATTACAGGTGTATCGATTGTGATCATTATCAGTAAATGTTGAAAAATATCCCTCTAATTTAGAATGAGGTGCTATTTTTAAAAAGATGTGCTGTGCTGTTTTGTTCAGTGGTACAGACGCTGATATGCAGATAGTTTGCTTTTTTTATGGTCCAAAAATTGTAACTGTTTTTTAATAATTTTTTAATAATTTCACTTACCCTCTACTTTTTAATTATGCTTTCAGAAATGAACTTTTTTTGTTAGTTGAGAAAATATAGTTCCACAGCATCACTTTCTTTAGCAATTCCTAAAATTGTCAGATGCAGTCTGTATAGACTTTGAATAACAGATTCATGCTCCTTGACATTTTTAATTCTACAGGAACAGATTTTGTACATTTCAGGTGCATAGAGGCAGTAAAGGAAGAGGTATTTCTTCCCCCTTCCAAAATCCTTATAATTTGAAAAGATAAAGGAACAGATAAAGACACTGAGTCAAAAAGCAATAAAGAGTGATGGCGGCAGCTTATCTTTTGTGTAAATTTTTCTTATTTTAAAATTAAGAAGTTTCCCAACTGCATCTTAATTTACTCATAATTCTTCTTTTTTTTTTTTTTTAATTATTTGCTTTTATTCACAGTGTAACTGTTCTTCATTTCTAGTGGTAAAAACAAGCAGCAAGAAAATGTGTGATATATTTTAATGAATAGTAGTTCACTAAAGCTAGCACGTCAGTTGAGTTAGAGAGAATTTAAGTGTTTATGTCTGGCAAGACCTTTTGGAAAAAAAAAGTTTCTTTCCTTGAATCATGTTCGCTTGCACTGCAATGAAGGCAATGTACTATTGTAAATAATGCTTCTGAAAGGCACGGGAAGACTTGTCTGCAAAATATGCTGTTAAAAATCCTACTTCTCAAGTTTGTATCATATGCCTGACCTCTGACCTTCCTCACAACAAAAAGATAAGCATACAACGCATCAATTTCAGAATTGCTCAGCTCCTAGCTTTTCATGAGGCTAAGAAGGCTTAATGCATAGTCCTGTCATTGTTCTGTATCTTGCTCAGGAGTGTTTCTGTTACCTCATACCATTTGTGTGTCTAGTATTTGGAGGAATCCTTCATCTTAACTGGCTTGTGACCAGTTATCAAAGAAGTTGAGATTCATGACTCCTTTTTCCTGACAAAATTTCTGTAATTAAACAGTATTCAGGATTCTTATGTAAGAGATCACAAACCTGCCAGAATATTCTAGTGGAATAGCTCTTTAAGACTCTCCTTTGGATTTCTTTGAGTGTTTTGAAAAAGAACTTATTTATACAGTGCTAGAACTTGAGTCTTGTGCAGCTAATGCTCAAAGCAGTCAAAAGAATGCAGTTCAGTGACTGGAGACTTCCAAGACTAGGATACTGTCAATATAAGAATTTTACATGTTGTACATAGCAAATGATGGGGTGCTGAAGTAGTCTTCTTTTAGCTCTGACTTTAAATGTTTTTTGAGAGCAACAACAAACTTGTTAGGAAATGAATACCTATTCAGTGATGTCAACTGCTGTCTGGAGCTGTAGTTTGATTTATAATCTGCACTTAATTGCAGGCAGCTACCTTGTCTTGCAAGTTCTCTGACTGCAGAGCTTTTTTTTTATTTTTCAGAACAGTCATAGTTTATGGTGGATTTCATGATTTGAGAAGTTACTGCTTCTTTGATTAAGACTGCTCATTCAGGGAGATGGTCTGTAAATATTAAATCTTGGTTTAATTTTCCTATCAATGATTACACTTGGAAGTATTTTCACAGGGTTGTTTTTTTTTATTATTATTTTTTTTTCAGATACCAATAAAGTGAAAGCCAAAGCAAAAGTTTCTATCTTTCCAAGGTTTTCTTGAATTATATCGCATTGTAAGCTCTTTTCTTGAAATTACATAAGATGCCTGCAAGAGAAAATATTGAACTGTATTGAAATGTGTCTTGATTATTTGCTCTGATGTCAATGAATGCTATGAAATTACTTTTATTATATAATCTATTAAAGACTAAAGTACCACTCAAGAAAACTCTTGGTGACTCATTTGATTTTTTTTTTAATATGCCCTTAATGGATCTTTGTAGAGCTATTCAGAATAGAAAGGCTTGTGATAATCAAAATTTTTGGATCTCGTCTGTCTTCCACATCCTAGCAATGATGTGCACATCAAACAGGAAAGACATGGAGGATCTATGTTTCATTTTCCGGGAGATAATCAACTGAGAAGTCCCCTCTTGTTAAGCATTTGAACAAAACATAAGTTGCCTTACTCTTCCCATCCATAATAAAGGAGTAACCAGGGTAAAAGGAAATACAATCCAGTTAACACCCTGGGCTGAACATCAGAATTTACTATGTGCTCCATGACTTATGCTAGTTAAGTTTCCTACACATCTGTTTTTTCTTACTCTCTGTCTGGCTTAGTCTGATTAGTATAACTCTCACACAAAAGACTAAGGATTATAACCAAAGTTGATAGTGTTTGATGGGTGCATGTATACACATGTGAATGTGTGTTGTAATGACTTTTAGATGTATCAGTCTCCTTGTACCTAGTTAATGAAGAAATTATTCCAATGTGTTTTCAAAGTGTCTAATATGAAAAGACTTCTCTCCCTGTTGTAGCTGCTCAGTGGGGTTCTAGCACAGTAAGTGATACTAAAGGAGCTGAAGGGTGTTGACTGGTGTTTAGTGATGTTCTGCAACATGATTTCTTGTTTTCTTTGGTAAATTTTAATATGTATTTTCTTAACTTCAGCATATGAATCAGAAAATACTGTATCTCTGCTACTCTACAGTGAGTGGTGAGACAGTCTCTTTGGTGTGAAATATCATGTGCTTGTAATATAAGCTGGCAGATTTGCAAGTCAAATGTGAGTCAAGTAAGTGATCAAGAAAATTTGGATATGAGCTTTTTACTGGTAGAGACCATGTATTTGAAACAAAGAATATGGTATTTCAGATCCAATTTAGTATATGAATACTGGAATAGGGGAGTTGTTTTTAAAATTTTAGGAAACAGCTGTGTTCAAACTTAGCATTACACACAGAATCACAGAATCACGGAATGACCCGGGTTGGAAGGGACCTCAAGGATCATGTAGTTCCAACCCCCCTGCCTAGCAGGGCCACCAAACATACACATTTACTAGATCAGGTTGCCCAGGGCCCCGTCCAACCTGGCCTTGAACACCTCCAAGGATGAGGCATCCACAACCTCCCTGGGCAGCCTGTTCCAGGGCCTAACCACTCTCCTAGTAAAGAACTTCCCCCTAACATCCAACCTAAATCTTCCCTCCTTCAACTTGGATCCATTTCCCCTAGTCCTGCTATTGTCAGCCCTTTCAAAGAGTTTACTCCCCTTGTGGGTGTAGGTTCCCTTCAGGTATTGAAAGGCTGCGCCTTCTGTTACAGTTTTTCTCATTCGTATATTTCCTAAATATATTATATGGTTTGTTACAGCATAATGCCTTTTGAGTGTAATTCAAAATGCTTATCTCAAGCAATGTTATTCAGGCTCAGTTGGAGCTTTTGGTTTTGTGTTTGTATTGTGGTTTCTGCATCCAACACAGGTAAATTATGTATTCCATGAATAGAAACAGTCATAGCTTTTTCTTTTGAAAGTCCTTGTTTGCTTTCTAGATAGTAGACACTGCATTTTCCTATCTATTGTGTCAAAGTTAATTGAAATATATTTGCATCTAGAAGGAACTACATTGTTTGCTATTGTGTGTAGCAAGTACTTTTACAAAACCTACTTTTGGTCTAACTACTACAGAATTTCAGTGGCTGTTTTGCAAACATGAGCAAGGAAAAAAATAATGTTTCCTCTCTTTCTTTCAATCTGTGTGTCTTTCTTGTAAGCAAATAAGTTTGACTTGACTTAAATAAAAGGTAAATAATTTAGGGGTGGGTTAAAGTGAATTCTCTGTGACAGAAGCCAGCCTTCTGCAAGATTTATTTTTTCATTCAAGTCAGAGGATCTTAGATAAGTAGGAAAAATAGAGGAACTATATTTCAGATCACAGTTGAAAATGTGGTTGAACACAAGAAGATTTAAGATTCTCAGAAATATTTGCTCTCTGAAAGCTACTATTGTTCTAAAACTAATATGACTGTAGTAGTAGTACCAACAGTAAGTAAAATACTGTAAGAAGTTTGTTATCTTTTTTTCTTTTAAGCCATTTGAATGACTAGGTGGCACTATTCTTGTTTTATAGGAATGCTTGTGATATTGCTAGTGTGGAAGAACATCTTAGGTAGTCAAGATGGTTGGGATCTGTATTGAAAATTCTTGATTGTATGGGAAAAATAAATTTCCACATTTTCTAGTTAGACCTTTGGCCAGATGAACTATCTTTTGATTTAAGCATATATTTATTCCTCCTCTTTCAAAGTGAGATACCGTGTAGGATAGAGTGGCCTCATGTCACAATTAGTGTCACATTGTTTTGTAGCAATATTTTAAGTCTCAAGCTTAAGATGGCAGCTTAAGACAAATGCTTGCTTTAAGACAATACTTTCCAAGTGCATAAATAATCAATTTCACCAAATGTTACTCTTCTTTTTCACGTTTTTTTGGCAGTATGCAATACATGACATATATGTTCAGGTTCAGTTTTATTGCTGATTGGATGTTTGACCAATATACCCTTGTCTTAAAATCATGATTAAATTATTAAAGAAGTAAGTTTAAATAGTTAACTAATAGAATGGTGGCAATAAAACTCTGATAAAACAGGTGTTAGACAACCCATTCAAGGTCCTCCTGGAAAGTGGGTAAATATTTAATCTTCTTATGCAGACTAGAGATGCTGTTGTGGCTATAGTGATAGCAGTAACTGAGTCTAGTAATTAATGCTAATCCAGATACATCTGTGGTCCTGCAGTCTGCATGTGTTCCTTGTTTCAGTGAAAATCTATGAATTCTGCAGGGTTGAAAGTAAAATGTAAGCACGTTTTTGACATGTCAAACAGCAAATGTGAATTTAGTTTATCTACCCCTGCTTTTTAAAAGTTATTTTTAAACCATATCTGAGAAGTAGAAAGAATGGTCATGAATATCTATGATTATTTTTTAATGCAGAGATAATATTTATGCATTCGTTACAGGTATCATAAAACAAAGCCTTGGTACTTCTGAAAGACAACCTCAGATTAGGTATGTATGATTTATAATTTTAATATAGATTATAAAATTGTCATTGTTATGATCAGTTACAGTCACTTCACAAAAGAAAAGCTGCACAATTACCTCCATTAAACATTTCCTTATTCATTGTTACAACTTCATTTTGTAACAGCCTATGATGATTAGAGTGCTTTAAGACCTTGAAGATGTTTGCACGTGGCAGCTTTACGTGAATAATTTAAGGACTGGCGTTAAACTGATGAAGTTTTATAAGTGGACATTGCTACATCATCATTAAAATGATATAAGTTTAGAAAGTTCTGGTTTTGAATTTTTTTGCAGCTGTTTTTTCTTTCCATACAAAATTGTGTTTATGTGTTTGATATTGTCAAATAATATCACATCCCTTTGAGTTCACGTAGACCTTCTATGCAAACTTAATTTTTTGGAATTTTGTAGTCCTGTTCATTGCTTCTAAAACATAAATGAAACAAAACAAAATACTGTATGGCCACTCCCATTCTCCCTGCAAAGACCTTTCCTTTCCTGATGTAATTAATTCAGAAATGCCTCAAATGCATTCTTTACCAATCATTCTTTTTTCTGATGTTTTTGACACTCTCCTATTCCAAAGATTCTGTTCCTTATAGCTTAATTACTGCTTTTCTTTCACAGGTGAAAAAACCTCCCGATTGTTTTCTTTTTAACTTTAACTTCCTTATGATAACTGCATTGTTATCATGAGCTTACGTCTCTGTAAGCTCATCTCTATACGATCTTTTCTTTGACCGTGAAGCTTACAGTTGAGTTCTATATAACTACAAGGAAACTTGCCTGTGCTTCTAGTTCTACCCATCCTGACCAATAATATCTTGAGATCTGAGCCTCCTCTTTAACCTGCATGGCTCTCAGACTTCTTGCCTTCAGAATAAATCCAGCTGCTTTGCCTTTACATCTCTAAGATATAATCTTTCCTACTGAGTAGTCTGCTTAAACTGATGCTTGAGTTCATAGGACTGTCCTGCAGTCAGTATCACTGTTCCAATGCATGCATTTCAGTCACTCAGTAGCCCATTAAGAACATGGCCACAAGGAACATTTCTTAGCTTTACCTTCAACCATCATCTGTGTACCCTTTTTCTAGCTGTGCTTTTCCTGTCACTTCAAAAATGGTCCTTTATTTTTGCTTTCAAAGATGTTCTTGCACCTTTATTTTTTCTCCATCTCTGCCCCTTTTTAAACATTAGCAAAACTATCTATCTCCTTTCTTCATAACTTCTTGAAACTTTTATTTTGGTATATTCTATAGGAAAATAAATATGTCTAATATAATAAGAAAATAATATGTCTATGTTTATATAGACGTACTTTAGAAGTCATGCTATTTTGGACAAGTAGAGTAAATTTTATATGACTTATAAATGAACAGTCAAAAGCTAGTGAAATGGGGTAGACTTTGTTTAGAGGAAACATGAGAAAGATCCAGCGAATACTAATATTTCCTCTACAGCCTCTAATGCCCAGCATAACTGTAACAGTTTTGTTCTGAGTTTCTGAGTTCTTCTTTGTTTTGTGTTCTTCTTTTTTTTTTTTTTGTCCCTCTTTTATTCTGTTTTAATAGTAGAGACTGTATTGAAGGCCTCGGATCAAGACTGCGACCAGGTAATTTTGTGTTTACAATAAAATAAAATTTTAACTGAAATTAAACTTAATAATTCCCAATTTTTTAAAATTTGTTTTTCTATTGCCTATATAATATCTACTCTTTTATTTCTTCAACTTCATTTCCACTTGATCTCATCCTCTACTCATGCTCAAGGTGTGAACTAAGATTAGAAACAAGCTGTCCTATAGTCTTCTATTCATTGTTCTTTGCAATAAGAAAAATTATGATATTATCCAATATGAGAGTTTTAAAATAATAGAAAAGCAGATACATTTCAGATGAAAATATGTTGTCTGAAAAGTTGTTATGGAATTTAAAAAAGTAAATTCCAATACTACATCGTTATGACTTTATTTTAATGTTTGTTAACCTAGCTCTGCTTCTGCTAAACGTAGTTGGAATTTCTTCTATGAAAGGAGTATTTATTAAAGCCCTTTATTCATTGATGAAACAAATTTTGCATTTATGATACTTTTCTTTCATACTGAGAAGCTTCAGATACTGTAAGTTGCTAAGCTCTGACTTTGTAGTACTTGGTATTCTCTGAATTAAATAATAGTTGAAATAAAATTATTTTGAGCAGCTAGAATATTGATCTTCATAAAAACAGTACTGTATGTGCATGCTAACTTCTATTTCACAGCTTTTTGATATAGAAATTGCATTAGGAATTTTCACTGCAGAGTACAAATCAAAATTTGTCCTCCACTTTTAGCACTTTTCAGTGCAGTTTATTGACAAGTGCTGTTATAATAATAACATGCACTTCACCTGTCCAACCTTAATCAATCAGAGCTATAATGATCTAGAGACAAAAAACATTAGCCTTTGCTTAATGAGTTTGGTCCTGTGGGTAGTTTAAGCAATTTTGATATCTTTTGTCAGTAATGTTTTCATCATGAGTAAAGCAATGCAATTTACGTAAGGTCTAACCTGTTGCCTTCACTTCTGGATCGAGATGTATTTTAAATAAAATCTACTTTCTTGTTAAATGAAAGTTCAAATAAATATATTGATTTATTGGAATCCTCCAATGTACTTTATGTTTTATTATTGTTATGCTTTTAAAAGTGTTGATTGAGTTCTGATCAGCCTATTCACAGGCACGTTTTTTTCATTGCACATATAATGCTGTTCCTTATTTAAAAACAACAGAACAACTACTGTAGAGTGGCCCAAATTAATTGACTTTATGGAAACTCCTGAATTTCCTAGCTAAACTGAGGTCTCTAGCTGACTTTGAAACACATAGACATTGCATGTGTTTTAAGTATAGAAATTGGTCCACTTAGACTGGTCCACTTAAATAGGTCCACTTAGTCCTGTTGTTGTTGACATACTAGAAAAGGAGCAAAACTCTGTCCACTGAAGGTCAGAGAAATACATGTTACGTTCTGCTCAGTTGTTTCTGTTCTCATATTAAGCATATTTTTCTTAGGACAAAAAAAAAAAAGAAAAAAAAAAAAGAAAGGCATCTTCAAAATGTGAAAGAAAGGGGAATGATTTATTTGCTTTGTTTTGTTGTTGTTGTTGTTGTTGTTTTTTTTTAAACACAAGCCGATAACAACAAATAAGTCAAATGCCACAGGATAGTAACCAGTGAAAAAGGTAACGTGTTGAGGAAATAAGTTTTTATCAGTGTCCTAACAAGAATGAAAGATTCCAAGGCTATAATGGCAAGACCATGCTGTTGCTGTTAGAATGTTAGAATTTAATCTATTATTGGTGAAACAGTTGGCAGATAGCTGAAAATGAGATGAATAGAGCTAAAGAAAAAATTGTTCTATTTGTGGCATGTCATGTTTAGATTGTTATAGCATAGCTCTCACCATTACCTAGCTGAAAAGTGAAGCTAAATTTTTCTTTAAGTAGCTCAAGGGAAATGCTCTCTTTCTCTCTTTGGTGGTTAAGAGGAGACCAGAAAAAAATGTAGAACTGTAATGCCTCTCTCAACCTATCTGCAATGGGGCATTGCAACAAAAAATCTGACAATAGAAACAATGTCCTAATCTTCTTGGTCATACCAGAAGTGCATCTGTGTCATGGAGAATTACATTGTCTATATTTCTTTAGTTTCTGGCTGGCTTCAACTCAGATCTGGTTAGTCCCTAGAAACTTCAACCTGTGAATGTCTGTCTTCTGACTATAGGAGTCAATGGAGAAAGAAATTCAGTGGGAAGAAATGGTAGTAGTTCAGTGGTGGACTAATTAATTTTAGTATTTCTCCCTCTCAGTGGAATTTTCATTCTGGTTACCATATCACTTAAAACAAGCCAGCAATCTCCATCAGCATATACTTATTCCTCCTTGTAGGGTTCTCTCTCATGGGGAGGAATTTCTGACAAAGAAAAGAAAGTACTAATTCTCTGGTGCAGCACAGAGGAGACACAGAAAATTCAGAGCTTCTTGCAAATTTTCAGCGTCTTTCTGTCAAAACAAGATACTGCCAGACATTGGAAACAAGAAGTAGCTGTGATAAAGCAGCACACAACACTACAAGGCAATTTGAAAATAAATTTTAATATTCTCCAAATTGTCCACCTGAGATATAATCTTGGAATTCATAGTGGTAAAAGGAGAATTAATTTCATGACATCAAAGTACTTTAAAAAAAGAGAAAAAAAGTGTGTTATTCTGTGAAAAAAGATGATTTTGTTAAAGTAAATTCTGTTTATAGTATCTTTAGATTTCCTTATGAATAAATATAGAAAAGCTTTTATCATGGTATGCTAATATTTTTTTTTTTCTCTTAGATAAAGTAAATTTTAGTGTAATGAATGAGGAAGGGATTTCCTTTAGAAACCCAATATTAATTCCATTATCTAATCTTTTACGTTTTCAGATTACTCTTTTTTTGTTCTTGTTGTTCCTAACAATACTAGGGAAGCAAGTCATGCATAAAAACTCAATATTTAAATCTACAGGTTTTAAACAGTGCTCACTATTAATATGTAAAGGCAGTAAAATGAGCTGTCCTGATTTTAGTGTTGTCATCTACAGCATCGGCAGGAATTGCTGTATCACAAAGGAAAGTGCGTCAGATCAGTGACCCTGTTCAGCAGATCCTTATTCAGCTGCACAAAATTATCTTCATCACTCAAGTATGGATTACTGTTGCTTCTGACATTCTATCCATTTCAGTTATTTGCTGTTGTCAAAGTGCTGCTAATTTAGTTGCTGTTCGTTAAAAACAACAGAACTTGACATTTTTGCAGATGGCAGGATGTTTTAAAAATACATCATTTAAATAAAGAGTAACCTCAAATATTAGTGTGTGGAGGATGGCAATAATTGAGTCATGAAAAAGATTCATTGGTTCCCCTCAGAAAAATGGATTGTACAGTGATTTATTTTTATAACATTCTGTCATGTCAGCAATGCGAACATTTCAGGTGACAATACAGTGCACTGACATGAAGAGTACATAAAATTCTTTCCTCTACAGTAATATTTTCCAAGTAATAATTTCTATTATCAATATGCGGTAATAATTTCTAAAGAAATATTACACTAGAAATCCTATCCTGAATATTGACTTTTACATATCTTACTGTGTAAACATATATTTTTTCAAGTTTCAGACTTATTTTAAAATTGTTTGGATGTTTAATAATGGTAGAGTGTTAAAGTTATTTCATGCTGATTCTGAAGCAAAAATGGAGTTCGTATAAATCTGCATTGAACTCTCAGCTAAAAATGTGATAGAAGACTGTTGTTCACCAGAAAGATGATTGCCATTCAGTTACTTGCAAAATATGCTGTTCATAAATAAACATCTTACTTTGTGAAATGAATGGTTTGTATTTGGAAGTGATGTTTATCACCTCAGGGCATTTCAGATTGCTGAGCCAAACATGTTTAAAACATAATAGCATAACTGAAATTAGATGCATTGGACATGTCCTGAGTGTTTTCTTCAAACTGTCAGATCTATTGAAAGAGATAACAGGAAATAAATTATCATAACAAAGAAAAAAAATGGTAATTTAAAGTAACTGGATTTGGCATAACTTATTGCATAGTAAGCCCATTTCCTGCTAACTGAAATGAGGCAGTTCAGACTTTATATGCTATATTACTATATTACTATACTACTCATATGTGCCAGATGCATATTAATGAACTTACCCTCTATAGTGAAGAAGGTTTTCTCTAGGGTCCTACTAGTCAATGCCAGTTCTCGTAACTTAGAACTAACAGTAACTCAGAGGCTCTCTCTCTATCTAGACTGGCCACTGAGGCAGTAGTAACATCTTTGATCCTTTCAGTGTCAGTTGGTCTCAGAATTAGACGGTAGTGGTACCAGGATCCAAACCTGTACTTGTTCCTGTGAACAATATGCTTTTTGAGTGCTTGGTTTCTTGCAGTTATAAGGTGGAATATTTTTTATAATACATAGTTGTTTCTACAACTCCCAATTACATATTTCAGCTGACAATCGGCAACTGAACTTTACAAGGCAGAGTTCTTTGCTGTTAGTTCTTGGCAATCAAAGCAGCCTTCCCAATCCAGTTTCCATGGGAACAAGAGTCAGACTGATCTGTTGGAAAAAACTGTAAGAGAAAGCTTTTAAAAAAGCACAATGTAAATCATCAGCCTTTTTTTTTTTTTTTTTAACTGATCTGATATCTGATTTCCTTAGAAGCTAAAATTGAACAGTACTGCCTAGGGCATTGCTGATTTTCTCATGCAGTGAACTTGTCCTTTACCACTGTTGCCTCAGAATGTCCCATCATTGCCATGGCACATTAACTGCACATGGTTCATTGCAGTGGTATGTAGTCTATAGAGTACCTTGCAGCCATTCCTTTCGCATCATTTTCTTCCCCTCATGTATAGGCCTGAAATGACAATAATATTTATCTGCAACAGAAAACTGTATGCAGCCAGCTGTCTGATGAAGTTTTAGAATTTAAACTCCCTGGTTTGCCAGAGGAAATTAGGAGTGGCTCCTCTGAGGCCAATGTATTGTTTCCAAATTTATAGCTATCTAAGAACAGTAGTTTGTTTCAGAAGAAAAACAGTCTTTGCAATTTACACTGTGACAGCGCTTTGAATGTGAATCATCAAGGGCCAAAGATTTCTTATGTAATTAAATAACTTGCTGAATTCGATGGAGTGGCACTATATGAATTTACATCAGTGATAGTGATTATAAAGTGCATACTAAATGACAGATAATTATTGTTTTACAAACACTGTCTGAAGATAAGATAAACTATAGAGAAACAGTATAGGAGATTTTCTCCAAAGAGTAGTGCGTAGCATGGAATGGCGATCAAATGGATTGGTGACAGATGTGACTATCAATATGACTGCAGTAACCAACAGCTGAAGCTGTTGAAGCTCCAGCATTACTGTTGGAGCATAAAAATGATTTGGAAATCTCAAAGATCAAGGAAGCAAATCTAGAATTAATTATATTACACTAAATAGAATGACTTACCTTTGAGTCCATAAGGGCTATGTTATATAATCTGCCAAGCCTAACAGAATCGGTGAACTAAGGAGAATTATTTTAACATACATTTAAATCAGGTTTTGTACTGTTGCCTATCACCAGGCCGTTAAGCATTAATGTATCTTCCTGCACTGCAGCTACTTTCTCAATAATGGTACTGCTGATTAGGTGTACTTTATGGGAAGTGTAATTGGGTGGAGCAAACATCTGTTTCTCTGTGTTGTGTAGCTTCCTCCAGCTTTGCAGCGCAACTTGAAAAGGAGAGTCATTGAGAGATTCAAGAAGTCCCTCTTCAGTCAGCAGAGCAATCCTTGTAATCTGAAATCAGAAATGAAAAAGGTGCAGTACACTAATTATTATCTGTGGTCTCTTCTTCTATTTGAATTAAGCTATCAGTATTAATATCATAAGAATATGAGTGTAATATTGCATTTTTTCAAAGGAAATTTAGCATATCCTGTATTTGGAAAATATGGAGCTCTCTTTAGTAAGCAGTTGCTGCATATCAATTTCAAGTTTGTCTCTGATCACTAGAACACATTGTAAATGAGAGGCCCTGCAAAACAAAATTCATCATCTCATCAGTGTTCAGAAAGGGAAAAGGAAGAAAAAATAAACTTTTTAATGGTAAAAGCTGAAACATATTTTGTAAGCTTTTAATTTTTGTAAGCTCTTATTCGGTTGTAATTAGATTGCTACTATTATTGGTATTTTGGCATGACTTCCCTCTCAAACTGTGAATTTTGAGAAAGCACATAAATCATCCATTGTGTCCAAAATATAGAATGTCCCACTGTGGTCTAGCGTGTCAGCATAAGTGTAGTATCATCAGTTTAAAAATGCTACAGATTTGCAAGAATTGCATGACTGAAGAACCATGCCTTCATGTTTTCCAGTAGCATAGTGAATACTTTCCAACTGGGAAAGAGCTAATGACTAACATCAGAATTTCTAAATGTTCTTTTAAAATCTCCAGAGTACACTGTAGTCAGTAGAGGATTTCAAAAGCCACATTCTCAGCTTCTGTGTTTTGTGGGAGATGGAAGCTAAGATATTTCATTTTTGAACTGATGACAAATCAGTTGTTAGTTAAGTTAGTGTATAGAGAATTTGATGACAAGGATAATAGCTTAACATCCTTTTCAGATGTGAGACATAATATAACCCATCTAGCCTAATCTGGTTGTCACCTATTCACAACGAATTGTGGAATCATTGTTTGCTATGGAATGGACTCTCGACCCAGTTACTAAATATGCTCACTACTTTTAAAATAGTTAATCTGAAATACTTAAGTTCCATGGGAAGTGAATATGTAATGTTTACGCTGGTTTACATTGTGCATCTGAAAGATAATTAAGGATGCTTCTTTGAGCTATCAGTTTCAGGGATATTTGCTATTCTGTAAATCAACCTGCATTTACATGAACCGATTCTTGTATTTTAACCATAACATTGAATCTAACAAAATGTTTTCTAATAATGTGTTACTGAGTGGGTTTTGTCAGGAAGGGGTGCCGAAAAAATATTGATATGTAAAGGAAATGTTTATTATAAAATTTCATCTAATTTTCAATGTTATAAATTCTCTCAACTGTAAAGCTGTTAACTTCAAAACTACTGTGTTTATGACCGAGGAAAATGGAAGAAATGCAGTATCTATAAAGTGAATGGTATTAAATTGAAGATGTTAGAAATGCTGAATGTAATTCTGGGCATTTATGTCTCAAAGAAAATAGAAAACAGCAAAAAGAGAATGATAGGGAATTGATAAGCATGAGTGAATAAGTGGCACATATTTTGAGTCAGTAAGAGCAAGTAAGTATTTACACGTAAGCACATTTTGAGAATTTTACCATAATCACCACTGCAGCTATGTTGGATAACAATAACATAGTTTGGAGGTGACTCAGTGCTTTATGCAACGTGCAGATTGGGAGCTTGCAGTGTTCACTGGATGACTCTGGAGAGTAGAAAGTAGAACGTTTGTCTTTGTGTTCAATACTGTTTCATTAAGCTAAAACATGTTGAAATCTCCTTTGACTTCTGATTGTGTGGAAAACAGAAAAAGGCAGAGTGTCAATCAGAGATTTATGGAGGGAAGGCTGGACTGCTCTGCAGAAGTCTCAGGAAGAGTGGAGATTTCAGGTGTCCTTTGCTTTTATCTTTTCTTTCTTTTTCCCTTCCCACAGCTGATCCAAGGTTCTCCTGAATTGATAGATACCAACTTTTTTACAGCAGATTGGCATATGGTACTTCTCTCATCCTCTGGCAATATGTTAGTTCCAGAAGATAGAAAAGGTAAAGCAACAAAACCTCTGTAGTGGCATGTGTTTTTCTAATAAAAGGTATGGTACAGAAGTCTGAGGGATGGAATGCCTCCCCTCCAAGGACAGGCTGATAGAGCTGGGGCTGTTCAGTCTGGAGAAGAGAAGGCTTCAGGGAAACCTGATAGTGGCCTTTCGGTACCTAAAGGGGGGCCAGGCTGTGTGGTGTGATTGACACACCTGAGGAATGGGATGCCACCCAGAGAGATCTAGAGGTTCAAGTGCGCCCAGGTTAACCTTGTGAGTTTCAACAGATTCTAGTGCAAGGTCTAATGCAATAGCACATGCATTGTGGCAACCCCTGCTATCAGTACAAGCTGAGGGGTGTAAGGATTGAGCACAGCCCTGCCAAAAAGAACTTGGGGGTATTGGTGGATGGCAAACTGGACATGAGCCAGCAATGTGCCCTCACAGCCCAGAAAGCCAACCATATCCTGGGTTGCATCAAAAGAAGTGAGACCAGCAGGTGAAGGAAGGCAATCCTGCCACTCTATTCTGCACTGGTGAGATCTCACCTGGAGTACTGTGTTCAGATGTGGAGTCGTTCAGTACAGGAGAGATGTGGACCTGTTTGAGCATGTACAGAGGAGGGCCAAAAAAATGATCCAAGAGGTGGAATGCCTCTCCTTTGAGGACAGGCTGAGAAAGCTGGGGCTGTTCAGCCTGGAGAAGAGATCTGATAGTGGCCTTTCAGTTTCTAAAGGGGGCTGTAAGAAAGAAGGGGACAGACTCGTTAGCAGGATCTGTTGTGACAGGACAAAGGGAAATGGTTTCAAACTAAAAGAGGGGAGATTTAGATTGGACGTAAGAAGGAAGTTTTTTACAGTAAGGATGGTAAGAAACTGGAACAGTCTGCCCGAAGAGGTGGTGGAAGTCCCATTGCTTGGAGTCATTCAAAGTCAGACCGGACGGGGCTCTGAGCAACCTGATGTAGCTGTAGGTGTCCCTGTTCATTACAGGGGAGTTGTAATAAATGATCTTTAAGGGTCCCTTCAATCTCAAACAATTCTATGATTCTATACTATACCTATATAGTGTGAAGTGCATACATATATTCTAGAAAATAAATAGAGTCAAATATAATTTGGACTAGAAATACACGGTGACAAATCACGAAATCCGTCTGTAGTCAAAGCTACTATAACTGGCAGCAATCATGTTGAGGAACCACAATCTCTAGTTCAGAGATGTGTTCTGTCATATACCTCAATAGAGCAAAGAATGAGGTGTCTGGATGAGGAGCTGTGAGATATGGTTTAGTGGCTTGTGATAACAATGGTTATGGGAGGATGGTTGGACTAGATGGTCTTGTAGGTCTTTTCCAACCTTGTGATTCTATGATTCTATGTATTGAAGGAACCTAAGAGAAATGCGCAGCTGCATTTCATAATTTGTGCCATTTCCATTCTTCTAAATGCAGAAAAACGTATAGCTATGAATGGACTAAAGAACACAGTAAGGTTAAAAACTATAATTCCAGAAAGAATGGTGAGAAACCTTGGTTTTGCTGGCCTTTCTCTTGAAACTGGCAATTTCTAGGCTTAATGCAAAATCTAAGAATAATACTAGGTGTCAGGGGTGACATTTGGACAAGAAATTAACCCTTAACAGTAACTTAAAATGTAAAGTTGTTTTGTTTTTTTTTCCCCAGAGACAACAATACAAATTGATGAGATGTTCAATATTGGTAATTTTTTAATCTCTTAATTTGTAAATAAGACTTTTGTCAGAATTTGCTGCTGGCTATGAGCCAGACTCACTTTAAATTGTAAGTGGGAAAGAATGTTATGTTGCTGTGTTCTTTTGCATTAAATAGTTTAAAAAAAATCACTATTTTCCATCAGTTGAGACTCTTTCATAATGTGAAAACATCTTGTGACTGAAATGTCCACCTCATACCATAAGATCCCTCCTGCTTTTGCAAGGAGTCATTATAATCAATGAAGTAAACTGCTGATTACCAAAGTTAACAAACATATTGTGTCATTCTAAATTATCAGGAATTGCTAAGAAACTGATAAAATAACACAGAATCACAGAATCACAGAATCACTCAGGTTGGAAGGGACCTCAAAGATCATCAAGTCCAACTGCACCCAAACCCCAGTTTCAGGAGTATAACATTACTTGCCTCTTCCTTTAAGGTATTGTTGGCACTTCTGACATAGCAGAAGGGATGACATATGAGCAGTTACAGGTAAGCTTTATAGATATGTATTAATGTATTTTATGGCTTGTAATTAAGGTAATTTATTGAAATGAATTTCTTTTAACTTGTAGACCTTAATTGAGGAGGTTCTAGAGGAAAGTGGTTATTACAATTTCTCTTCGAACAGGTGAGTTTGAATATTCAAATTAAAAAATATTTAATTATGATGTGTTATACATAAATGTATCGTCTGCCTGTTTAAATGATCGCCATTTCAATTGAAGCTTAGTGCGATACATCACTATAGTCATACATGGATGCACACAGGAAGAATTGGCATGAGCGTAATTAATCTGTTTTAGCTGCATCAGTTTTTTTTCACTCAAGCAATAGTGCTACAAGTTTGACAGCAATCGCATCAAGTTTTTCCTATATAAAGCCTTAGATGAAGAAAAGTTCATTTTAGTGGATGTATATTTGGTAGGGGTGTACTCTAGCATTACAGGGTTGAAAGGATGAAGCTGGCCTGCTTAATAAACTTAGAAAGCAGAAAAAGTGATTGCTAGCACAGAAGTGTAGAGGATGGAAAAAAACTGAGGTCTTTGAAACAAGACATATGCCTTGTCCTATAGGTGGTAAGTCTTTGCTGCAAAAACCCTTTGAGGAAGGCAAGAATAGAGGGTATTTGAAAAATGTCCATATAGTCTATAAGTGTAGCATTTCTTATTCTCTTTACCTGCTAGCCTGGATTCTTTAGTAGAAAAGAAGTTCACTGCTTCCACCAAGGCTGTTCCATTTTAATGCCCACGATACTGCAGTTAGGTTTGTTTGTTTGTTTGTTTTAAATAATAATAATTTAAAAATTACCCCAAATCCAAAGATGTTTTAAGAATTTGTAGGTCCTGATGCTTCAGTGATATTTTTCAGTTCTTTGTTACCTCTGTTAATTTTTTTCAATGTGAAACTATTTATAGACTCCAGCTTGAGAAGTTTCAGATGTTATTCTGAATATTTTTATAGCCTACTCACTATATTGGAATTCCAGCGTACAAATGTCTTGCAGCTGCCAGCTGTAAGTACTAAAATATCATGATTCAGAACTCCCTAAATAAAATCATAGTTTGGTCTTTAAACTCTCAGAGTGCACTTGCATCACGTTTACAAATCACTTCTGCAGCCATGAGGTGTAATGAATTTGTTTCCAAGTGTTCTCAGATATTGAACATTTTTGTGCCAATCACATGCTCCCAATATTTGGGGCAGTAGAAAAAATATTGAATATGATATGATTAATGAAAAAACTATGAAAAAGCAGATCATTTTTAACACTGAGATCCAGCAGGACTTATTATAAATGTAGAAATGTGTTGAAAAGGCATTTAATTAACAGACTGGCAAAAAGCATGTTACTGCAATTTACTGTAACGAAGCAGGTGTGTGTTAAATATGGGCACGAGTATTTACATATAAAAATAAGATACCTATTAATGGAAATGTAAAGGACACTTAAAGTTTACAGGAAAATATTCTAGTACTTTCCATGTGTAATACAGGAGTGCCACGTGAGACTAACAGCAATGCAGTAATTAACGTTGGTTTTTTTTCTGGTGACAGCATTTATTCAGGACCACTTTATTTTTTTGGCTGTGTTGCAATTCCCCACAGAGTAGTTGTTCTTTAGAATCTTAAGACGTATTTGTGCACTTTTTGAAGTTTTGTTTTAGAGGAAACATATGAGAACATTCTTCATAGCTACCCAGGTTAACCGTGTTGTATAGGTTCTTTTCCTTACGTCACGTTTATCCTACAAGGGAAAAAGAGCAGAAAATATATTTCCACACATACACACTGACTGGGGAAGAAGTCTGGCAAATGCTCAGCATCCTTGTTTACACTGTCTTTCCCCCAAGTCATGCAACTTCTTCAGTAGTACTGATAATGTGTTATCCACAGACAGTGCTTATTTGTACTTTGTTCACGAGACTTGCAGCAATGCCCAAACTGATTTTGGATTATCAGAAAGCAACGAAATGAAATTTATTTAGAAATTTAGGAGTATGTTGTCTAATTTGATCTTTTTGTTTTGTTTTGTTTCTTGCTTACAGTTGTTAATATCTGTGTGTAAATGGAGTTGCATAGTCTTTACTCCTCCACGGCACATGGGTCACTCTAGTATGTTCTGGCTTTGGCTGGCAGATACAGAATAGCTGTACTGCAACTCAATAGTTGATCTGTCACCAGCAACAATACACTCTCTAGATTTTTCACTATACTGTCAAATCCTATTATCTGCTGTGATGCATAATAACATTTAGTTCCCCTGTCACTGTTATTTTAATCTTGTTTCATTTAATGTCCTGCTCCCAAATAAATTAGTAATTTCCCTCTCTTTCAGAAAATTGACACACCATGCTTTGGCTTTGGCTGTCAAGAACATCTCTCTCTTTTTCCAGAAGATTTATCATGTTTTCTAAAATATGCTTCACTCCATGCCATTAAGAGCTTTCAGTACTTTTTTTTTTCATCTCATCCTCTGTCCGAGTAACCAAGCAATCCAGTCTCAATAGATGCTGAGTGCTGAAAGATTTATTTGGCAAGATGTTGTGTGTCATTAGGATTTGCCTCAAATTCTCCAAAGAATTTAAACCATCCGGGAGGACAAAACTTATCCTATAACATCTCTGGGGACATGCTCTGGCTTTCCAGTACTTAAAGGGGGCCTACAAGAAAGCTGGAGACTGACTTTTTACAAAGGCATGTAGTAATAGGACAAGTGATACTGGTGGTAATGATTTTAAACTGAAAGAGAGTAGATATAGATTAGAAATAATAAAGAAATGTATTCACTTTGAGAGTGGAAGGCACTGAAGCAGGTTGCCCAGAGTCACCATAGATGCTCCATCCCTGTTTCAAGGCCAGGTTGGATGGGACGTTTGGCCTCTTGGTCTGGTGGCAGGAAGCTTGGACTAGATGATCTTCAAGGCCTTTGCAACCCAAACCATTCTGTGATTCTATGATAAGGCTCAAGATTCCTCAGAAGACAGTTCAGAACACCACAGACTTCACTTGTAAATTTTTTAAGGCTTGTTTCCTCTTTTTAGGGCCAATTTCTGTCATGATTTCTGAGCAATTTAATTCAACAGTGTTAGTGTTTCAAATGTACAAGAATTGTGCTTTGGAAAAAAGAATTCTACTGCTGCTGTGTAACAACATGCTTTTATATTTTACTATAAAATTTAGAATAAACAGTTTTATGACATATTCTTACTAATGCATTCTTCTAGGGGGAAATGTATAATATGTCTTTCCTAGTATTGTTGCCCCTTGCTGTGATCCCAGAGTTCATGGACTATGTGATGGAACACCAAATTTCAGCTGGGGTCAGTGACATGCAGACTGTAGTAAGATTAATAAACTGTATAAAGAGTTAAAAATGATTCAGGCAACTTGATTGAGTGATGAAAGAAACATGAATTCTTTAGAAAATGAGGCAGGTTCATAAGAAAAATGTCATGCTTCCCCCCCCAGTTTCATTATAATAGTAATTACTATCTCAATACCAGTCATTTCATGGGAATTAATGACCAGCTGAGGATAATGACCATCAGCTTTGTCTTGAATAATCAACTTGTGCCCATTTATCACTAATGTCCTGAAATTACTCAGCACTCCAATGATGTTACTTATTTGTACAGAAATTCCATGAACACGCATGAAAAGGTAATGTTTCAAAAGTATTCTATTCACACCCTTAGTGCCATTCTTTCTTATTTTCTATCTTGATTTAATATTATACTGCACCTGAAGCAGGCTCCTTGTTGTTTGTGGGTCCTTTTGTGACTATGAAAAGAACACTAGTTTCAAACTTTCAGCACGTTTCTTTATATTAGAGTAAACGTGTAATATCCAAATTGATGGGGAAATCTATTTTTAATCAATTGCAATAAGAAACTTAATCCAAGCAGTAACTTGATTAAATGAAAAAAGATTTGCTATAAATAAATAAAAATAACAGTGGCCTGAGGCAGTGGTTGGGTTTAACTGAATGATATAGCTCATATGATATAGGAAGTCTACTTTTCTCATAAGTGTTTCAGCATTAATTTTGTAAGGCAAAAACAGCTGCAAAACAAGTAAGAATAGAAGAAAAATGTTTCTGTAATTAAATGTCTGCATTAATATGTTGTCAGTTATAATTTCATGACTTTGTTCAGTGCAATCTTTGGCATTGCTATTGAAGTTTTAGAATTAGAGAAATAACCATTCATGTACTTAGAGCTATTTCATGAAGAACACTGTCAAATCTGCTTCTAATGATAGCTATACATTTTTAACTACTCAAAGAATAGCTCAAGGTATTACAGAAGGATAATATAGCTCAGGAATTCTGAATTTTGCTTGTTTGAAGCATCTTCTTTTGTACTGCAGCTATGGTCCACAGGTGTGTTTTCTGAAAATAAAAATGCATTAGTGGATCTTTTTCTAGCTGCAAATTCTCACTGTCCTCTATTTATTCTTCAACATAATATATGTTTGATTGTGGCTCATCATTACTAAAGAATTCAAATTTGTATTTAGCTTAGTATTTTTTAATGTTCTAGAACAGATCAAACTAGCCAGTAGATGAAAGTACATAGCTCCAGCACTCCTGAAATATAAAGTGAATTTTTGTGATGTCTGGGTGATTTAACACCTTCTGCTACATTTTATTCCACTTTCTGTTAATCTTGTGTGGCATTTTCTGTTGTTTTCTTCTTCTCATTCTTCATTCAATGGTTGATTCTTAGTATGTCTTATAAACCATAAATAAGATTGTTTTCACCAGAAATGTTTCTTAGAGTTGTACCAGCAATCTCTTGGCTTGCACTTCTCTCCAGTGAGGTAAAAAAGCAAAAGCTCAATGGTCTGTTTGTTTTGTTTTGTTTTGTTTTAATTAACATCTGTATCTGTAAGAATCCTTGATATATTCCCCCTGTCTGCCTGGCACTGTTAAGTATGCAGCCCTGTTCCCAAATACTACATCTTTTAAGCGAGCTGTCCTTCCACTAAGAGGCAGTATTGGCCTACCTTTACCAAATCACAGATTCTACAAAAATTAGGAAAGGAAGCAGCATGAAAACATGGAATCATAATTGCATCCAACTCTTAGGATGAGGTGGTAATTAATTCTTGTCACATTGGTGGATAGAGAGTGTTCCAATGACAATGAAATATGTGGGCAAGAGATGAATTAAAGACGCTTGATAGAGTTTATCATTGCTCATGGCAGTAGGCACACTGCACTTGCTAGACATAAACTTCTTAATTGCTAGAGAAATAAATTTTATTGACTAATTACAGTTGAATCAGTATTGACTATACTCAAAAGAGAAAATACAAGAGGAATGCCAAGATTTTCTGATAATGGTATGGTGAATCTTTAAAGACATATTGATTCATAAACTGAAAAAAATGTGTACCTTAAATGCTAGGATAGTAGCAGTTGCACCTGTCAAAATCAGATGGCCAAATCTGAAAGAGTTACTACTAAGTGGATCTTTAGAGAATCTCGGAAATGTTTCTATCACTTCAAGAATGGGCAATTCCTAATGACACATGAAGATTTTCATTCTTCTGATAATATCAAAACGAAAGACATCTACCCATCTGGGTAGTAAGTCAGTGTAAGGTCTTTATTTCAGGCCTTTTTTTGGTGAACCAGCACTATAGGAGCTGTAGCAGAAACTGTTTATGGTTCTAGTAGTTAGTCAGCATCAAGGGTACAGGAGTCGGATAGTATCAGGTCTTCTGTGTATAAATAACTTAGACTTAGAATCTGGTTTTGATTTGAGATTGTGCTGGATGGAACAGAGAAGTGAGCCAGGTATCCATCTGGTTGAAGTACCAAAATAGTAGATCCTATAGTACCAAAATAGTTCCTACAGTAGGGCTGTCATTGATACAGAACATCTCACTTCACTCAATATGTTGAAGATTCTCTTTAGTAATAAGGTGAGAAAGGGCATTTTAGTCCTTTTGTTGAAAAAAAACAAAGGAGTTTCTCAACTACGACAGAATTTTGGATCACCATTATGTATTGGCTCATTGATACAGTTCAGTGATGGATTCACAAATCAAGTGGTCTCAATGTATGAAGTCCATACTGTCTGTAGAAAAAGTGCAAGTTTACGAAGCTATCTGTCAGCCTTTGGACTGTGGGAACGACTGTTTTCAACACTAGGCAGATGGCTCTGATCACTTGCAGAGATCATATGCTCTGAGCTCTCAGACATACATATATGAGCTTCCATCTTATTGCTAGATGCGTCTGTCATAACAGACTTGTTTGTCTGACTTAATAAGGGTTTGTTCTTGCTTCTGCAGGGGGTCTTTCTGTAGCTTAAGGAAAAGATTTCACTTGGGACAGATTTCTTTTTGTCTGTGAGATATCTGCTTGGCAGAATTCTTGTATAGAGCATAGACAAAGCCTGCTCAATAACATCAGATATGAAGGCAGTTAGTTACCCACTCACAGAGATTCAGAAAACTCATTGTAGTCTGGAGTCATTCTTGTGCTAGAACTCTTACAAAGCTTCTGTAAACTACATGCTTTGAGTTGAAGTGAAGGGAAATTGTTCTTTTTTTTGTTGTTGTTTGAGTCTTTGATGGTTTGGTTGAGCTGGTGCAGTTTAGCGGAGAAGAATGGAGTACTTTTCTAAATACTGTAGTTGTATCACTTGCCCTTAAAGACTGCCTTTTTGCTAGTAGAATTTCCATTTACAGATAAGTGGGAGTCAGATCTTCATGGTAATCCTCAAGATTATTCTTAGACCTCATCAAAGTGTCAGCTCCAGTTTTTAAATTCAATTTCAAACCTTTTACTTAAGACTAATTATCTGAAAACTATGTCTTTCTGGAATTTTGTATCTGTAAAAACACTGATCTCCTGAATTTTCCACGTTTCCATGGAGTTTTATAGCTATAGATATCTGTGCTACTGAAGGAACTGAAAGATTTTAGCTTTAAAGCACTGGATGAGGGCATTAAAAATATAAAGCTTTGCCCCACACTTCTTGCTTATGATTAAAAAAAAAAAAATTAAAAAAATCCAGTGTCATTTTCTTTATTAGGCTGCGAATTAGAACAAAGATTTCAAGTTTGTCCACAAAGGTACCTCTTTTGTCAGAATTTCACCATTCTTCTAGACATTTGTGCCAGTGTAACCAAGTGTAAGTTTGAGAAAAAAAATCACAGTATGTACATGTTGAACAGTAGTTTTGACTGATCACAGAAATGCTGTAAGATTGAGTCTAGACATCAGAACAGAAAGTCAATCTGATCCTTGGAAGGTAATATCTGAGCAAAGAAGTAAAAACTGATGAGATTAAGACTAGAAGATGAGCAGTAGATAAATCCAATACAGAATCAAGAAAAGCAGGAGGCAAAATGTAGGAATCCTGGAAGAGATACTGCAATGTGGAAGGAAGAATCTGTGGCTGGTACTTACCAGGTGAAGAGAATGGTTTGCAGCAAGGAAAGGTAATAGAAATCATAGGCCTAGAAAAGAAACGTAGAAAGGGAGGGAAGCTCAAATTTTAAGATGAAAAGGAAGCCTATGACAGCTAGAGCACTCACGTGCACAATATCCTTTCTTGTATTGTCAGAAAAGTGTGCATGTCATCATGTCCTCCAACCTTGGTGTTTCTGTGATTCTATGTCATCATCATCCGGTGTTGTCTGCATAGGAGGATAGTTAACCATATCTGTTAGAAGCTATTTATTAATATAAATACCAGAGTATATGCAATGCAGCTCCATCACCTTCTGTACCAATTTTCTGGGTACCGTTTTAAAGAGGAATTGGGAAAGGAGAAGGAAATGAAGTTAAAGGCTTTCTACAAGTTGTGCATTGTGCTGAAATCTCTGGAGACGTTACATCAGCAGCATAAGTTAAAGTTGGCCCACAAATGCAGTGTGTTGCACTCAGGCCTCATTGATTAGCTGTGGGAGACCTTTGCACCATGCTACTTTAATTCTATTTGTGTGCAGTACAGACAAATCCATAAATCTTGAGTCAGAGGATCATTAGGCAAACCAATTCCCTGTGTATAGTATAAGTGATATAATTTTATCCAGAGATTTCTGCACCAAACTCTGTTCTAAACTCTAAACTAAAACATTCATTTGGACAGACTTCTGAGGTTTCTTGGCTTGTGCATTATAGTCACAGCATGATAGCTTTCTGCTGATAGGGCAAAGGTTGATCCCAGACCATGTGAATGTAAATAGAGAATTTTTCCCACACATACTAACTACCAATATCTTTTCCCCCCAGGTATTTTTACTATCCAACAAAGAGCTATCCAGCAAAAGAAGAGAACTCATAATTCTGATCAAAGGGTTCAGAACTGTTTTCAGTGAAGACAAACTGCCTGTATTTCAGCTGGTGCTTCTGATACTGAAGAGGAAAGTTTTGCTTGTTAAACAACATCCTGAAGGGATTCCAGTGTTGAATGTCTTCAAGAAACCTCATGATTTTTCAGGATTATACTTGTAACTTTAGTTTTGTTTACAGCAGAAGCACTTTGCAAGGAACGCTGGGAAAGATGCTTCCAGGTTTATGCATTAGGAGAAAAGCACAACTCCCAGAAGTACATATCTATCTATCTCCTATTTTTATATACTTTTAAAAATTATTGTTGCATAGTTGGGTTTTCTGGAATACTAGTTCAAAGCCTGTAGCCTTATTCATGTCCATTTATGTCTTCTATGGAAAAAAAGAAAAAAAAAGCTTTCTAATACCACCAGACAAAAATATATGTAGGCTCCCTGCATGAGAATTAAGAACAAATTAAGCATCATCAGTGTGATTTTAATATTTAGAATTTTTTTCTGCTTACAATTGGATAGTGGCAAATTCTAATGCCGGTATGACATGTTCATAATCATTTGCATCTGACGTAGCACCTGAATGGACTGTTGTTTATTAATTAAGTTTATTAATAAACCGTGTTTATTATATATCAGTCTTTAGGCATATTTTGTATAGATCTGTGTATATAAAATGTCATATACACGCATTGTATATATACATTCAATTATTAACAGATTAAAATACATGCTTTGCTGCTAATCAAAACTGAAGTACTTAAAAGCACTTTGAAAATTTCAACATTTATTCACTATACATTAAATAAGATAATAATATCTCACTGTAGTAGCACCAGAAGACACTTGGTGACTTAGTTCTGCTAACTGTTGAAAATGGTTAACGTTATATTCAACATATAAAAATTCATAAGTAGTTAAATGCAGAGGGATGTTCTGTTCTCTTACTGGCTGACAAAGTCATTGTCCCCTGTCCTCCCTGTCCAAAGGTTTGTTTGTAACTATAAATTGCTAACTAGCATTAATTTCCTATCAATTCAAGAGCATTATTTCACCTATAATGAGTGACTTCAACGTTCCAAATTGTGAAGCTGAGAAAAATTACCCTCTTTTTTATATACATGATGAGTAGAAAGTTGTCAGGTGCTATCTTCCCACTTACCTAATAGTATAGTTGTGATAGCAAAGGTATATTAACAAACAGCTACTTTAGAAATCAAATTAAAAAGGCAAAGTTAGTCATGACGTATTTTATGGTGGAGATATAGATAAAAGTGTTCGGAAGGAGGAAAACAGCATGTGCAGTCCTTGTGGAATGGTTAATGTAAAGGAGAAAAAGCAGTTTGGTCTTCAGTCAAATATTCTCATTTTAGTTATTGCCATCATTGCATGTCCTACTTTCTTTTTTCCCTGTTACAGCTTATTGTAATCATTTTTTACAAGTGTATCTCCTTATGCCTGTCTGAAGGAGAGTGCCACCTAACAATAGGCAGTGATTGATGGTGACGATGGTCTATGCCTACTACTTTACTGCCACATCTTAATGAATACAGACCTTAACTTTAAATTATATTCTTTTAAGTGTACTTTTAGCCAGTAACTTCTACATGTCATCTGTTTTAATGACAAAAATTAAAGATTGTATATGCTATATCTAGGCCAAAATAAAAATGAATGTTTTTATTCTCTTTATCCTCAAAAACAGTCATTTTCTACCTGGCAAACCTGAAGATAGCCATGGTATAATTTCCCCTGGTTTTATACATATCTTTAGAAAGCTAAGGCAAACTCTTTCATATTTTGATATAAGAAAGTACTTGGATGTTTTGCCTGACCAAGACATAAAATACCCCCAGTTACTGTTTTCAAAATGATTTTATTTGCTGTGGATGTTGCACTTCTAGCAAAGTTACCATTAAAATGTCTGAAAATTTTAAACTGTCAGAATGTAATGAATGCACTAGAAATATTCTGGATCTTATTCCAAGCATGTTTTGAATTAGCATTGTTTAATTTTTGTCAGGATATGTGTGGTAGCATAGCATTCATTCATACTTTATGAAATAATTTTTTTCTTTAGAAATAGAATGACTCCTATTTTGTTTCTCTTAATATATTTGGAGTGCTGTTAACTTTGAAGCAAACGTGTTCATTTTTAACTGTTAAAGACTGCGTACTAGATGGTGGTCAGCAGAAAGGAAGCTTTTTCCAAGTAACTACAAGATTGGATGTGGATTGGTCACGTATACAGCTGGGCCTGCCGTGACAAAAGAAAGCAAGGTCAAATGTTGCCTGATTGATTGGTTTAGTACAAATTCTAAGCAGTTAAGGGATGCTGGGAAGGTGGGGAGATTAGAAGTGGTAAAGAGAGAAATTCTAGCGAGTGGGTCACTGTCGTGGGTCCAGTGGTACTGTGTTAGTCTGTAGTGGGCTGCAGGTCAGTCAGCAATATCTTGTTGACCTGCATGTCTGCAAATTTCTTGGAGGGGGTACGCATTCTACTTCTGAACTCTTCAGGTTTTTAACCTCTTCTGCTTTTGTGCCCCTCTAGTTACTCAGGGCAGCAGCTCATGTTCCCCACGCTGGGTGATCCACAGTGATCATGCAGCAATCACTTGCCTGCAACATGGCAGGCTGTTGGACGTACATACTGACTGCATGATGGTTGTTTTCTCCAAAACACACTAGAAGTCAGCCTGACCTGCAAACATCAGCTGAGAGTCAGTTCTTTCTGGTCACTCGACCACACGATTTCCTCTTATTGGCTTGATCATAGTCTCAGATGGGTGCCACTGGACTGTCTTTGAGACAAGAATGCTTTCTCACAGCTTCTCACAAACCTACCGTGATTTACCTCTCTTTGACCTTGCGCTGTTACTGATTTTAAAACCAACAGATTGGACAAATTGGTGTAATATAAGGAAAATGGCTGCATTAAAATGGTATACAGTTGGTATAATGCATCTCAGTTGACCCTGTTTATCACTGCGCATACCACCAATACTATCAAGGGTCAGTGTTGCTCATTGAACACACATGGCTATTATATTGCTCTGAATAGTTCTGAAATGAGTCATTTGTTTCCAAACTAGAAAAGTAATTTCTTAAAAATGAGTATTCACAAAGAATTATAAAAGTAATTTAGTGACGTTAAATACAAAGACTACTGCCTATTTTGGCTAGTTGGTGAATTCCTATTCTCTTATGACATTTTCTTATAAATAAGAATTTACAGATATCATTTGAGCATAATTTTGTGAAAATGAAATATCTGTGTGCATCATTAGATTTAAACCACATATACATTGCAAATGAGAGTTTCTTAGTACCTTGTATTTGTGATGCAGTGCTTCCTGGACAGAACAGCAAGCAGTTCAGAGAATTTTTATTAATCTAGATCACACTTCCAGGCCCTTAAAATAAAATATATGGGATGCATGTCACTAAGTTCTAACCCATGCATCTCTAATACTGGAACATTTGTTTTAGTTTGAAAACAAACGAAAAAAAAGTAGGGCAATTAAGAAATGTATTTGTCTTAACTATTAATTACTTATTGGCATTAATAAATAGATGTCTTCTGCTGATAATCAGGGCACATTGTATTTTACGTTGTTTGCAAAGTAACAAGAGCCGGTTCTGCCACAAATAATTTCTGTATGGCTAAATTCTGTATAGAAAATACAGACACAGCATATTTAGGGAAAGACAGAAAACAAGTACAAGTTGCCCAATATCAGCAGAAAAACTTGAGAATGTGACTTACAGCTCCCGAGTTCCGATCCAATACAGAACTTGCATCCTTCAAGGTGTGAATCTTTTATTTTCTTGTATGCTTGTAATCTTTAATGTGACTTCTGCAAAAATGAGAAAAACAGGTGTAGCTGTAATTATTTAACTTGAAAAATTTTCCATGATGCTTGCTGCTAACAGTGCTGAAAACACTGTACTAACTGTACACAGCTAACTTTTGATTATTTGTGAGTTAATCGAAACTGTGCCTTACACAGGCATTTCCTTCCATTTTCATGGCTGCAGTGAAGTCCCTCAGATTATGTAGTGTTTTGCCTTCTATTGTTCATACTTTTGCTTACTTTCTATAGTCATCTAATTGCAAATTCGTTCTCAGGAGAAAGCACTCTCGGAATGTCATGCAGCCTGATTTACGTATCTTTTGCTCTGTCTGACTCATTTCTCAGTCCTCTGTCATATTCCTGAAAAATCAAATGTTGACAGTAGATAAGATAATGAGTTTTATTCCATATGGGAATTCCTGGTAACAGTCACAAAATAACATATTTAAAAGATCGTATTTCTTACAGTCACTGTAACTTACAGAAGTACTGCCTCATTATTGGTATTATATATCAAGAAATTTGGCAACTAGCTCATGGACTTACGGAATTATGCTAATTAAAGAAGAAAGGCCAACGACAGTCATTGTTAAAACCAAGAAAACTGTTAGTGTTGACTTCCTCAAACTCAATAATATACACACTTCTAGCATGTCTGTAATCTGTGGGAAATTCTAGCCTGCTTTTGGGAAGAACTGGCAATTAGGAATCTCAGGAGAGGTGAAAGGAGAAAACCACTTGAGAATTTTCATTTTGACTGTATGAAGTAGCCATGTATTTGCATTTAAAATCTTCAGATATGAAAGTCATGTTGTTCAATTTGCCTACGTAGACAACAGCAAATGGAAAAGAAAGGTCTTCCGAGTCATTTTTTTTCTTGACTTTGAAGGAAGCTTAATTACATGAACCCTGTCTGTTCAGCTGCTCTCAACAGTAGATGGTGAGGTTCACAACAAGAAACTACCCATTGAAAAATACTTGACATCTGAGTCCTCAAATTCCGTATGAAACCGAAAACTTGCATCTATTAGAATTTTGATTCCTTGATTGAACAAAACTGCCATGTTTTGCCCTAACTTTTCTTTCCCTACTTTCAAAACAGCTCGTTTGTTTTTAATTTCACCAACTACATCACGTTCCTTGATTTATTCTGTGACTGGACTTACTCAGTTTTGCTCAGAACTTTGATGTATCATAGCTACAGTACTATCTTTTGCCTGACTCCATCTCCACTGGTAGAATACACAAATATAGATGGTGTTGGAAGTTGGTGTTGGAAGTCTCAGCAATTAAATTGATAGTCTGCTACACTCAAGATCTCATTTATGGAAAGAGGCAGTAGAACATTTTTATGTGTTTGTGTAGAGATATGTACTTATGTAGAGAGAGAGAGCACCATGTGATTTTTTTATTCGTATAGTTGAAATCTTAGCAGTCTAACTCAAGAATCATTGTTAATCTAAATCTGTTGCAGAAAAAAAAAAAAGAATAAGAATTCAATTAAAACTGCTTTGCGAACATTTCTTGTCTTCTCATTTTGAGGGGGTTCTGCCACCCTTTCAACTGCTCCTGTTTTTCCCAGGGTCAGTGGTTTAATTCTGTTGGGGATGTTACTATGAGTTGTCAACATCTGAGCCATGCCAGGAGGAACACGATATTCATATTGATGGCTCCTTCCTCCTCATTCTACAAGTCACCACTAACAGGCTTTTATACCTTTGCTGTTTCTTCATTATCAATGAATGATTGATCAAAGGAGCGACAGACACCTGGTCAATTAAAGAAGTCATGGGTACACCAAGTAAAACAAAGCTGTAAGTAGATCAAGATGTGTTCGGACAAAGCAAGCCTGACAAGCCTTGCAAAATCAGTGTGAAACTTGTGGCCTGTAATTAGCAATGGTACTACTGTATTTCAGAGTTACGGGATTACAGCTTTAAGAACTTTGAAATGCACTGATGTTTGCTTATGTAGCCTGTATGTTGTTCTTCATGCACTCAGAAGGTTTTTTAACATGCTAGCAATATTCCCATACATCTGAAAGGAAGGCCATGTTAAAAAACGTGGTCAGTAGGGTCTGGCTGATGCATGATCAGCAATATTAATTTGAAAAGAGGCAGTGCTTTAGAGCTTGCCAAAATGTACATTGCTGTTTCTGACTGTGACTATGTGGCTGAACAAATGGGGAGCTAGTTTTCTTCCAGAGCAGCAAACTGCCATGGTAGAATAGAAAAGACAAAGCTAAAAACAGATCTATTGAGCAGGAGAGAAAATGATCTTTTTTGCAAAAGAAGTGATCTGAATACTGAGGAATTGCTGCCCGTGTATCTGGTGCAGCCTGCGCTGCAATGTTGACAGACGAGAAAAGAGCACTGCCTTTGTGAACTGAACAGAACACTACCTTCCACTGCTGTCTTGCAGCTGTCCATTGGGCATCTGGGCTCTTTCACAGTGGGGCTCCCTAATAAACAATTCAACTTCTAGCCACTGAAAAGTTCGTGGTGATTATGAAGATATATTACTGGAGGGCAGTAAGCCAGATAATCTACTCTTTAAGCCCAGTTACATTTCTTAACTTTTCTACCTGGTCCTCAGGCAACGCAGGGGTAGAGTTGGCCCGTAGGATACTTTCCTAGCTGAGTTTCTTCAACAGTGCAACACATATTTGTTCTACAAATTCAGCTCTATCTTTATAAATTCATTGAAACGATACATTTAATTTGCCTCATTTAGGAAGATTTTTAAAAATAATGTTTTAATAAACGGTATCTAGAATTGGAGGTTTACATTTCTTTAAACTGATCATAATGATTCATTCTTCTCAGGCAGGTCATGATACAACGGAATTATACAGGTTGATGAATGTTGGCACACCATATCAGCTTGATGTAGTAGGTCTAGTGCTCTGGCCTAGAGCCGATGACACAGCATCTGCCTGGAGGGTTATGTATCTAGAATCTGTTGTGATTCATTTGTGGTCCAAATCCAGCAAGTAAAAATAAACTAGAGGGAACAACGTGCCAAGCAGAATAAGGAATGACCAATTTTTCACTTCTCAGCAGTGTTGGTGGTATGAACGGTCCTCTTGTGAAGGCCTCTAGGAGCCAGCAGCACAATAAACCACAGAGATTTTTGTAAAGCTCCACAATGCCAGTCTTAAATTATGCTGTGCTGAATGAATAATTTCTTCAATTAGATTTGTATTGCAGACAGTAGGCATTAAATAAATGAGGGAGGTGTAGCACTCTGTAACTACAGACAGCTATTTTTAAAGATATCTTCAGTCAGTCTTAAATTAATGTTGACCTTTCTGTCATCTTTCTTTGTCTGGGACAGACATTCCCCATGCTCCTTTACATACAGTTTGAATATCCTTTCAGTTTGAATGAGGAAGCCTGGCAGTCAGTTAGAACTTGCCTTGAGTGACCTGCCCACTTTCTTCAGAAAGAACTTTTCCTGAGAGTTCATCGTTAATTGATGATATACTGAGTGTAATTTTGTGTTGAAAAATAATTATACAGTGGATGGAAATAGATGTTACTGATGTGAAGTAGTACTGGACAGTGGTACTGTGTTCCTGTATAGGAAAATCAGCAATGAACATATTTCTCCTTGTCCTGCTCTTAGTTAAAATTGACTGATGAGAGATTTGCTGGTGGAAATCAGTGGGTATAAGATCTTTCTGTCTATTAGGAAGTTAACATTGTATCAGATTCACTAGGTGAAACAGTCTACTTGACAGAGCACAGTTGTTGTTGGACAACTATTGAAAAAGGTCCAGTAAATGCAAAGTGCAACAATAATAAATCAGCTGAAATCACTATACATTATGAAACATCCTTATTTCTAAATTGAGGAGATATGGATTTGAAGGCTGGACCATACAGTGGATATTCCAGTGGAATAGGTTGAATGGTCATAGCCAGAGAGTTGTTGTCGACAGCTCTATGTCTGGGTGGAGGCCAGTCACGAGTGGTGTCCCCCAGGGGTCTATCTTGGGACTGATATTCCTCCACATATAGGAGAAGAACTCATTGGGAGCAGCCTTGAGGAGAAGGTCCTGGAGGTCCAGGTGATGAAAGGCTGGACATGAAGCAGCAGTGTGCTCTTGCTGCCACTGAAGGTCAACTGAAGGGCTGCATCTGAAGAGTGGTGGGCAGCAATGTGAGGGGGGGGATTCTCCTCTGCTGTGTCCTCATGAAGGACTATCCCAGAGGAGGGGCCATGAAGATGAGCAGAGGGCTGGAGCACCTCTCTTAAGAAGAAAGGTTGAGGAAGCTGGGCTTGTTCAGCTTGGAGCAGAGAAAGCTTGGGGGACACCTCACTGCAGCCTTCCAGAACTTGAAGGGAGTATATAAGCTGGAGGGAGACACATTTTCACAGGGGCAGAGAGAGATAGCACAAGGGGGAATGGTTTTAAATTAAAAGAGAGAAGATTTAGGTTAGCAATCAGGCAGAAATTATTTACTCAAAGAGGGTGAGGTGCTGGCACAGGCTACCCAGGGACACTGTAGATACCTCATCCCTGGAAGTGTTCGAGGACAGATTGGATGGAGCCCTAAGCATCAGTGTGATCTAGTGGATGGCAAGCCTCCCCATGGCAGGGGGTTTGAAACTAAATGATCTTTGAGGTCCCTTTCAACCCAAGCCATTCTATGATTTTATGATTTTGAATATCTGATCAGGCCACCTTTGTACAGTTTCTTTTGTAGGGCATGAGAGCTCCCATCTTCAGTAAGTACCAAAGAGAGAAGCCTTATTCTTACCAAGAGTGGGAATGCATTATTCTCCTTTATGCATTTTCTGGACCCTGTGACCTTTGCATTGTTGGATCTAGCACTGAGGTCACACACACTGAATGGGGATACATTGCTCTAAAATCTGGGTATCGAGGGACTCTTACAAGAAAAGGACACTAGCAGTTTCTTCTTACAAACATAATGTAGAAAAATATTAAATATTTCTGCTGAGTGGTGAGCAAACACCCAGCATGCTGGCGCTACCCTAGCAAGTACTCAGGAGAGGCTTGCTTTGTTGAAACTGCTGCTATATAGGCATTTGGGAAGGCTTTTTTGCTTTGTTGTCTTCTTAGAATTACTAATAATGGATAATGTCAATACAAATCCAAGCTCTGCTCAGCTGTTGTGGTATCTGAGCTTTAATTCTAATTTTAGATCAATTTTTAATCTTTTATTTTTTGTGATTATTCAACTTTTGTTTCTATTGTTTCATGTATTCCTGTGTTGTTTTTGCCTGCTCTTGAAGAGAAGAGACAGCATAGTTATATGTAGAAGAGAGATGCATTTCCTCAGGTTGCTTTCCAAGGTTTGTTCTTTGAATTTCTGTATTTCTTTGTAGCTATGCTGTTCTTTTATACACTACACTACAGAAAGATGTAGTGGGTATTCTTAGTTCTTCAGCCAAACATCCTTGACAACATACTGAATCTTCTGTTTAATGAAGAGGGGTTACCCATCATTTTATGAGGTTCACCCTGTCTGTTCTCATTCCTAATTATTAAGAATGCATACTACATATGCTTACTGCTTGCTACTTGAAAGAGAAAAGCCCAATGCATTGCATTCACATAAATGTAAAAAAATACGTACATGGAAGGGTATTTTAAGCATGTTTCACCATTATTTAAACCATAATCTGGTTTAAATATCCTTAGCAATAGTGGCTAACATCCTGTAGCTTTGATTCATTTGTAAGTTTATTTAAAAAAACGCTTCGTATTTGTTGGGTCCTTTACTATTCTTTTATATTTTAGGAAGTTTTTTTACTATTTTTTTTTTCCATTCTGTTATAGAAAGAGGTGAAGATAATTAGTGTGTTCACTGGAATGAGCTGGAGTAGGGAAGAAGACTAGGAGTCATTATAAATGGTTTGAAATTTCTTTGTGCAGCTGAGAACCCAACAGAATCAATTCTGTTCAAATGGGACAAGACAACTGTATTTTTGTGGTATTTGGGAGAACTTGTTAGTAGTTTGCATTCCTGTACAACTTTTGATCTAATGCTATAAACTGCTTTATAAGCATAATTGAAGTAAATCTCAACACCCAACAAGGTCAAGATTAGGATCTGTGTTTTACAGATACAAAACTTACACAAGGCAGAGGAGCTAGAAATAAGTAAGATTTTTAGCCATGGACCTGAACTGTGGTGGCAGTTTTTGTAGAGTGAAACACCTCATATCATAGATTCTTGCAAATTGGATGTGAGCCTATTTATTTCATTCCAAGCCATAGGATTGGCTCTTGGTTCTTTGCTTTATATTTTAGCCACTGAATCATCTTTTTTTTTTTTTTTCTTTTTTTTTTCCCCCCTCACAAAACACTGATAAGAATAAGTGAATTCTTGTAACTATTTACTTGCTTGAATTATTTTTTTTTAGCTTATTATATCCTAAGAAACTTTTTGATAGAGAAATTAGTACTGTGAAAAATGTACAAAAATTAATAATCGATTTTTTTTTTATTGGTGGCAATTGATTTTTATGAAAATGAAAACAATCAACAAGCAAAGCAAAGGGACATAGAACTGTTACCATATCAGAGTAAAAGAAAGAGAGAAATATTCCCCATGATCTGTTAAGGAACTGACTAAAATAAGAATGTTATTTTTTTCCTAGTCGGTGTTTTTAGACAGAAGTAGTGTGGCAAGGTGACATCTGTATTGAAGACAACAAATTTAGTGCAGTAACAAGACCTTTTGTATTTCTTTCTTGACTTCATCATTGAAATTTTTTGTTATTACGGCTTTTTTTGGTTGATTTCCCTGTTTTTCGCTCTCTTTTTTTTGTTGTATGTATGTGTGTGTAACTGTTAGAATTTTAGAGAGATCACTGGGGGCATTTGGAAGCATTCTGCTCTGGTGATACTGTAGAAAAGAAGTGCTCTGTGTGGTGCTGGAATGTACATAGCGTGCCAGTCTTCTGTCTTCTACCTGAGCTACTTGGAAAACCATTGGTACTCTGCACTCATTTGTTCTTCCTATTGATGAATTGCAAATTCATGTCAGATATTCTTTCGTCCTTATTCTTCAGTGCATAACACGTGAAACAGGCAAGCAAAGTTATCTATCATCTCCAATTTCAGCCTCTCTTTTTGGCAATTCACGCTACACTATACTGCGTTTCTTGTACACACACTTTCGTTTCCTCATCTGGCTGTACTTTCCCTTTCAAGCTCCTCCTACCATTAATTTCAGGTTGGTTGTTTCTCAGCTTTTCAGTAAAAATCTTTGCATAATTCTTCCTTCTAAATGTTTGGAATACTGTTTATTTGATTGCATTAGATGTATAGTACTTCTGTTACAGACTCAAAGGTAGTTCTGTTCTCTGTTAGCAGGAAAGACATCGGTGTGCCAAAATACTATCAGGCGGACTCAAAACCCTGCTGACATTTATACATATTAAAATGCAGGTTTTTTACTCACAGAATTTAGGGATGTAAGTAAGTATTATCGGCACTTGGTGAAGCATGAGCTTTTATTTATGACTTCTAGAAATATAAGGTAGGGATATAAATACTAACCTTCCAGTTGGTTTTGATTTTGCTTACTTGCTGATGCTACTTGCTTATACTAACAGCAATGTCCTTTTAAGTGTTGACTTTCTACAAATATCTTCTAGATTGTTAGCCTGTTCCTCAGGTGCAAATGTAATTATGCCTTTTAAACACATTTAGATTTCTTTTTTCCTTTTTTTTTTTTTTTTTTTTTATTCCAGACAGTATTGTTTGCTTCCTGCCTATTAGCTCCTTTATTTAATATTCATTAGCCTGAAACAATCCATGACAAATGCGTTGAAAGTGAGTTTTAATATATTTCAGAGACTTAATAGGTATTAATAGAGCAACAATACTCCCACTAACAAGCAAAAACTGGATCTGTAGCTTTACATCTTATAAATTACAGCCAGTGTAGTGAGAGCAAAAAGCACTGAGAGATCATTCGAACATTAAAGAAATTGTGTTTGCAATCAGGACATCTGCCAAAACCATTTCCAAAGACGTGAAGGTCTTCTAACACACTTCTTTTGCTGCATGCATTTATACTACCCCGATATCTTCATCTGTCAATACTTAATTGAATTAAGTATTTTAAAGTGTAGCCAGAGGGATAATTACAATAGGAATACCAGATAAAAATACAACAGAAGTGGAGGTAATGTTTGCAAAATGTGGTCTGCCAACAGCCTTGGATATAGAACTCCCTATCTACATGAGCAGATGGATGTACTTCTATCTTATTTGGCACTTCCAAGATAATCAGGTGAGTTGACTAGCTGCAATTATACTCTGTTTTCAATCTCTGACTTGAAACCTCTGGAAGAGAGGGAGGTGAGGGAGGTGATATGGGATAACCAGCATGGCTTCACCAAGGGCAGATCCTGCCTGACCGACCTTGTTGCTTTTTATGATGCTGTATCAGTGTCAGTGGACAAGGGATGCAACTGATATCATCTGTTTGGACTTCAGTAAGGCCTTTGGTCCTGCATAAAGCCTGGAGAAGAGACCTGATAGTGGCCTTTCAGTTTTCTAAAAACACAGCACTCTAGGTGCATTCTCACCAATGCTGAGTACTGGGGAATGATTACCTCCCTGCTCCTGCTGGCAACACTATTTCTGATACAGTTTTCTAAAGGGGGCTGTAAGAAAGAAGGGGACAGACTTTTTAGCAGAATTTGTTTTCACAGGACAAGGGGAAATTGTTTCAAAGTAGAACAGAGAGATTTAGGTTGGACATACGGAAGAATTAATGATGAGAGTGGTGAGGCACTGGAACGGATTGCCCAGAGAGGTGATGGATGCCCCCATTCCTGGAGACATTCAATGTCAGGCTGGATGGGGCTCTGAGCAACCTGATCTAACTGTAGATGTCCCTGTTCATTGCATGGAGTTGGACTAGGTGACTTTTAAAGGGTTTCTTTCAACTCAAAAAATTCTATTATTATCACAGTATGAATCTGTCACTTGAACAGCATCTGATTTACAGAACGTCATTACGCTGTACATAAGCCGTGACAAGAGCAGAAACGCCACTAGAGCATCGAAGGTGAATGTTTAGTTTGAAAATGGTAGAAGACAGACTTCCCGTTGTTTAGAAATAAAGGAAAAGGGGAAAAGAAAAAAAAAAAAAAAAAAAGAACATTGCTATCAGGGCTAATGGTGGACAAAAAATCACCACATAATTTGCTTTTGCCTACAAGTGGAGCTTACCAAGGAGAATCAGAAGACTTCTTCTAAGACCTCACTCTCCTCCATTCACAATTAGTCTCCAGTTCTGGCCTTCTGTTATCACCCAGTAGTCATTTCTCATGTGGTAAAGGACCAACATTCCCAAAGAAAAAATGTGTCTCAAATCATTTTAAAGCTTTATAGCCCTTTCAGATTTCCCTGTGTCAACATTTGTATGTGAAGTTAACTCATAATAACATTCTTAAAATGGCTCAAAATCTTCAAACTGTTGCTGACCATAACTTGGAAATTTATTTGGAGTATGTAATGTGTTTCTCTTTGGAGAAATGACATGGACTTGGCAGTCATGCTCTAATGTTAATGATTTAAAGGAACTAAACCTTGCTTTAAGAATGAAATTTAATCCAGCCTTAAGGCCCATAGGAAATTGCCAGAATAGATATTTCTGTTATCACACACTTTAAAGCTCAATTTTTGTTGTAAAATTGCTAAGTGAGGGTTACAGGGAGAGAGCAAATTCAACAGAAAATCCTGGTGGAGGAATTGCATGACAGTCTGTATTTAAGGTCATGGGTTGTAAAGTGCAGGAGCAGATTCAGCAATATTTGTTCCACACTAGGAAACCACCAGGTAAGGGAATGCAGGAGAACTGAATATTGAAGAAATCAAGGCAAGAGTTTTGAAGTTACAAGGTGCCAAAATTAGGAGAATTTTCTGAGAATGGTGATAGCAAATGGCATCTACTATCCAGATGAATCTGTGAATGTTGTAGCAAAAAAGGAAACTTGAAAAATTAGGACAAAACAATTTTTTAATGATAGTAAAGGAACATAAGATTCTGAAGGATTGATTATTTATTCCATAATTTCAGAACAGTTTTGTTCTTGGCTGATATGAGCTGCTGTGAAAGGTTAGCCAGTGCAGATGCTATCCTAGCTTTGGTAAGTAACTTTTGTTCCTATATAAAAGGAACAGTTGACTGCTATTGATAATTACATTTCTTACAACGCCAACTTCTCTTTCTCACTGCCATCTAACAGGTCCCATGGCAATTCTTTCTGCTTTTCAACTCACTGCCCATCTGCTCTAGATCCTTCACTTCTCCTACTCTTCATTACTCTTGGAAGTGTTAGACAACCTCTTCATAACAAAAGTGTTGGATTGAGATGAAGCTATCCCTCTAGCCTGACTCTAAATAGCTTTTTTTAAAAATCACTGGATGTCTGAATTCTAGCTTGATGTCACATCCTCACATTTGATTAATGATTGCTTCTGAATTGAAAAAAAAAAGTGTGGGATGGAGAGAAAAGGATCAGTAGGAACAGTAAAACAGAAGCATCTGTATTCTGTTTTCTGTAAATTATGCACAAAGCCATTTCTCAAGCCTTCTTCATTAGAGGGGTTTTTGTTTATTTATTTGTTTGTTTGTTTGTTTTTGAGTTTTCATAATGCTTCTGTTAAGGGCTTCAGTGTACATGCAGTTATTTTGGAAGAACACATCTGGAATACTTCTATGTGTAGATGCCCTCCTTAATGTGGAAAAAAAGTCCCTCATCTCTGTTTAGTTTAAACTATTTTGAAAGGAATAGCTTTAAAAAATATCTATGTACATAAAAACACTGAAATGCAATTATGTCCTGTAGTCCATTTTCTAGTGCAGATGGTGGAAAAGATACTTCCCTTTCTTCCTTTATCTGGGCCAATAAGATCATTAGAGGATATAAGTCTGGAAAAGATACCAGGATGGATCATTTTGCCTCTAAGTAAGATCACTTAGAACTGTTTAAATTACTGCATTTGATCTTCACCAAAAATTCAGGAAGTGGGGTCTGGGCAGGCTGGATCAATGGGCTGAGGCCAATTGTATGAGCTTCAGCAAGACCAAGTGCTGGGTTCTGCACTTTAGTTACAACAACCCCATACAACACTGCAGGCTTGGGGCAGAGTGGTTGGAATATTATGAAGAAGAAATAGACCTGGGGGTGTTGGTAGACACTCGGCTGAACAAGATCAGCAGTGTGCCCAGGTGGCCAAGAAGGCCAATGGCATCCTGCCTTGTATCAGAAATAGTGTTGCCAGCAGGAGCAGGGAGGTAATCATTCCCCTGTGCTCAGTACTGGTGAGAATGCACCTAGAGTGCTGTGTTGACTTTAGGGCCCCTCACTACAAGAAAGACATTGAGGCCCTGCGTTGTGCTCAGAGAAGGCCAACGAAGCTATGAGGGGTCTGGAGCACAAGTCTTACAAGGAGCAGCTGAGAGAGCTGGTATTGTTCAGTCTGGAGAAGAGGAGGCTCAGGGGAGACCTCATTGATCTCTACAACTGCCCGAAAGGAGGTTGTGGCAAGGTGGGTGTCAACCTATTTTCTGGCAATAGGATGAGTGGGAATGGCCTCAAGTTAGACCAGGGGAGATTCTGGTTGGCTATTGGGAGAAACTCTTCCTCAGAAAGAGCGGTGATGCATGAAACAGGCTGCGCAGGGAGGTGATGGAGTCACCACCCCTGGAGGTGTTTGAGAAACATGTAGGTGCAGCACTGAGGACATGGTTAGTGGGCATGGTGGGGTGGGTTGATGACTTGATGATCTTAGTGGTCTTTTCCAACCTTAATCATTCCATGATTCTGTTATTTTATGAATTCTCACAGATGATTGTGTTTAACCTATTTTTTTTTTTTTTTTTAAATTCTGCCAGTTTCATAGCTGAGCCTTTAATGAGCATCTGTAACTAGCAAAATAGAGCTTTATCTGGGATGGATCAAAAGTAATCAGATATATCTTTTACCTGTAAGAATTTATATTTGTTGTCTTGCTCTGGATGAAGTGACATTGATTACAGATTGCCATTCTCCAACTGACACCAAAGCCTGACAGGCAGTAGTTGTGCTCTGTCCTCACTCGGAAGGATATTGGTTGTATGAAACTGCAATTATTTTGGACTCTGTCAGAAACCCTGAGAAAGTCACGTGACTGAGAAATGCTCATATTTGAAGACTTGAAAATCTCTCCAGGTGCCCCAGCTTGCTGTTTCACAGTATTTAAACTTTATTTTCTGTTGTCTCAATTGAACTTGCTCACTCTAATTTCCAGTTCATTTTTATTTCTTTTCCTTTTCTATATAAGCACTGTTATTTTTCTCTTTGCAAAACCTTTTACATTCTCGAAATCTGTTTCTCTGCTCCCCTGCCTTCGTTAGACTTGGATGTTTGACTCGAGTTTTTAACAGATCTTACTGTTGTCAAATATACATGCATTTAAAGACTTACTTTCAGTGAGAATTTTGCCTTTGGTTTCCCTGGAAAGAAACAAAACAAAACAAAACTGAACCCTTTGCCAATTTTTTTTTTCTGAACATAGCATCTAGTTGTTAATTTCCCTTTGAAATTTATTTTGACATTATACAGCTTTCTAAAGCAACAACAAAACCCCTCTGCTATTGTAGATACATGCAAATATTGTGATGTATAGACTGAAGATTTAAGTATTTCTATTTAAAAATCAGAGAATTCATGAGCAAAATTTTTGTCTTCTGAATTGTCCTTAGCATGCCTTACTCACCTGACAGGCTAACTCTTGCCTCTAGCTTTATCTGCTGCTATGACACTGTGAGTCAACCTTACATGCTGTGTTGTACCTAATCTCTTTCTGGATACTTCCATATAATTACAGTTTAGGTTCACAAGCATAATTTCAATACATTTATGGATATATATAGGCCCATGACTTTAGATAACACTACTGTGTTCTGATTACATTGCTCCAAAAGTAACACCTCCTATTTCATTATGCTGGCCCATGATGTCAGAGGTGGATGTTGGTATGGCAGCAGAGGTCGAACCTTCTCACTGTTACATTTTCTTTCCATGTGACAGATGGCAGCAGTGGGGCAGTCTGACAGAATGGTGTCTGACATGAAAGTGCATATGAAGCAAAGGTATGAATTCCTCCACACTGAAAAAATAACACCCGTTGACATTCATTGACTCTTGCTGAACATTTATGGAGATCAAACAGTGGATGTGAGCACAGCGAGGTGGTGGGTGGTGAAACACTGTGATACAATGGGTCACCTCTGCTGGTGCAGATTTTTAAGAGCATGCTAGATCTTGTTCATATCACTGAAAAGAATGCACAATTTATGGTGGTGACTATGTTGAAAATCAGTATTTTGTAGCTTAGAATTTGCTCTATCAAATAACGTTACTGTGCTCTTTGTATCTGTTGTATTTTCCATGGAAATAAATAGGAGGTATTACTTTCAGAGCAATTTACATAGTAGTTACAGCAACGATATTCAGTTTTGCACTTGCTCTGGCACAATAGGATTGCGCATAAAACATAAGTGACTCTGGAAGCTTGTAAACGATTTACAATCTTTCATTAAATTAAAAATTGCTTAACGATTTTGTACATAAATTCTGACAGAATAGTTAATGTAAAAATATTTTTAATGCTTTTTCTCTATTTGTTTTGTAGGAAATTGTCATACATTTCTCAATTCATGCAAGTATAGAGCCTATTTTACTGCTTGAGAATTAGCTACAAATCATTTTAAAATTTATTAGGTCATGGTCATTTCAAACAAAAAGAGCTTAAAATATGATCAGTGCTCTTCACAAGCTATGAATTTGTATGAATACTGAAGCTCAGGAAGCTAAAGGCATATGAAAAGCAAGATGAAATGCAACATGTCATTTCAGAACTCTTATGCCAAATGATTATTGATGAAATACTAAGATTGGAGCTCAAATTCATCAGATAAAATCACATTTGAGTAGTTATGGAGAAATATCCTGCTGTGACAGGGTGAAACTAGAGCTATGGTCATTAAGGGGAGTGCTCTAAGGTGTATCAAGAGATATTTATATTTAGTTGAGGAAACATGCTGAAAACTAGCTGGGCAGCAAGAGTGGGAAAACAGTTAGATATTAAAGAGAATAGCATTGACCAGAGAACAGGTTGTCAGCACAGTATCTTGAGATAAACGATATGTGAGAAATGGAAAAATCAATCAGAGGAAGGAAAAGAACAAGCTAAGGCAGAGTAAATGGGAATGTAGCAAAAAGTGACGACATGAAACATGGCATAGAATTACAAGCTGCGGAAAGTGATCATATGTGAACTCTGAAGCAGAGACACTATCCAACCAAGCAAACATATCACCATATTTGATATTCTGGATTTACAATATAACATAAAGTAACAGACTGAACCATTTTTCTCTACTCTGAATTCTGCAGTTTTTAAGATGTGTAAGCAGAAGACCTAAAAAAATTAAGAAGCCACATCCAGAGAAGCACAATCCATCAAATGCTATTTTTATACTTTTTAAATTTGTACACATGTTCTGGAGCAGTAAATTAATATTTCCTGGTTAGAAAATGCTAAAAATGATATGAGTGGATATTTTCAGAGTCATGTTTTTGTAGTCTCACAACCAGAAATGGAAAGAAAGGAGAAGTAAGACATCAAAAACCTTCAAACCAAATAAGTTGATAGCAAGTGTGAAGAAAAACTGCACAGAGGATAAAATAGTATCACACGCTAACATAAGGGCAGAGAAACTAAATATATCTTACTGGAGAGCTTCAAACAAAACAGAAACATCAGATTTGAGTCCTCCAGGCATTATTCTTACTAATGGTAGTTACTGCTCCTATCACTCTTCAGTATATTTGAAAATACTTTTCTGGAGAAGGTCTTATGTTCGTGCCACTGGAATGAGTTCAGCAAAATTACAGCAACTGAAAAATATTTTAACATACAAATTTTCATCACACTGTAAAGTATTCACAATCCCTTTAATTCCTCCGTTGTGTACCAAGAACAAAAGAGCCACCAGCTCAATGTCTGCAAGACCACATTCTGATCCTCTTGACTGAGGAGTCATGTCCACTACCGGTGAAGAGAAACTGAAGTCTGTAATGAAGTAAAGGGAGAATGGACACAGTGGTGGAATACTAGAAGTAAACTGTAAAGGAAGAGGATTAGGAGACCATTGAACTAGAAAGTAAGAAGGGACAGAGTCGCATAAATCCAAAGGAGATGATATTGGAATTCCTTTAGTACTGTTTAGGGATATCTGCTTTCTAAACATTTTTTACTATTTCTCTTGATCTGTTCCAAGGCCTCTGCTTCTGGCTTATCAGTTTTAGACAACTTCTCCAAATTATTTTGCCAAGGCACTGTGGATGAAGAAACCAAAGTTCCTCCATAGCAAACACCAGTACAAAATGTTCATTCAGTTCTACCTCTGCAAGTGTACACTTTCATGCCCTCATTATCCATCAGATCAACAGTGCCCATGAGCGAGAAGGCTCCTGCCTCATGCATTTGATGACAGGGTTGTCATTTGCATTAGCAGGTTGCTGCTATTCTATTATGTTCTATATCTCTAATGTGTCAGGATTAAATGCTGTTTTTGATGTGAATGTGACTTGCTCTCTTTTGAGATTCTCCTTCCTGCTTCCTTGTAAATTGCTGTTTAATGGTGCTAGTTTTTCTTCGTTATTCTAAAAAAATTGGTGATTTATATTTCCTCTGAACTTTTACTTCTGCTCTGTTTCTAGTCTTTGAAAATGTGGTCATATCAACATTAGTTCTTCTAATTTTCTACTGAGATTCTTTGTTGTTACACAGCTGTTCCGTTTTAGATTGTGTTCCTTCAGTGGCTGTTTCTGACTTGTCTTCTAAGAACATATTGAATTTAAATGACGAAGGTCACTATGTCAGTATTATTTTGATCCAAATCTAATAGTGTACTCAGGAAACAATCAGATATTGTCTCTCCTCCTCTGGGTACTGTTTGTTGCAAGCAAGTGTAGTTAAATATATGTAAAATTGTTTATTATGTTCCATTATGACATTTACCAAACATGTATGGAGATAAATTGCCTCCATTATTAATATCTTCTGCACTCTCTCATTTTCTTTAGCATATCACACCAACAGCCACTCCTCTGGATGATTAAGAATGTAATAATAATATCCCTTTTCAATTTAGGCATGGAAATTTTAGTCTGCATAGATTCAGTGCATATTATAGACAATTTTAATATTTTTGTCCTATTTGACTCAGCTTTTTTTGACATGTAAATACTCATTTATATATGTGACTACTGTGTTGTTTCTACATAACTAGATCACTTTCAGTGCTGTTATGCACCACATTTTTGAGATATTATCACACAAAGCCAAATATTCCAGTTTAACACCTGACCTTTTGCTTATTGTAAGGTATTTGAAAGTGATTTCAAGCTGGTCATCTATTTTAATAGAACCACGGTAAGAGAAATTATATATTTTGAGACTGAAATTCTTTAATTCCTGTTGGAATTTTATCAGATTGAATCTTAAAGTTTATTTGAAAATATAATCTTTAATTTAATCCTTCTAATACCTGTTACATCAGGTTGTTTGCTTTCATACCTTTCAGCTTTTCAAAAGACTTATCTTTAAATAAACATTCTGTGTTTTTTTTAATATCAAATGTGAACAGATGATTCCTCTTATTTTGGACAGAGACATTTCCTTCTCTACAGACTTCCTCTGTTCCAGGCTTTCTCAAGGCACAATAAATCCAATCTGTTTGTTTGAACTGCGCCTTAAGTTAAATCAGCAAGACCTCTCCTCTTTGTCTGGTCTGTGTTAAGGGATGGGAAGCACTTCAAAAAATGCTATCACAGAGATCTGACTCTTGGCCTGCCTCTCAAATCATCCTTGGATCTCTTCAAGAAAAGAGTAGATGTCACACTGAGGGACATGATTTTGTGGGGGCTTGGTTGTGATGGGTTGATGGTTGGACTAGGTGATCCCTTCCAACCTTAATGATTCTGTGATTCTTGATTCTATGATTTATGGTCTCTGCTTTCACTCTGAGTAATTCTTTCTCATCCTCTTCCTTCTTACTGCACTATGATTCCTTCCTAGTACTCCAGGAGATAGAATTGTATTGTTCTCTCCCCCACCTGAAGCTATATGGCAATGGAATTTCTCACACTGCCTTACTTACTTTAAGCCTGGACCCCTATACACAGCGTAATACATAACAGTGTGTTCCACCTAAGAGTTTCACATAGGAGGGATATGTTGCTGGCTGCCCTACCGCAGATGGGAGCTCCAAAAACTAATTCCTTGAATACATGTTTATTCTCTTTTAGGGTAGTTGTGACTAGGTGAATATATATCACCATTTCCATTACTGCTGGAAACAAATACAAACTGAATATGCCAGAAGTTCAAAGAAATCTCTGAGTGTGAGAAAACACTGCAAGACAGGAAAAACTGAGGTCTGATACTCAAGAGTCAGCCAGCAGTGTAGAGAGTCAAGCCAGTTAGGAAAGTGGGAGTTCAGCTTTCAGTCGGTGTTCAGAGTGCAGCCTACTACAAATCTGATGATATTTTTTTGGTGACTACTTTAGTTAGGCTTCCATTAAGACCTTGGCTACAGTCCAAAGGAAGTCTGTGTTGATGACATTTAGGCCCCAGTGGTACAAATAATTGTTATGCAACAACTGATTCAATGCTTGAGTGAGAAGTTCATGTTTATGATGTGTATACAAGGAGAAAGAGGAAAGTCTTCTGCACGCTCGGCAGAAAAAAAAGTCAGCATTCCAGTACCTCGTTGTCTGTATTGAATTTCACCTGTAGTGATGCCTCAGAAGGTCTCTGTTCAGTAAAAACACTCTTCATCATTTTAGGATTGTTTCCACGAAAACACAACCTCTGAACCTGCGAGTTCTGTTTGCCAGGAGGCAATCAATGTGTAGTCTGTTTCAAACTCTCTGACATCATAGGATTTGTTTTTTTTCCAATGTGCTTCCTGCAAGAGTTTTCTTGCACTGTGAAGCCTGTGCAATAGAGATAAGGCTAGCCCCAAGCTGCTGAACAAACCAGAAAAGGCATTTTTTGAGCAGGAAAAAAGGTATAGTTGTGAATTGTAATCCAGATCTGTATCCCAATCTGGAAACTTGAATCCATCTCTACTTTACATGCACTGATAGTCACAATACCTGAAAACATTTATGTTTCTTCAGGACAAAAGAGTGTTGGTGGTTCCTTTGCTTGTCTTTCCTTTGAAGAATTCCTGGCTGTAGCAGACTTTTGTAGCTTGCTCACAACAAAGCTTTGCTTCGGTGTGTGACCCTGTAGACAACTGCCAAGAGCATTGCTGCCATCTGTCAGTGCCTTTGATGCTTCATTTCTGAATGTTTTGTTGTGGACTGGTTATTGAACTTCTGCCGCTGCCAAGAGATCTGTGCTCTTGAAAGTGGTGACATAGACAGATGCCTGTCACCTGTGCACTGGGGAGCGTAGAGCCTAGCAGGCCATGAATGATCCAAGTGCTTAAATGAGGGGTGACAGTCATAAAGAGCTGGCTGTGGCAGGCTGGATTGGGAGCTCTGGAGCATGTACAGGCATTTTCCTCTGGCAAAAACAAAACTCTGAAAGTGAGAAGCATTCTTTGTGCTGCAGCGGTACCCAAGAGACTGCTTCTTCCTCTGCACTTTTATTATTACAATTAACATAAAACCATGTCATTAACAAGATTAGCATCACGTGTGCACGTGGCATCAACTTGCCAAGACCCACAAGTAAGCATTTATATTAAAAACTAATTGTTTTCATTTGAGAAGTCTGAAGAACTACTTGCAGAATTAATCATGGCATAGCCTTTGAAATTTGACATAATTCAATAGCAATTAGATTTAATAATCAAGAGGATCGGTTGAGGCATTGTTAATAGGACATCCAATCTTTGAACCCCCATGAATGTTGCTTGCAGGTTAGGTGTTTTCTGTGAATCTGGCAATACTTGGAGTAGATAAGCCTTGGCGTACAGTCTGTATGCCCTCATTATTTGGATTCAAAGATTGGCATGAAAATGTTGGAATGACTTAAGAGGGGTGATGCACCTGGTGGTGTCGTGGAACAACTGGGATAGTGAACCTCAGAGCATGGAAGCATTTGCATGATCTGTAGGCTAACCTGGGTTTTTAGACATGCTGCCTCCGAATTAGCTGCCTTAAGAGTGGCCTTACTAGGACGAGAATGATTGGGAAGAAATCAACTATAATCCTGAAGAAGGCCCACCTAGATCAGAGTTAGAACCCTGGGGAGATGGGAACTTCTCAGTAATTTTTGCACTTGTTCTATGGGTAAAAGGAGGTTCCCTTGGCATCCACTTAACACATTCTATAAGCTTTCCATCAGTTTGAGAAATAACCAAGAATAGTATGCTCAAAGATAGCAACAGAGTGAAAAATCAGGTTCTTTCAGTTAATTTATTAATTTTACTACAAGTATTGTTACTTCAGCTGTCACCATGGTAACTAAATAATTTCCAGCAATATGTTAACATGTGTGAATAATCTGGCATGACAAGTCCTTTCCTTCTTTTCATCCTGAGAAAGAATGGAAGGAATATATAGAAATGCACTTTTTGTAAAAATGCATAAATAAAATATAATGTAGCAATATAGAAATACAGATTATGTATCAGAATATATCTATATATTTATATATACATGTATAGATTTTCATCACTGCCTTTCTGAGTATTTCTCAGGCTTTGGGAAGGAGTTGTTGCTTAAGGAAGTCGTCAAACACAACGGAAAATTTATATGTGAAACAAAGGTGGCTTGACAGCATATATCTAGTCATCTACATGACCAGTATCCAGACTGAGGCTATGGGCTAGATATTTTTTAAAGGAAAGTAGAAAAAAATGGGCTCTGCTTCTGCAATGCAAACCAATTTAAGACTTCTGAACAGTACGGAATGAATGCAGCTTTGCATTAATCTTGTGCCTAAGCCAGTGAAGAAGAGGTGTTTGTTAAGTACGGCAATGAAACTTCTGAGAGAAAAGAACACTAGGCAGTATCAGTTCTCTAACACTTAAAGCTAAATGTTCTTATCAAATGATTTTCATTTTAATGATATCTCATTTTTACTTCCCAAGATTATGGGAAATGTTATGTACATAGATACAGAACTTCATGGTAGTCTGTTTAGGATATGAATGGAAAAACAAAGAATAACTAGTTGTATGAGTTTTCAGTGTGTGTATGTTCGTGACTCTGTGCACAACAGAGGAAAAACTAGAAGAAAAAAAGTATCTGCGTGTGTTGGAAAATGACCAAGATGGACAGTAGAACATGTGGGAATATCTGATATCCTGCAGTTGCCTAGAAAATTTACCCGGCTTTTTGATTTTTTACTTTTATCAAATTTCATACAGCAAAACAGAAACTGAAGGACGGCTAAGTGTAACAGGTATTCAAACCTGGCCATCTCCAACTCCCCTGCTACCAAATCCAGTTTTAGAAGACTGCCAGACATCAGAGGGCACAAACTGATTTCTATTTTTATTTTTTCTTTCCTAAAATATTCCTTCAAAGAAAACAGAATTTTATTTAAGGCATGAAAAATTTCTACCCTTTCCTAATGCCCTCCTCTGACAGAAAAAAAGTACTGCAAATGCAGATGTGTGAGTGAGTTTTCACATTTCAAGAGATGTTGGGTAGTTTCCCAGTGTCCGTTTTCTTCTACACTAGAACTTAAATGCTATGAAATAGGTATTTATCTAAAACCTTGCTTGGGCTCTTTATAAAATATGAGAGAACAGATTTTCATATATCTGATCCCCAGCAGTCCGATAGGCTCAGCTACCAAGGATGGAGCTTAGTCACTGCCTTGAATAAGTCACCCACTGACAGATGATGTATAGAATTGCCCAGTTTCAGAGTTTGCTTTAGGACTTACTTGTTGTGGAACAAAGCCTGAAAATGTGAAGTAAACATACCATGAAATAGAAGGATAAATTAGAAAATCAATATTTGTTTTTAATTAAAAATATGTTTAAGCAAAAAATTACAACATTTCTGATAGGCCTGATTCATTGGCATTGCGTGATTCAAGCATACAAAATTGAGCATAAGTTCAGATTTATGACATGAAAACCATTTGTAAAAGAACTGACTGTAGTACAATGATGGCCGAACTCGTGCTTTAGCTGCGCATGGTCTCTAGCAACAGACATACGTCATGCAAACAGAAAAGGGCTGGGCTGGCATGGAGTCCTTGGAACAAATTTGGGTTTGTGGAAACAGAGTAGGCAGCAGAGTGGATATTTCTAAGATGTCTGGGAAAGCTACTTTTTGTGTCAGAGATATCTACATGTCTTGTGGCTTTTTGAAAGAAAATGGGAATCAATCTGTCAGAAAATTTTTCCATTGCTTCATTTCCGTTGCTTAATTTCTCATTTTGATAATGCATATTCTTAGTGCTTTAGTTTGCATTTTACTAATGTTTCTGTCCCTGTGCATATCCACTTTTCAGGGTAAGCTGGATGATGCTTCTGTCAGTAATTGTCAAGATTTGTGTTTTATTTTGGAAGAGACTTAAAGTAATAATGATAAATGTGATAAGAGCAAGTTTCCAAGGAGCAAGAAACTTCATCTACCATTAATTATCAGCTCAGACTTTGAGTTATTGTTCAGCTTGGTGCTCCTCTTGTCTCACCTCTGTACCTGGAAAAATCATGGAACAGATCCTCCTGGACGACATGCTTGATCACATGCAGCATGAGCATATGATCCAAGACAGCCAGCACAGCTTCATCAGGGGAAGGTCATGCCTAACCGATCTGGTGGCCATCTGTGATGGAGTGACAGCATTGGTGGACAAAGGGAAGGTCACCAGTGTCATTTACCTGGACTTGAGCAAGGCCTTTGACATGGTTCCCCACTACATCCTTATCTATCTCCAAATTGGAGGGATGTGGATTTGATGGGTGGACCACCCGATGGATAAGGAATTGGTTGAAAGGCCGCAGGCAGAGTGTGGTGATTAATGGTTCTGTGTCCAGGTGGATGCTGGTAACAACCGGTGTCCCCCAGGGATCTGTCTTGGGACCAATGCTCTTTAACATCTTTATCAATAACATCAATGATGGAATAGAGTGCACCCTCAGCAAGTTTGCTGATGACATCAAGCTGAGTGGTGCGGTTGACACAGTAGAAAGAAGGGATGTCATTTAGAGGGACCTCAACAGACTTGAAAGGTGGGTGTGGGTGAATCTAGTGAGCTTCAACACAGTAAAGTGCAAGGTTTTGCACTTGGGCCAGAGGAATCCCAGGTATATATACAGATTGGAAGGAAGCAGTCCGTGAGAGTAGCCCTGCAGAGAAGGACCTGGGGGTCCTGGTGGATGAAAAACTTAACATGAGCCAGCAGTGAGTTCTTGCAGCTCGGAAAGCAAATGCTATCCTGGGCTCCATCAGAAGAGGGGTGGCCAGCAGGGACAGGGATGTGATTATCCCTCTACTCTGCTCTTGTGAGGCCCCATCTGTAGTACTCCAGGTCTGGAGCCCCCAGTACAAGAAAGACAGAGAGCTATTAGAGAGGGTTCAGACAAGGGTCAAGAAGATGATCAGAGGGCTAGAGCCCCTATAAAGGCAGGCTGAGGGTGCTGGTCTTGTTCAGCCTGGAGAAAAGAAGGCTGAGGAGTGACCTAATTGCAGCCTTTCAGTACCTAAAGGGAGCCTATAAACAGGAAGAGAGTCAGTTCTTTGAAAGGGTAGATAACAGCAGGACAAGGGGAAATGGTTTTAAGTTGAAGGAGGGAAGATTTAGGTTGGATGTCAGGAAGAAGTTCTTTACTATGAGAGTGGTGAGGTGTTGGAACAGGCTACCCAGAGAGGTCATGGATACCCCATCCCTGGAGGTGTTCAAGGCCAGGTTGGATGAGGCCCTGGGCAGCCTGGTCTAGTATTTAATTTGGAGGTTGGTGGCTCTGCCTGTGGCTGGGGGGTTAGAGATTCATGATCCTTGAAGTCCATTCCAACCCGGGCCATTCTGTAATGCTGTATGATTCTGTGGTTCTTGTCCACCTCATGCAGAAGAGTGACACTAACTCCTCCCTCTGTCTCTTTTCAGCTCTTATGTTTCTAGTTGTGGGGCACTGTCAAAGGAACAACCAAAGGCATGGTGGTGCTGAACACAGCAACAGCTTTCCCCTTCTTTTTGTGCTGAAGTCAAGAGATGTCAGCATCTGTACTGGTCCCACATGTTCCAGCCTCTGTTGGACAAAAGAAGGTAAGAAGTCAGAGCTATTACACGACTGCTGAATAGCTTTCCTGAAAAATGGGACTGAGGGGGCTAGTGCTTGCTAGCTTGAAAAAGTGGTGCTGCGAAGAAGAATGAAAATGTTGAACATTTTCTGATATGGAGATGATGGACTGGCAGCAATTACTTTATGGCTGGCTGACCTTAAAGGAAAGCACTAAGGATGTGTGACGAATTTCCTCCTCCCAACATACCCTTCCTTATTCCCTACTCCCTTGAAAGAGGGAAAGGAAGAGAGAAAGAGAGAAAGAAAGAGGGAAGTGTTTATTCCTTCAAGAAAGTTGTGGCTGTTACTGCCTGAGATATAACTGTGGTGGAAAGTAAATCAAGGTCTAGAAGGGCAGACATGGGGCATGATTAACAGCTGGCTCTCAGTCTTGTTGGTTTGGATGCTGCCTAGGGTGAAGACTCTCTAGCACAGATGTTAAAGACATGCTCCATGAAAAGTTCTCTAGGCACCCAGTCCAGTCTATTTTTTGAGGGAGAAGACCAGGCTCAACAATCTTTCAGCTTACGCTAGTTAGATCATCCTTGTGTCCTTAGGTAAGATGGTCTAGTAGACTACAGGACCTGTCTTCTTATGAAAAGCATTTCCCGGAAGATAGCTAAATCTTATTTTCAGTTATTAGTTTTGGCACAATGAGCACATTTTCTATTGAATTCAACTCAGAACAGCATTTGTTTGTGAGAGGATATTTTCAAATCTCATCATGCAATTAGAATTGTATTGAGGTTGCAGAATTCATTGCCAGAGCGCAGAATCTGCAGAAAGTGCGAGCAGCAGGAAAAGGTTGTGATGGCGGTGACACGTCATCCTTTCTCCCTGCTGTCATTCCTTCTGTCCTTAAGTACTGGCATCTCAATTATTTAGCATCACAAGTCAAATATTAATTATTATTTTAATCATAGTAAGAAACTGTGAGTGTAACATCTAGAGTCTTCCCTATAATCAATACTGTCAGGAATGTTTTCTGTATTTTTGCTTGCAGCATTTTTTTTTTTTTTTAATAGTGTCTCTCATTTTTGCTTGTGGCGATGATGTCATTGAATGGTTAAGCACCAAAACCCACTCATTATAGGAAATAATGTGGAAAATCTCCCAGATAAATGTCAATTTCCATTTCACTATAAATAATGAGTAATCAGAAACTCAAAATATGTTTGATTCATTGTTTTTTTTTCCTCCTTCTTTTGGAGTCTGTTTAATTGGTTCCTGATAAATGCTTCAAACTTGGGAGACATGAATCAGTCAAGTAGAAAGATCATGACTGGAGGGATGCCAGTTTGTCTGAAGATAGCTAGTCTAGTCTGTGAACAAAAGACTTTTATGGGGTCATGAGTAGTAGTGGCAGTATAGTGATCTTTTCTGTTTGAACAGACAAATTAGAGAATTTACGCAGAATATTCTGAAACCAAACAAGTTAGGGGTGTAAGAAAACCTGCTTTTAGTGTTTTCTGAAGCGCTGAAGCACAAAACAGAATAACCGTGGTCTAAGACTGTGTCCAAGTTAGAGAATCATGAATCTGATCAGAGCTATTCTACCTATCAGGAGTCTCACTTAAACTTTAGTAATAAATGGATCAGTGTAGTTAGGAGCCTCTACCTGATTTGATTCACCAGAGAAATGATTTTGCCTCCCTACTGACATCCAAAAATCAAAGAATCTTAGAATCATAGAATTGTTCAAGTTGGAAGGGACCTTAAAGGTCATCTAGTCCAACTCCCCTGAAATGACCAGGGACACCTACAGTTAAGTTACGTCAGGGTGCTCAGAGCCCCTCCAGACTCACCTTGAATGTCTCCAGGGACAGGGCATCCTCCACATCTCTGAGAAACTTGTTCAACTGCCTCACCACCTTTACTGTAGAAAACTTTATCTTTATTTCCAATCTAAATCTCTCCTATTCTAGTTAGAATATATGTCAACATCTGTACTGGCCTACTGGGACTAAAACGGGAGATTTCCCCTTGTCCTGTCACAGCAGGTACTGCTAAAGAGTCTGTTCCCTCTTTTCCTATAGCACCTCTTTAGATACTGAAAGGTTGCTACCAGGTCTCCCTAGTGACTACTCCAAACTGAACAACCTTAGATCTTTCGGTCTGTCAATCAAGACCTTTTAATCCCACTGCCAATCTTTAAATCTTCCACTAGTCCTCAAGTTCTTTCTTTCCTAATAACATAGTTCTTTAGGTGCAAACTTTGAATCCCTCAACATACTAAACCCAAAGGCTTTTGTGTTTTCCTTTCTGACCCATCACTCTTTAACCAACTGTCATTAAGCTAAAATTGCATGCACTCATCATTCATAGCTCCTTAACTTGCAGCACGTGTATTCAGCAGCAGATGGAAGCAGGAAGAAAAATCATCTGAACTGCTGGGTTTCATTTCCCAAGGCAGACAGAGGCTATAGATCAGAAAGAAAAAAGAAACAGACTCAATAGGAAGATGCACACAAACTTTGCTGTACTACAGAGTTTACTTGAACAGCTGTAAATAAGCAAAGAACAGGGAGGGTTGTCACATTATCAGAGAAGATAGAAGACTTGTAGTGAAACTGGGTAAGAGTTTGCAGGCTGTGGCAGGCAAAGATTAAAAGAAGTTTCTATGAGTAAGGTGAGTTTTCAATGATTACACAGACTCAGGTTTATTTCTAAATAATTCAGCCTTAGTTTCTGCTGCTCTTCAGCTAGTTGTTGAGGGATTTTCCTTACTGGAAATTAAGCAGAGTGGCAGTTTTACTCCTTTCGTTTGTAGAATGGCTGCATTTTTAACATTACTTTCCAAAACTTCCTGGAATATTAGAGTACTGGCCTGTTGTCCCTCTCAGAGACAGCTTCCTTTGCTGTTCTGTGTCAGCCAGTTTAAGTGTTAAGTTCATGCAGGACTAGGGACACCCACTGACAGAGTAGAGACAACTCTGATATAGACACGAAGACCATCTCTGCCTTCCTGCAATGGAGAGTCTTGCCCTCAGCTTGCCTCTCATGAGTTAAAGAAAACTTTTCCTAAAGACTGAGAAGTATTCTATACCACAAATGTTCTAATTACGGGAGACTGTAACAGAGAAGTGTGTAACCTCTCAGGCAGTTAAGAAGTTGCTAATAAGCTACTCAAGTACAGTAAATAGTGACCAGACCTTTAAAGTAACATTTCCCTTTCCTCTGTAGTTTTAATACTCCTCTTGTTATTTGTTGAGTAAAACAAACATAACACTCCATGGAGAGGTACCTAGTAGCAGTTAGGGCAGGTCTGCACAGAACCTGTGGCAATGGAAAGTTCAGATCTAGTAGAAGTATTATCCAAGGAGGGCACCAGGAAAGCTCTCCAGCATTCATCAGAAAACATCCAAGTTCCTCAGATCAAGATCCCTTCCATGAGAATTGTAAAGCTCTGTGCTGCATCACCACATAACAGGCACCCTTGCTGCTGCTCCAGAAGTGGTGTTCCAGTGCAGGGCAACATCAGGAGACCTCTTCTCTCTACTTAATGCGGGTGAAAGTGCTGTATAACAGAGCAGAGTCAGCTGAGATGAATCAGGGCAATGTCAATTTTAGTCTCCCAGGACAGGAAAAAGTGCTTAGTTCTACCTTCCCTAATGCCTTCTTTTACTGACTTAATGTCTTCAGTGGCTGATAAAGTATGAAGAGAATTAGATTATTCCTCACTCTTGTGCAATGGGCCATTTTAAAAGCAAGCCATTATTGCTGGCAGGTAATAGCAGTTTGCAGTTTTGCTGTCCCCAATATCTTGAAGGTGGGAGCAGATGTGTTCTTCACCTACCTGTAACATCCTTACTAAGCAAGCAAGAAGAAAGAGTACTTGATGAAAGGAAGCTGAGATAAAATAACAAAACAGGCAAAATAACCAAGGATGTCTTCAAGTGGTCGAAGACAGCTTCATAAAGTGCTATACATTGTCCCGGTCAGTGGCTTTTGGATGCCACTGTAGCAGCTTGAAGAATCCTTCTGTAGCTAAGTTCCAGAAAGTCGGCTGGATTTGATCCAAAAATAGAAAATTCTCCCATAGAATGGTCACTGAAGAAACCTGATTTCCAGCTGCCCTGGCACATCTATAAATTAGGCCATTAGCCTGCTACTCACAATTTCCTTCTGCCATTTATAAGCAGTGGAGAACGGCGGGGTCTAATGTAATACGATATGGAAAGTTTTGAAGTAGATTTAAATTTAAAATGGAAAATGAAATGATGGTCCTGTGTGTAAGGGCTGATGTAATAGAAAAATATGTGTTCCCCTTGCCTAATGAATTTACTGGGAAATATATTGCAAATTATGCTCAGCTCTCTCTGCTAAAAGTCACCAAATAACAGCTGTGGTTATTTAAAGAGCTGGCAGTGTAGGGCAGACGGGAAGAAAGGAGTGGAAATGCAAAGGAACCTGGTGAAGCGGGCAGATGCAATATGAAGTGGAGATAAAGAGAAAAGGCTATGTTACTGACAAAGACAGACTGACTGCTAGAGAAACGATATTTCAAATGCCATCTTTACATAGGTAGCTCTCAAGAGACTTCTGGCAGGTTCTTCATGCCCTCAGCATTTCACTGACAAGGAAAAGGTAAAAAGCTCTTTGATCGGTAGTGCTCTTCCATTGTCAGGATCCTCCATGTGAAAATCTTGGAAAATAACTTTGGTTTTGCTTTGTTTCTTGTCAGACAATGTGTACAATTCTGAGTCGTGTGTACATATAATGATACCATCTCTGGAAAACAAAATGAACCACACTTTTTTCCCCAGAAAAAAATTCTGCAGTTCCACAACAGAACTGGATGAGGCTTTCCTGAAAAATAACCTGAATCTAGTGGACAATAACCACCCGTAAAGGGCTTTCTGTCACAAACTGAACAGACCTTAGATGCGGTATATAAGCAGAAGAAAAGGTGTGCACATCCTGTGCTACATTGTCCCACTGTTGCACAAGGACTCCATTATAACTCTTTAATCTCACAAGAGTCCTGCCAATAAAGGGCAAGTTTCTGAACCAAGCCAATATATATTTAGTCTTGAGCCCACATCACATGTTCATTCTCCATATTTTACATCACTCGGGTTTTTGGCACAAGAGCTAAATTTGCTGATTTAGGTGGGTTTGATGACTCCTGGCTATGGCATTAAACATGGAATGAGAGCCCAACCAAGACAAACAGCCTCAAGGATGGAAATGAACTTGTGTAATCTACTTTTACTAGCTGAGTGGCCTAAGGTTTGATTATGAATTTGCTGTAGTTTGAACGTGAAGCAGCCTTTGATTACTTTATGGATACATACTTTGTATACAAGCAAAAAAGAGATTTGACCCAACATTCTAAAATTACGAGGTTATTATCTCTCTAGAGAAATCTGTGATTGTTTGATGACCGTGTTACTTCTCTAGTAATGATATGCTGAGCTTTTTTGAAAGTTCTCCTGCTTGTTTTTCCTACATAGATTCCTTGCATTTGAGAAGCTTGTTCATCTCATTCCATTTCAATCATTGGGACCCAAATGTCTTTAACACTGTAACAGCCTGACACTGTAGCAGTTAGGCCTTTACCTTGATGGGTTTGGAATTCTTTTATGCAATACTTAGGAAATAAAAAGTTAATGCTATTACAGAGTACTGGCATGCAGAGAAAATAGTTCATCTGCTTCAGCCTTCAATCAAGTCTCAGGATGACTAATTCACCTCAAAAACAGCACTCCCATTTGTTTCCTAAAGCCCATAACATTTCATGATTATGTGAGGCATTTATTTCTGCTTTGAGCTCTGAGAGGCAGCCTGGTCTGGGTGAAACACACCAGTGTTTGACCATGAGTGGGAGGCTGGTTGCTAACTCAGGAATAGCTTGCCAGCATTACCAATTTAGCTTTTATCTCCTGTCTCTACGTGTCTGAATAACTGCTTTCCAGGGGAAGTGTCTGACAAAACAAACACACGCAGACATATGTGTGTGTGAGATCCTAGAAATACCACATCCACACAGAGAAGCACTTTGTAGAAAATCCAGGAAATTGATTATAGTCATGTCAGTGCTGCACAGTGCTTGGGCTCTGAACAGGTCTCTGTGGTATAGGAACAGCACAACTTTGATCTTTTCCTTTTCTAGTCCTGGATGTGGATCTGTCTCAAGAACCTCCAGCCAGCACTTTTTGCAGATGGATGGAACTGCCCCATGTGTCACAGCATTGGAGATGAGGCTGCTCTTCAAGAGAAGTGGGCTGAGTGGGAATGTACATGCAGCTATAACCCCTTAAATCACAGTGTGCACTGTTGATATCTCCAAGCTGATTCTGCTTCTATGGTTTTGCTCTCAGAAGGAATGATTTGCAGAATGATTTTCAGAAATACCAAGAAAAAAATTGTTCCCATTAACCTCAATAGGAGCAGTCCTGAAAAGAAACTGATACTGACCAGCACCTTCAAGATGAAAGCAGTCCCTATGCTTTCCTTACTGCAGAAAGAAGCCAAATTTTATTAACTATAGAATAGGCTATAATAAGATAGACTAGGATGCAGTAAAAGTAACATGTGTACGTATACCAAATTGCTAATGACACCCCTGCCTACACTTTATATTGAAACTGTTCCAAGATGCATCAAAAAGAGGAGGTATATAGTAACTGACAGTGAAGAAAGCCATGTGAAATTTGAGCAATTGTCATTATAGCTTGCATCTAAAAAGTAAAATGTGGTTATAGTGAGGCTAACTAATGAGTCTAGACACATGAATTTGAACTAATATCTAACTTGACTGGATCCTCACAGTGTCCTATCAATCTGGAAATGAAAGAAGGAAGTCAGTATGACAGTGCAAACATATACAACATTGATTAGAGACTCTTCTGTTTAAGCAAACAAACAAAACAACAACAGAAAAGGAAAGATGATGGACTCAATGCAATGCACACAACATCTGAATGTTGTCCCAATACAGCAGAAGTATTGCAAGATTCAGTACCTGAAGTATTATATTTGCCCATTCTAGTTCTTTTAATCTTGGTGATTTGAGTTTTCTTATCTGATTTCGACTCAGAAATTATTTTTGAACATCACTTGGTCAATTGTTCAAGCTAAAGATACACTAATGCACAAGATTGATCTGTTTCTATGAAATGAGCTTTCTTTAAAGATTTGCAACATCAGTAAAAATATATTCTGCAGAGTTCCACTGCAGCTATGGCCATTCCAATGTCAGGAATATGTAACTTCAGTCAGCCCAGTGATTAAAGTTTCCTTCTCTGCCTTGAAGGACTAAAAACTCCTCAACTCATAGAAAGCACAGTCTAAGCAGAAATGCCAGGTAATAGGCAATAGAATTGTGATTGAAGTGTCTTATATATGCATATTCCAATCTCTGTGGGGAAGCATTTGCTGTCCTTTAGAGATGGTTTGATCACCTCCATATGGACTGTTGAAAATGTCACAGCCTGCAATTTAGCTCACTGAGAAATACAAGATGTTTTCTTCCTTCTCTTCTGTAGAACTTTCTATCACCTGCCATCTTCCTCAGCCACTTCTAGAAACTGCAAAATTAGGAATGACAAAACATGCAAAAATGAATCATAGGTAGAAGTGACAGCTCAGAAATATCAGAATGTGCTGTGGGTGGGACTTGATTTAAAATGGAACATGAAAAAGAGCAGGAATTCTTTCAAAAAGATAAGTGATATGCAGAAAGTAGAAATGTGAAGGCTCCAAAAAAATCCTTGTGAAAAAAGAAATGGCAAAAAATCAGCATAGCCAAAGGAATGCTGCAGAGACCTCTGTAATTAAACCAGCAGATGTATTAGGATTTGCCAGTTCATGTTGCACCCAACCATTGGCTTCTGAGTCTGACTTGTCTGGGTATCTGTTATTTCTATCTCTTTAAATCTAGGAAAAATTACGTTGACTCACATTTATTTCCACTTCACAAGTTTTTGTGTTTTTGATGATTTAGAACTCAGTAACTGACAGTGTGATGCTTTGTTGATATTAGTTCAATAGTTAAACCTGAGTCAGCTGCTTTAAAAATAATTTTACAGGGTTAACATTTTATTCTTTATGACTAAGATTTTTTTTTCAACCATGCCCACAATCATTTACAATGAAATCTTTGAGACAAAGTGATCTTAGTAACTATGAAAAATTAATCTACTATAACTATGGAATCTGTCATAGTTCCAAATAGGAACTATGTTCCAAACTAGGAACATAGGCCCAAATGCTTCTTTAAATGTCAACGTGGAAGTACAGCAAGTGTATGTCCTCAGTGCAGCTGGCAGTCAAAGTAATGTTCTATGGCATGCAGTACAAAAATTGCATTTATTTCTTTTTTATAGGACGCTCAGACCTCATTCTGCTGAAACAACAACTTTGAATTCTTTCCCATAAGAGAGCAAGGCCTCATTTCTGTCTTTTTTGGTTTCAAAGAGATTCAACTCAAAGCTACAAATGTGAGGAAAGAAGAGAGAGAAGAAAGCAGAAAGGTACAATGATTCAATTCTGTGATTCTGTGATTCTGAATGTTTCCTTATGAGCTCAGCTTAGGAAACCTCTTGAATGGAGAAGCTGAAAAGAGTTATCCTGTAAGAGGGAGGATGAAATGTTGTAAAGAGCAAAGAGCAGTTCTCCATGTGATGAAAAAAACACTTGCCTGAGTTTCCATGCACCAATCCAGAGAGTGCTGATAAGCCTGGGAAGTCCTGATAAATCTGGGAAGTCACTGGCAGTTGCTGAACCAAGAGCAAGAGTGGAAGGAAAGATCTTTTTTGCAAGAACACAGACAGTGCCAGGAGAAGGTTTTTTTTTTTTTTTTTTTAATTACCTGTTCATTTTATTTTCATCTGTCTCATCCATTCCTGCCTGAATTTCCTGTTAGAAGAGTAACTTTGCTCCACCAAAATAGAGTTAATAAAATAGAGCCTATTTTTGTTCTTGATGTATATTTGTTTTGAGGAAAGTACTGACAGATCCATGCCAAAGTCCTGACCAGCTTGGGTCATGTCACAAAAGCAAAGACAGTGTGCAACTTCAAGAAACAGTACCATATGATAGATATTGCAACTTGACTTCTGAGGGAACAGAGGCTCAGTGTATAAGAAAAGATGATAGGAAATATTTAATCTGAAGTATCTGAAATCAAAGCAAGTGATTCCAAATTAGAATATAGACCTGAGACTTGAAAGAGTCTGATTAAGTTTCTACTTTTCAGCTTACTTCAGTGATCTCATGGTGTGTTTGTGCCCCTGCAAAACAGAAATGAATGTATGTATGTTTTTCCTTGGTGGGAAAATTCTGAGATGCTCGACTGCCACCTGAGTGTCAGAGTGCCTGTGGCTTTTTGCTGCTCAGGCCTACCAAGAACTGGGGAAACCACAGACTTTATATGTAGGAAGGTGTAAAGAGAACAGCATTAGTGACTAGCTGTATAATGCACACAGAGATGCTTAAGTTAGGATATTCTCCTGAGTGAAATCCTTGAGATTCTTCCTATCTCTCCCAAAAATACCATAACACACACATTTTCTGAGAACTGTTTGCACAGAAGACAGTGTTAGTATTAGTTCTGTTTGAACATCAAGCTTTTTTACTCAAGGAAAACTTCCTTCTCCTTCCAGCTTGCCCGCAGTACTTCCCTGTCTGAAGAGAGGGAGTTTAATGGTGAAAAGTGACAAAATCAGTCCCCCTGTTGAGGGTATTCAGAGTATCTGCAAACAGGATATACTGTGCACTTCACACACCCTGATAATGTAAAACAGAAATACTAGTGATTAATGTACTGAGAAGTCTATTGTATAAAGAACACTAGGCACTGAAATTTACAGGTTAATAAAAACAACTGCGTCAAATTCACCTGAGATTCGTGGATACAGCATAGTTTATGAAGTTGCTATTAAGCTCTGCCCTTCCTTTCCTGGATACTCAAGTGTCCCATATTCACAGAGCCTTCCGTTAGCCTTCTTATCAGCAAGTTGACTCATGATCACCTTAGTGTCTACTTTTCTGCCAGGATGCTTTCCATATGGTGGCTCCCACCTTGTAGTGGTGCCTGGTGATGTTCCTCCCCAGGATCAGGACTTAGCATTTTCCTGTGTTGATATTTATGAGATTCCTACCTGCCAATATCTCCAGCACGTCGAGATTCCTCTCAATGGCAGCACAACTCTCTGAAGTATCAGCCAATTCTTCAGGAGGTAGCCTGTTTCAGCAGAAACCTGTGCTTTGTCTCACATTCTGTTTAGGTCACATCATGGATTAGTACCGCTTCTGAGGACTTAGAAGAGCAAACGTTAAAGCCAAAGGCAAACAGCAGTAGCTGTATTGAAGCCTCTCACTATGAGGTAAGGATAAACCCAGAGATCAGTGAGAAGTATTGTTTCCTTTGGCATTTTCTGCACTCATACCTCACTCATACACCTGAACTCACCTTCAAAATCTACAGCTAACTCTCAGTCTTAAGGCTGCATTTCCACCTACAATTCTCTGACAGAATTCAAGATGGTGTAATATTAGAGCTTAAAAGTACTGTATTCGGAAGTAAGATTTCCTGCAGTGCATAACGGGTGTAAACTTGCTGAAAGTGATCAGCAGAGAATCTCTTCAGTGCCAAAGAAACAAATAGTTGAGGAAAAGATGAAAGAAAGACTGACCAACAAGGGGAGATAGATAGAATACGAAATAAGTTCAATTTTATGGTAGCTGGAATGAAAGCTATAGTGGTTCAGGAGCTGTCTCATGACCAAGAATTCTACTATCAAGCTGACTCCTTTAGGGAGAGACAGGACAGAGGACTGAAAACAGGAAATATTTTAGACAGTGGATTTTAATTCTCTGCTGCATATCTATCAGTGGCCTTGGAAATGCATCGCACTATCCAGGACATAGGAGAAAAGGATCAAAGTTCAAGAGTTTAGAGCTCTACGCTCAGGAATGTCAGGACACCGTTGCTATAATGCTAGAAACACTGGTTAGTAGGGTAGAGATGACAGCAGACTGACAGCAAGATTTCTTCAACAAAATTTATCTTGTCATTCAAGCCTCAGAAATTCTGCAGGTCTTATCGGACTCACTTTTTCTGATGTCCGATCACCTTTAACTCAAATTACTCTTCAGGAAAAGATCTTTATTCTGAATTTGGTAGACTGTAAATTCCTTGAAGAAATAAAACTTGGTGTTTAAACAAACAAAAAGTAAAATGCTTGAAACACCAATTTTATTTCACAAGAATTTCAGTTCTGTTAGTGACTAGCTTCAGCACAGAGGCAATTATTTCTGGCCTGTGTTAATTTGTTGAGAACTATATCTCCTACTCATACTAATAGCATCTCAGCTCAGGTGCCTTGGTGATTTCTGGGAGACGTGTTCCAAACTGCATCTTGACAGAACAGATGCTATTAAATGTGAGTAACAGTGTTGGAATCTAGGCCTTTATCAAGGTAAGACTCTTGACTGAAAGCCCTCAAGAATGGATTAAGCTTTCACAGTCCTTTCCTGTGTTATCACTGATTGTTTCTGATAACTAGTGTGCTGCTTATCTGTTGCTCTCTGTGTTTCTCCTGCCACACCGCTCTGCAGATTTAGCATTCTCTCTCCTTGCCCCTACTCCTTTTCATCTCCAAGGCAATGCTGAGATGTTGAGACTCTCTTCATATAGTCTTAATGTATTCATTGAAAGCTGAATCATTCTGGAATATCTAAAACAATTTCCTCTCACCCTGAGCCATTTACTATAATTCTGTATTTGAGGTTTCCAGATCTGTGCTGTTGCTACCAGAAATAAATTTTATACAGACAGAAGTGAATAAGACACCTTCAGTCCGAAACAACTTTTGAAGGATTATAGACGATTTTCACAAGAAAGCCTCGTTCTCCAGCACTGAAAACTCATCTTCAAAGAAATTTAGAATCTCTCTCAGCTGTACTTAAAGGAAGGCTATTGGTGTGGTGGATAGCTTATTCCCTGAAGTGCCAGACTGAACAGCAAGTGACTATTTGGAACTGTGCATTTCAAAGGGGCTTCATTCACTTAAATCTTCTGCTAATTCTGTAGATCAAAAGGGAATATGTAAGGCCAGTTGAACTGTGCTGGATCGCAAGGACAGTCCATCTAACCCAATTATCCTGATACTGAAGTATCTGTGAAAGGATGACTAAAGAAAAATAAGAAATGGCACTTGACACTTCCCCCTAAATCTCTCTCAGGCTCCTCCTGACTTGGATATGTGTTTTTAGTATATTTAGCTATTCCTATTATATTTTTCTTTCATGCACGTGTAATTTTCCTTTGAATACAAGTACATTTTTAGCACTCCCAAATAATTTAGCAGTAAGTTGCACAGCCTATGGTGAATAATCAATACTGTGAATAATTGAATTATTTTGTTTGTATTGGACCTGGCTCATGTTATCGTTATTTGCTGCTCTCTGGTTCTGAATAATCAATCCCTCTCCATCTATAGCACACTTATTTTTTAAATATATGCCACATCACTCCCAATTTTCCAAATGGCAGTGTCTCAGGCTCTTCTTTTTTTCCTTGATATGACAAGTCTTTCCTACCCTTGGTCATCCTTCTTGCCTTTTTCTATGCCTTCTGAAATTCTCTGGTATCTTTTCTGAAATGGGGCCAGAAATAGATACTGCATTCAAATTGCGGACAAACATGGATTTGTGCAGTCACAGAAAAATGTTCCATTTTGCTCTCCATTTCTCTTCCTGTAATGCCTAACATTTGAGTTGCTGTGTTGATCACTACTGGGTATTGAACTGTTGTTTCTGCGGAGCCACCTGTAAGAGCCCCAGGACCTCCTGAGTGGTAAAAATCAGTTTAAAGCCCATCACTTTGTGTGTGAAGTTATTACTTTTTCCCATGCACTTTTCATTTAACTTCATCAAGCACAATCTATGATTTTATTGCATATTTTATTTTGTTTCTAAGTCTTGCTCCAAAACTTCATATTGTCAGCCTGCACTTTTGCTTGGCTGATAAATGTGGTGCAACCAACGAGATTTCTCATTCAACCTTTTTCAACCTTTCTCAACCTTCTTCCAGGTTTTCTTATGAATATGTTGACTAGTAAAGGTCCCAGCTCAGAATCCTGAAAAACTCCTCTTTATTCCTTACTCCATTGAAAGAATTGATGGTTCTATTTCCTGCCTTGTATTCATGTACAACCTTACCTCTAATAGCTGCTTTTGGTCAGGGTCATTGTCAAAGCCTGAAATTACAAGTAGGCTGCACTGGCCAGATGACAGTGCCCCACAAGGTACTTCACACTTCCATACACACACAGAAAAATCAAGATTCCAGCCTTATGTATAAATCTGTTCCCACCCACTTTGCCTGGATGGATTATTTACAATACAAAGCTTATGCAGTGCCCTGATAATTTTGTATACTTTCTATTAGTTTGCCCAGTACTAACATCACTTTAATTTTCCTGTTAGTCTCCAGTGGGCCCTCCATATCACATATGTTACCCTCCAGTCCTAAGTGCCCAGACTGCATTAAATGAAAGGTTACACAAGTCTACCAGGAATTCAGCTATTTCATCCTTGACTTGCTTCAAAACTCTTGAATGATTACCATCTGGTCTTGCCAATGTATTACCCTTCTTCATATCATTTGTTCCCCAGACCCTGTTGTAATCAAACTGAAGTATTTTTTATGACCTAAACTAACCCAAGAGCCTCTTTTTACTCCTGAGTAGGACAGGCAATAAATCAACAGAGTGACTGAAGTTCTGAAAGAATAGATCTTGCTGTTGACACTTGTTTTGGTCCAGGTTATTATGGTTTGGTTATGTTGCCTCAGTTAACCAGTAATTGAATGAGTAAGATTACTATAGAAAGGAAAGCGACAGTGTAGCACAGAGATAGATAGTCATTTGTCATCATTAGCCATCAGGGCTGGCTGTGCTTGGAACACTGACTGCACTGTTTAGGGAACAAACTTCTGTGGTGTCAGGGTACCAGAATTGAAGTAGTCTGCTCAGTTACCTCCCCCAGCATCTGATGTCTTGCCACAAAATCAATTCTCTGAATGTAGAGTTAAGCTGGAAACTGAAGAGCGAGAACAGAGCATTGCAGGAACAGGATTATGAAGCAGAAACAATGTACTGTGTGGTGCTGGGGCCAAAGGAGCACAGATTAGGCAAAAACTGTCTTAAAAAAAATAACTTGTTGCAACCTAACTAAAGCCTCCATGGAGCTCAAAGCTAAGAGCAGAGAACACAGAAATAGGGCTGTCTGGAGCTGCATGACATTCCATGCAGTTTTTCATAAAAGAAATGCTAAGACTTTTTTTTTACATTTAGAAGTGCCAAAATATCAAGTATTTTTTTGAGGCAGGGGTGGCTTCACCAACATGGCTCTGCCGCTCTGAAATAAGAACAGAACAGGCCTAGTGATGCTTACCAGGATAACTGTGATTGCAAAGGGTATATTGGTTGAAGCCCAATGTGAGGTTCCTTGCAGCTTTTTCTCACAACTCTGCCATCCTGGCAGAAGAGAAGGAGAAAGAGGTTGCAGAGCCCATTGATGCAGTCAGGGCCTTGGAGTGTCCATGGTACCATAGACCTCACATTTCCAAGGTTTTCAAACCTCCTTCCCTGAAAATCTTGGCATGTGTCTGGAGGTTGGCACAGCCTAAAACAATATCTTTAAAGCATTCCACCTGGCAGCTGATTTACTCCTGGATCAGCAGAGCCCATCTTCATGACCTCCAGGCCTTATGAAGAATTTTCTTCCTTGTTGCTTTCTAGTCAGTGAGAACACTTCTTTATTTCTGCATCTCTCCAGAGCTTACAGCTTTGTGCAGCTTCTGGCTCTGTAAGTTAAATGTGTGGAAAGCACTAAAAGGAGCAAAACAAATCCCTGAAATGTACACGTGGACATTTCTTAGGCTTTTGCACGATACTAATTCTATAATTTATGAAGTTGAGCCTTGAGAGAGCACCTTGTCTCTCCAACCAAGTAAAAAGTTGTATCAGATAAGACTTTTTTAGCCTAGTGATAACAGCGGCTACAGGTAAAGAACTTGCTTGAGTATTCATCATTAAACTGAAAAATAAACATGTAAGATATGGCTAAGGACAGGTGTTTTTTTCCTTAATAAGACATTACACTGAATTGATCTCATTTCACTGGCCCCTGAATACCATCAACCCACAGCTATTTCAATATTTTAACAAGAGTTACCTAAATATGGGCTGTGCTTTGGGATGTATCGAGGTGTATTTAGCCTCTTGTAACTGCATATAATTCAAAAGAAAGATCTGTTCTGAATGTAGTATTATTTTCTGAAAAATGAATTCCTCCTAATATAAATAGTTGATAGTGAAAGGAGGTGAGAAAAATACAAAAAACAAAAACAAAAAACAACCAACAACAAACCAAACCAAACTAAAAAAAAAAAAAAAAAAAAAAAAAAGCAGAAGATTTTTACTAGATCTTGGTTTGGGCAGAGAGAACTGTGAGTATCATGATGTGAAATTACACTGTCTAAGTTTTGGACCCCTCTTGCTACTTTCAGCCACCTGAGAGTTAGATAAGCAATCTAAATTTCTCTGGTACACTGGTCCATGAAAAAACTGTGCTCTTTTGGAGGTGTTTGTGTTTCCAGTGGATCAAACCACTGTCTTGAATGGTTAAAGTCAGTAGAGATAAATTCCAGGCACTGTATAATCTTGGGCAAGGCTTTTAGGGTTCAGTTTTCAAAGTTACCATTCTATTCCATATGTGTCAATATGTGTGATGTGCCACTGATATGATGATACATTTTTTCTCTTCCGATTTATGGAAGTCCTTCAGTTATCTTTCATGGGAGTTTTGCAAAGCTCTACTATTGATTTTGAATCCTTCCCTGATTCCAGCTTTGATGTCTTAAGGTATCTGTGGGAAATTTGCTAAGAAGTCAACAATTGTGCACACAGATGCTTTTGTAACTCTACAAATGATCTCTTTTGCTTTAAATTCAAAGTCCCACTTTTTACTCTTATGTAAAGCACAATGACATCTGAGCAGTAGGTGTGTTGTAAAGGTTAATGAGTCTTTGTATTTTTGGTAAATGCTGTCTATATGAAATATTTGAAGAAATACTTTAGAAATGTTCTGTTATTTTTTATACTGTTTTCATGTTTAAAGTTCTGGTTATCATATTAATTAAATTAAGTAATTAAAGAAATTTTGTAGCGTAGTTTGCAATCCCCTAATAGATCTCCTTTGATTTGGTTCTTAAATATGTCTTTATTTTGCTCTTTTCTTTGTCTTATCTTTTGCCAAACTGTAATACAACAACAGTTTACAACCATCCTGTCTTTCCTCAGGAGACTCTGTGCTGGGAGTTGACTTAATGGTCAAGACTCAATATGGTACTCCGTGTGCTCTGAGTTCAGCCCTATTATTTCAAACAGCTAAACCTCCCTAATACTCAAGGGCTAACTGGAGAGTCTGTAGTAGGTCTGCAGTGAAAAGTGGTGGAAATATAGGCCTCCTATACTTTTCTTACCATTTCCCCACCTTCAGCCCCTGAAAGTTCTGAGATCCCACAGTCTCTTAGCTGAAATATCTCTTAAGCTTTTACAGAAGAAAAAAGCTGAATGAATGTAAGAAAGAGGTGTATGAAGAGAATGGTGCGGGGAAACTGCAAGTTAAAAGTTCCTTTTTCTTTTTTTGGAGATGTGATAACGAGGTATCTTTGTTTTTGTTGCTTACAGATATATTTTTACCTCATTTACTCATATTTCCTTTGAATCTTCACAAAGACAATTTTGGGGCAAGAAAGTTTCATTAACATAGTGATCTTCCAGCAGTTATTTTAGAACAGAGAAATTCTGGTTGAATTTACATACAAATGTGGCTCAGAATTCAATGGTTTTCAGATTTCATTGTTCCCATTCCACCTTCTCATATAACTAATTAGAGGTTACTTGATGAATCACATACAATTTAGAAGATGGTCTGTGAATGTTTCATCCAAACCTGGTTTCACCTGAAAAGTCTTTCTTTGTTGTATTTCAACGCTGGTTACTAAAAGCTGTCTTGTACAGTTTTCATATTGGATCATGTTTAGGATTGCCACTGAGAGCACTTCTGATTCTTAAGAGATGCCTTATTTCAACCCAGTGCTCTCAACTCTTTACTACTGAGCATTAATCTAAATTTCTGAAATGACTCAGTATTGAAAAAAATGCTCACTCAGCATCAGGGAATGGTTGTTACTATTCAGGTTAGAGATATGTGCAAGCAGTCACCTAAAATTGCATAGCTAATATTGTATATATTAGAGTCTGGAAATTCCTATTTGTATTCCAGATCTACTCATCTTTTTACTAAGTCAGTCGATATAGACATAGAGTTGTTTATAAATTTTAGCAAAATAGTACTTTACTTCTGCTTGAAAAACAGGAAGATAAATCTGAGTTTTCAGTGTTGTAGTCTATTGAATTGCCTGATGTTTACCCTGATTGTCTTTGTCATGAACAGCAGTGTTTAAGAGCAGGTGTACTAATCTCTCACTAAACAGGCCACGGTTTGAACATGGCTATAATAGAAAAATAGTTGGCCAGTTTTGAAAGAATGTGCTTTTTTAACCCCAGTATTTTACATTTTTATAAAAATCTTTATTGTCCATATCAAAACCCAAGTCATTCTCAAAGGTGTCAAAATCTTGTGATTTCTTCCAGGGTTAGGATTATAGAGGAGAAGTAATTTGCAAGCATACAGGCAGTCTTTTATAAGGACGGATCTTTGGTCATGAGACCTGCCAGCACAGATCTCCTGTGGTTTTCAGACTAGTTCCATTTCTAAGAGGCCAGTGGAAGCCCAGACCTCTGTGTAATGCTTACGGTAGTAAGTGTCTTCTCATTGCCTTGGCCATTCTTCTGGCAGTATGTGCTACATGGTAGATAATGTTAATGGTAATGGCTCCCTTATTCCTTCTCCCATATCACTTCCATAGGAGAGTGTTTTTCCTCCCTGAATCAAGTCTAGAAAGAAGTAATTGGTTGTGTCAGTGTCTATAAAGTGATCCACAAAGACAGACTGAACAGCACAGACTAGCCTATAGAAAATAAATAGCTGGAGTGTAAGCTTCTCTTTGGTAATGAAGGAAACTAAAATGGTCTTCTAGAAAGTAGTGCTTTTTCTACTTGATAAATAAAATACTTTGTTTTCTTCACTTGCTGCTTTCCAGTATGCAGTTATGAATTATAAAAAGACCTCTGTGGCTCTCTGCACATTCCTAAGAATGTAACAGTCATTTTTCTCCTTTTGTCTCTTAGGAAGAAGTACAGCATCATCAGATACTTTCACATAAGGATTACTGATTAATACTTCTTATTGTAACAGATAGAAATGGCTACATGTCTCCTAACGCACTTCCAAATATTCCCAAAGAGTTGCTATTGAGACAGTCTCAAAATTTGCATTTGAAAAAGAAAGGCATGATAGTAAAAGAAAGATAAATTGGACTGATGGAAATATATCACCACTGTGTTGTAAATCTAAATCACCTGCTATGTTTCTATGTTGCTTCTGATGCCGCTAGGATATGAGGAATTGACTTCTAACATTCATTATAACATGGCATTATAATTATGGCTGAGAAAACACTCTCAGGGTAAAACCTTCCATTCATCTGGCAAAATTACTGTTTGTGCTCAAATTACTTATGCTTGTCCTCCCAAAAGTAACTTTTTGTCTGTTCTCTTGAAAGCAGTGCAATACTCTTTAGTGGTGGTAAGATAAACGCAGCAACAGAGGGGGAAAAAAAAAAAGAAAAAAAAAAGAAAAAAAAAAAAAGGAGAAAAGAAATGATTCTTCCATCATTAAGGAATGACTAACCCTTACAAGTTTAGACTTGCTGGCAGTCATACCTAAGGAGGGTAACCTCTCTTTCTGTGCTTGGAAAAGATCCACTGTGTAGGAATATCAGAGTAATGTTCCCAATGCCATTTACTTTTTTGAGGCAAACTTGAGTCATTCTGCCAAGATATTTTCAGGGCATTTGATTGGGATTGTGTTTGTGCAGGTCAAGGGACATTCCGTGTTCACGGAGGGGTGCGTAGCTAACAGTCTATTTTGTTCATGTAAATACATGCTTACTGTCAGGTGAATATACACACACTACACATGTGAGTTGTTACGTTTGGAGATTTATTGGAAAAAATGGCTCTTTATATTTATTCTTTTGCTTCTCTGTTTCTTCTAATAGCTTATCATGAGAAAGAAAACAAATTCGGCTCTGAACAGCAAGAATCTAAAGCTCATTCTGATGAATGTCACTTTCTAATACAAATTGCCTCTCCTGTACAGATCTTCAGAAAAGAAGGCAACATGCCAATGAATTTTCTTGTGCCCAGTTAAAGGTGTGAGCAGATCAGTGGAATTGGAAAAGAAAATCTGTTAAAAAATGAGATTTTTTTTTTCTCATTATTTTCAAACTGTAGCAAGAATTGAAAGAATGCTCACATTTACCACATGAGAAGTAGATTATATTCAGCTATTCACCTTGATGGAGGCATGATGAAATTTGTTTGTTGTTCCATCTTGGTTTACAAAGCTACAGGAATCAATGTAGGAGCTGTGTCCAGGAATAACAGTAATGTCGGTGAAGTGATTCCCGTTGCTGCAAGAACATACTAACGTTGTGAGGTGAGAGAGCACTCAGTGTGTTATGGGGTTGACACACACAGCCAAATCTGCTGCACAGGCTGGGCCGTATCAGGACTAATGGGAACAGTGTCACCTGCAATTTTATTCTCTGACTTTTAGGTTAGGCTCAACCCATAAATTAGAAAGATATTTATATATTTTTTTTTCCAAATTTTTGGCTCATTGCTTTTAAATCTGGTGTAATATGTGGGAGTTTCAGAGTAACCAACAGAGCTCTGTTTGACTATATAAATGAAAATTGGAAAGATTTCTTTATTTCTTTTCACTGGCATGTTTTAAACTATGATGGTGATGCCACTGAACATCAGAAGAACTTGCTGGAATGGTAAAAATGATTGATTAGTTGTCAAAGTAACAGGGAAAGTTGATTTTAAAGAAGTTCTGTGTTTTTCTGGGGCAAGACATAGTGAAGGATGATCTAAGGACAAACCAGTCCCCTTTAGTGAGAGCTGTCACCCAGGAAAAATGTAATAAAGACATAGGAAAGAAGAAAGGATGTAGCTAGAAGAGACAGAAGAGAATCAGAATTAGCAGCAGGGTGTAAGGTACACACAGCAAAACCCTCCTATGAGAGAGCAGAACACAGTTCTGTGAACTTTCCTTTGTCTGTGTCTCCCAGTGGAGAATGGGGCCAATGCCCAATCTTTCTGATCTTCATTTAATTACATGTAAGATGTTTTTCGCAAGGCCTGCACCTCAGCAGGACAGAGCCCTGGGAGGCACAATGGCAAATAAAGGGACAGTCACAAAAATATATTAACGTATTTCATTGCACCACTGATCTTTAGTGCTCCAAGAGATCTGCCTTTGTATATCCCGAATGCTTTGAGGTTTACAGTTTTACAACAGAAATGTAAATCAGAGCCAAATGTGGGCACCCAGGACCCAGTATTACAGGACTGTTTTTCTTCCAAAGACTGATCCTTTCAGATGCCCAATACTTTGAGGACTTGACAGTAATCCATCAAAGCTTGGTTTATCTCAGAAATGGCATTGTCCTAGGGTCTTCCAGTCACCAGAAATAACTTCTGGTACCTCAGAAAAGAGAGCATTAGGGTGGGGCAGGGTGCTCTTCTATATTTCCTTTGAGACTGGAATTCAACAGGAAAATAAGCCTTTGTCATTTTAATTACCAATGTTTGAAATACAGAGAAGCATACAAAAAAGTGCACCTTAGCACCCTCACCGCCCAACCCCCCCCTCCCCCCAGCGCAATGCAGTTCCTTGTTATCAGCAATACAGACAGCTTAAGAAAGCAGTTGAATTTAACAAAAGCTGCAAAATCTACTTTAAAGTTATCACTCTGTCCAGAGCTTACATTTTTTGTGTCCTACTTTAATGAGAGCTCTACTCAACAATGGGTGATCTTAAAGGAGACCTACAAAAAAATTTAATACTAGCTGCTTACTATATCCTGAACTCTACAAAACTGGTGTTTTGCTCCTCTCTCCTTCCAACAGCATAAAGTGTATTGTCAGCCTTTACTTTTTCTAGCATTGGCATACCTGGGCTCACTGAGAGTCAACTGGTTTCCACTGAATCCTGAAACTCTGAGAGGAGCTTCTCTTTTTTCAGCCAATACACCAGTAAAACTATTGGTAGCAACCCAGTCTGAAAATGCAGGCATAGACTAGCAAATTACCTGTGACTGACTTTGCAAGGATAAGCTTATCCTATCATCTTCTCCCCACATGCCAGCTTTGCACATTTCTCCATGTTACCGGACAAAAGAAAGTGCTCCAATGTGTATTCATCATCTTCTCATGTGGTTTCTGAACTCATCATCACAAGCAACAGCAACAAGATATGTCTAAGTGGTTCTTCTTTCCAGGCTGGACTTCTAATTTAAGCACTGAAACAAAGTTTATGCTAGTAAGAACGGAGAAAGGTACTACTCTCATTTTGGAGTGTGCAAAGAGGGACTGAATAAACTGGGAATACTTATCTGGGGGCAGGGTCAAGGAATATGGGAATGCGCTGAGGAATGATACAAGTATGGCAGGAGGAGTTTTATTTTGTTCAGACTTCTCCATCTGAAGATCTTCTATTGGAATAAGTATCCATCTCATCCAGGAACTGTGTGTTCCATAAAAATTATCCTTACGTGACTATAGAATCATAGAATCACCAAGGTTGGAAAAGACCCCCAAGATCATCCGGTCCAACCATCCACCTGTCACTAATATTTCTCACTAAACCATGTCTTTCAGAACAACACCTAAACATTTCTCGAATGCCTCCAGGGATGATAACTCCGCCACCTGCCTGGGCAGCCCATTCCAGCATCTGAGCACTCTTTTGGAGAAGAAAATTTTCCTAATATCCAACCTGAATCTCTTGTTTATTTTTCCACCAGGTGATTTTTAAACCAGGTGTGTCATATCACCCAAGTTTGACAGAAAAATAGGGGATCTGGAGGACAGTAAGGGAGGAAGCCTTTGAAGCTCATTGTTAAGACCCTGGTGGTGGTTGCAGTTGGAACCTCACATGTTAGAGATGGACTTACGCCTGTCCCAATCCCAGGAAGAATGTCAGCCAAAATTTCCATCTTTTTCTAAAGCAAAGTTAGGAAAACTCAAGATGACAAGCCATAGAAATCTGAGCTCCTTCAGTCCAAGGACTCAGTGAACTGCATCTTTTCTGCAGACCTTCAAGCAAGACTAAATGAAGCGAGGTAAAAGCTTTCTCTTTCTTTTTTGCTTTCTGTGCAGTGGCATCTTCTGGCAATGTGTATTGCATCTGTTCTTACATGGGGATGGGAGTGAGGTAGTGCATGCTGCAGGCCTCATGACGACTCCTTATCCTTCTCAATTCAGATTTTAGGGGCAGAGATGTATGGAGGTATACCTCTCCCTGGGACCAGAGCTTCACTGAAAGAGCTTTCTCTAGAACTCCCACACAATGTAGGAATGATGCCCACAAGCATTTCCTCACAGGATCCATCACAAGATAGCATCAATCAGCTAGACGCTCAAGGGGGATGAGGAATACAAGGAGTTACTTTTTTCCTTCTTGTCTCCCTCAGGTGAAATGCTGCTTGACACAATCCAGGCTACACTGAAAGCACTGCTATGTAATGTGCAGTAGGTTATTTTTGCCTTGGCAGTGCACTCTGGACTTAGTATTTGAAGACAAAGTGCATGAAGCAGTAAAATATGCCAGATTAGGGTATTTGACAAAGGTACTAATAAAGCTGGAAGAGATACGTGCCAGTGACCTCACGTAGCAAATATACGCAGATACCTTCTTTTTCATATTGAAATTACTTCTTTTTAAATTCCCTGAAACAGGAGGGGAAACTTTCGGCCTTTTCAAGCCCCTAACATTTGGATTTATGAGCATGCCACCCATATTTCTGGGTGGAGAGGACTGCCATCAGTAGCCTTGCCATTGCTAAAATTAACTGACATCTTAGGCTACGTAAGCTGCTTATTCCCAAATGTCAAGTCACCAGGGGCACTTACAGCAAAGAGAATGTTAATGGGATGTTTCTGAGAATAGGCACTAAGTATGGAAAGCACTGCAGCAAAGAAATGTATGTTTGAAAATCATCTAAATATCTTAGGCACCAAGTAGCATTCTGTAACATGGAAAGCTGGTGAGATGCACATTGCAGATGGAGTTGTGAAACTCAGTAATTTATTCATCCTGAAAACTTAACATTAGCTAAGCATGAGGAATGTTTATTCTATTTATTCCTTAGCTTAATTGACAAACACGTTTTTGACCCATCAGTCCATCTGTATACTGAGACAACCTTATGACTGTGGCCATCTCTTTCAGATCCCAGGCTTTCTTCTGGCTTAGTACCTTAAAGGATAATACAGTAAAGGAAATACTACACAACGAGAACTGGTTTGTGTTTCTTAAGTGAAGCCAAGGACTAAACAGCCATTACCTTAATTTACTAAGATTAGCATAGCAGAAAGAAGGCAGATGCAAGCTGTGTTTGGTATTAAACCAGTATTTTCTTAGAGCCACAGAATTATAAAATATCCTGAGTTGGAAAGGACCCATAAGAATCATGGAGTCCAACTCCACACAGGACCAAATTACTATAAAAATAAATCAACTAGAACACATACCTGCCTGTGGAAGTATGCAATTTTTCTATGAAGCCTCTGCCCAGAGAATCTGTGAATGTCCCATCCTGGAGGTGTTTAAGTCCAGATTGGATGGGACCCTGGGCAGCCTGATCTGGAGTGGTAACCAGTCCACAGCACGGTGTTGGAACTAGATGACCTTAGCATAGCTGGCCTCTGTAAAGCCACATTTTATAGCTGAGAAGGACTGCAGTATCACCCATTCAGCCATAAGCTCTATAATGAACAATATTACACCTGTGATTTCATAATGTTTATAACTAAACTGTGAACAACAGTATGTTGCTAAAAGATACCAATGGAGGCAGGAGCTGTAGGCATTGCTCCAGAAGTAAACAAACTGTGAAGCATCTCCAACTCTCTGTCATAAAATCTCCCTTTTGCTGCATTCCCCAAAACGGTTGGCAAAATCAGGCATCTCCTCTGCCCGGTAAGCAGAAAGCTCTGAACTGTTTGGTCTGTTGCCTAAGTTAAATAACATGGGCTGAGAAGCATAGGTACAAAAATAAGTCAGTTCATTGTTGGTGGACCAGCAAGTTCTTGAGCTTGTATGACCCATGAAATCCAAAGCATGGTCCCAGAGACCTGTTTTTGGATGGGATGCTGTGGTCTGTAGAAGCCATTGTTTTCAGGTGGCAGTGATTACAGTGAGAAAGATGGTATCTGTTTGGGCTTCTCTTATCCTGACTTTTCCTGCAGAATAATGGTTGAATGGCATCAGTTGGGTGCCAAAAATGTCATATATTGGCATTTACTGTGTTTTTTGTGCCATCTGAAGGGGACTGAGTTTTTCCATCTGTTTCTAACACAGCTTTGTGGTTGTTATTCATCTAGATTTCCCTAGCCACTATTTTATTTGATTTTTTTTTTCTATTCTGCCTCTTCTGTCTGACATATATTTGCTGTCTAGATATCTTAACTAAGATCCAGCCTCCTCATTACTGATCTCAGCATTGTATATGACATTATGACAATTTTATGCATACATAATTTCACATGGCTTACTTCTTTTTGTCAGCAATTATGAGATGTCATTGAAGGCATAAGAAATGGTTACTTTGCTGTTACAATTTTACATTGACAGGTAATCTAAAGGGAATAAGGAGGAGAGGAAAGAATATAAAGACATAGAAAACGAGTGCAGTAGAGGAGAACTGGGGAAAGGATGAATTTATGAAATAATATAAAGAAGAGGAAAACAGTTCTCAGGCTCATAATTACAGGGTATTCTCTGGTACAGTGAGTCTTTGGCAGTTTTCTAGTCAACAGACTCAGCAGGAAAAGAGGAAAGATGAAGGATGTGTCCCTTTGAGGCATGTAGAGCTATCTCTGTGTTATCGTCTATATTACAGCATAGGCAAAATCAGCTATGGATAGACATTTATGCATATTTGTGCAATCTCAGGCATTTATATTGGATTTAAATTGCTTGATTCTGGTTGTATCAAGAATTGATTAATTGGTCATAGAAAACAAATCTTACATCACTGGGGCAAAGACAGATAAAAAGGTACTCCACTTTAGAAAGCTAGGGATAATACGGTTAAGAGCAAAAATGTATGTCAACTCTGTTACATTGCTATGCCTCCTGAAGCCTTTTTTCTGCAAATGAGTTGGTTATTCTTTACATGGAACCTTGTTTATTGAGACCATTCTCTGTTCCATGGTGGGTTCTCACAGGATTTTATGGGGAATAGCAGGAATCACACAGTTCTGTGTTTATGGAGTATAACAAAATGTAATGAAAATGTCTGATGTGAGGTCAGCCTAGATTCTAACACAGTGGTTAATTTTCCTTTTGCTCCTTGTAGTGGCCAGCCCAACTCCATGCCATCAGTTAGGGTACTTATTATAATAATCTCAAAAATAGATATGAAGTTCCCATCACGTAAGCATTTTTGCTTAAATATGTATTGGTCTTTACATGTTAGCTGAGTCTGGGTATGGTTTTTGTTTCATCTGCGGAATATACACTGAACATCCTGTCGTCCACTGCTACTAGGAAAACATTCAACACCAGCTCTTTAAAGAGCTGTGCAAAAATATGAGGTTAATGATATGGAAAATAAAAATGAAATAAGAAAATACACTGATGTATCTTGAGAATATCCAAGACAGTTAGAAGCACTTGCATCTCAAGCCAAATTCTTAGGCTTTTTTTTTTTTTTTTCCTCAAGGAATGAGTTGTAAAAGCGGACATTCTTCTTGATATTTAAGCCTCCTATCTCTAGAAGTAAAGGGTGAAAAAGCTGCAAAATACGAGTAGTGGAAAATACGTAATGTAGCTAGCCAAAACACTATCCTACAACAGGAGGAAAACAAGGTGTTATCTGATCCCAAGGTGCTTACCTTCACATAGGCAGATTGCTACCAGAGGTAAGCTGTAAATACTCTTGCTAAGAAAGTGTGAAATGGAATCACAGGATGTTTCTAGTCTATGACATTCTTGGATAAAGAATATAGGGAAATCAAACAGAAAAATGAGAAGGATGCCAAAGGAAGTCTTACTTATTCTGTCTCATATGTGTAGAATCGACTATTAAGTAATTCTGGTCAGAAGAAAACTCTGTAAGCTAATGGCTTGCTTCATCTTTCATAAGTGATCAAACAAGGCACTGCCTATAGCAAGGAGGCTGGAAGAAATTTTCATAACATCAGGCTATTGAACCAGTGAAATAAAAGAACATGCCAGACATCTGCTTGCAGGATGCACAATTACTTTTACTTTATTGCTGATACAAGAGAAAAGGTTCCTGGGCTTATCTGTCAAATGCTTTCATAAGCAAAAATACAGAACTAGATCCTGACAGATACTGAGCATCCATGGCATGTCACCAGGTGGGGTCCTTTTTTTAATCTTTATTTGGTGTAGCATTTTGTAGAACTCTTCCTCAGATTTTCACTTTTTCTAGAGAACTCTGAATTGTAGCCTTCTAGCCTCTGCTTCGATTTGCCAGTTTTCCATCACAAGCTTGAAGAAGTAACAACTGGACCAGGAGATCAGAAGAGAGATCTCATTCAATAGATAAAGATGGATCTCAAGTGCCGATGTTTATCGCAGGCTTGGGCTAAGGAGTTTTTTCTTTAATTAGAGTGAGGAAGGATGGAGTAAGTTCTTATCCCTGCCAGTGCCCTGCAGAGGAATTAGATGAAAGTATTCAGGTACTACATCTGGATTCACGCTAAATGAGCGAAAACTGAAGTATGAAATAATTATTTACAATGAAATGATGAGGATCCGTGCAGTCTCTGATCATGGTGTATCAAGAAGTAATCAGTTTTTCATGATATCTATTTCTTGAATCAAAACAGTCTGGACTGTGTAAACAAATGTTTTCCTTTAAACATACGCTGCTCATGTTCTTTGAACAGAATACATTTTTAATTTTCCAGCTAAGGACTAAACATGACAGTAAGAGACACCTTGAAACTTCGGGCCTTTTCTGACAGTTGTACTGGTTCTTACTGATTAGTTCAGTGTTCTTTAGTGTGTAATCAAATTGCAAATCCACTCTGCACCCCTAAGTGAATGGACGGACATCACCATAAACAGTTTGTATTTTGGCTTTCAAAGAAGTGTTTTGTAAATCACTGAAGTGTTGTACAGCCAAAATACTGGCTAGAAGGTGTGAGAAAATCAACTGCTGGTTTTGTTTCTCAAAACTGATGAAGTCTGGTGGTGACCCAAAGATATGTAGCGTTTTATACGAAGATTTGGAATTGAGAAAGTTATAGTTTCTACTGTGCCAATGCTCTGCTTGATGACTGCCATGTTTTGTCCATACTTTCACCAATGTTTTGTGAGCCTAATATATAAATTTCCAAGCTTAAGCAGTACTTTTGTCCATCTGCTTTTCTCTGTGGCCTCTCGTATCTCTGCTTATGTCATAGTTAAGTCAGTACTTACGAACAAGAAGCAAACAATGAGTGTCTTTAGAAGTGAGGTAAACGCAAAAAAAGTCTGAGCCAAGTGCTGCTTGGCTTCATACCCAACTCTTCCACTCTAGCTCCAGATTCCTTTTCACAAGGAAAAGAAAAAATGAAATTATGTCTCTGAGTGATATACACCCCAAGAACTTTCTACTAGGGAGAAACGTGTTGTAATCAAGAGCAAACTGAAGGCTGTGTGAGAATTTATGTCTATCAGCATAAAGGAAGGCTCAGATCTGTGCTAAATATGACAAACACCTGACACAGGAAAAGCTAAAGCCTTTAAGATAAGTTTTCAAACAATGATAACTTAGGAGCTCAAAATTGGATCACTATCAAGAGCCAAGTCACACAAGGCCCATATTTTAAATGGTTTCCTGTATGCCTTCTCACAATGTCAGCAGCTTAATTGAGTTTGGCTTTAAATTCTTTCAGCAGAAAAAAATAAGTAATGCAATTGAACTGGCATGCCAGTGATTTACAATTATCTTGTATGCAGTTAAAAACAAGCTCCTAATTAAAATTCAGATGTTTTAAATTGTTTCAAAGACCAAGGAAAAGAGCAAAGGTACCCCAGTGTTTTTGAAACTATTCTTCAAATTTGTATAACTATCTTCTCATATGACTTCAGAATCCATCAAAATTTGTTCAGTGAGTTCCAATCACTTGCAAAAGCTGCCTTGGAATTGCTATATAAAGCATTTCAGTAAAGACAGTGGACTCCTATAGAGAGAGTAAGATTTACTCCTCATAACACCTTAGGTTAAGTAGTGCCTCCAATGAAGTCAATGCAAAAATGTCTGATTAGTTCAGAGGAGCTAAGTATTTGTCCATATGTATCTGCTGATATCAACAAAACCCTCTAGGGATAATGGAAAATTACATTTCTACATTATTTATTTTGATATTAGAGAACTCCCTTGTACAGATTAAACCTAAGGCTACTTCTGACTTTTGATCAGAAGCACAGATTTGGGTGTGGTCAGATGCGTAGGATGAACTTGCTTTGATCTTTTGTCTGCAAAATACTGAGAAACCAAGTGACATTTATCATTTTTTTCAGTATTGTGTATCCCTAAATGGATACATTTGGCCACTTCCTAGATGTAGCTGCTATAGTCTATCTGAAAAACAATTATTGTCATGACGTTGCTCTTTTTACCTTTCTAATTTCTACCCATTAAAAACAAAATAGAAGAAGAAAGTGTGCCAAAAATGGCAAGCTAAAATCTGCAGATGATGGTTAATAATGTTAGACTTCCGAGTATAAATTTACCATCATCTCATCAGTGGTGCTTATCATAACAAGTACCAAGTTCTCCAGTGCTTAAAATGAGGAAAAAATCCAATTATTTTCTTCAACTAAGTATGCTTTAAAATCCTAATTGATTACCAAAGGTAAGATTCTGAAAGGGGATATACAGGAACATCTGAAAAACATACTTGAAGATGGCTTAAGCTTAAGGAGTTTATAATTTGGTTTCAAAATATAGTCATTATCACAATTCAGTGAGTCTCCATTTGTATAGAATCCAACATGACAAAATGTACTTTGCACAAGTAATAGTGAGCGCATATCTATTCCCCTGAGTCTGTCAGAACATTCTGTGGGTGCTCTGTTTTGGTAAAGCTGCAAAATAAGAGATGTATTCAGTTCTCTCTAAGTTCAGATGCATTATAGAGATATCTTTTATCAAGTGCTTCTTCCTCCAAGCTCTAAATTCCCAGAGGCTGTCTGACCATACACTGATTTATGCTTCTGTTCCCTTTTATCTTAAATGCAAGCTATTTCATTTGCAACTTCTTTATTGAGCCTGAATATGCGTAAGCTTCTGTTTTCAATAAAACTGTGCAAAGTTCTTTTTGTTGATCATTAATTAACCTGGCTGATTAGCTGCCTAATCTAAATGCTAAATTTTCAGGTTTACTGCTAGCAGAACATATGTTCAATCTTTGTACTTTCATCGTGTTTCTTTAGATAGTTCTACAGATGAAGATTCTCCTAGATTAAACTGACAGAGACTTGACTAAATCTTTTCATTTTGATTTTCATTTTTCATCTTCATGTTTTTCATTTTGATTTTTCCCATGTCAATTAACAGTATTTTCTTTGCTACTTTTGGTGAAACTGATGAGCATGCCTATAACACAACTGAACATATGAAGAAGATTCTTGGTGTCTAATCATAATGAGTAAGAAAGAGCACTGAAGTCAGAACTGACTTATAGACAGGTGTATCATGTATTCCACCTACTATAAGTCAATGATATTCTAAATGGTAGCCCATGGAGGTTAAAAATCTACAGTACTTTTCAATATTTTCTTTTCATTCCAACAAAAGACTCAGCGAGGAGGTAGAAGGTTATTTTGCATTAATAAGCCTTTTCTCATTTTAGGGAAAAAGAGAACATTGTGAGAGCTGTATAAGGATAATCCTCATTAAAACGTTATTAGCAAGGCACACTATTCGAACTGTTAAAGCCACTGACCTTGATTATAAATGAGTAAATTGGTTAATGAGAATTGTAGTTAATTGGGGGTATTATTGCCAAACAGGGAAATTATATGAAAGTTAAATACATCACAGTGGTTATTCTACACAATTAAAGATCTAGGAGGAAAGAGATTAAGGAGGAGAGCATGAGAAAGTAACAGTCATCAAATAGAAATACATTTTTAAAAGCGTATTGGAGGAGTCTATTAAGTAAAGCTAAATAAAAGTCAATGGTGCATATTTATTTTGTTGAAACTCATCAGGAGCTCCTTCTTGTAAGACTATAGAAAATCTTATACTTAAGCACCCTGCTGAAGTGTTATTCTATAATCATAGAGTACGTGGCTGGGATAAAACTGGCACCTCTACACTTATCTTAAAACACTATCCTCACATCTGTCCTTCCTCAAGTTTCTCCTTGCACATGTTGATGAGTTTTATCTGCTGTGCTAATTGATTTTCTTTTGAGCAGTTCTTTACTTTTAGGGTTAGATTTTGCTCAGAGTTTTCAGGCTCTGTAGTACTTCCTTTCCCAGTCAGCTCTGCAGGAAATTACATACCTTCCTGCCAAGAACATCTTGTGAGAAATAACAGTGCAGACACATAAATGCTTGCATCTAAATCTGGTTACCGATATTGGATAAAACCTAGGAAGACATTGCTGGATTTGGTTTACGTTTGACATGGCGTTTCTCCTGTTAGATCTTATTTCCAAAACACCTCACTTTATTTAAGGAGATTTTATCCAAGTTTTAGTCCAATTTGTGTGAAACATATATTTATTTATGTTTCTAAAACATGCTTCAAGGAGAATCAAAAAGCTTTTGTTCACGCTGTACCCCTCTACGTGGTTCTAAGTAGTCTACACTGACTCCTGTTTCTGATTTTGATAACCCAAGGATTGGATCACCTGTACATTCTGGGTACTGGAATTGAATCTAGTGAAGGATGTCAAAGGCAACAGGAAGAACATCTATAACTTCACAGCTGGCAAAAAGACGACTAGGGAAAATGTGGCTTTGATGTTGAACATGTTAGGGGACCCTGAGACAAAGAACATGGAAAAGGAGAAGATATGGTTCAGGGGGGGAAATCTTATCCATGTGCAAAAATAAGTTGTGGAGGTATGGGGGAGTAAAGAAGTGGTGACAGGCTCTTTCCAGTGGCTCCAGTGACAGGACAAGAGGCAAAGGGCATGAACCAAACAGGAGTTTATTTCTGAACATCAGGAAATAAATTTTTACACTGATGTTGGCCACGCACTGTCAAAGGTTGACCAGAGATCATGTAGATTCATCCGCCTTGGAGATCTTCCAAAGCCATCTGGACACAGTCCTGGGGAACCAGCTCTGGGTGTCCCTGATTGAGCAGGGGGGTTGGACTCCAGAGGTCCTTTTTAGCTTCAGCCGTTTTGTGATTCTGTGATTTATTTTGGGCAGATGAACTTTAGTCTGTTACTTGTGTTTGGTAACCTAACAGTCACACATGCCCTTGCAGCAGAAAAAGGTCTCATGGAAATGAAGTTGCATTATCACCTCTCTTGAAATTGCAGACACAGAGGTAGACGTCCACAGACCTCAGAGCAGAAGAGAGGAACAAGTTCTCTCCTGAGAAATGTCACCAGAACTCCTTTGGATAGGAGCCCTTTGGCAAGTAAATGATGTGGATAAGATTGCTTGTTTGCCTTGGATTGTGTCTAGAGCCACTCTCTGAGGTTGTACATATACAGTCCAGCAAATGTTATAAGATAGCATATGCTATCAGTATCAGTGCTTAAATCTGTGGTCATGCTGTATATTTATATGCTTGATCCACAGAGAAATCAGTCCAGCCTAGGGTCTTTAAGAGTGGCATGAAACACCTAGCTCTGTGGGACGCCTTGCAGCTCCTAGGTGCATAGGGACTACATGCCCGATTGTCCTTGATTTTAGTGGGATCCAGGCTACGCCCTGGATCAGATGGTCATCCAGATGCCTCCAGCTTGCATGCTAACAAGATTAACCCTGGAGATAAAAGGATGGGAGGATGCAACACTGGAAACACACCAGTCAACCTCTAATATTTTAAACAAGAAAGGTGCAGAATTCTAGGCTTTTCACAACTACTTTTGCAAATTTGTTGTTAATAGCCTGTGGAATGTTTCAGTGTATTATAGGGTGTATGACTAGTGTTATGCTGAAAACATTAGTTGTGACATGGAGTTGGTCAGTTGAGAACACTGTTAAGTGCAATTCCTCATTTTCTATGGGGTGAACTGCTTGGGTCATAGATTCATTTAGAGCAGCGTGTGCAATGGACTACTTAGATTTTATATGCAATTGTAATGAAAACAGAGATGGCGAGATCACATCCCACTCATTCTTATTCATTTTGAAATCCCTTATGAACTACTTTGTCAGTCATCTTGCCCCTCTATAAAAAATAAAATATTCAGTGGAGTGTTGTCAGGAAGGGGAATGAAGGTTGTGAAGCTCTCAGGTGACACCCTAGAGGAGGCTATTTTTTATAGTACACTGACAAACTACACTGAACTTATAAAGGTCTAAGACTTCAGCCTGAGAGCTGCTTTCAGTACCTGAAGGTATAGTAGGAGTGGGTAGAGAGGTAAAAGAGGGCAGGATGGTCTGTATGGAACAGTATTTTCCATTCAGTTTCAGAAAGCAAATCCACAGCCTGCTGCCAATTTTCTGTCATTTGTTTGATGGTGATGGCATGCTGTAGAGTGCCAAGCTGAGCATCCCATATATCTTATGCATAAAAAAAAAAAAGTGTAGGAAGATGATGATATATGTCTTGCAACAAAACAACACATAAGGGCTGTGCATCACTGAAGTCTCCTTTTTTCTCTCAGTTTTTCAGTATTACCCTGCAGCAGTGTGAGTTTGTCATCCTAAAGCTACAAAACAATTTTGTTCTTATGCCAGATAATTTAAAAAAATTATACTAAAAACACAATGTGTTGGAAAAATTAATTGTGAGATCATAGCTCTGCGGAAAAAAAAGAGTAATATGGATTATCCACAGAGAGTTAACTTCCATGAATACTGCATAGCTGGGATACCTCTTCTTTTCTCTGATGTCATCTGTAAGAGATTATTGTGGTGATGTGTTTCATCATACATCTTACTTTAAAGAAAATAATCAATATCTGTTCTTCCCTTTGTCCCACATTTTCGTGAATTAACGTAAGGCTCTTTATCATTCTGGATGTAAGACTGAAAAACCCAGAGCTGTCACAGTCCTCCTAAACTCTATTTCAGGGTCAACACAAGGGTTGGTCATGGTTTGCCCAGCTAAACTGAAGGTATAGGAGGGCTACAAGGTTTTCCTGTAATCTTTCATAACCTTTTCCCTTTTAGCTTAAGCTGTGCTCAATTTCCTTGCAGTCTTGAGCCTTTTGTTCCTCACTTGCTTCAACTACATCTTGAGTATTCTGAGGGGAGAGAAGGAATTTGTTTGAAAAGAAAGTATGCCCTTTAGGTCTCTACTCTGCTGGAGGAAGGTTAATACATTGGCATAGAGGAAAGAACTAACAGTTCTGGCCAGTTATTTCTATGGCCTCTTTCACTGCAGTGTCTAAATGCATCACAGATATGTGTGTTTATTCTTATTGTACCACCCCACATGAAAACACAGAGACAAAAGGGATCTGTGCAGCTCAGACTGACAAAGTTGACAGTAAAACAGAAGACGATTCAAGTCTAAGTAACAAGTCCATGCTTCAGTGTGAAACCTTTCTCCCAGCTTTGCAGTGTTTGCCTGCTGTGGGTCCTGCTTTTTCCTGAACTGAATGGCTGTGGTTGGACCCTTCTATGCTGTGCATCTTGTAACACTGTGAGAACTTGTCAGGAAATTTTTGACACCTGCAAGCAAGTAGTACTCATCTGTGCACACAAGAGAACCCGTCAAGTCTTTCCTGAGATGTGAAAGAGGGTCTTGACTCCAAACCTGTTAGAAGTAGGCAATGTGTCAAACAGATAAGGAATATTCTGTGTGAAACTCACTCTGAATCAAGCTACATCAGGCACAAGAAAGACAAAATCACACTTCTTTTTCCTGAGATAAATTACAGAGAAACTACCTACAGGTTAGCTACAGGCTCACGTAATTGATGCTAATATGATAACTGTAGCAATGCCTGGACTCCAGCCAGAATAAAGCTGTGTTACATCATTGGTAGTTGATCTCCTGGCATTAATGGGTACAGAATGATCTCTTTCCCCTCAATACCCATTTATATTTTATCTTTGTCACTGTAAGATGCTGCTGTCTTGTCCAAGGGTGCTAGAATGTGTTTAAGTCATGACAGCTGTTATAGGTGGGAGCTATCTAATGATTTGGAACAGAAAAACGCCCTTCCATCCTTACATCTCATTTAATGGATTCAGATATTTGTTATGTTCTCTTCAAAGCTATTCTGTCAAAAAATACAATCACAGAACAAAAAAGAGCAATCACAGTCTCTGATGAGAAGCATCTGTGCTACTCTGGCCAGCATGGCAGTCAGGCCAAGTATACTTGTTTTCTTCGGTTTTAAGAGTACTTGCATCCTCACTCATGAATAACGTTTTCTAAAATCTCCTTTTACCCCAAAGTCTCCATCCTATTCTAATAAGTGAGGACCTGTCTGTATTTAATTACTTCTCCAATGGTAAGCAAAATCCTTGAGCACTGACCCTTCGGCAAGTAAATGTTAACAATATAGACCCCTGGTTGGCAGATATCCTTGGTGCCCAGGCTCCCACAGTCCATCCAACTAGTGATCCATTCTCAGTGGTGAACTCCAAAAATTTTGTGTATGGGTTCATTGCTATCTAAAACTCAAAAACGTTTAACCTGTCATCTTGTAACTGTGATTAATTGGGTACTTTTCCTCTACCAGATCTCTGGTTGCTGATTTTACTCCGTTCAACTGAACTAGAAGTGCTGAAGACATGTACAGCATATGTAGGCTCCACAACCTGTCATAGGTTATTTTGTGCACATACCAAAAATAGTTCCAGGCACCTCCACAAGCAGGTTAGGTTTGGCAGCACTGTACATAACATAATCAGTTCTGGACAATGTAACTTCTGTTGCTGTAGACACAGGTGAAGAATCAATGGCAAGATCTGTAAGGAGCAGAGGGGAGATTTGGGGCATGTATGCATATTTTGGTGAGAAGTGTCCACCCGTTTTCTGTATACTGTTATCCCCTGGGATCATGACATACTAGTCTAAATTATTTGTGGTGCTTTTACAAGAATTACTTCAGCATGCATTTAGTTAGAATAGACATCAGGGCTTAAAGATGGTTTAAAAAGTCCTTTTGAATGTTTCTCCATTTAGTAACCAAAATTGAAATGTTCCCTGGAAGTATGACTGCAGCAGTAAAATAGCGATGAGATTCTGGAAGGGCTGAACTGAAGGCCTGATTTCCTGCCAGCTTGTCTGCATGGTAAGAGGAGCCTATGCAGAAAGACTATTGGAGTCTGTCATGCTCAGATCTCTTCTCATGGGGCTGTCCTATCTGAGCAACTGGGGAAACCTTTCCTTCTGTCAAGGGAAGTGCTGGAATTTCTACATCAGATGAAACTGTAAATTCAGAGGTCTGGTCTTAATGTTGTCAAACATTAAGGTGTTTGATGGACTTTGGCTATAAAGAGACCATTTTATTCTTATTGCAATTCTAGACTATCCATGAGACAGGACAACTTTGACCCTCTGAGCCAAGGTCAAATCTGACTGCATCTCTTGCGCTAAAATGGCAAACCTTTCCCATTAAAAAGAGTAAGTGTTGTGAACACTGTTTTGTTGAAAAAGTCCAATTATGAGATGATTGCAGCAGGCAGTATTTCTCAATAAAATATCACTGGCAGGAATTAAACTATATTCTTTTGAAAAGTCACCATGTTAAAGAAAGCAATAAACAAAAGAAAAAACACTGTGAAATCTATAAAATTGTCCCTGATCTGAAGCATGTAGGAGGAATGCCTAACCTCAAAGTATTTTGCTCAGTAAGAAAAAGCTAGTGGAAAAGATAAAGGGATTTTAGAGGTACCAACAATTACCCTATTAATATGTAAGGTTTACATGTGTAAATGAAATATAGGATGTTTGTTTTCTAGATTAATTCACATAGTTTAGCATTCTTGTATTTCATTTCTTTTATTAATATAGTAGATGCCATATATCTTGGGGGTAAACCAAAACGTTGTTCTGGTGCCCTGTTAGAATTGTTTGACTAGATCAAACTCCCAGGGCTAAAATGATGATGTAGCTGTTTGTCTGAGATGGACACCAATTCCTAAAGCTTGCTCTAAAATGAGTGGCTGGAGCACATGTAGCAAGCTAATTCAATGGTGGCATCACCTTGTGCTAAAAACACTCATTTCTGTAGGGGCAGTTTTTTAGACATGAGATATTTTTCTCAATTTATTCCTACAGTAAGTAACAATAGTACTTAGCATGAGATTTGGCCATTTCTATTCACAAGAGCTCTGTAACATTTCCCATTAGCAGCAATCTGCTCACACCAATAGAGCAGCTATTTGATGCTGAGGCTGTTATGATAGGTACTTGAACATATAAATAGAAACATGCTTCATAAGTGTGACAGCATCACATGGCTGAATGCATAGAAGTGCTGAAGTGAGAAAAATTCTTCATACCCCAGAATGATCATTATGCTGATATTACATTCAGTGCAATGATGACCTCTAGAAGTGATAGGCCTGGTTAAACCCATGAATGAAGCACTAGTGGCAAGCTTTAGATTAAACCATGATTGTGATAAAAATGATGAAATTAATATTTGTGATGTAGATGTGAAAATTTACAGTGTTGCATCTGCACATGCCCATGACATTTTGTCTTCAGCTTCCTGGATGGTCCCAGAACTTCCTAGGTGATCTCTGCACAGCTGAAGGTGATGGACTCACTTGAGACCATTCAGTAGGTAGGAATTTCAGACCCTTTTGTGTTGTGACTGGATCAACTGATAGGCATTACTTGTCTTCTTCAATGTTTTCATGAACTCCCTCAGTGAAGGAACCCAGGGCAGTTCCAGTGACACTCCCAGAAGTTCCTGTAGGAGGTAGGGGAAATGAACATATTGTACATGAATAGTTTCAAATAGCGAGAAGAAACTGTTTCTGCAGATGCAGACATGTCTTTTGATGCATTAAAGATTCAACTAGGCATGTATCTAAGCAACCTGAACCATTTAGCAGGAGGTCAGATTTGAAGACCTTCCCACAAATTAATTTCTAGTTCTACTCTTTTTTGGGTTATTGGAAATTTTGTTGACCACTGGAATTTATGTGAGCTTTTCACTGCCTCCTACATTGTGCTTCTGGTTCTGTTTTGCATAGGAACATGGGATTGGAAGGGATCTTGTGAGTACTGTATGTTGTCCTTTTAATAACAAGAAATCCATTCAAGTTTCTTGCTATGTGATAAGAAGTGACAGACCTGGGCAAGAGCTGGTTGATTACAAATGGTTTTCTTGTAGGTTGCCTTCTTTCCCCATCGGAATGGTTTTTTACGGTAATCTTTGCAAAGAAGAATATTGGTAGAGTTTCTCTAAGAGATACAGGGGGAAAAAAAAAAAAAGGTCTTTGAATTAAAAGAAAAAAAAAAGAAAGAAAACCATGAACACCAACAAAAGCACCAAAATACATTTCGCTTTCTGACATTTGAAGAAAATCTATGACATCATAACTAAAAATTTTGTTGTATATTTTTAGTCACAACTTGTGAGAACTGAAACTCATAGCAGAGCTGTGACATGATGGTGAGTCTATACATGATTGGCTGGAGATGTATAGCACCACGTGCGCAAGGCTGTGGATGAATTTGACTTCCCTGCAGAGTAATGAAGGGCATGTTCTGCTGCGGCGCTGATTTCTTTCTGACAGCATGTCTGTTAGTGCTGCCCTGATGAGCTTTGATGATTCTCCACTCCTTCCCATACAGCCCCACCATTCTTCAGTCCTTGGCCCATCAACTCTCCCTCATGCTTCAAAATATCCTGAGCTCCCATCCCACTCTCTGCACCCTCGCTTGTTGATTTCCTCTCACCTCTCCCTGAATCTAGACAACCTCAGTTTCATGCCTCTTCAAATGGAGGATGCTTTACCTGTTATGGTAACAGTTGTGTCGGGAGTGTTGTGTCATCTCCTGTAGACGGATCTGGTCAAGAGCAATATTTTGCCAGGAGCTAAGAAAAACTTGACATAATTTATTGGCAAATACTGTGAGTTTATGAGACCTGCTCCATGGCAATGGAAAAAAAAAAAAAAAATGAATAGAAATTTGGCAGCAGGTTGTAGTTTCTTCCATTCAAGAAATTACTCAAATGTCAGAAATACTTAGAATTTATTTTTTTTTCTTTCTGTTTTACTTTTCCTTGTCTTCCTCACCGACCAGATACCACAATAGAGTATGACTCTATGCTGTGATGAAGACTGCAATTAGTAATTTTATATGAAGACTGCAATTAGTAATTTTATATGCAAGAAGAAACATCTCAAAAGAACAACGGGATAATTTATTTTCTGTCATATACATGGGCACGTATATGACAATGACATACTTCAAGATGAAACAGATATTTCCTGCTAAAACTGACCAATTCCACTTTCCTGCAATTCAGTATCATATTCTGTAGGTGTTCCAGACAGATTGTGCCAATGAAACTCTGGAGGCAAGTGTATTTTTATGTCTTTCTTGCACAGACCGTCTTATTCAAGAGATATAAAAGCAAGAATACTTTCTCTTGAAATCCTAATAAATGCACCATTTTTAGATATAGTTTGATTTCATGCTGTCTTGAAAGAATGATTGACTTCGATTTTTGAAACCCTGCACACAGCATAAATAGTGCAAAGCCACCTTTCTCATTTGTAGAGTATTATTATTGGAAACTTGGAAAGTTTTATTTCTATTTAATCTTCTGCTTCATGCCTCCACTGATACTGAAATCATTATCAAGTGTCATTTTGATGTGTTACCTCATGCAGCGAATTACTGAAGTCAACTGGAGAGCAACAAAGAGACTGAAGACCAGTCTGCTTGCAGACCTGTGTAGGTTCACTGATGTCAATACTACAAGACTTATCTATTTCCAACTTCAGTTCAACATAGTATAGACCGTTACTAAGTGTGTTAGCAGACTACAGATTTAAATTCTCAGCCTGTTCCAATGTCAACTATAGTCAGTGAAAGTCTGCACTAACTTAAAGAGGTTTTAGATCAGGTCACAGTTCTTGAATGTGGAATAGAAATGGGTTTATTATTATTATGTTTTATTTTTATGGATAATGGATACAAGATGAATACAAGAAAGTAAAATGAGTTAACTATCTAGACAACAACTGTATCACTGGATTGGAACATTCTGGCTGAAGCTGGAGTATGCATATGTAGTTGTCAGGAGAGACAGAAGGGGAAATGTCCCTTTTATCCTTGTTTTGTGATTGTTTTTCCTTTTGTAATTGGATTTCTTTTAATCTGATTTTGAAAGTTTAAATATCTAACAGAAATTGATTTGAATTTATATCCACTAAGAATCTGACCCAGAGGTTTTGGACATTTATGCTAAGAAGTAAAAAAGAGTTTATTCCCTGATTTACAGTGCAAAGCATGGCCATGGGTTGTACCAATTCCTCAGGACCCTGAGCTTCTTACTTTACCACTTACAAACACCTGGAACATTACATCAGTGACTTACTGGTTTCCAGCCAGTGAATTTTCACCCATGGTGATTGTCTTGGCACCTGTGAGAGCTGGGTGTGACTCTTGCCTATTCAGAAAACAGGGCATTAAGTGAAAAGGAAATAATGACTATGAATGATTTATCTGCAGTATTATTTCCTATTATGCATTTTGCAATTGCTTTAAATTTTCTTCTTCCAGGTCTTAACTAACCTTCTGAGTCCATGATCAATGAAAAACAGGACTGGACATGCAGATTCATGCAACTGTCCTGACCAAAAATCACATAATCACTCAGATGCTCACTGAATGAAAGATCATACAAATGATCAATAATTTCATTCTACCCTTTCACAAATTATTCAACAAGTTGATTACCCAATGTAGGAAGAATAATTTCCTCTGCTATTTTGTTCTGTATCTGACTCTCACAAGATTCATTTGAAGACCCACAGTTCTTGTAGCAGGAAACACAACTCACAGTTACTTCCTCTTCACCATCTCAATGCCAATCATGATTTTTATCAATAGTTATCACGCCAAAAATATTCTTTTTTCAAATTGAGAAATCACAGCCTGCTCAATTGCTCTTTGTACAGATATTTCCCATTTCAGTTTATCCTTCTTGCTTTTCTTGGAATATTTTCTGTTTCTAATTCAACTTATCTCAGATAGAGGATTAAAACTGCATGGCTTTTGAGACGTGGGCAAACTGTGGATTCACACAGTGGTAGAATTATCTTGTCTATTCTACTTTCCATTTTCCTACTAATTCCTAACATTTTATTTTTGTTTTTTGTTGTTCGCTTTGACTGCTACTGAACAATAAGCTGATGTGTTCATTGAATGATTTCTCTTCGGAGCACTAACACTTTGCTTAGAGCCCATCATTAAAGATGTGACATTAGGACTACTTTAGTGCTCATCACTTTACGTTAATCTGTACTGTAAGCTATCTGCCACTGTGACCTACCTAGGTGTTCAGTTTTGTAAACTGTGCAGTTCTTCACAGAGAGCTCATTTACAAATACGCTAACAAGAACCATTTCCCACACACATGGCTGTGGATGTCCACTGGTTCCTGACCTCCATTGTATGAATGGGCTGCTCACCGCCAAGAATTACAAAAGAGTGATGGAATTTGTATGTCCCTGAGAAGCAGAGGATAACAGAAAACAGAAAAAATCTGTGGGGTTATGTTTCGTACATGGTTGTTTTCCTAACGAACATTGCATGACTGTCTGTGACTATATTTCTTATCAAACACTTGTTGTTTGTAGAGTATAGAGAGATGCATTATCTGTTCCTACAGATGAGGAAGTCCTCAACCTAGATCCAGAACAGCCTGAGGAATTTAAGTATTTTGTGTCATACATAGCCAAGACCCAAGTCATGCTGGAGTGCATCCACAGGACAGCCTAGACAGGCAGTGTGATACAAGTGCTGTTCTAAAGATTACGGAAACGTTGACTGTTTTCTTCTGGGATATTTGCAGGATGATTTATGTAGTATTCAAATGTTCCTTCAGCAATTCAGAATAACTTAATGTTCCTTTAAAAGTACATGGAACATCAGAAAAGTTCTGGAAGAAGCTCAGCCTGTTCCTGTTTCACTAAGTTTCTTTCAGTTTAAGTGGATTATCGTAACACAGTATTGACAATTGCCGAGGCAATTGCACAGGGTACAACTCTCTCCATCAGCTGAGCAGAGATAATTAGATTGAAATCCTGGCTGCATTAGTTTAATCCAATACAGTACCAAGATGTACAATCAGTGATACATCATATCATCTCAGCACTATGTCAAATCAATACCTGTTCTCAGCAAAAAAAAAAAAAAAAAAAAAAAAAAAAAAAAGTGCAGGACATGCTGGAGATATGACTAATGGGAATGCTTTTTGGAGCGTGTGTTTGCACTGCAAGGAGTAATGACAATTGGTTTCATCTGGAGTAATTACAGCTAGACCACTAGTTGGGTAATTACTCAGAGGAAATTCTCTGAGGGTAGGGAAGCAGATCTCAGTTTTGCGCTGAAAACATATCTAATATGAATTCCTTACATATGGAAGAAAAAATATCCTCTCCCAACAGGAAGGCAATAAAAACAGAGTAACAGAAAGACGTATTTATTCAGGACCCAAAGAAAGTTGTGTTTCCTAGGTGATACATATATATATATATTTCTGAATTTTACAGCGTCAGTTTTGGTCATCACAATGCCATGAACTTCTTGAACAGATTAAAGAGAGCAGGAAGGTGGTTTTGACAAAGCACTCTGTCATCTGCATTACTAATGCACCATGTCTCAGAAGGAGCAAAGTATTATGTACTTCATAAAGTATGCATACAGTGAATGCAATTTATGATACATACTTCATGAAACATTGTGAAAATGTTGTATCTTGAAATTATCTTAGAATGGTTCTGACCTCCAGGAAGGCCTTTGCAAGCAGAATGAATGTGTTAATTCAAGAACATGCCTAGACTATGAATTCAGGATGTTCTCTGAGAAGGCAAGGAGGTATTTTACATTTGATACTTAAGACTGCAGTTCCAGAAAGCAATTGAGTAGGGACAGGATGTTATGTACTGGAGCTGTATTTGATAAAGTGTTCCCTATTTTCAAAGCATTTCTGCCATTGGATTAAGGAGCCAAGGAAAGGGGAATTTTGACAGAAGAAGAGAAAGACCAAGTCAAGATGTGTTGCCAAGGCTCTTCTATTAGATTAGAAGACTAGAAGACTGGTCTTTAAATTAATACTATCCACAGATCTTATAAAACATATATTCCTTTGGTGTTTGTTTGGTTTTTTTTCCTTTTTTTTTTTTTTTTTTTTTCCTGTATTCCCAAGCCTGCCTTTAAATAAATTCATAACTGTGGCACAGTGTGAGAACTTTTGCTATTTTCTCTCCTTATAACCTATATGAGATTCAGTTTGCAGGGAAAAAAGAAAGCCATCTTTCATTGAGATCCGTCAACAGCTATGTAAAAATGAAATACTTCACACAAAGAGATACTAGTGTGTTTTACTTTGAAATATTAGTACCTTCTGTGTGTGTAGTGGGATTGTGAAACAACAGTTTTCAGACAGAACTTGGAAGTTTCCAGGTGGGAATCATAGCATGGGCTCACTGCAAATTCTGCTTCAGGCTTGGTGGAGGACTCAAGGCCTTCTGAACTACTCAACTAAACTTGTTTTTGATGAAACTTTACTTCATAACATTTTACATCTCTGTATTGCCATTATCAGAACAGTTAAGTCTACCCTGAGGAATTACTGTTAGGATTAGTGTATGTATTCATGCTTCCAGTAAATAAAGAACATTTTATCACAGATCTTTATTATAAATAAATAATATCTGTATAGAATACAGTATCTAATGTCTGGATCAGCGCAGAGTGGGCAGATTAGGTCTGAGCCAAAATACCATAGTATATTTCATTGGCTAAGCTACCTCTTAACAGCGATTGTATTTTTAGCAGTGATGGCAATAATAATTCCTTTAGTAAATCACAATACACTCCCTAAACAGAAAGAGCTTTGCAATTTCCAGAGTGAATGGAAAAATAATTTTGTAGGATCAGTAAAGATAACAATAATTGTTACAGGATTTATTGCAATTTATGTGAAGAACCTCAGTTGCTCATGGTAGACTGTCAGAATACCATGAAATTGGAGGCCATAATAAGCCTAAGTGTAGCATAGTTTAAAAGACCAACTTTTTGTTGCTAAGAAATACAAGAGCTTATAAAGAGGTGAAGTGACTTCTTCAGTAGCAACGAAGATCCCAGTGCCGCAATGCCATGTCATTTCTTCAAGACAAGACCGTGAACATTGTCCAAGAGTCACTCAGAACTAAGTAAGTTCTTACTGGTAAGTGGAAAAAGCTTCCTCAACCCCCAGATTAAAAAGGCTACTGACATTCCAACACAGAGTGACAGTAAAATACTTCAGTTGATGTTTCCAGCTCTATAGATAGACAGGCAGTTCTTTAGTCCATTACCTACTTGCTTACTTTGAAGACAACATGAAATTGTATCGTGAGCGTTGGAAGCAACCAGCCTTACTGGACCCCTTTACCCTTTAGGACTGAATCCCAAGGGACTCTTTGTACCAGTGTCCTGAACAGTTCAAAGTCTGCCCTCCAGAAGTCCAGACAGTTTTGCTGCCCCCCTCCTGACTTCACCAAGAATTGAGAACTCTACCATTTTGCTGTCACTCTGCTCAAGACAGCTCCCGACCTCCACATCTCCCACCAGTCCACATCTACATATTAATTTAATATGAGAAATCCAATTAATCTTCTTGTCCACATACTGCGTAATACAGAAAGGGCAGAAGCTTTTGACTCACGTTGAGTGTTGAATGTGTGCAAAGAAAATTTTAATTATTTTTTTACTTTTCCTGAATGCTTTTTTGAATTACAAGGCAGTTTTCATTTTGTCAACCTTAAAAGCATGAAAAAGCTGAGGAACATCTTGGCAAGGTTGTTATCTCCAAACCCTGGAAATGAATGAGTCTGAAAATGTTTATCTTATATTTGAAGCTTTTCAGTATTTTACGCTGCAGTTACTTATTTGCTTAAGATAGGGATAATGAAAAGACATTTTCAATAAACGAATACTTAATTCTCTTACTCTCCTTTCACAATAACAACTTCTACAACGTATTAAAATTAGAATAATGAAAGCTTGCAAAGCTTATGTTGATGGAATTCAGCGACTTCTTCCTGAAAATAGTGTTCAAAAAATTCAAAGAATTTCTGAAGGACCAGAGCTTAACAAAAATCTGGACGCCTACTGCATTCAGAACAATGTGTGAGCAACTCCATTCTTTGTATGCAAACCTGTATTTTGGAATGGACTAAGATTTTGCCTTTGGGTCATAGTTCTCTCCTATTAGTTAATTTCATTTATCTATCTATTTATTTATTTTTGCAATCAAACATCAAATATAGCACTTGAAAAAATATTTTTCTTTTGTGAACAAACGTTGGCACTTCAGAGAGAAGTACTGAATATTGATTCTTTTGAGGTGATGCTTCAAATAAAAGCTACTCTTAGTTGCATACATAAAGATTTCAATGAACTGATTTAAAAAGAAGAGGATCAAAATTGGAAATACAATTTCAAATTACAATTTTAATTTTATGACAATGGAATTGTTGAGATTAGGATTGGTAGAAGTATGCAGTTGAAGAAAAATACATGACATGCAATTAAAAAAAAACGTTTTTTTGTAAAAGTTCTTTCTTGCCCTTTATTCTTCAGACCATTGTCTCTAAGACTAGAGCTAACTTTATATGTCTCTAAACTAGCATTTAAATCTAAGAACTCGCAATTCAGGAAGTCAGTGCAATATCATTGACAGAGCCCAAGTAGCAGGTGAAAAGGGATCCAATGCTAAATGCTGCGCAGGGTGACTTTGTGCTGCCTTTGTTTATCTGCTTTTGCTTTCAACATTATAATCAGGAATGAAACCTTTTATCTGGTTAGAAAAACACTTGTAGTGTTTTAGAATTCAGGCCTTTCTAATGTTGAAAAGGAATCATGGTAGAGCTGATAAGTTCAAACACTTCATGTTGACAATTGTGTGTGATTTAAAATAAAAGTTTTATGATTTTCTTTAAAGGCACTCCCTTTGATTCCTACATTCTTGCTTTTAATTCTCTGCCCTTTCCATCTTCCAGATGCAACTGTGGGTAGTGACTTGCTCCACCAAAAGGATGGATGAAATGTATATGGCTAAAATAAATCTCCAAAATAATTCACTGGAGGAAGGACAGTCTCTGGAGCCAGACCTGCCTGCAGCTCAGGCTGAGGGTTGATTTTAGTGAGAAGTTTCAGCAGACATAGACCAGTGTCCCACTGTCTCTAGTGATGGCGTAAGCAACCAGCATTCCCAGCACTGGCCTAGCCTGGCAGACTGCTACACCACTGGGCTTTGACAAGTAGAAGAGAATTGCTCAGAAGCTGTATCTATCTGACGGTCTTAAAAGGAAATCTAAAAGGATCATGGATGTGGTTCCAGGGAAAGCCTGATTATTTTCATTAACCACTTGTGAAGTACTTACATGACTAATGTGAAAAATTATAATTTACAGAACATGATTTTCTAGTGAACCATCACAATGAACATGTCACTCAATGTAAGTACTGCGGGATGTAACCATCTATTTAAGATTTTATAAAAAAGGGTCATGCATCAGCATGGTTAGCCGTCTAACTTGTTTCTCTCCAAGGAGCAGCATCCCTTGTAGCATTGTATAAAGGTTGAGCATACACTTGTTTCTAGATAAGGAATCCATTATAAAGAAGCTCCTTAGTTATAGTGTACTCACACCCAGGGCAGAAAATCCTGGGAGTGAGTCATCTATCTAATCAATCAAGCAAGGGCAGGGAAAGAACCATGAAGCTTTAGAGCAGGAAATTCAAACTAAAATCAAGACACACATTGTTCTGGTAGGAGTGATTGAAACAAGCTATCAGGAGAAGTGACGGATTCTCCATCTTTCAATGTCTTCCAGAGTGGGCCATGTTCTCTGAAGATTGTGTTTTGCCAGTTGCAAGTTACTCAAAGGACAGTTTGAAGGACAGTAACTGATAAGCTGAAGATCTTGCTGTACTTCTTAAGGGTAAGACACAAAATAGAGATATGCAATAACTTTGTTTTGCAAAATAAGAGGGAAGAGGAACAATAAAGACAACAGCATAAACTGAAGCCTGAGAAGAGTAAAGATCCTGTACAGCTATACATGAAACAAATTGGCCATGTAATATAAATAAATACCTCACTTACCAACAGACCATAATTAGAGGGTGCTAGAAGGATGTATGAGTTTCTCTATGATGCTTTACATGCAAGATCCTCTACTAGCCTAAGTGTGTAATTATTCTGATGCAATATGCATGAAACAGAATAAATCCACAGAGCTGCTGCATGAAGACAACTGGAGTAGTATCTAATGACAAGGAACCCCTTCTATATGCGAGGCTGGGGATCTGAGATATAGATTAAAAACTGTGCTGTAAAATGTGTCAGTGTCATTTGTACAACTAGAGCACAGAAGGCATATGTAACAGGTGCCTATTTGAGTACACCTGTTTTTCCAGACAAATCACAAGTTTTTTAGGTGTAATTCTCTGACAGGCATGCTACGTGTTCACCTGCTGTATAGGAAAGAGCTTGCTACTTTACCACAGGGAAAGATATGTACCTCAACATAGGGGTTCAACTGATGAAATAACCGTATCCCACAGAGCTGGTAATGACATTTTCATCTAGGGGGAAATTACTGATGTGCAGCCCTGCCCACGTCCACAGCTCTCCTGTCTGGTTTGGGAAGGTAGGCAGCAAGGGTGAAATAAATAGCTGACGTGGCAATGTCTGGTTGTCTCCTTGAAAATGGAAAACATGACCACCACATAGATGCAACTCCAGGCTGTTTTTGTTTGTTTGTCTGTTTTGTTTTGTTTTTGTTTTTTGTTTTTTTTTTGCTAAGAAAATCATAGAATCATAGCATTGTTTGAATTGGAAAGGACCCTTAAAGGTCATCTAGCAGTGAACAGTGACACCTACATCTAGATCAGGTTGCTCAGAGCCCCATGCAGCCTCACCTTGAATGTCTCCAGGCATGGGGCATTCACCATCTCTCTGGGCAACCTGTGCCAGTGCCTCACATTGTAAAGAACTCCTTCCTTATGTTGAATCTAAATCTTCCCTCTTTTAGTTTGAAACCATTTCCTTTTGTCTTGCCACAACAGATCCTGCTAAAAAGTCTGAAAGTCCTTACGTACACCCTCCTTTAGATACTGAAAAGCTGCTCTCGGGTCTCATCCGATCCTTCTCCAGACTGAACAGCCCCAGCTCTCTCAGCCTGTCCTCATAGGGAAAGTGTTTCATTCTGTGGATTACTTTTGTGGCCCTCCACTAGATGCCCCCCAACAGGTCCATGTCTCTCCTATACCAAGGATTCCACATCTGGACTCGGGACTCCAGAATGGCACTACAAGATAAATAGGAGAGGGAGCAAGACTTCAGTGACTGAACAATAAAGCTCCAAAGTCTATGCAAGGGCTTTAATCCAACAGTAATATTTGTTTCTAAATTTAGTCTCTTTTTTTTTAATAGAACCTTTCTAATTTGCCATTTTTCTTGTACTGCTAAAATCTTCATCATTATTATTATCTTGCAAGGGCTCAGATCTTTGTCATTTCCCTGGCATTACCATTACACTCAAGAAATCGTTGGAAGAGCACAGGCTACTCCAAGCTGTTACAGATTCGCAATTAGTACAGAATCTTATTGATTCTCCATGCATTTTTTTTCTTTCTTTTTTTTTTTTTCCCAACACTTGAGCTGTATAGTCAGCACAGTCAGCCTGGAATATAATTGTTTAGCACTGAGTTTAAATCGAAAGTACTGTAGCTTGTTTTCAATACGGTTTGCCCCAAAGAAAAGTGGATAGCAGGAAAAATTTACTCAAATATCCCAGAATTTGAATTCTGTGTCTGAAAATTCACTGTTTTTCAGTCTTGAAAATTTATTTTTTGTCCCATAGTAGATAGGCATTTTTTTGTGAGATGCTTTTAAAATAGAAGTTAGAGATTTTTTTTTTCCTTCTAGATATTCAATAAGCAGGACCTCCTTCTAAAGCATTTTATCCTATCCTTTCTCCAAGCATGCCCTGTGAGCTATCTGTGCAACCTGGCTGTCATACAAAGAGAAGATAGATAGATAGGGTGATAGTTATGTGAAATGTTCGTAATAAAAGAAAAAGCCCCAAACTCCCTAAGACTGGAGTTGCGAACTCTTTGCCTCTCTGAATGTTAAAGGTTCAAATCTTTGACCAGCTCATTCTCTTGAAGCTTGTTCTCTTTCTGGTAAGCCTAGGCAGGCAGAGGCCTCAGAATCCCATCTTATCAGTCTGGGTTATGTTCAAAATAGGAGCGAGTTTTGAGTAAACTCCCAAAGAAAGCCACACAGTCAATCTCCTTAAGACTTGGTTAGCTGGAGCCAACTCAGGAAGAAGAAATTAGCATTTGTCAGGCATTTTCCCCCAGTTTACAGCTCTCTAGCTTTAAGGTGGTCATTGAAGGCCTACTCAGAAATGAGTCTGCCTCCCTGTTTTTAGAGTTGTTATATATGGGATGTGGTTCACCGGCAATGTACACTCTGTTGCATCTTGAATTAGGTAGCTTCTTAGTGGACTGTTCTTTGAATGTTGTCTGTGGATTCATATGAGTACATCCTTCCCTGGGGATGTAGATAATCTTCTCCATTCTCATCAAGGGGAATGTGATTGCAACAGAGTGCAGTGTGACAGATGTGGGTATTACAGACTGTCAGTGCCTTCGGAATGACTCAGGCATTAGTTTTCCTTCCTACCAAACACCAACAGAATGTTCTGTGCATCTCTGTGTTGTAAATTATCATCATGTACCAGTTCCCATTCATCCCCACACCATATTTTATCCAGGCACCAATAATTGTATGTTACGATGTATACAATTCTTTCTTCATTTCTTTGTCTGCTCATTTACTCCTGTCTTCCTTTCCCTGCTATCGTTGCAACTGTGTGTTTCTATTGGTTTTCAAATGGAAGTCTAGATGTGCATTTATCAAGTATGCCATCCAATCTTTCATTTACTGCCTTTTAATGCATTTCTGAATTCTGCATTTTTTTCCTATTAACTGCCTTGAACCTCTGTGCCTTTTTATTGTATGTTAATGTAACAGTTCAAATCACACAGCTCATAGCTCACTTCTCCTCGGAGTCCATTCTTTTATTATTACAAATGTGTAGCAAAATTGGAGAAGCACTCTGCCTTGCAGTACATTTTACACTTACATGAACATACAGTCTGAAGGCTTTTTATTCCTAGAGGTTCCACTTTCTTGTAATTCATTTTGTGCTAAGTAAAATGAAAGGCTATCCATTTTTCCTCTGACTTAGAAACCAACAAACAGAAGAGAGCTCAAAAATGAAAGCAAATCTCCGTAGAAGTTTAAATGGCTTTTTAATGGAAGAGAAGAACAGTAAAAACAAATAGCTTTTTACATCCAAATGCAAATGGAACTAGAGGAACCTAATGTGCATGTATCTTTTATACATTTAAAGTTATTCTGTTAAATATAAGTAAGTCCTACTTTTTCCCGTCTCATTGAGCAAGGTTGTGCCAATATAGCAGAGAAATGATTCATGAATATTCTTGTGTATAAGTGCAACTCTCCAATTGCTTTCAAAATCCCATTTTGTGTGGCTTACTTAGAGATGTAGGCAGAGGAGCAAGATACACAGTCTGGGAAGTGACAGGTTCAACTTCTACAGCCCACCTGCCTGAGCCCCAATCAGCATGTAACGCACCCTTGTGAATACTAAGCACAGCCCAATCTCTAACTTCTTAAATATTGTAGCATTCAGCTTTTAATCTCAGTCAACCAAATCTGACAGCAGTAGCTGAACACTGGATTTTGTCTTCCATATGCTGCAGAAGGGCTGCAGAACTACTTTGCAAGTCCTGCCCAGTCCAAAGCACAGACTGAATCTTAGTGGGATTGTATTCAGAGTTTCTTGCAAGCATGTGTGTGTATGCTGGCAGCAAATGCAAGTCTATCAAGTGAATCCCCTAGTCCAGCTTAGTCCCAACCCTTACAGGGTAATGGTCCATTCTGGTCACTCTTTAGGAACAGCATTATCACAAGGAGAAACAGGCCACTTCCCACAGCTCCTGGCATCACAACCATTGCATGGTTCAGCCCTCAGGACATTCTGTGTCCATCCAGCCATGGCCCTAAAGGAAATGGGGGGCAAGCCTCTTTCTAATTTCTACTTTCTGTTGTGAATATGTTCATAGGCGAGGTAAAATGTATTGCCTCCATCTCAAATTAAGACACACTCCATACTCTCAGTATTGATCTTAGTCTAATACCATTCAGTTCTCCATACCTGAAGATTACCTGAAAGAAGCAAAAGGACTCTTCTTTCACTGTGGGGCAGAGGAGAGGGAACATGTTGTTTCTTCAGGGAAGAGAAAAAAGGGGATGTGGCTCCTGGCTCCAGTCAGATACTACAAGAACTGAGCATAAGGTTTGCCCCTACGTGCTCTGAGAACAAAGAAGTGGCTAAGATTTATTCGCAGATACAAAGACGGCTCTGAAAGTAATGCCTCCTATTTTATTACGTTGGCCCACAATGTCAGAGGGAGATGTTGGTGGTATGACAGTAGAGGTTGAAACTTTCCACCAATTTTCTATTACATTTAATGTGTGCCCACGTGACCAAGAAGGCCAATGGCATCCTGGCATGCATTAAAAAGAGAGCAGCCAGCAGGTTGAGGGAGGTTTTCTTCCCCTTCTACTCTGCCTCAAGGCCACATCTGGCATAGCATGTCCAGTTCCAGGCTCCTCAGTTCAAGAAAGTCAAGGATCTTATAGAGAGAGTCCAGTGGAGGGTCACAGGGATGGTGAGGGCATGGAGCATCTCCTTTAACGAGGAAAGGCTGAGTGACCTTGGGCTTTTGAGCCTGGAGAAGAGAAGGCCAAGAAGGGATCATATCAATGATCATAAATATCTAAAAGGTGAGAGTCAAGTGGATGGGGCCAAACTCTTTTCAGCAGTGTTTAGTGACAGAATAAGGGGAAGTGGGCACAAAATGGAACATAGAAAGTTCCATACATGTACATGAAAAAAAAATTTCTTTACTTGTGAGGGTGACAGAGCACTAGAGAGCTACCCAGAGGTGTTGTGGAGTGTCCATCTTTGGAGATACTGAAATCCCTACTAAGCATTTTCCTGTGTAACCTACTGTAGGAAACCTTCTTTAGCTTGGGGTTGGACTTGCTGAGATCCAGAGGTTCTTTCCAATCTCTGTGGTTTAGTGATTGAAACATCACTACAGAGAAAGGAGAATCACGGGACTGTTACACATTCCTTCCTAGTTGCAGTCCTTAGTCCCTGTTGGTGTAAATCAGCACAAAGCTCCTGACCTCACCACAGCAAAGCTAATTTGTACCATCTACAGTTCTCACTGCTTATTCACGTTGCCTATCATTCTCATGTTATACAGTAGTGCTGTTGGAGCCTCAGTCACCCCTGAATCCACTTCATTATTTTGGGGTCTCTGTCAGCACTTTTCTTTTAAAGTGTTACTGGTTTTATATCTTCTATGCTTGTGCTGTAGATTCCCAACTTTAAGTACTCTACCTTCAAAACTCCATTTGCAAAAATCTATTTTGTTAGAGTGTTGCTGAGGAGAGGTGAAGCAAGAGGTATCCTTGGCTACTTAGAAAGTTGCCTTTAGAAAATAAAAGAATACGCTAACCCAGTAAATGCATCCAGGAGAGGATTAAATTCAATTTTAAGGGTAATATAGAATCTGGGGTAGTATGACTGTGTTCTTCTCATTGGCACCAGGACGCTTAGGATATCTGAGTCTGAGACACTATTCTTTCTTGCCCTCCTTAGACTTCACAGAGGACCAGAGAGGCAGACCTTAAAGACGGAAATATGTCCTAGGAAGTGAGCTCACATGAGCTGAACTGCAGTAACTGGCCAAATGGCTGCTCCCTACCAAAGATAGATGTGAACTAAAATGCAGGAGCTAAATGGAGGAATTTAGGGTAAAATATTTCATTTCCATCTAGAATAATGTAAATAATGTGGGCAGGTACTGTGCCCAAGCTGCCCCCACGTGAGCAAAATCTAATGGTAGTTATCTCTCCCAAACTTCAGTACAAGGAGGCAGGAACAGGTAGGATGCTGGTGAAAGTTTAGTCTGTTTTGCAGACCAAATTTTCAGAGATTCATCCCCAAAGTTTGCAAGCTGCTTTATTAGATAATTTCATTCTTTAGTGCTCCTGCCTTCAGTGATATCTGTTTCTGTCACTGCAGCACTCACCTATGGCAAGATCACAATGCCTTGGCAGAGGCCTCCACAAGAAATGCCTCCCAAGAGTAGATGGTAGTTAAAGCATTATGAAGCAGTGAAGAGGGTAACAGCCTTCATTAGCACATTGCATTAGCTTGTGTGACAGATGACTCTTCTTTCCATGGGAGTCCCAGCAACAAAAGCTCCATGTGACCAAGTGCTAATCACGATGGTTTATTTGCAGACCAGTCTTCCACTCATCATGCCTACATCATTTCTCCACCTCCAACTGCACCCAATATATCTATCCCCTATATCCCCTGATGCTTTGGGAGTCTAAGAGCAGAAATACCGTAACTTACCATCATACACCTTCTCAATCTATCGTTATAATCTTGTTTGCCACATAATTTTTGTTCATGAGGAAGTTCTAGTGCACATCCTCTGCTTGAAGTTTTAATTTAGTTCTTAGTGAGACAAATCTCATTTGGTGACTAATTTAGGAAGTGAGACTGGATAAAAGTCAAATAAGGTCTCAAAGGTTTGGCCCTGAGTTTGGCCCTGAGTGATGATGCAGATAGGAAAGGTAGGCTGAGGCGGGTGGGGGGGGGGGGTGAAGTTCTGGTTTGCATAGACATTTTCTTCAGGGATAAATACATTCAGAATATTTTTTAGATTTAGCTGAATAGAGTATAATGCTGCATTTGTCCTCAGTTTTTATCATAACTAACTGAGAAGTGAAAAATTGCCTCATCTGTAAGGGCTCTGAATGTAATGAGCAAGAATGAGCTTCTCTTTGTCAGTCCTAATAGCTTTGTCTCTGAATGGACAGCAGGGCTGGGGGAAACGTCACTTGTTCCAGCAGTTACAGAGTAGCACTAGTTAACCACAAGTTTATCCCCACAACTCAGCTAGTTAGTCAGAAATAGACAACTTGATATAGACAATGGTAGGCTGTGGAGCGTCAGTTACAGAAATATGTGTAGCTATAGATGTACATAAGAGCTGCAGTGTACATAAATTTGAGAGAACAAGAAGGCAAAAAAAAAAAACAACAGCCTACAAATATAGCTGTTCGTTTGGTTGTTGTATTCCATCATTTTAAATATATGAATTAAGGCTTCAATTGAACTAAGTTTTGCATAAAGTAACACTAAATTTTCTTGAAATATCTGTACTAATATATTAATACATACATATAAAATGAAGAAAATATTATTCTGTATTCTAATATTATATACCATATTCACTGAGAGGTAATATTTAAGTTCACAAGTTCATCCTGAGCAGAACTGAAGACACCAAGTCCCCAAGCCCATAGGTTTATTTAACCTCTGAACTTGCATAGGAGGAGTACATGTTCTTACATACCACTAGATGGTGACTTCTGTAATGAGTTGTTGACTTTTATCCTACAATATATTTCTCTTGTTATCAGAATGGAGCAGAAGCATGATTTTACTACCTGTATTTTTGATAATTTCTCTCTAAATATATTGCTATAATCATTTTGACTGTTGGAAGAGTCTAGTGGATAGCTATGGAAAAAAGGAGGTGAACATCATCCCTGTCAGATTGTCTTTATTATCTCTGCAATTATGTTTTTGTTAACACAGGCTGTATGATGCCACTTACAAATGATCAGGCCACAATTCATTTGCCTGAGACAAAAAGATAATCTAATATCTTCATTCAATTATGAATGCCACATGCATAATCTTTAATTAGAAAAGAGTAAGCCTTCCTGTGTCAGGCAAAATGTCTTCCCCAGTGCGTGCTGTGTTTCCACTCAGAGCAACCTCTCATGTTAGCTATCTGCTATTAAAAGGCTACTTCAAAATCCTGCTTGGCACCTTTCCCTACATGGCTGCAGTAGCAAGATCAAACAAATGCAATTTGTTTGTCAGCTGAGCCTCACTCTTCAGTTGGACAGGAATCACTCTTATCAACAGGCTGTACCAAAGAGCCATTTGCCACTTACCTCCAGCGACACTTGTTGCTATTAATACCCTTCACCTGACGTAAAGGGTTAGAAAGCCTTTGCTTCCAGATAAGTGGTGAAAATACATTGATGACTATACTCTGAATAACAAAAATAAGATTTCTTTCTATCCTATTAATGCATTATTCAGATTGGAAGCCATTTATACTGGTGTTTGACTCTTTTGTGCAACACACTTTGCATTTCTACAAAACTTTCTAGAGCTCTGGGGATCTCTCCAGTTGTTTAACACAGGCTGACAATCTTTATCTTAACAACACCTAATAATTTATCTTAACAACACCTAATAATTTATCTTAAATTTATCTTAACAACGCCTAATCTTTATCTTAACCACAACTAATAATAATGAATTTATTTAAGTTGCTCCTTATTTAGCAGACTGTAGCATATGATATGGTTTTCAAAAGCATCTGAAGAATGAGATGCTCTTAAATACTCTTAAATTCCTGATAATCAGACCCCTTTAAGGAGATTTAGACTTGTAATCACAAATCACTTTTGGTCTATAAACTGATTCCCTTTCTGTAAGCATTCAGTGGATAGTTTGCAATGGATGCTTCTATAATAGCTTGAGAGTTTGTAGCCCAGGATTGTGAAGAGATATCCCATTGCTTTACTTGTACTGTCCTACTGGATGATGCCACCATTATAGAATGCCTGCTCTCTCCACCAAATCAAATTTTCTTTTCTCATCAAGTAAACTTCAGCCTACAAACTCGGATTTGTTTTCTAGGAGCATTAACACAATCTAGTTTGCCTTATACAGGTGTTTATGGAAAACCAAATCAGGGCTTTACTGGATCAAAAGGTGTCTGAAGAGCCATCTGAGAATTTGTCTCCTGGTCTTTACCCACCTCTGCGGTTGATCCATTTATTAAAAAACAGATTTGTTCATGGCTGGACTCCAGGCATTTTCTGGTACAGTGTTTATTAATGTCTTGCCAAGATGAAACATTTCTGAAACAAGATTAGCATCAGTATTTACAAGCAAAGGGTTAGCTCTAGAAATAGCTCAATCAAAAGATGTCAGAGAAGGCAACCATTCATGGGAAATTATTTGCAAAGGATACATTCTTCCTTCCCTAGTTATGCTTAGAGCTTTCTTCCCAGCATCAGGTTGACTCTCTAGTTATAAGCATAAATGAGGAAAATACATATTTACCCTATAGAATACAGCTCTTTATCTTCTGCTTCCTTTCTGCCAGCATAGCTGCCTATTGATTTCTTAACCTGTGTATTTCTCATCTATTGACTAATGACAAAGCCTTAGCTGTGTCAGTGCTGTCAAAGCAGTGTGTGTTTATGCCACACTGAAGTGGTAAGAGGAATTTTACTTTTTTTTTTTTTTTTTTTTAATTGAAATAATCTCTGTCTATGTCTTGCTAGGAAGAGGCTGCTCTTGAAATCAGCTATTTGAGGACAAGGGGGATGGGAAGAGTTGTCCTGGAACAGCAGGATGTTTGGAGATGTACAGGAGCTATGCTAAGACCATACATACTACATTAGCCAAGAACTAGTGATGTCCAAAATATGAGCAGAATTTTTATTCTAGCCCTCCACCCTTGCAAAGTATGTTTTTGGGGAGATTGAGCTGCCCTTTATTTTCTGTTCTGAGGATACAGTTAACATATTGGGCTTTTGGATTAGTATACAGTCAAGTTTTGTAAATGCAATCCAGTTGATTTGCAGTGCCCTGCTGTGAGACTAGTGACATCATAACCTGAGCTCATTATGTGACCAAAACAGGCTTCAGGCAGAGTGTGTGTCCTCTGAAGCAAACTAACAAGAAAAAAAACCCCAAGCAAATAACCAAACCAAAACAAAAACAACAAATCTCAAGCAAAAGCAGAAAGCAAGAAATCAACTGCATAGAGAAAAAGTTTTAAACAAGAGGTTTGACTAGACTCTAATCAATACTCTAACTCATGTCACTAAAACTTATCACACAAATGTTGAACCCTATCACACACACACGCACACGCACACGCACACACACACAAAGCAATATCTTAGAGGGCTATAATCTAATCAAGAAAATGTTCTAAATCTGATTTGCTTCTACCAGCTGGCAATTTTTAAAGAAAGATATGCTATGGTAAACTATACCTGTGAGTGCCTTGTAAATAAGCTTCAGCTGAAGAGTTAATTCTTGTATAAAATGTGCATAGCCTAACTAGAGGTCATGTGATTTTCTGTTTTCCTGTTGTACAAAGTATCTGGAAAAAATAATGTGATATGTTGCTCCTACTAATGCTGTACCCTGTCCCTTCATTTAATTACTGCAATGAATCTTAATCTGTCTTTGTTTAGCAACAGCTAGGTTAGGAATGCTTATCTGGATGCTTGTAATAGAGATGGCTGTTTTGATCGCTAAACTCACCATCTTTTCTTTGTCAGATAAAAATATCCAGCATTTTATTGTAATCTAAATGGGTGCTTTATGGTTCTGCAAAATACAATTGTGTATTACTAAGGCAGAGGCAAAAATATTTGCTACAAAGGAATATTTTTGTAAACAGTGTAAAAATGAAATTCAGCGTCTAGAACATTTAGCACTGTTCTGTTTGTAAAAATGTCACAGCTGTGTTTCACATTGTATGAAGCACTTACATAAGCATTTAGTTCACTTATATCGAGCTACATAAAAGATGACGCAATAATTAGATCTGAAACAGATAGAAGGCCTACTTTAGATAATACACTGTCACTAAAATAGCATATGCTGGCTTCCTTCAATTCTGTGTTTTAGTCTGTAAAGCTGTACTTTTGATGAGATGACAGTTACTGAAAATAATAGAATAGACAAGATTTACACAAACTTTTCTGAAACAGAAGCTCTTCAGTTTTGCCTTATTGCATTTTTATAGGCATTGCCGCATGTTCATAGAGCTCCACATGGAATTTATTGATTGTAATTCTAAGAAAACACAATGAAGGAGCAACATTTTTACTGAAACAAGTTTCAATTTTTTCATGGACAGTCAGTGAGTAGAACTGTACCTCCCATAGGCTGAAGGACCCTCCACTTCTCTGGTCTCATCTAGGTGAAGATCAGCCAAGTGGGTAACCCAGCCAGCATGCCCCCACCCTTGATCATGTGAAGAGCAAGACTGTGCATGCATGCAGAGAATTGGGTGCTCTGTCTGGATAGTCACACCTCCAAAGATAAGACTTTTTGAGTAGGCATTCAGCTTCTTTGTAAGCAAAGAAGGTTCTTTGGCTTCCACTCCAATGCTTTTTCTTCTTAGAGCCCAATTAAGCCAAGTTCTCTGATGTTTTTTTAGCTAAGTTCACAATGCAAAGAACAGCTGGTCTCACAACTGGTATAGCAGTCTGAGCTTCACCTGGAAGAAAACTGGAACCTAATAAAGCACTCTGCAGCACAGGTATTGCCTGATATTTCATGTAGCCAGATCTCCCATATGAACAGATAAACACAGCTTCTGCAGATTTCACTGATAACCTTCTTAAGAAAATACCAGGTGGTGGTGACAAAGGCACCAGTTATCACAAGTGCTGCAGAGTAAAGCGGGTCATGGTGTGTTTGCCATTTCTATGTGTTAAAGATATTCTAGGTTTATTGGAGAACGGGGAGTTCTCAGACCCTGGGGTATGGACAGTTTTCCTTGCAGAGTAACTGCATGTCTGACCTCTATTCCAAAATTAAATTAATTAGTAAACAACTTTCTGGATCTTTTGACCTTTTACATGTCTATTGTACTGATGACCAGTAGTGCCTCGCACAGTTCTACATGCTGTTAGATGACTTTTCAATATTCACAGATTGGGCTAATTATGCCCATACACAGCAACTAAAATCACGACTAGTATTGGGGAAAACTGAAATGGATGCAGGGATTTGCCCGGAAAACACATTAATGCCTGTAAAATCTATGTGCTGAGGTCTTCTAGTCAGGGATTTTGCCTTGAATAGTTCAGCCAGGTAGGGGTGAAAAAGTCCCTCTTCATACTTATAATCCTAGCCCTTTTAGCAGCAATCTCTGCTTCAGGGGAGTGCAGACACCTAGCTCAGACCATTGCTCAGTCTCAATATGAATGAGAGCAGATTAGAAAAGTGGCTGTAGCTGTAATACCCCTCAATTTCATCAGCACAGAGTCACCCAGCTGTGACTGGGCAGCCAATGCTTGCTCTCTGAAGGCCTAGTTTAGCACCAGGACTATGTGCTTATGTTTCATCAAATAAACGTCAGTCTGTGCTTGCAAGATATCCTCTCTGGGGAAGCAAGCTGAAATCATTCATATGTGCATAAAATGACTATGTGAGTGATTAGTTCAAATCAAAGCATTTTGAAAGTGAAGCATGGTGGTTTTGTTCACTTGAGGAAACATTCAGAATCTACTTATTATTACGAACAAACCGCAGCAGATTGTAATTACTATTTTCTTCTCTTATTGCTGTGGCAATCAGGAGCACTGCAGACAGAGAAATTGTCTGTGGCCCAGAGAGCTTACAAGCCCAGTGAAGGACAAGAGATAGCAGATGAATGTGATGGAGGTGTCAAAGTTGTCTCAGCACCAAAATTAATGACTAAATACAGCTTTATTTGTTTTAATAACACAAAATAAACTCTCACTTTGGGTTGAACACAATATTGTATCTGGCCTCAAACTGGTGCCTTGTTATGAATACTTAGAAAAGATGTAGAGGAAATGAAGAGCAAAGTTTTTCACAAAACAGATCCCCATGCTGGCATCTCTGACCATTGGCTCACAAATAAGCATCTCCCTGGCTGGTATCTGGTTCCTTCTTTTCCACAGCTTTTAAGTTGGAGGCTCTCAGTTTCTTGATGTGAAACTGAAGTAGGAACCAGCTGCAGGATCCAAAGACCAAGCAAGGTCTTTTGTTGAAGCTATTGCCTCCTGGGAGCAGAACAGCAAAAACAGATCTTGAGACTGTTCAAGGCATGGGGCTTTGTGCTGTTGTAGGTTAGGGCCAAGGGTGTTGTTAATAAAAACTATGAAATGAGTAGAAATCTGACATCCAGGTCATCCCAAGAAAGATGTAATACTTCTTATGTACTGCTCTGAAGCATTTCTACTACTTCTTTGATGCATGGTTTATAGAAATAAATATATTTTGTGTAAGCTTCAGAAAATAATCTTAAGAATCATAGAATTATAGAATCATAGAATCATTTGATTTGGAAGAAACTCTTAAAGGTTACCTGGTACTACTCCTCTGCAATGAACAGGGGACCTGCAGGTAGATCAGGTTGCTCAGAGCCCTGTCCAGCTTGACCTTGAGCATCTCCAGGGATGAGGTCATCCACCAGCAACCTGTTCCTTCACCACCCTTATCGTAAAAATCTTCCTTATATCCAATCTAAATTTCTCCTCTTTTAGTTTGAAACCATTTCTCTCTTGTCCTGTCACAATAGACCTTGTTAAAAAGTCTGTCACCTTCCTTCTTACAGCACCCCTCTAGATACTAAAAGGTTGCTAATCTTCTCTATTACTACTCTTTTCCTTTCTCTCTCAATTGTGCTGCTAGCTACAGACAGTACATTCATTTAGCACACTGTGGAGATGTGTCCCTTTGTTCAGTTTACAAATTCTTCACCAAGAATGTGTTTGTTATTTGGATTTGTTAAACAGGAACACATTTGAGCTCTGGATTGTTTGCCAGAAGTTTGTATTAAGCCAAGAAAGAGCAACAACATATAATCAAATCCATTATGACTGCATTAAGATTACAGTAGAGAAAGGAAATTAAACAAAATATTGCACAAGTACAGCTAAGAACAATGAAGATATCTGAACAATGTCATAAACACTTATTACTACTTACATAAGGGCCACTTGTCTGTTTACTCTCAAGCCTGAGACTGACTTCCATTTTAAGGCTGCCCTCAGACAAGGTCATCCTCTGTTAATATGGAATCATGAAATATAAACTTGTTTGTTTCTCAGCAGCTCTCAGCAGAACTGAAACCATTTCTAATGTGGCCAAACTCTTCTTTCAGTCCTGACAATGGACAAACATCAGAAACAAAAATGAAAGTGATATGATAAAATTGTCGAGGAATCTATCAACCTTAGGAAAAGTAGGTATTTTTTCTTTAAATAAAGAGTTAATATAGATAAATTTATAATTTAAAGTCATTACTGTAAACACATAATGGAGAACTAACATTTAAAAAACACTCACAAAGTGACTCTAGAAGGGGAAAACAGATAATAAATCAGGTACAGTAAGTTCCAGACAGAAAATTTGCCTTTCTTCCTGATGCAGGGAGGGAACGGGGCAGAAAAAGCAAATGCATGCAGATGAATTCCTAATAGAGAGGAGAGGTACCGTGCTCCACAGAAGGCAAATGGGACTAGGCATGTCAGTCAAATCTCTTTTCTTGCCAAAGTGCAGACACGAAGTTTGCAGTTCTAGCCCTGCACAAGAGCCTACCAGCCAGAGAAACATCCTGGTTACAAAAAGGTATGTTTTCAAGCGAATGATCTTGAGCAGGAAATGCTTTAAAATTTTGCCTTTCTCTGCCAGCATCTTTTGATGAAAGTTTTTTTTACTGCACTTCAGATTATTGGGCTAATTGAACTTCGTTCAACTAGCTACTGTGCCATTAGGACCAGCCACTTTCCCTGGGTTTAATTTATCAATTGATCCAGAAAAGAATTATTCATGATGTTCTTAGAAGAAAGGATTATATTTCAGTACTTCTCTGGAGAGGACAGCTGAGGCAGAAAGTGGAGAGAGACAAGAGAATATATGGTGTGCTATGCAAACGATATGGTTGTCCTTTCTTCCCTGTGTAATTCAGTCCTCACCAGATTTCAGCAGGCAGGCTGCACTGTTTGCCTTTCAGAGCTGATGGTTTAGAAATGCCATCTATCACTCTGCCACAGCTCCAAACACGGCAAATGACTCCCCCAGAGCATGCAGCTCTGAATAGCTGGAAATCATTACTTTTCACCCAGAATCTCCCTCTCCTCATTTGGCCTTTTTAGGTTAAAGAAAACTTGCTAGAACCATAGCACTAAAAAAGTACCTAGCTGCTGGAGATATGAGTAAATTAAACTTATTGAGGTTTACTGGAGCAAAACTGGTGCAAATAGTTCTGAATCTGCCCCACAGCCATACCAGGAGTGTCTCTGCCCAAGATTTTCTGCTCTCACATATCCATTCAGTAAAAATTAATTGGAGGGGAATTCTTACTCTTCCTAGGCACAGCCCTCTTGATCGCAGCCAGCATTGCCACTGCCTTCTGGTAATAATCTCAGTGCCTTTTAAAATTAAATCACACAGAGGGCTGTTGGTTTTGAAGCAATTTCCAAGATTTGAAACGTGCTTCAGTCTTTATAGAAACAAACCTATGGAGCCTTTTTTCATACACAGAGAATTGTGTGATGATGTCCCCTTTTTTTCTGGGCAAAACCCGAGAACATGCATTGACTGAGAGGGGGATTGGGTGGCAAGCTCTGCAAGAGGGGGGGAAGGCAATCAGGGGTCCCACTTTCAGCAGTTGGCGCCTAGCAGAGTTGTAGATCTTCTGCTCTGCCATTCACAGTTCTACCTGGACACATGGAGATTGCAGTCTGCACAAGCTCAGCAGCCAGAGCTGTCATCATGTACTCCACAGTTGTGGGAGCACTGGGTGGCTGGTGCCTGGCAGAGAGTCTGGTGGGGTGCCCCCAGAGAGTCTCAGCATTGCAGGCTGTAGAAGAACATGGATGAGGTAAAAAGATCTTATGACTAACGGAGAGTGGAGGGTATGGGGCTTCTACTTCTACTACTACACCAACATATACTGCTGTGCTCTTTGACTCCTTCACATTCAGATATATTTTGTGTCCCCGAGAATGTATAAATTTGATTAAAAGTATTGAGATAAAGCCTGCCGTGTGGAATCAGGCTGCTGAGGCATCTGCACCAGTATCCAGCTGGCCTGAAAAAAAGGCTTACAAAATCCAGTAAGTTGCATGGAAGGGAAAAATAATTCTTCCTAGCTGCTCTCTCATAGAGATTGTGCTACAGTTGAAGCTTGTCTGCTATTAGAGACTATTCACAATTTTTTCTTTTGCAGGGGGTGGAGTGATTTGTGGCAATAAAAAAGTAACTAGTTAATGAATAATATTTATGATGAGAATTAATTTGTGCATGTGTATGTTTGTACATTTTTATGGACGTGAACATAAGCATCCTCCTCCACAAATTTAGAGACATACATATACTCTATATAGCACAATACATTCAGATTCTTCTATGATTTATTCTGGAGATCTTTATCTGCCTCTGTCTTGATACACCCTCTTTCTTCCCTTCTCTCATAAGGCTTCAATAAAAGCTCCAAATCCAGAGGAAGATGGTAATGCTGTACAAACATTTGAAATGTGAAAAGAAGTGAAAGAAAAACAGTTTCTCTTACCCAGAGCTGCAAGGGATAAAATGAAGGCTGATCAGTTCTGTGTAAAGAACCAGAGATTCAGGTCAGGTATAAACTTTTCTCAGTGCTAAAGCAGATCAGGCTGTGGAATAAACCACCTGAAAAGATCACTGAGCCACATCAAAGAGGGGATTGTGAAGCTGGAGGCTTTGGAAATTAGGATTGCATTAGAATGCAGCTGAAGAGCTCCAGTGAGTCTGGGTCAGCTGCCCGACCCTGACACTTGCACCTCGGGTCAGTTTTTATTTCATACGCCATTTACTGTGACTTGTGGCTGATCTGCATGTAATCAAAGCTTGCAGGGCATATCCTACAGCAAAGTCTCATATTTTGGCTAAGCTTATGCAACAGCAAGAGCCATGCTCCTAACTCCCTCTCTGGGCTGCACAGACCCAGTCCCTGCCTTCTACACCATGGTCAAACTGGAACCGGTGCTCCATCACAGCTGCTCTAGTGACACAATCTCATTCCCCACATCCCATCCAAATGCTTGGCCTGGAAAGCCTTTGAAAGCATGTACAACAAAGGAAAGGGTGTCTGCAGCACCCCAACATCAGAGTTTACTTCTGTCCATGAAAAATTGAAAAAGTCTTTACTGCTATCAGCTGGTCACCTGCCAAATGTTTCTGAATATGTGGTGAATGGTGCAGCAGTAATAAATAATAATGAATTTATTTATATATTGAATAATTTATTATGAATTATTTATTAATCAATTCTAGTACCTAAGAAAGAACCACTTAAAACTTGTGAAAGGTGGAATTGATTGTGTTAGGACAGGTGGACATGATGTTTTCCCAAAGTATTGTCCCAAGTACTGTAAACACTTTAGGCAGAAAGTCTTAGAAGCCTTTCTGTTTTCAGATCGATTAACCATTTTACTGCAGGCAAACAGATAAACACGTCTTGCAAACACTGCATCTGGCAGAGAGGTTTGTAATGAAGACAGTGGGTTCCTAATCTGTGTGCCAGGTTGCTTCGGGCACTTTTGGGAGAGATAACACTGATGTATAAATAGTCGGTACAGAGGGCATACAGGGTGGTAGTCTGCAGTTTGTGGTTATCACGCTATGTGCATTGCTGGCTGCTGCTCTTTTCAAGGATGTGCTGGTATTAATGCAGTTGGTCTCCTAGGCTGGGCATTCAGCACTCTAATGCTGGAGAGATTTCCCTTTTTGGCTTGTATTGTGTTTGTACTGAAATTCATCATTATATCAAAAGAAAATAAAAGAATTACTGGCAAGAAAATGACTTGAAAGGTTCCAAATGGTTTTCTGAGAAAGAGGCTGTGCTAAAAACAAATAGCTATTTACGTACATACATAGTGTGAGGATTATCACCCCAGGAATATATTATATAAAGCAGTCAAATGTGGAGCACACAGCTCCACACCTCTATGTGCCATGGTGGGAATTAGATTCCTTTCCCCTCTAAACTCCTCATTGTGCCGGAGAGAGGGGATCTGGAAGGCAGCTCCAGGCACTAAATGAGTTGCACAACAGCCATCACCTCATCCTGCTGGGCTGCAGAGACTTTCTATTTTCAGCTTTTCACTCCTGTAAAGAAACACATTTAAGCGCAAAGAAGACTGACTTGCCATAGACAATCAGTGCCTCACTTGGGCATAGCTGTGGGCCTTTCCTATTTATTCTACCTTGTCCTAGGGAGAATAACTCTTGCTAGAGAAGAGCAGGGCCGAGTTCATCACATCATTAATTTTGCTTACTAAGATATTGTGCTGTTCTTCTACAACAGAAAACCCAAAGTCATGCAATCATCTGAAAAGCAAAAAGAAAACGTAATTTATGTATCATCTCTTGTCAAGTTGTACTAGCTACAGACTGTTGTGTTCTGCTTAGGATCATAAAAATTAGTGTGAATAAACATTCAAAAGAAACAGCCAAGCAGCACCTTGCAGTTAAAAGGTTGCTTTTAAAAACTGAAGGAAGAATACATTCTGTGTGTATGAATATGGAGCAGAGCAATATAGCATAATTCTAGCTGAGTCTAAGAAGCCCCAGTCAAGACATTACCTGAATGAAACACCTCATGCAATATGCCTGAGAACACTTTCAGCACCTGTAGCTACAGATCTGTGCATATCAAGTTTGCCTTTATTTGAAGAATAATTAAATTGCTCACATCTTCCTAGAGACAGATTTCAGGGGCAATAAATTACATGGGCCAGCAGGTAATTAGAAAGCTAAATGCTGTCCTTTCCAATTGCATTTATTTAGCTAACAATCTTTTGCTTACAGGACATTGGAAAGAGGGAAAGTGGAATCACAGCCGGTTTAAAAACATTGGATCCATGGTAGCTGACTAGATCTGAATTGATATAACTGTGTCCAGGCCTGGAGCCCCCAGTACAAGAAAGACACAGAGTTCCTGAAACAAGTCCAAAGGAGGACAACTAAAATGATCAGAGTGCTGGAGCACCTCTCCTACTAAGAAAGGTTGAGGGAACTGGGCTTGTTTAGCTTGCAGAAGAGAAGGCTCCTGAGGGACCTCATTGTGGCCCTCCAGTATTTGAAGGGAATGTATAAACAGGAAGGGGAAATGACTATTTACGAGGGTGGATAGTGATAGGACAAGGGGGAATGGTTTTAAATGAAGACAGGGGAGATTTAGGTTAGATATTAGGAGGAAGTTGCTCACACAGAGGGTGGTGACACACTGGAACAGGTTGCCCAGGGAGGTTGTGGATGCCCCATCCCTGGAGGCATTCAAGGCCAGGCTGGACGTGGCTCTGGATAGCCTGGTCTAGTGGTTGGTGACCCTGCACATAGCAGGTTGAAACTAGATGATGATTATGGTCCTTTTCAACCCAGGCCATTCTATGATTCTATGAACGCATTTTCCTTTGCATTTCTTCCCATCATGCTTTGTAGCAGACCCCATTCTCAATTGGTTGTGTCTGAATCATACTCTCCCCCCGACCACTACTACTACATGGCTGGTCTGTCTCTCTCATTCTTCAGCCAAAACACACACTTTTTCTCTCTGTAATTTGTAAAGTATCTCAGCCCATAATATTCTACCCTAGAAGGTGAGCTTGGTTAGGAACTCGCAGGCACTGAAGCTCCGATACTTTTTGTACAAATACATTTGCACTAAAAGTTAGATGCTTGCATCATCCACTTTTCTAGCCTGGGGTGCTGGGTAGCTAATACGTGCAGTAGCTAAATAGCAGCCTTATTTTTAAAGGTTACATTGCTTTTAGCTTATCTACATTATGCTGGGCATAGTGTTACTGGCATTTCATGACATCGGGGTTACCTTTATTCTGACAATCGCACAGAAATACCCATGAGCTACAGCATGATTTAAGCTCTTTGTGATGGATGTACTTAAGGCAGACCAGCAGAAAACGAAGATTAAACTTGAGTCAAAGAAGTAAACTTTTTCCAGGTCTGTGGCCTAAAATTCCATGTAACTTATTCCCAGTCACTTAGCTCAGCCTGATAAACTACTTTATATAAGAGATACTCATAAGCTTTTAATGTTCTATTTTATGAAGCCCTTCCTGTTGAACAGAAAGAAAGCAACACAGTAAATAGAGCACCCCTTCAGTTATGAACTAGAGGATGAAAAAGTAAGTTTTTCCCTGTGTGAAACTTGGTGATTCTTAGAGATGCCCTGAATGATTAAGAAGTAAAAAAAAAGAAGACAAAGAGCCAAAAGATAGGCAAGTTTCTGTCTCTTTTCTGTGCCTCTGGGGAAAATAATATATATATATATATATATATATATATATATACACACTTAAAATAATATTTGTACAAATTTGTGACATTGGGTCAGTTATTAACATTGGTTCAAACCAGCTCTTTGAACAACATCCAAAAAACAGCAGAAGGCCTGATAAATTTGATGAGCTGAACATTTCAGTACTCTAACTTCTAAACTGAACTTCTTTTAACTATATCTTTTATCTATACATCAGTGACAGCTTCAGATTAATCAAGCAAAAAAAAACACCTGAAAAAGATTCAGAAAAGGCTGCTGTACATGACTTTCAGCCTCTATCTTCCTGCTTCACAGATTACAGATCATCTGAGATCCAAGGAGAGCTATGGAGATGAAGCAGAGAAATCTGGCAATAGTGTGTCATCACAGATGAAAGCACTGCTGTTTGTTTTGGTGCCATACGAAATCTCAACACAGACTACAAAAGCATTTCCTTCTCTGGAATTCATCAAAGCTTTTGGAAGAAACAAGTAAGTCAGAGGACACTACTGAACAAGGTGAAACATGTAGTAGTCAAACCAATCACAGCTCAGACTGAGATGGAAGAAGTGAGATGCTGACATGCTTTTACTTAGTATGGAATGGATTTATAATAAGCATTTACCTTCTGTCAAGCTTGAAAGTGAAGCTGAAGAAGAAATGAGCTGAAGATGTGACTACAAGGAGATTTTCACTCTACTGAAGTCAGTTCGGGTGGTTGAAATTGGAATGAAGTTCTAGGAAATACTGACTAAAGCAACAATAGATACTTAAGGATGTGCAAGCTTTGATTCATGCTAAGTATCTTAGGAGGCTTTATCCAGAGGGAACACAGTATCTTGACAAAGAGAATTGGGAAACACAATCTGGATTTCCAGAATGATCTGATGGATAGAGGGTAGTTGTAGAGAGAAAAGGTTGCACCATTTTAGACAACGTAAATAAACAGCAACAAAAATTATAAATAAAAGGAAATGCATGTTCCTCTTGCTCTGGCTGAGGGCATGTCACTCTGAGTGCTATATCCTAAAATGTAAGTACTCCAAATTTACTGATGTTAGATTAGTTCAAATGCTCAGTCATCCCTTTTTAAAAAGAGACCCTTTAGAATAGAGACACTGAATGCTGTGCAAGGGAAGTTAATGTTAAATAAAGGCTTTTATTTATTTATTTATTGGTTGGTTGATTGGTTGGCTGGCTGGTTTTGGTTTTGTATTTTTTTTTTGTTGAGTGGGCAGGCAGTGTTAACAGGTATCTGATTTGACATTACAGGTATTGGTGACCTGCAAAGCTTGATGTAGAGAAAAAAGCGGACAGAGAGAAACAGAGTGAAAGTTGGCTTAGCAGTTGAATGTAGACCTAAAAACAAAGAAATTCTTAGTTCTAATCATACTGCTCCTACCTGCTTATTGGGTGGCAATGGGTGCTGTTAAAGCTTAGCAAGTCTTGGAAGTTGGAGAACTATGTGTTACCATTAAGCTGATGCAACAAAGCTTTAATGAGAGTGAAATTGGCTACTTCTCTGCAGAGGTGGTTTAACTGTTTTAAAAGCGAATATATGTAAATACACTACTGAATTTGAATAGAAAGTTTTTAGTGCCTTTAGCATGAAATCTTGAGAACGAGCCATGAAACAACTTCAGTAATTATTACACTAGAGATTCTTACATTTTCGTATGTGCTAATGTTGCTATCAAAGGTAAACCTACTTCTAATTCATAATTCCTTCTGACTGAATAGATTACTTTCATCTCTGTGCAATTGATACAAACCAGTGATTTCTCAGTACAGGGGTGGGAATTTGGCAATATTTCCCTTCCTGCTTGAGTGTTAAGCCAACTCTGACATTTTATACGGTTTTAATTAAATCACTGTGATCTTTGCAGGTCACTGTTTGGTCTGACAGTGTTTTAAAGCTTAACATTCAGAAGTAAATTATTTTAACAAATGCACACAAAGATTCTGAAATGAATCCCTTCAGTGTTGAGACTGCACTGTCTGTTATCTCTGTTTTGAAGTAAAACAGATGGTTCATATTGCAAATGATACATGAATAGGACTTCCCCAATGTGATGCAAATGGATCATTGAAACTGGAATTGTGCAGCTGAAAAGAGGCTGCTGTTGGTAAAAGCTTCCCAGACAAACATCAGTATTAAATATGTTCTTTAGTTATGTTTTGCCACCTTTTAAAAAATAAAGCATGTTCAGAAAAACATAAGAACACACAAAAATGGCTCCAAGTGACTATTTCAAGGAGAATGAATAAGCTCAGTAAGTCAGCTCCTGATCCTACTGCTGATCTCTGTTGTCACCTTTGGCAAGCATGCTCACATAGCCTTTCTGGGCCGCAAGGTATAACTTTGGGGTCACAACCTCCTGCTGTGTATTGTCTGTCTCACACATTCAATCCATGCATGTTTGGAGCAGACATGAATTTGCATCAGCTGGCACAACCACTGTAATCCAGAGATGAACAACATCTGTGGAGCAATAGCATGATGGGAGCAATATCTTCCTGTACTAGAATGACTTTCCACATGCACTGAACTGTATGAAATGGATCTGTGATCCCTTATAAGAAAAAATAGCCATTTCATTTTAGCAGACCTCACTGTATTCACTGCAATGTAATTACTTGAAATGACTTATTACTAAGATGAGTAAGAAACAGATCTAAATTCCCCTTCATGTGCCTCATTTAGAAAAAGGCTTGAGCTTTCAGCCCCTTCCTACAGTAATTAATATTTGTGTTTCAGTGATCAAAATGAAATATATTCTTAGGCTGAGAGTATTCTGACCAGATTTGTGTACACTTTTCAGTAACTGATTCCTCCCAACATTTCCTCTTTCAGAGGAGGAAAATTCAGATTTATCTCAAGAAACCAATATTTGAACTAATAAGTTTTTGTCCTACTAATTTTGGCATTGAAAGTGCACAACAGCCCTCTTTCAAAATGCAGTATCCAACTCCATGTGTTGCCAGCTTTTATTTTATTTTATTTTATTTAGTTTCATTGAGTGTGAAATTAGTTTTACAAAATAATTTAATGAATTATTTATTTTGGTGCTTGGGCCTGGTTGCCCACAGGTTTTACTGATTTGAGAAATGTCCGAAAGAGCCAGCTGCAACAGAGTCATCTACTTTCCTTTTATTCGTGTTAAAAATCACATTGTCTGAGAACTACCCCCTCCCACGCATGCTTTTGCCCAATTTACCATAGATTTGCCGAATTTCAACCTCTTCAGAGCACCCGGCTCTGAAGGAGTCCCAGCACATACCCTGCCAGCAAGAACCTAAGAGGACCTGGAAAAGCAAGGGTTCACTGGCTGGGAAGAGAGGACTCGTGCAAGGTTGAGAAAGAAGCATTACAGAGCATGTGAAAGAAAGAAGCTATGCAAATTAGAAATGATAGGGAGAACCAGATTTTTCAAGTGCTGTTAGAATTTTGTCTGGTTCCAGCCATTGAACTTTATATGTATGTACTACTCTCTCCACAAGCTTGCTGGGGTACCCAGTGCTTGTCTCAATGTTTTTCTGCCACCGTGGGTACACCTGCTTGTCCTTACATGCTATGGAGATCATCAAATTGGTGGACCCACTGAGGGTTTGCTCCTTGCCTAATAAGTCTGACCACGAAGAGGGCAATTTGGCTGTCATAGCAAATGATTCAGGCAAACCCTATAAAATGAAATGATCAACAATCTGTGCATGGAATCATGCCCATTCTCACAACATCTAGAATTATTCCCCTGACTTTTCAGGGCTCTTTATCTTAAACACTCCATGAAATCATTCAGCAACTAACAGTCACTGCTTTTACTGGAGTGGGAAGAGAATGTACATTTTTGCATCCGTTTGCTTGGCTCCTGGGACTTTTTCTGCTTTTAACATTCCCTGGCAATGTGTCGTGCTGAGTCTGTGCCTTTTGCGGCAGCCGCTGCACAGAGGGACCATGCAGGCAGAATAAATAACAAGAGTGCCGAGAGACTTTCCTTGATACAAATGGCTGTAGGTTGGGAAGAGAGGGCGTATTTCCATAGTACAGAAAAGGCCCCTACGACTGATGCTGTAGGAAACTAATTCATTGTTGTCACTCTCTGTTCTAGGAAGGGACGGAGGAGCTTTTTCATATTCCTTTGGTTCTGCTGTGTAGTCTGCCACAGCAGTCAGCATTAGTAAAAGCAGCTCTGCTCTCATCTGTTCAAAACATCCCTGTTATTTCAGAATGCTGATTACTCAGACAGACTACAAGGCAGAGCTGTGTGAGTTTCAAAAGCCAGGCAACAAACTGTTGTGCTGAAGTAGCAATGGAACAGAAAATAGAGGCAGGGTACAAGCAACCCACTTAAGGGACCTGGCAAAGCTGTGGGGAAAAAGGGCTGTGTCTGAAAAAGAGCATTTAGCTAAAGAGAATATTCAGTCAGCACTTCAGCTGCTCGACTCCATCTAGAGCACTGCATCCAGCTTTGTCCCCTCCTCAGCACAGGAAAGGCACCTATAACCAAGAGCAAAGGGCCCTACAGTCAGGTTAGGAGCACTTGCCCTCTAAGAAGAGGCTGAGAGAGAGGGGCTTCTTCAGGCAGGAGATGTGATGGCCTGCAAGGAGATAATTGAAAAGTGGGAGCCAGGCTGTTGGTAGTAGGGCATGTCAGGCAAACAAGAGAAACTGAATTTCCAAGTTTTCACTGCACAGAAAGTCAGGCAGCAGAGTAGGCTGCCCAGGGTATTTGTGCAATCACTCTCCATCCTGGGAAGTTTCTCAAGGCCCAGCTGTATAAATCCCAGAGCAACCTGGTCTGAGCTCAGAGCCAGCCTTGCTTTGAACTAGAGACCTCCTGACATTCCTTCCCACCTGAGTTACACTGTGATTCTGATTACCAGCTGCTCTGGTCACACTAGATGTCATGGCAGCCCTGCATATCTGATGGCCAACAAACACCTCAGTCATCACCTAAAACAAGAAGCCATCAGACTTAACTCCAAATCACAACAGGCTAATGCTCAGGCCTGCAGACTCTAAGTTCCTATATATATATATACATATATATATACATATACACACATAAAAAAAAAAAAAAAAGAAAAGAAAAGAAAAAAAAAGAAAAAAAAAGGAAACCTTGTGAATTCTGTCTCTTGATCTTTGTGTATTCAATGCAGTGACAGCAGTATGGGGCTGCAAAGAGCCTAAAAAATTTCGGTCCAGAAATTTTTCCTCCTTGTAGGAAATTAGGACCCAAACCTCCTGCCTGGAGCATCACGGTCCTCTTAGGGGTAGGCTGCTGTCAGGCACTCTGCAGTTTACAAACAGGAAATCTGAATACCTTGCATCAAGAGAAATAGCTAATTATTGCAATCATCTGGTGATGGTATGGTAAAAAGGAAAAATGCATTAATATGAGCAATTGCCTTTCTAGCTTGACATATATCCCTTACAAAATAAAGAAAAAATTGAGACAACATTTAAATAATAAAAATATACGTGGAGATAAAAGGTGTGAATATTATTTCATGACAGTCAATATGATGTTGCTAAAAAAAATAATCTTGTCGGGGAAGTCCAATTTTATTGGGAATTACATGTTTGTTTGGTAAAGACTGTTGTGCAGACATAAAAGATTTCCGTGGTTTAATGTGTTCTGTTCACTGCCATTGAACAATCTGAGCTTAAAAAAAAAAAAAAAAAAAAAAAAAAAGAGTAACTACATGGCAAGGCTGCAAAATGAGCAGTTAGTGTCAATAAAGCTCAGATATGATAAATTTAGAACTTGCTAAACGGCAGATTGCAAAGCTGTTGCTAATGTGAATTTTTTTCTGAATGAGTCTGTTTCTAGTGGCATCCCATGGTGGCATGTGCCAGAAAAGTGCTGACCAGCAAATTTTATCAGTGTCCTGGAAAAAATGTAACATTCCTGTTGATGTAAAATAAATCTGTGAAAAATCACATGGTGGTAGTATAGAAATAAAGATGAGAACAAGTAAATTACATGGAATAGTAATTGTGTGTATGGAGTCTGATCAAACAAAGCTTTGGCCAGGGTACATGAGCATAGCTTGCAGGCAGTATTTGTTGAGTAGTAACACCAAGAAGTGCCTTGGAGTTGCCACAGTGCAGTACAGGCTCCCACTGTCTGATGTTCTGGCAGTGTAAGCAAGGATAATGCCTAGCTTCACGATCACAAGATAAATAGCAGGAGCAGGTAAAGTGATTTCACTGGAACTGAAATACTGAAGGAAGTTCTGATACTTGCACCTTGAAAAAGATAATGTAAAATGAAAAAGTTGCATAGATGATATAAGACCTAACGGCTGGATGAAAACACTATATTCTGAGAAGTCTCGATCTATGTGTTGTAAGTGGTTCAGTAATAGCAGGTAGTCTGAGAAAAAAGGAAGACAGAACATCTAAAGTGCTTAATCTAGTTATCAGGTTCAAATGTTGGAAGCCAGACACGACTATATTAAACAAGATGTACTTTTTTAACCATGGGGTTTGAACGTTTGAAAGAAATTACAAACAGGGAATTGTGAATCTTTGGCAAGAAGAAAATATTTTGAAGAATAAGTTTTATTTAGCCAGATGTCTCTCAGTGCAGTATAGAAAAAAAATCTTCAACTGTCTGAACTTGTCTGGAAGAGAAACTTCTGCTATGTAGACATACTTATCCCAGAAGACAGGAGCAGCAAAGCTGGTATCAGAATTGAAAAGAAGAGACACTATCACACCCTCCCTCCTATCATCCCTTAGGTCTCTTGGAAATGACCAATGGATGAGCTTGTGAAGGCAATCTTATGCTTATGATTATGTTTTTGGCTTACCTGCCTATACTATTAACTCAGGCAGTGTGGGGCTGGCTGTGCTTTAGCAACACTGGCTATAAATTTTGTTGCATGCTGTATGGTCGTCATAGTTAAAATTCTCCTTTTTCATAAGGGAAGAGGGCCATATGTGTCTATTCCCTTCCTCTGAGCAAAGAAGGACCATCAGAAAAATATCTTGCAAACAGAAATCAATTTTCTGAAATTTGGAGGTAGGAAACAATTTGTGAAAAAGATATGAGGCATTGTGCTTTCTCTCTGGAAGGATCCCTCTCCATATAACCGAGACTGGCCTTATAATAGCTATCTCCAGCTGGTAGGAAAGTTATATATGTACTCAATAACAGCAAACATCAATGAAATGAGCCTTTAGAGGTACCCTTATACTGCTTGACTCACCTTTATTGATGTTGTGAGATGCAAACTGCATTTCTAATAGCAGCAGATGATGGACCTCAGTGACAGCCAGGGGAGGCTGCAACAGCACAGGGAAGGCAAATTTAAATTGCTTCTGGGTGCCCCAGAATAACCTTTCAAGGGACCACAGGTACAAGTAGGAAGGCAGAGCCAGTATCACTATGGATGCTACTCACTCAGTTTTGGAGTGGAACTTCTTAACTGCAACTGCTTGAGTAAAACAGAGATGGGAGTCATCTGCCTAAAAGGGGGTCACCTGGGCTGCCAGGTGACCAAGGAAGGTCCCTGCCCAGCTGTCACTAGAGGCCAAAGTGCAATTCAGCTCAGCCTTCAAAAGGCATCCAAAATAAGGCAGAAGTATACTGCGTAAATGTGCCCTCTTCTCTCTCTGTTGTTTTTGTAAGGAGCTTGTTAGCAGCTCAGTTACAGACAACTGTGCTGCAGATGTCTGCCTGTAATCAGCTCAACCAGCTCCTGGAGTCTTGTGCTCTTGCGTCCAACTAAATTTCTCCCATATATCAGTGCTGGGAAAAGGCTATGATGTGCCACAGTCATGCTTGTTATGTACAATGAAAAGGGGCAGATGTGATTTCATTGTCTTACACATGCACAAAAGACATTTATGCAGGCTGATGAGCACTTACTGCAAGATGCACATGGAATCAGTCCAGGCTCTGGCCTTTGTTAGCAGTCTTTGGACACCACTCATAAGAGAGTGAAAGTAATTTCTGATTTTTTTCCTGGTCACTATGAATGAGGATTTATCTGGTACTGTTATCAAAAGATGACAGACCCATTCCTCTGGGGAGATCTCACTGCAGCCTTCGAGTACTAGAGGGGAGCTTATAAGCAGAAAGGAGACCAACTTTTTACATGGGCAGATAGTGTGATGACAAGTAGGAATGGCTTTAAACTAGAAGAGGGGAAATTTAGGTTAGATGTTAGGAAGAAACTCTTTACTCAGAAGGTGGTGATGTGCTGGCGCAGCTGCCTAGAGAAACTGTCGATGCTCCATACCTGGAGGCATTCAAGGCCAGGTTGGATGGGGCCCTGGGCAGCCCAAGTTGGTGGGTGGCAGCTCTGTCCATGGCAGGAAGACAGGAATCAGAGAATCTTTAAGGTTCCTTCCTACCTAAACCACTCTAAGATTCTATTGTTCTTCGATTCCTCTTAATAAATGGAGGCAAACAGAGAAAGCCAGTTTGAACTCTGCACCAGAAACACGCACATAATGTGATGGTATGGTTTTGCTGTGCTTTCTGTTATAATCTGCATCACAAGTTAAGGTAGGACTGCCATATTAACAGATGAAAAATGTAATTGATGGCATTATCTGACAGCTGAAAAAGGAGCAATGAGTTATTTCCTGTAGCTGTTCAGTGGCAGTAACAGCGTCACTGGAAAGTTTGCACAGAGCTCTCAGAGTATCTGTGCTCTGTGAGATGCAGTGCTATTTTTGAAAGCCATAAAACTAGTCAAGTGTCTTGAAAGTATTTCTTTATTTCTTTTACTGGGAAAAATATCCTCTCCTTCAGGGATGGACCGTGAAGCAGTATGACAGAAGCCAAGATTAATTCAAGATTCCTGGCGTTTGCAGTAGTCAGATAAAACTGTATTTGTAAGAGGCTATTTCCTTTTACATTGAAGACCGAAGTTACAACTTGATAGAAAAGAAGAAGGGAATTTGCACGTGACTAACAGAGCATAATCTGATACCAAACCAAGGTCTGGGACTTTAATGTTTCCACATTTAAAATAAATGATTAACTACCTGATAAGCCTTTCAGAAGCAATAAAATATTCACAAAATACCTTACGAATGTATATTTTATCATTTTAGCTGCAGACTTTAGTGCTCAGTTATGCTATTCAGGGTTTGAAGTGGCCTAAAAAATGTACTGTAAGAAATCAGAAGCAGGTTTTTGAGAAATTTCAAATAAAACCAGAACACCAATAATTTTTTACAAAAAATAGGGCCTTGACTTCGTAATACAAAAGTAATGGAGGGCCTAAGATAAAGAGTTTTCTCTCTCCGAGGCTCATTTTCTGCCTTCCACTGAAATGCTTGCTTTCTGTAAGAATTGGCTTTACTGTCTGAGACCAAATGAAGACGTAGTTACAAATATTCTTTTTCTGTTGTCATGTGCCGCACAGACAAGGAGATGCTGAGTGCCTAAAACTTTCTTCATTTTCTGAGGCTAGACACAGTAGATGAGCAGCAGAAGGAATCTAAGTGAACGTATTATTCCTTAGTGAGATAAGGGAATAACCTGCAATAGTCATACTAGTGGAAAGCATCTTGTTGATGGCACCAAATAAAAGAGGGCAACTGTATCTGGCAAGTACAGCGCATCTAACAGAAATGTGAATGACCCCATACTCTCTAAAGTGAGACCCAGCCAGCAGGCAATGGAGGCTACATACACACAAATCAGCAGTGATGTAAGGGATCTGTTCCTGTGAGAGTAGATTTTGGACTTGGCCTTCTAACATGCGAGCACAAGTAACTCATCAAAACTGCACCTTTGTGATCTGTGGAAGATGCTAATGCAGCACGTGTGGCTTTTAGTATTTGAGTGATTCCCAAATACATTTGCCGGAGTCAATATGCCACTACACATCCACAGGTAAAAAAGGTAAAAAGGTAAAACCTTTTTCTATGGGAATTGTTTTACTTTGAGTTCCTGTTCCCAAAGCCTTGCTCAGTGTGATTTCCACCCCTGCTATTTCCCCTCAGCAGATTCTTCTCTATCCCCCAGTATTTTCAATATCATTGCAGTGAGTTCACCAGCATGATAATATCTGAAATTACCCTGCTTTTTCATTATCTTCCTGACTGCTAGTCAGAGAAAGTTCTCACATGAAGGAGGATTTGTGAAAAGACCGTCATCTCTGCATGCTGCCTCTGACTTGTTTCTTTTCTGCAGTTCTCACCACTGATCTTTGCTGCTCAATCTCAGTTATCTGATGAATCTAATCTGCATCTTCCCCCTGATCCTTGACTGAAGGAAGATACCTTCAAAACTGCAGCTCAGCACATAGCAAGGAAGACAGTTCTGTATTACCAACCTCTTTTAAAAGCACTATCTCTGCATGCAATATTTTCTTCCCTTTGAAATCACTCCTTCCTTTGCAATTTCAGTGATTTTCATCTGTCAGCCCAGACTTTGGAACCTGAGGCTTGAAAAGAACTGATACTGTTGTCACTTTCCCCCCTACCACCAAAGTCATATGTAATTTGACCTGGAAAATTTAGGTTCATTACTTTGGTGAAATCCAAGTGCCTCTGGCTTGACTGCAAGCACATGTCCATTCCCAGTGAGGTAAGAGCTTGGAGGCAGAGGCCAGAGGATTCACCTCTCAGACCCCTCTCTCTCTTTCCATTGTGAAACTCCAGATGATCCCATGCTTGACTGAAGATGCACTCGTATGCTATGGTTCCTCTCAGGTCAGCTGGGCTGAGTGTCCAGCTGTCTGTGTGTTGCATTCAAGCATTCATTAGCATGAGGCAAATATAAGCGCTCAGCATGTTTTTCAGATTATTTCTTCCTTTTTCCCTTCTATAAAGGAGCTGCCATTGATATCCTTTCACTTCCTAACAGTTCAGTCACTGCTTGCAGTTGCTTACTCAGATCCATTGGTATTTCATCCTGGGGATGGCCATGCTTTTTGGGGTCGTGTGGCTTGCAGCCAAGGTGAGCAAATTTGCCTTCCAGTTCTACTTGCATGCTGAATTGTCCGTCACACTTTCACGGAGCTGCAAGTTCAGTAACAAAAGAACCTCCTTAGTGGGGTGCTCTGGGAACAACTTTTTCCCTGCAAAAAGTAGGAAAGATGCTGAAATGTGAAATGAGCCTTACCATTCCTAGTAGGGTTCACAGTGTAGCTCAACTTTATTTTTAGATCTCTACATCTTTTTTGACCATTTATTATTTATCTCACAGCTTGGGAGAGGTCCCTTTTGCTCATCACTCTCTGAACTTTCAGATAGTCAAAGACTCCAGCTCGTGCCTTTCCTGCTTTGATTAGGTATGGTCCAATAATCCTGACAAATGCTGGCAGGCTCCCAAAGCTTGACTTGCTATAAAATAAGCTTAATGCCCATTATTTCATCCCCAAGGTACTTCAAGTTTCTAGACAGCTCTCAACTTCAAGTTTAGGAGGCATGAATAAGCCAACTGATTAATTACAAGAGGTATTTTGTACATCAGATTCCATTTTTCAGCTTCAGGAAGAGGGGAAACCTCCTCACCTGCCAGAAGCATGCCTATTTGCTCATATGGCTACCTAGCATGGGAGCAATCTGATCTCTCTTTAAAAATCCTCTCAACAAAAATGAAAACTTTTCCAGCATTTTTTTAAAAATTTGTTTCCATGTATAAGATAGAGTTCTACCTCAAAATCTCAAGCATCTCATTCTCTCACATGCATTTCTGGGAGCAAGTACACCACACTTTCTTTAGCAGGAGCCAAGTTCTTTTCATTCAGCCTAGAAAACTAGCTTTGAATTTTGCTGTCAGATAGTAAGTGTGCCATGTCTGTCAAAGCATGGAGGGTACAACCCAGGGTGAATTCAGAAGCAGTTATATTTTCCGACCCATATGACCTGTATGAAAGAGGGATGGTTTGTAGTTTGTGCTGAGCCACTAGAAAGCCCTCTGAAGGAGATATACTGCACTTTTCCTCCTTGGTCTTCTACTAGACCGTAAAAATTTAGTTCAGTATCTGGATATCTCCAAAGAGTAGTACTTTGAAGTCACGCACAGAAAGCCAGGAGAATTTAAACAATCCTTTTTTTTTTTTTTTTTTCTTTCTCACAGCAGACTTTTCTCTGATTACAAGCATTAAGAGTCTACTGAGTTGAGTGGACAAAGTGTTCAGACATACAGTCTGATTTTTGGGTGGTCTTATGTGAAGCCAGGAGTTGGACTAGATCCTTATTGGTCCCTTCCAACTTGGGATATTCTGTGATTCTATGATTCTATGAAAACCAGAAGAAATATCTAATTTGAGGAAACTATGAAGAAGGAGCAGCATTAGGCAAATGATTAGCTAATTAGACACTCCCTTTGTCCTTGCCAGTACTACTTCATTTTTACAGCCTGGATGAGCAGCCAAAGAACCAATGTGCTTTTTACATGTTGCTTCCATTTCCCTCTCCTTAATTAATTTGTTAGAGTCTAAAAAAACCCGTGTCAAATGAGCACAGACAGAGTTCATCTTTACCAGAGGCAGGATGGGAAAGCCTGTTTCCTGTTTTCTGTGACAGGGAGATGCTGCCCTGTAGCTCTTGCAGTCATTCCCAGACTGTGTGCCGCTCCCCTCCCCATCTCTGTAGTGATATCTTGCTTCAAACCCCTCAGCCTGTCCATGCTGGTGGCCACCGTAGCCCACCCACGGCACTAACAATGGCAGGATGGTCATCCCTCAGCTCCTGCCAAGTCACCTTCAGAGCTGCTGATGTTCAGAGCTCTCTGTCCCAACACAGGTCTTCCTGCCTCCTGCTGGTACTGACCTCTGGGGCATCCCTCTTCTCGCATTGATGCCTTCCCTGCAGGTGCAGTTGGCACTACCTGCCTTTCCTCCACCCCACCCAGAATACCCACCTCTCCCAGCAACCTCCCAGTCCCAGGCTGAGGAATATATGACAAAAAGGGACGACTGTAACTACTAAGGGTTTATCTGTGGCATTTCTCTAACAGCATCCTAATGCTTTGGGCAACTTCTTGATGCGTTTCCCCATGGACAGAAGTTTTCAGCTGGGTTGAAAGAACATCATTTTTTCATTAAGTGAATTGGTTTTACTACCAAAGCTAAAGAGGTGACAAATGAACGACATCTGTTAGTTTTCTCCCCTGCATAATTCCCAAATGTTTAGATGCTCTGAGTGCAGAAGCCAGCAGGAAAGGGGGCAGGGAAACTGAGCAGAGCTATGAAAAATGAAAATGATCTTGATATAGAACATTGAAGCATAATTGAAAGCAGCTGCACTTTTTAATTTAATGCCCACCCTAGATACAAAATGAAAACAGTAGCTTTTGTAATATAATAAAGTCTTAAAAAAAAAACCCTCCTAACTAAGAGTGAGAAGTTAGATACAGCCCAGGTCTGACAACAGCCTCTGAAGGATGGTAGCAGAGTCACCTGACAAATGCCAAGTGATGATATATCCTAAGGTTTCTAAGAAAATCCAGTATTAAAAAGCTAAACACTGAAAAAGCTACAAAAAAGTGTCCAACATGATCTGAACAAGTAAATATTAAAATTCAGAGATGTCAGGAGGATAGATTAACTCTGCATAAAACTGAGACGTATGTTTAGACAAATAAAAACACCTTAAAAATGAAATGAAATTAAATAAACTCTTAAAAAAAAAAAAAAGAAAAGAAAAGAAAAGATGACAGTAAAACTCACCTCTCTCCTGTCCATGGCCAGTGGTGGGCATAAATGTCCAAAGCACTCGGTCAGGTTGTTTGTGACTCATTTTGAATCCCAAATTCTATGCATGCATGCCTCTGCATACTAAACAAAATCCAGTAATAGTATTTAAAATCTTTTCAAATTCAAGAGGAAAATAGGAGTGCTAACTGATATTAGTTATCTCAGAGTAAGTTTCTGTCTAATCCTTTACTTGGTTTCTTCTATTAATCTTTAATCATAACTATTTCTTTTGTTTGTTTGTTTCTTTCTTTCTCCAAACATACATAGTCTAAATATAAACTGCTGTGCTTGGTCAAATCAGGTGAAGAATCAGGGGTGGAATGTAGGTGTTGCCATAGTTCTTAACCAGAAATGAATCACTTGATATGTTCTTGTCCATCTCATTACATTGCCTGGGACCTGAAGCCATGCCCTCTCACATGCTCAGAAACCTGCATGTTTGGAGGCTTTAGCAGCTATACCTAGGAAGAAATCCTTTTATTATTTCATTGGGTATTGAAGCTTGCCTCAAAGATCCACAAATTCATCTCTCTCTCCAATTTATTACCTGCTTAACTATTGGCTGCACCCTGATTCTCTTGTCCTTCAGTCCACCGGAAATTCTTCTGCTCTTAATGAGGTGTCAAAAATGATTGATAGTGCCTCTGTAATTATCTCTGCCTGCTCTTTAAGAACATTCAGGTAAGACTATCTGTCCTTGCACATATATGAGCATTTAGTTTGTGATCATCATCATTTTTTTCATTCCTTTTCACAGGCCCAAACAACTGCTTCCTTAATTATTATCTCACTTTGTCACCAACTGGATTGAAAGCATAGCTCCAAATGCAAAGCAACAAATTCTATGCTTGCACATACCTTGCTTGTGAAGCCTCAGTAAGGTCAGTGACAAGTGCAGGATATAAATCAGAGCACACATTAGCCTTAGAGAAATGTACTCTTGTATGCTCCAATCTATTACTTTCATTTAACATGTCTGGGTCCCAAATTAGCTTTGAATCCTGTACTTTCATCTGATGTGCCAGTCTGCAGGCCAGGTTTCTGTATTAGCAGCCAGAGTCTAACCTTTGATGGATGCAGTTCTTCTCCTGAAGGGTTTTGTTTGAAGTCCATGCACAAACCAGATGGTAAAGACAGATTTACAAACCAGGACCTTAATTTTGTGTGGATGGAATGCTTTAGAGAACTGAATTTGCAATGAAAAGATAACATTATTTGCTTTTGAGGTAGGTAGAGAAATCGTATCCATTTATTCAGATTACAGCACCTAGGAAAATATGATTACAAATTAAGTTGGCATCAGGAGTGGGGCTGATAACACCCATTTTCAGTGAAAAGGAAATTTAAAGAAATGTTGCTGTATAGGATATCAGAAAATTTATTGTGGGCTTCATCTTCATAAGAGAGTGGTAGAAATTCAAACAGACACAAATCCATTTATTTCAATTTCCCTTGGCTGTAGGTTAGAAACTTATGACTGCATCACTTTTTTTTCACTGAATATTTGAAAGTGTTAATTGATACTTTTCTCAAATGACTGAAAAATTAAGGTGTTGAAGCTGAGCAGGAAAAAGAACATGATGTAATTTTACTAAGCGTGAAGTTTAGTTCTTAGGAACACACTAGGATTCTTTCAATAGACTTTAGTGTATAGAACTGTCCATACAAACTCTGTCCATGCATAAACATATCAACATATCTGCAGAGAATTTTTCATTCTGCTATCAGAGAGAAGGCTTCACTGACCATCTCTATCCCAAGATGCATATTTCCATGTGTTTGCAAGAAGGCTCATCACAACCAGTTTTAAACTTTTACAACATAGATGCCTATAATAAAGAACTCACTGTAGTCTCCCTCCAGTCAGTGCAGTGAGATAGGCATAGCTTATCTGTCACTCAGGCGCCATTTCCAGAAAACGAGGAATCAGGCCCTAAAGCAACTCTTTCTTTCCCACTTGGGAGATAACTCCTTTTGGTCAAAGGAATCCCTTCAGAGCTTTCCTTCTCTGCATTTATATGGGTTGGATCTAAAATCTGAGCTGATATAAAGACAGGATTTTCTTGGGCTGTTTCAGAAACCTACTCAGGGTCAGAGGAGACATCTGGATGGAAGGCTAATGGTCTTTTTTATTGTCTTACTTGGAGGGAGAAAGGAGTGGTAAGAGATGAAAATACAGCTGTTAGCATCCTTGCAGCTACTTTAAAATACGACTACAGTATATCCTGTTTTTTTCTTATGGTTGAAGCATAATGAAATGTGCAAAAGAGTTTATTACACTAATAATGTAATGGTTTTATGATTTTTAGTTACTAGTATTCCACATCATAGCATCATGTAGTGTACTGGGAGTTAAAGTGTTAATGCTCCAGTTCCAGGTACCTGTCTGGAAGAGAAGAACTACATTCCCCAGGAGGCTCTGTGGTCAGAGAGGAGATGATAGATATAACTCCTGGTAAGGTCACCTGATGGGGCTCTTCTCTTCTTTGCTCTTTTCCATCGCCTCTCCTCGCTGCTGTCCATCCCGACTGCGTGCATCACTTCAGTATTACTGTAAGGCCTACAGCTTTCAGATACTCTCTGATTATATTTGATTTATTAACTTCAATGCTAATTATATTGTATTATAGTGTGTTATCTTGCATTCCGATACCATATTTAGTAAATTAGTTTGTTTCTCCTCAGATCGTTGCCGCTGTTTTTAATTATTTTGGGGTCCCCTGTTTCCCTTTTCTGGAGGTGTGGATTTTGCGAAATCCTTCTGCCCCACTGGTCATGGAACTGGGCTGAACCAGCCCGTAAACCGTTGACAGCTATGGTTCAAGCATAATGAAATGTGCAAAAGAGTTTATTATACTACATCCCTTTTAAGATCTGTTTTTTTGCAGTTCAGATGCAGCGTATCAGGACTACAGTTTCACTGCCATCATTATTGTTTCATAAATTCGATCACATCATCCAGTAATTATGTTTCCTGATTTGGATTCCTGAGGGCTTTCAAGGTTCTTTCAACCTATCAGCTAATGTCCATACCTAAATATGTTCTTCTAGCCACTGGAACTGATCATTATGTGCCCCATATTTCTCCTCCAGGCACTCCCATAAACCCTCTTTCAATCCTAATCTGGTTATTCTAATCATAACAGATGAACTCTGCAGCTATTTTAACTACCCAGTCAGTAAGAAGAGAAGGCTTTAACACTGGTACCAGTGTGGATTTTGTACATACCAGTTTTGGGGTTTTGTTTTTTTTTTTTTTGCCCAAGGAACAGGAAAAAGCACATTAAACTACTGTTGTTGATTGGATGTATGCCACCCTCAAGAAAATCTTGCTGTTATGCATAAGCAGGGCAACATGGCCAAAATGATAAGCTTCCAGTTTGGCAGTTTTTGTTACGATGTTGACAAGCTTTACAGCAGTCATTGTTGCCTAAAACATAAATGCACACACTAGACACAGAATAGGAGTGGTTAGATGATATTCAGTACATGCAGTGATATCGTTATGCAGAAAAATAAGCCAAGGTATTCTGTTCACTTTAAGCCAAGCCCATGAAAATTTGACCTTGTGGTTTCTCAAGAGATGTTGAAACATCTGAAAATAAGCATGAAGAGCCAGTACAGATAAAATGGGTGCTTGCTATATCTTCAAAGAAGTGGAGGGTTTTCTGGAGCATCTTAGCAAAGAAGGCCAAATTGTTAGAAACTGAAGAAATCACAATTAGGAAGAAAAGATACAATCTCATAAATGCACAATAAATTCTCCAGTGTTTTTCTACTCAATTTGAAAGAGCTACAAACTACCACCTACTTGCCACTGGCCATAACATCCATTCAGTGGGGACCTGCAGTATGATAGCTAATGAGGTGCTGATAATATATATTCAGCAAGCACCAACTCATTGAATGCGAGCTTCCAGGTCTTCCTGCACTGAGACCACCTGCCCAGGGCACAGCTCTACCCTTTAGGCATCCCTTTGGCCTCTGCAGCTCAGTAGAGAAGTTTTCTGGCACTTCCTGGGCTGAAGTCCTCTGTGAGTAATTAGCCTATGTAGATATATTTTGAGGTGAAAACACTAAGCTTCCTCTCTGTTAATTGCAGAATGTTTAGCTTTTGGCAGACTGTTGTTGCAAAACAGGCTTTGGAAGCATTAGCATTAGAGTAAATAGCACCAAAAAGGCAAGCATGTTACCCTAAAAAATGGCATGTTATTCAGCTATCTGTGTGACTGAAATGTTTAACTTCAACGTTTTCTTGTTTTAATGAAACATGCCCTATTCTTTCTTTCAGGAAGAGAATGTCAGCTAAGAAGCATAATGATAAAAAAAATTAATTATTCAGATTTGCTGAGGACAAAGAAAGATTTCTTTCTCAGTCAATTTGCAGTGAGTCAGTCTGTCAGGGCCAAGAATTAGCACATAGTGAAAAGAAACCTGAGTGGGTAATTAACAGCAATAGCAGCAACACCAGTGATGAGAGTTCAAAATGCCGAAAGCATAAATGTTCTTCAGGTGCTTTCATTGTCCAGAACACTAGAAAATGAGAGCAGTGCCCTTTTTTCTCCAGGAACTCAAAGTGAAACATTTATCTTTACAACATAACTCATGCCAACCTCACTCTCAAGTCCTAATCTTAGGCACATTAAAATGAATAAGGTCTTTTTGTTCGTATCAGTGAGTGCTTCATCAGACCCTCTGCTCTGAGGAATGGATTTCGAGGAGAGAGCTGCTCTTGCTTGTTGAGATACCTGGCTTTACTCTTAGACCTAGAGATTTCTAGTGCTAGTGGGAGGAGGCTACTTGAACTACATATCTTTCTTCAAGACCATGTTTCCAGTGTGTTTCCTCATTAAGTATGGAGAGGACCTCTGTTTTTAACAGGGTAGTGGTTTTTGGTGTAATTAGGTATCTACTGTGCTGGAAGGTGCATATAGAAAGGATATAAAAGTATGAAAATAGTAAGAAAAAATCACAAAATCATAATTCTGTGATGGTGTTGAGAAACAGGTAATTCAATCCAACATTCCTAACATGCCAAAATCAGTGTCATGTCTTGGAAGGAGGCTTCAGATATCACTGGTAAAAATTTATACTCATTACTACTCTTCTATCCGTTACCATGGTATTAGATGCTCATTTCATCATGGTATCTTAAGAATTCACACAAGCAAAATTCACAGGAACAATACTTTATTGTTAAAGTAAGGTGGAATCAAAGACATAGGAAACTGATATCCTTATTTTGATCATGGTAAAATATAGACTAAATGCTCATGTGGAGAACTCTGAATCTTGAATAGCCTGTTATTATGCAAATTATACATGCTAGTACAATAGAAGATTTTTGGGGAAGAGTTTCTGTTTCTTGAAATGTAAATGTCTTTGTGCATATGGAATTACCACTACTAAATCTGATTATTGGAAGTATATTTAAATCCAACCATACTTGTGAGTGATTCTGGTTTTATTCTTGTACAGATGCATGAGCAGATGCTTATTTTTAAGATGAACTATAGTAATTTAAGAAAGAAAAAAAAAAAAAAAGACTGCACAAATAAAGCCACATATGACAGACATTAAATTATATTAGAAAATGTCAAATGATAAATTCTGCATATATGCAGAATACCAAATACCTATTCAGATATTAATCAACTACTCCATACAGGAGACTTTTGGCTCTTGGCTGTTACACTTGGTCATACAAACTTAGTAACTCAAAGAGAATGTTTCTGAGGGTCAGATGCTGACTGCTTTGGTTCCCTTCACATTCCTGTCACAAGCAGACGGCCTTAATGAAGACAGAGACCAGAGACACCTCTAGGGCTGTCCCTCACTCTGCTGGCATCTGGTCATGTGTAGTTGGCAGCCACCTTGTGAATCAAGTGATCCCTTTCAAGAAATGCTTAAGCCAAAGATTAGAAAGGAAAGTCAGCCCTTTGTATCCACTCCTGGTGCTAAGGATACCTCTTGGAGTCGGGTAACACTTGGCTTTCCAGTAAACACTGTTTTAAACATCATCATTTTTCACCCAGCAAAGGTTACTGAATAATATGTTGGTGCACAGCATTCAGAGGAAGATAGGATCTTACCATTAATCGCCTCATTTGAAATGAAAAGTCTCCTCCTTACGCACAAGAGGATTTTAGCCTTGTCGGGGTCGACCCGTAGGACTCCCATTAGCGTTTTTTGCTCAATTAGTTCTTTCAAGGAATTATTGAACCTACACAAATATTGTGTAATCTAGGTTAAATCAGGAAATAGTGTAATAAGAAGCAGTTACACAGGGAAGGAAAGACAAAAAAAGCAGCAACAGGAACTCAGTAAATATGAGGATATAAATAAAAGGACAGGTGCTATCTTCAGTCATATAACGAGAGGGGAATCAGTAATTGACCTAAAAATAGAGGCAACTAGAAGAAAACACTCTGAAAAGCTCAGTAGAGGCCACAACCTCAGCTGGTGTAATTCAACGTACTTCCACAGAAATCAGCGCAGAAGTGAATCACTACAGCATAATAATAAGGACTTATACACTTATGGAAGTGACAAAAATAGCACTTGTCAGAAAAAATTACTCAAAGCTAGAGAAAAATGCTTATTGATGTAGACCACGTTCTGTGAACAGAGCTGTGATTACTATGTTACACTTACAGTAAAGGCAAGCAATGCATAGACCAGGTTAATTTTAAATACACGCTAAGCAAGAAACATTTGGTAACTATGATACAGATGGTAACAATCCTAAAAAAGAAGGGATCATGTTTATATTTTCCTCCATGACAGTATTTTTGGAATGACAATGGCTAAATCAGAACAAATACTTAAGTGGATCATGCTCAGCTGGATATATACCTGATCAGATTTCAAACTTTGTCAATTTTTGCCTTGGATATAATTATACCAGGCTCTGGAGAATTGCTGAAGTAAAATTACTTATCAGAGGAACTGCTGATTTTAAAGGAGAGACATTCCACGCCAATCTATGGACAAAAGGACACTTGAAGTCCATTTCAGATGATCTAAATCTGAATTTCATTTCTTTTGCTTTGAAATATTAGATCTCAGTTTTATTCTGTTTCAAAACTGAACTGCTCAGCTGCTTTTGGATCCCATCCTGGGCAATTTCACTGTTGTGAAACCTCGAGAGAGAATAGATGAAGCAGTGCTAGTTTTCTCTTTGGTAGATTTTTTTTTTCCGCTTGAATAAAAATGTTTCATAAAGTATGAGAAATTCAACTCCAAAAGGAGTAAACAGGAGAAGCATGCTTTCTGCCTCTCATGCCAGCCAAGAATACTGCTAAATCTGTGGTTCAATCGCTGACATTTTATGCAACAGTCTATAATTAAAAGCAGAGTTTTCACCCTAAATGCATCTTATGCAAGCAACATATGTTTTGTGCAATTCAGCTTAACTGTTCCGAGTGACTGAAGGAGTAACTTCATTCCTGGAGATCTGGGCTGTTTCCTTACAATGCTGCTATGCTCCAGGAAGCCAAGCTCAGCATTACCCTTGCCATCATTATAGAGAGAGATGCCCTTGTTGCTGCAAATCACTCTAGCGCTGTGAACTTTCACAGTGCTGCACAGATTTCACCTCCGTTAGTCCTGTTTAAGCAGGACCATTTGACTGCTGAGACTCCATGCCTCACGAGGATAAATGCATACAGAAGTGGTTTTCCCCCAGAGTAGCTAAACGCAAAATGCTGTAGCAGACTCAACTCCTCAGGTGCCTTTCTGGGTCATTGCATCCATTTTGCACATTCATAGGTAAGCAGCCTTCTATGAACCGTTTCAGAATGGCATACTTTAACACAATGGAGGAATGATAAATGGTAGAAAATGCTCTATTTTCTTTTACAGTTATTCTGCCCAAACAGAAATCTGATAGCACAAAAATCACACAGTTTAATCCAAACTTTTAATAGTTTTGAAAATATGTGTATTCACAAAGTAGAATTTCAGCCTTCCTGAAGACAAATGAAAGTTGTACGGGTGTATTATTTCTAAAGGATTAGCTTAGCCAGAAAGCATTATGGAAGCACTATGGTTACTGGCTTTAAATGGAAGCCAACAAATTTTTAAACCAATTAAACCAACAGCTTTGATTCATTATTTGCAGTTGAATAGGCTAAAGTGAAATAAAACTAACATGCATGCCTTTAGGTTACAAGATAATTTTTCAAAAGAGCAGCAGAGCAACATACATACAGTTTTCTCCAAGCAGCAGAACCAAAATAAATAATAATAATAATAAAAAAAGCAAGCAAATTTCAAAAAACAGTCAGAAATATCTGGAAAACATCAGCTTCTCCAGAAAAAGAAAATGCAAATATATAGTTTTTTCCACATTATTTTGAATGAGCTCTCCTCAAATGCCTGGAAATCTCTTTTAAGAGCCAAGCAGAAACTTGGTACCATATTGATTTTTTTGCTGCATCATCATGAAACACCACATAATAGGATAATATAATAATAACATTTCTTGTAATATTTATCCTTTAGTTTGTCTTGTCCAAAAATGTCCTAAGGGTTTTCTTTTTTACCTGAAATACTCCACAGAGCCTATCTGTGACCCAACTACCTTGTCATCCACAAAATGTGTCATCAGCTGTCACTACAAAGCTCACAGGATGGTGCCACGTGAAATGAGAAGTCTGATGTGCAGCAAGAATATATTGATGTTTTGACTAGTCTTATTTAAGTATTTTATGCATTTCTGAAACTGCACAGCTAGACTCACATTTTGTCACCACAGTTTCTTGTACTGCATCCTATTAATGTAGCACTTTGTTCAAGTCTTGCCTAAAATGAGCAAGTACACACATGCATGAGTATACTCTGCCTTCTTTTCACAAGAGTCTTCTGTTACTTGATGGAAATCTCAGAATCATGAAGTTTGGAAAAGACCTCTAAGATCATCTAGTTCATCACCACCATAATCCTAAATCATGTCCCTCAGTGCCACACCTAGACATTTCTCAAAGACCTCCAGGGGCAGTGACTCTACCACCTCCCTGGGCAGCCTGTTCCAACGCCTCACCACTTTTCTGAGAACAAATGTTTCATAACAGCCAACCTGAACCTCCCCTTGTGCAACTTGAGGCCATTCCTTCCCATCCTATCACTGTTCCCTGGAAGAAGAGGCTGACCCTCACCTCGCCACAACCTCCTTTCAGGCAGTTGTAGAGTGCGATCAGGTCTCCCCTGAGCCTTCTCCGGTCTAAACAATCCCAGTTCACTTAGTTGTTCCCCTTAAAGACCTGTGCCCCATATCCCTCACAGCTTTGTTGCCTGTCACCGGCCATGTTCCAGGGCCTCATCTTGCTTGGAGTTAGGGGCCCAAAACACAGCACTTGAAATGTGGCCTCACTAGTGCCAAGTACAGACTGAATACAGAGTACAAATGCTGCTTTTTTCTTTGTAAGCAGTTATGGGAGGTGGGCTGAGGATCAAACAGAGGCATAGAAATGCTAGGGAAGCCTCACAGTAGTGTGTTTGTTTCTCTCCTGGTAGAGGCAGGTACATCTAAGACTCTGCAGTACCAAGATTGCAGAGCAAGTCTGCAGCAGTGCACCATCTATCAGCAAATCTGTGCAAACATGTTTGGTTAATAAAGGGAAAATTTTTATGACCATTTTGTGAAAAAAAAACAACATCGCAGTCAGATTCTTTGAAGTCCCATTTATTTCATACTTACCAGTCTGCGTGTTCTCCATTTTGACAGAAAAGATTGTCTTCAGTGTTGACACTGGACTAGAACAAGGTTACCTGGCAAAGTAGCCAGTAGAGTTGGTGTTGTTTTGAGACATGTATGTTTTTAAAACAAGAAATTGATTAGTTAACAGTGCTCCCCTGTGCCACTATCAGTGCTGGGATCATGATGAATTCTATATTTGCTCTCAAAAGCTGAAAACACCACATTTTTTTAAACAACTACAGCATTGTTTTAGATGTGATGATATAAGGCCTCTGGCAGGGTACGTGGGAGGAGCTGACATGTTTTTGTAGGCCAATTGACATAATTGGGAGACAAACAAACAACAATTTCTGCTGCTTCTGCAGTTTGCAAAAGCTTGTCTGTTGGTTTTTCCCCCTTTTTTTTTTTCTTCTTCTCAGTTATATCCCCAAGCTTAAGAAATGACAGTACCTTCCCACTTCTAGAACAAGCGCACTAACAAGGGAGAGAAAGTGTGAACATGCTTGAAGACTTAGAGAAATGCAAGATTTTGACAACTTAATTCAAAACCAACGAACTGAACAGAAATCTTTGCATTAACTTACTTAGGTGCTTTTATGGTAGGTAGAGATGATGAAGGACATATTGCATTCTCTTTTATGTAATTTTTTGCACTTGCTTTGCTCAGCTGAACACCTGTTGCCAGCAGTGGAGTACCTTCATAGATGTTCCCAACATTCATAGGTCTTAGCTGAGGGAGAAGAGTTTAGATAGGTGGTTACATTAGGGGACTATGTAAAACATAGTCTGTCTTAAACCTAAGATTCTGCTGTGGAGTATAGGCTTTCTTTTGTTTTCACAACCTTTTTTTTTTTTTTTTCTTTTTTTTTTCCATGATAACTGCAAACACATGAGGAAGGTGGAATAGGAGAATCATACACTGTACACCAGCAAGCCTCAGAAGTTTGTCTCAGTGCAAACAAGCCATTCTGTCATCATCTGCTTTTGAGGAGCTTGCAGATAGGAAAATTTATCTTCATGATGAATGCGATATGCAAACTGGAAGCATTTCAGTATGTGACATATTTCTAAAGCTAGATATTCCTGGCCAGCTGGTTAATTCAGACTCCATTAAGTTATGATCTGACACCAAGACCTGTGGTTGTAATGAGTGGCCAAGTATCCAAATACTCTGAACCCTTAACCCTCGTTGAGGCATTCAAGCAAATGCAGAGACAGTCTGGAGACAGTCCTTGAAAATACAATCCAAAAACAGTGTCCTCTCCTTAGAAGTGTACATTAACAAGCTGCCTACCTTTTAGAGGGTAGGTCTTGTTAGGTCTGGTTCTCACGATGTTGCAGCTTCACTTAATCACATGCACAGAAGATATATTTACCACACCTCATTTAGAAAACAACATCTTCAAAGCATGCAGCCCATTTTCCAAACATGCTTCCTTCCATTGTGAATTTGAATGAATAAATAAGACCATTCTGCAGGGCTTGGATTTGCTCATATCTTCAGAGCACTCTACAGACCTCATCCCCTGCTGGGTCTTGTCATTGCCCTGTACTGATCTACAGGATCCAATCTTGCTTTCAGCAACACAGGAAAAAATGAACTGAAGTGAAAAGGGAAGAAGTAAGTATTTGATACAAATACCCTTGCACTGGTGATCCAAGAGGATAACTACATGAGAACTGTACCAGCCCCATGCATGATGGGGTTCCAGACTGTGAGGCAGGAGTAACATGAGCTCTTGCTGATGACCAGGTTGATGACCCACCACACTGGCTGGCAGAGCCCACCCTGCACATTGCCTTTGCCCCACTTGTAGCTAGAATGAGGAGTTTTTAGCTGCCTAATTCCTGTCCACTGACAGGAGTATCTCCATAAAGTTCACTCAGTAACTGACTGCTGTAGCTCCTGGGTGCAGCACACATAGAAGCGACCCTGGGCTTGGCTTCACTCTTCCAGGCTACTCTACAGTTTTGAAACAAAGACTTGCTTTTATAATTTAAAAGTATGCTGCTTTGGTTTCTGTCTTTTACTTTCTCCATGATCAGACCTTTCTAAACTTAGGATCATTATTATGAAGAGCCTAAAGGAACATTTCTCAAGACAAGTTCTTAATCCCCCTGACTTCTGCAACAATCTGAATAATCCAGCTCTGAGTCTCCTCATTAAGGCCAGATTTATAAAATCTTAATCAAATTCTTGCTTGAGACTGTGTAAATCTGGTCTTAATTCAGATAATTTGAGCTGGAACACAGATCCACTCAGAACTTTGGGAAATTAAAAAACAAACAAACAAACAAAAAAACATTAGGGCGGCAGATGAAGCCTATGCACGAAATATTTTTTCCACTGTAGCTGATATGAGAGAACATACGTATTATGTATGGAGCTTGTCTCCCTCATCTATTTCGTGGATAAATTACAGCTGTTGTATAGAGAATGGGTGAATAGTATAAAGCTAAAATCTTCCTGCTTTTATCTTACCTTAGACCTATCTGAAATATATTGGGTGTAGTTTTTCAGTCTTTCCCAGCCCTCATAAAGGATATTTATTTTGAGTTCTTCCATCTCCTTGAAGAAGCATGATTGTTATTAGAAACTTTCAGATCTCTTTTATCTGATGTTAATTAATCACTGAGAAGAATTACGTACTATCATAGTTTGAATTAAAAACCTTTTCCAGACTCTTATTTAACATCATCTCAGTTGGCTGTGGCAATTTACCACTTCACTGTTTCTCCAGACACTGTAAACTTTTGCAGTTCTTCAATTTCAAAAGTGAAAAACAGGCAAGGGAGAAAGAAAATAAAACTGAGCCATCTGTTTCCCGAACACCTCTCCAGGCATCCTCCATACATCTTTTCCTTTACAGGTGACCTTTACCAAGGTACATTTGTCTAAAAGTTGAGCAACAGTCCTGTATTTCATCTGGATGTTCACAGTCCTTGTTAATATCACGCACCTGAGCAGACAGCTATCACATCCACAACATTCACGTTTAAGAATGATAAGGTCCAGGGAGAGGCAGGCAGAAGGTGACAATGGCCTATGTTTACAGTCCTTGATTATATTTCATGGAATTATAGTGATAACAGCCCTGGAGAAATTCTCATTTCCTTGACAATGATAAGGATCACAGGTAGAATTGGTAACTGTATCTAAAGAAGTTACATATGCCTGCAAAACAAGGTCAGTTTAAAATGCAGAATGATTGCTTGTAAACTATTCTTCTGTAAATTCCTCATAGGAACAAAAGACATAATACTGGAGTTATAATTACTAGAGATAACCTCTGGTTCAAAAGTACAGTTTTTAAGTTAAGCCAAAGCCTGATACTCATATTTTAAAGTTGTGTAATTCTTTTAAATCATGTTAGATTAGTAAGGTACCTTCAGAAAGCTAGGGAGGTATGTCCTGAGTCAACTGAAGAACATTTGCCTTTTAGCGTGAAAGGCACAGCACACCAATTTTAGAAACTTGCTAATCAGACCCTGTTCACTAACAATTAACATGAATTGTAAAGCATTTTCAGGGAAGATTTAGCTGTAGCAACATGCTAGGAAGGGGTGAGAGAGTAAGAAAGTGGGAGAAAAATATCGGAAAATACAGTTCAATGCAAGTCATTTTGCATTAACAAGATACCATTCACCCTGCCAAGTACAAAACTATTTACACACACACAAACATATATGTATATATATTCAGATAGATTAATTACTTTACTGTCAGCTTTCCAAAGGATAAATAAATAGCAAAATTAGTATGGTCATAATAGACCTTCTAATAAGCATATCAGGTATACAGACTTCTCACTGTGCCTCTGTCTTTGGAGTATACTGTCATGCTTTTACAGGAAGGAGCAGAGACTTGGGACTTCTATCTGTTCCTAGTACTTTCTAGTTGGGTTATAACTACCTAGTACTAGCCTTGCTTAATTGGCCTTGCAGTGCAGCAAATCACATTTTTAATATTGTACTGATTCCTCTAGCGAAAAAAACCCCCCACAAAATTCCTGTTGGCCTCCACAGCCTTTGGGCTACAAACCAGGAGTACTGCTGCCTTTAAGTCGGGAAAAGAGTTCGCATAGATGCTCCTTGTCCTTCTAGGGACTGATGAAATTCTAAGACTTTTCAATATTAAGGGGAGATCATAATTATAATGAGATTCTCTTTGTTATCTACCAAGCCTTGAAGCTTTCACCATTTGAGGGGAAGCACAAGTCTCTATTCTTGTTCTATTTAGCTGATTGTTAAAGTATAGGCTGAAAGAAACTTGTGCCAACTGAAGCCCTTGTATCAGTATCTTTTGCCCTAACAAGAATTCCTAAGCACAACTGAAGTAGGAACAAGAGCTTCAGATCAGCTGAGCCAAATATTCCCTCCAGATTACCTCAGCTTTCTTTCCTTCATGCTTGGTGAAGATGCTAGCAGTTGGAAATGTGTTCTGTAAGAGGACTTTCCCCATGATAAATGAGAATAGCTCCTTTGATTTTAGTGGAACTACATTAAAATTCTGTACATAAGGATCTGACCCTCTACTCTTTTTCCTTACATCCAGGAAAGCAGGTGATCTCCCTTTTTAAAAGAACAGCTAAAGAAGGGAGAAGCATGAAGGGGATGATTTGATTTATATAGCCTGCTTCCTTCTTCACTACATCTTCTCTGCATTTCCAAAGACACATATAGCTGGTTTAAATGCCCTTATGTGGGAGAGCAGAGCAGGAACATTATTTACAATTCACTGCCTGGAAAGAGAAATCTCTCTCTTCCTCAGAATCGATGGGGATCAGGTAGGGAAGATCCAAGCCTTATCTAAGAGGCTGCAGTGGCAATGTGGCTGGGTCTGATTGACCCAGCAGCCACCACAGAGGCTGGCACATCATCCCCACCACTCTGCTTATTGGGATCCAGCCTTGTGGTGGCTGTAAGTAGGCCTGGCAGAGGGATATATCCTTCTGACCCAGGTTCCCATGCTAAGGATGCCTCAGAACCTGCAGCTGGAGGGAAACTCCCTGGCTGAGACAGGTCAAACTGGGCAACTAATCTCTTTCATGGGGAGCATGGGCATCTTAGTATCCTTTCCCACCAGCACAGCCTTGCTACCAAAGAGAAACAGTGGCAGCAGTGTTACGGGAGGTGGAAAACAAGTCACAGCATCAGCAAAGCTCCCTGAATGAAAAATCCTCACACAGAGCATCCTTGCCAGGCATTTCTTCCCTCTGTGCAGGCAGCTGGACTTCTCCCATATGTACACTACCAGGTTACAGGGCTGTTCTGGCTTTTCCAGTCATTCTCCTAACCTCTTCAATCTATTCAGATCCTCCTTCATCTATACCAGCTGCTCCTCTCTCCCAGGGACCAGATTCCCACCACTCCTCGCCCTGCCCACTGCTTGACCATTCCTTTCTCATAGAAGATGAAGTCAATGCATGGAAACACACAGTCTGACAAACAAGCGGATAGGTTGCCATGCCCACTTTGCCACTGAAGAACACAGAGACCCCTGATTGCAACTGTCAGACATACTAGGTTGCTCAGAGGCAGGTGCCCCATGATTAGGCATGGAGGACGTGGCTGACTCCTTGCCCTGAAGAAGTGGCCCCAAGCAAAAGCAGCTTGGCAGGCTCAGACATGACACAGAACACGCAGCTATTAAGTGTGTCTTCCGTATAGAAGTGATAAGTAATCATTTAATTACTGTGCTTTCATTTTTACAGAAAAAGTTTCAGTGTTAGGCTGCTAAAAGACTTTTAAAATAATCAAGAACCTTTTGTATCAATACTGGAGTAGCACAATCATGGTGAGCACACTGTCCCTCTCTCTACCCACGCCTACATGCTTGTGGATAACTTCCCTGGGACATTGCTACCACCCAGGCTTGTCATCTGCATACGACTAATTAAAATGAAAAGCATTTGGATTCCCATTCTGCTACCAGCAGTACTCAGCTGAGTCAGATGAGGCTGTGCCCATGCAAGTACACACACGTGTCAGACAGGAGGCTGTAAGAGCTGAAGTACATGGTCTTGATCCAGAGCAGTCCTCCACAAGGGCTAAGAACTGTTTCAAATCAACTCCATTACAAACAACTTCATCAGGCATGCAGCGATGGGTGCCACTGGCCCACTCTCCAACTCATCAGCCAGATCATGCCACACCTTTCATGGGCATATTTTCAGTTCATGCTTAAAAGATGCTTCTCCATTACTCTCCACTCAACATCTGTAGCAGAAAATGCATGCTGCCAGACACCTAGTGCTTGCTGAACATGTGCTCAGTCACCACCCATACACCTCTATCAGCTACAACTGACTACCACACCTTTAGTTATAGCCATGCTATGTTATAACAAATCTACTGGCATCAGAAAGGAAAGCACTACAACACTGTTTAAAGACTTGCCTGCAGGATTTTCCAAATGTAAAGTGTATTTAATCATTGCATTTCTGTGGGTTTTCAGCAACAGTGGCTCAGCTATGAAAGACTCACTTTTCTCAGCCCAAATGATCTGTTCTCTCTGTTAAGCATGGCCTCTATTTACTGAGGCTGACAGGGGTCAGAAATGAAATGTGTGTCAGGTCTCCTCGGGTCCACAATTATGTACTATTGAGTTTCTAATTGAGGTAATTTCCATGAAAGACCTTTCTTCCATGCCCTCAGGAAAGCCAGAAAATTCAGAGCTTGTTTCTTCGAAGACAATTTTTTGCTCACCTCCATAGTGCTGTTTATGGAGGACAAAATGGTGCAGAACACCAGTAATTGAGGAAAAATACTGGAATACCGGCATTTAACCAATAACGGTAGTTGTTTGCCAGAAGCCTGCTGACTCTAGCAATTTTGCTAAAAAGTAACTTTGTGACTGATGCTGACTGAACACGTTACTGGAAGCCAATAACCTGCAGCCAACCTGCTTTAATACCATCCTTTTTTACAGGCTGAAAAAGCCCACTACCATATCCATTCACTTCCAGATTCCAGAGAGGCTGATGTACAGCTGGATTCAAAATGGTACTATCTGTATTTTACCACACAAGCAATACAAAGTAAAGACAACTGACATTGCTATTGACCACCAGCTTAAAGTGGTCCCTCATTGTCACTACAAAGTCTGAAGATGCACCACTGCAAAATGGTTTCATACCATTATTTAGAGGTAAATCCACATTAACACCTGAAGTACAATCACTCCTTGTGCTCTCTATCAATAATCTATTTATTGGAGAAATGCTGATCCCACGGAAGGCAATGGCAAAGCTGCTAACTTACATGCAGTCCAGAGTGTGTTCCTGGATTTGGGAAATTAGTCTGCTGACAAGGAAAGCTCCGTATCAAGTTAGGCTGGGAATTTTGGTACATCACAATGTTAGAACACAAGACATAAATTTCTTTTATTTTATAAAAATAATCTTCAGCATTACAATTTGCATCTGGTATGATGATTCCAAATATACTTACAGAGCTGTCACAGTTTTTGAAGTGAAGTAAATGTTGCAAGGTACGGCAGAGCTTGTCTTTTGAAAGAGTTGATCTTCCTTTTACTGCAGAACTTCAGAAATGATAAATTACACATTGTTCATTTATTGATCAGCCATTTTATATAAAAAAAAATCGTGGTGTAGACATATATATCTCATTTTCTTTGCAAAAATTCTGCTGCATTCATCAGTTCAAGAATCTTGTAAAAACCACGAGAAAAGAGCAGAATTATGCCTAGTGAAGTCACCACTCAAAGCAATAGGGAAAAAAAATTTGATTAGTGAAAAAAAACCCTGCAAAAAACTTGTTGAAGTTTAAATGTAAAGATTTATGAAAGGTACTTTAAAGCATTATGCAGTAACAGTAGTTGCACTAAACAACAGTGACTGCACCCAGATAAAGAGTAGGAGGTTTTGTATTCTGTAACAGCAACCCAGTCTGCCTGTAGCTCCTGAATTAAGGTAGCAAAAAGATGTGTGGGTTGCCCCTCACACAGCCACATTAAGAATACAAATGTTAGTATCTTCCTGAGAATCTGAAATCTCCCCAGCAGAATTTTAATTCAGCAACTCTTTTCTTTTGCCACAAAGTTTAATTAACAGGGCACAGAAGTATTGTCTAAAGCTTGTTACACTCACAGTTCTTCCTTCAGCCAATGTGATATGCTTCCATCTTCTCTGTTGCTGACAGCTCAATTTCTAAGAGTCTTTGCAGAGAGCGAATGTTAATCTGGCTTAGGTAGAGAAATGAAAAATTGGTAAACCATGAAATGCAGTGCTGAGCACAAAGCTAATCCCCGAAGGAAGAAACAAGAATGGGTGTTTGTTTGTTTGTTTTTCTTTATGACTTTGTTGAGCTTTGATTTATGAAGAGGATTTGAAAATTCTGGATTTTTTTTTTTTTCATTTCTTGGTTTTTCTTTGCTTCTTTGTTTTAAAAACTTTTGAAACCATGTGAAAAGGAGCAAAGTTTCATAGCCATACCTAAATAAGGAAAATTATAATTTTACATATTATAATATTACATATATTTCTATGAACACAGACATACAAATAGACCATACTGAAGACAAAATTAAACTAATATGTTAAAATTAATTTGCCTTTTTAATACTGATAGATTAGATTTGCCTTTGAAGATCTATTTATTTTTTATTTTTTTGCAAATGAAGAGGGAGCCTTAAAAAGGCTAGTGATCATAAACTGTGATTATAGACAAAGACTAATAATTACAAGGGATATAGATATCTAAATAGATTATTCAACATATGGATTTTTTATTTTTTTCACCTCAATGGACAGTTTAATCTGCCATTAACAGGCTTTGGAAATTGCTCTCTCTTTATGAATTCTGCATGCAAACTGCCCCACAGAACCTGCAAGATGATTAAAATGAGTGTTTGAAATCTCAAAGCACCATTAAGAATAATATAGATGTTCGAATTCCCAAATAATTGGCTATTTCTCAAATTTCCCTCCAACAGGGAAAGCTTAAAACCATCCAGTTTTCATTCCGGAGCTTATGCTGGCTTTAGCAGCTGTATTCAGATGCACAGCCATCTAAAGAAAACTCCTTCAAGGGGCATAGCTGTCTCCTAGGAGAAAAACATGGCCAAACACACCACAGTGCCAAAAACCTACTCATTAATAAGTGCAGAAGGGAGAACAGATCCAGGGATATTAGTCACGTTTCCACTCTCTAGCCTTTACAAATGGGTCTGAGCTAAAAGTCATTACATCATTCACCCATCCATTTTTCTTTCTAGAAAATTGTATCACTTTCTGTGAGCCAGAAGGAAAACAAAGGATTGTTCACAAAGGTTGGTAACAGCTCTGGATGGTAACCGATGGGTTCAGCTAAGGATTTAGAAAGAGAGGAGGAGGATGAGCTATGCCACTCAACCTGTTTTCTTTCTTGTTCTGTGCAGTTGGTGTTGGGACTACAGGAGGCACAGCATGCTCAGCTCAGAAGCAGCACAAATTCTATCTCCAGTCAACAAAGCAACCTGCTTAATGGAAACAGGGCAATTAAAACATCCAAAAGACTTCATGTTTTATCCGCATGTATAAATGGGGAAACATGAAAGAATTTGAGAGACATATGGATGAACTGCATGCATACATACTCACATTATGTTTCACATGCACAAAACACATACTTCATATATTGACATGGAATGGCATCTGCAATCTGTATTTGATACTTATTGGTTGTGTTCACTATTCAAATTAACTGACTTGTGGGTTAATCAATACTAAAGATGCCCAAGTATTTCTCCATCACTTTGAAGAAATCACGCTTTCCATGATCCCATCTTTTTTTTTTTTTTTCCACTACAGTGTCTTGTGTTTTATCACTTAAATGCATGCACTGTAACAAAATACATATTTTTTAAAAAACACCTTCATCCTTAATCAGAACTGCTATAATTACTATTGCAAGAAACAGAGATAAATCCTTCTGAAGTTATTTTTTGTGTTCTATTCCAAGTTGATGGTTGGACTAGATAGTCTTACTGACTTTTCCAACCTTAATGATTCTATGATTCTACCATCCCATCCTCTGACTCCATGCTGAAGAGACTCTGTCTGATCTCTTCTCCTATGGAAACCACCTCATATTTCTGATGATCTTACTGCCCTTCTCCACATCTTCTGTAGTTCTACATGACAGATTTATGGAGAGGAACTTGAAATGAAAGCAATGCTCCAAATGTGGGTTTCTCACAGATTTTATGCAGTGGTTTGTAGTGCTGTTCGACTGCTGTGCTGCTGGGTGGTCTATTTCCCTTGTAATAATTTCTGGTGTTTATCATTCAAAGTCTTCTTCCATAACATTTGTCCAAGCTACCCAAACTGCTCCTTCAATAACCAGATTAGTTCCTGGCCCTTACTAAGACATTCCTATTTCTGGTGTGCTTGGAAAAAAAAGTCCCTTACTGTTTTGTTTGTTACCTTGCCTTTATATCTAATCCTTCCACAATTTACACCCCACTTCTACCTTCCTCCTATAGATTTCACTCCTACAATTCAATGACTGTATTTTTTATTCCCGAGAGTCTCATTTACTCCTGTTCAGCAACGCTAGCTTCTTTTTCCAAGTGTAGAAGTAGAATGACACTCTTTTTAATTGATTTAGATTTATGATGTTACTAAGCATCACACAGAAACATGCTGCGAGACTCTGTGACACCATTAAGCATTTTAGCCTACAACTAGTCCTTTTACTTAGCCTTTCAAATTGAGAAATACCGTGGTGGATATTCTGCAAGGCATCTCTTCACCAGATCAGAACTTTTGCATTTCCTTACTGGTCTTCCCATCACTGTATGCTGTGTGTGTACTTGCAGTGCCTCAGTAGCACTGTAATACTACGTAATTCATTCGTCCTTTCAGAGAGGATCACGAAGACAAACACTGAATGTATGAATAAAACTGTACAAGTATCAGAGCTGCATACTCACAAAAACGTGCATAGAAAAAAAGACGCTACAACTGAAAATCATTCCTTCCTCATCAATGCATACTAAAAGATCTTCTGCCTGTCAGGAAATTGTTTCTCCTCAGAAGTACTGGTCAACATGTCCACCCACTACTAATGCTTTTTCCTCCTTCCTGCTTTGGACTCATAGAGACTTACTTGGAATAAAATCTGCCCCTTGATGAGGGGTCCATGGCAGCACTGAGCTCATTGAAAACTGCCACAGGGAGGGCAGCCCCTGAAAGCTATGGCAGTGCTGATGCAAAATGTTGCTACTGAAGAACCACAAAGGTTGGAAAAGACCTCTAAGATCATCTAGTCCAACCATCAACTTGGAATGGAACATAAAAAATAACTTCAGAAATTATAACCACCACGCCACTAAACCATGTCCCTCAGTGCTACATCTACACGTTTCTTGAACAAGTCCAGGAACTCTACCATTTCCCTGGGCAGACTGTTCCAGTATTCCATCACTCTTAGAAGAAATTTTTCATAATATCCAACCTGAACCTCCTCTTGTGTAACTAAAGGCCACTATCTCTTGTCCTTTCACTGTTACCTCATAGAAGACACTTAAAACATGATATATTTTAATAATGAAGGTATTTTTACCTAATTCCACACAAAACTGAGAACAGAATAAAAGCAAAGATTAAGGAAATATATAAAATATATAGAATAAAATATGAGTCTAAATAATGCAGCCCAAATGCACCACCGCTCTTCTCACCCACAAAGCATAGTAACAGTACAACATTAGCAGAAAAAACAGAATTAGTTTTAAGGAGAATCAAGCTGAGAGAGGTATCTTTAACCATTTAGAAACAGAAACCAGGGCTTTATTTAAATCAAGAAAGTGAAATCAATCACATTTAAGCTGTTGAGCTCTAGCCCCGCTTTTTCTATCAGTCACTGTGTTATGCATTTCCCTCTTTATTTTCTGTCATATTCAATCTCCTGCGACTATGGAAACATCCAGTTCCTATCATCTGTATTTATGTGCTAAGATATCACAGCTAGAACCATACTGATTGACTCAATTTTGAATGAAACTGTTTTGGAAAATAACCCCTTAAAATGTCAAACCATCAAAGCTTAAAAAGCTTTTGCCATTGACTTCAAAGGGCACACAGAAACTTTAGGCAGAAAGGTGTGCAATAAACACGTTAAAAACAAGTATCTCCTTAGTCGAAAGGTTTCTAATTTTTCTGCTTCTTTTCATTGAAATAAACAAATGTTACTCAAATACTTGAGTTGTCGTGAATACTAGCACTACCAAGTCCACATAGCTGAGGCACAGTGATTTAATTATTTTCCCGCATCAGCTAAATTCAGCTTGAGGAGTTTGCATCTACTGGCTGTCAGAGCACTACATCGATTCTCAGATTTTAAACAGAAATTTCACTACTGGCTTTAAAAGAAAAGAGAAAAATATGTGAAGAGATGTTTGATAGGGAATCCACTACAGAAAATCAATACACCCAGGGAACTGATATGAAACCAGCCTTTGTGAGCCATTCTACAAAGTACAGCTGAACTGGGTTTAAATTGGTTTCGGTCAGGATTTGTAACACCTGAAGTCATTAGCTCACCTGGCGCAAAACAGTACTGTCCAGTAACGTCCTTATGATTCATGTGAAAGAGTGGGAAAAAATGGAAAAACTAAAAATCTTTTGCTGTCTCAGTTTGGGGGAAGAGAGTTGTTTGTTTACGTTTTAAATAAACCCTGCTTGAAAACAAATTTCAAAACCTACAAGTGGTGGACTCTCAAGAATTTTGTAAATGTTGCTATTTAAGTCACTTTGTCCAAATTTTCTGGAGGAATTCCTGTACTTAGTTGTGAACAAAAAACACTGAGTTCCAGAATAAGTTAGCACCTCCTGTTTACTCTCTTCCTTTAAGAGTTCCCCTGCTTTTTTCAGAATCAGTACATCTGGGGAGACCCAAAATGCCACTTGAGCAGCAAAGCATAGAAACAGTATAAATTTTACCCTGAAGGTGATTTTACAGAAAATAAGAGAATTATATCAAGGAATGAACTTGGCTCCACCTATACAGAGGCCCCACAGATGTGTGTGTGTGTCCTCGCACAGAGATGTCCTGCTGGGCAAGGTTTGGTATGCCGTCTGTACAGTACAACATCTTATCTGATTGATCTCTTCAGATTCCCATTTGTATTTACCCCAACCACTTCTGGCTCCTGCAAGAGGTCATGCAGAGCTGGATGCACTTCTGCAGCAGTGGAAGATTTGCCAAGATAGAGCTTGAAAAATGGATCATATAAAATGCAAACTTAACAAGATGAGTAACCACCAGCCTGATTTCCTCAGGGGAAAATAAATAAATAAATAAATAAATAAATAAATAAATAAATAAATAAGAAGGAAAAAAAAAAAAGAAAAAAATAGTCCCTATTATCTCAGTGCTTTGTAACAAATTTTAAAAGTGTTTATTTATTTAAAAAATTTATTTAAAAGTGTTTATTTATTTATTTATTTTTTATAGTGCTCCTGAATGAAAAAGGATAAACAACCATGTGCCCTCTAAAATGTAAAAGATTATGCTTTTAACAGAAACCACTGATAATCTAACGGAAGATACTACGTTGGATTTTTTTATTTTATTTTGTTTTAATTTAAGTCTGTCCTTTAAAACTTGCTTTTGCAAAGCAATATTTTGTACGTTTTTTAATCCACACTGCTGCAATCCATTTTTCAGTGTAACTTATTCTGGATCTACAGGGACTGAGAAATAAACATCGTTTCATTATGTTGATAAAGAACAAGAGAAACGTTGTGAATTTGTTCCTTTCATCTGTGAAAAAAAACTATTATATCGCTAAAGACAGTAGGGCTTCAAAATAACCATTTTATACTGAAGGCTGAATTAACATCATCAGCTTGCTACTTTGCTAAGCATTAATCCATAAAATAATATAAAAATATTTTGTCTAACACATAACAGAACATGCTCAGCCTACATCTTCACTTCCTTTGTTCAGCCTTTTTAAAAAGATGGAGGCCATATACAGATTTTTAAAATGAATTTTATTTATTTTTTTCCCATCACTATCAGTCCTTCAGTTTGAACAGTATGACTAAGTTTGCTTTTGTCATCCTGCTGTCTCCTCCAGTCCTCAGGACACCCACTTGAAGCTTGTGGGTGTATGATGGAAACTGTCCCCATTTCTCCACTTACCTCTCATTGGTATCCTGAAATGTTGCTCCTTCATCTTGGTTTCTCCCCAGAACTGCCAAAACACCCTCTAGGTTCCTATACAATTTTCCATCCCTTTCTCCTGAACTCAAAGCACTCCACTATCTCCATATTGTGTCCCTCTCCTATCACGAGGAGCAATCCCAAAAATCAGCTGCCATTCACCAGATCTTCATGTTGTGCCCTGGGGAGAGAACTGCCTTTTGGGAACTCTCTGCTCTTGCACCTCTCCTAGCCCACTTCATCATTGCTCTCATCCTCCACCTCACAAGCACCGATCATTTTCCAAGGTGCCCTGGCAACAGACAGGTTTCTGATCAATAAATAACTCTGTTTTACATGGTTCAAATTTACGTTTTTATTTGTTTTTTTAAATTAAAAAAATAAATTTCATTATTAAATAGTGGAATGGGTCTAAACTAAGGTTTACATATTAATTCACTTGCTTTAGAATACCAGAGAAACAATTAGAGTATACCGCGTATACCGCCCAGACAAAACTCTCTGTTAGAAAGCTCAACAGTGGCGTAATTCAGTTAAACGGGGGAAAAAAAAAAAAGTCTTAATGTTTACAATGAATGTTAGAAGTAAACCTCTGGTGTTAGTGTCATCCGAATCTAGTTTCCATCACAAAGGCAGTCATTGTATTCGGAATACTATACCACAGTGCTAATGTCATCAGCTTCATCTGGTTTCTTTTGCCTGCTTGGCAGGGATTTCAAGTATTCAAGGTGCCTCCTTGCATCCTCCTGATTTTGCCGGACGTAATAAACCACATATGAGATCACCATGGTGAACCAGCCAAACATAGTGACCAGCATGGCGTAATCGGTAGTTTTTTTGGGAAGGTTACAGAGGTCAGCATCATTGGCAGCATTGAGGAATGGTCTCCCAGCGTGTTCATCCAGCACAGAGGTCTTGCAGATGACATTGTTGGCTGTCTCATGGTTGACAGCCATACTCCTCAATACCTGCTGCAGCGTGCAGTCGCAGTGCCATGGGTTGTTTGCAATCCTGGCTCTGGCCTTTAAGTTGTTGAAAGCGTTTTTGTGCACACTTTGAATCCGGTTGTCGGACAAATCCAGAGTCTGCAAAGTTTCTGCCACCCCTTTGAAGGCATGTTCATCTATAAATTCAATCCCGTTTTTTGATAAATTGAGGACTCTCAGTTGGTGCAAATCCTTAAAAATTTCATTGGGGATAGATGTTATCTGATTGGAGTCCAAATAAAGTAAGACTGTTTCTGGCGGAAGATCTCTGGGTATCTCCTTGAGGTTTGCATTGCTACAGCTGACATTTAAACCTCCGGAGTGAGAACAGAGGCAGCCTTTTGGGCACATACTGGCAGAATGAAAGCACAGTATCATGAGGACAAAACTTTGTAAGAGTAGACACATGGAGAGGGAACGAGTTAACCACAGGTCTACCAAATGCATGCTGGGGTGTCAGCATAATCACACGACCATTTCTCATTCAGCCAACAGTGGTGGGAAAAGGATTGGCAAAGCTGAAGTGTGGTTTCATTTTCTTCAGTGGGATTAGTAAAAATTGACTAACATGTGGACTTCCTCATGGTCAATACTCTTCTTAAAAACACACCTGCAAAGAAGAAGAAAAGTTCCTTATACCATAAACTCCAATGAAGTAAAAGTGAAAGGCAACACCACAACACTAAATAAATGATCTGTTATCCTATCAGTGCAACAGAGTATTTATTCAACTACCTCCCATTAGCATTAATATGAGTTTAGTTCATAAATCCCTGAGACATTTTTAGGAGGATAGACTACACTCGGTACAAATTGCACTGGTTTAGGCTTTAATGCTCATTGGAGGAGGCACTGTTTTTTTTTTGTTTGTTTGTTTTTTGGTTTTTTTTTTGTTTTGTTTTTGAAACCAGACTTTTCTAAAACATCCATAAAAATAAATCACATTTTCCCTTGCTAATGTAGGGGATGCATTAGCAGGAGTTGGAATTTGGATCTCCAGAAACAGTGACAGGTAAGTGAGGCAACAGTGGTGGTTAATGTGAACCTATCTCAAAACAATTTATGTTATTTTTGGTCCAAATCAAAGTATCATGGCAGGGAAATATTTTAACTATATCTGTAACAATGTCATCAACCAAATAATATTGGAAGACACCACAAACATTCATCATCTATCTGCTGTCTGCCCATTTCTTTCTTGCTGCATGTGCATTTCCTGTACCCCTCAGTATTTTGTGAGCTACTGTTGAGACCCACAGAAACCACTAGTTTCTTTAAAATTTTCTTTACATTTAAGATAGAGAGAAAGAAATAAATGTAGCAGTTGCCAAAAACTCTCAGCCTCCCCACACTAAATAAACCTCACACAAAACTATGTGCAAGCCAAACAAACAAAAAAATGTTATTCATGGCATGTAATTTGCTAATAGAACACATGAAAAATATTGTTTCTTCTCCCCTTGCAAGTTGGCTTAAAAATAGTAAATATCCAGAAGCTTTTCCATTTTCTTCTTTAATTGGAACACAAATACGGAAGTCTGAAATGCTGACCTATAAGGTTTCAAAGACAACCTCATTTATTTTTTCCCCTATTATGGTAAACTACAAATTTCTAACCAAAACAGGTCCATTTGTTTTCATGCACATGCCCCCTCTGTCTTTGTAGCAGCTTGGATATTTGCAGCCTTCAGGTTGTATTTACATATAAATGAATTTTTTTTCCAGCACACAGTGTAGTCTGCTGAACAACAAAATCCCTGCAGGGAGGATGTGTGCAATTCTACGGGAAAAAGAAGAAATTGTATTGCAATCATATTTGCTTGCAGAATTCACATACTAACTGCAGTTCTGGCACATCACAGAAATACGGATTAAATGTGTCACACAGTACTTCAAACCTACAGTTCAATTTTTACTTAACCCTTCTTGATGACTGTCAGAATGTCAGTAACCCTACAGGAAAAAACATCTTAAGAGTATGTATATTATGTGCAGCTACTTCATTTCTACGGCTTGGGAATCAAAAAAGCCCACCTCTCATTGCAACTTCCTGTATCACTACTTGCCATCTTATTTACTGATCAAGAGAGTGATTGCCCAAGAACATAAACAGAAAGCTTATGCTTGGCCTCTGTAGCATGAAGGTCCCCTACCCTGAAATTTCTTTCTTTTCTTAAATAGAAAGGAAGTTAGCAATTTCTCTTGCGGAGTTAACCCTAGCAATGTAAAAGCATTACAAAAGGAAGTAAGCTGAACATGAAGAGGAAAGGGAGGTGATACAGCATCTCCACAGTCAACAGAGAGCCCTTACAAAGCAGGCCTCAGAAGAAAGAAGACCATTACTCTGGGTGCCATTTCTCCCTGCGGCTTTTTGGTCACTTCAGTGGCACAAATTCAGATCAGATGGAAATCTGCTACTGAAGGAGACAAGCTACAGAAGTTGTTTTTTCCCAGCCTGCCCAAAAGTGCTAAGTACTTGCTAAAATGTGCAGCCCATTTGGAGGCCAAGCTGGAGGCGGCGGCAGTTCACTCTGGCAACTCAGTGCTGGCAATCTGCTTCACCCTCCCACAGCCCAGCGTGCTACAGCAAAAAGGGCTGTCCCCGGGGAAAACAGCACCTATTTTCTTTTCCCTTCATGTCTATGGGTCTCACTACCATGCTGCACCAAGGGAGTAGAAGAGTGGTCCAACTCACCATCACAGAAGTAGTAGGCATCACCTCATCACCTACTACTTGTACACAGTGGCTTTCCACCAGTGATACTGGAGTCCTACTGCCAGCATAGACTGAGGTAAAAAAGCAAAGAGACGTAGTTATCTCAGACATTTAATTCTGCAGACACATAAAAATCGTGCTGTTTTCACCAGACTGTGAGGATTATGCATCACATTTGCTTTCTTACAGGTTAAAAATGAAGACTACGAGAACTCTGATGAAAAAAAAAAAAAAATCACCCAAAACATAGTGTTTTAACACTCTACATCTCTCTACATCGATACCAGCACTTCTGTTAGCATAAGATAGTATCAGTGACAGTTATAAATGTATCAGAATTAGCTTTATGAACTTTGAAGACTTTGATCACTAATAGTCCCTGGATAGCCAGACATGGGAAGTGTAACACTGATCTCTCTGCTACCAGACTTCAGCTTTTCTGCATAACAGTATTCATTAATATTATACAAGTGCGGGAAAACATTTCATGCACCAACCTAAATTACACCACAGATCCTGCTGAGACCTCCACAGCAAACGTAATGTGTCAAAGATGCCTTATGCACCAAAGAAAATGTGTGATGTCTTCAGCCCAATGAAGACAAGTGAAGCTCTTTTTCTTTAACGTATTAATGTGTTTAGAGTGGAAGGAGTAGGACCATTACAGGCTGAGCAGGAAAATGTTTAATGAAGCAATGCCTCTTCATAAGAGAATACTGACTAAATGGGTAAAGAGGGAGAAAAACTCCCACTGTTTTAAGTTGTTAAAAAGAGCAAATACAAGTTTAAACCCGTAATTAACAATCCAGTCAACAAAAACTTTGCTGAGCAAGAATAAAGCTCAGCAAATTCTCAGTAAATTAACTGGAAACGATCCAATGAGACTGAGCATCAGTCAAGGAAAACAGAGCTTTTAAAACTTCCATAATCAGAATATCTTATCCCATATCTGTGGTTTGAGATCCACTAACAAATCCATACCAAACATGTCCTTTGCTGTCAGACATCCTACCAACTGCAACAAGAGAAAAGAGAACTAGGATCTGACATTTAGCAATGCCAAAAGGAAGATTTTTGACTTCTGGAGCATCTATCAGATTTTCTCAGCCTGGAATGCATTAAATAAAGAAGGAGGTAATGGAGATTGGAATAAAGACAGGAGACACAGAGCAGACGGGAAAATTAAAGACTACAGAAAAAGAGATAGATAGAGTACAGAATTACAAACATATGAGTTAGTTGGAAATCTGTAAATAAAGAAAAAAAAACACTGAAAAATAAATTATCAAGTAAATAAAGGCACAGGAAAAATTACAGCAATGATTAAGGACAGATAACAGCATGGCATAGAAAGGTATTTTGTGTACATTTCTAAAATACAAGTAGACACATAGAAAACCTAACGTATAAGTCAAATACTGCAGGGCAATAAAACTTCAGAGTGCAGATGACACAGAACTTTTTACAGCCTTGCCATTTTAACTGGCTTGGGTTTTTTTTGTTTGTTTGTTTGTTTTTGTGCTCCCCCATGGCCATTCTGTACAAGCATCCAGCAACATGGGAAAATGTACTTTCCTTGAGGATTTCAAGATGTGTACATTTGATTTTAACACACAATGAGTTTTCAACCAAAGCTCCAGGTGTCAGATTCTTGTACATGTCTGCCTTTCAGACAAGCAAAGAGTATAAACATATCTTGGCATCTGAGTGCTTAGCATCTATGATATTTCTAATTCAAGTATTCAATTAATAACTTTTCCCCACATTTAATTCAGCGAGGTAAAGAAGCATTAGTGCTGATGGCTATCCATCTGGAAATAAAGACCTGAAAACTTAGCCAAGTCATACAGAAAGACCATGACAAGATTACTTTAAAAACAATTTATGCCACTGTGTCTTCAGAGCAAGATATAGGAAATCCTATAAACATCACAGAGAACAGCATAAAAGCGACACTGAAACAGACTGAGAGGTTTTGTTTATGACAGTACTAAGACAGCAAAAGGCACAATAAGACATCATATATATTGCTAAAGATGGTTCATCACATCTATTTGACTGATAACTGATTGGGACTGTTAGCTGCACCTGCCCCTTGGAGTCATAACCCAAGAACAAGAGAGTGCTGCCCTGCCAATGGGCAAATACCATCCCAGTTACACAAGAAGTTTTTATCCTCTGTGTGCAATCTCTCAAGAGATTGCACGAGACTACAAAGGTATGACGGGACAAGGGTACAACACAAAATGAGTTACAAAAGAAAAACAAAAGGCAAAAGCATGCAAAGTGCCTTGTGAGAAAAGGGACTGCAGTGCTGTCCCAAAAACATGAGTGATGCTAGGGTGAGCTACCACAGTACTGGGCTCTGTGGGAAGATGGGGAGGGCAAAGGAGCAAGGCGAGCTTGTGGAGTCAACTCTGGGAGCACAGTATGAAAAGTAGAGCATAGTAGTAAGCCATTCATAGATTTTTATGTGGCTTCTAGGGTCAGAAAGTCACAGAATCACAGAATCACAGAATTGTAGTCCAGCTACAGAGGGTTTTCACTGCTGCTCTCTTACGCCAAGAGAGAGCTCCATTTCAGGCATGATTATCTGTGTGGATTCCATAAGCTAAATTATGTCTTCTTTGGCATTTGAGCAACTGCACCATCTTAGTTGTGTGCCAAGAAGGTTAAATGGCACACACGTCTGACTGGGAAGGAAATTCAGTGAAAGCATTTTCTTTATCACTAATGTGCTAGACTAATCTTTCCTCTTGTCTTCAAAACTGGATTCCCTGATGAAAAATATTGCATCTCTCATCTCAGCAATGTCACTCAGGTCAGTGCTAACAAGATGCGCTTGGCATCTGGGGCTAGCTTGTAATTGTTACTACTGAAGGTGTCAAGATTAGAGAGGAATTTCTTGTTGCTGGAGTTTATATGCTTAAACCAGCAAGTAAGAATGGAAAGAGGAAAAAGACAGAAGCCAGCCAACCAACCCCAGGGGGTGGCCTGTTGGCTGTGTAATGATTGCATTCAATCTGTTTGATCTGTCACTTCTGAGCTCCAGAAAGAACAGTGTGGAGAATTACAAACTATACAAGCCTTTTCTACAGACCTCTTTTCTTAGTTATCCATTAAAGTAAACTAGAATTTTGAATAAATATTAAAATTTTACAACTAAAAATCCATTAAAAGGGAACACTGTTTTATCTGACTTCCAGTCCATTACTGAGATATTTTATAGGTTTGAAATATCTGACACGATTATTACAATTTTCTTGAAGACACTGACTGTCTGAAATCTGAAATTCAGAAAAGGCACGCTCATTGATAAATCTAGTCTCTTACTACTCTATTAAAATGTGACATAAATTTGCCATCTCGAATACCTTTGCTTCAAATCAGTATCAAACTACCCTCTGACAAAACAAACACTCTTTTTAATGAATTGTTTTCCTTCAACTCATTTTCCTGTGACACCAGTGTGTTTGTTACAGCATATGCACAAACCAGCCTTAGTGTCCACATATAATGATAGCTGTATTTTACATCCTTTTATTCCTTTTTCTCTTTGCCAATTAATATAGATATACACTAGCTCATATCTAAAAAGATTATCTTGCAATTAGTATTAACAAGACATCCATAACCTGGAGGCTGGAGGTTAAGATTCAGAGGTAATTCCCCTATCCAAGCAGTCTAGTTTGCTGAAGACCTGAGGACTGAACCATTTTACCCAATTTTACTGAAACCAAAGGTATTTGTCACCAGGGTCTGTGTACACTGAGGGACATCCTGCCTGGCTACTCTAAGTACAGAGCTGGAAAGCAAGGATAACTGTGAGCTGGAGTTGAGCAGGAGCCACCGGACAGCAGCAAACCAGAGAGATGCCAAGAACTGCCTGCAAGGTGCCAGGTGATCTAAATTCCCCAAAGAATGTCTCTGGCAGGGGAAGACTTTCAGGATCTCAGAGCATGCCACAATGAAATCCTAAAGCAGTAACAGAAAAATGAATAGAAGCCAACAGCAAATGAGGTGGGGAAAGGGGGTGCAAAAGATCACCGATTCAGTGAATAATTGGAATGTCATGATTAATCAGTGCGAGCCTGAACTTCAATTACATAATGGATTCATTATCTAATGAAACACCAAATGTACTCAAACTATAATATTCTCCCTCAAGACAGTGCTTGGAATGCACATCAATATTTTGTTCTCCAAAATCTTCCAGTATAGACATCTTTCTAACAGCTGCTCATGACAAGATGTTTCTAGTGGCAGGAGCAAATAGCATAGGTGCAAGTTTATAGATCTTACAGCTCTGAATACTCTCTCCAAACAATTACAGTGAGAGCCAAAGAAACATTTTAAGCTATAATTACTTTCTGACTGTGAGATCACCAAATGTATTACTCTTTATTACAGATTAACAGCTTACTTAATTATACTGTGTGGGCAAATGAATCAGCACTTTAAGATTGATGAGTTGTGTTCATGGTAAAAATGTATTTGACTTTTCTCCCTTTTCATCTCAAGTCAAAAATTATTTTATAACTCTCTAACGATAAATAATTACGTGAAGCTTAGCAGATATAAGAACAGATCAGTGACAAAAGAAAATATTATCAATTATCTCCTGTCTTCCCTGTGATGCTTTTCTTCTGGAAGTTTTCTGTGACAACATATTCCTTGGAATCAAATTTTATATGCTTGATAGAAATTAAAGGAACAGCTGTCAGGGATGATCTTAGCCCTAATAAAGTCTGAATACAGTTTTACTCTTCCACTGTCACCATTCTTTGCTTTAATGCTTAATGCTGCCCACTCTTCTCAGTTTTCACCTGCATCATCTTCAGATGATTTAGACTACAAAAACTCTCATCCTTTCATCCTTTCTCAGAGCAATACACTGCTGGTAAGTATGAGCAACATTCTGACTGCCCATCTATGCTGTTAGAAGAAGGAACCAAAACATTACATATGCTTCTAGTGTGTGTGAGTGGCAACATGAAGTGAGTGAAAAATGAAATGTACAAGATATAAGCGCAATATCATCAACTGTTGAACATCATTCATCTTTGTATTTGCAAGAAATCGGCTTGATAATCTACAAGAGAATGAACAAAGGCTCACTCTTCAGCAAATACCTCTGCAGAGTGGATTTGTTTTACCACTACATCATTACATGAAGAACCATGTTACAGATGATTAACGGAAATGCTCCAGCACAGACAAATGATGATCTGATGTGTTCACCAAAGCCATATAATTTGTTTCTTGATTAATTACTCTTCTGCATTAGACTCAAAACCATTGTTTAGCATTTAAGATCATATTCTATCCACTCTTAGTCATGTTTTCTGTGACATCATTAACGCAATTCTGTTCTACCAAGAAAACCTGTTCCACAAGTAGCTAAGCCAAAATTCCAGATGATTTAAACTAGGAAAAAAACTATTTAAGTTTTAAGGTTTAAAATAACATGAAATATAAATATTTCATCTTCTTCAGGTAGGAAGATTCAGAATGAAGTCTATTCTAAAGCATGGGTATGAACTGAGTGGACTGGTGCTTTTCATGGACATGCAATGAAGCAGGCTTTCAATAAAACTGATAGAATCCAGTGGAAAATGTTTTCAAAACAGACGGTCAGTTTCACAGTATTTGCTGATCTGTTTCATTCCATCTTATAAAAAAACGTGATCCAAGAGGAAAAGTGCCATGTTCTGATTCTACCCAGTAGCTCATGATGGATGCTCCTTCAACTCAATTCCACAGTACCATATCAGAGAAAATGTCTTGATCTCATGATAATTACACTGATCACCTCAATGATTACCAACATAATCAGTGACAAGTCTTGCAATTTAATCTTGATAACTGCATCTGGTGACTGCAGATGGTGTCCTTGTCCAAATGAAAATCTCATTCTTACTTTGCACAGTGTAACAGAGAAGTGTTATGAGAAACTTACAGGCCTTCAAGGTACCATCTTGCAAAGACAAGCAAGATTCAGACCGTCTAGAGACTCTTCTTTTAAGGGTACTTATTTGTTTTCTGTAAACTGTTATCTTCAGGCTCACTTAGAGGTTCATCCAAACATTCCTGCAGCTTACCAGACAGTGGGAAGAGAGAAGCTGTAATTAGGCTGGGGAAACTGGGCTGATAATAAAGTCAGCAAGGCAGAAATAAGCCTGCAAACCTGAAGGGACCATTCAGCAAGGAACATGCTAGCAGCTCTGTAAAGTTGACAACGGTTGCACGAAGCAGCCAGCAAGACAGCTGCTGGCTGCTGATACCCAAGCACTGGGGAGCCCTAGAAGAAATAAGATGTGTTACAGACTTCAAAATAAGACAGTGAAGGGAGGAAAAGAATGAAGCAGAGCATGACTAAAAGTTGCTTCTCTTTGCCACAGAACAGGCCCCCAGGAACTGCTATGGGTCATTGCAGTTGAAACCACATCTAGGGTAAGGCACCTCAAAAAGAAACAGAGATGTGAGCAGGGACAGTGCCATAGGGATAGTTTAGCATCCACTTCCACGTATTTTTGTTGCTAACTGAGATCTGTGTTACCTTAATGTGTTAAACCACAGGAAACCAAGGCTGCTTCTTTCCATGCACAACTGTCCTGTGTCAAAAATACAGAGCAATAATCTGTGGCACTAGGAGTTTGCAAGGAAAGAAGCCACAACAATAGAAGCTACTACTAAAATGAAGCAATATGATTAACATCCCCAAGATGAGACTACAAATAAAAGAGACATACTTCCAGAGCAATTATTCTGGAAGAAAATAATCTGGAAGCAGGGGTAAGAAACCACAAGCTAAATTAGTTGTAGGAGGCAGTGCTTTAGAAGAGCACCACAGCAGATATTTATTCAACTCCTTGTGCTTTGAAATATGCTGGGTGTATAATAACAGGACCACTATGAGGCATTCAAAAGTAGATAATCTCACTAAAAAAAACCAAAAGTGTAGCATTTTTATATAAAGAAATCCTATAGTGTTTGAAATTTCCAATTATAAATTCTTCAAGTGAAGGTTAAATACTGCAATACCACAGTGTTTTATCACCAAAAGTAAAGTAGTTAAGTTCAGTGAATTTCAGAAAATTGTGAAAGAGAGTGTAAGTATGGAATAATTATTATCAATAAACAATTAGGCAGCTGTGAGATGGCACTGAAATGACCTTCTGGAATCAAGTGACATACTGAGTTAACTACAAGCCATTTGGGCTTGCTGAAGAAACAGTTTGATCAGTGATGCTGGTTTTTCTGGGTCGGTGGTTATTCAGCTGGCACACTACCGACTTGCAAAGCTGAGAGAGCAAAGAGCACATCTGCAGCAATGCACAAATATATACTTCATGTTTTTGCACAAAAGATGTGAAGCAAAGTATCATAAACCTCTGCCATATCAAACCACCCACCACCAAAACCACATCCTCACTTTTAATATTTTAATCCATGAACAGCTTCAAATAACTATCATTTCTTTTTCATCAGCTTGCCAGAGAAGCATATCTATTTTCTTTCAACGTATGCAATAGTACCAGGCTAATAATAGATTCCTATATTTAGCTATCATTACAGCTGTACAAGCTGAACATGCAACAGTCTGGACGAGTTCGAAATGGAGCTTTTGCATTTCTGTGAAAGCAAGGCTAGCAGCTTCTCATCAGGACCCAGAGATTTTAGCTCTGCTGGCTGCCATCAGCATTAGAGCCCAAGGAAAAGGCCAGCTCACGCACAACCTCCACAGCTGCATTTCAGCTGAGAATCTCCCAGGCAAGTGAAGTCTAGCAGTGGAAAGCTTCAATGCCATTTGTGCTGGCAGCATTTCTCTAATTAAGAGTTTAAGGCCAGATGGAGCCATTAGATCATCTAATCTGACCCCCTGCCTATCCTATGACGTGCTGTTTTACCAGTAAACTCCATATTGAGCCCAGTAATTTAGGTCAGACTAGAGCATGGCTGAACTGAGGAGACTGCCATGTGTACAAGGCAGTACCTCTTGTACCAGGTGTACCATCCCATACCAGGTGGTAACAGGATGCCTTCAACAGAGAGTTTACCCAGAAAACTCACTTCCACCAACAGCTACCATAATAGCTAAACACACTTCTCCATCAAGAAATTAATCTAGCTGATACGTCTGTTCCACTAAAACCTAGGCAGTAAGCAATAATGACAAAGATTAAAACAAACAAACAAACAAACAAATAAATAAATAAGGCTATACTGAAAGATTCTGTTATGCTGCTCATCAGAAACATTCGATTGCTACCACTCGTCTCCAGATGAGAACAAGAACTCTGGTTATTTTTGTAATGTGCTGGTGAGTTACCTTAGGCCCTCAGCTGCCATTAAAGGTCTCTACAGATTACATGTGTTCCGCCTAAGCAACATCAGGATGTCTTCCATCCAAAATAACTGCCCCAAGGCTTCCCAGGAAGTCAGGTAGAATTCTTTTATTTTCTAAAAACCATGTAGTATTTTTTTAAAGTCATAAAAAACTTGTAGTCTAAGTTTCTATTCTGAGGATTTATGATCACAGGAAGTTGATATGACAGCTTGACATGGGAGGCTGAAATCCTCTAAGGGTTCTCTGACCCTTACTCAGCAAAGCACTGAGCCTGGCTGCAACCCAGCAGCTTGGTGAGAGGCAAGCCTTCAGAGTTCAGGGGGCTGAAATAAAAGTTGTTTATCAACAATTGCTAAATAATAGGAACATCTCTAAAGAGAAAATGGATTGGCATTTCTCAGTGGAAATAAACACCAGCCTTTATCAGACTTGAAATCTAACTGTGCTAAAAAACAAAACCAAGACACAGCTGCTCAATACTGAATGAGCAGAGATCATTCAGTCAGTCATTCTTCCCAAGGAAAAAAGAAAAGAAATGAAGAGTCGGAAGAAAGTACTGCAATGGCTGCCTCCAAGATGAGAACAAAGCACAGAAGTCACTTATTTTCTAAGGGAGGAGAGGTCTTTATTAGCAATTACTAGAGCACGACAGGAAGTGACTCAAACCCAGTTCAATAAAACTCTTATTTTAAAGACAAGAATATATCAGCTGTGTGTCCCCACAGAGTTTATACAGCCAAGTTGACTTTGGCAAAGCTAGCTGATACAAAAAGCAAGGGTTGTGGAGAAAAAAAGTCTTGATTAGCTGGGCAATGATCCAATGAGCAAGACACTGGGGGCTGCAAGTTCACAGGTGAAGAAACTCAGGGAGAAATAATTTATAGTAAATTAAGTTAGGTCGTGATAATGAAATGTAAAGACATGCAGGGCACGATTTGTTTTACTAAGGCTTTTTAAAAAGTGAGAACCAAGCAGAGGCAATGGTAGGGAAAACTTAACTCTAGTTACAGTTGGTACTGGCACTGAGATAAACTTAACTTGACGTATTTAGAGTAGGAAAAAGAATTCAGGAATTATATGTTTTAAAAACAAACAAACATGGCCCCTCTCCAGTAAGCTTGAAGCCCTAACACAATACTAATGAGGAAATGCTGAATACCTCAGCACAGGCACTGGATATCAATATCTGCACTGCCAAGCCCTTACCCACCAGCACAGACCAAGGATGGAAACCCCAAATGGGAGAAGCCTGTGTAACAGCAGCAGTCCTCTCACGGGTCACCAGAAAGCACTGGCAATAGAGTGGCTCGGTGCCTCATCCCTGAGGGCTTTGCATGGTCCCCAGCAGATGATAGCTGGCAGCAACATGGGCTTGGCTCCAGGTGGGAAGGGCTGCAGTGCTGTTACGTCTTCGACTGTACCTCCTGCCACCCACCTGCCTTTCCCTCCTCACGCTGTGAGAAATGGCAGGAGAGGAGAGAAAAGTGTGAGCCACTTTATAATGGATGAATGCAGCAGTTTCCAGGAGGGAGAAAGAGAGAGTAATGAAAAAGCGTTAATATTAAAGTAATAAGGCTTATGGCCATTTTTCAGCCTGAAATGTGTAACACCATAAAACAATGCTTAAAGGCACTCACTTCTGTTCCAAACCACCTGCACGGTAAGGCACCCTGCTATTAGCACAGAAGTTGTTTATTGCCATTCTCATTTCACTCTGATTCCAGGAGAGTCATAAAACTGCATTTTTTCACTCACTACAAGACTCCAGGTGGCCCCGGGTTTTCTTTGCTATGCCAAGTCTTGTCGTGTCACCTGCGATCCCTGCCCAGTTGCTAATCCATTCATTTCTAACAAGACGAATAAAAATCACACTGGATGAAATGAATCTGTCCCCAGCGCTTGGTTCATGTATTCCGTTCTCTCGTTCCTGAAACAGCAGCAACTCTTGGTGAGGTGTGTTTAGCATAATTACAAGAGTGGCTTTGTCTGCCAGTACATGTCTCATGCATCCACACACTCCCTCAAAACATTCTGGCTGGTGGTAAGTAAAACATCACTAGATCCTCACCCAGGACAACTTAAAAAAAAAAAAAATACGGAGAAACAATGAAATAATGCAACAGCAGAGCAGATAAATAATGGGTATTCTTTTGAAATTAAGATCTAAATCTGTTTTTCTTTATGGTTTCCATCACAGGAAGCACTACACTGCTCATTCCCCTACCTCTGAGTTGTCATAGATGTAGTACCACAGTGTTCTACCAATGTTGGTTCTTTCTCCAGAGTCTGGCTCCTATCTGAGCACCTCCTGAACTTCTGACTCCTTCCCTTCTTGCTTTCAGTCAGCCAAAGGCGCCTTCCAGTTCCACCCTGCCCATTCTTACTGATGGTGAGGATAATGGACCCGTTCATACACAATAAAACAATTTCACAGTACAGTGGTGCCATGCACACTTCCAGTGCTAGTCAGGATGTGGTTCAGGAAGAATTTGTCTGTGTCCCACAAGAATGCTTACAGAAAATGTTAGGTTTTACATCTTTCACAGCTGCACGGAGAAGCCTGTCCTTGCAAACCATAATTTCAAACCTTGCAACCTTTGCTAGCCTGAGGAACAGTCCACTAGTAAGCCTCAGCTAACACAGCGTTCACAACCAATTTTCAAGCTGATTCATGATAGATGAGCTGAATTTGAAGGCAGCCAGTGTCTAGCAGACAACAGAGATGTTACAGCACCCCTGGGGCTCTCATGGTGCTCTGCACTCCAAAGTGCCTTCCTGGAGTACAGAAGGGAGACACTTGTAGCCACAGTACAGGTAAGTCACTGCATAAGTGACTTAAGTGACTCTAAGTGTTTGGACGCACACCCTCGTCAACAGCACTCCTTCGGACCTCAGCCCATTCCTGTGCTGTACTCTTCAGTCTTTGGCTTCTTGGTATCAGCTGCCCTTTCCCCTCCAAAACAAACACTCTCTCCCAAATGAGAGAGTCTATAGATAAAGAAAAAATAAACTACCTTTGCAAAAAATAAAAGATCAGTTGTTATTCTTGAAAAGAACAAGCACAAGGATACGTCTCTTCAGCATGAAAGCTGCACAGACTTAGCTCTAGTGGGAATATTCCTCAGTAAAGAAATCTCTGGAGTTATAACAACTTATCCCCATGATCAACACAGAGAGCAATTGAAAAAAAGAATGCTAGGGTGAGTGGCACATGCTACACTGAATAGGAAGAAACAAATTGAGGTGGTTTCCTGATGTTCACAGCCATCAGGAGGTGAAGGATGAAGAGGCCATGCTAGCGCATTACTGCGCTATGGCAAATCAGAAAACTGCATGCTGGCAACCAAGTGGTTCCTTAGGGTACGAGCCTTGACAAGTCCTACAAGCAATTAAGTTGTCTCACTTCATCTGCTTTCCTTCTCACTGCAACTCACAAATTCCCTCTCCACCAAAAAATGTCCTCATGTAAGCAACCCTTCTAAAATTCTTCAAAGTTGCAACACTGAAATGGTATTTTGCAGATGTAAACACCTCACATGAAACTGGGAAAAGTAGGAAAGTCAACCATCAGCCCCAAATATGTTTTGCAACTTCTACTACAGCATTAACCCACAAGACCATTACTTCGTTCTACCGAGTTACTGTTATGGTAGCACAAACAACTTAATGAGTGATTAGTTCTCCATCAATTATTTTAACACCTGTCTTAATAGCACAATCATTTATTTATATATAAAAAAAGAAATACTAGCCTTCTCTTAGGACCAGCGTTAGTAGTAAGATGAGAGAAAAAATGTTCTATTTAAAACCTGCTGGTAATGGTAATTATTTTATTTAAGGTTAGTAAAATACTCCCCAGGCAAAATTATATATTCCACATTTACTCATTAACATGTGCAACTGGCTCAAAGTTTGAGCTGGATGAAGAGAAAAAGAGAATTTCACAGCCTTCCCTTTACAGTGACACATTTTCACTTAAGTCATTTCTTAGTTCTGCTGCATTTTTCATGTTTGTATTGAAGGTGTTACTGATATTGCAATGGATTTTTCAGTGTTACTGGAATACATGTTTTCTCATAAAAATGAATTATACGTAAGTCACATTCTTATTGAGAAAACTTAAAAAAAACCAACAACTTTTAAAAAGTTTAGAACATCTGAGAGATAACTCAATTTCTCTAAAATGCCATAAAAATGCAAAATTTCAACCAAAATGCAAAATTTCAATCTCATCCATATTTTCCTCTCTCTCTAGAAAGATTACTTTTTCAAAAGTCCTTCCATCTGTAGCTTTCAGTCAGCCCTCTTCAAAACAAAAGGAAATTGCTTCTTCAGTGCACTGGAGGTCACAAACCCCTCATGTAGGGGGGGAACAAAATGGCCCTGTTTACTGCTGATTGTCTGGACTTGGGCTCAGGATGTTGGTAGTGATCAGAAGCTGAACTTTGGATGGATGTGGTGAGGAGGGGTTGGGATACATCTGTAAGATGAGATGCTCAATACAGGTTATATTGTTAATGTCCTAACATGAAACAAACACACACTGCAACCTTGACTCAACAAATCACCTTAACAACAGAAGATATGTGGAGGAAAGTAAAAGAACTTCTCTATATAACGCTGCCAGCAGAAAGCAGCCCAGAAGATAGCACAGCTTCTCTTGGGTCTGATTACCACAACACCCCTGATCTTCCACTAGTTTTGAGGCAGTGCCATGGTTCCCACTAAGAGCCGTACCTCTACATGCAAGAAGAGGAGAAAACCTGGTAGGCCATGCCAGGCTGAGTTCTCATTGTTGTTCAACCCACTGACAGCTGCTATCTTTTTAAGGAACCCTGAGAAACTGAAGGGATTTTAAAAGTTATTATTAATCTAAAGCTGATGGAGCCACACTAGAAGAGCAGAGGAGATTTGCCAAAGATGGGCAGCCTCTCAGCTCTCACTCCACTCAGTGGGGATGTTCAGTTCCTCCTGGAGGACAGGGCTGACTAACCTATGCTTCCCACTGGCAGCACACACTCAGCAGGAGAGGGATGATCCATGCCATCCACCCCCGTGAGCAGCAGGATTGCCAAGTTGCTGCTGGGCCTGGAGCTTGTCAGAAGTGGGGAGCCCAAAATCTGCATCTGTACCCTGCGAGGCAACAGCTCAGAGTCCTGCTGAGCTCAGGAGCTGTCAGGGTCCTGCTGAGCGGGAAGCAGCATCTTCATGTTTTTCATTTTTTTCTTTTCTTTTCTTTTTTTTTCTTTTCTTTTCTTTTTTTTTTTTTTCCCTGCTTGACAGAGAAATAGGTGTAGACTGGGACTCTTACAGCCATGCTAGCTTAAATAACCCTGCTCAGGTACAGATGACAGCTCTCGACTGCAATGGGAACATGACTACAGACTAATCCACCTCGCTGTTCTGACACATTCAAACTAGCTCTGAAATCCGTGCATTGCCTGTACTCGCTCTGTTACATGCTTGTATGCAGCCTAGCTTGCACACAGCCAGGTCAAGCACAGGAGAGGGGAGAAGTACACACAAAAAATTAATGTGATGAAGACTCCCTGTCATTAGAGGAGGCTAAAGCTCAGGAATATTTAATCAAACTGGACATGAACAAACCCATGGGCCCCAATGAGATGCCTGACCCATCTCATGGAGTCAAGAGAGAAGTGAATGTTATTTATCCTGACTCGATGGAACTGAGGACTTGCAAAGGCTGCAGTCAGCAGCACGAAGTCCAGCTGGAGTCCAGCCACAAGTGGAGTAGCCCAGGGGTCAGTAATAGGGATAGAATCATTTAGTGTTTTTGTGAATGATCTAGACAATGGGACAGAGTTCTCTGCAAGTTTGCTGGCGATACAGAACTGGAAGAAGCAGTTGATAGACCAGGTGGATGTGCTGCTGCTAAAAGGCGACAAGCACAAACTGAAATACAGGGAATACTACTTGAATACAAGAAAATAATCTTTTTCTTTTACTGTGAATGATTAAATTTGGAACAGGTTTTACAGAGATGATTTAGAATCTCCATCTCTTTATTTATTCAAAACCTTGCTTGTCATCTGCAACCTGCTGCAGATGCCCCTTCTTTGAGCAGGTAGGTTGAGCAGAGCAATAACCAGAGGTGCCTTCCAATCTGAGACACAATGTGATTATTTTCCCTTACATCTGTGAGAATGAAAATTCAAGGAAAAATATCTGAAAGCAGTATAACTTAACACAGAGATAATTCTAGGTTATGCAGCACAACATTTAAATCCTAATGAAATGCTTTTATTCCCTATTTATGCTATACATAGTTGTACAGTCTACGTTGTCTTTACAGAAGAGATGTACTTCACAGGGTGCCTTTGCTTGAAACAGGGAATTATACGTGCATACCCTAAAAGGAGAAATTGGATGTATATATTTTATATTACTTAGCTGGGTTTACAGAATATCTAACCATTAAGCACAGTTTTCACTATGAATTGTGTGGGTAAAAAGGACCAATTAAAGTTGTTCTGTTTTTAAAATATTAATTGTAAGGCACATGGTGGAAAACATTAATTAAAATTGAGCTGGTTTCCACAACAGCGCTCCTTGAGAAATGCATATATTACCAAACAAATGTTGAAGGTACAGAATTATTGCTTGGTGACATTATACTGTAGAGAAAATTAGTGGTCCTCTTTTTAGCTTACACCAACATCTAAAAGCTAACAACCAAATCTATAAATATTTATTCATTTATGTCACAAAAATTGCAATCAACAAATTGAGTAAAAGTTAATGAGTTGACAATATGGTAATAGCCCCTAATAAGTGAGAATACACACACACACAAAAAGAAAAAAAATGATCTGGAAATTCTTGAAAGGAGATTTTAGAAATGACAGCAAGTCACACATGGCCAAACTTCTGGTAAACAAATTTTTATAAACCTAATGAACCGATTAACTGACTTCCATGCATTAAAAACACTAATTTGAGGGCCTACTTTCATACAATCTGTTTGAAGAATGTTGCCAAAGGAAGGGAAAGAGGAGAGAGAAAGAAGAGAGAAAGAAGAGAAAAAGAAGAGAGAAAGAAGAGAGGAGAAAGAAAAAAAGAAAAAAAAGAAAAAAAGAGGCAGAGAGAGAGAGAGAGAAAAGGAAGGAAGGAGAGGAATGGAAAAGAAAGGTTGTCTCTTTTACAAAGCTTTTTGGCAACCAAATGACACTTAACCAGAAAACAAGCAGAGATTTTAATTCCATTTTCTGCACCCAAATTAGAGAACTAAATCCCATCTAATTTAATTAATTGTTATTAGAATTAAAAAGTCAGCCAAATGGATTGTAACAGGAAATACCTTTTTCCATCCTTCATTTATAATCCTGTCTTGGAAAATTTAAGGCCAACTCGTGTCCTTCTACAGAAATAGATGCAATATGTGTCAAGGGAAAAGAAGAACTCCACAGAAACAAGCCATCGAGGTTTTCCCTGAAGTCTCCTGGTGGGTTTTGTAGCCTTAAAAGGAAAAAAGGCTTTTTATCCTGCTGGTCTCCAGCTTCCCGAACTGAAAATCACTGGGTCTGACTTGTTATCTTGTGACTGCATTCACTGAAGGTTTTCTCGCCTTATGATTAAACTCCGTGGTTTTCTCTTGCTATCTTCCAGTGAAGCCAATATAACTGATTTCATCTCCTGGTATCAGTTACGTTTTCTACCAGGACACTGGCCTAAACTAGCAACCCCGGTGGCTCCCAGAGCTCCAGATGCTGAAGGTGTTCAGGTACTCCAAGCCACTGGAGAAGAAAGAGTTGTTACCTCTGCTCTGTACTTCTGCAGGTCGAGATGATCTGCAGTTGAGGAGTGCCACTGCTGACCAAACCAGGGAGAGACTCGTGGAAGAGGATAATCTCTACATGAAGGCAAAGGAGCTACGTGACGGTACCATATAGTTAATGCCTTGGAAAAAAAAGCATCATCTTAATTTTCAAGTTTGCAGTAACAAAAATATGTTTAAAATTAACAAAAGACTGACAGCAGAGAAATTCCTTTTAAATACTTTAAACAATTTCGGTTTAAGTTCCAAGGCAACAGGTTTAATTTCTACTTTTTGTGGATGCTGAGTAGGAGTTCCCTTAGGCACAAAGCCTAAAAAAGGCATCTTTGCACACAGTCATTACCTCATAGTGCTAGCAACCACTGCCTGCTGCTGCTCATGGTGGGAAAGGGGTGATGGCAGGGAAACAATTAAATACACAATTCCAGGCAATCATCATGTGTCAAGATGAGGCTGCCCCTTACCTATCACACAGTGGTTTGAAAGCAGTTCGACAAAGCTGATGCAGATTGGTACAGGAGCACCAGTGAGTTTTTATTTCTGTTCTATTTGAGAGAGTTCTTTCTAATCATAAGGCGAGAATGTTTAAAAGTGGTTATTTGCAAATTTTCCCCAAGAGCTTCATATTTTTTTCTTAATATTTCTTTCACCACAAAAGAGTTCATTCTCTTCTGTTTAGCCTCATTACTTTGACCAACTGGATCAAGCTGACTTGAAAGCCTATTTTCTGGACAAATGTTCTGTTCCTGTATGCTAACCTCTCCCTCTATTTATTTCACTTTATAGTATCTCCATTTTATTTGATAGATGAAAAAAAAAAAAACTGCACATGGAAAAAATAATGTAGGAAATAACCCCACAGGAAATAATTCTAGAAAGATGCAAAAGCAGAGGGAACGTATGTTTTTATGTAGAGGAAAAAATACAATTGAAGTGTGTATGAGAAGAAGCAAATAATAAGTTGCTCTGATCTTTTAATTTAATTTCATCTGAAATTATTTTTTCAAGCAGTCTTTAATTCATAGGTCATTTCATAAGAAATTCAGATAACTCATAAAAATACTACTTAACATAGCATATTCATGCATGACTACAGAAGGTAAGCAAGATGCAATACTACGGTACAGAGAGAAAATGAAGTGTAAAAATATTTTCCCTTACAACATCAAACGGGTCACATTCATTTAAGTAAATATTTTGCTGTCTTCAAAGAAGTGCAATTCACGCTTTTTCAGAGGCATGCTTTAGGTTTTTCTTGCAGGCTACCCTGCTTTTTTTATTATTTTTTTGTCTTTATAAAAAACTACACAAAAAGTTTGTGTTCATAGAATACTACCAGTGAAATGTCATTCGCTTTTTACGGGATGTTTGTAACTGATACTTTTTCTCTCTCAAAAAGGTGAAAAAATATGATCAGCCAACATCTTTGCCCATGCCCTGTAAGGATACTCGTTCTTGGGAGAAACAAATTCCACTAATTACGGTAAGCAAGCTGTAATGCCATGTGGTAAAGTCATGATACACACCAAAACTTTACAGACTTATTCCAGTGACCTTACAGTCACCAGTAAGATACAACAGAATTTGCTCCCTGAAAACTACTGATTTCCCAAGAAGCACATGGATAGCTTCTCTTTTTGAACTTGATGCTTCACATTCAATCCATGCACACCATTTTCTCTCATTTCTCCTATACTCTAAACATTTTTCCTCCAGTCACTTCTTCTGCAATTCAGTAGTGACAGTTTCTTCCTTACACTCCTACATATATTTTGCACAAGCTGTTAAACAGAATTAGTCCATGCTCTTCTTTCACACCAGTCTCCATTGGTCAAAAATTTCTCGGCAGAATATCACCCAACTGACTTCACTGCTGGAAAAACTCAGTGTCAGTCAGACTATTCAATACAATGGAGAAGGAAAGTGATTTTAAGTGATACTCCAGCAGACAGTTGGTGGCAAGGCTGTCTTTCCTGTGCCCTGAAGAAAACTAGTAACTATGCATAGAAAAACTACAGCTCTGAATCTTGTCACTCAGCTGTTAACTTCTGCAAATACAGCTCGGCAGCCAGGATGAAGAAAGATTTTGCAAGCCGTGGTGATGCATGCCCTCCAAATGGCCACAAGAAGTGTTTACGAGGTGAAGACTGATCACATGTGGTTATCAGAGAAGTGGTATGAACGCACCATTTGGAAAACAGGTTGAGAGCCCTCAGTGTTAACTCTATGTTACTCTTAAAGGCACCATAAAGGCACCACTGATAAGCAGATAAGAACAAAAATATTGCCTCGTATAGCTTGCTTGCAGTCTGCACAATGCAACGATCCAGGTCAGCTCAAAATGACCCTGTCAGCTAGATCACTCACTGAGACCTTTACATAAATACAAAAAAAAAGATTCCTTATTTACCCTGAGCATAAAGGCACTCTCCAAAATTCCATAATAGCTCCTCTCTGCAAATTCCTCCTTACCATTCAAAGCTAGTAGATAAATATCTGATAAATGAACAAGTTGGGATTGCCTAGATAAATTAAAGCTTGTGGTCTACACAGGCCTAGCAAAGTAAAAAACATTAATAAAGGCAAATAATCCCATTTAAAAAAAAATCTACAAAAAGGCAAAATTATATCCTAACAGTTCTTTCAGCTGTAGTCCACTATGATATTTTTAATAGTGAATGGTATCAGTCAGTTTTAAGGCAACAATCTGAGCCCTAAATGCTGTTTCTAAAAATTAAATAAAAATACTAGAAATGATACCAAGAAGAAAAAAGTGACATTAGAACACTGACAGATTCTGGGAGATAAAACAATTCAGGTCTGAATGTCCTTCCTCCACCATGTGTTAGGACCACATGGCAAGTGAAGAAAATCAACATGTGCAGTCTCTGAAAACCAAATCAAAGAACGGAAAAAACTGCTGGGTAATAAAGAAATAGTCCATTACCCAAGTGATGATTTACGTCTAATTCTGGATGCACAATATTCCTTACTGTAGAGCTTTCTCTTACAGGATTCATTGGGAGAATATCTTAATTCCCAGTAAAGACAGAGGAGCCTATCTGGGACATACCTAATGCTGTCCTCCACACTGAGGGTACGATTCCAGGAAAAAAAAAGTCAGTCACCATGTCTCCCTCCACCACCTACCTATTTATTCATCTCTCAATTCTCTTTATCCAACTCTTTGGAGACATGTGTTCACACCAGCAGGATTCTGCTAAGTCACCAGGGGACATTCCATGTAGAAAACTGCTCTTCTACAAGAAACTCTGCAAATACAGCAGGCATTCCACTAGAATTACTTTCTTTACATGGTTTTCCATGAACTATGAGATGGATGTCTCCTGTGGTTTCACTACACCCTGCTCTTGAATGTAACCACTTTTGTCCCTTACAAGCTGACTTTTCTCATGCCTACTAGAAATAAGGGGAGAACATCTTCTTACCTCCACTGTATGAAGCCCCAAAGAGGCATAATTAAATAATCTATAAAGAACTTTATAGTCACAGCCACCCTTTTTGTCTTTTGCATTATATATATATATATCAGTGGAATTACAATCCACCCTGAATGCTGTAAGCACTTCTTGCTAGCTTTCCACAAAAACTAATCTAAGAATCTTATCCCAATAAGATCAAGTGCAACTACCCAGTGAAGGAAGGGAATGAGTCATCGTTCTGCAACCTGAACAACAGACCAAATTGTAGATTCAGACCAAGGCAAGCATAATAATGAATGAAGCACCAGCTTCTAAATTACACCTCTGGAGAAAGCAGTCTAGGACAGCAACTCATAAACACACCTACCTGGCCTCGCATTAAAAAACATAGAGGGAATCCAATGGACCACTGAGAGCAAAACTCCATGGCATTCAAGGGAGAAAACATCTCCCTGAAAAACATTCAAATCAGCTGAAGAAATCTGATTACAGCAATATACACCTCTGTAACTAACTTGGCAATGTACTGCGTCCTATGTTTTTACAGGTGTCATAAATATTAAAGATTAGGAAAATGGCATCCTTTAATAAACAAAGTACTTTTAATTAATGTATAGAGGACTCTATTAGTTTTGCTTCTACAAGGATTAGTACATTAGTTCTTTCCCCATGGAAGTAAAAAAGACAACAGTGCAAACTGTCTCATTTTATATTCAAATAATATCTTCTTTGATTAAACAAAGACAGCAGGCTCTCACAAAATGAGAGTACTTCTCACCACACTGATAAAATTGTTCAAATTCTCTTTGCAGTATTGCTATATGCAGTATTGCTATCTGCAAATAATCTAGTTAGTAACTGTAGATTTCCACCAAAACAACTGAAAGCAAAACGCATCCCAAGAGATCTATACTCTGATTACCAATGATAAGTTGAGACAGCGCAGCCCCAGCTGCTCAGTATTGCACAAAGAAGGAGGTGGGCAGGTTCACGGAAAGCTTCACTTGCTGGTTTCTCTTCTATTCACGATTTACCCCCATTTCACTCAACAACTCTCTCTTCACCAAAGTATGAAATGCCAGTGTTTAGATTTAAGCTGTTCAATATTCAGCTACAGCCATCACAAATTACTAAGTAAATTAACAAAATGCCACCATTCCACACAAGAACTTCCAAACATCATGCAAGCCAAAAGTACATTCAGATGCTTCACTGTTTTCTCCAACTCCTCTGCCTTGCTGTCACTGAACCAGCTGCAGCACCTGCACCAAGCAGCAACCACAGCTCTAGCTCCTTCCCCAAGGCAGCATGCTCTTCCCTGAGGATCCTGTGGGCACAGTACATATCAGAGTACTTTTCCCCCAAGCCCCTACCTGCACTTGTACTGCTTTGAGCACCACATCGTCCCATGAATTACCCCTTCAGTTACTGCATGCTACATAGGTCATGCTTATCGCTCTCTGTGAACCCTGTTTGTAGCCAGCAGAAGGTTGCCTCATTAGCTTAGCCCTCAGAGACACATGGAAAGAGAATGGGAAGAAGGAAAGCATGTGAATAGGGTCCTTGGCTCTGTTTTTTTGGGAATCTTCCCCATCCAATGACTGCTGGCTCAGGTACAAGATTTTTAGTGACTCTCTCCCTGCTTACACTCTTTGAGCCCAGACATGCTGCAACACATTGTGCACTGACTAAACAAGCCTGAGTAGGGTGAACAAGCTCAAAGCACACAGCTGGGAAAGGTGAGGACCTCACTAAGTAAAAAATATAAGGACAGTGATCAAAATGGAGCAGTAGAGGACAATATGCCATTTAGGGACTTCCAACATACACCAGCAGGTCCCCAAAAGGATGCAGTACTATACTGAACTAGTTGACCTTTAAAAGTCTCTTCCAACTCAAGCAATTCTGTGATTTCTGTATCAATCCCTCCAAACCTATACTTCAACAACTTAATAGGCCGATGATTTTGAAGGACATAAAGACTATTTCTTTACAATCTGAATCTGCTTCTTCACCTACTGTTTTTTAAGGTAGCTCAGCTTCCATTCCTGTTTCATGGCTCCTAATTAACTTGTTCCTCATTCCATATATTTGCAGCCTGGACGTGGAAAAAAAACCAACAACAAAAGAACAACAAAGGGAAGGTGATGAATTGAAGGAACAAAAAGTGGCTGTGCAGGAGGCCCACTCCAGGACCACCTCACCAGAGGGCAGGATGAAAAACAGCTGGGTAATGTCTCCCTCCTGTTCACAAAAAGAAAAGGGGCTGTGAAAGGTCGTTTTCCCACCAGATTGCGGCTGCACCCACATGCAGTGAGCCGGAGCACCCCTGCCACACACACAATTAAATTCTGTCAAGCCACTACTGACCACCCCTCGTGCACAGCACATGGCACGCTTTAATTTAGCATTTGCAAAATACCAGTGGCCCCTGGAGGGACTTGGATTTAATTCCACTCCAAAAAATATGTTCACTACACTAGAAACAAAGCAGCAGCGGTGAATGATAATTCTTAATTGTCGACTCTTCGAACATTTTCATAACTATACTGACTGCCTTGGAACAGATAGCTCCTCCCCCGTAGGATTACAGAAACAATGTTCTGAAAAGCAAGACCATTTCAGAGTGCCAATGGTAGCTCTACGTTTCCTTTCTAGACTCTTCAGATTCTGGAAGAAGAAGAAATAAAATTTTGGTATGTAAAAATGCAGCACAAATATTTTCCACAGCGCAGCAAAATCCCCTCGCACACATTCTCGTGAGTTAAAAAACAGATCTGCTGTGAGGCACAGTGTGTACTTCATGGCAACGGAGCAGATTTATGCTTATGTTCTCTGGGAAGTCACTGCTATGTAAAAGGATATGACTGTCTGCACAGGTCAAGGTAAAATCTATTGTTGAAAATGGAAAACAGATCTAGCAGTCTGAACACACAGAGATACCGGAAGGGTCTGAGAGATAGGGCACATCACCGTTGATTTATACAGTTTAAATGGCACAGTCAATTCCCTTCTCTGCATGCTCCTCCATTTGACAACTTCTCTTTTAGCTTTATATTTTCCTTGCTTTTCATCCTTCTGGAAACTCACACACAATGGGAAAAGATGTCACATTTTCCCTGGAACAAAATTGGCTTCTGGCACGCTGTATAATTACAAAAATACATAATTTATTAATTTGACACACTCCTGTCATCAAGCCTAATTTCTAATATATTCTTTTCCAGATACAATTAATATAATTCTCTACCTTAGCCATCTAATGTGTACCACTTGAAGATCAAGAATTTCTTTCCTCTTGCCCCAAGATCCTTCACTTGTGAGGTCCTTCACCCAAAGGGGAAAGGTCTGAGCCTCTTGCTGAAGGCAGTATGTTCTCAACCCAACAAGTCACTGTTAGCGAGCTGCTTTCTGAGCCAACACTTCAAATTCTAACTTTGCATTTTAACCTCTTTTTCTGTACATTGATGTTTTCCTTACAGTTGTGTTGCATTTCTCTTACCATGACTGTACTTTCTGGATCTGTGTCCCTCCTTGTCTTTACCACCAGACTACCAATGAAGTTACCTAAAGTTTTACAAAGGAAGACAGCAGTGATTCTATGCAATGTTCTCTTCCAGGAGTCCTGTCTGGCAATGGCTCAGGATGCTTAAAACCTAAATGGGGTACTTTCTGTAAAACAGATGCTCTTCTGCTACATAAACTTTATGCCCTCATACCTTCTCTAGATTTACAGCAGCTACTCTGTTGACGTAAAAGACAAGGAAAGAGGGAGATGGGCTATCTAGATATACTGAAATGCCGTATAAAGTCTTCTGAGGGAAAACGAACTATAGCCTGTGAGTCAGTGAGCTGTAAGAGATCCACCTGCTAACAAGTTCATGAGTTATACACTATCATCTCAGACAAGCTGCCATTTCATCCTTACAACAGATTTCACTTGGTTAAGTATTACATGTATATAGCAGAAAGCAGAATTACTTCCAGAAGCACCATTAAAATGTAACAGATTTTTTTTCCTTCTTTTTTTTTTTTTTTCCTTCCCATGACACTGAGCTACCCCTGCAGTGACCCAAGATGAGGTGACAGCTGAGTAGGAGGGGACAGACTCTGCACTCTCAACCGTACCACAGGCAGCACTATCACAATGTGACAGCCACTCTGTCTTTGCCTTATATCCCTCATCGCACATCTTTTGCTCATTCTGCATGCCCTAATTATATGTACATACACAAGTCAAGTAACCTGTTGCTTTTTTTTCTTCAGTGGAACATCCAGAAATCAAATTCCCCAGTTTCAGAGCATGATGGTGCAAAGAATAATGTGAGATCCTCAGAAGACAAAAATCCACCCCAAAATATAGCCTGACATTGCATGCATCAATCTTACCTCTTTAAACCAGCTCTAAATTAAAATATCAAAAGGGAAGGATGCTTTCCAGAGATACAAATACTAGTCATTGTTTTTCATAGCTTTCTACACAGCCATTTGCACTTGTGAAAGATAATTACAAAACATTATTCTGTCTCTATGAATCATCAAATCAAAATAGTGAATATAATGTCCAAGCCTACTCCCTTTGCACTGCTTCCTGTAATTATTTGGAGATACTGGGAAAAACACAAATCAATATTAATAATTATAAAAATTCTCTTTTCTGTCCTCTTCCATTGGTTTTTGTTTAATCCCATCACAATATGAAAATCAAAGCACCATTCACTGTCACAAAGCTGCATACTGTACATAGAAAGGAAATCCTTTTGGAACCAAATCCTTTAGATGGAGAACATCCCCTTGGTGAATGTGACATGGTTGTGCCATGTACGAAAATCATAGGATCACAGAAAGGCTTGGGTTGGAAGGGATCTTAAAGACCAGTGAGCTCCTAACCCCCCGCTTTGAGCAGGGCTGCCACCCATTAGATCAGGCTGCCCAGGATCCCATCCAATCTGGACGTGAACACCTCCAGGGATGAGGCATCCACAGCTTCTCTGGGCAGCAGTACCAGTGCCTCACCATTCTCTGAGTAAAAACTTTTTTCCTAAGCAGTAGCCTGAATTTCCCCTCTGCTAGTTTAAAGTCATTGCCCCTTGTCCTATCACTATCAGACTCTGTAAACAAAGTTCCCCTCCTGCTTATAAGCTCTCCTCAGGTACTGAAAGGCTGCAATTACACCTTCCCTGAGCCTTCTCCAGGTAAATAAGCCCAGCTCTCTCAGTCTTTCTTCACAGGCGAGGTGCTCCAGCCCTCTGCTCATCTTATCACCCTTCTCTGGACCTGCTCCAACAGTTCCACATCATAATTGTGTGAGGGGCCCCAGGCCTAGACACAGTACTCCAGACTGGGACTTACAAGGGCAGAGTAGAAAAGGAGGCTGGGAGGCAGGGCACCATAGAATCATAGAATGAATCACAGAATGGCCTGGGTTGAAAAGGACCAAAACGATGATCTAGTTTCAACCCTCCTGCTATGTACATGCTCGTCAACCACTAGATTAGGCTGTGGAGAGACACATCCAGCCCGGCCTTGAATGCCTCTAGGGATGGGGCACAACTTCTTTGGGCAACCTGTTCCAGTGTGTTACCACCCTCTTGTGTGAAAAAAATCATACAGGAATCTTATGATTTCTGGGTGCAAGGAGAAGGTGAAAGCAAAGACGGTTGCTGGTAGCTGCTGAGGATGTCTGTGGAGTTACTATGGCACTGCACATATGGGCTGATCCTATATTTCCTTCCCACGTGCCTGGGCAAGCAGCCCAGCTAAATGCACACAGCACTGGCATGGAGCCTTGGTGCTCAATGCACTCTTCATAAGGGCTGCCCAGGGAGGTGGTGGAGTCACCATCCTTGGAGGTGCTCAAGAAACGTTTAGATGCTGTACTAAGGGACATTATTGATGTCCCTTATTGACATTATAATAGCTCAGTGGGGGAAATATTAGTGGTAGGTGGACAGCTGGATTGGATGATCTTGGAGCTCTGGTGATTCTGTGATTCATTCCAAACACATCAAACAGTTCTACCAAAAATGCTCTTTACTCTGCCCAGTGCTGAAAGAATACATGAAGAACAGCTGCTTGGGCAAGCAGGACTGAAAGTAACAGGAAAGACTGGAAGATGTGTCTTCATAGAGTCAAACAGACTCTTGGTTGTGTCCTCGCTAACACATTTCTGCTGCCTTTGCATAATCCATTGAAGAGCAAATTATGTTTGACATACAATTTTTTTTCAAAAAAGATTTAAAAAAAACAAAAACATTTTGTGGCATTTTCTAGTAAAGCTGTAAAGACCAAAAGCTTCAGATTATAGATTATACTTTGGTCTACTTCATTACACACCTCATGTGGAAATTCATTATGGTAAAATGTTACCTAATTTAATTTATTATGCGTTGATTTTTTTTTAACTTATTTAATTAAAAACTTCCCAAATTATGTAATTTATTATGGCATGACCATTGTTAATGGAGCTCACAAAAGGTTCTGTTGGATAAATTCATGCAAAGGAGATGAAGCAGAGCGGAATGAGGGATTATGTTTTCTGAATTCTGAGGCAAAAAAAAGCCTGAAATAAATGCAAGTTGTGAGCATTTGGAACAGAGGGTGTTTTCATTGTAATTATTTCAGACTGCACACTGATTGCAGAAGATTAACATAAATAGGAATTTTTATTGCAGAGGTTTCTATTCTTGCTAGGAAATCCCTTGAATACAGGAAACAGAATTAAACCCATGAAGACACTGTACCACACCATCATAAATTTTTGTTCTCTTATTTTTTCTACTTTAGATATAAAAACAAAAACAAAAATAAATAAATAAATAAACCCACCCACCATAAATAAAACAACTTTAGGCCTTGAAGGAAAAACACCGCTGGTTCTCCAGTAACATGACAAAACAAAGATGTAACCTCACTGCTCAAGACCGAGTGTTTTGGCAGATACTTGCTCCTTCCTCCCACAAGCGCCCTTGTAGTACATGACATGAGGTTATCCTCCAGAGCCTACGGTTCTAGCCACAGACCATGTAGTCAGTGCAATAAAAATCATTGCAACTAACAGCTTTTAACACCCTTCCCCCTCCATCCACAACAGCTAATTGGACACATAAACAATTCACATCTAATTTCGATTATTTCTTACTCCACTTCCACATTAAGCAACGGTGAAGATTCATGTACTACAATCCATTCAGTCTAGGAGAAAAAAAACAACACATCCTCTTTCTGAAAATTTTTCAAAAAATAGAAGTAGATAAAAACATTCAGTGATGGTACTGGAGGTGTGCATAATGCATCTTATTATATCTTCTGCTTCACTCCTTCACTTTTCATAATTTGTTTTGTTGTGTCAGTAGGATCACAACATACGAACAAACAAGAAGAAAAGTAAATGCCTCAAGGCAGGGTTCTCTGAATGTATCTTTAATTTGATTAAGCCTATTTTCATAATAACTTTCTTGTTGCTTCGTTCAGTTTTAAGGAGAATGAGACAGCTTTTCAAGCTATTCGGTTATTTGTGCACCAGCTGCGTGAAGAACAGTATCACAGAATCACAGAATTATAGTGGTTGGAAGGGACCTCTGGAGATCATCCAGTCCAACTCCACTAAATTGGGCTCCCTACAGTAGGTTTCACGGGAAGGCATCCAGATGGGTCTTGACTATCTCAGAGAAAGAGACTCCACACAGAAGGAGATGCATACACTCCATGAGTGTAAGAGGCAAAGATGCTATCTATCTGTTCAAAGGAGAGTGATTACAGTGGTCAGTTTCATATCTCTCTATATGATGAACATTGTTCCCGATTTTTCTGTACTGACCACGATACAGAAAGGTCATATGGACCTTTCCATACATCTCCAGGTATGCCGCGCACTATAGCTGCAGATAGCACAGTGGTCAGCCACACCACCACTGGCCAGACCCCAGCCCTTCACCCAGCTGCCTGGAGACCTAAGGAGCTGGGAGTATCTTTCCTTTACATTTTTCAGCCCTGTGCTTGCCTTGTACTGGATGGTGCCAGGATCATGGGTCGTAGAATCACAGAATCATTAAGGTTGGAAAGACCACTAAGATCATCTAATCCAACTGTCAACCCATCACCACCATGCGCACTGACCACATCCCTCAGGGCCACATCGACAAGTTTCTTGAACACCTCCAGGGATGGTGACTCCACCACCTCCCTGGGCAGCCTGTGCCACTGCCGCACCAGGGTGAGACCTTAGCCCTGTGTTTTCGGCCCAGGGAGGACCTGTGCTGCCTCAGACCTGCTATGCCACAGGGTCAGCACGGACTGGAAGATGGGGTGGGGACTCTGGGTACTGCCACTGCTGTCCGTAGCCAGTAGAAAGGTCTGGCCCCTTCCCAAAGACAATGGAGGAGGGATCTCACATTGTGACCAGTGATCTGAACATGGCTGGGAGCCAGAAGCCCATGGAACGTGTCTGTCTCACACCACAGATGCACACTGCTGTTGTGCCTTGCTAAGGCAGTTTTAGTAGCAAGATCCACTGTCAGCATAGTACCTCTCATACTCCAAATTTGTCCCTGTACTTCAATGTTGTGAAACAGTACCATTGACTGCAGTTCAGGTATGGCATTAAAATAAAATGTACTAGTGAAAAAACAGCAGCCTTGTCTAACATTTACAGAACGACTCTCCATGAGATTTTTTAAGCCTTTCCAAGCCAATTGTATAATGCCACAGGTTTTCACAAGCATAGCTAAGGGCAGAGTTCAGGTCCCTGTACGTACATTTCTTCTATTCACTGTCATCTGCAAGGGGTCAAATGCTGACAGCACAGAAGCAATTCCACATAAAAATGTTACAGAAAAGGGGAAGATTTGCTGAAGCAGCAGAGGGATTCACCACAAGCAGGATGAAACCACTGGGGTTTCAAAAATAGGCAATAAGCATAAAACAAAAGAATTGTTTCTTCCCCAGTTCAGAACAGAAGGGCCGCAATAGGAATTGTACCATACTTGCAGGGGGGAGGGAGAATTTATGGGCACAATTACAAATTCTGCAAATCCTTTCCAAAGGACTGTCCTTGAACGAGTGAAGCAAGATCCCAATCTCCCCAAACTAACTACATAACAGCGCTCGGCAGGAATAAAACACATTGTACAACTGTCACTTTTATCATTTTGAGCAGAATCTTGTTTTAGCAGGCTGTCAGATGACAAGGGTAGATATGAAGTCAGTAGATAATACTGAAGTACCAAAAATACTTGTTTCAAGTATTGTTGTATTGCAAATTAGAAACAATACTTCACTTTCCATTTGGGTATATAGTATGTCCAAATCGGTATGATTAATATTCATTCTTAAGGTGTATTCATTATGATTTTTCACACAACTAATACAAACTGAGACAGCATGCACATTACAGTCTTAAATTTGCTATGGTTTACACCCACTGTAATCAAAGCAACCTCAGTGAGCTCAGATTTATGCAGGAATACCTCAAATCTCTAAATGCAATTGATTCTCAAGCAAGAAAAGCAATACTGAGGTTTCCAAAACAAATAGCTACTGAATCACAAATGAGAACACCTCCAAACAACTCCTAGTCTTGTATTTGAACCCACAGACTTTCCCATGGCTCTTCTCCCCATAAGAAATTTCTGAAACAGGCACCTTTAATACAGGAGAAAATATGGCTTTCAAAAAGCAGCAGCAATAAAAAGGAAAAAGAGAGAGTAAGATAAAAATAAAATAGTAAAAAGGTTATGGACTGTAAACATTCTCATTAGTATCCAAATATTTGCCAGGAAAATTACACAGAGTTTACTTTTGATTAACCGAGTACACTGATATGCTATAATAGAACATTTCTGCAGCACCAATTGGGAAATGCAGAGGTGCTGCACTTGCTTAAGCCTTCTGAAGACTATTCTAAACTGTCACTTTAGAATGCTTTATTTTCTTGTTCAGAATGACCATTTTCCCTTGAGAAATGGAAGACACACATCTCAAATCTCCTAAGGTGACTTGCACCTTCTAGAACTATTTCTCTTGGTTGTGTCAATATCTCTAATGGACTTTGTTCTTTAAACATGACTTAGGTTCAGAGACAAATTAGACCAAAAATTAAAAAGTTGGGGGGAGGGGAGGAAACGTAAAAAAAAAAAATACCAGGAAAGTTAGAGATTATAACCCACCCCACATGACAGTCACATGGGACTCCCACGCTCCCAGAAACATTGAAAGCTCACCAACCCACCCTCCCACAGCCATGCTAAGAGAAAAGAATTGAGCACTTCTCAGAGAGGTTTTGGAGGAGCACTGAGTCAGAACCTTGAAGGCCTTGTGTAAACCACACAATTTAAAACACCTTTGACTCACACTTCTGATTCTTGTTAATAACTCAAATGCAGGTATGTTGGAGTGCAGTACACATAGCTAAGCTTGGCACCAGCAGGTACTGAAAACTGGTCATGATTCCTTTTACATCCAGGACTGGTAACACATCCCATAAGGAAATTCCTCATTTACAGAAGAGCCCAGGCTTTAACTTGAACAGACTTTTAAGACGCCAGCTTCTCAGGGAAGCCCACTGCTGTTCGTGGCCGTCAGCCCTTCGTGCAGAGACAGAACACTCTGTCGAGCAGCTTTCCTGGGATTACAGGCTCCACAAGTTGCTCCTTGTACAAGTGTCCTTGTCTCAGCCCTGACAAACACCCACACCCCATGCTCACCCAAAATGCCACTTTTCTCCGGACAAGGAATATACCTTCAACAAGCCCACCAAGAAAGAATCTGTGAGCTTAGCAAGGAAATGCTTTTGCAGGATGTTTTATCATTTATTTCTTGCCAAAGAATTGCAAACTTAACAGAAGATGCTTCAGCATGCCTTGATATTTATGCCCTCCTTTTCTTCAGCTAGGTCTTCTTAGACAGATGTTTGACCTGGTACATCCCTCTCAGCTCTTCATAGACAGCATGTCCTCTCATGTCACACCAAGCCTGAAAAATTTAAGAACAAACTGAAGAACAACCACCCCTTCTCATCTGGTCAACTGTAGCTGCCAGAGGCTGGCTTTTATGTTTCGTTGGTGATTGTGCTGTGACTTTTATTCTGGACAAGCAAAGAAATCAAGTTCCTTATTCAAATGAATCCATATTTCCTTAGAGGTCAAACACTCAACTAAAAGCAAAAGCTTTCACCAGCAAGAGGAACTACAGCACAGCCTAAAGGCCCAAGGTGAGCTTTCCATCATCAAGAAGAGCCTCTGAAGCAAAGACCTGTGCCTCAAAGTGGTGCTCTGGCATATTCATAGGTGCATCATCACCCTTGTGATGACAGAGCTCATTTCCCTTTGCAACACTGAAATCAAGACTCCAGAACCACTCCTGCCGCAGAGCAGCAGGTTACTTGACTTTCAGTCCCATGTTTCACTGGTTATCACAGTTGTTGAATAGTAATTTTCTCCTGATCACATTTGAGGAATACAGTGTTCCTCTCTAATCGGAAAAAGCAAAGGCTGTGGCACAGGAAACAGATTTCAAAAGGCTTACACATAGGGGCTTTCTTTTTTTTTTTCTATTCTGGTGTGAAAATGATTAAGAGAGAATATAATTAGCACATTTTCCCATTGATTTTGTTTTGGAAGTAAAGACGAAGAGCACTTACTTTTAATTTCCTTTTATTTTATTTTTCCAGATTCATTCTTTATTTACTAAGAACTATAAAAATCCTTTGAGAAAGTAATACATTCAAGTCTAATAAAATCCAAGCACAAAATATTTTCAAAGGCAGCTTAGGTACAATTATTAAGTTGTCAAATAAAAGCGTCTAGCCTTAGTTATATTGGAGAAGGGATAAAATTTAGAGCCTATTTCTCAGAATGAAACAACTATTTCCAGGAGCAAGCCTTCTATCCAAAAGTGCCAGGAGGGAGCTCCATGAACAGCAAAGGGTGTGGGTGACAACACTGCAGATGACTGCTGGTAGCAAGAAGTCCCCCCTTCCCCAGTCTCTGATTTCCACTACCACAAACCTTTCACCTCAGCAGTCAGCCAGCACTGACTCATACCAACCAACCACATCATGCTCATTATCTGCAATTAAAAAGAAACATGTTGGGTTTTTTTCTTTCTCCCCCCCCCCCCCCCCCCCAGGCAGAAATATTGAATTGCACTTCTCTAATAGCTGATCTTTACCAATTAAATCTCTGTCAGCTGTGGTATTTAAGTCACTGAGAAGTTATGCTGTCAGCGTCCTTTACCAGCAACTGAGTGCTCCAAAATGAAGAAACAGACTCCATGCCCGCAGAGATCTGTCAGCTCCTGCATACACATCCCATCTGCATTTACGAATTTTGGATACAAAACAGATATTATTTAATTCATCAGCATTTTTAACCACATACTTAAAATATTTTTAGAAGAAAGGTACTACTAATACGTATACATAAGTGAGGAAACAGCAGATACACGGGAAACTGGGAGGGCCTTAGTACAGGAGACAAGTGAATGGAAGGGTAAACGGTCACAGAATCAGCCTCTTGTTCCCCCCCTCACTACTACTGAAGTGAGTGACTGATGCTTCATGGAGCAAGTGGAAAGAACTGTTCTACAAGCCTGAGAGTATTTGTGCCCACTTGCATGAGCCCAAGTGATTACGTAGGATTCAAAGCTGCAATGCACAGCTTTTAGAAGCAGAATTAAAAACTAGTAACTTTAGTAAACATGATTAAAACTACTGTGTTAAAACATCAAACATCCAAGACACAGTAACTGCAGTCAGCAAGACTGTTTTTAGGAACTCACAGAAACCACTGATTACCTGCTCTGCATCTCTATGGCAGGAGGAAAATAAAGGAGCAACCTGCAGCCTCCTCATTCACCTCATGGTTTTCTAATGATTTCCCAAGCTAACTCAAACAGCCATAAACTTTTTAAAGCAATTTACTTATCACCAAAGCATTGCTTGGCAAGTCATGCATGCCACAGTGAAAATACAGGGAAGAAAATGCACAGAGATGGCACTGCATGGAGAGAATTTCTCTACATTCTTTGGAGAAGGTAGAGAGCCTGTTGAAGTACATTTGTGTGCAGTGACACAGCTACAAAAACATACTAAATGTGAACGGTGTTTTCACACAAACTCACACTGAAATTTATGCAGAATAAAAAAAAGTAAAAAAATCTTTGATTGTATCCAATCTGCAGTCTGATTCCATAACGAGAAAGGCACCAAGCACAGCAGCTTTTTGCCTGGAAAAAAAATAAATACGCATCTTTGAACTGAAGTCAGCAGCGAAGGTGTAACAGCAAATATCCCTATTACTTATGAGAAAGAACCATTCTTGGGCAGCACAGGCAGAAGGCAAAGGAGTGTATCAGTTACTGCCATGCAAACTGGATCAAAAGAGCAGCACACAGCTGATACATCCACAGCTCTTCATGCAACATGACAATGAGAGGAGCTGAGATGATAGTAAATGATGCAACAGCATGGATTCAATCTCTAACAGATTCATGTAAGCGGGTTTTTTTTTGCACACCACCAAGGGAAGCTGCAGTGATACTGACACTGCACAGTTGACGGCTGTTGTTCAACGTGTTAAAAAAAAAAAACATAAAACCACACAACTGCTATAATTAAGGGAATTGCTTGGCCTCTGTCCATTTTGTTCCACACTGCTGCCTCACACTTGTTTAAAGAACTGAGAAAATTTGTTGAGAACGTGGCAGATAGTGGGAAAAAAAAATGTTAAGCTTGACTGGTTCAAATTAGGCAGCATTTGTACAGATGGAGCACCTGCCGTGACTGGCAAGAAGAACAGTCGTGTCGCTTTGCAAGAAAAGTTTTTGGATCGAAAGTTATTGAAATACCATTTGTATCCATCACAATTTTTTTTTCTGAGCCAAAGACTGAGGTTTCTTACGCGCTTAAATCCTGTTGTCTCCTACTCCAGCAAAACAAGTATTTATGCATGAGAGCTGCCAATAAACATACCATGTAATTGATGAAAATGATGAGCATAAATCATATACAGTGATGTCTGTCAAAGGGCAAAAACCACAAAAGATTCTGGAAACCGTGAGTGACCAATATAATCTCTTAACAGAAATCATTAACTCTTCAATGACAACGCTTAGAACAAGAATGGGAGATGGAATCTGGTCTGCACAGACAAAGCATCTTCACTCAGTTGCCTCAATCTGCACCCACAGGGAGAGATTGCACACTGAGTGTATGCTTTCTTCCCTGCACTGCTTTTAAATCACGGGTGAGATGTTCTTACTCGATTTGAACTGGTGTGCTTTAGTCATCTGTGGTGTTTGAGAGGTGACAAGTGAAGTACTAAGATCCACTGTGATCTGCTGCTTGGGGAGTTGTTTCACTCTTAATTTGAAGATTCTTGAACAGGACAATTTTCCACAGATATCCCTCTTTACAAAGTTGTGTTGACCACTTTCTTTAAAAGAGATTGGAATTTCTCAGCTTTAACAAGGAGAAGATATTCTTGCAGAACAGACTGAAGATCCATATACTACTATCTTCAGAACAGCACCAGACATATCCAGGGAACAGCAAAATTCAAAAATGAGTACTTGAAAGCAGATATCCTCTGATACACGCCTTGCCTTTTAGTGCTGCTGCAGCTTGGCAATGATGTGTATGGAAGAACAGTAATATTCTATTATGAACTTTGTTAAAAAGAGTGTTTAAAAGCAACCAGTTTTCATCACAAGGACTCGGTGTCAACAACACTGAAAACAAGGGCAAAACGGATGGTTAGAAACTCTGTCATACTATGTGAAGGTTGCAGCGGCAATTGCACTGTGTTCACTTCAGGAAAAAGGAACTAAGGGTCATTCTCTCTTTTGACACTAATAAGGATAAATTATGTTTAATAATCATGATAAATTTTAAAGACCATTTGCAGCATCTCTAGGAAAAAAAAAAAAAAAGAAAAAAAAAGAAAAAGAAAAAGAAAAAAAAAAAAAACAGCAGCAAGCCCTGGCCACTCATGCTGATAAGACAGAGAGAGCCCTGGATTTATCAGCTCCTGGCCCACTGAGTAGCCTTTGCCTGTGAGTTTTTTCTTTCTTCTGGGCCTCCTAAATTTGCATATATTTATTCAATTTTTTTTCTTCTTAGCAAACACCATTTTTGCCTGGACAGAGGGAAACAGAAGATACGTATTTCAAGCCCCCCCCCCCCCTCCCCCCCCACACACACAACTTTAGATTAAAAAAACAACAACACAGAACAACTTCAGACTCTGTTTTCAGCAGCGCATGACAAGTTTGGGGTTTTGTTGAGTTAACACAATACTGCTACATGAAGAACTTTACGAAACAATGCAAATGGAAGTCTAAATGAATCCATTGTCATTATCCAGCATGGACTAAAAATGGGCTCTAAGTTCAGTAACTTGAACATTTGTTGCTTAAACTTTTGTGTGTTCTTTTTAATATCCATAAGCTGGAGTATCATCAACCAGACATACAACCACCACTGCTCGCTAAATGACATGCAATGTAGTGAGCACGTTCATGGAAGGCTTTGTTGTGGTTCTTTTTCTCAGTATTGTTACAAAATCTGTTCTTTAGGGAGGAAGAACGCTGGCAGGAACCAAATGTTGCACACCCGGCACTTTTGTTTATTTTTAATTACGATGTCTTCTGCAACAGTAAACAGCATTGATTCATCTGAATGTCCAAAGGTTTCACCCTTTTTCTGCCTATTATTTTTCACATGCACATAGAAGCTTACACTTTTTAACTATTACAAAAGTATTTCTCACAAAGTATGTATGGAAGCAAATCCTACCCAAGGAATACACATTTGCAATCTAGATGAAAGAAAATGAGAAACGCATGCTTTCCATGTGTCCTATTAACTCCCAGTACAAGCCCACCAAGTAGTCCCTCAAGTACCCTAACAAAACAGTGAATAGCCCCCAATATTTACAAAACAACTTCAGCAAGTACAGTTGCAAAAGTATACAACCTAATTTTGGTAAGCTGCAAAAGAAAGAAACAAACAAAAACATGTCTTTAAAATCGGCTTTGTCATTTGATTGAAAAAGGAAGGAGAAGTAACTTCCAGTGCAACTTTGACAGATGAGAAAATGATAACACCATTAAAAGAGCATCTACATAGTATACCTATTAGGACAGTCTGTCAGCAAGACATGAACCTTAAAACATATGCCCTGTTAGCTGCAGTTGAGCATCCAAAGGAAAAACAGGAACATGAGGTGACCCCCAAGAGAAGAACATGCTGCGTCAGACTCCCACCATTTGAGGAGAAGTCAGGCTGCTATGGAAGCACAGCAACACACTGATTTATACAGACTGCATTTTCCCAATGAAAGCCCACTCCCTGTCCATCCGCCTTCTACTTTCCTTATGCCTTATTTCCTTCTCACAAATTTCTGTTTATTGCTTGTCTCCCCTTTTATTGTATAATCAGACTTTTTGTTTATTGTTCCTTAAATAATTAAGTAGTCTCCATTTGCTTTCCCACTTCCAAGCCAGAGCAGCAATCCATCTCTGTGCTATCACTCACTCCTCTCACCTCTCCCTTTCTCTTGTTACTGTACCTTTACAGCACTATTCAGCAGGCAGAGTTCAACTTTCTGCTTCTTTTCAAAGGACAAGTTACCGGCTTTACAAAATTGCTATTAGCGTAGGACGAAATGTATTTTAAACACACACAAAGTAGTTGGAGTGATCCTGAAAAGCAAAGGTAAACCACGGTCAAGCGCATCAAGATCGGTAGTGTTAATTTTCATCTCCGTTTAAGTAAAAATTCCAATTACTCAGTTGAATGTCTCTCTGAAAAGGCCCTTTTCCAGCACCATTTACTCAAGAGGCACTTTTATCTCCTCTCGGTCTGTGGAGCTGAGGCACAGAAAGCTCAGCTTATTCCCTCGGCAAGGTTCCTACTCAATGAAAACAAGTAAATCTGCCCAAACACAGTGTCTTCCCCAAAGTCCCTGGGCAAGCCCCAGCATAGCAGCGAGCCAAACCGAAGGACTGTGCTACAGTCACACCAAATGCTTCATCCTTCAGAAAGGCTCAACTCAACCATGCACCCGGAGCTTTTTTCCTTGCTGTCTTTTGCTTTTCTCCTATTTCTAAGGCATCTGGCCTACTTTGCCTGTTCCCATTTCTCTCTTTCCGTTTCTTTTCATCCTTAAGAAGTTCACCAGAGAGAAAAAACAAACAAGCAAAGAAAACAAACATCCACAAACACGTTAATTCAGCTACCATTGCCATTTCCTTGCTGATGGGAAGCAAGACTCGGGGGGCTGTGGCAATCCAAATGGCAAAAGGCTTTCCCCATGTCCAGTGCTGAAGCCAGCACAGAAAGAAACTAACTTAAAAACAAACCTGCTTGCTGAAGGAACTCGATAGAGCATTTAAGTATCTAGGGGACAGGAATAAAAGTTATTTCTTGGTCAGCAGCAGTAAGCATTCTGTTGTTCCAAATTCAGCCTAGGTCCCTGGTAACCACATGGCAGCACAGGCTACAAACACAGTCTCATCAATAGGGATAAGCTATGCCAAACATCAACAGCAAGTATGGACACACGGACACCAACTATCACAGAAATCTTCATTAGGAAGATGCGTCTTTAATCTTTATGAAAAAACAAGAACCTCCTCCACAGTGTGTTTGGCAGCTGCTTATCCAGAACACGAACCCAGCCAAAGCAGAAACTAGAAGCAGTCCCACACTGCACTGCTTTCCCTCAGATGCACGCAGACATTCAGTGTGCACCCAGACCAACACACTGCACCAGAACAGAGGAAGCACAGAGACCTCTTTAAGGAAAGGCACTGGATTAAAACTAGAAGCAGAAATTTGAATTTGCTAGGAGAGAGGATCTCTGAATGTGATGCTACCTCACCTACTGCACACCGCATTTAAGACCAGAAGGCACTCTTGTTCACACATGCACTTACGGACAGTAATCTATCAAAAAAATAATTGAGTGTGCTGAGAACTTCATATATCCTTATTGCTTGGAGTTCCTGTAGATGTATCAACTTTTGATTCGTACCAGTGCTGAAGTATCCAACCCAGTCTGCACTTTCAGGAGATGACTTTTAGTAAATAAGCTAATATTTAAAAAGAGTTGGTCAAACAGGCCAAGGTAAATGCTATACATTCCATGAACTCCAATAATTTATTCTTGGCTCAAATAGTATTTTTTTAAATAAGGTTCTCTTTGCATTATGAGTTTCTGGATTTCAGAGCTTTGTAAGAGTTGTCCTCATACCTACTAAAAAAATTCACTGGGCGAAGCAAAACCACATAGATGATTTTGCTGGGCACAGAACACTGATTTAATTCACATTCTCAGGACTGATCCAAAGAACTTACATGCAAGTGACAACAAGGATGGTAGCTACACGTAAATCCTGCAAGTGATCAAAACCACAATATTCTACACTGAGAAAAGCTCCTTCCTTCATCCACCTCATCAACTGAAATGGTAACGACAAATATTTCTACATTTTCCTGCTTCTTAAATGATTCATTTCATTAAAAGTTTTGAATCCTTCCTGACAGAGATAATCCCTTGTGTGAAGCATATAAGTATTTGGAATGGAATAACATGAAACCCTTTAAAAGCAAGATTTAGAAGTGCCTTATTATTGAAAGTGAGCATCTAAAGGTGAGTTTGTAGAAGAGCGATGCATTTTCTCTGGGGTTTGACACCCAAGTCTGCACTGTAAGGAAGACCAGTTTCATAAACTCCAGTTCTACTGCTGGGAGATTATTTCCTGAGCTGTCTTATGATGCAGTTGTTCTGAAGGTAGCCAGGTTCTAACGTAGCTTCAGTGTGAGCAGGAAAAGATTCCTCTCTTCCAAAAGACTTCAAATAAAACCCTGTGAAGCACATGGCAGAGACAAACCACAACACCTTGCTATTCTTTTCATGTAGTAGCAAAGCTCCCATGGACTTTATCAGCGTAAGAATGGATCCAGAGCAGAAACATCTACAACTATTAAAAATATATTTCTTTTTAACTAATTAATTTGAGCCAAAGCACACTGAATCTTGACAGCTGCAGATCTGATCCTTCTTGATGATTCTGGTCCTGTTCTCTGAGATGCTGAGCAGCTTCAGCTTGCCCCAAGCCAAAGGAAAGCCTCAATGAGCCACAGAAAGCTCACCCTGCTCACACCATAGGCAGTGCTCCTTTACAGCAGACCTCAGAGTGATAACCCCAGCAGCAACAGCTGAATAAATGCAAGAAATTCAGACTCAAACCCAAGCTGCTCCCCTACCACAGCCAGGGACCTCCCATCAGGGCCAAGAGGCACATTCCCTCAGTGCACTGTGTGCAGGACTGTCTGACGATGGGGCCAATTCTGCTGCCTTGAGTCGTTAGAGTACTACCTGTAGGAGTAATCCCACAGAAACCCACAGCAACGCATAGAAGTGAGGACTGCAGAACCAGCTCAGCAGTCACACCGCTAGCGTTAATTCCAAGCAAGATACAGAAACTCAGATAGAAAACTAGACTCTGAACGTGGCAAAGGTTTTGCAAATTAGTTTATTCTACAGCTTAATCACTTTCTTCTTTCCCTCTAAATCAAACCAGAGGCCCATTATGTGTCTGTCCTTTCTAATTAAATTGCTAAGAAAAATACCAACACGTATGCCAACAGAACGCAGTAGTTTCCTGTATCAAAGCCTTCCAGTTACTGCTTTGTATGACACACACACCTTGCAATTTAAATGCACAAACTGTTAGACAGATTACCACAAGAAGAAATTATTCCCTGCCACTGTTCAGCACTCAGAAGAGGCCGTCCTAGGACGAGTTTGAAGCTCTAAAAACACTCATTTTTCTTTCCTTGCCAAATCTGTAACATTTTGTCATGGTTATTATTTTTAAATAATTACAGTCCTCTCAAGTTTCTTATTTTGTCATTTCCATATGTATGGAAATACCACTGGGATCATTTCTTTGAGACAAACACTATACGTTGGTTGCTCGGTTTTCATTCTGACTCTGTGAGGAGTTGGCTTCTCCGTGCTTCTCAAGTTAGCCGACTGTTCTCGTTCCATAATCACACCATTTCTGCTCTCTAGGGACGCTCAGCAAGACCGAGTGATAACCATCAGCCTGAAGGGCTTCGCGATTTTCTGACCAAGTCTCTAAAATCTTCTAATTCTTAAGGGAAAGAGCCAAGAAGGAAAAGAAAAATTCCCGCTGGCACATCCGAGACATGTCCTAAATTTTTGGGGAGGGGAAATTTTCGACGCACAGATTCCCAGAAAGGCGAGGGCACAGCTTGCTTCTACCCGCACAGCACCCGGCACACACGTTCTGCCGGCCGCCTGGCATTTCCGTGCCGCTCTAAGGTCCCGGCCGTGCCCCGCCGGGGGTTCCCCACCGCCCGCAACCCCGCGCCGCGCACACGGAACACTCGGGGGGCTGCGGCTGCGCCCGGGGACCGCAGCGCCCCCCGCGCCACTGCCCCGCGGGGCTGCGGGCGGTGCAGCTCACCTGGCCGCGGCCAGCTCCGCCGCCGCCCCCGCTGCCATTTGTTGCTCTCGTTCGGAGGGAGCAGCTCTCCTCCCCATCACCGCCGCCTGCTCTGTGGCAACTGATCCGGGTAGGTCTCAAAGTGGAAAAATCCCACGGCAACACCAACGGCGTCTTCCCCCGCTCCGCGCCCCGGCCGCCGCCCGCATGCGGATCGGCGCGACCTCGGCGGTGAGCGGGCGCCTTGGAAACCCGGGCACGGCGGCGGGCGCTTTCTCCTTTGCTTTTCGAGATCGGAGATGGGAGCTTTCCCTCCTCGTCTCCCCAGGCTGCGGGTGGCAGCCCCCCTCCCCGCAGCCTCCGCCCCTTTATTCCCCCTTCCCCCGCTGCCTCGGCTGAGCCCCAGCCCCGGCACAGTACGGCAGCCCCTGGGCAGCAGCAGCAGCAGCAGCAGTAGCAGCGCTGCTCGCCTCCCTCCCTCCCCGTCGACTTTTCTCGTGGTGCCGCCTCCCCCAAACCGTGCCTACAGGACCCCGCAACTCACATCGCAGAGCGGCGGTGCCTCCCGCAAAACTTCGCGGTGCGACTCAGCTCGGTGCGGCTCGGCTCGGCTCGGCGCGGCGCAACAGGCAGCGCAGCCTCACCTGGCGCGGAGCCGCCGCGCCATGGGAGCGCCGGGCGGAGCCTGCCGGCGGCGCGGCCGAGCCGGAGCCGGGGCCGGAGCCGGGGCCGGAGCCGGGGCCGGGGCCGGGGCGGCGGGGCCGGGGAGCAGCCACCGCCCGCCCGCCCTCCTGCCTCCGCCGGGCCGGGCGGCTCTGCCTTGCCGCCGCCGCTCCCTCCTGCCCTGCGCTGCGGCTGTAGGCAGCGGGAGGGAGGAGAGAGCAGAGCAGGAGGCAGGGAGGGAAGGAGGAGACTCCCCTCGCGCTCCCGCAGGCACGGTGGGAGATGCTCCCCCGGAGCGGTGATGCCTGCGGGATGCCGTTCCCCTCCAGGCCGGGATGCTCCGGGCTCTCCTCGCAGGTTCCGGGGCGGGTGTGCCGGGGAGGGGTGGGGGGTTCCCGGGGGTGCCCCCAGCTCTAGCCCCAGTGCCCTCCCGGTTCCTCCACAGATCCTGAATAAGGGTTGTTGCGTAGCCAATGTAAATGAAAGAATAAAAAATTAAACTCTTACTGCCAGCTAATAATACTCGATTTGGCCAACTTGCTGCCGCACCGTTTTGGCTGCAGTAGACGAGCCTGCTCTGCACCCAGCCCAACCAACCCTTTGCCACGGTCATGTGTAGAATCCCTGCTTTGATTTTACCAGGGTGGGCTTCTCCTCTAACCCAGAGGGGTGCTTCTGTGAAATGAACCTTCAGATTAGGCTTGAAGGAACATGGCCAGTCGTTTTCTCTCACTCAAATAGACTTCATTTAGCACTTCTTTATGTGGGCTATGCAAAGTGAACTTCCCATTTACCTTGTGCAGGAAGGGTCCCTGTGGGCTGTCTCCCACTGATAGTGCCTTCAGAAAGAGGATTTGGGAAAGAATCATCTTCATTTTGTATCTGGTTTATTTGCTCTAGGGTGAAAGTCTTCTTAAATGCTCTACAGAGCAGAAAAGGAATCGGCTTGAATTTCCCCAGTAGTGGTTTTTGCCTCTAACTAAGCAAACCCGTGCTATCTTCATGTAGGCCATTTTAAAGAGAAACTGCTGGGTCAGAAGGACAATCGTTATGGCCATGGATAGATGGTCTATTTCAGGAGTAAGAAGGAAAAATACACTATAAATAAGCTGCTAAATGCTATTCTCCATCATTAAGACTCAGTCCTGAGAACCTCTAACCAAGTAAATACCCCCCTGAATAATTTGTCTGAATCATATTGACAAGATAATGTAGGACCAGACCTTTGCATTGTACCAAACTCTGCCTTCTTTGCTCTTAGGAATATTTGCAAATTGGCTCATAAACATTTTTATACATGGCCATCATTTTACATTCTTATTGGTATAAGAGAAAATAGCAAATATGACAGAAGTTGATAAAAATCACTTTTGTCAATTTCTTACGTGTACCTCTCATTCTCTGACTGACTCAACTCAGCTTTGAGAACATAATCACACACACACACAAAAAAAAACCAAACACAAAAGTTCAGCACATGAGCCCACATTCCTGCTGACAATGGGTTGGGTGATGCTGCAAGGGCAGCACCAGGAGGATCCATGACCAGGATGCCAGCCCTGTATTGTTTACAAAGGGACATGCAATGAGATTCTTAGTGGGACACAGTGAGATTCTCAGGCTCTGAGATTTTTATTCCTCTGACTGAAGCTGTGTCATTTTAAGACACACATTTGGATAGTTGCTGAAAACCCCAAATCTATAATGCAGGAGCCATTTTTTTTCAAATTCAACTTGTGTTTATATTACTCCTGTTCAGAATATAGGTGTCAGACAACAGGGTACAGCACCCAGGGTGGATGTACTCATTAGTCCGTACCCACAGTACAGTATTCATATGAGAGGCACTGAAAATCTCCTTGGAGTGACTTGCTGCAAAAGTATTTTTTAAATGAAAAAGATTGGCTGATTTTTTCATTTGGGTAAACAGCAAAAGGTAATTCTTCGATTAGATAAAAATCCCATCATCTCTTCATTGTGGTAAATTCCCTTTAAAATTGAATCTCTAGAAGCATTTTGTGGACTGAATCATTTATGTAATTATTGTAACAGTATAAGGGAAGACGGATCCCAGCTTGCATGACTTTACTTGCTACATTACCCATGGTGTTATTAATCCTGTTGACTTGTGCGTGATTCCTTGTACTAAGAAAAAAGAACATCCCCAAGGACAGAAATATTTATTCTTGCTGATGAAATCTCAGTTCTGCAGTTCTTAAAACAAGTTTTCTGACCAGCTGCATGTGAGTAGCTGGTTTGCAGGTTTGTATTCAAAGACTCGCTCCTGAGAGCAGCTAAGCGTCTGTAACTTCAGCTGGAATTAATGGGTGTTTAGTATATCTTTGTAAAGGAAAAGAAAGTAATGTTTTTTTTCTGGGGAAGATTACTGTAAAGGGATGCACAGCTACTAGCTGTTAAAAACGTCAGAGATTTGTAAGAACTGAAATACAGCTGATGTCATGCTCCTCCTCAGTTGGCTGTGTGTGTTGTAGGAAGAATGTGTTGTTATTCTAGGTAGAAGAAAGTTCACTCTCGAGAGCATGCCCCATGAGCAGCCACACTAGTGGATTTCTCATAGGCTTATTGTCTCACACATCCATTTCATATGATAAATAGAAGTCAAAGGAGTAATCCTCTCTTAGGAAGGAATATAAGTCTAATGGAGAAGGTCATTTGGTTGCCCTCAGATAAGAAAGAAATTGCTAATACTTGCTGACTTCTACGCATAGCTATTGAAATTAAGCAGCATGAAATGACAGGTGATGCCAGATGGTTCTTAAGTTTACCTCATAAAATAATTTCGATCAGAGTTTATAAATATAAGAGGACCCAGTACTACCGTCCTGGTTATTTTTTTCCTGATGCAAATAAACCAACGTAATTCACTGAGACTGTTTGTGAATAAGGCTTATTCATGCAAATACGACTTCACAGGATCAGATCCTAAAAAAATTATGAACATTAAAAAAACATTTAAATGGCTAAATCAAAGGATGATCTGGTATTACCAGTCCTTAAAGCTTTCCAGATATTCACAACCTTGTGCAAAACCAACTCTTCTTCCAGTGCTGAAATAAATTGAGTGACCTTCTTCTTATCCATTTACTAATATTCCTTTTACTAGAGGGTTCATTCTTTTCATAACCAACAGCATATGAAATCCATATGCTAAAAGTAGATACATCCAATAACTAAATAGTTTAATTGCCTTATCTTAAGAATTATGTGTGTAAGAGTTTAGAGGGAGTATTTTTTTCTGTTCATGGGCCATTGTAAATTTTTGTAGAGGACAGTGCAAATACATATGTCAGTGGGACGTTCTCCTTGACATGACTCTGTGCTCAATAGGAAGACGCAGACAGGGCCCAGAGCAATAATCTGCACCGAGCCATAACAGCAGCAAAAAGCGTGAAATGATGCGTCGTGGGAATTCTAAAAGCAACACCAACTCCAGTGTTCACACTAGAGTCATGTTCCTAAATTGGGTATCTGCTTCTGCTGTCTCTGTAGGTCAGTGATGTCAACAAACTTTGTGCTCCTCTCAGCCCATGGGCACCACCACCGCATTTGTAGATGCTGAGGTTTTGTCCCAAGAAGAATAACGGAGAGAAGGGATCTTTGCAGAGGGCCACCACAAATTCTTTTCATCTTGTAATTTCCATTGGTACCTCTGTTAGCAATATGCATTGTTCTGGAGTCCATCTTGCTTCCTGATGTTGAGCTTACCAGGATTGGAGGATTGGATCTGAAATAATCTCTGCAAGATGTACCAGTAGTTCCTGGTTTCTTATATTTGACAAGTTCTGTCATATTGAATGATCTTGCCAGCTTAGCACATACTCCCCTTTCTACATAGTGAGGAGCTGCTCTGTATTAAAGAATAAAGCTTCTGGTTTATATAACACAAAATCCTTAGATTGTCAATAATTCATTAGCTCTGAAAGAGAAACAGCAGCTGTAAATAAGCTCAACTTGTACAGCTCATACTCCACCTAGCTCTGATTTAGAGAAAAATGTAAGTGGTGAAGAACAGTATTCTGCTATGCACTGCCTGAAATTGGTGCTTGGGCTGCTCACAAAATAGTATGCATTTCTGGGATGCTTAAATATTAGAGAGGGAAACTGGCAAATAGATGTATTTCATGCTAATCAAACTGAGTTAGTAAGGGTTAGATCTTGTCAGACATTCCAGAGGCATTTTTGGTTATTTAGGAGATTTATATAAAATAAAAAGTAGTTGTATGGATAGGACAGACTTGGATTTCTGCAAGGCACTTGGCTTAATACCACATGACATTTTGATTTCCAGTCTTGCACTACACAGAATTAACAACTCACACATTATGGGGATTAAGAAGTGTCTCACTGACAAATTTAAAAATGTAGCCTTTTAATGGTGAGGTTTCATTCAATGTGGGGAGCTTTCCCAGCAGAGCCAGAAACAGTCTTTATCTAATACAATTTTATATTGTTTTCAGCAGTACAGACCAAGATAAAATCTGTGCTTTTAAGGCTTGTATATGACACAGTGTATTTTAGCACAGTAAATAAAGAAGATATATTACTTCTGCAGTGATTTGATTTGGCTAAATGATCACTGTCCAGCAGGCTGCACACTAAATTCATTTTAATGCATTCAAATGCAAATTAATACCTCTGGGGACCAAAAGCTTGTAGGAATAGGTACTGTCTCAAAAAGCAGAGACTTGAGGAATGACAAAAAAGTGATTACCCTGGTTAATCACTCCTAACACAAGATCTCAGTGCAAAACTATGGCAAGGACCCAGCACAGTCCTTGCATGTTCCTAAAATAACAAGCACAGTTCTGGTACTTGCACTGTAAAGAAGATGAGAAAATATTGGAGAAAATCCAAATAGTTTGCAAGTCAAGCACATGTCTTGTGATGGGAGGCTTAAAGAGCTGGGCATATTCCACTTACCCAAGGAAAGGTTGAGAGGATACATGGGAAAGACAACAGACAGCGGTGAGCTTTTTCACTCTTGCTGACAAAAGCACAACTAAATCCACTGACTGGAAGTTTAAGGTTAGATGTAATCAACCTTGAAATCAGATGCAATTTCCTAGCAGTAAAAGTAATTAAACTCTGTAAGAGCTTACAAAGGGAGGTGGTGCACTCACCATTGCTTGATACTGTCCTAAAAACTGTCTTTCTTTCTTAAATATTGGCTATACTTCAGCTTCTGGGAGAACTTCTAATGGCCAAGGGAGCCTCAAACAAGGAGGAAAGGAGGGTCACGTCAGGCAAGATTCCCTGGTGATCCCTCGAGCCCTACATCCATTAGGATGTCACATCTATGCAACTTCTTCCATTATGGTTGAAACAAGATGGCTTGAATTACACCCTTCCCACTCAGACATTTGCAGGTTGGCATTAAGGTAATGAGTATAATCAAATTCTGTACTCAAGGGCTCCAGTTGGCTGCCTGCAGAGGTGATGGAGAATCCCTTCCCATTCCTTCCAGAGGACATTTGACCTGATACATTCTGCAGTAGAAGTTTTTCCGTTCCCTTGAAACATGGATTATTCATTTTGCTGTAGCCAGGAAGAGAGTAAACTGACGCACAAAATGATCTTAGACATCTGATGCCCAGGTCTGAATTTAGTCAAGTCCAAGAGGAGTAGAGAATTTTCTAGCCCAAATTGGCAAGGATTGTGAATTTTTGCAGAGATTGTCTCTGTGATTATCTGGGCATATAAGGACTAATCGGTTCTCAAGAATTTCAGGAGTCTCAGATATTGCTTCAGACACACAGCAGTTTGGCTTCTCAAGGAATAAAACACCATGGGCTAATGAAAGTAACTGTCTCAGCCTTGAGGTATATCTACAACATCTAATAGCCACTGGCACACAGGACATCAGACTAGACAATATAATAATCTCTCTTGGCCCTAAATTGTGGGGAAATATAGAGCTTGTATATAACAGCTCCAATTTTCCCAATGCCCCTGGGAGTGTGAAGAAGCAGGTGTTCACATTGTGAGTCACAAATGCCAAGCAGTCTCTAGAACCACTGGTCAGGAACAAACAGACCCACAGAAAATTCAGAAACAAAGCAACACCTGCCAAAATTTAAATTTAAGGGAAAAAAGAAAGAAAGAAAGAAAGAAAGAAAGAAAGAAAGAAAGAAAGAAAGAAAGAAAGAAAGAAAGAAAGAAAGAAAGAAAGAAAGAAAGAAAGAAAGAAAGAAAGAAAGAAAGAAAGAAAAGAAAGAAAAGAAAGAAAGAAAGAAAGGAAGGAAGGAAGGAAGGAAGGAAGGAAGAAAGAAAGAAAGAAAGAAAGAAAGAAACATAAAATATGGCCTTTTGCTTGAAGGTCTTTGCCTTGGCGAGCTTGGGAAGATGTGTCTGCCTTTAGCAGCAGAGAGCTGGCCTACGACTTCCTCCATCTGTATTACCTCCCTGCCTACACTGACAGGACAGCTAGACAACGTGGTTGTGAAGAAGCCCTGTTCAAAGCAGTTTTTTTGTTTTTGTTTTTGTTTTTTTTTAAGATTTCCAGCCCTAAGCTGAGTTCATTTTCATAGCATGTGAGTGTGCTCAGCATCCTTGAGTGAGAAATCAGATATCTAACACCTTGTCTGGCAAAGCAGTCATAAAGTCACTGTGGTGTTCTACTGTAGCCCCATGTGGAAAACTGAATACACAGAAAGCAGCTGTTCCTGTATGTAGACTAACATAGCTGGTGGTAACTTGTTTTAAACCTCTTACCCAGATAGTCACAGAAAGGACTGAAAGAAAGCCAACTCATATTGGTGAAACAGGACAGAAAACATGTAAATATTTATCACGCCAGTAGAGACACACATCTCCTCAACTTATTGCCTCTCAATTGCATACTTATAAAATGAGAGTGTTGTATTAATCACTTATAAGTGTAATTATTAATAGTGTGGCACTGCAAATCATCCATTATCAAAATGAGTGACAGTCTGTAATGTTCCAAAATGTTTACACCTGGCAACATGCAGCAGCACAGTAAGCATAGCTTCATGTAATGCGCACTGTCACAAGATTGTGGATACCTTTTTCTGCTGGAGCACGAGAGGCAAGGATGCATTATTAGCCTCAGCTCATCAAAATATTCTTGTGGTTTAGATTTATCACAGGTTCCTCCCAAACTACTGATGTATTTAAGAAATAGGCTTGTCTCCTTGAGTATATGTGCAGACTGTGAATGAGGTTTCCCAAGCAAATCCTCTGTTGCATAATTCTGCCTGTCATTTTTAATAGCCAGATGAAAAAAAAAATAGCATTAAGAATCATTGGTTATGATGGGACACACAAGGAGCAACCAGCAGTATCTCATAATCTATTTGCTGGACATCTAGGCAGCAAATGGGAAACTTTGGTGGATTTATTATTTTCCTGAAGAAAAAGAGATGTAAGGAAAAGTAATCCAGATACAGCAAACAGCAGAGTGTAAGGTTTTCATTCTAGGCTTGGACATCCAAGACACTGTTCAGAGGATAGTGAAGATGATATTTCTTAATTTATGTACAAAAACATGACTTAGAAAAATGTCATTGCTCTGGAAGAACAGTCGTGGTACCCAGCATATGTTATTCTGAGTCTTTTAAAATAATCAACTTGATGTTTTAGGTTGAGTGTTTAAATTATGTCTATTATCTATCTTAAATTATGTTTATTATTTTTATGTAGAAAACTGTTAGCCAAACTCCTTGAGATATTTTATGTATTTTCAGAACATGCATATTTCAGCTGACATTTGTAAGATATTTTACATTACTAAAATGAGAAGTATGGTGTGCCCCAGAGAAACTGCCAACATAAGATCCTGATCTTGCAGATATTTCCACATCTGCTCTATATTATGCACTAAGAGTAATGCTATTGACTTCAAGTAAGCTTTTTGAAGGGTGTAAGTTAACAGAGTATCGTTCGTTGACCAACATTTTTAACAACATAAATGCACACACAGGTTGAACAAAATATGTAAATTAAACAATCCCTCATGCTTAATCACTCCATCATCTAGATAAAATGGGAAGGTATATGCAATTTAAAATTAATTCTTGCTCACAAGATGAAAAATGCTATAGAAAAGTTGCTATTAGTATGAAATCTCTTTCTTTTTTTTCCAACTAGTTTGTTAAAAATGTGCTTTCATTTTCCGTGAAATTATTTTATATTTATTCACAATTAAGTAATAATAGAATGGGAGTATATGTTATGGTGCAATAACAGGTATGACAGAGGACATGACCTGGTAGTACCATATATATGGTACATGTGGAGATTTCCTTCAGTTCACATATGTCAGGTATCAGCTGTCAGCTATTCCTTTGTACTACTGTTCTTCAGTGCTGGATATCAGGAAAGATGACTGGAACGCTAAGAAGACATGCATTTTTCTCCACTTGTAAACTAAACTCTGAGGAAAAGCTGTCAGAGATTTAAAATACATAGTATCATAAATATTCTTCAACATCCTCCAATTTAGGGGCATTCCACTAAAGAAAGTCTAATGGGAATCTCTCATTGAATTAAGCTTTGCCAGTGCTGCCTGGGTGGAGCAGCACCATGAACACACCAGAGGTCCTGGGAAAATGAGAAGCATGAACACTGTCACCATGCTTTAGGAAGGGAGACAAGCATGACTTTATCCCTAAGGAAGATCAGAAAGTGATTTTTTGTTACCAGGCACTGATCTCAGGCTAATTGCCAACGCTGATGTTACTGGCTCTCAATATATAGATGATAGTGATCCACAAGACAACTGTAAAAGAAAACAAAAGAAGAAAGAGAATCAAGTAAGCAGAAACATTTGAAATGTAATTGCTTCCTTGTTTTCTGTCAATAAAATCGGACTTTCTGCTCTTCTTTAACTAGTTGAGTGCACAAATTATGGCTAGATGTCTCATTAACATTGTGCTGAATGGCACTGTCATCCAAAGAGTGTTTAACCTGAACCAACATTAGAAATCGGTGGTCTGCCAGGAACTCTTTCAGGCTCAGTGAAGTATCCAAACCTGTTAGAGCTGGCCACTGATCACAGGAGATTAATTGCCTTAGATGCCCAACAGGCCAAAGCAAATACATCACGGATGCATGATTTTCACAGTGGAAGAGTTTATTACTAAAGGTACCAATGATCTATGTCATCTCCATCTCTGAAAAAACAGCTGGAGCTTAGAACTTCTCTGTTTTAATATATATTATGAAAATCAATTATCCTGTGATATATTCATTTAAATTCATTTAAATTATAAATAAGTAAACAGGATTTGGCCTGACTATTGTTAGCTTGGAGGAAGCAATGAGACAAGGTCTCCAAATAATACTGCCTCCAGTACTGGTTCACCAAGAGGATAGTCTTGTAATGATAGTCATATAAGAAATGCCTAAAATCATCTGAATTAATTTTAAAATGGTCTCTGGGAAGCAGCTGAGTAGGGACTTAGAGGAAGAGAATGAGAAAGAGAGAGAAAAGTGAGGATGTTAAAATGGACTGATTAATAAAATACGAATACAGACAAAGCTGTGCAGCTGGGGTTTTACACCAGCATTTAAAAATAGCAACACATATTATTCTGCTTCTGGACCTATATCACTTTAAGTCTTTTAGAAACATATTAAAATTACTCAAAGAGAATTTTGTTGAAAAGCTCCCTAGAGTTATACATGATAATTAAAAAGAGGCTCATTGTAAATCCTTCTGTCTAGTTCAACAGTATTATCTACTTACAGACAGCCCTCAGAGGGCAAAGTTGCAGCCATGGTCTGGCAAAATTATTGCCCACTGATGATGCATTCTTTGTGCTTACAGTAACTCAGCATGAGCACAGTAACAACAGATCTTATATATGGCTGCTACAGCGTCAGGAGAAAAAACATCAATAATGTTATTGTTTATATTAATGAGACATTTCTGAAATAGCATTATTTGTCTAAAACAGAAGACAGATCAGTTTCAAAAGTCAAGGAGAGCCGGCAAGGGAGCTTGGACAATCAGCGGTAGTTCAATCTTCCATCTGAGGAAAAATACTACCATTCTCTAGATCACATGGAGACAGTATGAAATTAATCTTAAAACTGAATTTGAGGGAGCTGAGTGATTAAAATCCATTTATCTGAATGGTAAGATCATAGTGTACATGTGTTGAGAAGATCACTGTCTTGGGAAAAATATGATTTAGTAAAAAACAGCAAAAAGAAATATTGTAATTAATCCATAAATTTGTACTGAAGGAAAAAGAGAACTGAATTTTAAGCTCCTGTTAGTCATCACTGAGGCAAGACACATATCTAAATCAGATCTGCAAAGAAGCAGATTTTTGAAGCAGCGTACCACCATTCCCCATTGGGCATGCAAAATTGCACTGCATTTTGGAATAGCATCCACTCTAAAGCAGAAGACTGGTGCAGACCTGTACAACTGTCTTTCATTTAAGACTTCAAGACAGAACTGAAGCAATGTCTTGATCTCTTCTTCACACTAATGTCAAGGAGTGATTTTCATTCTATTCCTTTTTTCCTGGTCCTTTACACTCATGAGTAAGAAGGGCTTGTGCAGCACTTCTTAAATGCGCTGAGAATTCTCATAGAAGGTCTTTGCGTGCAAATCTTGTGCATGCTTTCAAGGGTGAGCAAAGATGTGGCCTCCTACGATGGAACTGTAATGAAACAACATATTCGCTTCCATGAGAGCTACACAGGCACTTCCATGTTTCTTACAGTTTAGTTTGAATTGTTGCTTTCATTATGAACCTATTAGTTCAGGGCTTTAACAGAGCCAAGCAGTTCTGCTTCAGGCTACTATTTGGCTCACACCACCACCAGTACAAGAGTAATGGTTTGTTTGGACAATTTAATAAAATTCAATATCTCAACAGTTGCCAGGCTCAAAGACAAGCAAAAATGCATGTGCATGATTTCAGATTTCACAAGACAGCTTTGCCTTTGAAGGGGAAAAAAGAAAAAAGAAAAAGATGAGAGTTCCTTAATTGGAGGTAATTTCCTTGTCAAATTAAGCAAAAACTCTGCTAAAATATTGGCTGGCATGCTAATGGGTAAAAATAGTGTTCAAAGGCATCACAGTAACCAATAGGAATTCCACGGAATTTGTCTTTAAAGATCTAGTGATGATTAAATTACCACAATATGAGTCATCTGACATGGTGAGGTGTGATGATGAACTGCATGCTTTGGTCCTTTGTAAAGTTTTGAGGTATGTTAAAGAGCACTTCACACCTGAGTGTTAGTGTAATTGTCGTTGACTGAGAAAGATGTAGTTCAGTAATAAACAAAGCATTTTTTGTCATTATGGATCAACAAAGAACTCATCTTCTGAAGGGCGTATTAAAGCTAAGATCATTACAAAACAGAGAAGTTTGAAAGCTGCTGCAATATACATGCAAGAAACATCATACATGGTATACATTTTATTGGAAATATATTTAACTTTTTATTCCTGTGCTAGTTATTCCCTACATTTTCACATTTTCAAAACTGAGAATGAAGCATAGTGGGAGTCATAGTGTTAAAAGCCTTCAAGTGACAATTTTAATTTAGAGCCTTTGATTCAAATGAGTGGATGACTCAGGAAACTGCTCTAGACTATACAGTCCTTACCAAGGTCACCTGTTAAGAGTCACTGTAAAGTATGGGTGATCACCCAACTCCTGCAGAGGGCTGATGAGCAGCTCCAAGGAACAAGAGCTCTGGGCTAAGTGGCCTCTCTTCCACATTGCAAATGAGCCGGCAGGTTAGGGCTGTTGGACAGAAGGCACAAAGACAGCGGAGGTATTTGGGTTCTCTTTTGCTGGTTTGTGGCGTACACAACACATGGATACATGTATAACATGTGGATAGAACAGGATCGTGGTGGCACAAAAGAGGGTGGAACGTTTTCACAATGTTTTTTTTCTCCTCTTTGTAATAAAGGATGAACTTAATCTTTAGAAGATAAAAGCTGTCTTAGTTCCACTGACTTCAGGAAAGCTCTGAGAGTCTATCATAGCATCTGCAACTGGTAGCTTTGGAATCACAGAATCATACAATCAGCAAGGTTGGAAAAGATCTCCAAGATCTAGTTCAGCTGACCACCTACCACCAGTACTTCTCCACTAACCACGTCCCTTAGTACCACTCTACATGTTTCTTGAACACCTCCAGGGTTGTTGACTTAACCACCTCCCTATGCAGCCCATTCCAGTGCCAAATCATTCTTTCAGAGAATAAATTTTTCCTAATAACCTGAATCTCCCCTGGAGCAACTTGAGGCCATTTCCTCTAGTCCTATTGCTAGTTAAGTGGGTGAAGAGGCTGATCCCCACCTCATAAAAACCTCATTTCAGGCAATTGTAGAGAGCTACAAGGTCTCCCCTGAACCTCCTCCTCTCCAGACTAAATAATCCCAATTCTCTCAGCCATTTCTCATAAGACTTGTTCTCCAGACCCCTCACAGGTTCACTGTCTTTCTCCAGACACACTCCAGGTCCACAGTGTCTTTCTTGTAGTGAGGGGCCCAATACTGAAGGCAGTACTTTCATTATCATTGAAATACATGCATATAAATTCTACATTTGAGTTTTAGAGGAACATTCTGTATTGAAAGAGGCTGCAAACATTTCATGAAACAGCACCATTTGTGTTGACTGCGTACTCTGCAGTCATCTTTGCTGCAGATTGCTGGCACAGCTGTATTGCAGCATGCGTGGACAAATGCTCTGCCCTCACATCCCCCTGGACTACATGTGGGATGAAGGAAAAGAAATTCCTCCCGCTCAACTTTCTCAAAATGTTGAGTTTCATATCTCTTTGGTATTAGTACACAGTTTCCTTTACAAATGCCTGGCAATTACACTCATACCTATTTTTGGAGTTATCTAACACACTTCAAGAAGCTGCAAGGAATGCACAAAAAAGCCTGCAGGAATAACACGTGTAACTCTTCAAAATACAACACTGTAGTTGCCATATCTTACTGCTTTACTGCTTGTAATATGGATAATGGCATTCATGAGATTTTTTCCCAGGCACTGATTCTAGTGATGTTTAGTCCCTCAAATGATATTCATTTCAGTTTCTTGGAATGTGAAACCAGAAGGTGATGGGACAAGAAAAAGACCATTGAACAGAAGATGGAATATTTCAAAAACATACATTTTGTTAATTAACAAAATTAATTTTGGTTTATCTATGAAACTTTGGGTTTCATAGATATCCCCAAAGGTGCTTGTAGTCTCATCATTAATTTTTTATTTTTTTTAATAAACTGTATTTTCAAAACCTACATTTCAGTATAATCAACACAAGTGAATCAACACTTCTAATTACCTGTTGAAGCCTCTGTCTTTTTTGACCCCATTAGAATGTGTGTTGGGATAATCCAGATAAAGTAGTTCCATGTAAGCAAGTATAGTATGGGGAATAGGTGCCCTTACCTGTGGAGATTCATGGAGTTTCAGTCACATGAGGGAAAAGGACTAAGTAGAAGCTGAAAGTAAGTCTATAATGAAGAGGAAGTACTTGGAAGAGATCCTTAATTTTCATGCTATCCAGGATAATAACTGAGCTCAGCCATCATTTGCAGCTGTTCTGGGATATATCACAATGAGATTAGCCATTATTATTCAGCATCTGCTTCAGTGTCCTCAATATCCTATAAAATTCCATGCTTTACCTAATTGGGCTAGAAGGAGAAACAAACCAATAAATCTGGTTTTATTATGATTATGTTACTAGTCTGGGAGTAAATGAACTTCAAATATAATGCCTGGGAATACTAGATAATCATCTTCCAATCATAAGAGTAGCTATTAAGAAGTGGACTGTGGTATAGAAATGTTGTTCAAAAAGATTCTTTTTTTTTTTATCTTCTAGCAATTAGAATAGCTATTTCTTATTAATCATTAGTGCCATCCATCACTATCAGGGCCAGTGGATGTCAGTGCAGTTGGAGGAATGCTTATCCTCTTCTGCACATGGAACAGTGATTGGAAATGCATTATGCCAACTCTGCAAGTCAGCTCTAACCTATTATACCCTAAATGGTTTGGGATCTTAAAAATGCCCCTCACCCCCATGTCCCAGTGCCACTGTGGAGACCAGCAGAGTATCAGCAAACTAAGTTTGCATTTTTAACAACAATAAAAAAAGTGGGGGGAAATGCAGAGCTTCCAATACTGAGCTTTCATGATCAGCATTTTTCAGTGGTGAGATCATTGTGAAATAAACACTGGAGAGGCTTGGTAGTATTCCAGGCTAAGCAGTACGAAGGGAGGTATATTAATCACTAACACGGGTGGCTAACGGCTCAGTTCTGTATGTTCAGTAACTTATTGCATGAAATGTTTCATTTTAAAAGACGCAGGTGGAGGACAATTTATTATTTGAGGAATATATTTTATAATACATTCTCAAACCTCATAATTAAAACTAAATGTTCTATCATCTTAACAGTGTATGACCGACTTGCGAGGATTATTTTCAGGACCGCCCTAATTGTCATGTGTTTTATTTTTCCACACAGCTATGACAGAAATCATGACTGATGAGTAAAAGCCCCTAACACCAACCCTTTGAAGACTGTCAGATTTTATGAGCTAATGCTAAGTCTGTACTCATTTTGTAAAACATTGAGCAAATTTTCAGACACTGTAAAAAAACCCTACAGAGATGAAGTAAAATATGTTAATAACCTGAAACAGTGAGTATATCAAATGGGCTTTATATAACATAATGTATGTAAAATGTAAAAATTCAGTAGCAGATCAAGCATTAAACTTTTTTTTTTTTTTGTCAGCTGCAAGAATAAAGAGATAAAATACAGTTTGAACCCCCCTCAAAAACCTCCAATTTGTAATATAAATGAATTCTCTAAGTGAGAATCTTTGCAGAGAATGAACGTTAGAAATGATCAGTCATCAAAATGGGGTCATGAAACACAAACCTTCGGAGAAGGGATCGGTATGCTTCACTCTTACAACAGCCTCCCAGGCAACCAGGCTGCTCCAAGTATTTATATCTGAAATGATCTCTGTTTGCAGGCTTCAGATCAGCGAGGAGGAACTACAGTGCCTTCTCTCTTTTTTCAGCCCTATCTGGCTGCCACCGTGCCGGAACTGTCAAGGAACAAATGCTGTGATTTCAGGCGGTGTGCTCACTTCAGTTTCTGACAATGCCTCTCAAGTTCGTAGGCTTGTCAACTCGATTGTAATGACTGTCACCAAAACCGATGCACTGAAGAATTAAAGGTTGAGATGTATGTTAAAATTGCCTTCCCTATTCACGAGAGGTGCCAGGCCTCGGAAAGAAATTTCAAAGGAACGAGAGCATCTGTAAGGGGGTATTTTTGGCAACTACAGATAATATTTTATATAAAGCAAGCACTTTCCATTCTGATTTTCTTATCAGAGGAGAGCAGGAAACAACCTGAACTAGAAAACTGGCAGAATCTTACCATTAAAACTGTCACAATCAGAAATCTAATAGCTTTGCAAAGGAGCAGTGAGATTGCATAAAACAGGGTCACTCCATTTTTAGTTCAGCATCCTATCCAAATATATTCTGCATTCTCTCAAGGTGTTTCACAAACTACATTATTAAAGATGATGATGTAATAGTCAGCATGCAAAAAAAAAAACCACCCCCAAAAACAACAACAAAAACCAAACAATGCCTTCAGGAGGAATGGTTTCTTATGAATGGAAAATGTTTTATACATAAACATCCCAGGGGTCCATCACCTTATCTCAGGAAGAGCTCATAATTGGTTTCATTTAGGAAAGCCTTTGGGATCTCTATTAAATGAATTTTAGTGGGTAGCTTCTATCTATTTGAGTTTCACTGAAGTACTGTTTTTAACTCTTCTGATGCTTTCAAAGTGTTTTTCTTATTAAAAATAAAATAAAATAGGAGGAAGGTGAGAGAGGGAAGGAACAGAAATTAATACAGGTTGAACAAATGTCAGCTCCAGCTGACTTGACCTACATCAAGGGATGATTCTTTTCAGAAGGATATTTTTGCTATGTGCAAATTTTAGAGCTTAATTTAATGAGATCAAATTTGTAAATATTTTCCTAAAATTCTGTAATCAATACCTCCCCATCCATAGTTCACCCATAGTCACATCCCTCCTTAGTAGCTCCTGCCTAAATGTCCGTTTGATCTCTAGCTTGTCCAGCAGTGTAAATACTGCTATGAAATGTCATGGCATGGGACTGAGCTCTTGAGTCATTACTGCTTTTGGAGGACAGCTTATCTGAGCTATGTTCCAAGCTCAGAACTTTGTTTTTCCTACAGTTCAGTAGTTGTCTGTCATGGTCTCCAAAACCTGGCTCTGGTCCACAGCAGTCTGTGTCTGAGCTGAATGCTGTCCTCATGCAGGATCCATGGCTTAAATTCCTTTTGAGATAGCTCATCCTGGCCCCCAGTGCTCTGGAGAAGAGCCTCTGTGTGTCATACTGCCTGGCCAGCACTGACTTAAGCTGGCAAGAGCATGCTGCAGCCCAGTCTGCCAGCAAATAGCCTGAGTTCAGCCCTGAAGCAGAGCACAGCTGCTCTTAGCCAAGGCTGAACTACAGCCAGCAGCAAGAAAGGGAAGAGAGGGGCTAACAGGGCTCAGTGGGTTTATGCCTACTCTCAGATCCTGACCTCCTGGGGATTACGTAGCTATCTTTGTTGGAACGAGAATTTTTTGTTAACACTGAAAAAGTTCAAGTGGTTTTTACATAGTAACAGCAGTGCAATGAGTCTTGGTTCACTGCCGTACTTAGGAATCTCCCATCAACTGGAGTCCAAAACAACACTGGTATCTATTGTAGCCAGCCACAGCAGACAACTTCAAGTAAATCTATTAATGTTTTAAAATACATGCATTACTTCACATTCTTTCATTTAGTCTAACCACATGAAGTCAGTGGAACTTAAATTAACTCCTGTGCTTTCAAATGTCTTATCCATCACTCATGCTTTTACTTCATGAAGTGTGTCTTCTGCTAATCTGTTCCATGAAGGCCCACAGTAACAAGGGTAGAACTCAGAAAAGAAGGCAGATAGATATACAAACTTTCCGTTGCCTTTTATCACCACCAAATATATATGAGTTAGGATCTGCCCCGTACAAGTTACTGCAATGCCACTGATTTCAGCTTGTGTATGTTTAGTTACCCAAGGCTAAGATATATGGGACATCAGGATAAATGAGCAATTGTCTACATGCAATTTTTAGCTGAAATGTTAATGTAATCTCCTGTGCAGCAGACAACATTTAAATCAGATTTTCTTCAAATTTGCTGTTGCTGGAAACATTTCAAAAACAAACAAACAAACAAAAAAAACAAACCCAAAACAACCAACCAACAAAAAACAACAAACAACAACAACAAAAAAAGATTTTGAAGCTTAACTCGGGAAAATTCACAGATAGATCTCTTTAATTAATTTAAACATCAGTAATCTAAACCTCTAAGCTCTCCTGAGTAATTCTGGTAACAACACTTAAAAATAATGCTCCTGTGAAGAGCTCCACTAATTAGGGAAATCATCAGAATTAATGTTATTCATTTCACAAAGAAAAAGAAGATTGTATCCATTGTGGCACATACAGGAAGTTCCAACCTACTAACAAAAGAAAGATAAAATATGAAGTCATTAATACTGGCCAAAACAAACAAGATTTTTATATTTAAATGTGGAACAACAGAAGGGAAAGCCTGAAGGGAAAGAAAAAAAAAGTGTACCCACAATGAATACATAATTGAAAGCACATCTTTCAAGAGAAGTCCCCACTCTTTTGCTTTCACAGGAGTTCAGCATATTCAGTGCAACTGAGGTAATGATGCTTTGGATTCTCTTATCAAAGGTTTGTTGTTCTTCCCAGAATTTAATTCAGTTTCACTGGTGCATCAGGGAGAACCATTCATGCAAGGAGCCAGCCTGTAGGCATGTGTGATTAAGTGTTCTTGGCTGACTGTCAAGGCTATTTGTTTGTGAAATTAAATATATAGATTTACATCTGTAAGAGAGATCATCTTTGAGTGGACTTAATAAATGCAACCAGCTAGTTACATGACAATTCAGTTGCACACACTCAAAAAATGAAGTATTTAAATATTCATAGTAAAAAGAGAGGTAAGTCAAATGTTTCACAGGTTGGTTTGATAGGAAACAAGATGTATAAATATAACTTGTGCAGCAATGTAACTGTTTCCTACTACAACCATGCAAACTCAGCCAACGCACATCTTGCCTTCTTGGATGATGCTCATTTTTTGTCCCTGGTCATTTAGGGATGGTAACATCATGGGTATATTTAGTGGTTTTACTTACAAGTCATCACCACCATGGGCATGATCAGATTTTTTTTCTGTTGTCCTTCCATTTTGAATTACTTTAAAATCTGGCTCTTGGGCTAACAGAGAAGAAAGAGCAAGTTGCAATTTAAAAAAAAAAAAAAGAAAATATTAAATGAATAAATAGATTAGATGTGCCGAGCTGTAAATATTTGCTATGTCACTTCTGGGTGTTCACATTTTAAACTATTATTCTAAGCTTAACTTCATGAGTTGTGAGGCCAGGAGGGTGTAATATACAACTAACAGAACAGATTACTTACCTTTACAAGATTGTTTATAAGAACACATCTACTTTGTCTTGGCATTTGAAATATATTTATAGCACAAGAGCTCCTTTTTCATTGCAAGCTGAGAACAACTATGTGAGCTACTACATTTTTCTTCTGCTGAAATTCAGAGAAAATTAAATTGCTGCCTTGAGCCATGCTTTGAACTACAAACCACTGTCACTTGTACCAAGCAAAACTTTAAGACTTACACCTCAGGACTTCATCAGAAGTCACAGTCAACCCCTACCAAGTCTTTGACTCATCCGCTGATGGGAACAGACTTTTTCAGACTGCCCCACAAGGTATTTGCCTTTCAAGTCAGAACATCACTGAGTTCATAGTGCTTTGACCTTACATAGATATCTATTAAGTACTTACAATAAGCACTAATGTGCCTAAAGTGCTAGTGTGCCACAACTATACATATATGTGAAAAATCCTTGAGTGTAAAGATCTGCTGTGTCCCTGTGCAAGGTGATAAACAAGTCTTATCCTTTCAGGTTTTTTAATCAAAGAAGTAAAACCAAAAGAGATATCTTTTGTTCTGTAATTGTATGTGTGTCAGTGCCGTGCCTTCCCCAGTTCATTTGTTATGATTTATGTTTCCAGAAAGCGTATGGTTTTACTGCATGGGAAATGTCTCTGTTGAATTGAGTTCCCTGACTGCAGTAACTCTGTATGAGCTCAGCCTTAATCTGCCGATGATTTCTTGTTTCTGTAAAACCAGTTTACAGTCACTGCATAATTAATACTAATTAATTTTCGTCTCATTCTGCAAGTTCTTCACTGCATGAGATTTGCCAGAAAACACTTTTTTTTTGTGCATATAATAAGACAAAACAATATACCAAAGTCAAGTTTCTATTTAAGGATACTGCCACAGTTCAAACTCTGCTTTAGTTGTCTAAGTAAGTTCAGATAAAATATCAAGAAACCCAGAGGGAACAGGAAGAATTTCTAAAACTTCAACAAGTCTTCTGTAATCACAGTCATTAATATACCAAAATGACCGAACATTCAAGGTGACTGGAAGTTCACTGTTTTTATCTCTGATATCTCCGGTGCAGGTGAGGGAAGGACATCAAAGGAGGAGGTAAGAAAAACAGAGTACAAGGACTGCAGAAGCAGAGGTGGCCTGAGTTAATTGGATGGGAAACTATCAAAGCTGGTCTCTGAGAAATTATACTATAACTGCAGTGTTAATACTGTATGTTGGCAGCAAATGGCCCACAGCCAGTACTTGTGTAGCAGACCAGTGAAAAACAACTAAACTCATGCGTGGCCAGATTGTAGCTGGAAACGTGTCAGCAGCACAGTACATATTGTACTAGGGCACCCATCACCACTTCAAATCAATAGCTTTCTCCAAAGTAACTAAACTGGGATTAAGGCCATCAGGATTATGGCAAGTGCAGGCAATGTTATAGAACAAAAATATATCCTAAGAACACAGCATATGTTACATATGAATTTTCCATGTGGACTTCAAGAAGCAGGAGATGCAGGACAGTAAGGAGATCAGACAGTGTGCTTCCATCAGAAGTGTTGCTCCTCACCCCTCCTTCCCAGTGTTAGGTACTGAACAGTTGGCCTTATTTTAAGCACATCAAGCAATGACAGGTAGCTTTTCCATCATAGGACTCTATTCTTTGCTTTCCAGCCCTCAGCAAAAGGAAACTTTGTAATATACACACCAACCTAATGCTGCACATGATTTTGGGAGTGTGCCACTTTATTTCTCAAATTGGAAGAATTTTTTTTTGAATTAAAAGAAAAAAAAAAAAGAAAAAAAAAAAAAGGAAAACCCTTGCATAAAATGCAATTTGAAGGCAAGACTTTTAGTTATGGGAAAGATCAGCTGGGAAAGATCAGCTTACAAGTCAGTATGGCAAAGATATCTGCCTGCACCGAGTGTTGGGCTGAAACTGGAATCACTGTCTTCCCCTGCCTTTGAATTTTCAAAGGTGACAGCAGCAAAATAACCCAGTTTATATGTTCAGTTTTGTCATCATCGTGTTGCTAAAAGTAAAGAAGTGACAGCTTTGCAAGCAGGAGGCGTAACCCACTCTGTTAGGTAAACTGTGTCAAGAGATTTTTGTTTGATCTGTTGAGACCTTATGTTCATCTTAATGGTCTTCTTCAGGATGCATGAGATAGTGGTTCAGGATTTCCTAATTGTGAGGAAGAAGAAACAAAACACAACAGGTGCCCGGGGGAGACCACTGTCCCAAAATACTGAAACAGAGGACGAGTTTGTACGTTTATAGTCCTTATGATGAAAGGGAGTGACTGATCCTGACACAGGAAATACAGGGGTACCTGCAGGCTTGCCATCATGAAGATCTGCTGTTGTAAACTGTCCTGAGAATGGTGTCAGAGAAGCATGTCTTATCAGCCTGAGGGGCTGGGAATAAATCTGATGGCTGCAGGGGGAATAAGATTCTCTGAGATCTGTTTGTTTAAGGTGCTTGCTTGTTTCCTAGCAGTTCAGCTCTCTTTGCACAATTCTGCACAGTCACCACTGGTCACATTAGCCAGGACCACGTGTTGTGTACACAAGCACAGGCACACAGCAGTGCAAGCCAGGCAGCCTTGCCATTTTTCCACACAGCTACTGTTACAGGCTCCCAAAACATATTAGTTATTTGCTCATTATTGGCTGCCCAGTCCTAGGCATGGTGTTTTCCAAATAACAAATCCAAACACAAATCCCTCCCTGTAGAATGTACAATCCAAAACAGGAAAGATCTAGTTGGAACAGTGCTAAGAGATACCAAATATAAGCAAAGGCATCAAGACAGTTAGCAATGATCACTCTCTTAAAGCATTTTTGCTACTCCTGTCATGACACATCAAGTTTCCATTCTCCCATTGCTTTCATACCACATAACCATTTAGTTTATCTATTCCAACCTCCATCTACTGGAAATCCTAACTACAGTTTTCCAAACAGCTCAGACACTTTCTTATTCGTCTTATTCATTTCTTATTCATCTTATTTATTTAAACAGAAAAATCCTGCTCTAGTAACAAGTTTTTTTCCAGGTCGTGTAATATCAGCTGGATGAGAATTCAGGACTTCTGTACAAGGCAGTCATCTCAATTGTTTATGTGGCAAGAGACTGTCTAAAAGAACAGAAAAGACTGTGTTTGGTTGAACCTCTTTTTTTATGAATTAGCCTCTTCTTTCTAATCATCAGGAGTTGCTACATAGCTGTAGCACAAGCAGGTGCCATCTTGCACTGGGCAGTGAGTGAGCTGACTGGCCGTGGTTAATGCGTCAGGCAGAGAATTGCCTCTGTTTGAAAAAAGTTAATGGGCCTCCCTGTCTGAAATATGACCACTATCTCAGCACTGGTGGAAAAATGTGCTGAAAAAAATATCTCAGTAAGCAGAATGACCTATTCTCCTGGGCAAGATGCTGAGAAAGTGGGTTAAACTGTGGCTTGTCAGATGTGTTAATAGATGAGCTGTGCTCTCAGTGCTGATCCTACGAAGAATATGCAGAGCAGATGTCCCTTTTACAAATACTAATTGAACATGACTATAGCTGATAGCATTTTCCTACCTCCTCTGCCTACCCTCAATGACTCTGTCCTGATTGTTTATTGGAAATAATTGTGCTTCCCCAAAGATTCAGCAGGGACTGCATCTCTCTGTCAACAAGGCCTTTTATGTGGAGCTATTACTCTGCATTTGCCTCTCATACTTGCCTGATCCAGCCAAAGTGAATCATCATGTCCATGCAGCATCTCTCTTAGCAGAGGATGGAGTGCAAATCATGCCTAACTCTGTATTTGGTTATGCAACTCCCCAGGGTCATCAAAGCAACATGAGGGAGGTCTACATTTAACTCAGAATATCTGACCCTATGTAACTTTTACCATGTATATAGGTCACTCTAAAAGTAATGTCTCCTATTTATTTCCATGGAAATTACGACATATACAAAGAGAAAAATAACACTATTTGATAGAGAAAATTCTCAGCTACAAAACATTATTTTTCAACATAGTCACCACCATTGGCTATACATTTTTGCAAGCAGTGAACAAGAGACTGCTTGCTGTGCTCGTCAAAATTTACACCAGTGCAGGTGACCCACTGTTACACAAGGTTTCACCACCCACCTCTTCAGTGTGCTCACATCTACTCTTTGATGTCCATAAACATACCCCAGCATCCACCTCTGACATCACAGGCTTACATAATAAAGTAGGAGGCATTACTTTCAGTGCAACCCTCACACATGCTTTCGGGCTAAGAAACAACCCTGGGAAAACTGCTGAGCAATTAGTGTTCATAAGAAGATTGACAATGAGAAAGAGACATCAAGAAAAGTAGCATGGGTTGAAGTGAGACGTGTCGGAAAAACATCCCTTCACAAGGCATCATACCCAGAGATGATAACCTGTGACAACCACATGGGTTATGACTTCCTCATATTTTATACATGGACCTGCACAGACCCAGTTCATGTTCCAAGACACCATTTAGTTCCCACCCATCAGTAACAGCCACCAGCACAACATAAGTCCATCCTAACAGAAGCCTTGCTGAAATTTAACACTACAGTTTGTCTGTATCTCCAGAAGCAAAAGATAAAGTTTGCTTCTAACTGCAGACTGCACTTTTCTACCCTGCTGGAAACTGGCTGACAATTCTTCCCATGAGATTTCCATTCTACGCTTAGTCCCAGAAACACCACATTTCAGCAAGATGGCTGCCACCAGCAATATGTCCGTAATGCCAACAGCAATTAAAACCTTGAAAAATAGCATGCAGTATCTCGCCTTTTATGAATAATGATGAGTACCTTGTTTCTCATAGACTCCGGAGCTGAACACAAACCTCAGGTAATTTTTCATCACCTTGCTATCCTTCGCATCCTCAAATCAATCACATTTCTGCTACGGACAACTAAAAAGGCAGAGCAAGATATCTCAGGACATTCAAAGGCTCTCATGCTCTGCATACACAACAAGGAAAGCACAGCTCACATTGGAGCTGTAGCACTAGCATAAAGAATCATAACCTATTTCAGCCCAGCTAAAATGCACCCATTGTCGCATGATTTATAACAAAGTATTCTCAGTGGTACTCTTGAAAGACATTAATTCTGGAAAGTAAGACAGATTAAAGAAGCTGTTCTTCTGGTAAAAAATAATAATAATTAAAACCTATACTTTCTTTCCCCTTTCTTTAAAAAATAAAAGAAGATAAAGTCAGATGGGAAGGGCTGCTTTCCTTGCAACCAAACCTTCCTTTACACACAATCAAAGTCAGCCATGGCCTTGAACATATTCAGGTGCTATGAAGCAGCCAGGGAGAAATGGACGTTTTGGCTGGGATAAAGTTCATTTCTGCCATAGAGGCTCACCTGATGCTGTGTTTTGGATTTTTGATGAAAACAGCAGTGGTAACAGAGGGATGTTTTAGTTGTTGCAGAGCAGTGCTTACAGAGCCAGGCACTTCAGGCTGCTCCTGCTGTGCTGCCAGCAAAGGGCTGGGGGTGCACAAGCAGCTGGGAGGGGACACAGCCAGGACTAAAGAAACAGGAAGAACATCACCACACAGAGTGGTGGTGTTTGTCTTCCCAAGTGACCATGATGTGTGAGGAGCCCTGCTTTCCTGGAAGCAGCTGAACTCCTGCCTCCGATAGGACTTAGCAAATTTATTTCCTTGTTTTGCTTTGCTTGTGTGTATGGCCTATTCTTTACCTAGTAAACTGCCCTTATCTCAACCCATGACCTCTCGCACTTTCTGATTCTCTTCCCCTTACTACTTGGAGAGAGTGAGCAAGTGGTTGTGCGGTGCTGAGCTGCTGCTAGGGCTAAACCACAGCACACATGTCCAGATTCTTTTCCCAGGTGGTAGCTGAGACACTTGTGGCTTCTATACAGAACAGTACAAGGCTTCAAGTACAGTGCCCCTGGCATCCAACTTGGATCCATGCAAATAAACAATTAACCCCTTCTCAAGAACAAACAAATGCAAACTATACAGAATGTTTTAGCTCTATTTATTGTTTAAAAAGAAAAAGTTTGGGGGGGGGGGGGCAGGAAGAAAGTTTTAGTACTTGCATCCGTATCACCAACATCTACCTCCAATGCTGTGGGCAAGCAACATAATATAGGAGATATTTCTTTTGGAGCAGCCCTCGTATACATCAGGTAGAACAAGCGGGTCTCCAAGTCTCCTCTTTCTGAGACCACCATTGGGCCCAGTAACAGTTACAGCCAGTAGAACTGAAATGCAGAATATATCTGTGGTACTAAAAAGCTATTACATTAATGGCTTTCAAGGTACAGTTTTAACAGAAATCCCAAGGGTCAGTTTTGAGGTTTATAAATGGAATAGTGGTCTGGGATCAGTTCTTTAAAGAATTAACATCCCTCAGGGCATCTCCTGCTTCAGAGACCCATCAGAGACCACAGGATGAACAACAGGTATAACTTCTGCTTTGGATCTCTGGCTAGAGGAAGATGTACCTGCATATTCTGTGGGAAAGGCCAAAGAAAAATGGAAGAGCACAGTTTTTTCTGCAGCTGAATTACCACGGTTTTGAGATATTGTCAAATACTGAGGGTTGCCTTTAAGGATGAGGAGGGTGACTGTGCCCTGATTCAACATCACTCCAGTCTATAACAGGCTGAACTGAAGCCACTAATTCATTTCACATGGCCAATACAACACAGACATCAGTTTGGTTACATCAATAGCATGATGGCCACAGGAACTTAAAGATAAAACGTTTAGTGACATTTTATTTTCCCTCGGAGTTCCTGGAAAAATAAAATGAACTAGAAAGCAAACATCTGAAAGAAGGAAATTCAAGTGGCATTTATGGATTATGCATTTTTTTTTCTAGACAAGTTCCACTAGTAAGAGATACTCTCAAATACATGATATGTTCTGCTACCCCAAGGATACTGATGTATCCCCGTGTGTGCTTACCTTGTTAAAACCACCCCAGCAGTGTGTCATATTATGGAAAATTTACGTCTATGGGAAGCATTCAGCTCTGACTCATTATCTGTACCTAAGTGCAGGATCATAAGCTCAGAAGTAAAGAACAACTCTCACATCAGCTCAAGTAGCATTCGGCATTTTTTCCCTTACTTATTTTATCATGGGACATATCATTTTGTTTAATCTTTCATCCCAAATGTGGTTACTGTAAACATTCTAAAGTAGCACAGTTGTTCTCCTACACATTTCTGTACAGAATTCATGAATGACTGAGAGTGCATGGATGACAGAGGAAAGCTTTCTGGCAACAGCCCAGTTAAACAGCTGCCAAGTTACTTTGCTCAGGGTGAGGAACAGCAGCACAAAACCACCTAGTGCTGTCTCCACAATGATGCATCAGGAGGCATCTGCAGCACTGTTGCTAGGAACCCTGTTTGCAAAGTGCAAAATGGATGAACAAAGTAGGTCAAGAAAATTACCATTACAAGCCTTCTTGCTGTTTTCTAGCCTGCCCCTTACCTGGCCCTGTGCTGCTGTGGGATCCTCCTCACATCTTGGTCTTGCTGTGACTCCCAGGTACCTTGTGTACCTTCCAGCACATTGTCCCACCTGCACAGAATAGGCAAAAATCTTTGTTTCAACCCAACTAGGGGTGTTTGTTTGTTTGTTTTTTCTAAAAAAATAATAATAATGAGGGATCTGCTGGGTAGAAGCCTACAGGACAAGGAGCACACAGACTTCCGAAGTGACCCCTGCAGTCATTGCTGTCCCTTCCCCTTCTATCAGATGTGCTCTCTGGTAAGGATTCAAAAGTAAATGGATGTATTTATTTCAAGTGAAACCCTGATGTAGAAGCCTGTTCAGACATACATTTGTTGTTCTGTTTTTCTTTGGCTGACCAAGGATCTTCTTCACTTCTTGGGAGCATTCAATATTTTCTGTGAAAGTGTCAGATCTCATTATGAGATCTGATGAGAAAGGCAGACCCATATTTCTGTGAGAAAATCTACTTTTAATGAGTTAACACCCGATATCTAACCTAGGAAGCCCCAGGTGCCCATTTCTGCCCTAAACATCCCTTTGCTGCTAAATTTATGACTTCAGTCAATTCACTTAGGGATAGCCTCATGAATCAGACAGGGTTCAGGACCATGACAACATATCCAAACAGCACCAAAATAGAAAAACCTCTGAAAGGCTCTCTTAAGTAGGAATATGGCAGTTTCTTCTCCACTCACTCTTAAGAGTAGACTTGCATAAACCATCACTGTGGTGTTGCCTCATTAATCCATGGCAAAACAGGTACATGGAGAACAAAGGATAGAAAGTGGCACTAAGGTTTAACCCCTTTCCACTCTTCCCACTTTGAGAACGAAGATATGTTTTTTTCTCTGCTCCTATATCACTATTTAAGAAGACTGAGATGGAGTTGCTTTGCCCATCTCATAGCCTAGCCCTTAACCCCACCTGCCTAACCAGCCAAACCTGAACTTTGCTGAGCAGCTGGCCCAGTCCACAACAATAAGAAATTGTTCCCGTCTCCATTCAGTCACTAAAATGAAAACACTAATCGCTATTTATTTAATTGTTATGATTTAGATTATATTCGTACAGTACCTACTTAATAAGAAGATCTAGGAAGAGCTAAAGGTTTGATAAACTTCTATGAAAACAATAAGCCTTTCATGATTGTACAAAGACGTTTTATTCTTTATCAGTGTTGCTGTTGTTGAGCTTTTCCATTCCTGTCATAAATGCCAAGAATCTGATGAGAAGGCTACTTAATATAGGTGCTTGTGGTACACAGCCTCTATCTTCATCTCTGAGAGATTTTGGCAGGAGGGAAAAGTAGTCACACGCTCTCTGGTAATAGCAAAGCACAAAGTGAAGAATATAATTACACATGTATTTTGCCATCATTTGCCCGAAGGCATAGACAGTATTTTGGATCTAGCTCTCTTGTTTATATGACAAAGAGAAACAAACAATGTCAAGTAATTTCTTTGGTGCCCTCCTCTGTTTACAAAGTCAGCACAGGAAGTCTTATTGCCACGAAAGCAGCAGAAGCAAAGCAGCATCAGTCTCTGTGCTCAGAGATCCCTAAGTCTGCCTTCCCAAAGGGGTTTGTGCTAAATATTGCTACTTCCATTTCCTCTGACAGATTCTTGCTGTTTTATCTTCTGTCTTTCTCCCCATACAACCACTCTGGAACACAATTCCAAAACAGCCACTTCCACCACCTGTCTCGGGGGACACCCCTCAGACCTTCAGCTCAGTAGCTGTCAGGAGGGCAGAGGAGCAGTAATTTCCTGGCATCTCCTAACATAGCATAGAATTGTACTTAATTGCTCCATCTGATTAGCTCAAAACCCCAGGATGTGTACAGCTGTTCCCTATAAGCAGGTATGTAAGTGTAACCAAGGGCTTGGGGACAGCATTATGAGATTTCAGTGCAAAACTGAGAACTCCAGGAGAGAAGAAAAAGGCTGAGAGTTTCAAAGTACAAAGTTTATACCTAGAACAAGACGCAGCCTATGTCTGTTGTGCTCTGTGACTTTGTCATCTTGTTTTGTTTTATCTCACAGTGGTAGTTATGGTGCTTTGATTCTGACAGGCCATTGCGCCTTTTTCCTCAGGAATTCTATTTGAATTCACTGGACCAGATTTATTTATGTAAAAGCATTCCTTTGGTCCTGCTGTTATGTGTTTCTTGCCTAGATTTTTAAGTACCTGGCAAGAGAACTCCAGGTGCTGCTAACAGCCCTTTAGATTTCTCTTTGACAGAAATGCCAGTTCCAATCAGACCAAACAACCCAACAGAAATCAATCTCATACACAGTCCCCATTTCAACCCTGTCCTGTGCTTCGCTCCTTGTGAAGTATGCCTCGTGGCCATTTCCCGAGGATGATTCTAATTTCTTTAAGACCTGCAGGAAAGCAGCACCGGACTCACACTTTTCTGTTTCAAAACACTCCACCACTGGCAGTGCTGCTGTTGTGATGGTAGGACAGCAGGAGAATATAAGGGGTGCAGTTGTAATGTATCATTTATTTTGGCACCCCACGCTTTCCTGCTATTCTTTTCAAAGCTGGGGCATTTAACAGAACACATCGACTTTGTGAAATGCTGGTAGGAAATCTCTGTTTTCAGCAGTCATTTCTAGTCATCATTTCTGATCCACCTGCTGGCAGAAGCTTTTGGGAGCAGAAGAGTGAGGTCCTGCTTTAATAAGGGATTTCAGGAAAGAAATCAAACTACAGAAAGTGCACTCAGTACTAACAATAGGAAGTAGCACTTCCCACTGCTCCATCAGAACTTCCACAGCAAATAATCTTCAGAAATGCAAGTGGATGTGGGGATTTAAGGAGACACAAGACAGTACTTAAAGCGCCACAGGTGACAAATCCAGACACAGGCAGGACATGAGGCCACCCTTTACTGACATATATCCAGAGAAACAGGATGAAAATAATGAATGAAGATCAAACCATACTTGAATGGTGTTTACATAAAAACCTTCTTAGCATTAGTTGGGGTGCGAATAAGACCAATATTCATAAAAGAGTAGAACCTCTCTGCTGGGTCTAAATCCTACTGATTGCTACTGGTGTTTCTTCTGAGAAACAGGTCTAACCCACTAACTCTGAACTTACCACGTGTAAGGGTTGCCATAGGGACATCCTGAGATTGTACCATTTCAGTGTTTTTCTTCCAGATTCCTCAATAAAGTGACAACGTAGGCTTCTAGGCAATAAATATGCTTGTAAAAATGTTAACTTACAAACCAGCCCATCAAGCAACTTGAAAGCTGTGATATACCCCATCCTGACAAACTTGAATATTGGGTGCTATTTGTACAGTAGCTGTAAGAGCATTCGCTGTCCCCAAATCCTCTCTGCTATAAATGCAAAAAGAGAAAAATATATTTTGGTGAGTAGCTTAGAAACTTAGGTCCTTTTCACAGTGGGTCAGGACAGGGAAGGAGGGAGCTGTGAAATGTTTAGGAGAAGGTTCTGAACATCTGTAAATCTCTACCTGTTCTTTGCTTATGAGAGCTTTTCAGCAGACTCTAATTCTTTTGTCTGTAATGAGAAGGCAGAATTGACACAAAGAACCATAACCTAAGCACTCTTCTGGGCAGGTGAGGAAAGGGAGGCAGAATCACCCAGAACTGCTGCAGTTTCTCAGCAGTCAGCCTTTTTTTTTTCCACCAAGACTTAACTGGAAGTGAAGCTACTGGGAAAAGCAACAACAAACCAACAGGAGAGCAATGTGTGGAAAAAGAAAGGGAAGGGGAGAAAGGTGGCAAGGAGGGAGAGAAAAGGGAGAGGCATGATGCAGCTAACAGTAACTGATGCAGCCTTGGATCCATGTCCTGTGACAGAGGATGTGGCTGTGTGGCAGCCCTCCCTAGGCACCCATTCTCCTGCTAAATCTGACTGCCAGAACTTAAGCTATAAAGAATGGAGGAATCTTTTGGGAAAAGCTAATAGCATTGCTGAGTTAGTGAAATTTCTCTAGGGATACTGTAAGGGAAAACTGTGCCTAACGAGAATGTTACAGCTTGGTGAAAAAGGACCTGTGTTGATCCTCAAACCCAGAAATTGAGGGTATATCTGCGCAGCATATTATAGAGTTACTATAACCTCAAATCCTCACTGTTGCTTTCAGTGTCCTGCAAGTGCCCTTCAGCACAAAATCTTGTGTTCTTTGTGCTGTCTTAGCCACGAAGTATGGATGGCAGCACCTTGAGAACATTTCTGAACTGAAACCTTCTCCTTCTGTGGTCCAGTGCCCTCTGACCTGCAGTGACTCTGGAGATGCACTTCTACTGGTAGCAGAAGTGGTGGTTGGATGGAATTAGAATACGAAGTGTTCTTGGTAAATTGAAGGAGGCTCCTGGGAAAAACAAGATGGTTCTCCACAGGGATGCTTTCCCTCTATTCAGATATTCCAGTATTCAGATAGACACAGTCAGTTAGGGAAAAAATTAGACACCAAGATGGACAGCAAGCTCCAGAATTGCATCTAATAATTAAAATAGATTATGATGTTTGTATGAGTCAATGCTATTGGGAAGGGAAAACATCACCCTGCACTACCAAAAAAGAAAAAGGGAGTAAGTACTGAAAGACATCCTACTGGTAAAACCTCTCAGCTGGAGAAGTTTGTCCACTTTAGGGCAAAACACTTCAAGAATGATCTAGAACAGCTGGAGAGTATGAAAATGTACAGCAGAATATCAGAAATCTAGGAAACATCACCAGTGGACAGTGATCGAGCTAATCTGGTTAGTCCAAAGGAAGCCTTAAAATATATACAAGGCAATTGCAAAGGGGAAAGGAACATTATTATTTATTGTCTGTGTAGATAAGACATATAAGTATTACATTGTGACAAAGATTCAGAGGCAAAATTAGGAAATATTTTATGTCACTAAGGATAATGAGGCACAGCAATAGATGTGACAGATCTCCATCACTGGAGCCTTTCGCTGGAAATAATGTAGTCCTTCAGAGGGTGAGATAAGAAGGGAGAACATGTAAATAGATCTGATACACTTAAGCTTAGATAACACTCACCAGCGTATTTTATTGAGCCACAACTCTCTCTAAAAGGTTATTCATTTTGTTTTTATGTAGAAACATGACAAATAAAAATGAAGAAACCAGAGAATCGAGAATTTTTCAGATCAAGTGTAGGTCTGTGCCTATAGGAGTTATATGATGACAAAAAAGGAGCAATTACTGCAAGCTGAGTCTTGGCACTCCCTAGGGAAACCATGTAAGAGTGCAATTACAGCAAGGAGTGAAATACCAGCATGATCTGAACAGGCTCATTATCAATGAAATCTCAAAATGGCAACATTCATTAATAAAATGCACTGTACATTCTGAAATTCTAGCATGAATTTAAATGATCTAGAGAGGTGAAAGAGTAACTAAGCTTCTTTTTTTTTTCAATTTATCCAAGAAGCCAGCATAATCTTTTGACATATGATAAAGGAAGAGCATTACTTTTTGATGTCTTCTATGTGTGGTGTGTTTCTTTAGAGACTGGGTGGTTCAGGTAATAAGTAATTCAACAGGTGAAGTTATTTTAAAGCAAATCCCATATCAATCTGAATTAAACACCTATGTCTGACATCTGTGATTAAGTTGGATGAGGAGGTAGTGTGGTAAGACCCTGAGAATATACACCGGCATTGGCTGGATCTGGAACTACCATAACCCACCCTTGAAAGCCAGCTCTGAGATAAGCCAAGCTGCTGAAAGTTGACTCTTATTCCTTCTTTTTGACACAATAGGCTATTTAATACTCAGAGGAAGAGATTTATTAAAAAAAAAAAAATCCAAAATCAACTCTGGTCACAGAAAGCAAAATTTCAATTTGCATTTCTAAGCCACCTATTAGTGAGCGGTGCTCAGAGGAGGAAAAGCACGTCGCTTTCTTCAATGACTCCAGAATTCAAATTTCAGGCAAGCTAGCCAAATTTATCCTAATTACTCTTGGGTGAGCAGATCAAAGCCAGTAATTTGGATCAGCATCCTACAGATATTATGCGTGAAATCAGATAAATACTGTAGGCAGAGAACAAGAGATTTGCTTTTCAGTTTGTGCCATATAGAAACATATATAAATAAATAAAGCAGAACATCACGGCTTTGTTGTTGTTGTTGTTGTTGTTGTTTTTAATAGAAAATATATCTTTTTTCCACCAAAGAGATGATTTCACTGAAATTGCCATGCAGAAGCTTTGTTATCCATAGCAGCAGTGCTGCCTTATATGAGTCCTTTTAGAAAAAATACTTGTGTGTCCTAGATGTATATAATATACTTTCTGAAGCCATATATACCCTTGGGAATTGGCTGCCTAAAAGCCTGTAAGGATTTGGGGTTTAAGACCAGATTTTCAAATCCACAGAGCTTCAGTCACATTTTTAAAAGAAAAAATTCCAACAATGTTCATTGAAATAATGTTTAAATTCTGCACTTGATTTCCTAAATCACTCCTACCTCCTTCTGCACAGAACTGATGCTCATGTTATGAGTAGGGACATTTCTTCCAGGTAATCCTTAAAGGAGTGGTTTTGCCCTGCAGTGTGCCATCACCACAGGAGCTGGCACCATGGGCAGGTGGCCATTGCCTCATGCCCCGGTAGCTTGCAGGGAGAACAGAGGGCGCCAGAGCCCTGGGAAGCTGTGCTGTGGTTCTCCTGAATTGCAATTCACCTCCACCCACTGACCATGAGTGCATTTTTTTTTCAGCTCTGCAGGCACATTGTTAACGCACAAAGCCCCTTTGCTTCTCTCCCAAACCAGTTATCAAGGCTGTACAGACATGAGGTCTCAAGGACTGGTGAGAAGACACAGCTGCAGCATGAGGGAGAGCAGCTCGCATCTCCTCAAGGACAGTTTCTGTCCCCTCATCTCATGCAGGCTGTGGCACACACTTATTGAACCACCACCCTGTCTGAAATGGACTAGAATAGCCATGGCCAACCTATGGCCTCCAGGCCACATGCAGCCTCATCCAGCCGGCCCTGCAGCCACCCCCTGCTCCATGCCATCATGGTGGTGACTCTGCCCTTGCCAAGAGGCCCACCCCTGCCCTGGGTGTGCACCAGTCGTTCATGACAACCAAACATCAGTGCGCAAGTGGTACTGTCTGGGTTGAAACCAGGACACGGGGAGGAAGCAGGACTGTGCTGACTCAGTCATGGCAAATTCTTTTATGAGACACTGGCAAAACGCAGCGCTGCAAACAGCAAAACATATGCAGCCATGCTTTCCACTGTGAGAAAGGAATTTAAGAATAGGTGTCAAGTGCTGAAAAAATCATCATCTTTTTTTGTATATTTGTGACTCCATTTTCAATTTACAGAAATACATTAGCTGCCATTTTTCAAGTGGGATATACAGAGTTGCAATCAGATATTTAACTCAAAATCTTGATCATATCTCTCTACTAGACTTTGATGAGCCCTGTCTTACCAGAGAGAAATATCCCTTGCTTCACAATCACGTCTTAATCACATCATCACTTTCTGGCAGTACATACATTTGTGAACAAGTGTTTTCAAGGATGAAGCAAAGGAAGAATAAAATTTCTTCAAGAATCTCTTGTGAATACCTTGAGAGTTCACTGAGAATTGCAGCCACTGCCATCGAACCAGACTGATGTATTTGTTTCACAGAAACAAGATCAAATATCCCTTTTTATTTTATGCTTTTGTTCTCTCTTTTTTTTATTTTTTAATTAAAAAAATGTAACAGACAATAAAATAGGTTTTGTTGCTTATATACATGAACTATATTATATATTTTATGTGTGGCCCAAGACGATTCTTATTTATTCAATGCAGCCCAGGCAAACTGAAAGGTTGGACACCTATGGACTAGAGGAAGGAAGTGTTAGATGACAGAACCAAGAGCCCATCCTTACAGCAAGCACCTTTGGCACAAAGAATAATCACAGAATCACAGAATCACAGAATTATCGAGGTTGGAAAAGACCTAAAAGATCATCCAGTCCAACCATTACCAATACTTCCCAGCTAAATCATACCCCTCAACGCAACATCCAAACGTTTCTTGAACACTCCCATGGTCGGTGACTCCACCACCTCCCTGGGCAGTGCGTTCCAATGCCTGACTACCCTTTCCGAGTAGTAATACTTCCTAATGTCCAGCCTGAACCTCCCCTGGCGCAGCTTGAAACCATTCCCTCTAGTTCTATCACTGATTACACGAGAGAAGAGGCCAACCCCCAGCTCACCACAACCTCCCTTCAGGAAGTTATAGAGAGCTATAAGGTCTCCCCTGAGCCTCCTCTTCTCCAGGCTGAACAATCCCAGCTCCCTCAACCGCTCCTCATAAGGCCTGTGCTCCAGACCCCTCACCAGCTTCGTAGCCCTCCTCTGAACACGTTCCAGGGCCTCAATGTCTTTCTTGCAGTGAGGGGCCCAAAACTGAACACAGTACTCGAGGTGCGGCTGCACCAGTGCCGAGTACAGGGGGACAATTACCTCCCTGTTCCTGCTAGTAACACTGTTTTTGATGCAAGCCAGGATGCCGTTGGCCTTCTTGGCCACCCGGGCCAATAATCTTGAGATGTGTCAATTTGTGCTTAGCAAAACAAACAAACAAACAAACAAATCAAATCTGCAGTCATTGTTGAAAATGAAATTACGTCTGAAAAAGTAATGAAAGTGTAGAATGCCCCGTTGGACATGGGGTATTTGCTTTATCCAGATTTTCCATTTTTGCAAGGAAGGACCGTTTTGTCATTTAGTTTCACAGAATTTGTCTTCTTCAATTTTGTTATGAATAATAAGAGAACCAGCACCCAAAGTCCTGAGGCTAGGGCAGGTAGAGATTCATTTGTTCATCAGCTTTTGATGGACACTGAGCAGCTCTGTTTTCATGCTGCAGTGATAGCACTCCAGCCAGCATTCTCACCAGGAGAGCAGATTGGCAGGCATTTGAAATGAAGGATTATCTTGTGGTTGAGCAGAGGAGTAGGGCTCCAGAGACCTGATTTCTGTTCTTTGATCAGTCACACAAACCCTGCAGGACACTGGGCGAGCCAATTAATAGCCGTGTCACGGTTCTTCAGCAAAAATTGTAGGGAGGGCTGTTTCCTTCCATTTACTTCTCTTTTCTTTTCTTCTCACATCCCTGCAAATTGTTTCTTATTGATTGGAACTATAAGGACCTCGTTTCCACTGTGCCTCACAATGTTTTCACACTTTCAGGATCTGTTTTTACATGAATACTGAACAGTGACCAAGTACCATTTTATTTAAATTTCGCTTAGGGATTTCATCATTATTTTTTCACTATTATAATTTGCTTATGCATACTGAACAATGACTATAAGCCCTGGGGGGGGGGGGGGGGGGGGGGGAAGAGAGGGAAAAATGATTTTACAGACGTGATCTGTACAAACAAACTACACGTATGGGTGAGAGAGGTTGTTTTTGCAGGTTAAAAAATAGCATTATGTTTGCTGCACCCAGAGAGGTCCGAGACTATACACAAAGCAAGTGTTCTGGAGAGGCATATCATTCCTACACCATCCATGTGAACTAGACAGCACAGGTAGGGTGCCGAATACACAAGCCCTTGTTCAAGTATCTTCAGGCACACACAGTTCTCAGGATGGGAGTCTGGAAGCATCTATTGAAAGTTGAGAGGTCAAGCCATCTGCCCTCCTGCTCTCATCTCTCACCACAAAAAGCACCAGTACCTGTGCTGAAGTACCAGCAAGCGGGCAGATACCGACCTCCTTCAGACACTGCATCTGTGCACATGACTTTAATATATGAGTAGCTATTACAGGAGCAGGGAGGAGAGTTCATTCTCATTTTCTCATCCCCCACACCACAGCTGACAACTCCTCTCTTGAGCTGCAGTGATGGACTGTGATTGTGCCGTGCTTTCCTTTCAACTTTCCTTACACAAGATGCTGATTATTTGGACAGTTCGGCATCAGAGAGGAATAACGTACTGCTCTGCTCCTCAATCCTACTCTATCAACCCTCATTTCACTGCAGGTTACATTACTGAAAACAAAACGTATTCTCATTCTAAATTTCTACATGCTTACAGGAGAGCATCATCGTTGCAGTTATGATTTAATAAAAACTTCCTTGGGCCTGGGCCAGGATAATGGATGGGTGCCAGGCTTAGCTGCAGGAGAAGCATAAGAACTTTTATTTTTCAGGTTTAGAAAAAGCTTAATGCAGCAGGACATCAAACAACGTGTTCCCTTGTTCCTCATTTGCTTCTAATGAGATAACCTCAGAACAGATTTTCATCTGGAATCATACAGGTGCTCAGCTTATCCTACCTGCCATTGTGCCCCTGGCCCCTGTCAGAAGGAGATATCACAGCCTGTTTGCTCTTCTTTCCAACAGTATTTCAGAGGACAAAGCCATCTGCAGAGTTTTACTAATGAAAAAGAAACCAAGGCATTCCTAATTGGTGGAGAGATGTAGCCACTGTTCACGGCTAGATTTGAGACTAACTTGACAATGACCTTTTGCTTAACGTTGTTAATTTTGCTTCTGGTAGTTTTTCATTAAAGGAGGATAATGAAGATACAAGCCCAGAGATGTAAATCATTAAGGGCTCTAACTAGCAGTGCAATCGCAAAAGGTAGATCCTTCCTCTTCCGCTTTTTTCTTGTTCATATTTAAATATGTTCACAGTTTTGAGAATGGAAGACTCGGTACCTTAAAAAAATAAAGATGTCACAAGACACCACACCGTAAGAAGCCACTTGTGAGAAGCCACTGTTCTATTGCCACTGGTGAAATTCAGATCAGTCTGCAAGTGAAGTACTTTTGAATGAAGACCACACGTGCAAGCAGCATGGCACTGTGTCTGGAAAGCCAATGCTGTCATTCAGAACTGAACCACATCAGCAGTGTTGGACATACACAAGAGCTTTCATCACTAGAAGGCTCCAAGATGATTGTTACTACCAGCTTCCTGACGTACTACTGCTGAAACAGAGGATATATGAGGTATTGCTTGCGAAGGAATCATTTGTGTGCACCCTTTAATGCACTGCAGTCCAACCTGCTGTCAAGAAAATGCATTTCACAGGTGCCTTATAAGCAATCTGTACACACATTAGATGAGGAAATTGCAATGGCTTTGAAACAGGAGCAGCTTCACGCTGCATTATCACCATCAGATATACTTTAAAAACCACATTTTCCTTCACCAATGTAAGAAAATGTTTTCTCACTCACAGTCTTCACTGTGAAGGAATGAGTCAATGGAGTCTCTGTCTCTTTTGAGCAAGATCAGCCTTTGCCATTTTCTAGACCCGGGAGTACTTTTTCTGAGCTTTCTCAAGTGAACCATTTCTCAACTATAACAATTGTGTTGGAAGTAAACTGAAATGTTTCAACTGTCCAACTATTTTCCATGTTCTAGATTAACTCCTTGTAAACATAAAAACCTAATCTGAAAACAAACAAACAAACAAACAAAACCTCAAAATTGAGAAAAGTGGTGGAGCTGATTAACATAGTTACCAGTTTATTAAATACAGGATCTTATAATCATAGAATCACAGAATCAGAATCACCAAGGTTGGAAAAGATCTCCAGGATCATCCAGTCCAACCATCTGCCTGTCACCAATATTTCCCACTAAACCATGTCCCTCAGAACACCTAAACTTTTCTTGAACACCTCCAGGGACGGCAACTCTACCACCTCTCTGGGCAGCCCATTCCAGTGCCTGACCACTCTCTCTCTCGAAGTATTTCCTAACTCCCCTTGTGCAACTTCAGGCCATTCCCTCTAGTCTTATTCTGGTTATGCTGGAGAAGCATAACCTCATTACAACCCCACCTCATTACAACCTCCCTTCAGGTAGATGAAGAGAATGATAAGGTCTCCCCTGAGCCTCTTCTTCTCCAGACTAAACAATCCCAGCTCCCTCAGGCACTCCTCATAAGACTTTTGCTCCAGACCCCTCACCAGCTTTGTTGCCCGTCTCTGAACACACTCCACAACCTCAAAGTCTTTCTTGTAATGAGAGGCCCAAAACTGAACACAGTACCAGAGGGATGATCACTTCCTTGCTTCTGCTGGCAACACTATTTCTGATACAAGCCAGGATGCCGCTGGCCGCCTTGGTCACCTGGGCATCCTTCTGGCTCATGTTCAGTCAAGCATCGACCGACACCCCCAGGCCTGTTTCTTCCACATTGTCTTCCAGCTGCTCTGCCCCATGTCTGTAGTGTTGCCTGCATTTGTTGTGGCCAAAGTGCAGTATCCAGCACTTGATCTTGTTGAACTTCATCCCATTGGCTTCATCCCATCTATCCAGCCTGTTCAGATCACTCTGTAGGGCCTTCCTACTCCCAGGCAGATCAATACTTCCTGCCAACTTGGTGTATTCTGCAGACTTGCCCTCATCCAGATCATCCAGAAAGACCCTGAACAGGACAGGCCCTAGTACTGACCCCTGCAGAGCACCACTTGTGGCCATTAGCCAGCTGGATTTAACTCCATTCACCACCAAACTCTGGGCCTGGCCACCAAACCAGTTCTTCATTCAGCAAACAGTACATCTGTCCAAACCACAGGCTGCAAGCTTCTCCAGGAAAACATCAAACTTTGTTTAACTATTTTGTTATTTCAGGATTCTCGTTGCCTATAGCAATGGAGCTGCTACCTCAGATACTCTTCTGTGGGTGGGCTAACCTAAATGGGCTAACCTAAGTGTACCTGCAAGGAACAAATAAATAGAACATGAACTGTAACCTTAAGCTGTCCTCTTGTGACATACTAAAGCTTCCATTGGGAAGGAATTTGTAAATCTCTAGTATCTGTAAGCCAATTCTATTAAATAATTACAAAACACTAAAATGTTTTCAGGAAAAGAACAGATCTACACATAATTGACAGTTCCAGTTTGTTCAATAACCTGGATATTGACCTGAAATGTATTAAAAATACAGTAGGTTAAAAGTGGCTGAAGATGTGCAAATTGAGCCCAAAGGACAGCTTTGTCCTTCAAGAATCATTTTAAATGACAAAGGTGAGTTAACATTCAAACACGCACCATAAAACCATTCAGGGGGCAGAGTGCAGAAGCGTTTTGCATCATATAACTATTCCCATTGCAACTAGAAATAAAACTGGCAAACTTAGCTAAGTTTCAGCAGTTGCTACTCTTGACCTTTCCTACAATCGTCCTATGGCCTACCACTGATTTTGTTTTGTTGGTTGCTTTTTTTCCCTGTATGAAGGCCTTAAGGTTATGATATGATGTTGTGGAGCGGTTAGTAGCTTCTGTTGCCTACAGTGTCACCTTAGGGTATGTCTGTTCCGTGGTTTTCAGTGAAGTAAGAGAGAAGACCCTATGATAACAGCACATATTTCCATCTCAGTGTTCCTAGATACCCGGGGCAATGCCAGTAAAATTCTCTCCCCAGATGTCACGAACAGAAAGTGATAAGCAACACTGTTGGATGACTGTGAATTCTTAAATATCATATATGGGCAAAAGGCTGGACTAAACTTCCTGATGTTCACACCCTACTTAGGCAATGCTTTTTCTGAAACCCATGGCAGCTTTGACTGAATAGAGCATCAGGATTTGGTCCCATGACAATAAAAATCTAAATTTAAAATGAGGTATATGCTAACAAAGCTCACAAAAATCACTTGTAGGAGAAGTTTGTCATCTTTTTTATAAAGAAAGAACAACATGGCAGAGAAACAGACTGTCAGACAATTTCAGAGCCAGTATTTCTAGTACAACAAATATTTGTTTTATACAATCGAGTACAAAGCTATGAAACATCTTGCATACGAAGTGCAAAATCAAGAAAAAGTCATGAATATAGATAGTTACATGCTTTAATCTCAAGTCATTCCAGTCTTACTGGTAATAACTCCTGGGTTAGTTTCATATTCAATGGGATAATGATTTTTAAAGGGATTTTGGATAAATAATACTGTTGGTTTATTAGCTATAATTTCATTATTTCTATCTGACTTCAGGTATTACAGAAGTTACTAGCCACACAAGAATGAAGACACTGCTATAAACTGATCAATGAGCAGTGCTCTATCTGCACCTTATTACCAGCAAATAGCAGGTTCTGTAATGGAGGAAGTCACATGAAACCTTGATTATGGAACAACTATAGAAAGATCATTTCAGTTTTTACTTGGACAAAGCAACATAGCTATTTTGTAGGCTGCACTGGCTAGAAGGTGGAAGAAAGTGGCAGAAGCCACAATCGAGACAGTTCGAGATGAGAACTAAAAAGTCACAAAGACATCAGTCCAAAGAGTAAAATTGTTGGGAACTTGGTCCAGGATCACAGTCATAAAAATAGGCATCAGAACAACAGGGCTGACTCCAGGAAAGGAGTGGGCAGAGCAAACGTGGGATTGTTAAAGTAAATTAGGAGCAGATGCCATCAGCACACTAGCGAGGCAGAAGAAATCTTCAGGAATAAGTACTGGCAGCTAAGGAACTGGGTTTGATAAAACAGAGCAGTGATGGATAGTAACCAATACAAAGAACAGAGCTTCTAGCTCTTCTGCAAACTGCCAGAAAGACTTTGCATGCACTGCCAGTTATCGGTATCTAACATCAAGGTCCAGACCTGTGCAGAGTAACATCCAAGTAGCTGCCTCTGGGCAATTCAATTCCTTCATGTCTTAGAGTTTTCCCTGGTATTTCCTATAGCAAAATAGCATGCTGAGAGGCTTTTTTTTTTTTTCTTTTTAATTTAATAAATTATCTTGCAGATGTCCCCTCAACTTTAAAGTGAGCCATCAGACCAAAATGAGGATCCCACGGTGGGAGGACTCCGTGATGTTGGCCCTAAGGCAGCCACACCAAAGCCAGTAATGCTCATAAGGGCAGCATGTGCACATCCAGAGACGCAAGAAGACAGACTCTGAGGGTTCCTAGACAGCTAATACACATCAAGATCTCCAGCCTGTGACTGACACAGCTGTTTTTAAAATTAAGATTATAATCCAAATGCAATTTTTAGGATGATCTTGTTTTTCTGTTGATTACAGTATTTAACAAATCAGTTGAGCATTAGATGTGCACAGTATGTGTTCCTGAAACTGGTAAAATCTTTACAGGAGATAGGCTAGATAGACAGGTGCCAAATCAGGATCAGAATTTTAATCTTTAATTAATAGGGAAATACAAATAAAATAACAATTTTCCCTTCTCTCAGCACGGTTGTGCAGACATATGCGTTTCCCTTCTGGTGAGTAAATATCACACCCTGACTTTGGGCCATCATTTGCCATATGATGTGTGAGAACATTTTGTTGCTCTCTTTTAGGATTTATTCCTATTTGGAAGAAAATGGAGGTGCAGCATTGCTGACAAATATGCTAAGCCAAGTGTTTTGTTCCTCATGAGCAAGTAAGTTGAAGTAAAATGTGCAGAGTGGGAGCTGCAGGCTGAGGCCCTGAATAGATGGCTGCTAAGAAAACTACTTGAGTTTTTGGAGGCATTTTGAACGGGCAGTGCACCTGTGATTCATTACCTCTCTTTTAATCTCTCTCACCTGTAAGTCACCAATCTGTCTGTCTGACAGCAAACTAAAGTGTAAATCTCATAAGTAGCACAGCTTTTGCATTCCCTGTTTTGCCTTGAAGTTGCTTTAAAACATACATTTAAAGTTTTTTGGAAAGCATTAAAGACAACATACTAAATCATGAGTGGAAAAATTAAAAAAAAAAGGGGTGTGGGGGGGGGGGGGGCAGTTCTTGTTTGTGAGAAAATCTGTTTTATCACAGGTAATGCTGAGCATCTGACAAAGTGAAGTGAACAGTCTGGGAAGAGTAGTTACAGAGTGTCCCAACTCAAGAAAGGCAGTGTAAAGAAATAAAGCCTATAACTATGAAAAAAACTAACCAGAAAATGCCACATAAATGTACACTTTTGGTTTTTGGTATGCTGATTCCCCCCCCCCCCCCCCCCCCCCCAAGTTTCAAAAAAGTTTCAAGAAGACCACTCCATTTTGATAAATTTGACAGTTACAGGCAGGTTTTCTTACTCTCTGTTATATCATACCAGCGGTTGCTCAAAGCTCAGTGAAGGAACCACTGTGGTGATGGATTTCAAGGATTTCTCCAGACTCTGTGAGGACTCTGCATTGCCCTGGAAGCCTGAGTGGAAGCAATGTTTTTTCCTTAGGAAAGCTTCGCAGGTCTCTCGTGCTTCTGCTGAGGGTGGGCACTACATACTTCCTGCTGATACTCATCTCATTCCACTCAGATACCTCCAGGGGAAAATATCTCATTGGGTAGTTAATGTTTGAGAATTTCTACAGCTTGTGCATATCTGCATTTCCCACAGCCAGCTCAGACAGTGTACTCTGCCTTCTCTGCTGTTCAGGTAAATCTATCACATCTAGTAGAAAGCCTATCGCTGGTCATTCAGAAACAAAAGTTAATAAAGCACCTTTTTTATTCCCGCAGCCAGAAGATGTTACTTCACTACAGATCAGAGGCAGCAACCGAAGAGAACATACATTTCTGGGGAAGAATAGCATCATTTCAGTTTATGAAATGTTATGCAACAGAGTAATAATCACGGCCTTCCTTGAAGGACAGTTAGGTAACACATTCATTAGAGCTTAGTTGAAGGAGCCTCTCAAAGATCAAAGACTTCATCTGCAGCATTCAGTAATTCCTGCAAAAGTGACATTGAGGCCTTCTAGATATTTTTATATATTGTACTTAGTAATTTTCCTTGCAGAAAAAAAGAAGACATACACAGCAAAAGCGAGTTATGTTTTGCTACATTTCATCTTCAAATGATCTCAAATTAAGCATGCAAATATTAATATAAAAATACGTAAAGTTACATACACAAACTGAACAAGTAAAAAAAAAGATAACGATATTGAAGCATGGGTCTGACACCTGACACCATGGCAAGTACTTCCTGTGAAATTCAAAGACCTGTGAGACTGCACACCTAAGCTCTTTTCAAAGGAACCTAATGTCATTAGATGCCAGAATTCACTCATCCTCTTCTTACGGCTTTCATCTATTCCTGCCTGAATAAGCAGCAAAAAAAACCCAAAGTGTTTTTTTCTTCCAGAACAGCCATCTTCTGTTATAACTTAAAATACAGAATATGGTATGGGGTCGATTCATTCAGTAGTGGATATGTCTTCCACTCCTGGCAGTGGAATGGGAATACTTCAGATATAGGACAAATATAATTTATCAGTAAGTACATCCACTTGTCATAGGACAAGGGTATGAGTATGCACATGATGGAGATCACATGATGGAATGGGAAGGGGAGGGTGAGGCAGGAGGAGAGGAGAGGAGAGGAGAGGAGAGGAGAGGAGAGGAGAGGAGAGGAGAGGAGAGGAGAGGAGAGGAGAGGAGAGGAGAGGAGAGGAGAGGAGAGGAGAGGAGAGGAGAGGAGAGGAGAGGAGAGGAGAGGAGAGGAGAGGAGAGGAGAGGAGAGGAGAGGAGGGAAGTAATGCAAAAGAAAGACAGAGCCTTTTGAACAACAAAAATCTTTCTTTTTCCATTTCTTGAATGAGCAAAATAATGTCTGTCTGGCAGCTTTACTGCTAGCTCGCAACACGTCCTTCTCTTGCAACACACAATACAGTACTATCCTGCAATACGCTGTTCACTGTTGTTCAGTTCTTCCAGAAACTATAAGACAGATCAGTATTTCATTATTCTAGTGCAGTAAAAACACAAAACAAAGAAATATTGTTGCAACACAGTGTTAATGGACTGAGGAAGATAAACGGTGAAAGAAAAGAATTATCACTTACAAGAGAGAAATGAGGGAGTGATATACTGTAATCATGACTGCAAGTGGTAAGTGTATGTGCTGCTCAGTCTGCTCCTTGGGGAGAAAAAGAGCACTAAACCCATACCTTTGATTAGCCAAGCCTAATGGGGAGACAAAAATGCTGAATGAAAAGAAAATCTTCCTGAAATCACTCCCACAATTCTAGAGTTTATCGTTCAAAGAAATACTAAAGGTAAAATGAAATGCCGCATAGCACACTGCATCAGTTTGCAAAAAAAAAAAAAACAAAAACAAAAAAAAACAAAAACAACAAAAAAAAACACAAAAACCACATAGATAAAATCTGAGAGTTAATCTAGAAATGATTTTTCAGTGCAGAATTTTTTTCAGTGGAAGACACATCAGCAGTTTTTAAAAATCTGTTTTACCTGCACAGAGAACATTCAACAAACCAGAAGAGAAGTATTTAATTTCCTGACCTGGGGGTACTTACCTCAAAAACCAAAGCTTGCAACCAGTTTAATCTTCACAGCTGCCTGAAAACCTAGCATGCCTCAGCACTTCAGTACCTGCTGGACATGCCAGGGGTGAATGCTATATACCAGAAATAATGCCATGAGGATGATGGTTGTGGCTCTGTTAGTTAATTTTCTCTAAAGCAATGCTAGCACTTCCTCCCTGATACAATCATTCACAGAATAGCTTGAGAAGTCTACAATGCAGGAAACATAACCATCATCTTCTGACAATACGAGAAAGCTATAACCGCTCTTCTTCTCATCATATTCCAAAATGTTACATAGTAGTAATCAGCCCAAAGTGTCATAGGAACTGCTGTCATTGTATTGTAATGCCATGGAGTTGTCTCTCTAAAGCCAGCCCTTCAGGGCGTTTCAGTACGAGTGCTGTTTTAAAGTGGTTGAATGAAAAACATCTGTCATACGTTCTTCAGGACCTTCAGGTTTTTTTATTTGTTTTGATAAACAGTTAGAAGGATCCCTGCCATAGAATAGAAACTCAGAATTGTTTGAGTTGGAAGGGACCCTTAAAGGTCGTCTAGTCCAACTCCCCTGAAATGAACGAGGACACCTACAGCTACAACAGGTTGCTCAGAGCCCAATCCAGCTTGACCTTGATTGTCTTCAGGAACAGTGCATCTACCACCTGTGTGGGCAACCTGTTCCACTGCCTCACCATCCACACTGTAAAAATCTTTTTTAAAAAAAAAAATTGTGTCTAAATCTCCCCTGTTTTAGTTTGAAACCATTTCCTTTTATCCTGCCACCACAAACCCTGCTATGGAGTCTATGTCCTTTTTTCTTGTAGCTTCCCTTTTGATACTGAAAGATCACCCTCAGGTCTCCCTGGAGCCTTCTTTTCTCCAGCCTGAAAAGCTCCAGCTTTCTCAGCCTGTCCTCATAAAGGAGGTGTTCCACCCCTGAGATCATTTTTGTGGCCTTCCTCTGGATGTGCTCCAACAGGTCCACATCTCTCCTGTACTGAGGACTCCACATCTGGACAAAGTACTCCAGGTCAGGCCTCACCAGCATAGAGGGGCAGGACCATCTCCCTTGACCTACTGGCCATGATTCTTTTGATGTGTCCCAGGATACAGTTCGTTTTCTGGGCTGTGAGGGCACATTGCTGGCTCATGTCCACCTTGTTGTTCACCAGTATCCCCAAGTCCTTTTCAGCAGGGCTGTGCTCAATACTTTCATCCTCCAGCTTGCACTGATAGTGGGAGTTGCTGCAACTCAGTTGGAAAACCTTGCACTTGTCTTTGTTGAACCTTACGAGGTTCTCCCGGGCCTACTGTATGCAAATACTGTTATTAGGGTAAACTAGTACTTCCCAGTGCAGCACAGAGAACATGCATATATGCCTGTATATCTGGTGAAAAAAAAAAAAGGAGGAAGAGTCTAAAATTAGATAATAGTACAGAGCAATAAATGCTGTTGATGAAGGTGGGAAAGGAAATCCTCGCTGAGAAGATACAGAATATACCAATAAAGTAAAGAAACATAGTTCTGTTTCTTGTCATATGTACAGTAAAAACAGGATCAAGAAATATCCCAGCATGTCTGAGATGCACTGAGTGCATCTTTCTTATGATACACACCCGTTTGATGTTAGTAGGATTCAGTCTCAGGCTGCAGATTAGGAATTAAGCACTAATAAAGGTATGGTGTGAATCATTCTCCATGTACATATTCTCTTTCAAAAGACAGAGCTTTTCAATAGTTTTTTTTTCCCCACCTAACATTACACGTTTGCTTGAGCAGTCTACTTCAGTAATGTATATAGTTCAAGTTTCTTTCGTAGTCCAAAGAAAGGCACAGGTTTCCCCAGCATGTAGCCAAATTCTGCAGACACCTATGAGGATTAATAACAAAATCTATGGCAAGTATGGTTGCATCTCAAAGGCAAACACTGACATGGCATGGCATGCCTGTTCATCCTGACTAACCAGATGAAAAGACCTGTTTGGTACCTTATATTGGTTTCCCATCTAGGTATTGCAGTACCATAAAATAGGAGAAGAGGGTGATGCATGTGCAGGTGTTACCTGAGTAAACAGGGATGCAGCCTGACTTTTCCAGAATTGCTGTGCAGAGACATCCTATGCACCTGCTTTAGGTAAAGATGTCTACCTACACGTGTGCTACAGAGATGGAAACTGAAGTGATTATATGCATACACAGTGGAAAAGCAAAAGCAAAATACATAAATAAAGTATGTTGCCTTTCAAAACCTACTTTAAAAACCTCGTGGGCTTCCTCTGATCTCTCTGCTTCACCTTTTCCCCCTGTTAGTACAACTGAATGAGGAATGAAAAACAACACCAAATTTCAGACATGTCATTTTAACTGCCTGAAGCACTTTTAACTTAGTGTGTGTATGGTACAGCTAAAACAGAACCTGATAATGCCAAGCAGTTTATTATCATAGGTTGCACCAAAGGATTAACTGACGATTTATGCTGCAGAGTGCTATGCTATTCTTATAAACAAAACCCGTTACCTCAGTTACTGAGGCTGTAAGTTTTGAGTTCAGGGATTTGCATTTTTCATACAGTTTTAATGAGTAAGGAGGGTAGAACGAGCTTTAGGGCACTGTTGTGCTGGAAACACTTGCTTTACATTTCATGACAGATTATTTTTCCTTCTTAAAAAAATACAGGTAAGACTGAAGAAAAAAACCCAAATCAGTATCAATGCTGTGTTCATTTTGTTCTCTGTCTCTTCTTCCCACAGACCTCTTGGCAACCATTCTTATCTAGATTCACAAAATATATTCCCTCTAATCACTTCCAAATTTTGTTTGAAGTCTTGTTTCACTTTTCTTCATGCAGAGATTTTTCTTCTGCTGTCAAGAAGCCTGAAGGCTCTCAGGGACAGGATTCTCTTAGTTTCAGGCTAGCATGCTCCCAAAATATCACCATCACTGAACACAGACTGATTATGCAGGTTAATACTGAGTATTATGCAGAAAATTGCTGAAATCATGTTGAAATGTAATTCCATGTTTACACTTATCTGGCAACAACTTTGGAGAAGTCTGAACCATTTGTTGTTTTTGCTGTGGTTGCTTGCTTCCTTTTTCGATTGCAGACATGACTCAAAGAAGAGAAAACATGGCTCAAAGAAAAAAGTCCTACAGAATATTTTTTCTTTTGTCTAAGACAGACCCAGACTACAGAAACACGAATAAAGATGACTTTGTATGAGGAGCTACAAATCACTGCTGTTGCATGCACTTGAAAGTATACAGTTGTGTATCATAACTTCTGATCTAGGAAAAGTTTTTAATATTAGCGTGAGCAATCATAGAATTGTTTAAGTTGGAAGGGACCTCTGAAGGTCAATCTAGCCCAACTCCCCTGAAACGAACAGGGACTTAATGTACACATGATGCACACTTCAGAAGAGGGAGGGAAAAATACACAAAGCTGTCTGGATTTTGTGGTGTTTTGGCTTCAGCCCCTGCACCATTCTGTACTTGTGCCTGGCTTAGGGCTGTGACAGTGCGATTTACATCATGGGCTTCACTGCATGACACTGAGATTCCTTGAAATAAGGACTCAAACGATATTTATCTTTGTAAAACTAAATGGGGGAGAGCAAGCTTTTCACTTTGTGGTTCGGCAAAGTGCTAGTGAGTACTGGAGGGGGTGCTGAACATCATCACATCTCTGACCTCTCTCCACACCACTTTGGCAGTCTAATCAAAACTTGTCTCTTCTTTGTTAAATGTCTCAGTGGGTACAAATCCTGTGACAGCACTGACATAATCTTTTTTAAAAACATTAGATCATAGGATAGGAGAGCACAGTCTGCTGCGAGTCATGCTGTATATGAGCCAGCTCAGGCCAAGCTCAACCAAAAGCAAGCTGCTTCATTCCCCCAGGGCCAAGTTTTCTTGCAAGGGGGCTCAGTTAACTCTAAAAAGTTCAGCAGCGGATCACCAGATTAACTCTGGAAGACTCAGCAAGAGAGGTGCCAAGCCATTGCAGCAATGCTTGGCTCAGAGGAAGATGCAGTTGTGAAGTATTTGTTTATGCCTTAACGTCCAAACAATTTCAAGCTTTGCCTCTACTCCTGCCACGCAGCAGAAGAAAGTAGTGTGACCAATCTTTGATGACAAAAATTAGCATCCTCCCACACCAGAGTAGTACTAAGCCACAGAATATAGCCCTGTTCCTGCCAGTCTGTCAGTAGCAATCATTGTGCTAAGGAAAACATAATTTGGTATTGTTTAGAACATTCCAAACAAAACATATGCCATTCTTCTAACAGAAATTCCATCAACGATGAAATAAACCCTGAACTGCTTAGTTATAATTATGTCACTGCTGTAAAGAAGAATGGGGTACAAGTGCCTGCCAGTACGTTATTGTATAACTGAAGTACAGTGGGGATTTCCCAACCATTTAGCATTCCACCAATGCACCTTCCTTGATACGTAACAATAGGTCAAACAAAAGCCTGTCTTGGGAACAGTTGCTGATATATAATTGAGGATTTTCTTATACTGCCTGTGTTTAGGACTGTCACTCACACAGTGAGTTGTGTTAGTGATGATATATCCGCCAACATGGATCACCATTCTGCGTGGAGGTTCTCCTACAGAACCAGTATTCAGTGGTAGCTGAAGAAGAATAAAAGGGCTTTGAGAAGCGCTTGCAGATCATCACCGCAAAACTAATGACAGCCACTTCCTTAAACATCCATGGCTACTCTGCCATTGGATGCTTCATTTCAAGGGAGATCATCAAACCTAATGTAGTTTTTGCCTTGTAGGACAAAAGCTAGTTACAAATTTTCCCTGCATGGATTTTTTTTTTTTTCTATCAGTGAAGGGTTGTGATCACACCTTGATTACTGTATCCTGAAGGAACCTGCTCCTACACAGTGGATGAAAATGAATTTTAGCCACTGTCCGTTTTTCTAATTCCTTATATTATAAAAAGAAAATGTTTTGTTAAAGGAATGGAAAATTGAGGGATTTAAAATTACCAGTTACTTAAAAAACAGTCGTACTAAGGAGAACAGCAGTGGATGCAAGAGATCCATGGCAAATGCACGCAATGCTGTTTTTGTACTTCCAAAAGTCTTTTTAAAGTAATATGATCAACAGTGTTAACACAAGATATTCCTGATTCTCTGTAGTTAAGGGAAATCGTGACATTAAACACATGGGTTCTGGGGAAGACGAGGAAAAGAAAAGAGGGAAAGTTGTAAGGAGGTAAGACAGTTATGCAGGAGCCAAAAGCCTTTTGATATTTATGTAGCGAAAAAAATAGTTGGGACTCCTCAGAAAATAATTATGTAGAGAACAAGTTGCAGCACTGTACATGAGGACATAACTGGGTAACTCAAACTGAAAGGGGGGAACAACCCGTTTTAACACCACTCCTAGGAGAAGAGAAAGGGCAAACCTAGGCTGATGTTATCATAATGCCTTCTGCCAGCTACTTCACTCTGTAAAATATGATGAAAAAGCTTTTCAATTTTTCTTTTATTATGCTACTCATTCGTAGGCTGATGGCAACGGAAGGAAGTATGAGTTGATATGAAATTCAGTTGCTCTTGTTAATTTATCATGTGATGCAGTTTTTCTCAGTTTTGGATAATAATGTGAGCAAAGGAGATGGATAGTAAATAATTAAAATACCAAATATCCATGAAAATAATATTTTCAACTTTACGATCACCTAGTACAAAAATATTCTTTAATGTATTCTGCAATTGTATTTGAAAGGTTGAAGACTAATGAGGTGAACTGAGCAATTCTTTGATGTTTAAAGTTCAAGACTCCTTCTAGAATCCCATTATTATTGTCAGGGCAAAATGAAATGTCAATCAATGTATTCAAAAGAAGACTGAAGTCATCTGGCAAGCTAACTAATTCTAGTATAATGCCATAGTTTACATTCAGAGCATTATTATGGAATATACAATAGCTACTGTAAAGCTATCTGAGCATTACTGAGCCAATTCACAAAATCCTTGCTGAATCATAGGACCATAGAATGGCTTGGGTTGGAAGGGACATCAAAGATCATCTAGTTTCAAACCCCATGCATGAATACATATGGAAACCTTTTTTTGTAAATCTCCTGTAAGGTAAAATCACAGCGACATTTTCCCAAGTACAAATACAAAAATAAACAACCAAAAATCACTGTTTTAGGATGTAAAAGAGAAAATAAAGCCGTAAACATGAAAACCAGTCAGTCAAATCTGAAAGTGTTGGCTCATGCTACAGAGTCAGATTGAGAACTGGTAGTATGCAGGTGAGTCCTTGTCCCAAAAGAGTTTGCAGACTGAATGGTCAAGGCAAATAGAAGTGGAAAACATATTCCTTATATGCAGAATGAATAATCCAGTAGTGCCAAATCTCATTTTATTCCACACTGTTTTCCTCTTTTTGCTTGTGTTTATTTGTACAATAATACAAGGCAGAGCTTGTTCAACAAGCAAGCGGGAGCTCAGGCATGAAGGTTTGCGAAGAGTTGGGGCAAAAAGTGCATGAGCACTCAAAGGAGAGATTTTCTTCTTAGTGACACCGCAGAAGTAATTTCTCTCATTGTAACACAGCACAGGAGGCCTAACCCACACCCAAAAAGCTTAGTGTGCCACAGCAGCCTGATGCAATAGTAAGAATTTTGTGGAGAATATAAGTAAGTAAATTTTGTCATAGTTTTTTATACTGGCCCATTTTGGAAGAACCACTGGTAATCATAACTAAGGCAGTATAGAATAAACTCTTCTTGCAAAATAAAAAGGAACGCATAAAAAAATCAGGTTTTCACCTTCTGAGGATACTTTTTTCCTTCTTGTAATAGAGTACATGTGCACTGCTGGATATGAGTAGTGCCTTGTCAGACTGAAAAACGGCAATTTCACTCATATGATTTAGGTAGAACAGTATTTATGTGTCTACTGCTATTGTTCCTTATACATTTATCAGGCTGAGCATACTATATCAACAGAATATTACAGCAGGTAGAAACAGTGCAAAGCAGTTTTGTATAGACCTGTTAATATTTGCAAAGTTGATCCTTCTTCCCTATTAAATAGGAGTTCTGATGATTGTGCTTCACAAGATTATTTTTCTTTTACACTTTAAACTCATTAAATTTAATGAATGTTTTAAAGGTCAGATGCACAAAGAGAGCACTACAGAACGATGTGACAAACCTGAAAAATACCAGCAGTAATGAATGCAGGCAAGAGACTTCTAATGACATTACGTTATTTAAGGCAATTTTTCCTCAATTTGAACTGTGTATTTTGCTGGAAGTAATACTAAGAAAAGAGTCTAAAACAAGGCAACATAGCATGGACTGCAAATAAACCATAATTAGGGGAAATCTAGAAGGAATAATTAGAAAGTCTAAAATAAAATGTACCATCAGCCAACACGAGGAGAAAAAAAGCAATTATCAGTATATATTACCACACAATTATTTTTCCGTTTTAAAATTACTGCTTCCTTGCTTCCTATTCAAGACAGATCTCGTTATGCAAAGATAAAAGAAAGTTAAGTTCAGAGCACAATAATGATGTCATTTTCCAAAGAAAATTTGTGACACTTTGGAGATTTTCTTGAGCTTCTGAACTTGATCTAACATGGTCTTTCACATATGGATGGTCAGACAAAATTGCGCTCTGCATTTTGAATGTGGGGCTGGTTATATTCTCCACTGTGTTTTGCCTTCCTACAGAACTTGGGCTCCACAGAAGAGCATGAAAAATATTTTTGTTTAGCACAAAGCTACTTAGAATATAGAACACTTGCAATCACCTCTTGGTTGTACAGAAATGTTACCTGATAGCAAATCATCCTCTCAATAGGAACATCAAGTTCACCAATTACTGGATGAGAATTTAAAAAGAAAGAGAGACCCAAAAGACATGTGGGGAAGACAGAGGAATTAGGATATCATTTTTAGCTCTGAAGCAGGCAAGGAAAGAAGTTCTCAACAGAAACGTGGAGAAATTAAAGTTCTGGTGTAGAAGCTGTGTGCAGGAAGGGAATGTGGGGTATGCCTTAAACTGCTGTGTGAATCTTGTATTGACACCTTACTGATTAGCACAGCAGATACGTTTTTGTCATTACATGGATTAGGATAACCTGATATCAGTAACAATCATTAGTAGTAGTTAGATTAAACATCTCAACATTAGAAATAAGGATAAAAAAAAGGTTGTGCTCTGCAATGCAATTTTATTTGCTTGGATATCATGTCTGAACAAATCCTCCAATCTACAAATGCTGCATGGTTTTCCCTGAAGAGTCAGTCTCTCGGTTAAGGTAACAGAATTATGAAGAGATTAGTTAGGTGAGATAAGTTGAACCACAAATTAACAAGGTACATAATTTCTAGTTAATATTCCTTCTGGCAGATCACTACAATTACTCCTGAATTTTGATGTTGAACAGCATGCTTCCATGAGTCATTTTTGTAAAATCAGACTCATCCTGACAATAGCAAATAAAACAGATCTAATCCTTGGAGTGCAATCTCTGAGGCCAAATACCTTTTAATCTTCTTAATTCTAATTAGAACCAAACTTTTCCTCCTCTCTGAATAGTCAATGGTTTGCTTATCAACAAAAATACTTCTTCCCATCACAAAGCAAGTTCTGATATTTGTGAAGCCTAACTTCAAGAACATAAACAACTGAAAAGAGCATAATACGGCAGGAAGCAATGAATGTCAGCCCACTGTTTCTGAAGCTCTCAATACTTAGAAACCCTTTGTTCCGTAATAATATTTTCTGTTTGAAACCACAGAGATAAAAAACAGTATAAGTGTCCACCTGAGATACTTCAAAATTTTATCTACTCCCAAAGAAGCATATACCTATTGACATAATTTCTTCAACTGTGCTTGGTTCCAAATTGAAAAACTCTTAATGGATATCAAAGAAGCAAATTAGAAGATATAAAAGAAGAGGACTATTGCACAGAGCATCCTGGACTCTGAGAGTGACTTCATACAGTCTGAGGCACTCCAGAAGCCCTCTTCACTCACACTTCCTCTGAAGTATTTTTAATTGCTAGACATAAATTGACCCCTTACACGTAGCATCCCTGCCTGACAGTGGAGGCAAGGAAATCCCTAACATATCTCTTTCCTTTCAGCTCAGACACAAGACTCTCAGGTCCTAGAAACTCAGCTGACTCAAAAGAAAGTTTCTAATACTGGTGAGAAACCACTTTACTGAATATTTGTTTCTTAAAAAGATTTGCTATTCTGTATTTCACAAGTCATCTGTGCCACGGTTAAGTGAAGCTAAATACCAAAGTAGAAAGAGTATGCACCTGCAGCTAAACTAAAGCAACTCTGACAAAACTGAAAACCAGGAAGGTGTACTGAAGATTCTATTAGCACCTACAGGATTCTGGTAGATATCCAAGGTGACAAATTGCCCCTTACAATCCCTTCATTGTGGTTTTGAGCAATCAATTACATATGCAGTCAAAGCTATTCTCAAAATTTCATTATGAAAGATCTAAATGTGCTTACTTTTTATTATTAATAGATTTAATATTCAACAGATTATTACAGACAGTAGTACGGAGAAAACAAGAAATAAGTCAACTCCTTTCTTGGAGACTTCAAAAACCTTCAGTGACAAGCTTATCTGTAAGAATGATGTAACCTTTTAAACTGATAAAAAATCAGAATGTCAAGAATTTAAATAAATTTGAATGTTCTAATTAAAATTCTGTCACAGCTCTGTCCTTTACAACTTCTCAAAAGCTGTAAAAACTCTTGTAGAATAGAGCATATGCAGAACGTCAGCTCTGTGTGACAGTAAGGGCAGCGTGGCCTCTTCATGCATTGATGGTGATGAACCTGCTACAAAATCTTACTTTCTCTGCAGAAAGTTTTCTGAGCTGGCAGGATGCTCTGCATCAGAAGCTGCCATTTTTGTGCTTCAGCTCCATGTCAGACGTTCCGCAGGGAAGAAGCTATCCTCAGCCTTTCTTGGAAGAGACTGGTATGTAACAAAAAGCACATAAGAATCCATGTGGTTTTTTTTCCCAGTTGGAAAGCAAGGTTATCACTTACTTCAGCTACTGGATCCAAGTGGTTTATGTCTATTCTGTCTCCATCTTCTTCCTGACCTGCTGTCACGGATTGAAGGTCATTTGTCCCTGTAGCAGGAGATAAGGCTTCCTTGCACCCCTTCCCCCATGGGAAGCCATTGGAGAAGTGAAAAGGAGGAACTCAACTGAGCTAAACTAATTTACTGGAAATGGTAAAGGAATCTGAGACGATACAAGATAAAAGGAATCATGGGTAATGAACAAATGGGAAAGTGTGTCCTTTTAGCCATGTTGAGGAATGGTGTTATGGCTGGAAGGCAGGCTGTGGTTGTCACCTCCCTTCCTCCTGTAAACCCCGTGGGAACAACCAGCTGCTGGGAACTGTTAATGAAGCCTTCTACCTACTCCTGCGGCCTTAACGCTTCCTTCTCGAGGTGCGACTTTTTTAGTCAGGTACTCAGCTCCAGATCGGATTCATTCTACGCTGAAGCAGGGAACTCCCCCTGCTGGTCGAGGGGTAGCGCTGCCGCTAGGGGGCGCAGCGACCCTGGAGCAGAGCGAGCAGAACGGGCAAACGGGGCAGGCGAGAAGGGGTGGCAAGGAGAGCGAGGTAACTGTTCACTCAGGAGATCAACTCACCTATCGGCTGCCTCTCAGACAACAAACCTAGCCGTGGTCTCCACTAGGCAGAAAGCTCTAGCAAGAAAGAATGCAGCAACTCAGATGGAGTGCCCGCCTGAAAATGTGGCAGTTCAAGTCTCAGTTTGACCATTTCCTCAGCACCTGGACTGATGGCTGCGAATGGGTCTCACCTATCTCAAAGGGGGAAATGGATCCTAGCCCAGGAGCTGTCAGGGCTCGTTGAGAGGGCTTTAAACTAGATATGAAGGGGGAAGGGGGAAAAAACAGGCCTGCTAGAGGTGAGCCTCGGAGAATGATGACGGGACTGGGGGCAAGGGGCTCAGTTGAAGTGCATCTACAAAAATGCATGTATGCAGCATAGGCAACAAAGAGGAGGAACTGATGTCATCTATCTGAGCTTCAGCAAGACCTCTGAAAGAGTCTCCTGTAACATCCTTGTATTTAAATTGGACAGATATGGATTTGATGGGTGAACTGTTTGATGAACAAAGAACTAGACCTCATTGCTCTCTGTAACTGCCTGAAGGGAGGTTGTAGTGAGCTGGGCGTTGGCCTCTTCTCTTGTATAACTGGTGGTAGGACTAGAGGGAACGGCCTCAAGTTGCATCAGGGAGATTCAGGCTGGACGTTAGGAAATACTACTTTTCTGAAAGAGTGGTCAGGCAGTGGAATGGGCTGCCCAGGGAGGAGGTGGAGTGGTACACCCTGAAGTGTTCAAAGGGTATTTAGATGCTGTGTTGAGGGATGTGGTTTAGTGAGAACTATTGGTGACTGGTGGATGATCGAACCGGATGATCTTGTAGGTCTTTTCCAACCTTGGTGATTCTATGATACTATGATTCTATGAGCTGGTGACAGGATAGAACTCAGAGAGAGGTGGTCAATGGCCCCATGTCTGGATGGAGGTCAGTGACAAGTGCTGTCTTCCAGGTGTCAGTGTTGTGGCTGATAGTCTAATATCTTCATCAGTGGCATGCGCAGTGGGGTTGAGTGCACCCTTTGCAAGTTTGTGAATGACACCAAGCTGTGGGGTACAATCAACATACCCAAGGGACAAGATGCCATCCAGAGGGACCCAGACAGGCTCGAGCAGTGAGCCCAGGAGGACCTCATGAGGTTCAACAAAGCCAAGTGCAAGATCTTGCACCTGGGTCATAGCAATCACCACTATCAGTAGCTCTGGGATGTAAGAATTGAGCACAGCCCTGCTGAAAAGGACTTGGGGATACTGGTGGATGGCAAGCTGGACATGAGCCAGCAATGTGTCAGCCCAGAAAGCCAACTGTATCCTGGGCTGCATCAAAAGAAGCACGGCCAGCAGGAAAAGGGAGGTGATCCTACCCTCTACTCTGTGCTGGTGAGGCCTCACCTGTAGTACTGCATCCAGATGTAGAGCCCTCAGTACAGGACAGACACAAACCTGTTGGAGCACATCTAGAGCAGAGCCACAGAAATGATCCCAGGGATGGAGCACCTCACCTACAAGGACAGGCTGAGAGAGCTGGGGCTGTTCAGCCTGGAGAAAAGAAGGCTCCTGAGAGTGACCTTTCAGTATCTAAAGGGGAGCTACAAGAAAAAAAAGGGTCAGACTCTTTAGCAGAGTCTGATGTGATAGGACAAGGGGAAATGGTTTCAGACCTAAAAAGCATAAATTTAGGTTGGATATAAGGAAAAAGTCTTTTACAGTGCAAATGGTGAGGCACTGGAACACATTGTCCAGACAGGTGGTGCAAGCCCCATCCCTGGACACAATCAAGGTCAGGCTGAATGGGGCTCTGAGCAACCTGATGTAGCAGTAGGTGACCCTGTTCACTGCAGGGGAGTTGGACTAGATGATCTTTAAGTGTCACTTCCAATTCTGAAGTTTCTGTGATTGTATTACATGGAATACCTATGGAAAAATATGACACCTGTTCAGCCTCCAGTGTTTTGAATGGAAAGAGCTAAATCTTTCCTGGAAGCATCTCTAGGGATACAAACTTCTATTTTTCCTGAGGATGATCTCTTTTTATTTACAGTGACTTGGTGAATATCTGCTAAGTATCCAAGCTTTCAAAAATGTTACCATCTTCTCATGCATCTGCTGATAGGTCTGTGGTTGCTGGACCTGACTCTGTTTGTCTTAAAGCTCAAACCTTCCTACACTTCCTTCTTATCTACACTTCAAGGGTTTTCAGTGCTGAGCTAGTCCTCTATGACTAATACATGGACTGATTCACCTTCCTTATCCACTCAGACACTCACTTCTTTTTTGGCAAGATTTGATACTAAAGAGGGTCCTTAGGCTATCCCAGTCGCAAACATTTGGATTTTCAAAGTAAAGATGATGATGCTAAATGTCCAAAGCATGAAACTGTGTCACTGTCAATCAAAAGGCATTACCAGAGGAAGGAAGAGAATGAGAGAAAGCAGATGGATTTCTTTTTTCTCTTCTATCCCTTCACCGCATGACTGCAGTGCAGCTGCAAGACTGCACTTCACAGAGTGTAGAACAGAACTCTGACTCTCCAGTGTGTCATAAGTTTGATAGACTCTGACTTAAGATTTGACCATGTAGTGCTTTGAGTACGTTTTGAAGTATGGTGAAATTCTGACTGGAAAACTGGAAAAGAAATCTTACCAAGAAGAGATAGCTTCTATTTTACAGCGTTCTTTCCCCCTACTCTTCAAGTTCCATTAAGATCTATTTTTATTTTTATTTTTTTTACTTGTGTTTCTTTTCTCTGATCTTCCCCACTCTGGAAATCTATTTATTTATTTTTTTTCCTGAAGCTCTAGACACGTATTGAAATGTCCCTTTCACAGTCGGTCTGAAAATTCATATTTAACAAGGAATAACAGGAAAAGTTTTAGCATGTCTCATACGGATGAAACTAACAAGCTCCTAATTAGGTGTAAAGAATAATCTGAGAGCATGGGCTTAGATGGGAAGACATCAACACAGTGAAAGCATTTTTACAGCTACATCTGTGCCTTTTCTGGGACTCCACTGGGAATTCTGTATCTATTCCAACCATGCAAGACGTAACCTTTTCTCTTTACTAAGTTAAAGGCAAACACTGTGTGGCAATGACCAAAATTATTCTGAGGACCCTTATGTCTGCTATGAGGAAGTGCTCCTGGTCATCACACTTCTGCTCAGACGTTAAGTTATAACATATGATAGATGATGGTCATCTATCACTAGTCAGTCTGAAAAAATACTCTTCCCAGCATCCTTACATTTTCCATATCATCAGTCTTGTAGAGCAAAATTCTTATTGTTAATAAAAGTTTTATAGTTCTACGCAATTAAATAAGAATGAATGTGTCCTCTTTCCCTCCATGCCTCTTCAGCACACCAAGAGGAGTGACTGTGTACCCAGGGGACAAATCCAGGTCTCACTTTTCTGCATTGGTATTTGATGTACAGGAACGCAAAGGGCCAGGCAGGATCCAATCTTCTAATACAAAAAGAACACAATGAATTATTCCTTCAGTACAGAGGAGAAAAACAAATGAAACCCACCCACAAACTCAAGAAACAACATCTCACAGTCTCTGGCTAGGGAATCTCTTCCCTAATCTCCCTCTTGTTTCATCCTTGCAGTCCTGCAGGAGTGGATTACACAGGAAAAAAAAGTCCACCTGTGAATTAGGAAGTTGGCACCGGACCCAACCCCTCATTCAATCCACCTTTCTCCTACCTAATTAATGTAATTCCTCCAACCATGCAGAACTATTACTGGATTTCTGTCCTTGGTGGAGCTATACAGACTTTGCAGGAGCTGTCAAGGGGCTGGAGGTCCACACTGCAGTGGGCCAGAGCTATTCCTGGAATCAGAAAAGTCTTTTATAACCATTTTCAGTGCCATTGGATGGATTGGGAAAAAAGTGAGGGATATGTATCATCCCCATCCCAGATCCTTATCACTTGCATACCTTAGAATGTCTCATCATGCGTCAGTATGTCTGAATGCCAGCAGATCAGCAACACAACTACAATGAAGCCAGAATGTGCCAAAAAGACATAAACTCCACACCAACCATTGCTTTTCAGCCAGACTCTCAGTCAGCAACAGACTCATTATGGAACTATATGCTTGGAGAAGCAGTCACTGAAAACAGGGAGGTTTGTGGGAATGGTCTGTAGGACAGAATGAACACAGTAAGTCCCACTGAACCTTTTCTCCGTGGACTAGACATGCAAAATACTATAGAAAGCCAAATATGTCATAGAATCACAGAATCATTGAGGTGGGAAGAGACCACTGAGATCATCTAACCCAACCGCCAACCCATCCCAATATATTTTATTCTAGAGCACAGTAGGTTGGGGGCAGAGATTTTCGCTGCCATACTTCTGCACGCTGTTTCCATGAACAAGAAGAAAAACTTAGCACCAGATTTTTTAACCATTTGAAGGGATGTAGGGGAAAAAAGAAAAAGAAAAAAAAAAAAAAAGAGCTCAGTAAGGTTATGTTAATTCATTCTAATCTATATAAACAAAGGAAAGAGCAAAAACCAGTTCTAAGAATGAGTTAAAGCCTCAGTATTTCTTATGCTCAGTGCAATGCTCAGGAGCAGAGATTTATCTCAGGCAATTTAAAACATTATTTCCAAGCCCATTCTTCACTGCTTGTGGGTCAATTCGTTTCTACCAGGGATGACAAACAGCTGCTACTCAAGGTCTGGAAGGTTTTCAAGAGAGGAGATGAGCCAAAGGATGTATGCAATCTCATTTACTCCTACTAATGGCTTTGGTATCCAATAGGCAGTATTGGATTGTGGTTAGCTACTTGGTTTCTTCATGTAACATATTTTAGATATTTTTTCAGTATTAGAGAAGAACACTTAGACCCCTGAGAAGTTAGAGTATCTAAACGTAGTCTTTAACCACAAAACGACAGGCTGTGATTTTTCCCCATTAAAAATGTTGTCTTGAAAATATTATTACCTTGCATTTAATGTTTTTGTAAATTGTTTTTTTTGTATGTGGGAAGGAAAAATGCTTACATTAAATAGTCTAAAAACATAACCTTCAAAGGCAAGTAACACATGAAAGATTACAAACATAAATGTATCTGTAGGAAAAAAAAAAATGTATAAAAAAATGAGAGAAAAGGTTACAAGCAGCATAGATCTTAAATAAGAATGGATGCACAGACACGTGCTGAGATATAAGATTTTACAGCCTCAGACTTTTACTCACTAAGCCTTGACAAGTAGGAAGTTATGAAAAGCAAAGTCTTATGATATATGCTTGAAGAGGATGAAAACATTCATTTTCACCGCATGTTAAGGAAAATACTGGTGACATCACTCCATGGGGCTCTGAGGTCATTTTACCTTTTTGTCACTATTCCTGACATGCTTTTGTCCTCTGTTTCCCTGAGAACATTTACCTCTCAGTAATTTCAGTTTCATAATATATAATGGGCAATCTGAACAAATAATTCCTGTAAAATCCTAAATCAACACTCTCTGTACCCTTTATTTGCAGGGTGGGTTTTGTTGCTGTTTTTTTTTTGTTGGTTTGGTTTTTGTTGTTTTTTTTGTTGTTGTTGTTTGTTTTTGTTGTTCCTTCCCACTTTAAAAAACAGTTGAATCACAGTCTAATATTCTCAGGAAATCATATACAATTTTTCCAGTCTCAAAGTTAATGTATGGAGAAGAATAGAGGTGATGCTGTCATGTAGACCAGCTTACTGCTGGTCTGAAAGCACGTCAAAAGGCAAAAATCTCACAGCAAAAGCATGGATGTCATCAGCACCCTATGAAACAAGAAAATCAATTCTGCACAGTGGGCTTGTCTAGCCAGTCCCAGCCAGTATGTGCTTGCTCAGATGAGAAAGTCAGAGAATGATGTTTAAAGCAGATATTTGGAAAGACACTCTCAGGAACACTAGGACTGTAGGACTAACTCTAACACTCTAGGACTACAGAGGGCATACCAACAGCCTAAACATGTATTTTGCCAAAAAGAAACATTGCTTCATGCTGTTGAAACTGTGTATGTAGAAACACAGGGACATTTAATTAAGGCCAAAATGCTGTCAATGCAAAGATAAAAAAGTAACGTGGCAGCAGGAATGAGGAAACTAAACCATACCTCAGTTTTTCATCCACTTTCATCGATGCCTAATGAATCCAGTATATACTTTATATAATAGGGCATGGTTAACTAACTCAGCAGGCTTTCTCATGTATTCAAGATCAGGAGACCTTGATTTCCTTGTTTACTGACATAAGTCTAAGGCATAGCAGGGTTTTGGAGTAGGGCCTTCTCATCACATGCTGTCTGCAGTCAAGCATTCCTCTTCACCTAGATCCTAAAATAACATCAGTACATGCACTGCCACTATGCCGTTGCATATGCACATGTTCTGTGTGAATTCCCAGCAGGATATTCATGAAAGATAACAGAATTCCGATTCCTTTATAAACAACCCGCCTCTTGAGTTCTTACTAAAACATCGTATGCACGTAAGTCATGCATCTCCATTAGTTTAGGTTTATACCATATACATTTTAGGAATCATCCCTTATCTGTACTTTTAGAGTAGTGACAAGAAAATTATTAAAAAGTCAACATATTTTCTTTAACTGTATTTATCATTGAGGAAAAAATAAATAAATATATGGCTCAGGTGTATGGGACAGAGTGTCCCAAGTAGATTATTTGAAATGTTATGTGTTAAAACCAAGACCCAGAGCTCTAGCTGGAAAACAAGGAGCAGCCTGGTCTGATGATATTCTAAGGCTGTTACACCATCTCAGGAAATCAGACTATATTTTATCACTATCAGCTGCAAGCAGTATCAAAGTGAACACACCCACTGCAAGGACATCACTAATGCACGTCTCTTCAAGACGTGCATTATCTTGAATCCTGCATTATCCTGCAAATCTTGAATAAAACGTCTCTGGTGTTCTTTTCAGGCACATGTTAAAAAATGTGGTTTTAGCTGGAGTAGCTGATTGTCAATCTAACAGCAGCCCTGATTGTCCACGCACAAGACAAAAGCTGGCCTGGGTATGTCTATAGAAGCTACAGCCACATCTCACCATTTAGACTCCTCCCAATACCATTTAGTAACCCAGCCTCCTACTAACCCCAAAATTTATCTTTACGAAACAAACAAAATAAAAGGCTTATCTCCTGAGCCTGCTAAGGTATTTTCCATCCTTGACTCAACTGGATGATTAAACTCCCACTTCAAATTTTACTGCTCTCTTCCTATTCAAAGGTCTGTTTCCTTCTGGGTTGTGAAAACAATCAGATTGACTGCTTATTATCTGAAAAAAGTAATTGAAATCACGTATTTGGAAAGCACTGCAACGAGAAGAGTGTGATAAGAGAAGCACACAGCTCCCTTTTCTGTTCCCAGTATTTTTCTATTTGCAACTGTTACTACAGCCACGGTTTTGTTTCCTTTCATTCAAAGAGAAAATGGATGCAAATAAAACTCAAAATAAGACATTTTTGGCACCTGATATCAGTCATTCCCCTTCTGATAGTAAACAAGGCAACAGAAATACAGTCTAGCCGGTTGTCCCAACAAAAAACAATCATCTGTTACTCTCCTTTTTTAATGGCTTGACACAAGCTGTATCTTAGAGGCCAAAAAACAAGCAAGTCACCTACTACCCACTCAGTTAATGCACACATTTGCACCTGAAAATGGTAATTTATCTGTTGGTCATATGCAGAACTATCATCTCATTGTTTCCTGTGCACATCTGACCTTGCACTTGTAAATAGGGGCAAGATTAATTTTGATGATTCAAAATTAGAAATTACTCTGAAGAATGGTAACTAGCGATTCAAATTGTTTCTTCCAGAGATGCAGCCTCACATTGCCTCAAATCACTGGCACAGACTCTGGCAGGGAAGAAAATGCACGTCTCCATCTTCTCAAGGCCAATCTTCACAGTAGACCTATGCAGGTACTTGATAACCCTTTTAGTGAGTAAGCCAGTTTTTTACCATAAAAGAGCTTTATAAAACGCTAATTCCTCAATAAGAAAGCCATCACAATGCATGAGGTTCTCTTGTAAGAATAGAATACTGTGAATTTCGGAACTCTCAATTCTCCCATTTTGGGTACTTACAATAAGAAAGCAGTGTGGAATAATAAGAAATAAGTTAGTGCAAAACTTCATACTCTAGAAGATAATTCACTGTCCAAACTTTGTAAAGAAAAAGTGAACTGTGGGGTAAAAAAAACATTAATATTCATATTTCTCCTTTAGACCCTGAAAATCTTAGGAGTAAATTATCATATCTAGAAAAAGCTCTGGACATTATTGATAGGACTCAGGTGTCTTGTACCATCATAGATGCATGTAGGAATGCCAGCAGCCATCCAGTTGCCTCTATAGCACAGCTCAGTTGCCCAAAAGTATCTAGTGCCAGATACCTGTGATCAGACAGCTGAATTCCCTGCTTAGGAATGGAAGTTTCAAATATCAGCAGGATACAGTGTGGTCCGACTGATTTTAAACTCCTCTTCAAAAGAGAAAAAGATAGTAGTTGCTATAGGACATATGACTTGGAAAAGGCACTCCCAGGACCTCTAGTGTCACATCAAACCCCTCCAAGCAACCTTTCAGGCACTGCACACAGATATCATCAGCAGATCCTCATTTCTATGTTCATGTTGCAAGAGTTGAGTTTGAAGGAACTGGGACAAGGATGAACTGGAAAAATTGATACTAAGATTGAGGCATGGAATGAGAAATCTACAAATGAGAAAAGTAATGAGGCAAGGAAGGCTGGGAATTTTGCTTCTAAAATATGGAATAAATCAACTGGCAGACAACAAAACGTTGGTACCTGTGACTCAAGTTGGTATTTCCACTAAAGTCAACAAAGGCTGCAGCCCAGTGTGACTCACTACTGACAAGAGCAGAATTAAAATCAATCAATTATGCATTGATTTATGCTCTAATCTAATAATGAAAATAAACTTTTCTTCCAGTGGCATTACCAGTACTCAAGCTCAAGCAAAAAAATGTTGCAGTAATCAAACACCTACATTTTTAATACCAAAAATACACAGAAGGAATGTTTTCATCAACATAATTTCATTCTCTTCAGGAGGAATTCCATGTAGTATTGGGGAAGGATATTGTCCTTCTTCCAACAAGAAGAACTTGCTACTATTTATAGTACCTCAGTTTTACATTTCAGTTTGATCACAAACACTTTTTCCAGCCACTGCTGGAGGCTAAGAAATGACTCAAAGGAAATTTTTGATGCTGATCCTTCTCAAGCTGTCAGCACATACTGCCGTGTTTTGAAAAACGCATGTGTGAGCACAAATGGACATGTGGTTGTGGGTGTGAATATCATTCCCTGCAGTGCCTCTCTCCTCTTCCAAAACTATCTGACAAAGGACAGGCACTCTTAATAATAACTCACATTGCCAACATCATTTTACACCTCTTCTATTTCAGGGTATGTACAACATGTTACTATTACACTGTTTGATGCATTTCAGAGTACTTGTACTTCGGAAAAGAGGTAAAAGAAACAGAATCATTTTACTACCTTTCATTTGGCTGCCAGAGGATATTTTGAGACATTTTGTAACTGGATAGTCTGAGGGTTTCAATGAAGGAAAAAAGAAAATAGATTTTCAATGAAATGTAGGGACTGAAATACCATTCAGGGTACCTCTGTGCATTGACTGAACTCATACGTACTGGTCACTGAAAAAAATCCGTAAAGGGATGGGCTTGAACTGCTTCATAAAGTCTTTTTTTTAATACATTTCTGAAGATAGTAACAGGATTTTCGCTGTGGCTTCAATTCTCTTCAGCTGGGTAATTTGTATAACACTCTTTCAAAGCACCCACGAGCTAAATGGCTGTAACTTCTGGTTTTAGTGTCTCAAAACACAATTGCACTCATCACAGTTCGTGCGCTAGAAAGCAAGAAAAAAAGTGTTTTAATTTGACAAATTAGGCACTGCATCCTCTAAACAATCTAATATTTATAGACATTCTGACAGGCTAATGAATAGATAGGTACATTTACAAAGAAGGGCAAGTACTGGTTTCTAGATGAAAGAACAGAGCAATATGATAAAACACCAAAAGAAAGAAAAATATGTATGCAAGTTCTGATTATAACACCTGACTATATGGAGAAAAGGAAGTAATTTATTAGCCACATCTTAAGGAGACAATTCAACAATCAACATGCTGTGAAAGTGTCACCAGAGCTTGAACAATCTGAATTTTTGGACTTGTTGACATTAGTTATATTTTGTTGTTTCCAATGGAAAGGTACCTTAAAAGTGAAAAAAAAAAAAAGTGTATGTCTTCAAAAATCCAGGATCCCCCTGGGTGAGGTGCTTTAATTTTAAATAGCAGCTAAGGATATCCAATATTATTTAATTTGTGATGATATTCTTATGTAGGAAAAATCTGACCTTACTGTTATGCAGTCTTCAGAAGACTCATTATTCTACCCTCCTCTCATGCAAATTTATACTGTCATAAAATCATAGAATCATAGAACCACCAAGGTTGGAAAAGACCTACAAGATCATCCAGTCCAACCGTTTACCTGTCACCAATAGCTCCCACTAAACCATGTCCCTCAACACAACATCCAATCATTCCTTGAACACCCCCAGGGTCAGTGACTCCACCACCTCCCTGGGCAGGCCATTCCAGTGCCTGACGACCCTTTCTGAGAAGTAATATTTCCTAATGTCATCATCAATGGGAAAATTGGTATAATGGAATGTAAGGAGAGACCATTTAATAAAATATATATATATATCTGTCATCTAATCAGAAGTAAATAAATAACAGAATGTTCAAAACCAAGGTAATTAAAGCATCAGTATGCTTATGTGAGCGGTGAGCTGTAACAACTTCTTTATTGGTAGGTCTTTTATGAGCTTTAACAAAATACAACAAAGTGAAAAGTATTTCATAAAGAATATGTTTATAAGATGCCTTGGAGACCCTGGCTGTGAATAAACAGACTTGCTAGGAAGGCCGTAGAGATAGTAGCCTAGGTATTTGGTCTGCAGGGATCCTGATGGGTTTTGATTAGTGCCATAAATAGGAGTTTCTGTCAGAGAAGTTATTAAAGTGGTTAAAGACTTTTAAGGAACTTTGTTTATCAAAGACAGAAATCACAACTTTATAGGGATGACTAGCCATTATCAGGACGGAAATAAAAATATAACATGAAAGGGTCTTCAAGGACTGTTTTGCAACCCTTACTTGCTCTTAGTTGCAATCATTCTTTCAAGGCGGTCACAATGGGACAAATTTAATATGAAAACTGTTGTAGAAGTGTGCTCAATAGCACAATAAATTCAGTAGGTGTCTCCCTCTTGGTTTAGGGCAACAGACTTCAGTTTCCTACAAAATTGAGAGAATGAACTAGGAGAGTTACTTCCCAGATGAGGCAGAACTATTTACTGCTTGTTCTTTATTTCTGCCTGGGGGCTGAGTAACATACTAAAACCCATGCTTAGTTTTCAGCATGCAAGGAGTCACAAAGGAGAAAACAGGAATATTCTCTCAGAAGCACAGCACTTTTTAAACACTTTGCTGCATGTGGGGGATTTGGAAATACAGGTGATAAGGTGTTGACAGGACATGCTAATGTGATTTGGTTCACTCATGGAGTAGTAGGGAGATGTACATGATGCAGGAATGCCTCAGAGTAGAGCAGCACTTCAGCACAGTCCTGATAGAAGCCTTCTGCTTGGCAGGATAGTAAGTACTTTTATCTTAACAGCAAGATAGGAGATTGGTCACATAACACACACAAGCACAAGAAAATAATATAGCAACTTTTTTATATCAATTAGCAAGACTAGTACTGCAGGAAGCAGTGTTTTCCCCATGAGTATCTTGGACCAGAAGAACATGAGGTGACAGGAGAAATGGGAACTAATGACAGACCCCTTCCTCAAACTTATGGTGCAAATGCTGTGCTTAGGGGTTGATCTGTGCTTTCTACATTTAAAAAAAAAAAAAAATAGTAAAAATCATCCTACAGATTTGTACTCAAACTACTTCAGAGAGACAGTGTCTCTGGAGTCCCCTTTAGTGAAGTTTTCACTTTTCTGTACTGTCAGCTGGGGAATTTTTCTGATTCTTATCGTGGTCTCACTATATGAACAGCCCCATCACGACTTCTGAGTTACTGGAGTACTAAGCTCCTTTGTTTCTGCTCTTCTTACTCTCTACTTTTTTTTTTTTTCTTGGTACAGTTTCCTGAAAATCATACAAACATTTCCTAAAGGATTATTATATTAGTACGCCATCTGACATTGCCCATTTAGTCATTTTCCCATAATTTATCCTCTCTTCCTGGTTAATCTAACTTATCTTCCATGAGACATTCTCTTTCATAAGCACAGGCTCTACCACTAGAGCTCCTTTAATTAGACCTTATCAGTTAACTGAGACATACCTGAGTGACCCAAACATCTCTATAGATGACAGAGATGCATTACTGACTCACACTTCCATTAGCTCTACGATGGAGTTATCTTATGAAATTAAATTTCTAGGGCAAATGGAGCTTGGAATGAGCACCTCTGAGATCTTATCAACTTAAAACTCAAATGAAAAAGAAAAGGCATTGCTAAAAAGGAGTGACCTTTCCTAGGAACAGCACCCCCACCTGGCGGTACAAGTTTCCAGGAACACAAGCTGATAGCATCTTCCACACTCACTTGGTCTTTGTGTATATGGTATCCAAGAACAAGAATAGACCCCGCCTATTCATGCAGCTCTGTAGCAAAACATACTTCATACTTACATAAATATTACAGAGATTAAGTCATGGATGTTACTGTGACTTTCAAGATTAGCAAATGCTGGAGACATGAGGAAGAGATACGACATTGTTCTGGACATAGCTGGATTCTGCTGTCATAGCTAGTCATTACAAAAACACCACAGACATATAAAAGCAGAACATGGCACCGGGTTAAGGGTGATGGAGGTGTGGGACTCTTTCCAGGTGCAAAAGCTGAAAATTTCCTTCAAAGTTAGCCTTACAGCTTGTACTTAATTACTTTTCTACATTTTCAAAATCCAAATCTGGACTCTTATTATCCAAATAATTTAACGTTTTTTTTTTCAGCTTGATAAATATCTTAATTTTACTACATCCTTTCAAAGTTTGTAAAATTGTTTGGAAGCCCCACTCAGAAAAAGGATATGGTTACAGTGAGTCTTGTTCTGTGAATAAAGGAGTTGGCCTTACTGCAGAGGAAAGAGAAAAAAAAAGAAAAAGCATTTAGTTCACCTAAGCTACATAAGTGAAAAATAAAGGTAGTGTCTATGGTAATATGTACTGCTGGTAGGGAAAGATGAGGGCAGAATCAGTCCTCCTCTCACTCAAAATATCCAAAACCTCATTAGTTCCCGGAACATCAAGTTTCAGAACTGCTTCCACCAGCCCAAAATATTGCCTGTCTGAAACTATACTTCCAACCTCATCAGCTACTCTCAATCATCATTTTGCATGAAAGTGGATGAATAGAGATAGAGATTAACTGCAAACCTTTTCCTTCCCTGTATATCTGAGGATTTTCATGTCTTCTTTTCACCCTTTCTCGTGAAACACAGAAAAGAATCAGTGAAACAACAAATATAGTGGAAATTCAAATCATTTCACTTTAAATTTGACACATAGTAACACCCTCCTGTGTGTGACTCACACAACAGTAGATGAGTTTATCCTCAGGATAAACATCAGTTCAAAAAACTCATTTTCCCTTAGGCCTAAAGGTATTGTCACCTGGACCACAGTCCTTGTGATCATGGGACTGTTCTGGAGGAAAAGCATACTTTCCATACGTGTGTCTTTACACTCAGATGTTATTCCAATTCACTGAAATTTCTAAATTCAAGACAATTTGGGCAGTGGTACCACATGAATTGGCATCTCTGGTACAAAGCAAAAGTGTGTTTGTTACTCATCAGATGAACATTTCACATTCCACCTGAAACACAATGGGTTTGAGTCTACAGGACTAAGGTCAAAGGTCATGTTCTGATTACAAAAATACAGGCAATGATGTGACTGATTCATTTCTTTACACTTTTAATGAATCAGGTAGCATGTAAGGTTGTGAACATTATGTTTTCATTCAGTACTTGGGTACAGATTTCTAAGAGGAGCCTCAAGTGCCAAAGTCAAGCCTGCAAAGCTTTATGTCATCAGCTGCTTTTCCAATTCTGCTGCTGACCTTGAGTAATTCATCTCCTTTAGTAATACAAAATACACATAAGCAACAAGCACCAAGAAAGAATCTGTATCCTTATTTCTATAAAAATTTCCAGCAAATGTGCATATGGATTTTTAAAAATACTTCAAAAGTTCAAATATACATCTTGGCAAAATACATTAGCAAAAAAAAAGAAGATAACATCTTCCTCAACTTTTATCTTCAAAACTTACACGTTTCGAAAAGCATTCTTTTCTGTTTCTGCACATATCTCATCTACAGATATAAAAAAGACAGGTTAACTCATTCTGATAACCAGTTTGATGGCCTACCATTATTATATACATAAAGTGCTTCAAAGTTAACTGAACTATAATTCTGGATCAAACACTCCCATTGCTTACATGCACATGGTATACAGTTTTGTCATCCAATGGAGCTGGCAGTTGCCAGGAGTATTATATATCATTTTATTATGTTTTGAAGGAAATAAGTTTGCCAAGCGTCCTTTCGTCTGCATGAAATAACAACCTCAAGCAAAGATGAGACAGACATCCTAATCTTCTTTTGTTGCTTTAAGCTAATTTTACTATATTTATACAAATCTATTGTTAGTTAAGAATTGTGATCACTGCCTTCCATACAGCAGCTTCAGCTGCTGGCATATTTATTCCTAGATCTAAACATATTTGGAAAACTGACCTGGTTATTGTAAACTTCACCTTGGCCTTACATATTTTACATGAATTCCTATCATTTAGGATTTCTGTTAATCTCTGCATCTGAAACAAGACACAGTGGAAACTCATGAGGCTATGTATGTTCCTCTTCAACATCAAGCAAGCAGGAAAGAACAAAAAGATTCCATTATGAGCAGCATACTATACAGTTTCATATACATTACTCCATCTGAATAAAAATAGCACATACATATTTGTGGAGAGATGCTGGTGACGGTTATTAGTGATACAGCCAATTGACACCTAATCTGACTGTCTCCTCTGATTTCATCAGCATCCAGAAGCAATAAGGCAAACAAACAAGCTCTTTGGGTACTTCAAGTATTTAATATCATTGTTTAACAAAGAATTAAGAATTGTTGCCAGGATAGATAGAACATATGGAAAGTCGTGGTTCATTTTCCAGGTTGTACCTTACTGTCAACACCTGCAGAAGTCGAAGTAATACTATGGATGGAAATGGTGATGAAAAAACAATAAAGATTCACAGGCAATGTATCAGAAATTAGACAATTAAATAGAAGGTCAGCCTATTACAGAAGAAAGCAGGTGAAGAAAAAAAAATTAAAAAATAAGGAGATGATGTTCATGACAAAGCAGGAAATATGGTGGAGAACAAGAGGAAATTATAATGGTTCCTAAAACAGGAGCAGGAGAGAATAACTTGAATGTTTCTCTTTGGAGTCTATTGTTAAATATACTGAAGGCTAGCTGCACAGATAATTAGCAAGAATCCAAATCAGAATGCCATCTGATTAGCCAAGCTGCCTGCATACAGACTGTTAGTTTCCATAGAGCTGCTTGTGGAAAAGGAATCAAAGCTATATAAATATGATTCTATCTTTGCATTAAGTTTACTGAAATAGAAAATATAAAACCTCTGCAATTTGATAGATATCTGTTGCTTTAAACCAATAAACAAACAAACAGAAAACAACAACAAAAACAACCATTACAGTTCTAATGATGAAAATAATAAAGTGACTTTCACATATATGAAAGCCCTAGTGGATACAGAAGAAAAAAATGATGCCCACTGCTAACACCAACTGATGCATACCACACATCAGAAAGAGGATGACAAACATTAGATGACAGTAACTTCCAATTCTTACATATTTTTCATTCCTCAAAATGATAGTCGCTGTCTGCTTGTATTCTACAGTGGCCTCATACCAACACACACTACTTTGTTTTCCAACTGCTTTCAAATCCCATGGAATTTTAGCCAACAGCACTGATACCCCAATGGACCAACTCAACAGTACTGCATTTTCAAACCATACTTTTCATATTTTTTCTTTACACTGTCCTTTTTCCCTCTCAGAAAAGAGCCTGCTTCTAGTCTGAATGAAGAACTCTATTACCATGCAAACCATTTTTCAGGCTGAAGTTCTTAATCACTTCAGTAGCTGCACTAAGTATAAAACAGAAGATCAAAGTGAGAGAGCCAGCAGAGCAAGCTAGAGCAGTACATCTGAGTTCAGTTCAAAGGGATGGTGCTACAAGCTTTCGACCAACCCACTCAGAAAAGCAGCGTTCCTGCCCTACAACCATAACGCTACAGTGAAATATTTTAACAAGCACCTGAGGCAATTTCAGAAGGTGTTCAGCTACATCAGAATGGACTGGTGAGAGCCAGAACACACGCTGAAAGACTTCTACATTGAACGGGACTCATAGGGATTTGCTTTGCAAAGGTACAAGACTACGCTTCTTTCAATAAAAGAATAAAAGAAAAAAAGGAAAAGAGGAAGAAACAATAGAAAATAAATGTGGAACAATGCTATTTTATGCTTTCTCTTGCTCCGAGGCAAAATCAACTGCATCAGCGTCAGCCTGACTGGTAGGATGCTGACAGTAATGCTAGTCAACTTTCGTGAATAAGTCCACAGGCAGCTGTGCTCATGCACAGCTAATTTCTTACTCCAACAAGGAAAAAATCACCTCACCTGTAACTGAATGTGTTCAGTTTTAGCTTTTAGAACTTATGCTTTCTCTTGATGAATAAAGCAGCAGTCTGTATTTTGTTATCAACTACTTATATCGTTATTTGGATAAACCAAAAAGTTGGAGACTAATTTCCTGCTATGTATGTTGTCAGGAGGACAAGCATTCTTGTAGTTCTTTGTATGCTATCTCCTTCTCCAATATCCTTTCTGAAACGAGGCTGCATCTTTCCAGTATTGCTCTACAATCCCACAAACCAAGGGCAATTTCCCATTCTCATTCAAGTCAGTGACCTCCCTGCCATTCTTGGCATACCTGAAGAGAGCAAAAAATAGATATATTCTATATATTCTAGCCACAAGTTAGTAACAGGAATAGATGTTTTGTTATTACCTTTTCACACACCACCACCACCTGTAAGTCTTTCTATATGTGTTATGGCTCCAGCAGAATTAAGTAATGAGCTTGATGCACAAATTAACTGAGAGGTGCATTAGTTGGTATTTTTCAGGTCAGCCTGACCTTTTGCAGAGACATGATGCTCAACCTGATGTCAGCCCTTGAAAAAGCAGTGCAGCGTTGTCACCTGTAGCATACTGGTTTGAAGAAATCTTCCCTTTTAAAGTCCATGACTCAGACACTTAACCTTGCTTCCTCTCAAGAGAAAACCACTCATTATTGCCACTTGTACAGCTTAAATCTGATGCACAGAGCAGCACAGTTCCCTTGTATCTGTGGTGAGCAGTGCTCAAAGTGACTCAGTGACACAGAGGGATAGCAAACTGCTGTGAGCAGAATGAGCAGAACTCACCTGGGAAAGCATGAAAGAAAGGCTTGGAGGCTAATATTGTGTCAATCTCTGGGACACCACTTAGCGAAACTGTGAAGCCACCAGCTCCTCAGCCTAAACAATGCTCTTGGTGCAAGCGGCATCACTCCCTTTCAAGACTTGTGCCCATCACAGTTGCTATTAGACAAGATGTCTCTCTGGGTCATCCTTTGCCTCCCTCAGTCAAGTGTTAGAGTGGTTCCCTGATGGCATCTGAGGCCACACTGAACGACTCCTGCCATTAAAGGGAAGGGAAGCAGAAAATGAAGCCTGCGCTTTCTCCCTCCTTCCTCTCTCTCCAGTTTCTTTTATTCTCCTGTACTTTCTTGGGCTCACTGTGGCTTCCCAGTTGGAAATTTCCCTTCCCCATTGCCTGGCATGAATTGAGTCCGCTCGCCTCTGAAATAGAAACAAAATTAACTTCTCAAGATTTTAGGGATTATTTGGAGCTCTTGAGACCATAGAAAATATCCTTTTCTGAAACAGGGCTTCCAAGTTCCTGAGCCCTCCTCTGGGAACAGTAAATGCCTTAAAGTCTGGATACAATTGTCAGAGCTAACTAAATCTGACTGTCAGCTAAATGCTCTCCACTGATCTGGAGATGCATGAGTATAACATAAAAATGAAGTATTTTTTGTGCTTCTCTTATTTGCCTCCTCAGGGAAGAAGCAGAATGGCCAGTTCAGTTCAGTTTCACAGGACACGTATGAATACGTCATCAACTTTTGCTGAAAGGCACATATCACAGGGGGCTTTCAGGTCTCTCTAATGCTGAAGTTACTGATAAATCATCTTATGTGAGATGAATCCTAAAATGAAAGTGGAATGACTTGTGGCTTCTTATGGAAGGCACTATCCAGCTCTTTACAGCCAGCCTGCCACTGAACATCTTCCCCAGGCAGACCCTACATCACAGCCTGTGATTTCCTCAAGGCACTTTTGTCAGAAGATTTTTCCTGAGGGATTTGTAGGTACAATTTAACTGCATATCTACATATGAACAACACCTGCTTGTCAGACTCCAGCTGCAAACACAGCTTGTTGGTGCAAAAGGTGGGCAAAATATTAAAAAGAGGGCACTACACCCACATGCAAATTACAAACACAATCCTCAGCACCCAACCCAAATTAACCCATGGCATCAGCTGGCTACTCTCCATTGTGCTGCTGTTGCTACATCAATAGCAGCTGAGTGAAGAAGAGGTCTGAATAAATCATTTTCTGACTTCAGAAAAGGTAATTAAGATCATACTACAGAATAATCTTATTTGCTAGGAATTATTGCTTGTGGGAGGTGCCAAGTGCACTGTATGTTTGCTTTCATTTATAGCTGCAATGCCGATGAGCAAAAAGTAGCAATGTAAATTTTGAGCTACAACATGAAGGTGTGGAAATAACTCAGATTTTCTTTCTCACACAGCATAGTTTCAAAATGTAAGGTTTCAGCTTTTCAGAGAAACTTGAAGAATGAAAGTGATACCTATGTTTTTAAAATAAAATACTAAAAAAAAACAAAAAACATTTCAGTGGTGTTTGAATCAAATAGGGGCAGTAAATAAACATTTGAATGTATAATTGAAATTCTGGCATCTTCATTTTTTCAGTCCCATCTACACAGATATGACTGTGCTGATTGCATCTTGTTTCAGCAGCACAAGCAGCATTCAGTGAAAACTACCTCCTTTTAGACATGCAAAGTATGTATCACATGCTCAGACTGTGTTTTGGTTTATTTTAAAACAGATTTTGGGGGGATGAATGTCTTCTGGATAAAGCTTATCTCCAGGCAGATTCCAGCAGAAGCCATAAATAGAAGTTTAATGATGTTTTAATATTTAGTTGGCCCAGTAATACGTTCATGTGGCAACCAGTTTTATTACTATTCACAGTAACTAATGAATCAACACACTCTGGAATAGAGCTCTATAGTGAGTCGTTATCCTAGTAATTCAGACAATGCCTTTAGCTGTACTAGTCACAGAGAACATATGCAACATCGTGTGATCTGTGTGGCTCACCTTGCCTTGCCCAAACTACAAAAGAGTAACTACAGTGAGCAGCGGAGCATGATGCCAAGATCCCTATGCATGTGCTAGCAGGGCTCCTTCAAGCTGGAAGGAGATAGCTTCAGAATAGGTAATGTGAATACATGGCTTCAGGGACCTGCACTAGCTTTGTTTCGTGATGTTTTACTTTGCCATATCGACACAGCCAACTGCTTGAAGGCAGCTTAGGGATTTCTTACACGATGCTTCACTGTGCCATGGAATCATGACTGTACTGTGTACTATGACTCAAAAAGAGCAAGGAGAGAATATTTGCACTGACATTTTATTTCCAATGGTTATGTTAATTTATAAACACACACACACACATATATAAAATACCTTAAACCTGGCCATTTAAATGTCAAAATCTAAAGCAAGCAATTAAGATACATCAATGTCACAAATTCCTGATATGATAACATACATACATTTCTTATTTAGAAGTGTATATACCTGTAAATTGTTGCTTATTTCACCTTTGAGAAAATTCACAGGTTATCATCTGCTTTAAGATTAAGTAAGTGGGCTTTCCAGAGATGTTTTCCATTCATGGCTTAACAACAGCAGCTCTGATTTTTGTAGGTACAGTAGGACAGACTCATCGGTTTTGTCAGACATCACTTAGTTACGAATTACAGAGCTCCATACTGACTACTTACAGTGGCAGATTGAAGACAGTGACTTTTCCTGTTCCCAAGAAATGCACTGTTCCTCTGAGAAGATCATGAAGAGCGTCTGGATTTTTAAAGGGAAGCAGCAAGTATATAGGAGAGAATCATTACCAGAAGACAATTGCCTTGTGCAATTTCCTCAACTCAGAAGTCTTCCAATACTCAGTAAAGACATGCAACAAATAAGTCATTCTCTCAAGCATTAGATGTACTTAATCTGCGCTTTTAATTAAAACTAGATGAAGTTCAAAGCTGAAGGTTCACTTCTCATTCAGTATTACCTTGTACATAGATTTGAATCTGAAATCACCTGTGTTTTCCACACACGAAGAGGATTTATATCCTAGAAGGGCTCTAGTGTTTTAGTTTCAGCTAGAATGGAATTGTTTTCTTCAGCGTGTCTGGTATAATACCATGTTTTGGATCTAAGAGAAAAACAATGTTCATAACACACCGATGTTTATAGTTGCTGCTTAGCAGTGTTGTACAGAGCCAAGGTCATTCTCAGTGAAGGGCCCAAGGAGCTGGGAGGGAACAGAATTAGGACAGCTGACTTAAGCTGGTCAGAGGGATATTCCATACCATATGTCAGCATGCAGAAGGAGTTTCAAAGGGGTTGGGAGTTCCTCTGGCTCTCTTCCACTGCTCAGGAGGCTAGCTGGGCATCAGTAGGGGGGTGGTGAGCAATTTTACATCACTTATAATGTACATTCATATAGGTATATATAAACATAGTCATAACTATTATCCTTTTCCTTTTATCTCAATCCATAAGTTCTAGTTTGTTCTTTTGTATCCTCTCTCCCATCCCACTGGGAAGCAGGGGAGTGAGTGAATGACTGTGTGGTGCTCAGCCACCTGCTGTTAAACCACAGCATTCTAGTTCTGGAATACAGCCTTGTAGTAATCTCAAAGATTTCATGAAATCCAAGTTACTCACTTCCTAAGTACCCTCCTGCTCAGCAATACTCAGTTCAAGCCACACAGGAGCAGCAGATAGGATGCAGTGATGTTAATCCACCAGGAAGTGTGCTCTATTTTTTTTTTTTTTAACAATATTAAGGGCACACTTAACTGTTCAAAGAGTGGAAAAGTTAAATTTTATGTCTTACACTGACAACTTTGAAGATGGTTTCATGAGTATTAGTGCATCATCTTTGCACAGTTGATTTTTGTATTAAATGTGTAGCATGCCTGTTGCAGGTCATGTGTTTGTCTGGTTTAAGTGGCATTGTTGAGGACTTTGTAGAAGAGAGGATCAGTTCCTTCCAGTTCTGGAATTCCTATTTAATCTAATGCTGATAGGAAACATGGCTTTGAGAATCAGGACTTTGGAGAACTTTGTTTTCCTGTCTTGTTTTTAAATATAACAGTAAGATTTTACATAGCATTTGTCTGGCTTTTTTGGTTGTTTTTTTTCCAGCCCAATCTACTGTTGTTTTATATAGTATAGTTCACCTAAGTGCATCCATTAAATAAAACAATTTGTATTTCAAAACAAAAATAAAAACCAGCACAAAAAACAAGAAACAAAAAAGAACAACAATAACAACAAACCTGCCAGTTGAAACCACAACAGGGGTATAATTCCTGTCTCACAACCTGACATGCCTAAATGAAGACTGCTGGTCTAGCCTTGTATAACCAAGTTACTTTGCCAGTGATAGAGCCTTTCAGAAGGAAAATCATTCACCCTATCTGAGGTGCCCACCTTGGGACAGAATGACTCGCTTTTGAGAGGAAAAAAAAATGACTGGTTAAAATCTATTGTTTAAAACTGGGAAAGATAAATCCTACCCCAACTGTTTACAGACAGCGAGGAGTCATTTATGTCTTAAGCTATAATCAACATCAACAGTCAACCATGACCAACAATCTGTGACTGCAAGATAAAGTGAAGCTGGGCAAAATGTGATCATGAGGTAAGAATGAAGTGACATATGAGCAAATTACAAACAAAGATTTCTGCATCTAATTTTTTTTAAAGGAAATAATGATTTCTGATGATTAAGTAGTGGGGTAGGGAAAGGTGGGGGGAGAGGGAAAACATTAGCTGGGCTTTTTTGGACTAAACTATGCTGCAGATTTAGGTTGTCTAGGGTTCATCTTTTTGGCACTCAAAAGTTAAATTACTCAAGAAAGAAGAATCATGGGTAAAATGAAAAGGTACTGAGGTAACATCCTTGGAGGCAATAATGGCAATCAGACACCAACATGAGACCCCCTTTGCCACCTGCTCTGATGGAGAACACGCTTATCCTGCTGACAGAGAAAATCCAAATTATGACAGCATGACAAGGCCTTTGACCACATCAATAGGTTGGGTTGCAATTGCTGTTCATTTTCCTTTCAGTAAGATAGCTTCTCACCAGCTTCCTGGCAGACAATCAAAACACTGTGTAAATGATGCTTCAAGGGACAGATCTGAGTCAACCAGGAGCTTATGGGAGGAAAAAATAAAACCAATCAACTCATTTGTTCATCAGTGGGGAAGGGAGAAACACTCCTCTGCTGATCCATATAGATATCACACTTCTTTATATAGAGAAATTCTATTCCTATCTTTCATAATTCTTGTCCTTCATAAGACAAGTGCTTATGGGATAAGATTTCTACCAATTAGTTTCAGCCCTCAAGCTACTTGTTGTTGGGTTGTTGTTTTCAAGTTTGAGCCAAACAGTGCAAAATATTTTGTTGCCTAGATATTTTTTCCCCCCTCTGAGAAGGAGCCAGATATAGCAGCTGGGGCCCTGCCCTGAAGGTCACTTAACATGAACTCTCCTCAGTACTAAAATCTGATGGCTAACAGTAACGGTTTGGACTTTACTGACCAACTGTTACATAGCACTTCCTCTGAGCTGCAAGCAATTTAGAATTCAAAAATACACGCAAGTTGTCTCAGTTATCTTTCCAGAAAAAAATTACTTTTAAAGACTTCCTTTTACTTGTTGCAACCTGTCTTTTCACATTGCTGTTGAGATCTGGTTTGCAAAACAGGAAAAAACAAGCAAACAAAAACAAAATGAGCAAGGAAAAGGAAAAGTTATTGAGAAGGAAGTTTATCATTTTTATAGTTTTAAACAAAACTTGGTCAAAATTTAAAACACAGGAAAGTATTAGTTATTTCCATGTTCAACTTCATCACTTCTCTATATTTCTTCATGGCTAAGTGTCATGGTTTAGCCTGGCTTGTGGCTCAGCACCCCTCAGTTGTTTATTCATCCCCCCCCCCCCCCCCCCCCCCGCCTCTTCCCAGTGGGATGGAGGAGAGAATACAAAAAACAAAAACAAATAAAACTCATGGATTGAGATAAAACTATACTTGATAGAGAAAAGGAAAAGGATAATAGTTATGACTGCATATATATATACACATCATGTATATATATACATACACAAATGTATATTACAAGTCATGAGCAAGCAATTGCTCACCACCCCCTGACCAATGCCCAGCTAGCCTCCTGAGCAGTGGAAGAGAGCCAGAGGAACTCCCACACCCTTCAAAACTCCTTCTGCATGCTGCCATATGGTATGGAATATCCCTTTGGCCAGTTTAAGTCAGCTGTCCTAATTTTGTTCCCTCCCAGCTCCCTTGGGCCCTTCACCGAGAAGGGCCTTGGCCCTGTACAACACTGCTTAGCAGCAACTATAAACAATGTGTTATCAACATTGTTCTTTTCCTAGATCCAAAACATGGCATCATACCAGACACGCTGAAGAAAACACTTCCATCCCAGCTGAAACTAAGACACTATGGCTTAGCTTATGCTATGTTTTAGCCTCCCTTTTAGGCCAATTTTCCAGATCATAAATGACACTTCAGAATTAGGCCTCATCCAAATTTTCTCCCTCCTTTCACCATTTCAATTTGACCTAAAAGTACTGTTAGTTGAAAGTGCTCTAAAAAAGGTTTAATCACAGAGCAATTGGCATTATATGCTTTAAGTGTAAGATTAAGTTCTTTCAGATTTCATCCCTGAAAGGAAACAGCAACTTCATCTGTTGGAAAATAAACCTTTCAACGCATCTTGGAGCTGTAACACCTAAAAGTCTGGACTGACGCTGTTCTGGATAGGCAAAATCCAGCTCGACATTTAACATTTTTAATTATTTCTTGCTCACACCCCACAGCTCTAATAATTATTTTGAGGCTTTGAATAGCAGCTACAACTTCCACCCAGGTTGAAAAACAGCCATTTATTCAAATAGCTTTGCACATGAGAATTTATCTAGTGCCTCATACAAATTTAGTTCTCACTGTATCACTGCTTAATTTCCTTAATAGCTTCTTATGATGGATTCGCCAATGAAATTAAAGTTAAGAACTTCAGAGCAGGTTTTGTTCCTAATTTTGTAAAAGACTCTGTGGTGTATAGGTGATCCATGATTGAAATCAATGATAAAAGAAACACAAATCTGATTTCCTGATAGTCTGATTTTTATTATTTTCTAATCTAGATATCTGATTTAAATCCTAGTCCTCAATACTCTGAATGTTGACAAGTTGGTAGGTGTTAAGATCTCTACAGCCGAGCTTGGGATCCAAAGAGGCAGTAAACTGTGTTCCCTAAGCACTACGCCTATACATAGAATCATAGAATCTTTGAGGTTGGAGAAGACCTCTAAGATCATCTAGTCCAACTGTCCACCCATCACCATAATTGTCTGCTAAGGCATCTTTCTAAGTAAGTACCACATCTACACATTTCTTCAACACCTTCTTTCTAGGGATGGTGACTTTACCACATCCCTGGGCAGCCTGCTCTAGTGCCCAACCATTCTCTCTTTGAACCAGAATTCCTTTTAAATACTTCCAGGAATATTGGCTCAACTACTTCTCTGGGCTGCCTGTTTCCATGTTTCACAAACCTTCAGTGAATAAATTTTTCTTAATATCCAACCTAAACTTTTCCTGGTACACCTTGAGGCTATCTCTTCTTTCTCCATTTCTTGTTTTTTGGAAGAAGAGACTAATACCCACCTTGCTACAACGCCCTTTGTGGTAGTGGTAGAGCTCATCAAATTCAGAGGATCTGCTTGCATTCTGGCCATCCATTTATGCCATCCCTTCAACATATTTGAGCTTAAGCCATTTTTGAAGCCAGATTGTGATTGATTCAGCTTCTGCTGAAAGTCAGCACAGACTCTTCACATTTGTCTCCTTTGGTTGTAGGAGCATCTTGGGAGAGATTGGATTTACAAACTGTGATTCTCTAACATGTCACAGATATTTTTCTTCAACAAGCAAAAGAAAAGGACAATAGGGGGTCAGAAGATCTTCAGGATTCAGAGACAAAAGTTCTCTTTGTACAGAAAATACTTTCAACTTCTATTTCTTCTACAGAAAATCTCCTACTTGTGTTAAATGTACTCAAATGTACTGGTGAATTGTTTTATCAGAGATGAACCTCTTGACCTTTGAAGTTACAAATAACTGAATCTTGCAATTAGTGAAGACAGTACCAGCTCACCTACAACTGTTTTATAGCACACATCAGATAAAAGTATTTTTAGATCAAACTGAAATTGCAGTGAAAGACTGAAGCTGACCAGAATCATAATGCAATGGAAAACCTCACATGGACACCTGTTTTGAAATAATTCCTGGCTCAAGTGGCAGATCAAAGGGTGTCAGCTAGTTCTGATAAGCTCTGATAAGCCCTTGGATATTTTGCAGATCCCAAACTCCTTAACATGAGAGTCACACTAATCAAAGTTTCTCTAGGGTCTCCTGAAAGTAACTGATGAAATTTCACAGCATGTAAAAGGGGATAGTTTGGGAATGAGCTTTGCATTCCTTTCCCCAGGTCTGCAAGCTCCTTCTCACAGGCTCATCTCATAATTACTCAGGGAAATAAATTTAAGAGCAACTTGAATTGTTTCTCTTCATTTGAGTTTCTCTCAGTTTTCTATTACTTTACCCAATAATTAGTTAGAATACATGTAGACATGGATAGCTAGAATAAGTAAAATTTATCTGTGAAGTAATTATTTTCTCTCTCTTCCTGTCACATATAAATATATTATTTATTTCCTTCCTGATGACAGGGCTGACTAGTGTTGTGATCAGCCACACTGTCAATATTGACAATGAAAATTCCCTTTCGTAGCTCAGAAGAACCTTAAATTCCCCCAAGAAACTGGCAGGCTCTCCTTGTCCGTTACTTATCATGAAGGCTGAAAGGCTGATTTAAAATTAAGCAGGGGCATTCTGAAATGGAAAAATTCTCACTTAATGGGGAATAAGTCAAGACTACAGAGTGCATATTCTCTTTCCTCCTTCAGTTTTAATAAGGATTAAAAAGTCTATGGCAGATATTTCAGGATTACTTTCATTTCCATACATAATATGAGAGTTTAGCTTTTTCGTATTGGTCTCAGTAATAACAGAGAATTAAATACTGGAAATAAAATTGTTGAAAGGTAAAAAGTCTCAGCAGAAAAAAAAAAGCAATCATTGCCCTAAATTTTTTGATCCCCATAAACAAATGCATATCAAAAGTTTAGACGGGAACTAACAAATTAAAACAACACCATAACAAAATCAACAACAATAAAAAACACATTCCTTCCTTCCTCCTCTCCCCCCCATCTCCAAAATAGTATCCACATCCTATCATCTCACAAGCATATTTTCATTTGATTCTGAGAGCCTTGCTTGTGGTGCAAAGGGCAAGCAGAAGAGGTGTCAAGAAGCAGAAGCTCTTGTCTTCCCACGGTAAGTTTTTGTTGGTCAGAGCCTGAGGATTTGTTGCTCTTCACATTTCTCAGAACTAAGCACACATTGCCTTTCAATAACATCTGGTGCTTTCTAAAGAAGGAAGAAACCATGAAATAGAACCAAGTTCAATCATCTCAACACAAATTCAGATTTTACTTACAAAGACATCCAGATAAAGGTGGCAGGGAGAGAGAAGTTGTTACGTTTTCTGTTGCTGTTATAACAAATTCTGCTTGGCCTTTAGTGTTTTTCACAGTACAGGTGCCCAGAGAAACATTTAAGAACCCCAAGTCTGGGCCACAGCCTTGGAGTAGCAAGAAGCAATGCTGAATTCCAGTAGCTGTAATGTGAACCAATAACAGCCACAAGCCCATCTCTGCTCAGCTAAAACAAAATGGAAGTGCTGAGCAGAGAAAAAGAGAATGGGAAAAAATAAAAGCTTGGAAACAATAGTCTATAGTTGTATAAGGAATTACTATAAACTTGTGGAGTAATATTTCATTTTAGACAGTCTTCATGACTGGCTACAACTGTCATTTGCTGACAGCACCTTAATAAACTCTAGGAGAGGACAGTTCTGTCAGTGACATTAAAGTTTACCTCCAAGTGCTTTTAAACTGCCACAGTTACCCAAAAGACCCACAGTAAGAACTATTTTCTCACTGATCTCTTTAACAAGTTTAAAGCTGTCCCCTAGATCAGACTTATGTGATCTCAGAGATTAGATGCCAGAAGAGGTCCATGTTTCTGAAGTGTCTATTCGAAAACACAAGTGACACCGTGTACCCCAGATGTGTCCCTGTCAGACATGATACGTATACATTTTGTGGGTAAGACTCATTCAAAGGGTGGGAATTACATTAAGACACAGAAATAACTCACAGGAACATCACAAGTGAATTTCAGTGGGATGAATGTCCAGAAGCAGCTAGAAGCAGAACTCTTTGGTCCTTTTAAAGACATAGAGGGTTCCAAACATGCCTGGGACACCTTCACACTTGAAGGCATTCAGTAAACTTGTTTGTCATGGTGAGGCCAGGCACAGCAGATTTGTGTATCCAATGATGTGCTTTGATGCAGGATACTGAATCAAATTCAGAAGTGAGTCTACCCCACTATGACAAGTTCCATATTCCTCTACATTTATCATTTTAATAAGTGAGATTAACTTCTCAAAGCAAGTTGTCTAGAATTTATCATGATGACTGATGATGCTTCTGTTGATTTCAGAATAAATTTTGCATTTAAAAAGCATTTTATAGTCTGATGTGAAAACTCTGGAGTTATATATTTACCTACATAGCCACAGCTACTCTTTAGGCAGCCCAAGAACTGAGGCTAGTTTCTTAATAACAATAGTTATTTTGAAAATATGTCCCTGTATTTGTGGACAAACCAGATCTACTACCTAGGTCATCTTCATGGAGCAAGTCATACTCGTGAAGTTCAAGTTGGTTCAAGCCTTTCTTAGAATAAAAGGAAGGATGGAGGAAAGCTTCAGAGTTAACCTTTCCAGGAAAAAAGGAAAAAGATTTTTATTTTATAGAACTTCCATTACAAGAACACAGAATATATCCTAATGCTTTCAAATATTAAAATCCAACTTACTCTTACGCATTAAGGTTTCACTCCTTAATGATCGCACCACCTATGTTTTATACAATTTTAATTTTTATTTTCAGTAAGGTAGTATTAAAACAGTTTACAGTCACAGAAATCAATTTTAAGAATATTGCACTGAACTCAAAAGGTGAAGACTGAGAAACAAAGAGGAGGCCATGAGACTGTGGAGGAAGATACCTGAAGTAGGAAAGAGTAGAATCCAGCCAGCATAAAAACACAAGTAATAATTAATATTTACACAGCTGAGGTGGATTCCCTTGTACACTCTCTTAATTGTAAATTAACCTGTAAAGCAGGAATTTAGATGATACACTGCTGATCTCATTTGGCCTAAAAAATCCCAATACAGCTAGATAACAACTCCCAGATTGCTCATTATAGTTGATGCTGGCAAAAGCTTAAGCTCTGAAAAACCCAAACAAGACACACTTGCCACAGGTGTTTATCTATCATATGTTCCCAGTAAAAATACCATTAACCTAAATGCTAGCAGGAGAAGTCTGTTTGGAAGCTTCCAGAACATTGGCTGTTTTCCTCAGGATGGACAATTTCCAGTTGAAAAATGTGTGGCCAGTCCTACTCAAAAATATTAACATGATTATATCATCAGTGTGAGATGCCTATTTCCCATGTAAAGATCCGATGTCCCTAGATCCTTCAATTAACCAATGAAGGCAGTATGAAAAGAAACTTGCTGCGGAAATCAAAAACAGACCTGGAAAAAAACAACTTGCTGACAGACTGATGAATAGAGGAGCTATTGAATGAACAGAGACTCTCAAGAAATAATTCGCCATCAAAACGTGGCTCCCCAGCAGCACCTCTCTGCTACAAGCCATGGCTCCCCAATGGAACCTCTCTACTATAGCTATTTATATCCCATGTTTCTGTAAGGCCAGATGTAGGAAACTGTAAATCTGACTTGAAGATCTTCTTCAGTCTAAGATCGCACTTCTTTAAAACAAAACAGACAAAAATAAAGGTTAGTAAATCATATGCTATAATGTTCTTAATTCATTGCTCCTTAGAAAGTTTAAACAAAAAATGTAAACCTGTAGTAAGCCACATCCTATACACAAAACACACCCTAAGTCAGAGAGGTAAAAGACCTACAGGTTTAATAGCTCCAGGGTTTTTAGTACCTAATGAAAGATGCTCCTGATCTCACCTTCAGAGTTTTGGACAGCTGGTACTGAAGGGCATCTTCATGGGACTAGAGCCAACCTTCCTAACCCTAGAGCGCCATTCTAGTCACTCAGGCACACTGCCTTCAAAAATTAGGTGTTATTTTTCTCTGCCAGCAGTCCTGACTTCTGCCTTGCCAACACATTATTCATGCCAATTTCCATTGCAAATTCATGATGGTATTGACTTTTTCCTATTATTAGTATAGAAACATTAAGGTAAAGCACAGACTACCCTAAATCCTTAATAGATTATTAAAGTCAGCAGCCATTCCATAGAATTTCTCAGATTATTTAGCCTCTTTTGTAAAGAAACAGCTAATATATGACCCAAACAATTACTGTATGTGAACTTTTGCAGATAGCCTGAAGGCAGCTGTAGAAGATAGGACAGAGTAACAATTTCCAAAGAGCAGCAGGCAGTCAAGCACTGTCTGCCAGGATAAAGCTTCTCTTAGTTCATTAGCATCAAGAGGGAATCAGTTAACAGGAATGCACTTTCACATACATTCAGCTTTTTAAAATGCCTTTGAGCTAGGGGATTTTCTCCTGGACATGATGTTGTGCTGCTAAAATAAATCTTTTCTTAGTAAGAGGGAAAGGTAAATTTTCCTTGTTAAGCATCAGTCCAATTGCACTGAGAACAGCCCTAAGAATCACCAATGGAAGAGTCGGAGTTTTGGTTTACCTCTGCTCAACACTTCCAAAATAGTTAATATAAATAAATAATGAATAAATTGAAAAGAACAGCAACAAGGGAAGGGCATGCAAGCAAATGGAAAGTGGAACATGGGAGACGATGGGAAGCATCATCACTTCAGACTTCAGTGTTTGTGATTTAGTATAATGGCTTATTTAAAACACAATCATTGAAGGGTTGTATGGAAAACTCACCATGTCATTTCCTTAACAGAGAAACTAAGTAACTAAAAATCAAGCAAACAAACAAACAAAAAAAACAGCTGTCTATAATCACATGATGCCAGACCTCAATAAACAAGTCCAACACTACAGTGATCCCTTCAAAAGAAAATTGAATGTCTTTTTATCCTCCTTGTGCAGCTTATCAGAGGTTCAAGAAAAACAGAAAGTTGAAAGCTAATGTTAGTCTGGTTTCAGTGAAAATCTGCAGGACAAAGAAGGGATTTCTGACATTGTCCTAGAAGAGCAGGCAGACAGTGCAGGTCAGAGAATACTAGCAAGGGCAAGAGAGACAAACATTGTTTCCCTTTGGGGCTATTTACTTCCTCTCCTACACACCTGTCATCTTCATAAGTAGGATCCAAGATGGAGGTGTCCCAATGAGAGCCAACCACAGTTGTATTTGCATCTAGAGATGCAGTTAGTGATCCAGAGGAGTGATGATAAAACACACTGAATCAGTTTCAAATCTGAGACTAAAATCCTTCTCCACTGTAACTGTTTCTACTCAATTAAGCTAAACTCCTGCAAGGTCAAGGGAAATTTTATTTATATATACACACATTGTAAACACTCATGGATATATACAGAGCATATGATTTCATCTCATTATGACCTGTTTCTAATGTGATATTTTATGATAACCACTGCACACATCTTCTTCAGAATGTATCGGTGGCATACTGTGATGGACACTGTCACAACCAGAACATAACATATTCATTGAAATTTCTTCTCTTCTACTTATTGTCCTCACAAAGTTGCACAATAGCTGTAGGCAATAAATAAATTATTCCTACTCCTTCAGTACTAATCAGCTGAAACATTATTTGTTTAACTATATTGATCTCTAACAAAAAAGCACTCAGAACTTAAAAGAAACAAAAAATCTGAAGAGATTTTTTCCAACAGCTTTAACTAACTAAAATAATGATGAATTCTTCAAACTTTGACAATTAAGCTTTTACCATTCCCTGCCAGGTATTTCTGGATAAATAAATCTTTATTTTTTCTGTCCAGAAGAGTCAAGTCAGTACAGGATCATTGCATACAAATGCCTACTTATAGCACATAAAGCTGCAAATTTAAATGATTAGCTTAGAATATTACTACAAAAGGGAGCCATGGGATACATCCTGCTATCAGCTACAGTGCTTTTAACCTGCAATGGATCTGAATGGAGCTCTAGTTTTACACAGGATTAACATAGGCAGAGTATGGCTCATTTTCTTGACCTCATTTCTCTAAAGCAAAACTACTATAGAGGGAAAGCTTAGGTGAGTGTCATGTATAACAAATTGAGAAGCCCCAAGGAGAAGGACTTAAGGGTGAAAAGCAGGTGAAAAAACTCAACCTGCGCTGGCAATGTATGCTTACAATCAGAAAACCATCTATAACTTGGACTGCATCAAAAGAAGTGTGACCAGCAGATTGAGAGAGGTGACTCTCCCCCCACTGTAGTTCGTGCTCATGAGACACTACCAGAAATACTGCATTCAGCTTTGGGGCCCCAGTGTAAGAAACCTGTTGGAGTGGTTCCAGAGGAGGAACACAGAGACCTGGAGCAACTCTCCTATGAAGACAGGCTGCAAAAATTGGGCCTATTTAGCCTAAGGAAGGGAAGGCTCTGGGAAAAGCTTGTAGTGGCCTTACAATGCTTAAAAAGAACTCTAGAGAGAGACTCTTTATTCAGGAGCAGAGCAGCAGGACAAGGTATAAGACCTTTAAACTGCTTGTGGCCAAGAAGGCTGATGGTATCCTGGGGTGCATTAAAAAGAACATGACCAGCAGGTCAAGGGAAGTGATACTGATGTTCACCTCTGGAAAAGATGGATGTCCATGAGGAGTCTAACCATCAGGAAATCTATACTGCTTCTTTGTCATGTATAGGTAGCAAGAAGAGAGTTGCGAGAAAGATTTGTTCAAGTCAAACATAAAAAGAGGGCTATCTGGCACCTAAACTTTTTCAAATCCTTGTCTCTGATTACAACAACCTAATATCCTTAACTTGTACACACAAATAACATGTATTTTGCAACAGCTGAGGGTAAGACCTGTTTTCCATCAAGAAAATGCTACAGTTATCTTGCTTTTCAGGTTTTGTCTTCTCTATGGTTGGTCATAGACTTACCCAAACCCACCCCATTTATTTACCTCCTTATTGACTGCTTTTCTTCCACAAGACGGTACATAAGAATGCCTCTATGTCTTTATACTAGACCCTGGTTAAAATATGACATTTTTACTACTTCAACTGGATTTAAATAATTTTAAGTCTTCTTGTATGGTTGCTAAATGTAGCTTCACAACATCACCTAGAAACCTTAGACTACAGAGATTACATGCCCGGTTCAGAACTTATTCAAGAGCAGCAATGCTAGTTGTACACCAACAGCAGCCCTAAGCAATTCAGTCCTAAAATCTGCTGCCCTTGTTGGAGAATATAATCAGCAGACATTCTAGCATCTCATAATAGCTTCAGTGGTCTCAGAGTGGTATATGCAACAGACAGATGCCTGAAGCCTGGAACGATGAGTACCAAGTGGAAGAGTAGATCTGTTTTTTTCCACTATTTGGACACCTCTGATGGGGAATTAATAAAAAAGGCTTTTATGCAGACTTCATTTGAGATTATTCTACTGTGGAAGCCTGCCTACCAAAAGCTTTGTTAAGAATACTATGAATTTTCTTTACAACACAGGCTAATGTCAAGATGAAGGGCTTAAAAGGAGAAAGACATTTTCTTACCTGGTTACATATTCATTCAGATTTAGATAGTTTAAAGTGGGGAGAAATTAATTCTGAATTCTTTTGCACACTTTCAAGGAAGAAAGAAACAATTATTATTTAAACTCAAGGCAGTAAAGCAGTGCAGGTGTGTTTAGAAGTTTCATAAACGATTATTATTTTTTTGTCAAGAGGGATCTAGAAAAGGCATCGTGGAAAAAAATCCCTATGAAAGAGCAGAACTGAACAATCTTTCATGATTTAGATTTTTCAGGCTTCTATACAATTAAAAAGATATTCAACAATAACAGTATAAATAAAGTTACTTCTATTTCCACACCAGGCTTTCCTGAAGTATCATGATTATTTTTCTCTTGTACTGCATCTCTGTTTCAACACAGTGCCTTACAGTGAAATTATTCTCTCATGGGGTCTCTATAACTGCTTTTGTTCTGCAGGGAACATCACAATGCTTCGATCATTTGCCTTTGTTCTATCACTCCCAGCAAAATTTAAAGAAGGAAAAATGTATATTTTAATAAAATTACTATGAATAAAGAAAATATTGATATGATTATCTGATATTTCATTTTCATTATATTGCATTATGTATCATTCATACATTTAAAAAATGATGTTGAAGTTTTCTTATTTAAACATAATTTGTACAAAAAGAAAGACACAGACAGACATTTTTAGTTCAAAGGTAAGACAGAATAAGACTTCTTTGCATATAAGGAATGTAGACATCCATAAGAAAACATGCACATGGGCAAGTAGATTTAGCTAATGGTATTATGAGTCCGTATTTGTAATACTGGATTAAAACCAACCATTATAATTTAGAAAAACTGTGCCTTTCTTTTTAAAGTATAGCAGGCTGATTTTAGTCAGTAAGTGTCATTATCACTGTGCCCTGAACCAGAACAGTCAGGAAGATCTAGTTTGCCCAAAGTTCTTTCAAGACCACACTTGTCATTCTGGGGATGGTCCAGACCAGGGAGCTTGGATCTGTTTGAAAAATGACTCCAACATTTCCTAGAACAACCCTAAACTGCAGGAGTGGCACCACCTGACCTGGTGCAGAGCAGCCTGTCATAGTTGCTTCACTTGTATTATAAGGTTGATACAGCAGAGTGCAATCCAAGATAGGTGAGTGTTAGTATCCGAGTAAAACTACATTTTGCTTAAAAATAAATAAATAAATAAATAAAATCAATAGATTTTGCGTGTTTTGCAAGCAGTCTCCTTTAACCTCTGAAAAGAGTTGTATTCATTGCACACATTTATCACTATCTGTACTGTTAACGCTCCAGGGCAAACACCATATAAACATGCTTATCATCCATTTGTTAATAAAGGTCATTACTATAAAATGATGCACTTGTGCTCCATTAAGCCATTAGTTAATGTTTCATCAACATTCTCTTACATGCACTTTTAAATCAAGTTGTTGAAAGCAGCTGCAATAAATTCCTAAACCACAAGTAGTCATAAAAACGTTTACACGCACCAAGCCTATTCCACTATTCCTGGTCTTTTAAATCATTCAGCTCATATTTCCCGATCCCTAGGAGGAAAACAAACAAACAAGACTGTTAGCGCTAAAGTATGCCCAATGGATACATGTCATTTAAGCTTTAAAATATTCTAATCCATTATATGGGCAACTTATATTTTATTTCTAATGGGCTCCAAGTGAATCTTAAAGAGATTGAATTCACTAGAGGCATCATCTGAATTAAAACATCAGAAGAATAGTAAGACTGAAAGTCACTGTGGTTCACATAAATCTTGGATAACAATATGGAAAAAGACCTTTATTTGGGACATGAATAGATAATGAGAACATTAGGAAAGCTTCCCTTGCCTGTGTTCAAACTGTCACTGAAAATATTTCCCAAACAGGATAAAAAGCCAAAAAAATCATTAAAATTGAAATTCAGTCTAAATGTTCTGTTTACTTTTAATTACAAAAGTTTTGCACTATAAAGACATATAGTCAACAATTAACCAGCTATAAAATTTATAAATGTTAGGTGGGAATAGGCAGATATAGTCCAAACATTGAGTTACAGATTTATAGCTATATTTAAATACTATAAACAAATGATATGGTGTTCAAGCCACCCAAGGAGTAGTTTGCAATTCAGTGCATTGTGCCTTAATCAATAAATAATCATGGACAGAGAAGGACATGATTCTCATGTGAACAGCCACTGCTGGATTCCAGGGAGCAGCTTTCCTTCATGGACACCAAACATGATTAAAAAAAGCACAAAACATGGAGAGTCACAGTGGGAATGTTTTACCCGGCTGCTTTGAGAGGAAGCTTTAACTGGCAGAAAAAGAAATGTAATAATTTATATTGTTTCCTGATAAGTTTTAATTTTCAGTTTGAAATGGATTTAAACTATTGGAGAAGAAAAATAAAAATGAATCCTCTGTTTTCCCTTACTACACTGTGCCGCTCTACACAGTGTCCCATAAACAGGCTACATTCAAACTAGGGAATAAAAACTCAAGGAATAATTTACTTTTATTGGGGGGTAAAGTAGTGGTATTTGACCACTGCATGTGTTTTGTGCTGCACCAATCTTTGTCTTCAAACACTTCAGTGCCAAAAAGGGGTTAACCTTGCCTCACTGGTGTTAAATAGAGATAAAGCAATCCTGGAAATGGAGAAATCACCTGTGCACCCAGGCACAGCCTTGAATATAACATTCTCTTAAATAGGAAAACAACTCCCAGAGCAAAATTTTCCCCAGGGGATTCCTATAGCAACCTCCCAGAAAGTTGTTCTGCTTATTTCATTCAACCCCGATCATTTGAAATAGATAGTTCTGCCTTCCTAGCAGGGTTGCCATGGCAGCCCTGAGCTCCCTGCAGTCCCAGAACCTACCCAGGAAGATGGGAAGTGCTTAAGGAGGTAACAGAGAGCACAACACAGGCTACTGCAGCATGTTTCCTCTCACTTTGCCAAGGCACCCACCGTAACAATACCCAAGCTTGCTTTGTGAAGGCACTGTGGAAACCCTACTCCAAGCCACAACTAGATTCAGCCATCAACCTCTTCTCTGCAAATGTTGGATGCACAGAGACAGCCTGGGAACAGCAGGATCAAATGCAACCACAGCAGCAGGCTGAAGGCACTGCACAGCACAGAAGTCCTCACCACACTGATGCTGGTGGCAAGGCTCCACTAAAGCTGCATTTCACCCGCAGCCCTGCTGGCAGTCATAGATGAGTGGTGGGAAGACTAAAGAGGGCTGGGGGCAGATGAATAGTTACCAACAGTTTCTCTCTGGGCCTCCCACGCAAAGAAGCAGCAAAGCTGCTGGAAGGAGACTCCATCTGCTCTTGGTAGGGAGCACAAACATAAACAACGCCGTATGGCCAATGTTATCCAAGGCAGCTGCTAGATCTAAAAGAATCCTGATATTACAGAATGCTGCAATCTGCATTTGAGCAGAAGATGATCCTAAAGAGATTCTAAAATTAGTTTTCAAGCTAATGTAAACCTGAATATTTTAATCAGTAAATATAGGAGAGGAAGATACTGCAGTGCTTGGGGAAAAAAGAAAGAAAGAAAAGCTGTGTTTGATATCACCATGTAGTAGTATTTTAGCAGAAAGGATTCACATAAGAATAAGTAGCAGAGGGCATTTCCCTCATGCACTTCAGATTCAGTATCATCACTCAATAATCTGTTTGCACAGGTTGTTTTGAATAGAGTTGCAAGGGCTCTGTGTGACGTTGTGAATATACAATCAGCTTTGTTAAGCTCCGAGCTTCCAAACAAGAGAAAAAAACAAAACAAAACAAAACACACAACACTGTGATACGCAAATACTGTATCCTCTAAACCACATTTACATTGCAGATGATGAGCAAGGAGAGAAAGTGACAATTCTTCCTGTGTTTCCTCATGAGGCAACAAAAGTCCTGTGCCGCAGCTCTCCCATAACTTGCAGACAACCATGCCAAATGCTGGGGCGACTGTTGACTCCAATCACAAAGAAGGATGCAAGAGCGAAAAAAGCCTTCAGATTAATGTTTTATATACGTACACACAAAAGACTCTTAAAACAAAGATTGCTTTTAGAAGCTATTTATGCTTCACAAAAGGCTGATAGATACTGCTTTGTGTTCTCCCATCCAGACAAACACAGCGTGTCAGTCTACAAACATCGCTTTGAAAGACCACATAACATAAGCTTTGATTTAGCAGACCAGTTAAGCATGTAAGAGCCCATAGGTACATACATAAGCAGTGAGTTTGTTTCTGAAGATGAAAAGGATATACAAGTGCTTTGCTGAACAACAGCTGTAGTGAATTCTTTTCAGAAACTGCTGCCTAATAAGAGCAGCGAGTGATCTTTTTCTCTCCATTTCACCCCCCACCTTGGTCAGGATCTATCACTTAGATTACAGCTTAGTTACCAGTATGTCTGTGACTGATTTAAACTTTTTGCTTTATATGACTAATTTGTACACAGCTTCTACTATTGTCCTTCTCTAAATGACACCAGTTATTCATTTATTTTTTCTCTCCACACATGGGAGGGGAGGAAATAAATTAATGGTTGCAATCTTCTGGCTTTATGACCTATTCCTTAACTGTAGTTATCAGAAAGGGTTGTGAAAATAACTACTCAGGCCACGGGTGGTTCGAAACAACTTTGCTCTAACTGTGGTTAGACACGTGCCGTGGGTGTTCTCCAGCTAAAGGATTTTTCTTCTTCCAAACGGTATGATTGAAGCCCATGGGCAAGCAAAGACCAGTTACTGTTACTGAACAGTAACCATTAAGGAAGCATCATTGTTTCTATTCTCACAACATAAGATGACAGTAAAATAAGGTTTTCTACACAGTACATCCTGTCCTGGCATGCATGACATGCTCTTGGATGGTCTAAGCAATGTACAGAATCTGCAAGGGCTGCAGTACAGGTTTGCTGACTTACAAGGGAGGGGGGTTGGAGTATATCACAGTGATGATTTTAGACTCACATGTCCACAGCTTTATGTGAATATTTGTTCCCATTACGGATAATTCATATACATATACATATATATATATATATATATATATATATATATATAAAATTCTATTATATATATTATTTATATATACCATTATATTATATATTTAATTAAAACACAGATTTAAGGTAAATAGGAGCTTTCACCACCATCCTGTTAGACATTTCTGATCAAATTTTGCCCCAGAACTGCTGCATCCAAGTACAGATCTACTTAGGAGATGGGTTTCACTTGCACATTAGTAGTTTGTTTTGAGGTATTTTTTGTTGGAAGTATTCTGTATCAGTACTGCTTTCTCACCTTCTTCCTTTCCCAGGTTTGTGATTTTCTTTCTTCACTGTAAAGACTAAGGATAGCAATGCAGTTTCTTATGTTCTTTTTCATTTTCTCCCTAGAAATTACCAGGTGAATTTCAGTAATTCACCATGTGAAATCCTCGCAAGTTTTTATTTTTGGTACTGACCACTCTAGTACAAGAACGTTTACTCAGGCACAATCAAGAAAAAGCAGGTGATTATACATCTGCAATGGAAATATCTGCTCATGCGCTGACACAATACAATTTAAGGATGTATTGAGAGTGATTCGTGACTCAGGGTCACACACATTACAGTAGTGCAGCTGGTGAAATGCAAGGGCTAAAGCTACACTATGAGACCAGAAGGGAAATGTTCGCAATAAAAGACAGAAAGAAAAACTGGCAGACAAGTCATTGTGTTGTCTGATTTGGATTCCTAGGAGCATTATAAATGGAATCGGCACTAACAGAAGTAGCAGACATTTCATTATCTACAGACACCAGAATCAGAAAAGGAAGGTATATTTGGAAAGAAACCAACAATTAATCAGTTCTCCCAATTTAGACAGAGCCTTTGAAAAACAAAACAAAACAAAAAAAAAACAAAATCAAAAACACAAACCTAATGAGAAGAAGAATGAACTTTTGAAAGAGACAGCAAAGTTGACATTAATATCAACTGCCAAAACTGCTTTCTGAAGTTCTCTGACCCAATGAAGCAGCTCAGTTATGCCTCAATGTAAAATAATCCAGTCTTCCCCCAAACCACCTGTCATTCTGCTTCTAAGTTCATTAGCACAAGCAAGGGAAATCTGTGCTTCATTTCAGTGACACAAGCCTCTGCATGACTGAGAACCACCAGCAGATGCAAGAGGACAGGCTCATGGCTCCTAAAAGCTGTGCTAACTATTCACCACTGAACTGTTTACGCAGCTATGGTGCAAAAGGTCTTATTGAACTGCTTATAACTGCTTGAATATTTTTATAAGTTAAATAATCAGATGTCATCAAAGTGCAAACAAAGGAAATGATGGATGCTCTCACTAGACTTTGTGTCTTACCTTTCCCTTCCTCTCAAACCTCTTGAAAAATACCTGACGAGTTCTGATGTACAAATCTTCCTCCTCCCAGAGATGTCATCAAAAAGATTAAAACCCAAAGGTAACTGTCCAATTTTCTCTCTTTTAGATTATTAAAGCTGAGGCCGATTTTGGCTTCACTTGGTTTTGTGAAAAGATACTTTCAGGAAGCCTTGAGTGAGGGGTCTATCTAGAATATTCAGTAAGGGACTGATATTTTTGTTTCTTTCAATATCTTTCTTCACCTACAGTGATGACTTAGACGAATCTAAATGAATTCCCCAGGAATCATTCTGCATTCTCAAGCAGGCTTTATCTGGCAAGGCTACTGCATACCCTTTGCCTCCTGGACACAATTTTTTTTTTCCATCCTTTTATCCCAGGTCTGTTCTCCTAGCGAAACATGGGTGGACAAAAGATTGGTAAGTGTAGCCTAGTAGACCACAAATTCCCATCTGGGATGGGATATTGAAAAGAAAAGAAAATTGAAAATAAAGGATCATAGAAGTTTCATTCTCAGCACCCCATTTTGATACTTTTTCTCACCTTCACCCAGGACTGGAGCAAAGTTGTGGTGGGTCACTTTGGGGAACCAGGCTCCAGCCATATCAAGCAAAGACCTCTGAAGGACTTTCTCAGCACCAAGATGCTGAATCCCACTTTCATTGTGCTGGCTCCCACCTCACCTCTACTGCAGGCAACCGCAGGATGAGGAGTGCACAGTGCCTGAACTTCCCCCTTTTATATTCACAAAATTGCAAATAAAAATCACACATTCCCTTTGACTAGTTTGATGATAGTTGCAGAAATCTACAGTAAAGGCAAAGTAAAACACAAACACAGACCAGAGGTGACAACGTTTCAAACAACCACACCAGGAACACAAGTCTGAACCTACACAGTTTGCCCATCAACTGACAGCTTTCTGTGGAAGCTTTCAACCCATTTTGGTAAAGTGCAGTTTTTCATTCAGGAGAAGGCATACAGAATAACATGTTTACTTGCATATACCCACATCCTAAAATACGCGCATCAAATATTCAAGAGGATTTCCCAGAACAATCACGGTTCTTCTGCTTCTGTTCTGTGCCAGAGCACAGATGGCAAAATGATAATAGCATAGAGAAAGAAGGTCAAGCCTTGCATCAAGTTCAAGAACACACTTTTGCAACTGGTTGAAGTGATTTCTCTTTTCCACTTGAATTTGTTCATCCATGCTAAAGCTTATTAAACCATTAGACTTGAAATTAATATTATGAGATCTTTCGTACTTTAAATATTAGAACATCAATTCAATTAAATAATGACAGTCAATACAAAATCATAGAATATTCCTAGTTGGAAGAGACCCACAAAGGTCATCAAGTTTACCTCCTGGCTTTACATCTTCTTAAGGGAAGAAGAAAATAAAACTCTGTTTAATGACATAAACCTAAAATATATTTATATACATTCAGCCAGTTAATTTTTAACTAAAGACAAAATCTTCGCCCAGTTATCTTCTCTGTGAGTCGTATTGTTTTTTTTCCCTTCCATAAAGTAGATAATAGTTATAGAGGTAGTATATAAGGTTATAGAGAAAAAAAGTGAAAAGTGTAATTTTTGGTAACAGAGCCAAAGCCTTAGTGACACATCTCTAGGAACTCTTAGTCTGAAATTCTGTTAAGTGCTGATAAAGAATAGAAAGGATTGTATCCAGAAGAGATTTCTTAAGACATTATCAGACACTACAAAAGTGTAATAATAATAAGGAAAATATCTTGGCATTTTTTTCCACTTTTTTTTTTTTTTACTTAAACTAAATAAAATGCTGATTTCAGAAGATAAGAGTAGAGAATTATTTAAAAGCAACTAAAATTAATATTTTTGATACTTTTAAACCATGCATTATGTTGATATACTTTTATCTGCCCAAGTGAAAAAGCGGTGAAGAAATGAAAAACTGCTTACTCATAGCAAACATTATTTTCTTGCCCCTGGTACCTGTATACAATCACTTCACATTAGGCTTGTATAATTAAAGTCCTAGCCTCTCATTAATGTGCAAGTGGTAACTCCAGTGTTCAGATCCCCTGCAGAGATATTCAAATGAGGAAAACCAGGCACTTCTTAATTTCCTTCCTCAGAAGCACCTCATTTAAATAGTAAGTAGGGCATGCCCAAAGATGATGTCCTCAATTACAAAGCATTTAACATATATCAACAAATTCACGCTCAGAAAATGATTTGAGTCTACCAGTATAGAAGCTCTTTCTAACATAATTTATAGCAGCAGCTGCAAAGATATGCATTTAGGAGAGACGGTAGCATAGGTCCTTCAAGCTGAATGCACTTATTTGATCATTCACTGCAAAAACAAACATTTAATCCACTGAAGGATGGGGTTTTGCTTTACTCTTGCCAGCCATCGTTGAAACAGCTGGCACCTTCAATTATTTGCTCATACACAAATAAACGAAACTGCCACGCCATCAATTTGAAGACGTTTCTCCTGAGCCAGCCAAACTGTTCAAACATTTACTACTGGTGAGTATTTATGAGCCTTTTACATCCACTTCAGATTTAAGTTTGCTCATTATGGTAGTTGGAGTTGGCCTTAACACGTGTCTTCTAAGTACAGAGAATTAAATGAAGAGAAACTGTTATGAAAATTGCCATTATTAAATTGTGAATGAAAAATAAGGTGATACAGGGAAGGGAACAAGTTGGTCTGCAATCAATGGTGTAGCTTTTTAAAGTGTACTTTGTTAATCTTTCAGGATGGTATTTTTAAGTCCTGGATGCAGAATTGAGTAAATACCACCAACAAACTCTACAGCGATGACATAACTTACACTTATATCCACAATGAGCCTCCTCTAGTGGCAGAAAGCAAGTTTATGAGGCCAGAACAGTGGTGTTTAAAATCTATAAGACACTCTAAATTTACAGCCTAACCACAGTAATCATAGGTCCTTTCTGTGTTATACAGATGTAGTGCAAAATTTTCACTATCTGGACTCAGCTAATGCATTCAGGGTGCAGCTGAGCCCAGGCTTAAACCATTAGATCCAAATTCTTGCTCCTGCACCACCTGCTCTGACCTAGATCAAAGAGTCTGTTATTTAACCTTCATGCCTTAGCTATGTTGTGCACCAAAATAATCCAATTCCTAGAGAATCATAAAGAATTCTGCTGCCCTGTCCCTTTCCCCATACATCACTGTATTATCAAGTCTTAGCCTTGCAGAGGAGGGACTAATGTTACAGATGCACTGCTTCACACCAATTACATTCTAGACTCGTAGAGCGAAAACCCTGGAAGAATACTGTAAATTCCACTCATCATGCACTAAGATTTGAAAACAGCACAAGCCTCCATATGCTTTTCAGGGATCAGGGGAAATGAATCTGAATATCAGATCTCTTAATTTCTTTCGAGTAATCAGAGATGAGAATTATGTATTCATTCTGCAGCATTGCAATGTGCATTTTAATGCAGGGTAAATTAATTGTCTTAGCTAATTTTCTCCATTTACTTCACAATCTTGTTAATTAGGCAGATCTGTGCTGTAGTATGATCCTGTTTCCTTCAGAATAAATTTCCTTTGTTTTTAAAAGAACTCATTGAGCATATAAATACGTACAAGTATGCTGAGAAGTAAATCTAGACGTCCCTAGGGGGAAAAAAAAAAAGAAAACAAAAAACACACCACAACAAAAGGCAATATTTTATTTTTACCCTGTCACTGGCACAGCACAGACAGTATGGAAGGGGCTGCCTGCACCAGTACTGCATGGTGCCTCCTGCCTTCACATACATCTATCTCCCCACTTCATCTTCCAACCTGTAGATGGATTCAGACGCCCAGCATGGCCATTGCTTCTCCTGCCCTCTCCAGATGGGGAGGAGGAAGGAACTCTTTTTCCAAGCCTGTACCTCAGACAGGAGGGAAGGGGATGAGCCAAGTGCAGGCTCAGAGCCAGCAAGTGGGAGGTTTCTTGGAGGAGCCCAGTGCAACTGTGGATTTAACTGAGCAGCCTCCAGAACAACCTCCTGTAACCAAAGCCAGTTCCAAAGGCCTCACAGGTTTGTGCCTCAGCTTATGCCTGTGGTTCAGCTCCCACTACATCTAGGGCTTGAACCAGCGTACCCCACTTCTACAGGATCTGTACACGTTAATGCAAGAAACACTTTCAGGCCATATTTCTGCAGTACGCAATCTCTTCAAGTTTTTTTGTGGGGTTCTTTTTTTTTTCTTTTCATTTCAATAGGCAGCAGGAGATAATGATATTGCCTATAAATCTTAGCCTCCATTCAGAACAAAGACAAATAAAGATACAGACAAGTCAGCCCACCTTTAAGGACTAACTAGTCTTGCTAACCAGTCTTCAGGAAAAACTTTAAGAAAAAATAAAATGCCTGTTTTCTCCCCTCCCTTTTAACTGAAGAAAATGGAAAGAAACTGGCGAGAAAAGGGAAAAACAAACAAACAAACAAACAAAAAACCCCAAAACTTTAATGAACCCTTGTTAGTTTCTCTCTCTATGCTTGGCAAGCCTTACCTCACCTGCAAACAGCAATGTAAGAAAAAGAACACATAACAAAAATATAGCAGCTTCCCTAGCCAGCTCAGCAGCAACAGCAGCACCCAGAGGGCAGGGCAGTACTTCACAGTAGAGATGGCTCTCTGCAAACTGACTTCCTCAATCAACTAAGCTGAAGTATGCAAGCCCTAATTAAGGTGATGTAAGGGGTCTGCCACAGGCAAACCCAGCAAATCATTTTCCTTACAGAGAGGGTACAGCTGAAGTGAGGAACAATTGGGGTGATTCTACATAGAGCACATTCAGAAGTGTAACTCAAATGTTTGGAGCCTACCACCAAAAAGATCAGCTTTCTAACATTGTAAAGAGAAGCAAAAGAGGTTGCAAGGAAGTATTTCATGCTTGAGGAATGTTACACCTTCCTTTTGTATGCAGACATAGAAACACATGAGAATGCTGTAATGTACTGAAATATTAGTTTTGCGTATCTGAGCATATTGTTTTATGAAATTTTTTGCAGTTTATTTTCAGTTATAACTATTTTATAAGACCTAAATTTCATCGCATATTTATCTGAGTGTTGCTTTATACTGCAGTTGCAGCAAATCTCTGTGTTTAGGAGGGAAAAATTTTGCATTGTACAGCCGTTTAATTAGAGGTGGCACTGCCAGTTACAAAATCATAATTAAATAATTATAATATCATATGTTAAAACAGAATGAGTTGTCCTAGTTCTCCTATTTCTTAGGTCAGAAGTTAGTTAGGATTTGTTAGCTAGCTCTTAAAACCTGCTCCAGGAGGAGGGAGTAGCTATGCTACAAGTCCCATGTAGTGGATAAGCAAGCTGTTAAAAAAGCCATCCAGGGACAGACCATGAGCTGCAGCAACATGGAATGCATGCTGATATAGAATGACTTAGTGATAGGTATCAATATATTAGATTAAAGACCAATATATTAAAGTTTTAATATACATTATATAATATAATATTTTTATGCTTTAGTAGAAGGAATCAGTGTGTGCTAATTCTAAAACTTTCTATTTCAGCTTTTCTTTATATGTGAATGGCCTTGTTTTTTTCAATGACCCTGCTTCACAGAAGCACTGAAGTCACAATAATTACTTTTATCCATGCACCCACCAGGTGCAAGGGCTTTTTCTCAAGTTCCTCATAAACTGTTTTGAATTACAGTGCACCAAGACAGAAAGTTGTTCATTATGGCATAACAAGCAATGGAAATATGCCAAACTGTGGAAAAAACAGCTACATGTTGGCCAAAAGTCACTGCCATGAAGCTGAAGGAGAAATAAAGAGGAGCAAGCAGGTGGTTGAATGACCACCTTAGATGCAACTGGGCATGCCCAGGGGGACATTAGCCTATATTAATGAGTTCTTGGAAAATAATGAATATGTATGTTAATGTACTGCATATGTATGTATTAACATTTTAAATGCAGAACTTGAACTCTTAAAGCATGTACTTGATTTATTGAGTTGCCTGGTATGAGGAATAAAGAAATGCTGGCTTTTTAACACCACACTGAACTAGAGAGTTTTATCCTTAGATTTCATATGACAATTCAAGGGGTCTGTGCTTGAGGACAACATACATAAGTATCTGAAATGGGTGGAGGAAACACAGCCTAGACTGATCATCTATCTGATCTTGAGTATTTCAGGAGAAGATAGCAAGGCCAATATCTCTTCAGCCTGCTTCCACAGGAGCATGATAGTGACGTCACAGATCAGCCTGGGAGAGAAAGTTTCCCAGCCCCACATTGCTCCCGGCTCCATGGGGACTAAGAACAGTATAACTGTGCAGAAAGAGGCAGACCTTCATTGAATATCCCAAGACTTATCCTTTCACCTTAAAAATACAATTCTGAATCCAGTCAAATAATTCACTACCTCCTGCTTCAGTCTTTTGTTTCTAGGGGATGAGCTGGAAACAGGTTATAATAGCCATGAAGATTAAAATGATCTGAGGATTTAAAGTCTGAATAACAGCGGAGAATTTTATTCATATTAGTATTTCTCACCCAAAAGCTAGAAAATATCTTTGTAATGGTCTTCTGCAGCTTGTTGTGCATGCATATTTCTTAAAACCAGTTTGGTTTCTCAGTTATTTCTAAGATAGAATATCCTGAAACACACTGACTACCTCTCGCTGTTTTGCCTTTCTAATGGTACATCGTGTATGTATACAAAGGTTTTTGCTCCTCTCCAAAAGGATTCTTCTAAGTATTTCTGGCAGTTGGGTTGCATGAACTGAAATCTTAGCATGAAAAGATCATAAATTCCCTCTTTATTTGCCTAATGAAGACCTTGGTATATCCAAGTCCTACTTCAAAATTGCAGAGCCACAATAAGTTTATAGTAATACATAGATGCAGACAATGTATTCTATGCCAAACAAAACTTAATAGTCTGTTGTATAAAAATAGTCCCATTTAAAAAGATGTTAATAAACACCCAAATAACAAAAGCAGAATTAGACTTTACTGCATTCATCCTGAACAGGCCTAAATGCTTTAACCAATGAAATACTGGTAAAAGTGAAAAGGAAATGGAAGGGAGAGGGGGAGGGAAGGGAAGGGAAGGGAAGGGAAGGGAAGGGAAGGGAAGGGAAGGGAAGGGAAGGGAAGGGAAGGGAAGGGAAGGGAAGGGAAGGGAAGGGAAGGGAAGGGAAAACTCTGTAGCCATCTTATCCTTTCTTCTTTATGGAGAGAGACAGCTCATTTATCTGGACACAGAATTAGCAATTCCCTTTCTCATGTTCAAACTCTCCTGTAGACAGCCGTGCTGACCATTCCTGTTGTCCTTGTTTATGAAGAGCAAAGTAAGTGAGACTTGGATTTAAACATTGATTCTGATGCAACTGTGCCTCCTGAGGAAAGAGAAAAAAAATGAAGTCCCCATTTAGACCAGGGGGCGGGGTCAACATTAGTGTAGAATGCGTTGTCTCAATATTCTTACAATGGTGCCGTCCCATAGCCTTGGCCAGATGACTTTCCAGTTGCAGTTTCTAAGTCAAATGTCCGTATTGGTGGCTTTATCAATGGGTCATCTGCAGTCCAACAGAGAGATACCATTGATCTGTACATTCATGAAGACATATTAAAATGTAGAGGAGTCAGACAGAGGAAGCAAAATAAATAAAGATTTAGGAACAGTGAAGCAAAACAACTGCAAAATATAGAATAGACCCTTTTCAAATGTATTTAGTGTAACACAAGTGCCTTGGGACATAGTCCTGTTCAAAATGACAACAATGCTTACACTGTTAATACTGAATGTGTCCCTTCCCAGCCCCATTTGTCAGGAAGCAGGTTCAACCACTTTTCAGAGCTCAAGATACACATTCTGTACAAGCTTGTTTCATCCCCTGAAACCCATTAGAGTGTCAATATTTATGGTGGTTCCATGTATTTATGATCTCTAGCTCTATGGCAACCCAAGTAAAGTCATTGCATTGATGTGTGAATAAGTCATTCCATAATCATTGTAATTTTATTTCTGCAAGTAAAGTTTCTCATTATGCACTAATCAGACTTCTAATGCCTCAGCCCTTCCTTTTCTCCCCTCCTTAGGGAAGCCATACAGAATTATCAAATATACCACCTTCTTTTTTTAACGTGCTTATAAAAAGTCATCAGATAAGAGGCACTCTGGCATCTGAAAAATTATTAAGCTATTTACAGTGAATATAACCACAAATGAAGATGCTATTAATTTGATTAAAATCTATATTAAAAGTTCTATTTTTGCATAAAAAGCTGCCTTCTTGATAATTTTAAAATCAAGGCATTATGCACCCGGTGTAGAAGCCACATTTGCATTGTTTCCTTTGCATATAACTAAGAAAGCAAATTTCCTGCTTCTTGATGAATATAAAATCCGTGATAGGTTTAATCAAAGGTCTTTTCTCTTTGAATCTGAAGAGACTGGTTGGTTCTAGATGTATTATTTCACATAAGATGATCGGTACCTCAGGAGCTTTGTGAGATGGGTGATTTGCCAAGGTTCATCAGCTACTGATGACTAAATGAAGAAAAAAAGTACATATTGTACCAGCCTTGGCCACCCATCCCTATTTACTATAACCTGTAGCCAACATTAGATACTTTTGGTGGCAACATCTGGTAACATCTGGCTTACTTATATAAGACTTTGGAAAATATTTTAATTTTATGCACAAGTCCAACCAGTAGCTGCAGGTCATCGTAATACTGAGTGAAGCATGTGCTAAAATGCTTTCCTGAGATGGGACATCATTCATAACAAGACCCTAAATTAGTTTTCTTCTCTGTCTAAATAAAGACGTTTTCCAGGCTTTCATTTTTATTTTTATTTAACTTCATGTTCAGGTAAATACTAAAAATAAAAGTCTCTTCAGATGTTCATACAATGAGTTCCCCAAATTATGGCTTTCTAATATTACAGAATCACAGAACTGCAGGGTTTGGAAGGGACCTCAAAAGATCATCAAGTCCAACCTCCCGCTAAAGCAGGTTCCCTACCATAAGTCACACAGGTAGGTGTCCAGACAGGTCTTGAATATCTGAACAGAAGGAGACTCCACAACCTCTCCGGGCAGCCTGTTCCAGTCTGTCACCCTTACTGTAAAGAAGTCTTACACATATTTGTGTGGAACTTCCTATGTTCAAGTTTTAGGCCACTGCACCTTGTCTTGTCATTACACACCACTGAAAAGAGCCTGGCTTTGTCCAATTGCCTCCTGAGGTTTAAATATTTATAAATATTGATCAGATCCCTTCACAATCTTCTCTTATTTAGGCTGAACAGTTCCCAAGTCTCTCAGCCTTTCCTGGTACAAGAGATGCTTCAGGCCCTTCGTCATCTTTGCTGTCCTCCACTGGACTTTTGCTAGATCTGTCTTCTTTGAACGGAAGGGCTTAGACATAGCATTCCAGTTTTGGCCTCACCAGGGCAGAGTAGAGGGAGAGGATTACCCTCCTTGACCTGCTGGTCACACTTTTTTTAATGCACCCCAGGATGCCATTGGCCATCTGGGTGGCACGGGCACACTGCTGGCTCATGGCCAACCAGTTGTTCACCAGGACAATCAGGATCTTCTCTGTAGAGCTCCTGTCCAGCAGGTCATCCCCTAACCTGTACTGATGCATGCAGTTGTTTCTCCCCAGGTGCAGGACTCTACACATGCTTTTATTGAACCTCATCAGGTTCCTCTCTGTCAAACTCTCCAGCCTGTCCATGTCTCATTGAATGGCAGCACAGCCTCCTGGTGTGTCAGCCACTCCTCCCAGCTTCCTATGATCAGTAAACATGCTGCAAATAAATTCACCCCATATTCCAGGTCACTGGCAAAGATATTGAAAAAGATCAGACCCAGAACCAAGACCTGGGAAACACTAGTTACAGGCCTCCAACTAGACTCTATGCCACTGATAACAACTCTCTGAGCTCTGCTAATCAGCCAGTTCTCAATCTACCATCTCTCAGTGTTGATTCTCATCTCACTCTTCTTAATCATCCTATCATTTAAACTTCCTTGTATCTACGTAGTTGTTCACTTGCTTTTGCTACTGCTGAAAAATACTGAGCAGAGAAAGCATTTTTTGAACTATTCGAAATTGCACATAGGTCTTTGTATGAGATTTTTTTAGTTAATTTAGTGGTCATTATGGAGTTCCCTATTATCTTTCCTCAAGTGCCAACCTCAAATAGATGAATACTATGCTTCCTATATTAATAAAGTTCATATTTCTAATTTTCAGAAGAGAGTTCGTCTTAAATTTGCCAGAAATTAAATACAAATTATCATTGAATCATCTAAGTTGGAAAAAGCCTTCAAGTTCCTCCAGTCCAATATAATTCATCCTATATTTCAGACCTATGTAATTTCACAGAATCATAGAATCGTAGGGGTTGGAAGGGACCTCCAGAGATCATCGAGTCCAACCCCCCTGCTGAAGCAGGTTCCCTACACCAGGTCATGAAAGTAGGCATCCAGGCAGGTCTTGAATATCTCCAGAGAAGGAGATTCCACAACTCCCCTGGGCAGCCTGTTCCAGTGCTCCGTCACTCTCACCGTAAAGAAGTTCTCGCATACATTTGTGCGGAACTTCCTATGCTCCAGTTTCTGACCATTTCCCCTTGTCCTGTCTCCACACACTGCTGAAATGAGTCTGGCCTTGCTACTTTGCCCCCCACGCCTTAGATATTTATAGACCTGGATCAGGTCCCCTCTCAGTCTTCTTTTCTCAAGGCTAAACAGGCCCAGTTCACTTAGCCTTTCTTCATAGGGGAGATGCTCCAGGCCCTTCACCATCTCTGTTGCCCTCCACTGGACTCTTTCCAAGAGATCCCTGTCTTTTTTGTACTGGGAAGCCCAGCAGTGGACACAGTACTCCAGATGAGGCCTTACCAGGGCAGAGTTGAGGGGGAGGTTCACCTCCCTCGACCTGCTGGCTGCGCTCTTTTTAATGCACCCCAGAATGCCATTGGCCTTTTTGGCCACGAAGGCACACTGCTGGCTCATGGCCAACCTGTCATCCACCAGGACACCCAGGTCCCTCTCTGCAGAGCTCCTCTCCAGCAGATCATCCCCCAGCCTGTACAGGTGCATGCAATTATTCCTCCCTAGGTGCAAGACTTTACACTTGCTTTTGTTAAACCTCATCTGGTTTCTTACCACCCAGCTTTCCAGCCTGTCCAGGTCTTTCTGAATGGCAGCACAGCCTTCAGGTTTGTCAGCCAATCCTCCCAACTTCGTATCATCAGCAGACTTGCTGAGGGTGGCCACTATCCCCTCATCAAGGTAATTGATGAAGATGTTGAACAAGACCAGACCCAGCACCAACCCCTGGGGAACACCACTAGTTACAGGTCTCCAACCAAACTCTGCACCACCAATGATGACCCTCTGCGCTCTGCCAGTCAGCCAGTTCTCAACCCACCTCACTGTCCACTCATCTATCCCATACTTCCTCAGCTTTGCTATAAGAATGTCATGGGAGACAGTATCAAATGCCTTGCTGAAATCAAGGTAGACTACATCCAATGCTCTTCCCCCATCCACTCAGCCAGTGACAATTATCATAGAAGGCTACCAGGTTGGTTGAGCATGACCTCCCCCTGGTGAACCCATGCTGACTACTCCTGATAACCTCCTTTTCTTCCAATTGTCTGGAGATGGCATCCAGCACAAGCTGTTCCATCACCTTTCCAGGGACAGAGGTGAGGCTGACTGGCCTGTAATTACCTGAATCTTCCTTCTTGCCCTTTTTGAAGACTGGAGTGATATTTGCTATCCTCCAGTCTTCAGGCACCTCCCCCATTCTCCAAGACCTCTCAAAGATGATAGAGAGCAGTTCAGCAATCACCTCTGCCAGCTCCCTTAGCACCCGTGGATGCACCCCATCGGGTCCCATGGATTTATGAACATTGATGTTGCCTAGGCACTCACGGACCACTTCTTCCCTGACTAAAGGGAAGTCTCCCATTCCCCAGACCCTCTCACTAACCTCCAGGGTCTGGGATTCCTGAGGGACAGCTTTTTCACTGAAGACTGAAGCAAAGAAGGCGTTCAGTATCTCCACCTTCTCAGCATCCCCTGTTACCAGAACACCCCCCTCACCTAGTAGGGGACCCACATTCTCCCTAGACTTCCTTTTACTGTTAACATACTTTAAAAAGCCTTTTTTATTATCCTTTATCACTTTTGCCAGATTCAATTCCAGGTGGGCTTTAGCCTTCCTTGTCACATCCCTGCAGGCCTTTACAACATTTCTATATTCTTCCCAAGTGGTCAGACCCTTTTTCCACATTTCATGGACCTTCTTCTTCCCTTGAGTTTGTGCATGAGCTCCTTGCTCATCCACGCAGGTGTCCTGCCACCCCTTTCCTGATTTCTTGCTCACAGGGACGCACTGATCCTGAGCTTGGAAGAAGAGCTGTTCAAATGCTGACCAGCTCTCACAGGCCCCCTTACTTTCTAACATCCTAGCCCACGGGATAGCTCCAAGTAGGTCCCAGAAGAGATCAAAGTTGACTCTCCTGAACGCCAGGGTAGCAATCCTACTTTTTGCTTTGCTTCTTCCACTCAAGATCTTGAACTCCACCATCTCGTGGTCACTACAACCCAAGCTGCCCCGGCCTTTTACTTCCTTAACAAGTCCTTCCTTGTCAGTGAGAATAAGATCCAGTAATACCCCTCCCCTCATCAGTTCCTCCACCACCTGCATCAGAAAGTTGTCTTCGACACATTGCAAGAACCGTCTGGACCGTGCGTGCCTGGCCATGTTGCTCATCCAGAAAATATCTGGATAATTGAAGTCCCCCATAAGTACCAGCACCTGAGATCGTGACACTACTTCCAGTTGCTTATGGAAGGCCTCATCAACCTCCGCCTCCTGATCGGGGGGCCTGTAGTACACACCTACAACAGTATCACCCTTACCAGCCTGCCCCTTGATTCTCACCCACAAGCTCTCCACTACTACCTCACTCTCCCCCAGGTAGAGTTCAATACATTCTAGCTGCTCTCTCACATAAAGAGCAACTCCACCACCCCGCCTTGCCAGCCGATCTTTCCTAAAAAGCACGTAGCCCTCCATGACAACATTCCAGTAATGAGAGCTGTCCCACCACGTCTCTGTGATCACAATGAGATCATGGCCTTGTGACCGTACGCAGATCTCCAGCTCTTCCTGTTTATTTCCCATGCTGCATGCATTAGTGTACAGACACTTTAGGGAAGCAGCTTCCCCCTGCCCCTCTCCATCCCTTTGTACTCCACCCCCTTCACCCATCAAGATCTGTTTTGAGCCTCGAGCTACGTACTCAACCACAGTGGCCCTCATTTTGTCCCCTTCCCCCTTCATACCTAGTTTAAAAACCTTTCAGTAAGTCCCACCAGTTCCTTGGCTAGGATCCTCTTACCCCTTGGAGACAGGCTACTTCCATCTGCAGCCATTGTGCCAGGTGCTGAGTAAATTGCCCCATGGTTAAAAAAAATAAATAAATAAATAAAAATTCCTGTGTTAACACAGACTTCTAAGCCATGTATTTACGATGTGGGTATTTTGGATCCTCTCAGTACCCTTCCCTGCCACTGAAGGTATAGAAGAAAAAAACACCTGCACACCTGTTCCTTCAACTACCCGCCCCAGTCCCCTGAAGTCTTTCTTGATAGTCCTTAGGCTTTTCTCAGCAACTTCATCACTGCCAGCCTGAACTATCAATAAGGGGTAATAATCAGAAGGGTGAATCAGTCCAGGAAGTTTCCTAGAAATGTCCCTGACCCACGCCCCAAGGAGGCAGCACACCTCCCTGCGGGTAGGGAGCACATTTCTGAAGCACATTTAACCTTGCTTGTGTCTTAATCTCACTCCAATGATTGGAGAGAGACAGAAGGTAAGAATAAATATTTCTTTTTACTACTTACTTATACAGTTACAGATTTTTCCAGCAAAGATGTTGGAATGCGCCAACACTCAGATATAACATCAAAGCAATTGCCATAGGAATTGTTTCCTGATCTTACCTCATTTTTGCTGAATAAGAAGAAATATTCTGGGAGTTCCTGCTGCTCTAACTTAAAACTAAACAAATTATACCTTTGCTGTATGGAATGACAGAGATATCATGCCTGGATTGACTGAAAATCTCTTTACTGCAAAATCTTCACCTTCATAATTGGCATGATTTTGGACAACAATGCTTCAATATTATGTAGTCCTCATAAGGCAACCTGTAATGGTTTGGTTTCATTCTCAGATGGTCAAGGTATTTATCCTCAAACATGATTTTACATGATTTTACAGTAATCAGTAAATAAATAATGTAGCAGTGGTTCTCATCCCCCACCGTCTTCCATTAAGAGTGTGGCTATTTGTTTAAGTAATTTGAAAAACAGAAACATGTGTCATAACATCTACGTAAGTCCAAGCATCTTAATTAGTCAGACATGGAAAGAAGAGTAAACTTGGCTCTGGCAGAAAGCAATGGCTCATGGATAATATTTCAGCTTTTCTGGTTAATTATAGAAAGTGTCAGGCAACGTTATATGAGGGAAGAAAGCAAAGTGTGAGAACAATAATTACCATGAAATTCACTGCCCAAAAGTGTCAGACAAAGTAATAACTAGGATTCTTTGTGTGAGGAGAACAGGTAAATTGGTGACATGAGCAAATACTTTATGAGAGCACTAAGGTCCAAGTAGAAATACATTAGTCAAATATAAAACTTTAGTGTTTCGATATAGTGAGGTTGTTATGAACTCTGGGTTTTACTGTGCCACTTTCAGCCAAGAGGCATACTGAAACTTAGAGCAGGGAAGTTTGGAAGTTCAAACCTGCTCATATATACCTGGACAGGCAGCACCACAAAATAAAGCAGAGTTGGACAAGGCTGTCTAGGTTACAGTTACATATGAAAACCAAAGATGAAAAATAAATAATATCTTGCAGCTTTAAAGGCTAACTTAAATAAATTAGCCAGTCTGGAGTAAATACCAAAGGACAAAATAATTCAGCCTCTCTCTTCACCTCTCAGCAGCATTAGTAAATGGGCTGTAATAATATAGAACTAATGGCAGTAATAAAGATCTAAACTTCCTTCTCTGAATTGACCAAGATCTTTCATGAAGACCTTGAAAGACATGGTGACATCCATTTTGACATACCTGAGACTCCAATACTGTTTTGGATGTCCCTTCAAAATACACCTCAGATGAACAAGAGCTGCTGATTCCCTGCACAACAGAGGTTATCTATCCTGGGAAACCCTCTGCAGATATCCACAGAGACAATAAGCAAGATAAAAAAAGAGGTGGGCTAGTTCCTGATGGCAGGGGACAAGAGAACTTTAAGAGATGAGACCACTGATACTATGGGTCTCATTTCAAATATCACAAGAAAGATGCTTGATTTCTTGGGATTGAAGAGGGACTCAACACACTGTTATGATGTTTCTAGTTTCAAACAACTTTTCCTCTGTCTGCTGTAGCTGTCTCCAAAAAGCCAGTGGCTACAGATAGTGAACACAATGACTTTTAAGATTAAAAAAGACTCTGTGCTTCAACAGAACAAAACGACCTTCAAGATTAAAAAGATGACATGCTTTAACAGGTATCAGAAGATTTCCCTTTCACATGACAATGTTGTTTTCACTTCAGACAGCACTTTTGACAAAGTCTCATAGTCAAGATTAATAACAAAATCTGAGGTGTGGGAATTACAAAATGAATAGAAAGATGGTCTGGAAAGTTTTAAGCAGAGTTGCATGAAAAACACAGAAAGGGCTGAAAAGGCAGCTGCATCTTGCAAAAATGATGGAAATGAAAGGATGGGTAACAAAAGAAAACAGATGCAGCAGAAATTTCAATGGTTTTGATGGTTCAGAAACTTAAAACTGACAATGTTTAATGCTGATGGACAGATATGAAATCAGATTGGTAAGAAGAAGATGCTAAGCAATAACATTCAGCTTCATGAAGAATGAAAAGTGAGAAGGGACAAAAGAGTCAAAATAGTGAAGACAAAGCAATTGAGCAAAATTAATTTTCTCCGGTACAAGCCCATGGAAATGGACTTTGAAAACGAAAAGACAGGATTGAGAAGGGTAGAAAAGATCCTAAGGGAAGAAAAATAAACAAAAAACCCTGCATCTTATTTTCTTGGGATATCATAGACTATGACCCACTGAGAGCAAAATAATCCCTGACTCTACATCCAGATCATGACAGTGCAAAGTAATCTGTTTCTCAATTGTTCCCTGTCTGGTACACACTAAGACTTCTGCTGCTCTTCCCAGCAACACACCAAAGGAGCAGCTCTGGAAACAAGCCTTGGAAATCAGCCTTGAAGATGTAATATTGCTGCATTGCATTTCCTTCCACATTATTCTTATATCTGCATGAAATTTGTCACAAGGATTATAAGTCTCAGATGTTGGTAGATTTATAACAGCAAGGGTTTGTTGGAAATAGAAATTTTTGATGGACAGGCATGCCAATTTCTTTTTCCCAATTCAGTGGTGGAGAAAGCACCAGATTTTTTTCCTGAAGGATGATTGTGGAAAAAAAAAATCAAAACTGAATTTTTTACTGTTTCTTAATATTCTTGCAAGGAATCAGCCCTTCTCTTAGCCAAAATAGAGGTATCTATCTCCCATGGTCAGGTTCTAAAATCACTGCAATATCTTCTAATACAATTTTACAATTTGCTGTTTCCATGTACATTTCTGCCAGTAGATTCGTTGTTTGAATATTCATGGACAAGAAAAAAAGAAAGAGTGAGAACAAATGCAAAAAAATATGTAATTTTTAAAGTGTAACCACAGTCTCAGAAGCTGGAGCACATACATGAGCAATGCTTGGCAAGGAATGTTAGTGTGCTGCTGAGGGGACATATATTAACAGTACGAAAAACCTACCGTGTGTTTCCCACATACCATGATATCACAGAATCACAGAATTGTAGGGTTTGGAAGGGACCTCTAGAGATCATCGAGTCCAACCCCCCTGCCAAAGCAGGTTCCCTACAGCAGGTCGCACAGGTAGGCGTCCAGGCGGGTCTTGAATATCTCCAGAGAAGGAGACTCCACATCCCCCCTGGGCAGCCTGTTCCAGTGCTCCGTCACCCTCACCGTAAAGAAGCTCTTGCGCACATTCGTGCGGAACTTCCTATGCTGTAGCTTCATCCCATTTCCCCTTGTCCTGTCTCCACACACTACTGAAAAGAGTCCGGCCTCACCACTATGGCCCCCACACCTCAGGTATTTATAAACCTGGATCAAATCCCCTCTCAGTCTTCTTTTCTCAAGGCTAAACAGGCCCAGTTCACTTAGTCATTCCTCACAGGGGAGATGCTCCATGCCCTTCACCAGCTTTGTGGCCCTCCGCTGGACTCTTTCCAAGAGATCCCTGTCTTTTTTATACTGGGGAGCCCAGAACTGGACACAGACCTCCAGATCTGCATTCACAACTTGCTGAAAACTCAGCTTGCCTGAATAAGGGCTTACAACTAAAGAAGTCTGTTTTACATCTCATAATGCACAGTTTTCCATGTAATTACAGTGGAAGATTTTCTCTGAATTTGATCATTAGACTAATTCAGAATGAGATAAATCATCATTTCATCAGCCTAGAGCTCATTGCCAGGATTCAGCTCTGCCAAACCATCAAAATGCATCTTCTTGAAGTAGGATCAGGAATCACTAGTCCCTTTCTGGCCTGACAGGTTAAGCCTATTACAACAAAGTTCAGAATAATTAGCCTGTCTTTAATTTTGAGCATGAACATAAACAACATAGAGAACCAGAGCTTAATTATTGACCTGCTTACTCAGCAGCTGGGCTGAGTGCTCTCAAGGCTGCTCTCAGCACAGACCTCAGGCAATCTGCTTGTGAGGGTTCTCCCCACTCTGAAATTCAGCATCCAGTTCTTAAATTTAGGCTGGGACTCAGTTCACCAAATTAGTACAGAGAGCAGCTGCAGTCAAGAAGCTCGCCTCAATGACTCCTCCAAAATCACAGGATTTAAAGAAGTCAGACTTTGTTTTCTCTGTTCTTAATCTAATCTACACCCGCCAGCATAAATTGTGGATTGGAACATTAAGGTTACACGCTGCAACTGATCCAGGCATTCTCTTTCAGGTGTGAAACTGAAGCCTTTTTAATGCTTAAGCCTAATTAATTGGAGCTAGAATTATTTTCCTAAGCTTTTTATTGCTGTTGCTCTCATCATAACCTTTCAGTTTCACTAAAATTAATTTGAACAAAAAATAAAAAAAAAAACAAAAAACACTGCTGTTTGGCAATGTAGACGATTACTCATTTCTGTAGCTAGGAAAAGGGTAGAAAACTAAGTCATCCAATGAAAGAACCATGCTCTAGCCGTGATAGCAGAAATAATATTGTAAAATAAGCCACCCTTCAGTTAAATTTTTCTGGGAGTTGGGATAGGCAGATTCATATTAGTTTTGAAAGTTATTTACCAGCAGCTGGCAAAAGTTTATCCCAGCATAAAAACTCTGGTGTTTTATTTGTTGATCTCCTCAGTTACTTCTTGGAACAGAAGACCAGAGGTGAAATATTTATATCATTTAAAATCCCACTAACAAGGATGAAGTGTAAGTAACATTTTCCCATGCACACATAGAGTTCCATCAGAAAGCAAGTATTTTTTCACATAAATAAGCTTCAGGGAAGACACGCAAAGTGCTCCTGTAAACAGTCCTTTAAGGAAACTGATGCTGTAGTTTACCCACAGACTGTTGCAGGCTCACAACAAACAAAAGCTATGGAAAAAAATACTAGGCCGCTCTGAATTTACTCTTCAACAAAAACGAAAAATAAAAATCCAGCCATTTTTGCATGTTGACTTATTTCATACTAGTTGCCTTCCCAAGGGCTCCGTTTCTTTTCAGTTTAATAGCCATAATGTACCACAAGTGCTGAGGGTAAAGAAATCCTTTCAGTAACTTAGCAATAGAACAACATGTTTATGGCAAAACTAACTAAGACTGAGAGACTTGTTTTATATATTAAAAGAATTTTTGGTCAGAGCACTCCACAACTAAATTGTGATAGCTCTACCAGCCCTCAGAAACATCAGATATTCCTGGCACTGCAGTTAGAACTCCCTTGGAGATCACAGCTGTCCCCTGGTATTGCCTGCATGCCTACTAACGCTGGCCTCCAAAATATACTTTTTCCTCCCCAGGCTTTGTGTAAAACAACTCTTGGGTCAACTTGCACAACTAAGCAAAAATTCCTCTTCTCACTCTATGGACACCAGGAGAAAGTGGATTACAGTACAGAACAATGACAAAGCATTTCAACAGCCTGAATTAAGAATTGCTGCTCCCATAAAGAGGGAAGGTTTTCTTAGATCAGGTTGCGAAGACCTGGCTTTACAACTAGGCAAAAAAAAATTAAGGATGAACTAATATCTAAATCTGCTGTGATGAAATACATACTCAAAAGAAAGAATAACAAATGCATTAAAAAGATTTCAAAGAGAAAAGAATTTCCTTATGTGCTTTAGCCTCTCAGCTAGTTTCTGAGATCAGTTCAATGCCCAGTAGAATGAGTGGGCTGGATAGCTTCTCTGCTTTAAGGATCCCTCCCTATTCATTTTACCTACCTTTTGTTCCTTACAACTTGGCACTGAGAAGCCAGGACCTTCAAAGGTTCACAGACTGTTTCTTTCTCCCCACTCCATGTTACTTTTCTACTGTGCGCCCTTATTGCTACAGAATTCAAGCTGCCTTCTCTGGCTTCCAGCCACCCCAGAACACAGTGGTGCAGCTGTAGGAATGGCATCTTTTGGGAAGTAGTAGTGATATGTCTGCAGTGATCATGCTTGTTAGGTTTTTAACTTACAGCCTGCCTTCAAGAGTAAACTTAACAAAATATTGATATGAAGATGAGGTACAGGCCCTATCTTACCTCTCAATAAATTTTGGGGAATCACATCACAAGCAGATTTTTATGTTCTGATAATCCTTTCCATGAAAGAAGTAAGAAAAGGTTACATTACCTTGCCAGGCATTTCATGCTTAATTTTAAAAGATGGACAATACCTGCACTGCCCTGAGCTCATGAGGGCAATTCCCCTAGTGCCACCATCTGTGGACTGAAATATGCACAGATGCACTGTATTACACAGGAATTACAAAAACAGCTGGTAGCTACCTTGCTACTGGACATCAGCACTGACACTTATCCTTATTTGAGCAGCTCTTCCTCCTTTCCTTCTCTCCATAATTAATGAACACATGTCACTGACAGAAGAAAGTCAGTCTCCTTTGTACGAGAAATATGCACATACAGACCACACACACCTATGCCCACCTAAGTATTCAAGCTCAAAAAACCCAAGTGAAAGCTATATAAAGTCCTAACTATACATATTTTTCAGAATTGTTTATTTTATTTAAAAAAGTCAGCCTTGTGAGAATTTTATGTGAGTTCTGAAAATTTGAAATGTTTATTTTTCTCATAACTATGGACTTGAAACTGCAATCACAGTTCCATTGCCACCAAAACCCTCTGTGAAGTGGGTCATGTATCCTGTCCCACCTTGTGTTCTGACACAAGCAATCTGGAATACAACCCAGCGTCCACTTTTGACTAAAGAAATGCCATGATTTCAGAAGCAGATACTTTCAGGTAACTTCAAAATGTGATCCTACTTGTATGCGAGTCACAGGAACACAGCGTCCTCAAGGTTAGCCAGGAAAATTACACCAAAATTACAAGAAAAAAAAATTACAAGAAAATTACTAAATCTGATTGAAGGGGTGGAAGGATGTAAGGCCACACTAGTAATAAGTCATTGTTTAATGATGCTGTGTTCATTATCAAGGACTGCAGTTGCTTCAACTTAAGTAATGTTTTAGATGCATTTCCTACAAGACATGCCACTGCAACCAAAGCAGCCAGAGGCCTGAAATTATCTCAGAATTTTCTCTTAGCTCCAAATCCAAGTTGACGATCAGCTTTTTCTACTGTTACATAGGCAAAAATAGAGTTACTTTGTGGGGTGAACTAAGGAACTTGGAAAGGGTAGTGGGATCTCTGAGGAAACCTGAAAAAAAAATCCAAACAAGTCAGTCAGAGCTCCTCCAATACCTCCTGCAGCCACCCAGTTGTGTGTACTGAAACTTAAAGAGCTCTCCACTATGCTGCTTCTGCTGTCATGCTGTATGAGGGGCATGGCAACTAAATACTTGTACATATTTCTCTTTTCTGATGATACTAGCTGGCTACCAATTGGTGTTACACTGATTATTAATGCAGTGCAGAAGCAAAATACACATAAAACACATTTACTGTGATTTCTGCAATTCGTATTTGACTTATAGTTTGATTTCAGTGAAACACATTTTCCAGCTATGCAGAATTCCATCAAACAATGCAATTAATGTTTGTCACATAGCTTCAGGAACCATGACCTGATGATATCATCGGATAACCTCTCACTGACATCAATAAGATCATAATTTCCTCTTCCAGAAGTGATGTAACGTTAAAAAACACGGATACTTTCAGTACCATTAACAAGCAAGGAAGTTTCTCCACATCCATATGCTACCCATCTCCATCATCCTCAAGGCCACCAGGGTGGAAACTTTGCATATTTGCTTTCTTTGTAACCTGTGCACATATAAATGAATAAGCCCAAACCCATTTGTTACCTAGCCTAGAAAAAGATGTGATTTTGTTTGCAAGGTTGTTACATGCTACATCACATCTCAGTGTGTGAGACCTTTTCTGCATCAAGTGCTGACCAGTTTTAGTTTATTAGGGATTAAAAAAAAAAGAAACGGGGGGGGGGGGGGGGGACGACGACACGGAATATCTCCATATTTTTATACTCAGTTGTTAAAAATGGAATTTATACATAACTATATCCTTTGGAAAAGAGAGTGCAAATATAAAGGAAAATTGGCAAGCCAGTAAGCGCATTGCCCTTGTCTGTCTTTCCCTAGGAGAATTAGGCTAAGACATTCTGATGCATAAAGGAAGTTATAGGAGCATTTAATGTTTCAGTTAAAGTTCTATGCCTCATAGATATGCACTGGAAGACCATATCAAATCACTGGCACAATGTAAATACTGCTATAGACTATCATTGAAACAAGCTATACACCACTGTGCCATTAGTGCACTAGCCAAAGTGCAGCTGCATTCTCAGGGAGTCACTGAAATATATGCATGCATTTGTGACATTCCTAGTCAACCAACCAAGAAGGGGAGCTCTGAAGAAGCATCATTTTATTTTTCAGTTTTAATTTCTCTGGCATTTTGAAAATTGTATGTTAAAAATAAATAAGGTACAACAGCAATTGGACATGATACTTCAAAGACCCAAAATTGTAAAACATCTTTTGAAGGAAGATCCTATTAAACATATTAACTGCACAACTGATGTTATTGAAATTGGTAGAAGCTGCAGCACAGAAAGGATATGCAGGGCAGACATGAATTTAGGGCCCTACATAGAACTTCGAAAGAAACAAGACAGTTCCCTGAGAAAGAACATTTTTTTTGTCATTGCCAACAAGTCATGAGTGACATAAAACAGCAAGATTTTTATAGTAGAATTGGATATGTTTTAGTCAACAGATGTGCAACTCAAAGCTGTTCTTAGCCAGTAAAACTCCATTTTTAAAAAACTACCTGTTTCTAAAACACTTTGAAAAACTAAACCAAGGGTTGTTTGTATCATCCACAGTGTATCTGTAACATAATTCTTCCCTGTAGAAATACTCTAAATGTATTTCCAATGACAAATATATCTCTGACTTACTTAGAATATTAAACTTATGTTTTCAAAATGTACTAGCATTACTAGCACCTTCTAATATTTCAAGGCAACATGAGATTCAGAGATGTAGATACAAATACCTCTGCAAGACTGTTTCCTTCAAGACATCCTACATGGACATCTCAAAAATGGCACATTTTGAAAGTTTTGATATAAATTTAGGAAGTTCATGAGATGTCCAGACACAAGAACACTTAACAATGAGGGTACCACTGAGCAAGTTTTTCCAACACCCATTTCCAACAAGCAACAAGGCTGAAGTGGCAGGATCAGCCCTAAGAATCAGGAGATCATTTAACCTTCAAAAGCTTCTGAATCGTGGCTTCTGGCTACAGTTGCAGGAAGAAGCATACCTAAGTTATGTGGCTGTAGTTGGTAATAATGTGTACTCTCACTGACTTTGATAAAGCCATGGCTGTCAGGTGAAGTAAGTCCCTGGTGACTGGAAAAAAGGCAATGATGTCGCACCCATTTTTGAGAAGAATATATAGGACAACCCAGCAAAATACCAACCTGTCAGCCTCATCTGTGTGCAGGGAAGTGAAGCAGAACAACCAGCTACAGAACAACCAGCAATGGCTTCACCAAGGGCAAGTCCACCTAGTGGCCTTCTCTGTTGGTATAATGGTATCAGTGGACAAGGGAAGATCCACTGATGTCATCTACCTTTACTTCAGTAAGGCCTTCGGCAGAGTCTGCTGTAACATCCTTGTATTTAAATTGGAAAGATATGAATTTGTTGGGTGAACTATTTGGTGAACTATTTGATGAACAAAGAACTGGCTGCAGGACCAAACTCAGAGAATGGTTGTCAATGGCCCCACGTCTGGATGGGAGATCAGTGACAAGTGCTGTCTCCCAGGTGTCAGTGCTGTACCAATAATCTAATATCTTCATCTATGACACTCACAGTGGGGTCGAGTGCACCCTCTGCAAGTTTGCAGATGACACCAAGCTGTGAGGTACAATTAACATGCCCAAGAGACAGGATGCCATCCAGAGGGACCCAGACAGGCTTGAGCAGTGGGCCTAGGTAAACATCAGGAAGTTCAACAAAGTGCAAGGTCTTGCACCTTGGTCATAGCAATCATCACTATCAGTAGAAGCTGGGGGATGTAAGAATTGAGCGCAGCCCTGCTGAAAAGGACTTGGCAGTACTCGTGGATGGCAAGCTGGACATGAGCCAGCAACATGCCCCCAGCCCAAAAAGCCAACCATATCCTAGGTTGCATCAAAAGGAGTGTGGCCTGCAAGGCAAGGGGGTGATCCTGTTCCTCTACTCTGCACTGGTGAGGCCTCGCCTGGAGTACTGCATCCAGATGTGGAGTCCTCAGTACAAGAGAAACAAAGACCTGTTGGAGGTCAGAAGTGAACAGACTCTTTAGCAGGGTCTGTTGCAAAAGGAAAAGTGAAAATTGTTTCAAACTAAAAGTGGGGAGATTTAGGTTGGATATGAGAAAAACCTTTTGCAATAATGGTAGTGAAACCCTGGGACAGCTTGCCCCAGAAAGGCCCTGGCCTTGGACGCAATCAAGGTCATCCTGGGCGGGGCTCTGAGCAACCTGATCTAGCCGTAGGTGTCCCTATTCATTGCAGAGGGGCTGTACTAATGCCCTTTATAGGTCCCTTCAAACTTGAATGATTCTATGTCATTGCTAAGGTCTCCATTCCCATTGTGGTTTAATGATCATATCCTGTCAGAAAGTTCCTTCCATAAGAAGTAACAACATTTACCTGAAAGACAGAACTGTATTTTTCTTAGCCGAATCATATTGTATTTAAATCAAATACATTGCAAAAGATTCAGAGCATTTATGCAAAATGGCAGTTTTCTGGAAATACTTATAGGTAGTTACTCGCAATTAAACCTAGTTCTTTCTTCATTATCATCTTGGTCTCCAAGTTTTCCTTCTGAAAGCACAGTTAGTCCTTCAGCAGAATGGAGATGAACTCTAATTTATGGGTAGGCAGAAAAAAATGCAGCTTTCTAAACATTACTTCAGGCTTCACATTTATATGAAATAATAGCCTCCTGCTTTTGGAATGTTCACTTCAGACAGCAATTTTACTTCAGCTGATAGATTTTTCTCTAGAAATAGCCTATATAATTCAGTGATTTTTTTTCTCCCAACTTCTGAATACTTTTTATTAATTGCAATATTTTTGAGTATGAGAACATCCATGAAATCCACATCTTTTCAACTGCTCCATCACTTTGTGATTCAGTAGCTTAAGCTGAAAGGATCTGCAGCACCAAACTAACAGCCTGTTATTTTTAAACTGACGGTAAGAATTCTCTCATCCTGATTCAATAGGCTCAGTAGGCTGAAAGTGTACACTTTATTATTACAGATCTTTAAAAACTTCAAAGCCTAAAGTCTGTTTAGAGCTTATTTCACTTTAGATATAATATTTGACTTTCCTTGAATAAGACTTAAGATATTTAAGTGAAAATTGCTAAGGTGAAAATCTGACTTCAGCACTCATTCCCAGTTTGAATTTTAAGGTAAAAAAGAACTCACTGTATTCCATAAATGCAATCTTTTTTTTAAGAGTGAAGAGTTACAGAAAAAAGATACTGATGACATTCTCTCTTGCAAGTGTCTTATTCATCTATTTCAAGTACATACAGGTTGCAGAATAACTGATTTTGCAAGGGGAACAGCGGACGTATTTTATCCCTTAACACATTTTATTTGGTCCTGCATTTTTTTCTCATGGAAAATTAATCCTATGTTTATCCACAGAAATACCTCTCTAGCAATGCCATGAAAATGATTGCTTTTTACTATGATGCATGCTACTACTGTGCTCACAACTGGGAAAGCGGAACAAAAGATCTTATCATCAAGGCTCATCTGCCTTCCATTAATTATGCTACTTTTAGTGACAGCCATCTTCCACGCTGTCAGAGGTGCGATGACTACAAGTCTCTCAAGGACAGCGTAATCTGGGGATGTGCGCAACCAAAGCATCATTCACAGAAAACACTTATGGGAAGTGTGTAGTGCATGATGTACCAGAAGAATATTGTAGAAGCAGAAAAATGTGCTATTACAGTGAGCAGGCTTATGATCTACTGACAGTTTTATGGAAAGGTTTACCTTCCAGATTGCAGCACATAATTTAACACGCTAAACTATTGTCTCCAGCACAGGGAAAATGTGTTATTTTTAAGAGAAAGCCACAACAATACACATGCAGATTGATTTATTTCCTGTCAGCTTCACATGTCTGGAGAGAGGGGTCTCTTTCCTCCCCATTGATTTTCCACAAATAAAACATTCTGAGCAACTGACGTTTGAGATCATAGTGCCAGACCCAAATACATACCTAGAATATTTTTCAGCTTTTGCTATGAAAAGCAATATCTGTGTGGTTTCAGAAAGCTGCCAGCTTTTTAAATACAGACTCCTGACTCACCCCCTCCTTTTGTGCTTGAATATACATGATTTGGTGGAAAATGTGTCCTGAATAAAATTATTCTTGCAGGACATACACTACATAAGAGTAAAGTGTTTAATAAACTTTGTATTGCTAAGTTAGGTCAAAAGATCAGTCAGGTAAGCCTTACCTTCCCCCTCAAACTCAGAATAATTTTGTGGTCAACCAGGGAATATCTGCTATGTGGCAATGATCGGTGCTTACCCCGCTTCACCTTCTTTAGGGCCATAAACCTCAAGCCCCTACCAAAATATGGGGGTAAAAGATGGAAACAGTTCTGAAGCAGGGACAGTAAAGAGCACTTACTCATTGCTTACTGCATGCCCAACATTTTATTAAGTTTATACTCTTAATTAATTCCACCAACTGAGAATCCTATCCACAATTGTCCTGAATTTATCTCAAAAGGAAAACTTATATGAAGAAGAGAAAACATGACCTTCAGCAATTCAGAAGGTTAGGATGATATTTTCATCACATTTTTCTCAACATCTCATAAGTCTGAGATTTGATTTCATTTATCTTAGGCCAAGTTTGGTACCAGTACGAAAAAAGATACAGGAAAATTTGGAAAAAGACAAATCAGTCACCCTCATACATCTCCTAATCATTATAAAGCTATTTTTTTCTTTTCACTTATTTCTCTGTTCCCTCATTCCAAAAAGGGAAACATTAAGATTGGTATCTTAAAATTATCATCTTAGAATTCACATGAAGCAAGATGGGAAAACAAGCGCTTTCAACAAGGTGAATGAAAAACTTCTTCAGAATAATTTTGGCAGAACTTCCTAGATTTAGTTCTCCATATGCCAACACACAATACACAAACATCTCTTTATCAATCACATCTGTTTCCACACGCTCATTTGCAAAATAGCAGTGAATGAGAAAGGCCTGAAAAACCCTGCTGATAGCTATATGGACATTTCCTAACTGTCAGTGTGCCCTCCTACAGTAAGTTCACCGAGATTTCCTCATCTCAACAGCTTTAGCAAAGCTCCTTCAGCTAGCATATGAATCCTCCCAAAGAACTAAAACCCATAACAGGAAAAAAGAATTACTCCAAATGGCCAAAATCCAACTACAAATGAAAGGCAATTCTCTGTCTTTTCTCTCTCATGTCTGCTCTGGGAGCATATATGGATTTAATAGCTGCTGAGGGCAATATTGAGTTCTCGGTGTAGACAGGAAAACACTCATTCTCACAACATCTTTTGGGAAAAATAAATATTCCTCTCTTGTGCCCCAGGATCTCTGGATGAACATCCCTATGATTGTCTCCTCCCATTCCCTGGAAGATGGAAACATCAGCCTCCTTTACTCAAGAGAATTTCTTCCAAACCATTCTGCAGAACAGGTTCAGCCTGCCCTGAAGTTCATCCCTGGAATGGGACAAGAACCAGCACTGAAAATGCGACAGGAATTCTGGGGAAGAAAGGAGGATTTGTGCCAATGAGTTCCTTCCAACAACAGGCTGCTATTTCAGCAGTTCTCAATGCAGTTTCACAATACTGAGACAGTCTCCTTTTCCCAGCAGCAGGACCTTGGGAAGGCTAAGTTTGCCTTGGAGCATGGAGATGGGATGAAGTCTTGGTAAGGACCATGGTCTGAAGCAAGAAGCAGGAGCAGATGGGAAGCTAAAGGGAAAGCAACTGTTTCTCTTCAATCCAGACTTGACATTGGTGGACCGTGTGCTAACAGGCAGCTGTGCCTCAGGCTGCACTTGAATACTGCTTTTCATCCAGATTGCAAACTCTACCTCCCATTATCTGCGCCACCTTCACGAACCACCAGGCAAGTCCTAGTTCAAACTAATGTTTTGTTCTGTCACTGCTGTCATGAAAAAAGGTACAGAAGTCCATAGAGGGCAGTAAGGGGATTCCCCCAGGAGCAGTGCTAGGAAATCAGGCAGAATCAAAGCAAAAGAGACTATGCTTTTGTACAAATTAGGAAATTTGTACACATTAGGAAATATTACTTCTCAGAAAGGGTGGTCAGGCACTAGAATGGACTGCCCAGGGAGGTGGTGGAGTCACCGACCCTGGCAGTGTTTCAAGGAACGATTGGATGTTGTGTTGAGGGACATGGTTTAGTGGGAGCTATTGGTGATAGGTGAATGGTTGGACTGGATGATCTTGTAGGTCTTTTCCAACCTTGGTGATTCTATGATTCTAAATGCAGATACCACACTGTAGTGTATAAACCAAAATACATTCCAAGCTGTTCTCTATACCAACAAGGTCAAAAGTGATGCATGTTCAGTAGTGGGCAGTGCACACCAGGAAGCTCATGGACTATAATACAGAGAATTCAGAGGGAATGGGTTCAGACTTCAGAGTATGGACACAATCTATTCCCCACGATGGGCAGGGCAGGGTAGGGCAAGGCAGGGCAAAAGTAGGGCATTTAAATTTCTGCAAAAAGCATTTTTGGATATGAGTAAAAAACAAGCAAAAAGCAGGGGTAAGAATATACTGGAACCATTTGCCTAGGAGTTTGTGCGATCTCCTTCACTGGGAATCATCAAAAAAGATTAGTGTGGATGTTTTTGTCTCAGTGCAGAATGGGCTACATGGCCTCAATCCTCTTCCAGCATGCACCATTTCAGAGGATGCAAAAAACTGAAGGCAGGCAAAGCATGTTTTCCTTTTGAAATACAGTTTCCAAAGACAGAAAAGGTAAAACAAAACCCACTGCAATCTCACAATAATGGCTCCCCTTTACTTTTGGAAACACCATGATAAATATCAAAACTTTTTCTACAGGGGACAGAAGAATAGGGAAGGATTCCCTCAGAAGGTTTAATTTAAAGCACCTATTTCAGATACCTCCAAATCAACGGACAGAAGAGTTGTTCATCTGGAAGGCAGCAGAGAGCAGCCCAGTCAGCAGCCTTCCTCTTGCCACTGTCCATACAGGCAGCCTGAAGAGAGGTGGGGTGAGCACTTCTCTCCATGCAGCAGCATCCTGTGCTAAGCTGGACCCAAGAGAGCAGGTACACAGACAAGGGCAAATGTTAAGGAGTCACATTGCCAAATGTTTTATCAGGATGTAGGGCACAATGCTGTCCTCTAATCACTCTCTGCAGACCTTAAGCTTAAATTAGAACTGGTTAAATTAGAACTGGAAAAATAATGTTGAATGAAAATTTAGAAAAATTGAAATAAAAATTAAACCTACTGTTATGGTTGCAAAACACAAGGGTTTCCCAGCTTTCCTACATCAAGAGGGATATCCACATGAATATTTCAGGATTTAGTTCATCACATCTATATCCTCAGGGAGGTTCAGAATAAGGTAGGTATCATACTTAGCCCAAAAGTACTCCTACTAAGATGAAAGATCAAATATTTTGATACTTCTTTCATCCAGAAACATCATTACAGCAAATGTCAACAAGGAAAATAAAAATTACTTTCTATATCTATCACAACTGAGACTTTGGGTTTCTTAGTGGCAAGTTTGACATAAATCTCACACTGGGTTTTTTGATGGTGAAAATTCAAAGGCCCCTTCAGATAAATTTTGAAGTGAAGACTGTTACTGAATTTAACAAAAAGAACAGTCACTACAGTATCCAGTGTGTTATTTAATCCAATATTTATTTCAATTATTTTATATTTCTCCTACATTTTTAATGTTTCTGGAGTACTCCACAATTTTACATCATATTACAGAATTTGTCAGAGAAAGAGAGAAGTAATTTTGGTATGAGACTGAGAACTGCAACTTTTACGAGTATAGGAAGCAGTCTGATCTGTGGAATTACACATATTACATCAGCTCTTAAGCCATCAGTACTGGAATTATTTAGCACAGAAATGAACGTTATTAAATTTTAGGCACAACCTCTCCTTTGGTGACAAATGGAGCAATCCAACCCTTCCCCAGTGCTTTTGGCTTAGGTTTCATTGCTTGAAACATTTACACCCTTATTTAACTCAGTCCTTGATTTAAGTGAGTAGTTCACCTGTTCAATTAAAGGTCTGTGGAAGCATTAGGGGGTTTGCACATCTGACAGTGTTGTTCTGCACATTGTTTGCTTTCATTAGCAACTCTCAGGTCTAGAAACCGCATGGAAGTAGAAGCTGAGCCTCAGGAGAAAAACACTGCAGCAAGAGGTGGCCTTAAAGCCAACTCCTCACCACCAACAGAGCAAATTCTGTTTCTTTGACAGAAACAAAACAGCATTAGGGTTAGTGCTTTAGACCTAAGCATATGAAAGCAAAATTCAGAATGCTCAGACAGTGTTCCTACCAGCAGGGCAACAATTATCTCACTTGTTATTTCAGCAAAAAAATATTACTGTGTCAGGAGAGCAGTAATTTCTACCACGCATGAAACAGTCTTTAAATGAGTTTGAGTCCATTAACTCTAATAATATTTGCTTTACATAATAATAAACACAGGGAAAATATTTTCATCTTGTTGATGGGCCAATTGTGTAACTATTTCTGTCTAACACTCACTATATGGCACAAGACAGCAATTAGAATTTAGTCAGGTAAAAGGAAATTTGCCATTTGAAACCATCTCAACTTTAGTTTTCAGTGACAGCTATGCTGTCACCCCTGTCTGGCTCTGAAGAGGAATTATTTTCCTATCTACCTGGAGGTTTGCAAGCTGAGCATGGCTATTTTCCTGTCTGGCACATCAAAGCTCCAGGCTACCAGGTAGTACTTATAAACGTACAGTGCACCAGGGATCGCCAGAGCAAATATTGTAAGTCTCTCTTCTTCTCTCTTTGTGCTCTTTCATTGACTTTCAGGGCTCAGGAGTGCTGCAAAGGGAGCTTATCCGTGCCTTCTTTTCAGCCTTTCCTTTTGAACATTGTTTGGGCTACAAAGGGGCAACTTGTCTGGAGCCACCATTGTACTGGGAAATAAAGGGGTCAGACCTGGTGTATTTTGCAAAGTTCAAAGGATGCCTTTCTCCATTAAGTGGAACACACACAGCGTAAGAAAAAAAAGAGGAAAAAAAAAAAAAAAAAAGCTCTTGAGAGCTTGTATTTAATGGATATTCAAAAGTGAAAATAACTACCTGTAATAGGAATAGAATCAAAAATACCAGGAAAAAAAATGCTCTTATCTGCACTTACCTGAAGTTTTTTTTCCCATTCTCTTTCATTTCATCTGTTTCCTAAAATAATGCTAAATATAATAGATATCACAATACTCCATACAGGAGTTATCCTATACAAAGGGAGCAGTAATGTGATTTTGCCACAAAAGTCACCTGTATTTCCAATCCTGATGCATCTGAAATCATGTGACAATAATTAACTCCATGCTGGTAGAGCTTACTTGCAATGCCTATTCTGTACAGTGTATGTGATACCTTCTTGTTGTGGCTGGGAGGGAAGAGTGGAAATCTCTGATCTTCTATTAAAGAAGAAAGTATTGCATAATATAGGGGTTATGGATGATCTCTGTGTGAGATCCAATTGACCCTGCCAATATCTCTGGCTTGCATGGAATACTGAAGGTTATAATGCTGTTCGAACCATAGGAATTGCCATGAGCCAGTGAACTGTTCAACTTCTGACCCTGGTCAGCAATTTCTGTTTCAGTAAAAGGAAAATCTTTTTCCAGAAAGAGACTGATCACAAATAAATGAATGTGAGGGAAAACTTATTTTCATGCAGAGACTTGCCCATAACTTACAGTGGGAGTTTTTATAGAATTTCCAAAGTCTTGGCCTTTTTTCCTAAACCAAATTGAACGAAATGTTGCATTTATCTTTCTGTCTGTCTTCATCAATTAACAGCTTACTCTGCTTGAATTCATAAAACTGTAAAATTCTGTGAAGTTGAATTCCACTTTGTGTAGAGAGAAGTCTGGAAATTGAAGAGGTAACATGGCAAACAGTGCAATTACATTTCTCCTTTTGATCAGCTTACATGATTTATGACAGACAATTGGTCTCATAGAAATAAATTAAATAATGCTCAGGGAGAGTAGGAAAATCAATTCAAAGAGAGATAGTAAGGATAGTCAACAGGATTAGTCTCTGGATTGCTTTCAGTGTTGGAATTTCAATTTTGCATTGCTTAACTTCTTCCATTTGGTTTTCTTAGCCTTGATAATATGTTGCTAGATTTTATATACACAGTGACAGTTAACTCTTCTACTCCCATGGTATTTTAATGATGTTGAAAGTTTGGATTGTCATTATACATTTAAGACCCACTGGAGGCTACGGTTGATTCATAGCATCAGCATAGGAAATGGCTCATTCTCTCAGTGGCACTAATGGTTTAATCATTCCTGCTATTCCCTGAGCACTTTTATATTCTTTGAACTTTCTTTGAAGACAAGGTTTTATACTGTTCTCTGATCTGGGTTATTTATATCCCCCTCATCCTTTATTTCTAAGCAGATCTCCTACTGTACTTGAACACCAGGGAATATTTACTGAATAGCATTACAGTCCCAATATTGGAAATACAGTGATGCTAATGATGTAAGATAGGATTATAATAGACATTAAAAAAAAATGGAACTCTAATCACATTTGTGAGAATTCCCATATGGAGCAGTAGATGAATTGAAAAGTGTCAAGTCCTATGAACAAAGTTTGACAGTGATACATAGCCTCAGGAACAAGGAATTTCACCATAATACATCATTTCACCTACCCACCTACAAGAAACATGATTGATAGGGGATATCTACACCATAGATTCTCTCTCAGGAGATTATCTGTCCTTTCAGGAAGGCTAGAAAAGGAAAAACTTTCAGGAAAACACTAGGAATGGAATAATCTCAAATTTAGCCAAACAAAAGTTGGGCATCTCACCTAACCATATTGTCCAGAGTTCGCTTCAACAGCTCGTATTAGAAGCTTCTAAAGGGTAATTAATCTCACACTAAGTAGGAGTCTAAGACATGTAAAAACAGCTATCCTCTGAAAGTGTTTGATATATGTTTGACTATATACAGAACCTCAAAGGTTAGCTTAGGCTAGACAGCTACCAGGTAATGAATGTTAGACAAGATGTATTCGCTCAGAGTCAAGCAGTACCTTCCATACTCTAGCAATGTCAGTAGAGGATCAGTTGGACTCATTTGTATTTGTTGCTGGCTATAGTTATCTCTTCTAGCTCAAGGTTGGAGCTTTCCGCCTCTCAATCTAGGAGTTCAGATGTGCACATTTTAATAATAATTCCAAGGGGGCTAGGGGGAAGACAGTTTTCTTTTGTACAAGATTCCGGAGTATGAAATCATTTGAACAATAGGTATTGTAGATCACCAGTGTTTGGAAACTTTTCATCTCTAAACAGAGATTGAAAGAAAAGGAGAGAACAGTATGTTCAATGTCAGTTTCCATTGCTGTAAGCATTTCTGATCAAAACACTCAAACTCCACTGTAATTTGTTGTGAAGTTTTGATCAAGGACAACACTCCATCCTAGAGAAACAGTCTGCAATAATGATACAAAAACATTACTGATGATTATAGCTTTACAATTCCTGAATTTGTGTTTAAATTAGCATATTCTGTCCTCTCCACTTCCCCACCAGCTGACAGGTATGTTTTGTTTTGTTTTGTTTTCTAAGTCTTTGTGATTTATGTCCACATCACTTGTATCTTCCTTACTTGAGTTATGAGTCATATTTGAATGATAAGCCAGCCAGATTCCACTTTAAATGGTCATTTAGGCAACCTATGAATACAGAAAAGGAGAACAGCGAAAAGACACAAATTTGCACAGTTTTTAGTCAAAAAGCACATATCTCACCATTGTTCTATTTGACAGTATAAACTCGGCCAGGAACTGAAATGGTGCAAGGGTATGTCCAAACTTACACCCTCCTTGGTAAACTGAACAGTGCCAATGAATTATTCTGTACTCCTCGCTCCAATGGTCTACACCTAGAGAATGATTTGGGGCAAGATTTTGGCCATTGACAAGATATTCTCTTCCACGCAGTTACTGGGCATGGAGCAGGATTCACCACCAACCAAAGTGGGGAGATGATAGTTTCCATTTGGGAGTCTGCAGGCATCCTAACTGGGAGACAAAGAGAGTTATTCTACACTAACTGGTCTGAGAATAAGAGTGTCATCAAGATGTCTTAAAAAGTTATTGCCTGAGGTTCCCCTTCATACAGCAGTGGGTGGGAGCAAAACACCAGCAAGGGAAGAGCTTCCTAGGAAGCCACACCCAGCACTTCAAACTGCTTTACAGGGAAGGAACCCAATGATCCCAGAAAAGTTCTCGAGGCACTTATGTCCCACACACACAGCTAGTGAGGCAGAATTGCGCAATGACTGAGGTGGGGGTAGGACAGATGGGATGAGATGGGAAATGCACCAGTGGTAGTAGCTTGTCTGTTCTCCATACAATGCTGATATACCCAAGCTATTTGGGGTCACCCTCAACATCTTCCAGGGGTCTGTTCAAACTCTCTAGTTAGGGGTGAATTCTAACCTACTCAATCTGAATGAATCTGAGTATTGCTGAAATCTCTTTTCTTCCTAGAAGAGACAGTTCTTTTCACCAATTTATATCTTCCTACTTATTCACAACAAAGCTTGTACTTCCCAGTAGGAAATAATGGCAGAAGTAGCCTTAAAAGTACACTTGTAATGCCTGCATCTGACAAAGCCAATTTGCTTTCCAATGAGCCCAAATACAAAAACAACTAACTCATTGTCATATAATAATCTTCTGAGTGCAATAACATCCCTAGGCACAGAAAAAAAAAAAAAACGAAAAAAAAAAAACGAAAAGAAAACCAAACCCTTGAGTCTCCAGTTAATGTATAACCTTTCAGGCAGAAATATATTTTCAAAAGATGTGAAAGAGATGATGTCTGACAGGGTGATAAAAGTTTACAGGAGTCATCATCTTAAATGCATTTAACATGCATACAGACGACACCAGTGGTTCAGTAGCACTGATTCTCCAACATTATCACCATTTAATATTTTAAAGATAACTCCAGTCATTCCTAAGAAAGAATCTGAAGTCCAGAACTGGACATAAATACTAATGCTACATGTGGTTAAATGATTCCCCGTTTACATGGTACAAAATTTCCCACGTTATAAGACGAATGAAGCCATCAACATGGTTTGCTTTCAGAAAACTCTTGGACACTTCTAAGCATTAAAAAACTCATTATATACATATATTTATAATATTCTCTCTCACACACACACAAACCAACACAATAATAAAGAAAAAAAACTAATAATCAAAATGCAGAAGTATTGGAGAAACAATGAAATCTGCTTATTAAGACTACTCTAGACAGAGTTCTTTTTCTCATCTGATTTTATCCATGGGCAGTGCTGTTCTCAAGTAACCTGCAACAGAAATTTTCTATAGGCAGTTTCTTGCACATATGACTTTTGCATCTAAAGATTTCTCTAGGACAATCTAGTGCTTGCTTTACAGGACAATATTTATGCAGTTGCTCTGGGAGAGCACTTGAGCCAGCATACGCTAATATGTACAGAACCAATCTCAAAACACTTCTTAATTTTACACAAACTGGAAAACAAATAACCACAGAACCACAGAATTGCAGGGATTGAAAGGGACTTCTGGAGATCATCCAGTTCAACCCCCTAGGTGCAGGTTCCCTACAGTAGGTCACACAGTTAGGTGTCCAGAGAGGTCATGAATATCTCAAGAAGGCTCCATAACCTCCCTAGGCAGACTGTTCCAGTGCTCTGTCACTCTGTCGGTGAAGAAGTTCCTTTCATACTAATGCAAGAACTTTCTGTGTTACAGTTTCTGCCCATTGCCCCTTGTTCTGCTGTTTTTCGCCACCAAAAAGAGTCCACCCCCGCTGACACAACTCCTATACTTTAGATATTTATAAACAGTGATGAGATCTCCTCTCAGCTTTGTCTCCTCCACACGAGTCCCAGGTCTCTCAGCCTTTTCTCATACAGGAGATGCTCCAGGCCCTTAATCACCTTTGCCATCCTCCACTGGAATCTCTCCAGAAGTTCCCTGTCTTTCTTGAACAGGGGAGCCCAGAACTGGACACAGTGCTCCACATGTGACCTCACCAGGGCATAGTAGAGAGACAGAATCACCTCCCTCAACCTGCAGGCCATCTTCTTTTTTAAAGCACCCCAGGATTCCATTGGTTTTCTTGGCCACGAGAGCACGCTGCTGGCTCATGCCGACCTGTTATCCACCAGGCCACTTAGAACAACCCAGGTCCTTCTTTGCAGAGCTCCTCTCCAGCAGATCAACCCCTAACCTCTACTGATGTATGTTGTTATTCCTTCCCAGGTGCAAGACTCTACGCTTGCTCTTGTTGAACTTCAAAAGAATGAAATAATCTAGTCTTCTTTTTCATGTCTTCTGATATTGCCTTAACCTATATGAGATTACCCTAACAATAATCAGCTGAGCAGAGGTTCCATGCTCCCAAGGTGATATGACTGCCAGTCCAATCATCATGAGAAAATGAATGATAGCAAGCCCACACAGAAAGAAATAACAAGAAAGTTCCAATCACATCTGTTATATTAGGGAGGCATCTGACTGACAGAAAGTGTAGATGCCACCACTTTTATCAGCAATAAATCTTTGTAGAGAAGAGAGAGCAGTACATGTATGAGTCTCTTGACCTTGTTGAAAGTAACTCATTCCTTCCATCTGACGGTAGAACTGAATTTTAAATAGGCCACTCTAATTTTCCCCATACTGTACGGCTGACTTTCTACTTGAAACAGCTCGTCAGGGAAAACTGACAAGTCACAATGAAGTCTAGAAATCCATTTTGCAGATTAAAGGGCCACCAGTTGTGGTCCTACAGTTAGTATGAGATAATGAGTTCTGCTCAACTTACTCTAACCTATGAAAACCTTCCAAAATGTTTGCTATGGAAGTAATTTTTTTCATCTTTTCACTCTAATTTGAGTTAGGTATGACAAAATTTATTTGAAGAACTCGATCTTGCATATCCGTAAGGGCATTTCATCCAAACCAATCCATAGACTCATAAATACAATCTTTAATTGCATATTGCTTGACATTCCACTATCTGTGTACTCATACAGATTTCAGTATACAAGTCATTTGCACATTTTAGTAAAAGCATCTGTGTATGCACATGTAAGCATTTGTAGTACATGAAGGGAAAGATGGGATTTTCAAACACCAAACATGAAGAACAGGGCAACATTTACAAAAAGAATTAATAGCCTTTTAAAACATAGAGCACTTAATTCATTCAATTTTCTGAAGATTGGTTTGGTTCCTTTTCTGCCTCTGTACTTAGTTCAATGTAACAAATTCCTCTGTGAAGATTTTTCGCCCTCATGGAATATGAGACAGGATAGGATGCATATATCCCAGCAGAGACATTACCTTGAGAAGGGCTCAGCCTACACAACAAATTGCTCAATCTTTCTGCCATTAAAACCTTTTGGAATAAAGAGCTCTTCTGTCCCTTTCATAAGTAAAAGGTACCTTTAATCTAAGTGTGCCAGGAGATAAAGTGAACTTTAATGCAGCAAACTGCAGGGAAATATTTTTCTTCCTATTGGCATCCTATTTACTGCTCAAGATATATGAACATTCAATAGGAACATAGGACACAATTAAAGCAATCTGCTTGTATGGTGCAGCCTCTCAGCTTCCAAGGGAGTGGAGTCCAGCCTTGTTGTGCTGATTTTAAAGGGAAAGCATTTTCAGATCTCATACAGCTGAGAAAGAAGATCATAGAATCATCACAGAATCACTGAATGGCCTGGGTTGAAAAGGACCTCAAAGATCATCCAGTTTCGATCCCCCTGCCATAGGCAGGCTTGCCAACCACCAGGCCAGGCTGCCCAGAGCCACATCCAGCCTGGCCTTGAACGCCTCCAGGGATGGGGCATCTGTAACCCCCTTGCACAACCTGTTCCAGTGCATCACCACCTTCTGTGTGAAAAACTTCCTTCTAATATCTAACCTAAACCTCCCCTGTCTTAGTTTAAAACCGTTCCCCCTTGTCCTATCACTATCAGCGCATGTGAACAGTTGTTAACTGATACATCTTAAATCTTCTAGGAAGATCGGGACAGTGAAATACCAGCAGTACCCTGCTTTCTCTACCCCATATCAAAAAAAATCAGATATTTCCACGACAAAATTACAAAGGATTCTCAAGTTCTGCTTTGCTAGGAGATGGGTTGCTATTTACATTAGATACATGTCAACTTTAGGCATGTTAGTAGATTATGAATTAATAGATCTGATCATACATAACAAAACACTGCTAGGGCATCAAAATTAAAAGGATTACTCTTGCTCCTTATTATCAAAACCTAAAGCACTCTACAGATCCTCACAGATAACATGACTCTCGCTATTTGTATTACCTATATAAATGGAGAGTACACAACCAATACTCTTTCAGTGTGTAGGCTGTGCCTATTAGCAACTAAACCTCTACTCCCCTGAACAGAATAAATGTAATCAGACGCTAATTTACCACAAAAATCTTAATGATATTTGAAATCATAGATAAATACACTGGAAAGATAACAATGGAAACAGTCACAGTAAGAAAATATGCATAATAACAATATTAATATGTCAAATTATTTTAAATGCTGCCTATTAACATCTGTAATCTTTTGCTATCTGTTTGGAAGTATTCCTTTGTATTTCATTTATTTTTCATCTTGTCTTTTGTCTTTTCTCACTCAGTGCTTCTCAAAGGCTTGGTATCTCATCTCTTAGGAAAATGATGTTTTGTTTTAAGAGAAAAAAAAGTCTGTGTCCTTTAGTGCCCTTTAGCTAAATATCATTGTGTGTGTCTAAATCCTCTGCTGCAGTGAGGCCCAGCTATTTCAGGCAACTTCCTTTTTTGTGTGTGTGTGCTAAAATTGACTTAAAATTTATGAAGTTTGAATTTAATTGGGCAATTTAAATCATACATAGGGTAAGAAGTACCAAAAGGTTATGAAGGGTAGAAGAGGCCATGAAGTATCACTTTGTTCATGAAACTCTGCCTCAGAGCATAAACACTATTCCTGCCTTAGTTCTTAAATCACTAGAATAAATATCACACTAAAATTCATGATTTTTCTTTTCCCAGCACAACTGCATTATTGAAATAAATTCGGTGATTTGCACCATGAAATTCACCATCAATTATTTGCTCATTTCTCAGCTGGCCAAACACCAAGAAATGTTTTCCAACTACCTGTGGTCCCTGAGCCATATCTGAAAACCTCCTTTAAATACCTTTATTAAATAAGAAATAGCGTCTGGGTAGCAGCATTAGATTAAACTGCCTTTCCTTCATGCAGGAGAAGAGAGACAGCTGTGAATGTGGAAACTGTGCAGAAAGCTGCTTTGTTCAGAAACAGTTTCAGAAGTAAAGATTTCACTAACTAGCTTAACATGAGCACATTACACCCTTGTCACAAAACACTGTCCACTAGCACTTCGCAGCCAAAGGTTTAGAGATGCCACAAGATTGAGTGGATTGGGGATGCATCAAAGCATGTTATTCAACTTCTAGTTTACAGGTAACATGCATACAACAGAGAACACTCAAAGGGAATATTACTAGCAGTTAGATACTAGATCTTAAAACGTACATATGTACACACACGCACATACATATTATTACACATTTAATTAGAGGTATATTTATTATATAAGAATTTTACTTGGATTTCTACTATTTTGATGTCCAACATTTCAGAGTTTTATGTACCATGTACAAAGTGCCACAGAAGTTTGTACAGGATTGGATTATTAAAGCAATCATGGGGGAAAACACAAGGAATATCATTCTAGATAATAGATGTATTTAGTCTAATTTCACAGATTACAAGGTTGGCTGGTGAAGGCAGTAGCATTGCTCTAATAACTAATACTTCCACAGAATTGATATTGTACACCAAGACAGTACAGTTTCAAATTAGAACACTCCAAAGATAGAATGGCAACATTATGTGGATTGACTACTGGATAATTAGTCTTGTAACTGTAAACGAGAAATAATCAACCAGTCTTTCACAGGGCCCAAGAGGGATTTACTCCTTAGTCTGGGCACTTTATACAAGTTTAGATATAGCCTTGGGAAAGATACAAAGTAAAATGATATCAAATGGAAAAAGATGATATTCACCAGAGAAAAGGGCACTGATAATGAATAGCTGCAATCAACAGGTACCATGGGCACAAGAAAATAAGTTGCCAGATATCTAAGACAAGGATTTGTGGGAGATGCACACAGAAAGTAGCAATGCTAATCAAACAAAACATTTCAAAAGTCTGCTAGTTGTAATAGATAAAAGTACCATATGATCTACCAAGGAGACCTTGTAGTGGCCTTCCAATACCCGAGGGGTACCTACAGGAAATCTGGGGAGGAATTTTTTATAAGGGCAGGTAGGACAGGACGAGGATAAATGGTTTTAAACTGGAAGAGGGTAGACTTAGACCAGATATCAAGAAGAAATGATTTACTGTGAGGGTGAGGAGACACTGGAATAGGTAGCCCAGCAAGGTTATGGATGCCCCCTCCCTGGAAGCATTCAAGGCCAGGCTGGGTGGGACTTTGAACAACCTGGTCTAGAGGGAGGTGTCACTGCCTATAGCAGGGGGATTGGAACTAGGTGATCTTAAACATCCCTTCCAACCCAAACCATTCTATGATTCTATGATTCCACTGACCAGAAATAAAGAAAACAAAATTAGAATGGTGGGAGTTTTTTGTGTTAAAAAACAAAAATATTTGCTTATGTTAAAGAGCAGAAACAATGACTTGTCATCACATCTTATCAAGTGTAGTATTGTTGTGATGCTTAGCTCAATAATAGATATTTCTTCCCATTTGTTCCAAAAAGAATTATTTCAAGATAGTTTTCTTGTTTATAGAGCAGGTCAGGATAGAAGATCAAAATGATTCATCCAGGTCCAATAGTCAAAGTAGAATTTATGAACACTTGCAGTGGAAATTAACACAGCAATAGCCTTCCTCAATTTGGAAAAGCTAATCTCCAAATGTACTAATTCAGAGAACTTGCAACATATCCCCAGCTCCTTCAGATATAACCGTAGATTTTGGACATTCTTGGTAACAAAACTTAGGACTGAAATTTATGCACTATGACATTTTATCCTCCTATGTATTTGCATTTCAGGTTTTAAATTATTAGTGTATAGAATACGTATTGGTGTGTAGAATATGTATGTCCAGTTGAATAGTGAATGTGCAAGCTGATGTGTATGTGCTACCTTAACCTAATTTTATACCCCAAATCAGCAAACATTTCCACAAGTAGCAACAATGCTGAGGAGAACTAAATCAAGAGAGGTTTCCTGCAGATTTCTCACCTTTGTCATTCTCTCCACTTCCCTATCTGAATTAGTTTAGTTTCACCCACTTTGCTGGAGAGGTGCCCCACCAGAAAACAAGAGGAAACCCACATGTGTGTTGATGGACCTGATGGCACTCACAGGCTGCCAGTTTTGCTACTTTCCCTCAGTGTTAACACTAATCACATCTCTCTCCTACATAGATTCTGATTATGGCAAAGTTTAAGAACATAAATCTAGCTGACACTTTTCCATCCACTTTCAAGTTAGGCTGCACTTGGCTAAGCAGATTTTTTTTAACAGTCATAAAAGTTATTTAGGAGAATCTGACAGAGAGAAAGTTGGTGTTATCGTATGTTTCATTTCCTTAGGAAACCAGGCTAAAAATTTAAATGGGGATTCTAAGCTTGATAGCGCCCTTTCAATAAGAAGAATGGAACAAGAAGATATGTTTGCTTTCCTGCCAGAGGAAATTGCTAAAACAGACATTTCTTTTAATTTAAAGAGTAGACTGTGTAGTGTTGCAGTTTGCCCAGATGCTGTCAGGAAAGGTCACTGACCTGCTCCTCCAAGAACAATAAATAATGTAAAATAAATTACTGTTTACTAGAGTGATCCCATAGTATCAGTTCTTTAGCCTGTTTTAATTATTAAGTATAAATTAATTACTCAGCAACCAAGAGTCTTCATCTTGCCTACTAGGTACAATTCCTTTTTTTTCTCTCCTTTTCTATCTCAGTATCTTTCAATCTATTGCAATACCTTATTGGCATTACTGCTTTTATTCTTATAATTTTGCAAATGTGCATCGTATTTCACAACATTTTTTACCCATAGCAGTGATTTTTGTGGTGGATGTGATAGGTAGAATTCTAATAATTTTATCTGTTTATGCATCTGGTACACATCACCACCAGAATGGATGCAGAATTTAATCACCATCAGAAACCTCAATATATTGCCCAGACGGAGTAACTGGATGTACAGAAGATCTAGGGATGTACTGATTAAAGAGAATTTGAAAACACAGGAAGGACAGCGAGAAAAATAATAAAGCAGAAAATATGACAACTCAGAATTCTAAGCAGTTGTTTTTGCATACAGTCCTTGAAGGACAACTTTTTAATCTTGAGTCTTTAACTCCACAGTATTTTTTGCAACTTCAACTGAAAATGTATGTAAAAGCTAGCACTGTAAAGAACAGTGACACCCGAATATATAACTTGTATAGACATATTATTCTGTGCTCAAATATAGATGTAAACAGGTTTGTATACGATGCAGCTCTAGCAAAGAGTGTTTATTAGAAACTGGTGGAGAAGGGAGCATGTTTCCTCTTTGCAGCTACTGAAAAAATCACGTATTATTGAGCAGACTCCTGTTCATGAAACACTCATGTTATCCTCTGGGACATCTCTTATACTAAAATGATGTGACTTAAATCAATGGAATAAAAGAGTTGTTATTCTCTGATGTCCAAGTGAAAAGTTGTGCCCTTCCAACACTGCAGCTGTGGGAAATAACAGCACTGTGACTTCTCAAGAGCAGGAATGAGCACAACAGGGATCACACCATCAGAATGCCCTTTTGTAGGATCTGAACAGTACCAGGATGCCAACAGGTTCTCACTGACAACTCCAGATGAGGCTACGTAATGAAAGACTCCAGTTAGAAGCAGGAAACAGGGTTCTAATGCAGGCATAAGGTCCAGCCTAAACACATAGCCAGAAAAAGGACTGGAGTCAAAGCCAGGAACGGCACCGCTTTGGAGGTGACCTAGGAAAATCACTCAGTAAGCCAGATGAGCAGCAGACAAAAGTGAGCACAAGTACAATTCTGATGGAGCTCAGGCTAAGTCCAAGTGCCAGGTCTGAGTTTAAATGGAGCCCTGGTCTGTGGGCTGGGATCTCAACTAAGACTATTCAGTGTAGTCATAGCCTGTGGATGCCTTTAGGTCCCCGATATGCTTGTATGGAAAATAGCAGAGGAGAGAATTCCTGTTTAAGCTGTTATTTTTGCACTAAAAGATAGAAGAAGTTAAACCTTGAGTTTTTACCCAGTATTTAAACCTCAGCGCTTGGGGATTTTAATGAAAAGTACATTATTTTCCTGAAAGAATAAAGTCCTGCTGTGAAAATGTTCTTTTAATAAGAAACCCAGTTTTCCACAGGAAGCAATTTTTAATGGAAAACACTCTAATGGAAAATTTTCTTTAGTGGAAAAATCAGCTCTTTTCAGTGTTGAAGGAAGTGAAATCCAATTTTTCTTTCTGGGCTTAATCTTCATATTCTGCCATTGTGTTCGAATCCTTAGGACCCACAGGGCTCATCAGTGTTAGCGTCTTGCAGTGAGGAAGATAAAGTACACACGAAAGAGGCAGTATGGAAAGGATGTCTCATTCCCCTGTGTGTAATTTGCTCCTCGCTACCGGCAAGAAGCAAGATATGCTTGCCTCACAGTCTGCTGATGAGATGGTACTTTAAAGAGGATTAATGAAAGTGAAATGATGGAGAGGAAGGATTTCCAGTGATTAGATTTATTTAAGTGCTTGGGGCATTCGAAGCTGTTGTCGAGTCAATGAAAAGTTGGATTTCCTAAATCAACAGCAAAAGAGATGTAGCATCACTCTGCTGATAAACACAATTAGACTTGTGTGTAATGCTGTTAGGGCCTCAAGACTTTCAGCTGATATGCTTGACATTTGTACTTCATTCAGGTCAGCTCTTAGAGGGTCCAAAGCAGCTGCAGTTCCCACTGATTTCAGTGGGCACCAAGCGTGCTCAGTAACCTTCAGAATTTGTCCTTTACTTTGTGTTTTGAAGTATACTGTACTGAAGTTGTGAATGAGACAAATTAATCTGCTACCCTTTGATTTCCCTGCCCAGCATCACACAGGCTAAGCAACATCTTGCTTTGCCATCAGATATTTTTGCTGGCAGACTTTCTACATGCAATGCCTTCCATGCAAAATCTGTGAGGGCAGAAAGAAAACAAATGTCTGAGGCAAACGATTTTGAACAGGGAGGTGTAATGTGAGCACCACAAGATAGACCACCACAGCAGCCAGATCTACAAAACCACTCTCCATAGCCTACAGCCTGCAGTCATACACATTTGAGTGTCAAAGAACATCACAGGTCATGATAGAACTGCCCACCTGAAAAACATTACTCACCTCCCACTGGATAGACAAGGATGCTCTGTGACAGCACTCAGCTCTTCAGAAGACCTAAGTTATGTCTTGTGTTACGCATTTTCATAATAAATATGGTCAAAAGCGTTTTCTTTATTTAAGGAAAATATGAAGTAGAAAAAAAAAAAAGAAAAAAAAAAAGAACATGAAACACTATCAACTATACATTCAAAGCAGAAAGAGAATTTGTGCATGGTGATCCCCTCCCTTCTTGGCTTCCCTGCCAACTGCTCTCCAGTCCCCACTTGAGAGCATGTCTCCACAGGCACATTTCCCACTAAAGAAACTGGGTAAAGAAAATTGGTTAATATTAAATAACATTTCTAGAGCTTAAGATTCTAAAAGAAACACTTTGAGGTTCTTGCCAACTTCTTGACATTTCAGATTGAAAGATTTATAGAAATTACTTTCTATTATTTATTGTTCTTAATTAGAAGAAAAGGAGCAAGATGCTTACTACCTCCCAAGTTCAGCACTCTCTATTCCTACAGAATATTCCTATTCTCTATTCCTACAGAAGCTAGGCAGTGATGGAGTGAAATGCCTGGGTTTTCCAGAATTCTTCATGACTGTCTCTTCTCATACATGTCTTTAGGACCAAGATAAATTTAAAATATTTTTGCAGGAAGTAAAAATGGTTCATTATGTTGATCCTTCGTGAGCAAGAGGAACCTGTAGGCTCGCTCCCGATGTTTTTGTCTGTGTTTTGGAGGAACCAAAGATTTTTAATGCTACCAAATGCATACAGAAAAGAGAATCTTTTGCATAGTTTTAATAACATAAAGCACTGTTCAGTTCTCCAAAACCTTTTATCTTCATTCAGTTTTGTAAATACTGTCCAATTAATAACAGAGACTGTCCTACCTTGTTATCTGGGAGATAAGCCGAAAGGGCTGGAGTTAAAGCACTTTGATGAAATATTATCATTGTTCTGTGTCTGCCACTGTCATTGTTCCGTGGGTGAAGGCAAGAGCTGAGTTTGCAATTCAGATATTATATTCACTTTAAAATGGCTTATAAAATAAAGAATGAAAGGCAGCTATCACTACCTATTATTTTATTTTATGAGCTTGTGAGTTTCAAAAAGCATTTCACATAGAAGGAAAGAAAAGCCCACAATAGCAAGTATGTGAGATGAAGGCTGAGAAATAAATCAGAAAATAATAGTTTGAAAGCACAAAAGCACAAACTTTCTTCTCTGCTTTTCTTTAATTATTGGTCGAATGACGGTCTATCACCATAAACTGTGAGTAAATTGATACAAAACACAATGCAAATTTGATGTGAATACTATGCAGAAAAAGGCAAATGGAACTGCCTGCGATTTACTTGTTTACAAAATGACTCACTTGTCCTATTTAACTTCTGTTACACATTTAGAGTACAAAATGAAAGCCTAAAAAAAGAAAGATTTTTCCTTCTATTAAGGAAACATTTTAAATGATTCTAAAAATAGGTAAAAGCTACATAGTGGGCTTTATATAAGCGATTGCCACAATCCATCAGATAAAAGCAGCACTACGAACTGACATAAGAGATGTAAAACAAGACAAAATACAGAGTTTTTCCATCCTGAGCTTTGGGAATGTTGTCTGTTTTTGCAGGGTTTTCTAGTCTGCATCCCACAGGCACAATAGCACTGAATCTGATGGCATTCAGCAGCACCTTCTTCATGCCTCTGCTCCTCCCTCTGTAATCACTACCCAGACAGACAAGCCACTGGGCCTGAACTTTGAGGTTCACATTTCCTTGGACAGAAGAGTAGATCCTCATATCCCAAGCAACTGTGCATATCTCCATCTGCTCTGCTAAAAACTAAGTGGCCAAGGACAGCAATAAATTTAAGTCAATCAAAATTGCATTTGTGGTGGTAAAATTATTGACACAAAGAAAATTTACCATGCCCAGCATTAAGATGTTAATTTACAGATGCACTGCCCAGTGTCTCATGGATGTTGAATACTTTGCACCTTTCAGTCCCAAAACCCACATATATGAAGTTGAACTATGAAAATTAAGACACAGAAATGTAGAGATCACTTTCAAAATCATAGCCATATCTAAGCTCAAAGAGAATAAGAAACAAAATTAGCATGGGGCTTTCCCAGAAAACCTAATGATGCCATTAATTTGCAATGAGGGCAAGACTTCAGCATGTGTTATCACTTTTCCAAGAGATTAGTGAAGAAACTACAGTAACCAGCTATTTTTTGAAATTGTCTTCTTGTCTTCTTCACTGTAATTACATGGCCACTATAGGCCTGGACTGCCTAGAGTTTTCTTGATCAAATGAAATCATTTGAATTAGACAGAAAGGCTGTGGCATTTTTTTATGCTAAAGAAATAGCTTTGTGCCTTCTTGCATGTATAAAAATATCCCATCAAATGACAACACTAGATTCATATCAGCATTGCCGACAAAAATTGGGGAAGTAAAAGAGACTTTGATTAGAAACCCTCTACCTCTTGTGCTTCTAAAATACTCAGCAGTTCATACAGTACAGAGGAGCCTTAAATGCTTTACCAGCAGCATGAATTCAGAATTAATGAGTGACACCTTAGATCAGTGCGTGAGACATTCAATCCACAAAGAAACATCTGCTAAAAAACACTGATCTTTTTGTATTCTTAAGCTAGGAAAGTCACTGTGTCAACTGAGAATGCAACTACAGGAATGAATAGAACAATCCAAAATAAGAGTAGCAGACTTGAATACAAAACAATATTGGAATGCTACTGTAGTAAGCAAGTTAATTTTGAATAATTCAGTCAAAACCACAAGGGGAATAACTATCTCATCAGGAAGGAGTTTTGTTCACCATGTCAATAAAAGGGACAGATAAAATGGATCTATTAAAAAAATATATTAAATCATCCAGCAGAGCAAGTAGGTCCATCTGGGTATAGCAGTAACTTGTGATGTTTTTAAACTGAAGATTAACTTCATTTTTTAAAAGACAAAGGGCTTTGTACAGATAATATGTCTACACTAGGTAAGCAGACTTTCACAAAACTGGATTTATTTTATGTTCATTCAAAATTGACAATAACCCTGAATATGGTGCATTGTTCTCAGTGAAAGCCCATAAGGAATGATTCAGTTTAACAGACTGCACTCAGGAACAGCATAAATTCCTGCTGTTTAATAAGTGCTACAAGAGAAGCATGATAGGAAACCAATGTTATGTGTATACACATTTCCAGGCAAAAAGAAAAAGAAAAAGAGAAAAAAAAAAGAAAAAAGAAAAAGTGGTTCTGGCCAACAAAGTTTCTTATATGAGACATCCAGAAGTCCTTATACCTAAGAAGATGGGAAATCAACAACATCATAGAATGATGTTCACCAAGGTTGCAAAAAGATCTTCAAGATCATCCAGTCCAACCATCTGCTCATCACCAATAGTTCTCACTAAACCATGTCCCTCAACACAATGTCTAAATGCTCCTCGAACACCTCCATGGTCAATGACTCCACCACCCCCCTGGGCAGCACATTCCAGCACCAGACCACTCTTTCAGATAAGAAGTATTTCCTAACATGCAGCCTGAATCTTCCTTTGCGCAACTTGAAGCCATTCCCTCTAGTCCCATCACCAGTTACACGAGAGAAGAGGCTGACCTCCATCTCATTGCAACCTCCCTTCAGGCAATTATAGAAGGCACTAAGTTCTCCCCTGAGCCTCCTCCAGACTAAACAATCCCAGCTCCCTCAGCCTCTCCTCATAAGGCCTGTGCTCCAGACCTCTCACCAGCTTTTTTACCCTACTCTGGACATAAAACCATACAATGGCTTGGGGTGGAAGGAACCTCAAAGATCATCCAGTTCCAATCCCCGAGCTTCAGGCAGGGCTGCCACTCGACAAATCAGGCTGCTTAGGGCCCCCTCCAACCTGGCCTTGAACATCTCCAGGGATAGAGCATCTGCAACCTCTCTGGGCAACCTATTCCAACACTTCACCACTCTCTCAGTAAAAAGCTTCCCTCTGACATCTAATCAAATCGCCCTTTAGTTTAAAACCATTTCCCCTTGTCCTGAATGGTCATGCATGCCAGCAGGCCTTAGAGAGAGATGAGAGGCCTTAGGTGACATTTTTCATGCCTAATGATCCTCTTTTTCCTCTAAAATAGCTTTCAGAGGCAGGTATGTCCAATGTTTTCCCTTTGAAGTGTTGAGTACAAAATCTGTTTTCAGCCTGTTAACATTAGCTAGAACACTTAGGTGTTTCTTGCTATTCATTGGCTTACTTTTTTTTCATTACGTCTTTCTAAGTGTTGTAATTATCCAGAACAGCAGAATTTTTTTGTCTTGATCTGGAGCCCACAGATATACCTGGAAGAAAATATTCTATCATATGCAAGAATCATCAAAATATGAACTTACCATCGCCTAAACAGCAACTCAATGGTAATGGATATATCCATTAAAAGACCCTTAGGTTTCCATATCTTGACACTCCTCTCTCTGTTCCTTTCTCACAGCACTGTTTTAGGGAAATTATTTTTCATTTCTCTGCCAGATGCTTATCCATGAGCAATCAATATCTGCAGTAATGGATTTTTTGAGAATATGATCCTGAGGCCTTTAAATCAGCGCATTATTTAGTTTTTCACTGTTCTAATCAGTTGCAAGGTGAAGCTCCAAAAGATCTTTGAAATTTTCTGCTACTGAAACACAATATGATTTCTGTTCTGCCAGCAGTAAATGAGAAGGGATTTTCTCTCTAATTATTGTCTACAGTTATTTAATTCTCCATTACAACCAGTCTGTACAGCAAGAGCATTTTTTTTTTTGTCAGGAAGCTACACCCCACTGTGATAAGTGCTGCATAGATGTGCTCCAGTTAAACATATCAGGTTATTTAAAGAAGCACCTAAACAAAAATTTAAAAGCCAAACTTCAAGATATTGGCTTTAGATAAACAATTTCTTTAATAGCTCCTAGCAAAACTTCAGTATGTCAAATAACAGAGGGTAAGTGGCAGACACAGTTGGCTTCATTCAAAGGCATCCCCCACTATCAATACAAGCTGGGGTATGAAGGGATTGAGCACAGCCCTGCTGAAAAGGACCTGAGGATACTGATGGATGGCAAACTGAACATGAGCCAGCAATGTACCCTCACAGCACAGAAAGGCAGCCGTATCCCAGGCTGCATCAAAAGCGTGGCCAGGAGGTTGAGTTAGGTGATCCTGACCCTCCACTCTGTGCTGGTGAGATCTCACTTGGAGTACTGCACCCAGATGTGGAGTTCTCAGTAGAGGAGAGATGGGAACCTACTGGAATGCATCTGGAGGAAGGCCACAAAATTGATCCCAGTGATGGAGCACCTCCCCTAAAAGGACAGGCTGAGAGAGCTGAGGCTGTTCAACCTGGAGAAGAGAAGGCTCCAAGGTGATCAGACAGTGGCCTTCCAGTATCTGAAACGGGGCTGTAAGGAAGAAGGGGACTGACTCTTTAGCAGAGTGATGTGATAGGACAGGGAGAAATGGTTTCAAACTAAATGAAGGGAGACTTAGACTTCAGAGATTTAGAAAATATTTTTACAATAAGGTCGGTGAGGCACTGGAACAGGTTGTCCAGAGAGGTGGTGGATGCCCTGTCCCTGGAGACATTCAAAGTCTGGCTGGACAGGGCTCTGAGCAACCTCATCTAGCTGTAAGTGTTCCTGTTCATCACAGGGGAGTTGGAATAGATGACCTTATAGGGTCCCTTAAAACTCAAATGATTCTATGATTCTATGATCTACAGATTTGAGGTCTGTGCATTCCCATCTAGCCAACTCCAGGCACTCAGAAGAGCGGCAGTAGGGTGGAAAACTTTTAGGAGCAGCAGACTCACTGGCTAACAGTGCCCATGAACATGGGGCATTCCCGGGAAGACATGCAGATGGAAGTGCAGATCCTGTGTCCTCTCATAAGTGGTTTTGTGACTGCAGAGTGCGGCTGGGAAACCTGAGAAATTGCTGGCTGTAGATACACCTCTGGAGAGCTGTCACTGCTACTGTCCCTAGCAAGCAGGGGGGAAGGGGCTATCTTGGAGATAAGATACCAATGTACATGACCAGTTTGAGCCACCGATTTGCACACAAACACAGCTTGCAACCTTATCTGCACAGGCACTTGCAGCTGAGAGCTGCTATCCATTTCAGCCAGAAGGCTAAATCTTTCCCATCTTTATGCTCGTTGTATCTTCACAGTCTGTAGGATGTTGGCTTGCCCCTGCAGCAATGACAAATATCCCACAGGGATATGTGGAAGGAACAGACATCAAGAAAAAGACACCACTCTGTCAGCTTGAATATAGAGCAGAACTGAAATAGCAGACTGCAATTTGTACTCAATTAGTGGCTGTCTGCCTTTACTTTCCTCCTTACTTTCTTGGGTTTTGTTGATGTATTTTTTAATGGACTCACCTCCTGTGCTGCCTTGCTAGCTCTCTCTTAGCAGGAGCGCAGAGTTTGTGACATCCTTATCTCTGCAAGGTAAGGGAGAAGGTGCTCAGCAGCATCTGTTTACTAAAAGAATTAAATCAGGGTCCCTGAGAGAAGGAGCAAAAGTAAATGAAATACCAAATGGTGGAAAAGAAACTGAGGGAAAGACTCTGAATGTTTTTAAGAAGTAGTAAAGAACTTGTTCTTCTGCCCAAAATCTTTTCTGACCGCTTCAGATGTTGCTCAGATGGTTAAGGAGAACCCAAGTCCTGAGCTATTCTTTCACCTGATGCATGTGAGTCAGTCAATATATTTGGCGTTTTCCATCCTTTTTATCTTTTTCCACCCTATTAACGTGCTTACAGATGTCTTCCTTATAGTTCATAGAATCACCAATGTTGGAAAAGACCTCCAAGATCATTTAGTCCATGCACAGAAATTTTAAAATATTTACATGCAGAATCAAGCGCTGCAAAACTGGGACATGCAAGAAAAATTGATGCACAAGAAGTCTTAAAGGAGGCTTTTTGTGTGTGTGTACATTTGGATGTAGTTTTTAACTACATGCTCCTTTCCTATGTCTTCCACTGGGTGTTGGCCTTGCTCAGTGAAGACCTCTTTCTACTCACAGCATTCAGTCAGTGGCTTGCAGGCCTTATTTAAACCACACACCCAAACTGCATAAGATATTTTATCATTTATTCCTAGAGCCCCACAAAGTCTAAGTACATGCATCTTCATAACACTCGCTACAAGAAAAGATGATAGCACCTTCCTTCCAGCAGGAGAATGAAAGCACGGAGATAAAGGTCACAGCTTTCTGGGCCTCCCCAGTGCCACACAGGCTTCTGGCCTCCGTAGTTTTCCTTTTGCCTATGCACTTTCTCTCTTTATCTGCATCATTTGAGCAAGGACGTAAACAATACAGGCAGAGACAGAGGCATCTGTATTGAAAAAAAATGTATATAAAAGATAGAGTGATGTGACATGCTCTAGTGCACCAAACCCTTGCAGGCCTCCTACCCCAGCTATAGCACTGCACCCCTGCCACTGCCTCCCAGTTTCCCTCTACCCATGCTGTTCTCATTGGTTTCCAATTCTAACTTCCATGAAGTGTTAGAGCTTCTTGTCACAAATTTTAACATTACAGAATGACACATCTTCCCCTGAACTCAGAATCAGCCAAAGCATTTTGGCAGAAACTTGTCAGATAGAGGAAAAAAACAACAAAAAACCAACTATTCCTTGGGGGATGCAGTAGAGATTTCAGCTGGAACTGCTAGTCTAGCAACTATGCCACTGATAGAAAATGTGTTCTACGAATACACCAAAATGATGTTGAGTGGAGACTGCTGTGGCTTTTAAATCAAATATCAAGAAACTAGGAAATACCAGAGTGATATAGGTGTGTGAAATCTTAAGTCAGTCCCACTGCAAATCTGTTTGGAAAAGCCTTTTTTTTAGCTGGTTTAATGCTCTCCTTTAAGGAAAAGTTAGAGGTGCATGAACGACCAGGCCATCTTGTTTACTGCAGCACAGCAGGCTGCATGAAGGATTTCGCTTTAAAACAAGGTCTTCGGATTTTATCATCGTTTGCCGCTTGCCTTCACTTCAGCCACCTCGTTTCCTCCTTCGGTGATTCCTATTGACAGCTGCACTTAAACAGCCCTCTGTGCTCTGCTCACTGGGGAAGCCACGGGGGCACTGGCTGCCATCCAGAGCCATGCTTGCTCTGCAGCTCGGTGCCTGGATGGGCAGCAGGGAGGCTAAAAAGCAGCTCACATGGCTTTGTGCATTTCACGTGCTGTAAAAGCATCTCCAAGAGCTTTTCCAGCTCTGCCACCTCTGAAATGAACTGTTTCATTTTTCAAGCATTGGAGGTATTATCTTTAAGAGTAAACACTGAAGAAACCACAGTAGATTGCCTGCCAATTGCCTGCCGCTATTGATTCTGGAAGGAATGCTGACTGAAGTGCTACACACCAACAGGGCAACAGCAATTTAATGTTCATTAGTGTTCAGAACAGTTTCTCAGTGAGAAGATTGAGAGGTCAGGAAATCCACTGAATTTCTTTCCTTTGTTAGAGATTCAAGGTAAGAAAATGTATGCAACATTTCACTTTTCAGATTCTTGAGGAGACTTGCCTGTGATGGGAGATAAGACACCCCCTTCAAGAATTACAAATTATTTTAAAGGATGATTTAAAAATAAAATGTTGTGCTGCAAGGGTGAATCTTGATAATGCAGCATTACAGTATCTCTCAGAGGAAACAAAAGAATAGGTGCCGTGCTGCTACAGCTCAGAAATTGCTTTATTATCTGACTCACACTTGGAGCAGAACAGTCTCCAGTCTTGGCATCTATCACAAAGCATCAGAGAAACAGCACTGAGGTACAATTTTAAAATTACAATGGAAAGAGGCTATTATTTCCACTTTGTAGGAGCATTCTAGAAGGCAGCTCTCTGCTACCTAGAGTAGCTATTTTCCCCTCAGTCTCTCAATCCCTGTCTGTATGGAACTCATTAGAGAGTAATTTCTTTTTGTCCAAATATTTTTGCCTTCCTAGAGTCAAAAAGAACAGGACTGAAAGAAATTCAGCAACTTTTTTTTTTTTTTTTCCCTTTCCTTTTGGTTTCCCTACTGATACATTTGCTAACACAGTAATTAAAAGCAAATTGCACTCCTCTACAGCAACTGAAGTAATTACCAGCCATGTCTAATATTGGTTGCCAAAACAACTAACAACTCTCAAACTGTCTCATAGAGCACTTTCTCCCCTGTGGATCAGGCTCAGCAGCTTCTTTCCTTTCCCATGTAAAAACGCTCAAATACTATCCCGTCCTCAAAACAGGACAGGTTACCTGAGGTTTTGTGGTCTAGTTCAACGCTACAGATCAAACCATCACTGATGGCAGAAGCTAAGATAGCCCAGAGCACAGGGACAAGCCAGAATAGCAAAGCAGCAGGAGAACAAAGCCTTGAACTCCATGGCAAACTGCCTTCTCACTATAATTAGCCTTGCACCTTGCCTTCATATTCCTGATCTCCAAGTATATCTTCTTTATAATCTCCATCCTCCCACACTATTTCCCCTGCTTAATTTGTCAGCACCAGATGGAATCTTCCTCACCTTCCACACTCTTTTCCAAGGAAGCCACAATTCCTGTCAGATACCCTCCAGGCTTCTCCTACAGCTTCTAGGGAGGAGAGATGGACCTGCACAGAAACAAGAGACATTTGTGGTTATCAGAAGACGCAAGTTTGACCCAATACATCCACAAACTAAAGGAATAGAAATATTCTTTCCAGGACAATGAAGATCCTCCTCTTGTCTCTCATGCTCATGACATTAAAAAGCTGCTTTTGTGTTTTCCTTAGTGACTTTTAACTTAAGTACTAAAGATCATGTCATTTGTTTCCTTACAGCAGGCACAGGGCATTATCCAGCTCATGCAATAAGCATGCACTGGAGAGAAGCTGTAAAGTACTTTGGATGTATTAGTGCAGACTGAAAGACATCGCTATAAATTTGTTTATAAATTGGTTTTCTGACTTTTTAATACTAGACTTTTTAGATATGCTATCCTAACTTCCATATTTTGAAAGAAGAAAATGTTACATTGGACTGGTTCACAGTCTCTTTCTGCTTCCAGTTTGTGGTCATCATTCATATCACATCCGATTAAGCCACTTGATTCAAAGACGAATTGTAAGCTCACATCGAGCATCAGTGAAATGTGTCTGAATAACAGACCAGGGATCTGAGTGTGTCTGAATAACTCAGACACAGATCTAGCCTTTGCACATCCTACTTGCTAAGGAGTCACCTCTCAGGATGAAAGGGTTACGAGCACAGTCCAATGCACTCAGTTTTGGCTGCTCTCATTAAATGTCCTACAAGGCTCTTCACTTGGATGTCCAAGAAAGGGCTTAAGTGTCCTACAGTTCTTGCTAAAGAAAGCAACTGGACTTCAGGACCTTAGCTCTCTTTTCAAATCCCTGCTGCACACAGATGCTGCAGGACTGAAGTATTTCACAGTTCTCAGCTAAAAATTGTGGTATTTCTGATGCAACCACACAGCTTTTAGAAAGTAGCCCAAGAAAAAAAAATGAAGAAAATGATTAGAAATTAAGGAAAAGAAAAAAAAAAAATTTGCTTCTGTTTTGGGTTTCTTCTGTAAAAATGAGCTGTGAAGAATATTTCTGGTTTAGCTTTTCTCCAACAATGCACAGCTTCAGCTTAAAGCGGAAGAAGTTGTTTCTCTGGAATATGCCTGGAGTGACATGAAACTGAATCAAACAAACCACTGGGATTTTTATTTTTTATTGTATTTGTTATGTTGGTATCGCTACTGTTATAACATTTGAGCCAGTCCTTGTCTCATTGAAGGTCAGAGAACTTTGCCATTGATTGCAAGAAAAGGAAGAAATGTTCTTGCACTTCTGCATTGTCATTTTCCTGATCAATATCAACAATGTTCTTTTAGAAACAGCTTGATATCACTTGCAAGGCATAAAATTTGTTGTGCTTGGTTTACTATTTTACCTAGAAATAAGTCTTGCTGTAACTGAGTTTTTAAAATGGTCATTGTGTGAAAGCTTAGACCTTCAGAGAACTCCTCCAGCCTACAAAGCAGAGTTCTAACGCTTCTATTACTTTTCATTTAAGCTAAAAATGCAGATGACAGCTAAGAATGGAGAATACTGGAGAATACTGGAGAATACTCTCTGAAGAATGGAGAATACTGGAGAATACTCTCCAGTAACAAACAGAAGCTAGGAAGAAGACTGTTCAAAAGAAAATCCTACATAACGAACACAGAATGAAAAAAAAGTATCATAAAACAAACATGAAATATGAGATCCTTCAGATTTGTCTTCTTTCCCAATCTCCGCTGCTGCCAATAAACCCCTTTATTACAGAATTTTCACCAAAAGTGCTTGCTCAAGCATAGATGCTGCTGAGCAATTTGCTTTGATGTTCTTGTAGAACCATTTGTGCCTCAAGAACGCAATAATGACAGCAGCTCTCCTATTCAGATTAACATTTTACATACAGTAGCCAAATGTTCTAAAACAACAGGTCCAATGTGTCAGATTTAGGATGTTTCATCTTAAATGCTAAAGCCTACTGCTTGCTGACTATAACTTGGCGCAGTGGCTACTTTCCATTTGTTGTATTTCTCTATTATTCTTCTGGCAAAAGGACATATGGTCACGCACACACACTGATTTAAAGTTTCTGCCAAATGGGCAGAGGTATATATGAGGCAGTATATGTAGTGGGTAATTCTCAGACATGGGACTCTGCTGTCAGTTGCAAGCTTTCCATGTTCATAAGGATTTCATTTATTTTACATCTTATGCCCTAAGTATGCATTATTCACTGTTTTAAGATCCGTATTCCCTCTTTAGGAAAATTTAGTGCAATTCTTCAATTTATTTGGCTCCAGAGCCAAATTTATGTTATCTGTTTTGCCAGACAGCAAAAGCGGAGTCTCATACAAGCATTTAAATCAATCAGATCATAAGATATAAGTCCTGGGGAGTCACTCATTTAAAAAAATTTATTATCAAAATACAAGAATACTTATCTGTAGAAATAAATCTGTATCTGCAGTACATATCTCAGCAAAGACAGGCAGATCAGGTAGCAATGGTGTCGAGTGAGTAAATGTGTTAAATTAATATTTGTGCTCTGTGAAATAGATTTTACAGGACTTCTGAAGAAAAAAAAAAAAAAAAGAACGAACAACACAACAAATTCTTCTTAATGCTCACCATTATTTTTTGTCTGTTTTCTCCTCCCTTATCATTACTGCAGTCCTCAGAGATATGAAGCATCTGTAAAAACCCATCATTACATCCTACCCAGTTGTTGTTTTTTTTCAACCCCCACATTTTAAAAGCCTTTAGAGATGAATTAAGAGACTGCTTTGACTCAAGAGTCTGAGAGACCCACAGTTCCCAACTATGACCTTAGTGCTCAATGAAATTCTCTGAATGCACCCTGCTAAAAATTTACCCTGTTGCTTCCAGACCACTTTTAAATCCCAACATCAGCAGTAGAAGGACAGACACTCCTCTGCCTCAGCATCACCCTTGCTTGGGTCTGCAGGGGAGCAGGGAAGAGCAGTCAGGAAGGTAAGGGTAAGTACACAGCAATGAGAACTGCAGCACGCAGCTTGGAGGACAGCTGCCCAATAGGCTTTTGGAACTTGCACTCAGTCCAGGCTCTTTCTCAGCCTCCAGACTCTGATTGCACTCCTTCTCCACATTTCAGTGCACAAGAGATGAAAGTCATCACAGTGCAGAGAGTTAGTAACACTCCTGAAATGTTATTAAGGGACTTTGAGCAGCTAGTATGCTCAGCATGGCTCTCTGCAGAGACTAATTTCTGCTGTCTTTAGTGTAACTGATTGCAAAACAGCAGAATGTGGCAGTGCCTCACAAGTCACTGGGAGGAGCAGCTTTGAATCCTCACCCTGGCTTTCCACCACACAAGTCCTCAAAGGCTTCTGAAAGCTTTGCTGCTTTTGCTCACCAGCATAGCTTCATGTCAAGCAGTACTGAAAGGGAGTAACACTGCCTGCAAGCAGTCCCCTAGAGACTGTGTATGCCCCACTCAGGCTGGATCTAAGCTTGTTTTTCAAATCCAGACTCACCTACATATGATTTTCCCTTTAAGCATGACTATACCCTCTAGACCACATTTGAGGACATTTGAGTAATGCCTAGTGATTAGAATGACTATGTTTTGGACGATCTCAGCAAGATTGAGTATTCAATGCAAATGTAAACATCCCAAACCTATGCACATCACAATTGTTCTGAATCTAAGCAACAGTAGACCTAACATCTAGAAATAGATCAGCAGAAATATAGCTCACCTCATTAAAGCCTATTCTCAAGCCATTCTTAACTTTGCAAAGTAGACAAGGACAATGACCATAGTCCTAAACACTACTCGTGTAAAACTACACATGTGAATAGCTGTTGGCAGTAGTATTACCTTTCACTTTACCCCTCACACAGCAATAAACGACTCTACAGCAAAAATAAGCTTGAGCTTTAAGAAGTGCAGTGAACAGCTAGTAGGACTGTTGGAAGAAGTCTCCAAAAGAACTTGGCATACATACCAGCAAAAGGAAGACTGGGCAAAGATACAAGAGCTTGATGAATAAGGCATGAATAAACATCAGCAATTATGCATCTAATAAAGCAGCAAGGCTATAATGGCCCAAGAACAAAAGGATATAAAACAAGCCTGACTACATCAGACTGTAAATTAAGAGAAGGTTTCAAACTCTCTCAGCGGTATAATTCTGAAAGAGCTTTTAAAAAGAAAAGTGTAAGCAGTACACAATGCCCAACAAGTGCTGGGACTAAGAAATGCTTCGCTATCTGTGGCACATGGGTCATCAGGAAGTTATTCACTGCAATCTGCTCAACATAGTAGACTGAATGTCCCCAAAAGAACACTAGACAGCTATTTGCTCTGCCAAGCACTGCTGACCAAATTGTTGATGGTCAAAGACAGGCTGGATATGGCTTTGGGCAGCCTGGTCTAGTGGTTGGTGACCCTGCCCATGGCAGGGGGGTTGAAACTAGATGATCTTTGAGGTCCTTTTCAACCCAGGCCATTGTATGATTCTATGTCAGGAGTGATGGACAAGGATACTATTAGGACTTCAGGGCTGGGAGCACCAAGGTCCAAAGGCAGAAGCCTTACTAAATGTGTCAGTATCAGGACTTGATTTATACCAGGGCTGCTTCGAAAATAAAGTCTCCTATTTCATTATGGTGGCCCACAAGTTCAAAGGCAGATGTTGGTGGTATGACAGTAGAGGCTGAACCTTCCTACCAATATTCTATTACATTTGGTTGCCGTGAAGCAGAATAGGAGCAGTTGGACAAAATTGCACCTGATATGGAAATGCATAGGAAGCAAAGGTGTGGAACTGAATTCCTCCATGCAGAAAAGATGGCACCCACCAACATTCATCAGCACTTGCTGAACATTTATGGACACCAAACAGTGGATGTAAGCACAGTGAGGTGGTAGGTGGTGCGTTTCAGCAGTGGTGACAGTGACAGTGTGTCACCTCCACTGGCATGGCCCACAGGCCCTTCTTCATCACTGGCAAAAATGCACAGCTAATTGTGGTGACTATGTTGAAAAATAGTGCTTTGCAGCTAAAAACTTTCTCTATCAAATAGTGTTATTGTGCTCTTTGTATCTGTTGTAGTTTCCATGAAAATAAATAGGAAATATTATTTTCAGAGTTACTTACATAGTTTACAACCCTTTTCCATTTTGGATATACTTAAGCTGCATAATTAGCACTGAACCTGTCAACATGTGTGCCAGCCAATTGATTTAGCTTCAAAACATAATTACTTTTCTTACACTGTTGAGGAAAGAAAACAAGGAATACATTTGTTATGGTATTTAATTAAAATACATCTGTGAAGGTACACTGTTATTGATATTGGACTCTATTCAGTCTTGGCATAAACTAGGTGTGCCACTACAGCTGGACTTGGCCAACAACATTAATAATTTAGTCATAATTTGTTTAACCTAACCTATATTACTGAACAGGGTAACAGTAACACAACTGAATGATGCTTTAAATCACCTATGTGTCCAGGGCAAGCCTGGTCAGACCCCTGAGACAGGGAAACAGATGTTTAGTCATCATGTGGATCTGACAACAATTTTACATTGCAGAAGAAAACAGTTCATCTCCTAAGAATCTCTTAGATTACTTTAACAAAAATCATGCTAGACAATGTGCACCACAAACTTTTTCATATACAGAATGACAAGGAGGTTTTCAGTGTGAAGTCAGCCATCTTTAAGATGCATACCTATGGATAGGAAACAAAGCACTCCTTCCAGGTTTACATCACTGTAACTGAGCACAGAATATGAACAGTAAAGTAAGCCAATTGAGTATGTCATAAATAATAGGGTAAGTGCATAAGGCAAAGATGTATTTGATGATAGAAAACTGAATGAAGTGCATATGGAACAGGCAAACTGAAAAGAAGTGGAAAACAGAAAACTCGGTATATTAGGAATATATTAGGAAGAATGAAGAGAAGACCAACAAAACTGACATGTGAAATGCACAGAAATAGTAAATAAGGCCCGGAAATCATAAAGGGGTACTAGGATCTAGAGAAAAAAGTAGCTATCTTAGGAGAGGTTTTCCTGGCAATAGTTCAGCAGAACATAACTCTGGCAGGCATTGCAGGAGAAGAAGAAAGGCTGAACAGCCCATGAGCAGAGGGAGAAGACACTGGCTCCCCCATTTATGTGGCATTCAGATTTCTCTGTGGGTAAACAACCACATGTTAGGAGAGGCTCCTTCTCTAACTCAGCCCACTAATTCAGAGTGTTGTACCATACCTCAGAAATGAGTGAGGTTTCCAGGATGCTGGACACACATCTCACTCCAAACTTGCACCAGTGATTAAAGCAGTGAGGCAGAAAGAATATCATCTACTCACTTAAGACGCAGGAGCTCATGTTGGAGGAGCTGACTTAAGGTCCCTGGCTGGCTTGGTGTCCAACTCTCTCATGTAATTGCCTTTGTCTTGGAATGGACAACAATGGAGAAGATCTGCGCAACAAGCTCATCCAAGTGAATTTGAGTTTGTTAAGCCTGGAGGTGACATGCACACCACTTTCACGCTTGCTTGAGAGAGAGTAAATTATGGTCTCTTGTGGTTAGAGAGATACCCAGGTCAAAGAGGAGATTAGATAGCACAGCCTGTTCCTTCATGATTTATAGACAAAGCACTTTGTGCTGGTGCAGGGAGGAGGCATCTCTGCACCACACATTGTGATGCACCAGCACGAGCTGGAGTGAAGATTGGCAAGGGGAAAGCAGAAAGCTATTATTTCTGAGATTGTACTGTTCCGGGACTACAGCTACTCTGCAAATTGAATTCATATTGGTAATATGTAGTAAGAAAACTATTTTTCAGAAGGAGAAAACTTCCAGTCTGTTCTCAGCTGTGTTGAGACCAGTACCATATTTCAGAACAAACAGTATTAATTTTCCTTCTCCCCACTTAGATTAAAATAGGATTTAATTCTATGACCAGAACAAATACCATTAATAACTACGGCTTATTCCTTGACACAATACATAATAAAAATGTAACACCTGGTTTTTGTGTTTTCATTCTGTCTATAACACAGGTACATTTGGGAACTGGAAAACATCTTTTCACAGTGATCAAATGAAGCAATGCAGATATTACACGAATATCAAAGAAGAAGAGGAAAAAGAAAGAAAGAAAAGAAAAGAAAAAAAAAAAACAAGCTTTTTTAAACACCCGTCTTTCTTGTAAGGGTACCATTTCCAAGGGTTGACCAAAAGGAAAAACTTCCTCTTTTCCTGGGAGACTTTGAAGGCCACTGTGGGAAACAAGTATAAAGGAAATACATAAAGAGAAGAAATTAAGGTTTCATCATTGTCTGTTCCTTCCATAATAAGGTGATTGTTATCATGATAACATGACAGCAAGCGTGGCTCCTGAGAGAGAAAGAGAGGAAGGAATGGCTCTGTATGCTTTTATTACAGGTAAAATTTACTGTAACAATTGTCTGCTTAACACTTGTCCCTTAGCCACCAAATATAGAAGCCACAATCCAGTTAAATTCCATGGTGAATCACAGAATTGTAGGGGCTACAAGGGACCTCCAGGGATCACTGAGTCCAATCCCCTGCTAAGGCCCATTCCGTATAGCAGGTCATGCAATTTAGCATCAGGTGTGACTTCAGCAAGCAAAATGCAAGCACAGACAAATGAGGTTCACTAAATTAATGGTGAGAATTAACTTCACCAATAAAGAGACGAGATTACAAAATTTAAAAAATACATCTTATTTTTGTGGATATATACATAGATCTTTTGTAAAGAATTCGTATGTTATCAGAATCAATCTTACTGGGTTTGCCAGACCTTTAACTGAAGTTGTGAAGCTACACTGTGTCCAAGACTTGAAGCTCCAGCTGAATCTATGACAGTGTACTGACAACAGAGCCCCAAAAAAAGAGATAATCTGTCCTCTATGTATGGTGGCATTTGTACATCTGTGGAGAATAACAATTGCTTTTACCAGCAAACTCATTTGTTTGCAAGTGGAAACTCCTATCACTTGTATATTTGGAAGTACACGACAAGAAGGAATCTTCAAAGAGCCAAAAAAAAAAAAAAACAACAACAACCCCAACCATTACCGAGAATCATTATGTCTGCTTACAGTGAGATATTGAGAAATATTACTGCTCCCCTTAGGGTTCATCAGTGTTTGGGGATTTTAAAAGATCAGAAGCACAACTCGAGCTGATCAAGAAAGGTTGTTCTTTTGAGAATCAGCACTCTTGCTCGCTCAGAAGGGAGAAATAGAATTGGACAAAAAAAACCAAACAACTGGTCCAGCTGATAAAAAAAATTCTTGATGATCACTTTTAATTATTTTACTTTAATTGAAAAGGTTTAAATGTTTCTAATTTTTAATTTTTGACAACAGAAAATAAATCATTTAAATTAAACTAAAATATTCAGCTCTAATAAATAATTTGGCTGGTGTGTATCCAGGTCAGTCAATTTTAAATTAAGGAGCTTTGTAAAAACAAAATAAAACTCCTTTTTCTAAAATAAATACCTTCCAAAATTGCATTCATTTTTCACATTTGGTATATATGCTATAGTTTGGATTGGACGTTGTGTTGAGTGACATGGTTTAGTGGGAGCTATTGGTGATAGGTGAACGGCTGGACTGGATGATCTTGTAGGTCTTTTCCAACCTTGGTGGTTCTATGATTCTATGATAGTTACAATTTTCACTTAACTTTTACAAAAAACTGAACTCTTTAAAAATTGTAATTGACTTTGTAACAAAAAAAGTTTAGGGATATTATCTCAGCTGAAATTTAATTTCGAATACAAACTGAAAAGCAAATTTGCAGAAATAAAATCAGTGGAAATTATGAAATCTGTAATTCCTACTGTAGCCAACATTCTTTCGCTTAACTTTGCTTGCGCTGAAATTCCATTTTAGAATCATAGAATGGTTTGGGTTGGAAGGGACCTTTAAAATCATCTCATTCCAGCCCCCCTGCGATAGGCAGGGACACCTCCCACTAGACCAGCTTGCTCAAAGCCGCACCCAAAAAAATAGACTGGATTATAGTCCATTGTAATACAATCTTTATAATTTCTTCTTGATGCTCAGTAAAGTATTTGTGATTGAGTAGATTAGATGAGAGTCTTACAATTAGTAAGCATAGAACATCATATTTTCAACCTTTTCATATGTACATTGTTTTTGTTTTCTTTTTTGGCCAGGTAAAGGATTTAGCAAAACAAGAACTTGGATATTAGGAAATGGTTCCTTACCAGAGGGTGGTCAGGCACTGGAACAGGCTCCCATGGGTGGTGGTCACAGCCCCAGGCTGCCGGAGGTCAAGGAGCATTGAACAACGCTCTCGGACACAGGCTCTGAGTTTTGGGTGGTCCTGTGTGCAACCACAAGTTGGACACAATGATCCTTGTGCATCCCTTCCAACTGAAGATATTCTGTGATTCCAAGTAAATAAATTTGATATAAGGCTATCATTGCAACATTCATTCATTGCAACATTCCTTTGTTAAGCGATATCCTTGTTAACTAGGATTTCAGTGTAACAGTTAGCCTGTAACTGTGGAAGTGACATGGCACTGGAAAGCTGTGAAATGTCTTGTATAGCTGTCATGTTTGGGTGCCTGAATTTTCACACCACAAAACAACGTGATGTTTAAAAAGCTGTGGGAGAACACTGCAAATGCAATGGAAACTCACAGCTGGAGCTGTACCAGACCAGGCAGGTCACGTCCCTGCACCAGTTATGAATACGCAACCCATGCTTCCCCAGAAGAGGACACGCTGCTATGGCGCTTCTACCCTAAGGTTCAGGGAGGTTGCTGCATACAGAGCAGCCTCGTCCACTCAGGCGTGAGGATCAGTCATCACAGAGTGCTTTACAGCAGCAGCTGGCTTTTAACAATAGCAGGACAGCAGGCTATGTTCCTCCCTGGAGTAATTCCACTGCCCAGTATTATTCTTCCTTTTATTGTAAACAAAATTGGACATGTCACCGTGCTTTCCAGGCAACACTGCTGCAAATTCACGTGGAGACCAGAAATAGATAAGATGAAAAGCAAAAATAAGTAACAAATATACATATAATTGACATGATCATCCCTAAATAAATCCAAGTTGATGAAACAGAAAAATTATGGTGCCAAGGAAAGGACAAACAGTGTCAGTCAATTTTATTTCCCTTTGTTCAGGGAAAGAATGCTAAATACTGAAAAAACTTTAAAAGCTTAAAAGGTACTCAAAAAGCTTGTTTTTAAAGAGAAACAGCTAAGGTGGCTAAGTAAAGAATTTATTTCTGGTCTCCCTCTCTGTTCAACTGGGAGCCACTAAGTAAATGCTAACGCAATAATTCACATTACCTCAGCAACCAGCAAGCCTGAAACACCACATTTGCAGGTTTACCCTGCTACTGTACAACAGGTGAAACAGTGTCTTAGTTAAAGACACAACCAGCACTGAAGCTCATGGTAAAAATAGGAATAAGAACTTCCTTTCCACAGCAGTGCCTTGTCAAGCCCTTAGCAATTGGAGATGCCACTGGAAGCACAACAGAGTGTTTTGCATATTCCCACATGAGTAAAATGAAGTAAATAAGTGAATGAGATGCTTTTTCTTCAGAACACTGTAGGATAAATGTGCCAGGACACAGGAATGTATGAGTCAGGAATAAAAACCTGCATTTTGCTGTGGATTAATCTGGGAGGGATGCTCTTAGCCTTTAAAGTCAATAACACTCCTCCAAAGTTGCTATTCTAAACACAAGAATGGATTTCAAATCTCAGACTGTCCAGTTCCAAAATGCAATCTCAAACTCAGAAATATGAAAAAAGCTGTAGAATCAGTCCCCACTAAGAAAAAGGAAAAAAAATTGTCATGCAGAGAGACCAAACTCTCATGATCTGTCCAAGTCATCTGAAGGAGCACTTATGATGTTTGGTGGATTTGTTCACAAGTAGATATGGCAAAATATGTGCCCCTGATGTTCCCCTGTTACTGTGAACTGACAGCACAAGAGGCTCTGAACACCATCAGTCCACAGCATCTCCAGGAGATCCTAGTAATGCATTAACGTAATGAGAGCGCAAAGGCCCCAGGACTTTATGAGCTTTGTGGAATATGCATCAACCATGATGGAAGCCATCATTTAAGAATTATTCTGCAGCTGTGACAAACTCTTAGAATGGCCACTGAGAGTCTTCAGTAGTCATATACAAATATCCTTATATTCATGACTTTGTTCCACTACTCCTTATGAAAATGTTTGAAAATGCCTCACAGGTTAGCACCATAATGATTTAACAAAGCAGACTGAAAACATGCTATGCCACTTGCCAAGAAAATGCCCTGCAAACAGGTGCAATGATAATTATAAAGTGAGAGATACAACAGCCATACAAAACTCAAAGAAATACTCACTTATACACACTGAAATATTCATTTTGATGTTTTTTCAGAACGTTTTCAAATCAAAATGAACTATAAGTTACCGCTAGACCTCTAGAACATTTTGTGCCATGTCAACATCTTCAATAAAAATGTCTGTTGACTTTTTACATGTCAACAAATCCATAATTTTTGAGTAATTTTGCTTTTGTAAAACTCAAAATAAGATGTTCCAGCTGAGCTTTTCCAACCAGTTGTTTTCTAGAAGTTTCAAACTACAGTAAAGAAAATGTCAACAAACAAGCAGAGCACTCACAGTGGAATCTGTACAGGGACTTTAGGCATGCTAAAATTACCCAATGCAGAAGCCAATACCTGCCACAAAGCATTAAATGCCCCTGTCTGGGGAAAAAAAGAAAAAACAGTTTAGTACCCTGTTCACACTTCACTGTAGCATAATCAAGCAGAAAAGCCATGACAGCTTTAATCAGATAATTGCAGGAAAGCCGGATACGGTCCCGCTCAGGGGAAATCCTGTTAGGAATACTTCTTGAATAAAGGAAAAGACAAGAGAGACTTGGCAGAAGTTATTCTTGTGGAAAAGAACAGAGTTCATAGGTCAATACAATCCCCCTCCAAAAAAACCGTATTTATACTGAAGGGCCTGCACCCTGAACGGACTGCAGCGAGGACACTCTTAAGTGCCAGCCATCAGCTGTCAGTGTCACAGCCAGCCACACAGGTTTGGGAAGTGTCTTGCACAGTAAAAGGCCTGGCTTCGATGCACTGCTGCAGAACAAATGTTATATGCTAATCTTCATACTTATAGCAAGGTGACTTTTCTCAAAGGCTTTTCATGACAGGCCACGAGTGTGTGTAAGCCTTTGCCTCTCTGATTCTGAATGCATTTTAGCAATAGAATTAGCATGGGCAAGATGCAGCTGTGCTGGTATTACCTTGGGGCTGGACCCATCTGCACTCTCAGCTGTGAACAGAATCCTTCCTTTCTGCGTGTAGCTTTCCAGAGCCCTGTGAGGTATGGCATCAGTAATGCCACAATAAACACTCAGGCAGCTGAACCTTCAGTGCTCCAACATCATCAAAGCAGGATGTTCTGCGAACACAACTGTTTCCTCCTGATCAAGGAGAAAATGGGCAAGCCCACACTCAAAAATACTCATAGCCATAACCAATGGGTTGGAATATTTGCGCAATGTACTTACCTGTATGGTTCACTCTAAATTTTCACTTCACTGTGCTTATGAAAGAAAACAATACAAATTCTAGAGCACTAGCCTAAGAATTACAGCTTGGCAAGTACATGACAGGAAATGTAACCTTGTACTAGCATTGCTCACCTTGGCAAACCACAGTGCCCTCTCTGCTTGTGCCAGTGCCCGGCAGTGTCCTCTGATATCCGTTTGTGTTCTTATATTCAACAATGTATTTTGTCATCTTTGCTTTCAGTTCGCTAAGCTGTTAGAAAAATTATAGTAATAACAATAAAGGTTACCATCCCATACTCCACATTCCTTTCTAGCAGTCACCTGTAGAGCAGCCAAGGAAATTGGGATTATTCAAGTCTGGAGAAAAGGAAGCTCAGGGAAACTTTGTTGCCCTCTACAACTCCCTGAAAGGAGGCTGTAGTGAAGTGGGCATCGACAACTTTTCCCCAGTCACTAGCAATGGGATGAGAGGGAATGGCCTCAAGTTGTGCCGGGGGAGGTTCAGGTTGGGTATTAGGAAAAACCTCATCTCCAAAAGACAAGTGGTCAGGTACTGTAATGGGCTGCCCGGAGAGGTGGTGGAGTCATTGTTCCTGGAGGTATTCAAGAAACGTGTAGATGTGGTACATAAGGACATAGTTTAGCAAGCAATATTTGTGGACAGACAGCTGGACTAAATGATCTTAGAGATCTTTTTCATCCTTAATGGTTCTATAATTCTATGATTCTACAATCACATAAGGCCACTTCTCTCTCCCCATTACACCAGAGGAGTCACAACCACTCTGCTGAGGTAGCAGTGAGAAGATCACCTGCCTCCAGAGCCAGATACAGGAGTGTAAACATCTTACCTGCTTTAGAAATGAAATGAAGAGAGGAGGCTGCAAATCTATCAGGATTTATGGATCTTATTGCAGGATGACACACTGCTGGCATCCAAGAGCTTGACAATTCTGGCAGCATCAAAATTGCATCTTTACCATAGAATGATGAAGAAAATGTAAAGGAGTCCTAGTGAGAAGCTTTCTCGTATGGTTGGGGCTCAATAGTTGGTAGCAGTCTTTAAATAACTGTAAACTACCCTTATTGTCTCCTGGATTCGCAGTTGCAGCTGTTGCAACCAGCAGTGCCATCTACCTCAGAGGTCCTGGCCAGAAGCCCACCTGTTTTGTTGCCTTTTTGCCAGCATTTTTTTTTCTCCCTGATTTTTCCCACCCATTCCTCTGGCACAGGCTCATGGCTCTTCTTCCTCTCTACGATGAGAGCAGTTTTGGCAGCATCCAGTCCTCAGGCAGGGACAGGTTGGCTGCAGTGACTTATTTTCCACAACCTCTCATTTTAGTTCTGAAACCAAGTTGTTGCTTCACCTGTTGTGGTTTTTCCCACGGCTCTTCTCCAGCGCATAACAAAATGAATTTGGAAGGTTTTTGAATTTGCTTTCTTTCCATCCAAGCAGTTCATGCTTCTGAATTCATTAGCCCATACTAAGGAATCACTGCCCAAAATCCACTGTAGGTTTCCATAATCCCTTCCCTAGAGGCACTGAGTAGTTTTCAGGCAGGATAAAGAAACAAAGGAGTCTGATCTCACCTGGTTGCAACAAAGGTTTCGGATAAGGTATTACCTCATGATTTCCAGGTGGAGGAAAACATGCAGGGCCCCAAATGGGATAGCCAGGATATCCATTAAATGCTAATATTAAATCCTTCATTCAGAAATCAGGTTAGCTGTAGGCAACAGAGATTTAATATAGACTGTGGCATAAGAATAATCACACCGATCCACATAGCTGTGCAGGCATGAGTTCAGTGCTTCTGAAAACCAAGTATGACATGGCTCAGAACAAAATTCTTTGTGCATCAAAGAAGTAGGCACATCCAGGGCAGCTTAGCAGTGCGTGACTGGAGCTTTTGCTCTGACCTGCCCACTTCTGCTGAAAGGTGACCAAAATAACCTGAGCTGCAAAACATCTGTCCCTGTTACATACAAAAGCTCAATTTCATAACAGTGATTTTAAGAAGGTCACAGAATCAAACCTAATTAAATCATCTGAAGCTCACACCTCCAAAATCAAGTATTCATGTGCAACAGTGAACTCTGGCTAATCTGAAATGAACATTGCTGAGAACATACTCAGGTGTTAGGATAAAAGACATGATGAAAGAATTCAGATTATAACAGAGTAGTAACTAAAGATGCTAACAGGCAAACACAGCACTGCTTTCATTTGTCAACAACCACGCTAACGGAAAAAATCCTCAGGACAGAATATGGACATTAGTTTTAGAAACGCTAAATTGCTAATTCCTTCTAGTTAGTTTAGATTATCATAGAATCATTAGAGCTGGTAGGGTCCTTTAAACATCATGTAGTCCAACCCCGTCCCCAATAAGCAGGGACGCTCACAGCTAGATAAGGCTGCTCAGAACCCCATCCCACCTGACCTTGAATATCTCCAAGGATGGAGCATCCACCATAGAATCACAGAATCACAAAGTTTGGAAAACACTCACAGGATCACCCAGTCCAACCATCCACCCATCACCAATAGCTCTCACTAAACCATGTCCCTCAACACAACATCCAAACATGCCTTGAACACCTCCAGGGTCAGTGACTCTACCACCTCCCTGGGCAGCCCATTCCATTGCCTGACCCACCTCCCTGGGCAGCCCGTTCCACTGCCTCACCACTCTATTTTAAAACACTTTTTCTAAATCTCCGATGTCTAAATCTTTTAGTTTGAAACTAAGAGGTCTGTAGACCAAAAAGGACCTTGAATGAGTAGATTTAAGAAAAAAGGCCAATACGCATTTTAGGAATAACCTTGCAAAAGTATATAAGGATCAGAGATACTCAAGCTAAGGAAGTCTTCCAGGAGAAAAGTACTGTAACTCTCAAGCCTAGAATTCACTCATAGAAAGTGAGTTTATTTGACAGAAATAAAGATTTTTCAAATGACTCATTTTCCAAGGCAACATTCATAGGACAATTTACAGATTCACTCTTTTCATCCCACAATAGAGAAAGGCAAACTTCTCCTATGCAGCAAGAACTTCTTTTCTGAGATACCCTCTGAACTAGAGAGATATAAACACATAGGTTGTAATGCACTTTATGGCTGTTGCTTCCAGTTACTAAAAGGACTTATTGCTCAGTGACATTGAGATAATGGACTTTTGCCTTTACATTCACCTACCCACACTTCATCCCCACCAGTGATAAGGCCATCCGCAAGCACTGCTTTCATCAGCAAGGCTTGCATTTCATTCCTCCATCAGAAAGACACCTTTATGGAGTTTGCAGCTGATGAGCAGTCTACTCCTGCCTCAAACTGCACAAAACTACATGAAGCATCTTCTCCAGCAAGCTTGTACTTGAAGAAAGTAAAACCAATGGCAATTTTTTTCCACTTTCCTGCATGGTCCCATCCCAGTGAAAATCTGCAAGGTGGGAACAGATCCAGGCTTTCTTGCTCAGCTGCTGCTCTCAGCCACAGTCAAGAGCAAGCATCCAGGTATCAACGGCAGGCACGGCCCTGCTGCTGCATGCTCCACACGCTTGTGCTTTCCACATCTTGTGGACCTCATATGTTTAAAACAAAGCCAAGACCTGCATCGCTGCCTTCATCCAGTCCCATGAATGTCTTATGGCAGTTTAGGCACACAAAACAAGGTAGCAGTGCTGAGAAGTTTTCCTCCATACACACAAAATGGCAGCCTCAGCTCACATCCTCACTTATGGATATTGAGTTGCATTACAGCACAAGTGCTTTGTGTTAGTGGTGACTGCAAGTGAACACTCACACCCATGCTCACAACGTGCGCATCTTGTGCAGGGTAGAGTTATCTTTCTGGATGGACCGTTTCCACAAGACGCATTCTGGGCAAACATGCACAGCTGTCACACTACAAAATGAAGAGCATCTTGATCATCTCATCCATGCACATCGGCTAATGGTAGTAACTATGTTGAGAAATAGCGTTTCATAGCTAAGAATTTGCTCTATCAGATAGTGTTATTGTGCTCTGTGTATCTGTTGTAGTTTCCATGGAAATAAATAGGAGGCATTGCTTTCAGAGAAACCTCTGTACTATAAAATGTCCGCATCCTCTACCATGATTGCTTTTATTGACTCAGATATTTTTAAAATAAAATGAGTAATTAGATAAAAGCAGCTTGCTATCGGGAACTAAGTAATAATTTATAAGCATTCACCAAAACTTGAACCAAGTCTGACACTTCTCTTAGTTATTTACTGAAGAGAGAAAAACTCATATCAAATATGCTCTGAAATCTATTTATAAGGGCAAGATGAGAGACAGAGAATCTATAACACAAACAGTTTTTTGGGAAAAAAAAATAACAAGTAGGAATCAAACCATTTCTACTACCTTCTGTATTGCAGCATTTTACCAACAGTAAATATAACACATGTTTTTGCTTGAACTAAAGCAGCTTAACATACATTTCCTCAAAACTAAATAGTGTCAAACTGTGAAAGCTTCACTCATTTTTCATTTATATGTATTTAGCTATGGACTTAAAAGCATACTTTTCCTGAAGAAGGAGAAATGATAGGGGCAGTGATGATTCAGACAATTACCTGAATTGCAAGCAATTGATTTTTACATTTGACATTTTCTGATGCATTTTTGCTGTTAGTCAGTAATATTATTAAGTCATTGACTCTCCCAAAGACTTGAATGTTAGTTAAGAACTGTAAATGACTGCTTAGATGTAACACAGCAGCTAAGTCGCACTGCCAAGTAGACAGTTCTTTCTCTGTCATCATTGATAATACATTAGGATAGTTTAGCAAGTAGGACAGAACAGTTATCCAATAAATTTAGCCTTAAACAGAAATTATCTATTCCTAACAGCTAAACAAAAGCTTTTTATAATCCCTCATAGAGTGGTTTTATAGCATAGCAATTGTCTAGCTCTCCTTGCTCATGACTGCAAGTCTTGTCTGACTACAATTTTTTAGTGTTTTATAACACATAATATAGTATACTGTATATATATGTGTGCATAACACATCTCAGAAGGATCATCATGTATTAAGAAATATATAATCAGTTTGTAAGTTCTTATATGCTAGTAATTTGACAATCCCATAAAATTCATAACTTATGAAAACATCATCTAAATTACAAAAAATAAAATTTATTATAATAAACTTAGATGTAATTAATATATTTAAACCTCATATTTAAAAGAACTTGTTGCTTCAAGAAAGATCCAGCATAACGTCAGTTTTAGATCCCGACTACTGAAAAAACAGAGAATCAAAGAGTCATAGGATGGCTTAGGTTAGAAGGGATCTTAAAGACCATCTCGTTCCAACCCCATGCTATGCAAAGTGTTGCCACCCACTAGATCAGGTTGCTCAGGAACCCATCAAGCCTAGCCTTGAACACCTCCAGGGATGAGGCATTCACAGCTTCTCCGGGCAGCAGTGCCAGTGCCTCACTGCCCTCTGAGTAAAGACTTTCTTCCTAACAGCTAAACTAAATATCACCTCTTTTAGTTTAAAGCCTCTTTCAGTTTGAAGTATAAACTTCTGTTCATAAGCTCCCTTCATGTACTGGAAGGCTGCAGTGAGGTCTCACTGGAGCCTTTTTTTCTCCAAGCTGAAAAAGCCCAACTCCCTCAGCCTTTCTTCAAGGAGAGGTGCTCCAGCCCTTTGATCATCTACATGGCCCTCCTCTGGACCCTCCAACAGCTCCACATCACTTCTTGGCCTTTTATCTAAGATCAAGTGTAGTGTAAAACAGAGGTTTAAGACCCAGACGAAATTACTGGACTTGATTCACAAGTGATAGCTACAAATGACTGCACATGAAAAACACATAAAGAAGAAAGCAATTAAGAGTTTGGAGTGGGTCTGTTATACAGGACTTGCCAGAGTTACAGCACACTTTTGGTTGTGGAGTGGACCGTGATGGCTGTGCAATTGGGACACCAAGCATTTTATCTCCCTATGCCCCAAGGACAAAAGACCAAAGAGGACATCTGAGCAGCAAATTAACCTGCTCCCAAAGAGGTTTATGTCCCACCCTCTAAGCACAGTCATCTTTACTCCCATTTTCTACGTTAATTCTTTATTGATCACTTGGCTTGATTTGCTTTTATGGGCTGATCACAGGTGAGAAACGACAACATCTTCTTTCAAAGGCAAACAGCAGCCCATTTTGGCCTTCCAGAATCCACCATATTACACAAGTATAACTGAGAAAATATATCTTGATTAAACTATATGCATATTTGTCTTTCTTCCACATCAGTTTGAAGTTAGGCAGTCTCTCCTACAGTGTCTGCCTCTCAGAGCATCTGTTTACCAGAAAAGATGATGCCAGCTCACCCATTTTGCTGACAGCTAATCTGCTGTTTCTACACTTCTTCTTATTTATGCTACTTTCTCCAGCCATTTGGTGTGTAGTTTCTGTTCTCCAACCTTTCAGGGTAGGCTGTTGCTCTATCAAGGTAAAATACTGCTTTTCAAGTCCAGCATGCTTCAGAGAAAAACCCTTCTGGGAGCTGCGGTTAAGTGCAAATCTTTTCTATTTCCACGTTAACATAATCTCCATGTTCTTCGACATTTTTTATTGTCTATACTACTCAGTTAATCTAGATCTTAAACATGCAAGACAGACTATGAAATTTAAAGCAACTTCCATGCTTCAGTAGAAACAGACTTATAAGATTGCTTGTGTCTAACATATTGAGCTGAACTTATCAGTGTTACATAGCCATAATTTTCAGTATGCATGAGGCTGATCAAATGAGCAATAAAAACCACTCTGGAAACCTTCACAGAAGTATGGAGAAAAGTCATAGAATCATTAAGGTTGGAAAGACCTCTAAGATCATCCAGTCCAATTGTTTACCTGCCCTCAAATATTACCCACTAAACTATGTCCTTATGTACCACATCTACACGTTTCTTGAATACCTCCAGGAACAATGACTTCATCACCTCACTGGGCAGCCCATCCCAGTACTTGACCACTCTTTTGGAGAAAGGTTTTTCCTAATACATAACCTGAACCTCTCCTAGTGCAACTTGAGGCCATTCCCTCTCATCCTATCACCATTTACCTGGGAGATAAAGACAATGCCTATCTTGTTACAGCTTCCTTTCAGGGTGTTGTAGAGGGCAATATTGTCTCCCCTCAGCCTCCTTTTCTCCAGACTGAACAACCCTAATTTCCCCAGCCTCTCCTCATTAGACTTGTTCTCCAGATCCCTCACAGCTTCACTGCCCTTCTCTGGACATGCTCCAGGGCCTCAGTGACTTTCTTGTAGTGAGGGGCCCAAAACTGAACACAACATTTGAGGTAGAGCCTCACCAGAACAGAGTACAGGATGATCACCTTCCTGCTCCTGCTGGCACACAAGCTGGGGCACTCTTGTCCTTCTTGGCCACCTAGGCATGCTGCTATCTCATGTTCAGTCCAGCATCAGCTGACACCTACAGGTCCTTCTCCTTTGCACAGCCTTCCAGCCACACTGCTTCAAGCCTACAATGACACATGGGGTTGTTCGGACCAAAGTCCAGGGCCTGGCACTTGGTCTTGTTGAAGCTCATACAATTGGCCTTAGTCCATTTCTCCAGCCTGTCCAAATCTCTCCGTAAGGCCCTTCTTATGTTCAGGCAGACCTACACTTCCTCCCCACTTGGTGATACCTGCAGACTTACAGAGGATGCACTCAATTCCCTCATCCAGTTCACCAAAAAACATATTAAACATGATGGGCCCCAAAAGGTGAGAACAGAATATGTCCAGGAATAACAAATGAAAGCTATCAGTATAGCAGCAGCCATATTTTCTTCTCTTGAAGACAAGACTCATTTCAGTAGTGTTAATAAACTTCAATGCCCATGGAATCTGGATTTCTCCACTCTTAACTTGGCATACTGTGGGTGTAATATGCTATAAAGACATGATTAATCCCTTAATACCAGCTCTTCTACTGGCAGCCCTCACACGGTGGGTTACTGCAGCTACAGAAGATTATGATTTTCATCTTTGTAGACTTTTACAAATGCAAATTATGTACATGAAAAAAAAAAATCATATGTATGGATTGCCCTATACTTTGCCTTTTTTCAGTGACTCATTAGGTATGTTCTAGAAGAAGCTAGAAACCATTAGAAAGCTTTTCATATTCTAACACGAATTCTCTCTGCAAGTTCTAACCAGCTGACTGTGGCTGTTTTCCTTTTTGCTACTCAATATCAAGATGGTGCCAGAGATTAAACATCTTGGGATGTATCATGGAGTATCACAGGCAGCACTACATTTATCCACGTTCAATTTCATTTTGTATCAGCATCTTTACCACGTAATCCATAAAGGAAAATAAATTTAATAACAGCCACTCATGATTTAAAACTGTAGGAGGAATAATGAAGATTAGTAGCAGACAGTTTCTGAATGAAGATATACAGTGCATAACCCAAGTTTATGAATTCACTTTATTCAAATGATTAGTAGCTCACTTTTTTTTGTGTTGCTGGAGTTCAGAGAGGATGAAAAAAAAAAATCAAGCTGGTGTATTCACCATTTAATCATCATCATGTATGGTAAAAAAAAAAAAACCAACAAATTGTTATTCTGCTTCCTGACTCAAAGACTGAAGGGAAAAAAAAATGCTATAATTTTTACACAACCGATCTCTAAAAATAAATATTCTTTATAATTTTGACAGAAAAAAAAGGACAGAAGAAAATCTTTGCATTCATGCGGCTTATTTAAGCCTTGTTCTCTAGAGTCTCACAGAGTGTATTTAGCTTTTCATTTTCTTTTCAGAAATTTCATTTCAGAAGCACCCTAGGAGCAGCTATTTTAAGCTTGCATATATCATTGAAGGGATGGCAGTGCTAACCCACTGACAAAGCTGCTTAAATGCACCCTGAAAACAAGCTCAGCAGATAAGAAAGGGAGGACAGGTTCTATTAGATGCTCATTCTTCAGGAAATGTTTAGGTCTGTGATGTTCAGTGAGTGCTTTCAAACACTACCTACTCCACCCCAAAACTCTTATTGTATACAATTTTCCAGGTGTATTCAGATGCCTTCTAGTTTCATGAGCATATTTACATGGCAATATACCAATTAAATCTATAAATGAGATGAACTTCAAGAGTGATTAGAGTCCACAGGTATTTGCTCAGAGATCTCCACCATGCTCTGAGGAAGTTCAGAAATAAAGCTTGCCTTTCATATGTCCTGTTATCAGACAATAACATCCTCCACAATTTTATGCTCCAAAAACTCCTGGCAACAGAAAAGAACAAAGGACCTTGTAATTGACTTTTAAGAACAATAAAATTACGGTATGGTTTAAACATACAGAAAGTGAAAGTTATTGTTCAAGGCCATTTATCTCATCCTATGCTGTATTAACTAACTATAATCATCTTGGCACCCCAAAAAACATGGATCAGAATGTCACATAAGGCAGTTCATTCAAATTATTCAAACATTATAAGCTACACGTGGTTTTCATGTTACTTAAAAAGCTCAGTTATTTTAACATCCCCCAAACTAATTGCTTGCTAGGTGCCCAAAACACCTCACTCATGCTTATACACATTGTATTTAGAGTTGGAATGACATACAAATTGCCCAAACCCAGCAAACACATTCCAGAAAAACTCCTCTGTATTGAAATAATGTTCAACTGAAGATAACAAAAAATAACTTCTCCCCTTCCTTCTCTGGGTCTGTGCATTTCCATTATTTACACTTGTAGCTTGAGTATCGAAAGATTATAATTCAAAGTTGCTTCTACTGAGTATCAGTAAAGCCAGGAAGCAAGGAAGTTCATTCAGACTCATTGTAGGCTGGCAGATACATAAACTATGCTACATTTGAACGGTTTGGAAGGCTTACCTGCCACATGAAGGAAGTACTACTGAAAGGAACGTGATAAATCATCAGACAAATGAACATCTGATGAATATGTAGCTTGCAAGAAATATCCAGGCCTATTGTTTGGTAGCCAGCAGAATTATCCTGAAATATTTAATTTTGTATAAGAATATATATTATTATATTTAGCACGTTGTTTTACATATTTTGTTATGCCGCCAATCAATATTAACAACAGAATCTTAAAAAATATATACAAAACACCACAATTACAGACTCAGTGGGGCATTTCCTGAGTTGTATCTAAAAATAGAAAAGAAATTTAAAAAGCGGTATTGTAGTATTTCTGCCTCTCTAGAGTGAATTCATTTGGATTAACAATATTTGAGCAATGCCCCAAGTCCTCCTTTACATACTTTGCGTTTTCCTAAAGTATTCTGGACTGGATCTCTGCAGACCATGGATTTCATTACTCACTTGACCACTGAAATTGATTGTGCTGTTCTGTCTCTTTGGGTCCCCACTTTCCTCATTTCCTCTGCTCTGAAGGTCAGATCATTCCAACAGATCCAGTCCCATTTTCTGAGCTTTCCTCACACCTTGCACAACAGAAGTCTAATGCATAGGTTAAGCAGTAATACAAACCTATGTGGTAAAAACTTGTTTGTTTGTTTTTCCCCTGAATAACTGATGCTCGAGTGAAAATTTCTGGTTCCAGAGAGCAACCAGTTCAGGCCTAATCTTTTAAGAATACAATAAAACATTTTATGTTGCTGCTATGTCAAGTATGAATGATTAATTGTACTTTATCTAGGTGTAAGAGCAGCATTTGGACTTCTGTTCTTATTTGGTCTCTTTTTCACCAGCTTTTAACATTCCTTTACCAACTACAGCACTTTACCTTCCATGGAATACTAGCTGTCTTTTTCAAGATAAGATCGCTTGCCTCTCATCAGCTCCCACTGAGTATTTGTACCTGGTTTCTCCTGAACAGAACTTAGCATCCTTATTTTGCAATCAGTTATCCACACTGATTCTAACAAAAGAGAAGATTTAGTAGACAGAAAAATTGAGTAGCTTTAAAACATAACTGGTTAACTCAAAGGTAATACAGCTCAGCACACTCAAGTGTTAGAACCAGCAGCTCTCCAGGCTCCTCAGCTCCAATTCTTCACTTCAAATACCAAGAAATCGCTACTCTGCAAGCAGACTGTGTTGAAAACTCTCACCCTCAGTAGGTCCAAGAAAGCACGAATACCTCAAACCTGACACACGTGTTCAGTAGTTCTCAAGATTCCTGCCAAAATCAGATTTATCTAAGGTAAGGCATCCAAGAATACTTTTGAAAAACAGGTACTTTTTGTGTTTCAGTATCACTAGTAAAAATTCAGGTGTAATCATACGATGCAAACAAAAGGAGCCTATATGCAATTTTTCCAGGCCAAGTCTGGTCAAATCAGACCCTCACCACAAATTAACATTTAAACCTCTTCATTTCTATGCTATGAGGAGACAATATCTGTTCAAATAAACGCACTGGAGAGGATTCTACCAATCACAGGTCATTTTTTTAAGCCTTCTTTTAAGCTACATTACCCATTTCCACACCACGTGAATCTGTATCTAGCAGACATACTTACCTGCTTTTGCAGATCTACTTCCTCCTTTCTTTTCATACTGGTCAGCTGGTGGTTCCTCTGTGCAATTAAATTTGGCAGGTGGAAGTGTGTTTGTTTAAGCTGTGCACAAGCTGGGGAACACTGTTTTGACAGCTGATAGGCCTGCAGCATCAGTAGAGACTTCTAAAAACACACTGAAGGCTTCATTACTTACAAAGCTTTACAGCTGGAATGCACAGATCACCCATGGCTGATTTGTCAAAGGAACATTTGACCATATTTTTTTTTATGTATGCAGCTTTTATGGACTTCGCATAAACCTAGAACAGGATTTTGTCTCATTTTCCTGTGTACTACCTGTGCAGCCTGCTGTAGGGGGTCTGCTTTCCAGGGGGGCTGGACTCAATGATATCTACATGTCCTGTCTAGCCCCTACAATTCTCTGATTCCTATTTTTAAAACTTCCTTTATTTTTCCTCTGCAGTTAGTTCTTTTCTTTTTCCATTGGATTATTTGGGGGGATGATATTTTCATTTCTTTTTTTATTGTGGCCGTTTGTTTGGACATTTTGTTCACTACAGTAGCTAAAAGACAAATTCCAGGTTTTCCTCAGTTCTACACAGAATCAAGATACAGTCATAGGGTGGCTGTGATCTCCTGAACACAACCAGGGTTCTGCATCATATTTCAGCCTTTCTTTTTTTCTGTGTTTGCAAAATAAACAAACAAAAAAAATTTTTTACACTGCTTTAGCAGAGCATTTTGTATCAATTCTAATCTCTGTTTCCCCATGCTTGTTATACCTCAGACCATAATTTACTTCTTCTTTCCCCTCCTCCAATCAAACAGCATTATATACTCAGATGAAACTGCTAATATTTTGATTTCCCTTATATTTCCATTCCTCCAACCTCCCTTAGCTTAGGAGAAACACTAGGGGATAGATTTTAGGGAACACCAATAGTCCATGTAGAAATCAGCAGGAGCAGCAGGTGTTTGGCATCTCTGAACATCAAGCCCTATCTGCATATTCCTGTCGAGCTCATTGCCCAAGAACCTGAACACCTGCATCAGATTGATGTTGCCAGCTCTTGTAATTTTATTTCCAGTGTGAGACTATGTACTAGCTTTAAACTGCACTTCTGCAATTATCTGATTACATGGAAATCTCAGCGCTCGTCACAGAACTCTGGTCCTCAAGATCCCAGAGAAAGACATGAAAATACCAACCACATGCCATCACAGGTGAAAAAGGCATTAGAAAACAAAGAATTTTGCAAAGCATTACCTTAATTCAATTCCTTAGCTATAAGGGGATACAACTCATGATGCTCAAGATTCACAGTAATGTAAAACTTCAGAAAGATTTACAATTTGTTCCCATTGCTGGCAGACGGTACTCAAGATCTGTATTAGAGGAATCAGGAAAATATTCCTTGTGACTTTTTTTCTTTTTTAAATGCACTTAAAATAAGACTGTGCTATGTAACCAAATATTCCATCAAATCTCTAACAAGATACTGACAGTAATGTTCACTGTCACTTTCTGAAAGGTCTTCACTTGATCATCCACATAAATCTTCACAAAAGCTGAATTCTCCTCCAGACATGAAGCTGTATTCTGATGTGCAGATCCAGTCAGAACTTCTGAGCTCTTACGTTATACTCCCAAATGTGTTATAGTAATAACAAGCTAGGTATATATAAATGCAAGTGTGTGCACAGTAAAAGAAAAAAAAAGTATTATTCATACAAACTACTTGGAAATTGATTTCAGATAGAAGGGGTGTCAGATCTGTAATCTGTTTGTAGCCAACTTGTAAACAGGAGGAGTTTGTGTATACTGGATATTTATTTGTTCAGCTCAGTTTTGTGTTTAATAAATTATTGGATCTTCTTTATAAGGTTCTTAGAAAATATAAACAGATTCCACAAGGTTGGTCTAATTCTTAAGTCCAGAGAATTAAGGTTCATAAGTTTTTTCCTTAACCCAATAATGGCACAAATACAGCAGTGGCACTTTCTGTTTTGAAAGGTTTTCATTTCTGTTGAAATGAAAAACCTCCTAGCCAGTGTCCAGGCACAGGTTTCCTGCAGATAAAGGTCAGTGCTGCCAGAGGAGAACCTGAATATGCCTGCAGGAGGCAGTACTCAAGCTCTACTGGAGCTTGCCAGAGTGGTGGAAGCTCAGCCAGCTTTGCTCACTTCTCGGTGCTAAGAGTGGAGTGGAATTGCACCCAAGGAGGAGAAATAGTAATATTTTGTCCATTTCCTTCACTAGTAAGACATGAAACACGGTTACTTAGGAGGGCTGCTCTCCTCTACCGCAGCACTGTGGGCTGTCTAGCCTGTTTCTAATATTCGGTTACAGCTGTTGTGCTGGAGCCAGCAGCAGCCTCAGCCAAGTATTTCAGATGCAAATGTTTAGGCAGTAAACCACAAGTCATGCTATAAGGAAACATTTTTCCTGGATTTTTGTTATGGATGCCGTTAAAAAGTGAAGACTGAGATGGCTTTTCTCACTCTGCTTTGTGGTACACAAGTGCATTTTGATCAGATTCTCTATCTTGTAGATAGATGACTGTAAGACTGTTTATATTCTGTTTTAGTTGTCTTTTCCAAATTAGATTTGGTATAAATAACAATTCCTGTCCAAATTAAAATACGAGCTAGCATTCTAGAGTACTTTTATTCTCAGAGCTTCCTTGATATACTTCCAATGACATTCAAGCTACAGTTTTGTAAATCAAGGAACTTGAAAGTCTTTAAAAGCTACAGTAAATTATGTAGAGTGTTTGAAGAAAAACTAGGATCCAGAATATTTCTTCATCATGTTTCATGCAGAAATAAATGCAAATCACTAGGGAAACAAATGTTGCCATTCAGTAACCGTGCTACCAGGAGAGAACACGCATCAGGGAAAAGAAGTTCTCTGATAGCAAAAAGTAAAATCATTTTCCTCTCTTCTTCTTCTCATTTTTCTAAGTCAAACGCATGCCATTCTCATGAATACCACTGCTCTCACAGTGGAGATGTTCATCATGCACCCACGTCATATCAATCCCACCCACTACTGGAGGACTCCAGAGCTGAGCAAGGTGGAAATGCAATCTGCTCATCCTGTGTCAGTAATCTCCTCCTTCCTTGCTACTGTAAGCAAGGAAAAAATAAAAGCAAAGAGTAAACAAACAAACAACCCACAAAGAACATTCCTACACAAAAAGTAATTACTTTCTCAGCTGATTTTAGCGAAAAAGTGGGCTTTGTTGTCAAGGCTCCTCTATTCTCATTTCAGCTACAGTTTCTATTTGTATTGATCTATTTTTGAAACATTGTGACCTGTAGCAATTAGTTGTATTTGCCTGGCAGCAATGCACATTAAAACAGGTATTTTCTGAAATAGAGTGGGAGGAGAGAAACAGTAAATGCTATTCATGAAAAAACACACCCTGGTTTTTAAATGAGTACAGAAAGTCTTCTGAAAGACCATATGAATGAGTTGAGTTCAATAATAGTAGCAACAACTTTTTTCCATTTTCCATCCAGCACACAAAATGCATGAGCATCCTCAGACCAGGGCCGCCCCCAGAGAGGCCTGCTGGTAAGAGACACCTCAGCGGAGCATCTTGCTCTTCCTATCCAGGTCACCAGGCCCTACTGCCTTCTGCACAAATCAGCTTCCTGCAGAGGGGAAGGCATAGGCACGAAGCAGTATGTTGCCCTGTCTGGCTGTCCACCTCTTCACCCAGCAGTGTCTCAAAAGACAAACATGGAGGGCATGGTGTGGGGAATATGACCCTCTCTAAGGATACACCCAAGAAAGGTAGCAGTCACAAACCAGTAAAAAAGAAGAAATCACTTACCCCTTTTCCAAGGATGAGGGCTTACCAAACCCTCCAAAGGAGGCAAACTAAGTTGCGTGCTTCTCTTGTGGCTATCAGCCCTTAAATGAGGTTAGGGAGGGGTGAAGCCAGTGTCTACTCCCTTCAGTCTGTCAGGTGAATTGTTTCCACTTGTGCTCTCAGGGATGGCTACACCAGTCACTCAATCACTAATCTAACAGTTCCCATACACCCTCTGACAGCCCCATGGAAGGAATGGGTCTCCCCTGCTGGTGACACACCAGGTCATTTCACCAGGAGAAGCTCCAGACAAACTCCTTCCTGCATGCCAGCTCTGGGCTAGGCATCAAGCTCTCTGGCCTTCATGGCAGGGAAGGCACTCGGCATATGGTTGTGAAAACAAGCTTTAGGTATAGCAGTTGAAAAACTCATCAAGGGGAAAAGCTGTGTGGTGTCCAGGTGGCGAGTGAGCTGGATTTTTTAAGAGATCTGGAAGTAGAGATCTGCAAGTAGCCAAATATCAGCTCAGACATCTGAATCTATTTACTGGATCAGAATCCTATTCCACATCCCTCATTTCTCATGTCCTGCGAGGGACTAACATTAAGTTCCCGAATCTGTGGAACAGGAGAATAAATTCTCTTAATACACTTCAGAGAGCCACAAATTGCAGAGATAGCTGTGCAGGAAATTTATCTGAAAAAGCATCCCTCAAAGGTATTTCTGAGAATGGATATGTTAATACTCAAGTACATTTTAGAGTTTCATATAACTTAAGTGATGACTATGTTAGATTATACAGACACACATACTAAAAAAAAAAAGATGATCCTGGACAAAATGGAGCATCTAATTGTGAAGCCAGTTAGAGTAAGCACTCTGCAGTGCACTTGATTGCTACTGTGTGATGCAGTCATCAGTTACCTGATTAGAAATGCTGCCTTTTGTTACTGTGTGCCGGTTCATGCAGAGGGGAGAATTCAAAAAACAAATTGCTCCAGGTTGCCACTGAGTGCCTATTGCCTGGTGTTAAGAGGGATTTGAGCATTACTGTGTACACTGCAAGAGCCATTAAAGCATTAGGATAACCACAATGCTTTTTCTGCTGGGAACATCTCCCAGGATTTAGCCATAACCCATGCATTAATTCTGTCCTTTCAGGAGACCTGTACTTGATGTTAGGAGACATGCATTCTGTCTGACCAGGGCTAGTGAGAAGAGCCTTGAAGATGTCTAATGTCTTCAGTTACCGTGGCCAACCAAATGTGGCACTCCTGGAGTAGTCTTCTTGCTCATTTAGCAGAGCACTGCCATGCAAACTTCAAGCAAACATCCCTAGCTGAGAGGCTGAGAAATGCCCATACAAAGTTTTCCCCAGTGATGTCTCTCTAACCTTAGAGCTCTGGAGGCTTAAGCCATCCTCATGGCCAGAAGAGATACCACTTAACATGGCTTGGAGGTTAGGCTCAGCTGAAAAGCAGTCAGGCTACTTACAGCTGTCTGTCCATACCCATCAGCTGGATAATATTAATACTGTCTTTCATTAAAAATGCTTTTTCAGATTCTTTTCAGAATAGCAAACAAACAAACCAAAAAAAAAAAAAAAAAAAAAAAAAAAGAGTTATTTGTAGCAGTGATTCCCAGCCAAGGAAGTAGACTCAAATGTTTTACAAGATTCAGCAACCCAGCAAGATTCAGAAACCCAGCAGAAAAACTGTCAGATCTGCATAGGTAAAGTCAGCTCAGAAATTACTGCTCTGCATTTGGTATTGCCTCTAGAGTGAGGGAGACATTCATGAGGTGAGGTGCAGGTGAGGACAGGGGGAGGGTGGTTCAGTTCGATGAAATAAATAATAATTTCCATTTTCACTAGGATATTGACAGGAAAATAAGACTGGGCACCTTGTTCAGAGCCAGCTGCTGCTCCCCTGCAAATGTCACCGCTCTCTGCCGTGCAAGAGTTATTGTGAGCCAGCTGTAAACCATCCTCCACATCATTCACCTAATCCTTGAGCATACAGAAAAACTGACTCAGCACACACATATCTTCCATTGTCAGCCAGGAGAGGGAGTTCAGGGAAGAAGAAAAACGGGACAGCTTTTTATAGCTGCCTCTACAGCAAGTAATTACACACAGCTCTCTCAAAAGGATTCCCAGTCAGGACCATGGAGCAACGAAGCAGCAGGGCTCAACGTTCAAAAAAGACAGGCATCTCCTAGGAGTCTAGCAGAGGGCTGAGATTACAAAAATGATGAAGGGCCTGGAGCATCTCCCATATGAGAAAAGGCTGAGTAAGCTGGGTCTGTTCAGCCTGGGGGAAAGATGACAGAGGGAAATCTCATTAATAATTATAAATATCTAAAGGGAGGTGGTAGGCAAATGGATGAGGCCAGGCTTTTCTCAGTAGTCCGTAGAGATAGGACAAGGAGCAATGACCTAAAACTTGAACACAGGACGTACCTTACTTTCATCTGAAATCTGGGAAGAAAACTCTCTAACGTGGTGTTAGAAAGAGGCATTCCTTTACTTCTCACAATACGTATCAGGCAAAGACAAACAAGAACTTGCTCTCAGAGTTCAGGTTCTACATTTAAACATATAAGACATACATATGCAGTACATTTTGAATACATAGTCACTTTTTTCCCATAACTCATTAATAAATGCCAATTTCCCTCTGGATCTGCACAGTAGCATATAAGGTTGTCATAGGCCCACTTACCTTATCCCTGTTTTCCACCATCAGCTTCATCACTGAGACTTCTGGCTGATCTTTAGCTGTTTTACCGTAGTTTGGCAAATTTCCTTTCCTTGTTAGGCCATAACGACCATTTTCCAAAACAATATATGTGAAAATCCAAGAAAAACATCTTTGAACCTGGTGCAAAGATCAGTAGTCTATTATGACTCCAGTGCTTCTTGTGAAGCAGAATTAAGAGAAAACAAGGCTGTTCACACACCAAGTAAAGTTGAAATGGAAAGTTTTAGAATTAGCACTCACTGATTCCCTTTGCTAAACTAATACATTGGTCCTTAAACTGATATACTGATCCCTATTGCTAAACAAACCTATATATCAAAACTTCCTTTTGTTTTGAGAATTATGATGATTATACTTTAATCCTCACTATCTTTGACCTTCACATTTCAGGATACATCCCCAACACTGAATCATACAACAAGCAAGGATACGCACAGCTACTACACACTATCCAACAATTTATTTTCTAGGTGCTCCATAATTGCTGAGATGTTTACTATAGTCTTTTCTGGTTCTACAGCTTCGAGAGAGAGAATAAACCACCTGATGAATGAATGAAAAGTACTAGGCCTTTCTACTAATGAATCTGTTACTGTCACCTTTGGCATTATTATTCTTAAGGTACAGGTTCCAGTTCACCATGGGGGTAATACCTTCCAAGCTCAATCTCCACATAACAAGTACCATCCTTTTCTTGTACCTGACATCCAGTATTCACCTCCATTTCTTCCAAAATACTCATTTGTCATCTGTAATATCCACCTACCGTGTGGATATTTTCCTAGTAGAGCACGCTCTGCTTGATTAGTCCCTTCATCCATCAAACAAATGGTATTATCCATAGATTGGGTTCCTACAATCCATGTCTGTGATTCCACATACATACCTACCTGCAAAGTCTTTTATTCTACAAATTTATTAACAAATACTGTATTCCTAATTTGTTTTGGAAGTGGTATTCCCCATGTTTTTCATCAGCTTCATTTGATACCATGCATCTGATTGATAAGCAAAGGTAGATAGGTACTATTATTTTAACAAACAGAGTGCATATCCCCCTTAAGCACCACAAAAAAAAAAGTTATTTTTCTCTTTTAAATTAGTAACAGAAGCAAACTATTAATACAATAAATATAAAACAATCACTATATACACAAAAGATAACTAAATTTTGTCAACTACATTCAAGTTCATAGTATGATTTTCCGTGTCCCCGTCAGCAAATTCCATTCTTTTACATGAAAACTTCAACCAAGAGCAGTCAAATATAAATAATATTTGTTTCTAAACCTGCATTTGAAATGAGAATAAAAAATTTTCGGTCCTCTTTGCTTATATCCATCAAGCCATATTAAAGATCAACCTCTTGCTTGGATTTTGGAAAATGGTTTCATAGGATTACAACCACCGTTTTCCAAACTTTCACCAAAAAAAAGTATCACTCATCTCTTCATTCATCTTTCTGTTTTTCTACCGCTTTTCAACAGTTACACCGTGAGTTTTTTTCAAGGGGAAAAAATATCTTTTGATCTTTTCTGTAGATGACAGATGTAGATGTCAGCCTATGACTGACTATCTTGGATTTTGCCTGCGCAAAATAATATTGTTTAAGCAGAAAATATAAAATGTTACTGTATTTTGACAAATAAACCAAATGTGAATCTAACTTGTGGAATTGTTTGCAAATGCACATTAACTGGTATATGACTATGTAAATAATATTTGACAAGTTAAAAGTTACTCTTAACTTTTGGTTTTTTATAAAGCTGGAAAACATTCAGTTCTCTGTTTGTCATAACATCTGATAGCTCATACAGTCATTTCAAATTACCAAGGGGTTGTTCTGCAACAAAACAGCAGTCAGCTTGCTTAAAGGCAGACAGAGGATCATACGACTGCTGGGTTTTAACTCAGCCCCTTGCACTGTATTCTTCAAATGAAATCTTCAAAAACTTGTAGTAGATAACAGGAAGAGTCTCCTGATGCAAGCTGGAGAAGGTAATGTATATCATCTCCATAATTCTTGGTACTTTCTTAATAAAATGAAAAGCACTGATATAAACATCATCACCGAGTAAATTTGATTCAGTGGTTTGTGGGCATCAGATAAATTTCAGAGACCAACCAACATGCTTCATTGACAGTAACTGAAGAGAAGCTGAGGACTACCTGAAAAGAGACATTTTCCAGCTGACCAACAGATCTGCTGGCAGGGATTGTAACATGATTCACCAAACTGTAAATTGGGTTTCAGAGCTCCCCATGCAAAATTAGAAGTGTACCAGCTGCAAGACAAAACCATGATTTGCGGGACACATCCTCCCAGTTCAAAGGCATTCAAAGACTTCCGCTGGCCAAGGATTATATTTTTAGGGTGTTCTATGGCTAAGAACAGTTCCAGCAGCCACTGAGGCTGATGAAAAACCAGAAAGATAACATCAACTCTCTTGTAAACCGGCTACTGCAAAAGAAGCCCAGTTACACGCCCACAATTGAGTCAAATGTATCCTGCTGCACCCCAGACCCATAGAGCCTTGGTTTGAAAAAGACAGGAAGTTTGTAGGGTACAACATGAAACATGGCATAAAAAAAGCACCAGGGTCTCCAAAATTCACCTTTTCTGGGAAAAGATGAGGAACTACAGACAGAGTCATCCATTATCAACATGGCATTTTTCATTAGAGAGCTTTTCCCCTTTAGTGTTAAGCAACTAAATCAACAAGTAGCTAATAAGGGCAGCCGGTTTGTTAGTATTTCTAGATTTAATTCATTCCTATGATAATTTTAAGAAAATCTGGATGATAAGTTATTGAAAGAGTATATACTTAAAGCACTGCATAAGCACAATAGTTTTAACAAGCGGTTCTGTAACAGAGTATTTATTTGTGGTATCTGTACTGCACTGAAATGAAGACTGAGAATTCCTATCTGGTTTGGCCATTATATGAAAAAGTAACTTATGCTCTTTTATGGACAGCAACATTCCTGACTTCAGCCAACAGACAAAGTAATTGAAGTATCACTAAATTTTTACTACAATTGTTGACTTAGCTATTATTGCATATCTTCCCTGAAGAAAAAAAAATCACATAGGTTAGCTCTTCCTTCAAACTAAGAAATTTAAAGTTATGGAAGTAATGCTTAATGAAATGCAAGTGTCACTTGAGCCAGGCTATTTCTTACCATTAGAGGAAAGAGTAGAATCTTTGTGGTGCTACAAGATTTATGGATATGCATTATTCCCTTCTACTGTTTCTGTAAGATGGAAATATTGCTAGTATGTTTATATGATCTTTCTCAGCAGACTTGTAACTTTTATAATAATAGCAAATTAGCATACATGATAGCACAACAGCATATTATATATAATATCAAACAATTTTCAAAGTTAGAGGAGGCAAAAAAAAAAAAAAAAAAAAAAAAGCAACCATGAATAAAAGTTGCATCTTCATTTCATACCTGGAGAACATAAGAAGGAATGAGTACCTGAGGAGTGTATCTCATACGTAATTTCTATAGCATTTCAAGGATGAAATCTTGATCTCACCTTATGTGCTGGTTTGTTTTTTTTTTTTCAGCATGCATTCCTGTAAACCTGTTTCACTTTAACCTCTAAGGGTTTCCTGAGGAACTCCATGAAAGAATATCCAAGCTCTTTGAAGTCCCTGGCTGATACAAGTCCAACAACTTTAGAACAGGGAGAACTTCTGCTGCTTTATATTCAATGTTCAGTTTTCCTAGTCTCTAAAAATATGTTATTTCCAATTATTGTGATTATTGTTTGTGAAAGGTAGGACAGTTATTACATATTACTGTTCCAAATCAGATTGTTACCTTTGTATTTGCTGTAAACTGCAAGCACCGCTCTATTCAGAATGCATGTTAAATTCAATATATTTTTACTACCAAGGACAAGTTCCCCTCACAGCTTCCAGCTTCTAAAAAAAAAAAAAAAAAAAAAGTCAAATTCCAGCAATGCTGTCTTGTTTTCACAGAGAACATAATCAGGTTTTAAATACTCATGGTAATGACAGAAGGTTTAATGATCTCATCAAAAGTTGCATCAGATGTTTTATCACTATTACTTCTCCTCCAGACAGAAAAAGGGAGCAACAAAAAGAGACAGCAGGACTCCATCATGAAAGCAATATTCCCTCTAGTGAGAGGAAGCTTCCTAGCAATTAACATTATGGATTGTTTGAAAGCCGTGGCAAACAGACCTAAAGAATACTGATAAGAAGATTAATTATTCATTTCAAACTCCACTTGTTACCAACTAGTGATGAAAAAGTAAAAATATGGCCTCAACCCCCCCCGAAATTCAGAAATTAAAAGTCCTCCATGCTTATAATCAATGTTATTCACACATTTTGTTCAGTTTGGTAACTCCCTCTCTCTTTTCACAGGAGTGAAAAACTGGAGTTCCTTCATCTCACATCTGCTTGTCATTATTTTGGCTTTCTATACGTAATCAGAGTAGACAAACAATCCGAGGAAAGATTTTGAACTGGTTTCCATCTCACTCTGCTATATTATTATTGAAATAGCACATCAGTTTTCACCTCATATTCTAAACAATTTCAGTCTCCATACCTGAAGAAGAGGATTGAAAACACATGAAGTGTACTTAATTGGGGTAGTCAAAGTGCAGCCTCTGTGTCAGCAGGAAAAGAAACATGAGAGAAAACAATCTTGGTTGTTGCCTGTTAACAAAAGGGGAAAAATGGAAATTCAAATTAACACTGATCGGGGAGAAGGAATTGGTACTGAGAGATGTGAGCTTCCTAAGTAATGGGATATCAGATGAACTGATGCATTTCCTTTTCAGAAGATCAAGAAATACTCAGGTTACAGCAGGTGTGTGCAATTTGAACAGCAGCGAAGGTCTGGGGCCTGCTCAGCTTCACTAAGCACTACATGGACAGTTGCTCAGAAGTCCTTTCCTTGGCACTGGTCATGGAGATTCAGCAACATATATAATTGCAATTAACCACCAGTCACTGCTCTGATATTGGCAGCTGCATCAGCAGTGAGGTTGCTCCTTGATCAGGGGGTCTTTTTGCTTGTAGTTGCATTACGTTGTCAGATGTATTAACTAGGATCCTGGTCAGGGATCCAGAATCCAGCTGTGATGAGAGCTGAACATAACATTGTCCCTTTCTTGAAGAGTTCAGCTTTCCATCAGGTGTTAGCATCCTTACCTTGATCAATGGAAACAGCCTGGGACTAACCTGGAACAGCACATCAATATCACCATGGTTTTGATTATAAGTGAGATGCAAGTTGAAAAATAAAACACTCCATGAACTACTCTTGATTTTGTAATTCCATTTTTCTCTCTTCCTAAATGTAAACTACGGATCTATTGATTCCTCCAGAGGTCACTTCCTTCAGCAGCAAAGAAAGCCTTTGGGAGGTTCGGCATCTCTGAGGAAACCAAGGAACTGGCAGTCCTGCCATGTGTCATTGTAGACCACCTGTCTGAATCCGAGTGTTGCTGCAGATCTTGTCTAAAGCATTTTTCACTTTAGCAGTTTTTTATGTAAATAAAAGCAGGGTGCTCTTCAAACACAAATTACTTTAGATTCCTTATAACCGATGTGCCAAATTGACATGAGAGCTGGAAATAGAAACTGAATACCCCTGCTAAGCAGGATCCATGGGGACATCCTGCAACCCTGCAACACAAACATAGATTTAATGTTTATTATAACAATGCAAAAGGTACTTGTCAAATCCCCCAATTGAAAGATCCAGCAGGATTTGGGACTGGTAATAAAGACAGTATGCTAGAAGCTCCCTTTTGTATTCTTCCCGTACCAGAGACGGTGTGTGCAAGTCTATCTACATGAATTAGAGCAGGCTGCTCTGCTCAGTCACTCCAAGGACCAGAACTGAGCTGGAAATCAGAACAGGACTGTAGCAATACAGGTAGTTAACGGAACTGGCTGTATTGTTTTTTGTGAAGACTGAGCACTGCAGTTTGTCTACTTGCAACAGGAAATAAAATAGTAGAAATAAGACACCTGAGGTACACTTCTGGAGATATGCAAGAAAGTCTGAGATGTTTGATGGGGAACTTCTGCATGCTAAGAGCCATACAACAGTGCACTGCGAAGGATCAGACTGCCAACAGTACAGAAGATAAAGATGACAAAAGGATAAAATGAATACAGGAACAAGGAGAGGGAGGAATCGTTCATTGGAAGAGGCTGGCCAAGATACGGCAGGAGGGAAGAATAAGCAAGCAGAGCTTTGCCCCAGCCAGAGACTGCAGTGACGCAGCTGGGGGGGCATTACTAGGGCATACAACAAAGGCTGGGATTAAAGAGAAAGGATCTGTGGAGATGTTCCATAAGGCCAACCCACAAAGGGTGTGCAGGTACTCTGTCTCCTTCCTCTTCACATCCGCGTCTTGTCATCTGTGCACATCAGGTATCTCTGGTGAATAACAATTTCTTGCTTCTGAAGAAGTCATTTTTAGTCACTTTAATCAGCCGCTGTCAGAGGCTTTCAGACGAAAGAGCTTGCAGGTGACAAGTACAGCTGGGCTTGTCACATTAACGTGATAGGTTTCACTTCCCTCATCTCTCCCTGGATGGAGCCACTTGATCTCCCCACTGCTGAGTGTTTTGAGCAGCAGCTCCCTAACTGGAGATGACATGGGTCACATGCATCTGCTCCATGCCCAAACTCCAGCTCCTCCTGTAGGAATGATAAATGAAGATGCTCCCTGTGCCATAAGCAAGAGCTCTGACATGGTAAAGTTTGTATTACTCCTCTGTCACCCAAAGGAGTCCCCCTTGATCAAGAGTCACCTTTCTGGCACCAGTGCCTTTGGTGGAACCACCAGGTTTCCTAGAGCAGAGCACAGTCCACACTGGGAATATGCATCCAAGGTCCTCTGCAGCTGTCCAGATAACAGGGACTTTGAGAGAGAGTTTCCTATTAGAGCAAATTAAGTCAATATTACCTGCTGGATGCCCTTACACCCTAGCTAATGAATGTCCTTATTGCAAGGCTTAATGCAGTTTTCATTGTACCTTTAGAGTTCAGCCTGAAAGCCTCTGTTATTAAATTCTTGCTCTGCTAGTTCAGTAGCAAGCCAGCAAAACCATGGCAGTGTGAAAATTTGACTTAAATTGCATAGAGAGGGCAAGAATTGTTCTTCTGTAAATCCACATAATAAATTCTAATGGAAATCCAGCACATTAGTCCTTGTCATTGTAACGGCTGCTGAAGGAACGCTGTGCTGGTCATTTTCTATGGGACATGAGGGATCCAGAGTAACTCCTCATCTGCACATACTTTCCCCAATATGCTGAACTGCATTTACATCCCACAGCTCCAATTCCTCCATTTTTAAAACAGCATTCCTCAAAAAGTAAATACCAAAACCTTTTATTACTTCATTACATACAATGTTTCTCTAAAACAGCAGGCAATTTATAGAAACTCAAAGGAGACAAAAAACAATTATCCATCCCACAAGGATGATCGCAATTAGGCAGCAAAGTTCCAATGAAACTTGGCTAGCTTGCTAGATCTCAGACGCAGCCCTACAGCTTGAAAAGAAAACAGGCCATCTTTTCAACTCAGAACTGTGCTAAGTTCTCATAGGATGCAGAACATGGGGGGATGCCTGAAGTAGCCGGCCAGCTGAGGGCTGATCTTTCATCCTCATCTAAAACCCTTGATCTGTTGCAGGTTTCTCACTAAGGCAACAAAGAACAAGCACATAAAGAAGAATATATGAACCTCTGTATATATACTGCTTTTTTTACAGCATGGTTCAGCTCTGTTACCATACACAATAACTTCTCTACTGTTTAGCTCAGAAGAATATTTATTTTATTCTCCACTGCATGAAACACTGTTTGAAGCCTGAATAGCTAATAAAACTTTTGGCCTTTATTAAGCAACACTAAGCTCTTCCCTTAAGTATGTCAGCACAGGCAAACATTCACAGGTTTCAGGATGGAAATAAAACTGCCAGGGTGCTTATAGCTATTGGCACACTCCTTCCATTCGGGTTAATGTAATGGAGGCTGGGTAGCAAAAATAAACAGGGCTTAAGCCTACTGCATCCTCAGTTTTTCTGCATAAACAAAATTAAGTAATGGAAATTAATGCACCAAAATCAAAGGTTAACACTGACAAGAATTTTTGCAGTCTTAAATCTAACTTAAGAAAAGGAAGAACTTGATTTCTTTTCCAGCTCCTATTTACTATCAGGAGGCTACCTATTTGACATCATCAGCAAAAATATACGTATTTTTAATCACTCTGCTATCACAATTTAAAAAAGAAAAAAAAATAAAGGAAAGAAAAAAAAAGAAAAAAAAAGCAGTTTATTTTAAGCCACAGAGGTTTTAACTCTGTCAGAAAATTTTGACTCTGCTATCAAAAGTCATTGTTCCATAGGAACCAACACAATAAGATTTGCACCCAAAGTAGCTTTCTTGGGGGGAAGACACAGTAGATGATACGTGAACACAGGTATAAATTCACTTGTGAGAAAGAAGGCCAGAAAGGATACAGCTCACACCCTTGGAAATACTACAGTTTTCATCAGAGGGAGGTGATAGCCTTGTGTGAAATATGATGAGGAACAAGAAGTTGTAACTGGGACAGTAACTGAAGTCATTTTGTTTCTATCTATCTCCTCTGCATATTGAGCACACTATGCTTCCCTTAAATTACTAACTTCTGCACACAGAGTCTAAATATTGCCACCCCGTGGTCTGACAGAACTAGCTACCAGCCCTAAACACAGGGAGACAAAATGCTTTTCCTAGGCACCATATATATATTCCAATGTTCACATGCTGTTTCTTTTCTACATCTAGTTTTCTTTTACAGATGCCTGCCAGCAAAAGAAATGGTTCCCTGGTGACCCCACTTCCCTCTGTTTCACTTTTTCCAGGTGCTGCAGGCTGCCTTCTCCCTCCTGCAGTGTAGTGTGAAGGCAGACGCAGCAGCAGAAGTCAGCAGCGAACACATGTACCTAACATTTACCCATACTTGGAAGGGACCATGGGGATTCTTTGGTCTAAACTAGATAAATCAAGACCTTCAATTAATGGATGAGTGAATCAAAGTATCTTTTCAAAGAAAAAAACTCTAATCTCTGTGCGAAGATGAAGGACTCACCACTTCACAAACTGTTCCGATGACTGCTGTCACTTTTAGAATGTTTTGCCTTTTTTTTTTTTTTTTTGGCTCCATTTTTGTCTAGCATCATCCAACAGACATATTTTTCTTTTTGTAGCTCATTCTACAAGACTGGGGACTACTGCCAAGCCTCTATTTCCCATGTAGTTCCATAACATACAAGTTAAGCCTCCCTGTAGATCTTCCTTTTTTGGAGACAGGTGTCCTCCTCAGCCTGCCTCCTGTTTGCTCTACCACCTCCAAGCAATGGGTGATCTGGCACAACTTTAGCTGAACTGCCCTACAGATACCACCCAGAAGGCAGGAGCCTGAGCCAAGTTACATCCAGAAAGTGTGACTGAGCCCTCCCAAGGGTTGCAATTAGTTGCTTCTATCAGGGGATAATCTTCCCATTCTAATTTAAGCCATATTCCAACCAATTTCTGCTTAACCAGTGAAATTAGTTATCCATCTACATTACTTGACAGACTTTCCAAACTTATAGTTATTAATGACATCTCTAAATAGCCTTGATCCTTACATATGTATGACTTTTCTTAACCCATCTTAGTCTTGGCAGTAACTGTATCCTCTGACAAACTAATATGTTCTGTCATAAAACAATTTTGTTAGCAAAGCAATGGTATTGCTATATAACCATGTATCCTAAAAAGCCATTATTTTTGTAGAGGGACTAAGCTGAGCAAACAGAAAAACAGCTGTGCTATTTAGAAGTTACATTTTAAAGGCTGGTGAGGAAGAACAGAGACTGGTGGCAGAGACCCATGAGAATACAAGACAGAGCAATACTGAAAGTACAGGCACCAGAGACTGTAAGAGTATAAATACAAATTACAAGTTGCAAGTTATAGGTCACTTAAAAGAAAAAAAGCTTTTGAGAGGGGGTAGAACCAGTTTTAGAATATAACTTAAAAATGTACGGAATAGTGTGGCAACCTATTGAGGCTGCCCAAGCTGGGTAGTTGAAGCAGAGCTGTATTCAAATTATTTATGACTAATGACACCAACTTGCTGTGCAGGATCTTTCCTTACAAACAGGTATGTTATGCTGTATTGCTGTATCCCTAGAGGGAAAATCACCTCTTTTCATTTGTTTGATGCCGTATTTCAGTGCCTGTTTGTGGTCTGATACCTACTTCCCCTCTCCTTGTGGCTTCTTCGTAATTTGAATTGAATGATCTAAAAAAATGCTTCTGAATATCTTAACTTTGAACCTCTTCTCTAAACTTCAATTATCCCTTTGGTCTCATGATAGCAGGGAGAGGATAGATGTGCCCAGCCTTTCTCTTATTCTGCATTATCACAGCCACCCTTCTTTTCTTTAGGAAGAAAACAGCTTTAAGCTCACAGCCTGACACAGACATGCCTGGACTATAAAGGACCACTAAGCTCAACTGAAACTGAAGTTACAATTTGACCTCTTTGCTCCAATCTTTGGATCATTTCCTGAACATAGTCCAATTCTTAAACCTCCGGTGGAGGTGAAGGGGCTAATGTCATCCAGGATAACCAAGGTCTGGCCTAGAACTGAGTACTCTGATAAGTCCTTTAAGAGCATGGGAATGCATCTTTACTGCTCAGCATCATACGCAATGGGCTTCCTACCATTTTATTTATTTGTACTGATACCCCAAGTCTCAGTAGTAATGTCTAGATTTTCCTGGGATGAAAGAGTTGGTTTACAGCCCAGTAAACTCTCTGACAAGTTGGATTTTCACCATCCTTTATTCCTTCAGCTCACTGGAGGAGCAGGGAGTGGAGACAAGAGCTGAACTCTGCCACCCCGCTCATAAGAGCCAGTGAAGCCAAAGCTCAGGATGGAGAGCAATTCTGACTCTGTGTTTTTTGTGCTGAGCAGCGTAGCTCACCTACTCACCACGGAAGAGAAATAGCTGCCCAGGAAGCAAAGCTTATTAATAATCTCACAGCGAAGTGCCGGCTTCCAGAAAGTTCACATGTATTCTCTCCACAATTTCTCATGAATAAAGAGTTTTTTAAAAGTTCTCAGGTAGTTGTTCATAAACATAACTCACATTGAGAAGAAATACCGGCTCTTGCCAGTTCTGTACTCATTAAGCCTGTTTATGTTCTGCCCGAATGGACAGCAGCACGTCTTCCCAGGAAACCTAGCAAACCAAGGATGGCATTGCAGGTAGCTGGATTTTGTTCCAGTGCAGCTGTGCCTGTCCTCCTGCTTGGGGTAAAGGCCAAGTAGTGTTGCCATAACCTTCACATGAAGGATTTGACAGCAGCAGGACACAGTTTTCAAGGCAAAAGTGCACAAGCGTGGTTTCAGTAAGGTTGTTTCTTGACGAGACAAAGTGGGCCTCTGCTATACAAAAGCATTTGATGAGATATTTCTGCCACTTTGAGGAATCACTTGCTAGAGCAGGTGAAATGGAACAAGGTACCCTAGAAATTTCTTGCCAGCCTTCCTTTGTGTGATTCCTAGCCCAAATGTATTCCTCCAGGAGGCTCCATCTTAATAAAGTCATCTGATTTGCATCTTAAAAGCATGTTTTTTTGTATGACTTACTATAAGAACAGCACAAACAAAAAAAAAAAAGAGGTCTGATTTTGTGTTACTGCCACATAAACACAAATCCTTCCCCTTTCTGCAGTCATTCAAGCTCATCCAACATTCAGTTATCTCCTCGAAGTTGATAATGAGGCAGAGGTTTTGCAAGGAAACCGTAAGATTTTTTGCTCGGGTCTCCAAAAAACTAAAGCATGTTTTATGAACAGCCATTCAACCACTGATAGGAACCTGTACACGGACAGTGTGTTCACTTGGTTTTCAGACAAGGCTCCAAACAAAACATCTCAGTTTCTCCACACATGTAAAGGTCTATTTTTCACAAAAGGAAAAAGAAGGAAATTAAAATATATTACTTTAGATCACCACTTCATACCAGAAATATCAATATCAAAATAGATAACTAATCTCTCCATACACTTTTCGCCATTCTCTTTCTTTTTGCTTCCACATAGAGCCCAAATGTTACACAATATGTGGACTTTCAGATACATGGCAAGGCATTCAACCATGAGGAGTTAATGTGGTACATCTGCACATCATACCACTGGATCTGCTAAAATCCTAGTCTTCTGACGCTACAGCTTGGCCTCTACTTGAGCAGAAGCACTCACTTTGGTTTAGCGCGTTTCAGCAGTGGACTCACATCTTCTGTTCTCTAATGATTATGTCACTGCAGACTGTATTACTGGAAAAGGCAGTCTTAACTTCGAAAGTCCAACAAACTTTTGGTCCCCATGCTGCAAAATTAGGCCTTCAGGAGACCAGCTGCTGGGTCTTAGAATAATTCCCCCAAACCTCTCCCTTATACAATTTTCCCAGTGTTGTAAGCCTAAATGAGGTTCCTCCCATGAGCAATTTTCAATTAGAAAAGGAAAACGAGGATGGGGGTACTATAGACATTACTGTTCTTGAAGTCCACCACGTGCACAGGCACCTGCAGTTAGTCCAGAAGGTGATGGTTTGGCATCACAGCTACAGAGAGAAGCTGCTTTACCCAGGTGAGGTTGAGCCAGATGATCCCCAGAGGTCCCTTCCAGCCTCTATGAGTCTAGGAAAGTAGAGACGTACCATGGCCTCGTGAGAAGCCACAGTTGCCAGTGGTACTCAGCATTGAAGAGACTGGGTACCCTCATTTTAGCCCCAGATTCCAGCTTGGCAATTTCTTTCCATGTACAGTAGCATGCAGCTGACCCAGCAGAGTACCTGAGCCAGGTTAAGACAGAGCATGCTTACAGCAAATGTTCCTCCCCTCTGCAAACTTTACATCCCACAGGAAGTTTTTTGCGTTGACTTTCCAATCCTGCAAAGCTTCTTCCCAAGCGTTGTTTGTAAAACTGACTGAGGCCTAACAGAAAAAGAACATGTCTTATTGCACATAGGTGAATCTGCCCAGCACAGCCATACCACCCTTATCTCTATGGTTATCCAAGCTGCAGTCCTAATCCTTTTAAAATTTGTGTACATAAGCCCAAAGCCTCAGATACACATACGTAAAAATAAAAACAAATAAACAAGCCCACTAGAAGAGAACAAAATAAGTTTGAAGTCAAATAAGCTTAAGAAAAAAATTAAGAAGTGGAGGTGAGCCTGTGTGGTGCAAGAATGTTTGACTGTATTGTACTTCTGCAATAGTCCATGAAATCAATAAAATCATTTCGAACTAACTGAACTACTTATTGCAGCCTGCTTTTGTTAAGTAAGTATCTCAGGAGGAAGGTGATTGTTAACATTCATCTCACACACCAGTAACAATAATTCCAGCCTCTGCTATTGTAAAGCCAGAAGTTTGGAAGCTGAAATGGAATGAGAAGAGAAAATCTGCATTAAGAGCCCTTCAAACTCATTTTATTCCTGTGATTTGTAGATACATATTATTGCTTACTTTCTCTGCCTAGGAGGCAGTTTCACTATGTATGACTATTTCATATATGGAAAACTCAGTCGTGTATCTTATACACCTGGATTTAAATTCAATAAAAATATTCCTAAGACGTACACTAGCTGGATACAAATACAGAATGAAATTCTTTCCACAGATTGTCGGAAAACATCTGATGCATATACTGAATAGCCTAATACACAACACACGATTTATTAGAATGACATCAAAGCATGCTTTATTCATTCTTTATAAGCATTATAACACCCAGTTTTACAAAGGTGCCTTATGACACATTTTTGCAACAAAAAAAGTAATTCTTGTCTTGTGAATTAAAAAAAAAAAAAATGTATATAGACCAAAAAAAAAAAAAAAAAGCCATACTTTGTAGCTTGAAACAGTGTGCTGGATAAATGGAGCCCCCAATAATTCTGAAAGAAATTCCTCTTTCTCTAAAGAAAATAAATACAGCTAAGCAATGTTAGCTACAGATGAACACTGCACCCACTTTGCCAAGCAGCTGAAGGTCACAAGTCCAGCCCAGCAGCAGTACTTAACAGATACAATTTGTCTCACACGGAAGTAGTGTCATTCTACCAAAGATTACAACTCAGCCTGCAAAAACTCAGCCCTCATAGTAGACACCTGTATGGCAAAAGAAGGCAATGACAGTGCCTTCTAGAGGGATACAAACCATACAGAGGAATAGCAGGCAAAAAGGGAAAATTGGCTGACTCCTTCCAAAGATCAATGATGTCCCAAGAGGAGGACAATCTCTATGCAGCTGCTAACCCTTAAATGAGGGTGAGGAGGGACAGATCCAGGCTCCACCCTTCCAGTCATTCAGGTGCACTACTTGTCCCTGAGCTCCCTGGGTTAGCCTCAGCTTCTCACCTGGTGCTCGACCATTGATTCAGGCCATGACCTAGCAATCCCACTGCAAGACCATCTAAACATTTTACACGCATACTGTATGTAAATGTGACTGTTCAGCTGATCACACTTGAGTGCAATATCTGTGATGTACAGAGCTGGTATCTGGGATTGCCACTAGAAGGCAGCGGGATCATCTCTGTAATGCAGCTGAAACCATTCTCCATCCAATGGAAATTAAATTTCTTCTCACAGTTGTCCCACTAGGGTAGTTTCTAAGATACCCATGTCCCACGCAAACACTTTTGATTACACTAAAATAACATATAGTACCTCCAGCAGCCTGGAACACACATATTGCCCTCTTTAATCACTTCTTTCTCTTTCCATTTTTGAGCATCAGGGAGCCTCAAGGCATCAGTCAGCTGTGTCTGCTATAAAGCCGGCTCACAACTGTGTGGAAGTTCACAGGTGCACTCATGTTTCTTACTGCAGCTATTAAAAAAATTTTGCTATTTAGGTAGGCAAAAGAAGAACATTACCTTTTGTCACGATGTTAGACTTTGCACATGGGAAGCAATCAAATGGTCTTAGTTGTAAGTACATTAGGCAACTGTAATTAATAGTTGTAAGTATATGCCAGGCCAACTAAACAGCTCCATCCCACTTCCAGCAGAACATTAGGATGATTCTCCAAAAAAGGCCTTTTCATCCAAGTTTTCAACAGAGAGAAAATTTAATTATCTAATTTACCCTACATGAATTATTTTTGACATGTTCTAGGATTAAATTCTTATCCATAGGAAAAATAAAAACCAAAAATAGAAATTAAAAAACACCTGTGCCCCAACTTCTTTTTCTTCCTTCCTTGTGATTTCACCTCCTGAACACACCCACCAGTATCATCACTTAGGAAAAGCCAAACGTATTTTGGGCAAATGTTTGCAAATATTTTGTTCACAGTTTTCCAACTAACTCTATCTTTCATTTACATCATTTCACAACAGCTTCAAGGAAAACCACAAGTGAAACAGCAGCAGCAAAATTTCATGGTAAGACAGAAAGAAAGAGCTCTCTTGTATGTACAAGCAAGAATTAGGTGAGAGATCTGGTAGTGACCACTGCACCTTGAATGGATGCAGAAGCCATTTGAACACATCTTATGACAGAATCATGGTTTTAGATGCTACAGTATCAGTTCTGAAGGAAATAAATTGAGGCGTGGTAAGCCTATATCCTGGTAACAGATGAGCAGCCCTGCACTGACTTTGAGATGTAAACGCAATGCAGAGGATAGGTTAATTTGCACGGGAGGTCTTAGGTCCAGTTTCACTACTGCAAGATATGAAGTGTTTTGAAAATATCTTAGGTTTAACTGCAGCCACTAATAAACTGAAGTTATCATATATTCAAACTGCTTTCTGAGTCACAATATCCAGGCTATCCTTAATTAGCTACAGTTCGCTGCTTTCATAATTTATGTTAACATAGATTGCCTGTTTGCAGTTTTCTGCTTTACAGTTTGCACATTTCCTTTTGATTGTAGTGAAATGAATCACAGAATCACAGAGTTGCAGGGGTTGGAAGGGACCTCAAGAGATCATAGACACCGACCCCCCAGCTAAAGCAGGTTCTGTACAATAGGTCACTGTCATGGTTTTATGATTTTTGGTTATCAATATTCCACATCATAATCAGGCCAAATCAGCCCATAAACCATTTGACAGTCACACAGGCAGACATCCAGACGGGTCTTAAACATCTCCATAGGGGACTCCACAACTTCTCTGGGCAGCCTGTTCCAGTGCTCTGTCACCCTTACCCTAAATAAGTTATTCTGCATGTTTGTATGGAACATTCTGTATTCAAGTTTTAGGCCAGTGCTCCTTGTCCTATCACTATACACCTCTGAGAAGAGCCTGGCCTCATCCATTTGCCTCCCACCTACCTCTAGATATTTACAAACATTAATCAGATTCCCCCCTCAGTCTCCTTTTCCCCAGGCTGAACAGACCCAGCCTTACTCAGCCTTTCCTCACATGGGAGATGCCCCAGGCCCTTTATCATCTTTGTGGCCTTTGCTGGAAAAGCGTTCAATTATTAAAAGAAGTGTGCACTTCTAAAGCTCCTTCAGTTTGCTGTATTACTGTACTTTGAGTGCTGCAGAGCTCAGCTGTTTCTTCAGGAAAAAAGAATCCTTTCCTAACTGTATATTAAAAGCCAGACAATAAAAAGCAAGAAAGACACAATCCTCAAAACCAGAAAACCATGAAGTCACAAAAAACAGAGTTAAGTGCACCAACACTTGGTCTTTGAAAAGCTTAGGACTCCGAAAAAAGAAGAGCTCAGAATACAGGAAACAATATTATGTAGATTATCTAAAGTATATAAATACAGCGATGATATAAGTTGAAGTAAGAGGGAATCACTTACCTATACGCTATGAAAGCTTTAAAATCATACTTTCTTCCTTACTCTGCAGCAAAGAGACAGAGATACCTCACGTTCCCAGCCCAGAAGCTGCTTGCCCTTCTCTGGCCAGCGTGCAACCAGGGGAAGCCCAGCTCAGAGATCAAAGCAGCCTATGCCACAGGACCAGCCATGCCTCTCCAAAGAGATATTCAGATACACCCTGTTGCCTGTATTCACCTCACAGAACAAAATATTGCATTGATAACACTTTCATATAGGATCAGTAAGTAATGAACAGAATACGTACGTATGTAAGTATATGTTCTGGAAAATAGTTTGTTTAATTGGTGATATTTTTTGAGGGGATCTTACAAGTAGGAGGGAAACTGACTCTTTACATGGGCTAAGTATGAAGAAATTCCTATATCATGTCGAAATTCTTTCCTCAGAGGGCAATGAGGCCCTGGTATAGCTGCACAGAGAAGCTGTGGTGTCCCATCCCTGGAAGCGCTCAAGGCCAGGTTGGATGGGGCCCTGGGCAGCCTGACGTGGTGGGTGGCAGCCCTGCCCATAGCTGGGGTTGGAGTTGGATGGGCTTTAAAGTGTTTTACAACCCAAGCCATTCTACAGTTCTATGATACTTTTCTCCCAGGCTCTTCCCCTCACAATAGCGGAAAACCAAAGCAAGTTTGCAGATGTCTTCCAAGTTGTTCCACAACAGTAAAACACTCAGCTCTCTAAAAAGAGCTAGTAATATACCTTCTTTGTTGTAAATTAATTAACTAATGAGTTAACTGAAAAACTTAAAATCCATACAAGTTCCACTAGATAAGGAGTCCCCTGAAGACTTCTAAGCCATTTTTGCTTAGCCATGTAACACTAGTGTGCTGCAGACCTGAAACATACTAAGTCTAATTATCCCAGCTGTGCCACACAAGCAACAGGAAACTTGAGAATATGACTGATAAGCAGCTAGACCATAGGCTAATGGAACTCCCGTAGTTCATCAAAGGTTTAACAAGGGCTACACAATGCAGTTCTGCTCCTGTAAGAGGAAAATAATCAGAGGCAGCATTTAAAGTTGCATTACATGAGAAGAATGCCTAATGCTGACAGCTGAGGGAGTCTGAGTTCACACTCAGTGAAAAAGTTATTTAAACAATTTTAAATATTGGAATGGACTCCTTAGGGGAGATAACCACTAAGAAGAGGCTGACGAGATAGCATCTAAGGGCCTCATCCTTTGCTCCTAAGAAAAGCTGTAGATTGGATTAGGTTTCTTTGGGCTCCAGCCCTGAGCCCGCTCTTGGTTGCAAGCATTTGTGACCCTAGCATGTCTAACCTGTGTAACATGCTCTGCTGAGTCCCTAAGCCTGAGGAAGGCACAGTGGGTCTGGAAACAGGCAGGAATGGCTGTGTGAAAGAAGTGCCTCAGAGATACAGGCAGCAAGGTGAGGTCCAAGGGAACGCACAGGGCTGGAGCAGCCAGGTGCATCCCATCAACCAGCGTGCCCAGGAAGCCTGCAAAGCAGAGTTCAACAGGCAGTCCATGCATGTAAAAACCATGTAGAAAATCCTCCAGCTCTATTTCCTGTATATCCTGTGAAATTTTTTTTACTTGTTGGATAGAGATGCAAACAGAAGCCAAAATATTGTAAAGGAAAATGTTATAAAAGCTAGATATGAGGTGATGGAAGAGGTAAAAAAAAAACAACCTTTCCAGGTTTCTGTGTCCTCTCAGCCCTATCAACCATCAGCTGGCCACATTCAGACCAGGTAAAAACTGAGGCACTGACTTGGCTGTAAGGAAAGAAATAAAAAGAGCCACTTGAAAACAATAGCTTGAGTGACAAGCTGAAGATGACAGAATAGGTAATGCCACAAGTATCACTTTAAAACAGAAACTAATAAAGAAGCAGAAGATAAAACAGAAAAAGAAAAACCAGCAGAAAGCTGCCAAAGGACAATGGCAAAGGATAAAATGTTTCTGAGGAGTTAGAAATTAGCACATTTATAAACATGCCCTATTGCAAAAAAAAAACAACCAGATATTGCAGATGTCATGTTTCTTTTGAACCACAGTTAATTCAAGCAGCATATGTAAAGAAACTGCAGACATAAGTATTCACATACCCACTGTGTCTGAATTTCTTATCAAGGAGTAACCCTGCCTTGAACTGCACACATTTAGCATGTAATAACTGAACAGCACTGCAGATCAATCAAAGATACAGACAAATCTTTCTTTCACGGTTCTGCAGTTTTAGAAAGAATGCAAAGTCTCCTGGGGTTGTTTAATGAAAAGGCTTTCCAAATTGTTAAAGTTCAGGCAGAGTAAGCTCTAGGATTAAATAGACTCCAGAAAAAATAATTAACAGGGTTTTTCGGTACGTTTCTTTTTTCCATGACTGTTTTCTACCTTCGCAGCTTTTGCAGATTTCAAGATTTCTAGTCAGTTGACAAAATCCCTTTCCAGCTGGAAAATTAAACATATCTTTAAATATTCAATAACATTAAGCTTACTCTGGAAAAGCAGATATTCTCTCCAAAAAGCACACAACAATCTAATTGAATTTGAATGAGAACTGTGGATGGATAACAAAGAGAAGGTATTTTCTAGAAGCAGCCAGGCACCATCTAGCCTGGAATAGTCTAAATATGTTTTCATTAAAATCAGTGGGATATGCAAGTTGTTTCTCATCTCTGCATAAGAGTCTTAACATCCTGCCAGTGAAGCAGAATGACAAACCAGAAGAGACATGAGAACAAATCACCACTAAGGATGGGGAGAGAATTAAAGAAATATCAAAATACTGAAATGCAAACGAGGTATTTAGTAGTGGAAAATGATTTATTCAAAGCTGCAGTGGAAGCAGAAAGCGCATTCACAAAGAAATGAAGAATAAACACTGCAAGATCACAGTCACAGTTCATGTCTTCTCTATTAACCTACACAGCTAAGCAGCTTGAACTGCTTTGTGGTGTTGTTTTTTCTGGTATTGATATTCCCCTGAAACAGACAAAAAAGAGAAGGGCAAAGCAAGCCTAGCCAAGGCCTGAGAGGATTCAAGAACAAAGTCAACAATGAGACACGAACCTCAGTGCAACATGGAGCATGGTCTCAAGCACTGTCCAAAATCAGTACTGCTACTAGTGGAGAGCTGAGAGCCCTCCCACACAGTGCAGCTATTCCCCTACTGAGCTCAAAGGCTCAGCTCCAAGCACAGTAAAAGCTTGCCTTTTCCCCAACAAGTTTCTCTCCACCTTTGCTCTTCTTAGCAAAAGTTGGAGTAAATTTACTGATGCATAGCATTTAGTTCTTCTACTGTAAACTGTAGAGAAGAAAAAAAAAGAGCTTCTCTTCATCAGCCTACATCAGTGGCACCTTTCTGCCCCACCATGCTGTTTGGAGAACAGTAGCCAGCTAATAAACCCCATCCATCCCACCAACAGCAGAATAATAAAAAACGTATATTTAAATCTGAATGTATCTGAATATGTTCCCAGTGCTGGAATGCAACTGCTACTCCGATGCTTTTATTTCGTAGTACATTAACAGGATAGGTAACAGTCAGTTAATATGATCAAAACTAACTTCAAATAGTTGCAGAAGGAATTGAAAAAGAAGGGGTGTTTTCACCAGCTGCCAAACACAGCCCATATATATCTGCTGTACTCTCACATCGCCAGTGTGCTGCATATATTCCCTTCCATACACTGTAGTTCAGCTAAAACTGTATTCCTAAACCTTTCCTCATACAGCTAAAACATCACATTTAAAACCAACATAATCTTAGCAATCATAATATCTTGTTTCATGTATGAATCAAGTATTAACAAAGCAGAGCTAGTCTTAGAGGATTTAATATCCAAATTACTTACTGAAAGAAATCTGATTTTGTTTCTTTGCATGAATGTTACTGAAAATATTGAAACAATTACAATAAAAATAAGATAAATAGGGAAATACTACCACAACTTAATTATGACCAACATTAACTCAAGAATAAACTAATGATGCTGCTAAATTTAATATCAAAGCAACTGTCTAGAATTAAGAGTCATTTAGGAAGAAGAGAAATCAACAAAATTAAATTAAGTAGTATTCTGTCAGCAAAGTCTGGAAACTAATTATCAACTTTACTGAAATCCCAGTTGAAATGGGACATATTTAAAGTGCATTTACTCTAATTGTGACCCCAAGTTATCTATCATCTGAACTGCAATCTCAGGCCACTTGAACATCTTTCTTGCTCTTTGATAATCAGATGTTTACCCCATAGAGTTACAAGACTTCTAGAAGTTTGACTGTAGAATCTCACTGTTCAGGTTTCTGAGCATTTGAGGTTGTTTTCAGAACTCTTCATTTGGGAAATTTTATTTTTAACAGATACATGTTTCTGGGGGGCTCAAATACCTGCATATATGCAAATATACTGATGGCCCAAAATTAGAGCTGGAATATCTCTTACTCTGATAAAAGAGCACTTGATAAACATGAAATTAAGTTGCAAAATAATGTTTAAGATAATTAGGGAGTCATAAATGAAATCCATGGGCTCTGAATCTTCTGGCCACTTGCACAGTAAGCACTGAGGCAGCATCAGAGAGCAAAGCATACTTTGTGGTGGCACAGAAATGGAAGACAGTAAGACTAGTCACAAGCTGTGATTATCTGTTAGTATTTTCTCTTCGAGATGCCTAGTTTAGGATTTCAGGAAAAAGAAAAACAAAATGTGTCGTTCTACCCCCCCCCCCCCAGAAAGTCTTCCCTTAGGTCTAGCCCTCACTTTTAAACCCTTTGAATATCATTTACTGAAAAGTAAATCAGTAAGCGACCCTCAACAGCCAATTAACCATACATTGTATGTATTTTAAGGATCATCATAAAGATTTTTCAGAGAATTCATTTTGTGTGGTTGAGGTACCAGCTCAAAGATCATTTAGAGCTAGCTGGGAGGGGATTTCTGTAAAACAGTACAACTACCGCAGAAAATTGCAGATACACCCTAAAGCATGAAGTTTTTGTGGAAGGAATTTTCAAGGAAAGTTCTTCTTTTCAAAAGAAGCTCTCTCTCAATAACGCAATAAGATCTTTTTAAATGTAAACTATGAATTTGCACTTACTAATCATACATTAGTATGCAGGTTTATGTCACAGTCAATCAGGGTCAGGCTGCTTCAGAAATTGATCTTACCTCCCTTCTAGGCCTCCGCTGCTGTCAGGAAACCTGGACAGGAGGACCAACCACAGAGGGATGACCTCTAGCATGAGAGCTGGTGAGAGATGAGAAACCCCAAGACACAGCAATGAGGGGCAAGCCAGCAGGCACCAACTCAGCACCTGCAGCTCTCTTCAGGCACGTCAGTTCAGAACATCTGGACTGTGACTCAGCAATGGCACCTGGAGCTAATGGTTTTAAGTGTAAAATTTCAGCTGCAGTGGTTTCAAATCGATGGCCAACTAAACTCCATGCCACTCCCTCAGTCACAATACTCAAAGGAAGAGGGGACGGAAGATATGGTAGAAACAAAAAAGGCTCACAGAAGCAAAGAACAGAAAAAAATTATTTTCTGTTTCCCATTAGCAAGAGATATTTGGCCACTCCTTGGGAAGCAGGACCTTAATATATGTGGCTGTCATTCAGGAGGACAGATGTTCTCTTTCCACAGCTTTTATTGAGGAATATGACATCATATGGTATGAAGTATCCCTGGCGTATTTAAGTCAGCTGCCCTGATGACACCTCCTCCTCATCCCTTGTCTACCCCAGACTACTGTCTTTGGGGAGGTTTGGAGAGAACCTTGATGCTGTGCCAGCACAGCTCAGCAATGGGCAAAACACTAGTGCGATATCGACACTGTTCTATCTACAACTGCAGAACACAGCAGTGTATATGGGCTGCTGGGGTGAAAGTCAATCCAATTCCAGGTAGACGCTGGCATCAACGCAATGGGTCTTAGTTGAGTCTTGAAGTTTGACCATCAAGAATAGTTCAAATAGAGCAAATTTTCGCCAGGCTTTTGCATTATCTTCAAAGTTTACTTCACCATTTCTTGACATTTGGTACACAACCCATGTATTTAAAAAAAAAAAAAAAAAAAAATGCCCATCTTAATTAAAAGAAAAAAAATTAAAAAAGGAAATTACTCTAGCCCTCATTAAGCAACAATTCAGCAATTACAATATTTCTGATTTGGCTTCAGCCTCAATTCATCCATCTCCTTCGCCTGAAAAGGATTAATCCTGCTGAAAGGCCTTACTGGCCTTCCACAAGGGCTCCAGGCACCAAAGCACAGGCCTTGCAAGAATAAGCCCTCTTTTCCTTGCTTTTGTTACCACCACTACACTTTGGGGGAGGAGGGAGAAGGAAGGACTAATTTTTCTCAGAGAGAGCAAGAAAATGATCCACAGGACTGCTTTTAACACTGCTGCCATTAGCAGGAAGCAGCAGCTGTTGTGCACCTGTGGGAACCATACATTCGTAAAAGACCCTGAGAGCAGGCATCCAAGGCTCCCAGCAGGGGACACACTCAATTTCTGTAACCCAGTGCAGCCAAGGCTGCAGCTGCTTGGCTGTTCCAAAACCAAACCAGTGATGGGCAGAAGCAGAACTTTGATATGGAGAAGTCCATAACACATCACCATGCAAATCTTTTTGAGAGGAGGAATCATGCTTCAGGCTGAGCACAGACTGCAGAAACTTTCTGTTGCATGGAGAGAACAAGCTTTGTATTCAAATGCAGCAACTTAACAGCTAAAGACATTATTATTTTATCCATAAAATGAGTAAATTTGAATCTGAGGTAGAGAGAAAATAATATATTTACCGCAATTGAATAAAACCTCTAATATTACCAGTGCAGAGCCTGAAATGAACACTGCCAAAGGCATTTAAGAAAATTATATTATGTCATAGAAAGCGGTACAATGATCATATGCTTAAGTTATTAGAATATGACCACTGGCTATGTATACTCAAGCCATTAGAATATGACCACTGGCGAGATATAATATTATAAATTAACTTTTCCATGTATATCTAATAGGCTTATTCCTAAGAACCTGTCATTCTCGCCTATATGAAGTCAGTTAACAGAGCTTTTTGCTGCATCATTCTAATATTACAGTATTTTAGATCTATCAAGAGGACAGAGGGTGAAGGAAAAGGGCAGTGACTCCACTCAAAATGAATCTCAGCTAAGCTATTCCTCCAGCACTACTAAATTGAAATAAATTGGTTTACCTAAAACAAGGAGACATTGGTGACATTTTAGACCAGGGAATTAGATTTCAAAGTAGCCATGAGGGCATTTATTAAATTCATGAAATGTTAATCTCCTAATAGTAATATATAAGCTAATTTTTTTTCATATGAATTAGCTATGAATCACAAAGGTAATAGAACTGCTAAATCAGACAGAGGCTCTGTTCCTTACTACTGGGTAATTTCTTTTTTATTTTTCTTCCTCTGAAGTAGTTTTAAAGACACAAATCAAAAAACAGACGAGTATTTGAAAAGATTTCCGATGCCCTTTTGGCGATGGAGCTCCAACAAGCCCTGTCTTGGGCTTCATGACCTTGAGAAAGGACAAAACTCAGAGGTGGAGGAAAATCACATTAAAGACAATATTATTTTCATTTCAGACTCATGTAATTTGGAAGTGGTTCAAGGCAGTTTATGAATCTTTAATCAAGACGATAACAGGACCTTATTAAGTAAACTTATGTTCCAATTTTATTCTATGATTCATTCATAGACAAAGTAAAGAATGTTATAAAATTAAATACATAATGCAGAAGTCTAAAAGGTCAGTGTTTTGAAACTTACTTCAAACAAGATATATTATGGTAAGGGGATAAGTTCTTGAGTGTTCCGCAGAAATTAGTGAGCGCTATGTAACCAAAGTCACATGAGCTCCTTCTCCAAATGTTACATTTATTAGAATAGTCTGCAGGAACAAGAACCAGTCACCACATCTTCAAACTCGATTCAGAGCAGAAACTACTTCTACAGCCAACAGTAACAGGCATATCAAACTGTCTTGAAATAGGCATAGATGTGGTTGATGCCCCATGCCCATCAGTGCTAAAAAGGCATTTAGGTAATGCTCTGATTAACATGCATTAATATCTGCGTAGCCCTAAAGAGGTCAGGCAGTTTGTCTAGATGATTCTTGAAGGTCCCTTCCAACTGTGCTATTCTATTTTATTCTTTCCAGTAATAAGAAAAGATCAGTCCCAATTATCAAGAAATCAAAGCTGACAGGTTGAACTCTAAATATGCCCTGTAAACAGCCCTACACTGGAGGCAATCACACTGCTTCTGTGGAAGGGACAGGCTTGGACAGGGTGGCTGCACAGGCTTACTGCCAGCAGGGCCCACATGAGCATGGTCAGAATGGAGAACACAAGGTAAGAAAAGAAGAGTAGAGGCTGTTTTTTGAGCCAACCCTCCCTGCTGGCTAGTGAAGGGTCTAGAAATCTATGAAGAGGATTCCGTGCTCAGATTCACATTTATAAAATAGATCTGGGTTTTGGGTTTGTTTTTTTTTTGGTTTTGCTTTTGTTTTGCTTTAATACACTTGCTACCTAAACTTCCCTCAGGAGTTTGGAAAGTTAGTTGGCTTATTTTCAAATCAGATGCTGTATCTATTCCATGCCAATTTTTCCTGGGCATATTCAGTAGAGCATTCAGAAATATTCTTAGCCTTAAGCTCAGGTGTAAAGTGCAACTGCTAAATCAGGAGTCCTGATTTTACATAAATTTCTACATGAGTCTTTCGCAAATGTTAGAGAGAACAGGCTATTTTTGAAAGAGAGGAGGTTAAGAAAAATATAGACAGTTAAGGAAAATGAGAGCACTTTTTAACATGCTTACCTAACATTTTTATAAGTTTACACAACACATATCTTTTCTGCACAGGAATGCAAAAAGACAATTTAACAAACAGCTTTTAAGTACATTCTCAGTTCTTTGAGCTATTGACAAAAATGTTGACTGCTTCATCCATCTAATGCCTCTTTTAGATAATACAGTTCTTGAGGCAGCGTTTCAAAAAATTGCATGCTCTGTTGAGTTATCAGATTCAATTAGGCCTTTTGGGAATGTAATCAATACCTCACCTGATTTAAGAAAGTTGCTATGCAATGCTTTTATATAATGGCAGCAATCCACACTTAGCTCTGTAAATCTACCATTCTTCTGTGGTGTCAGCTCTTGAATTACATCCTCGAGAAAAGGCAGGGAGAGAAGGAAGTGAAAAAGGGAAGAGCAGAGGCTGCACATGACAGAGTTACTTCCAAGTGGCCTTCTAACTATCCACTGAACATTTCTGTTTGAGACAGCAGTTCTTGCCCCACTTATTTTCAAGGGTTTGCCTAGAAGTGCCAGGCACTCGTTTCCTCTATAGTTTTCAGAGTACATGACCACAGGCTGGTCTGGTCAGGAAGACACCAAACATTTTGTCATATGGTCTGAGAGCAAACTAACAAACCAGGCTGAACAATCATTGAAGTCAGACATCAGAAAGCAGAAGTACCAAAAATTATTAGACAATGAAGATTTTGGCCCTAATCCTGAACTAGGTGTCCCATACTAAAGTGCTCTTGGTTAACTAGGTAATTTTGGAACCTGAGATAAGAAAAAATGGTATTTAAAGATTTATAAAGAACACTTTTAAACAAAAACTGTAATGAATTTCATACGTTAAGAAAAAAACTTCAGTGGTGCAGTTGCTGAATGTGCTGAGAGCAATGAGTAGAGTTCAGCAGTTAGTTGCGCAAAAAGGGCACACTAGGGAAAATACTTCTCTGTAACCTTAGTAAACAAAATACGAAAGTTCCGCAGCACTGCATAAGTGATACTCCCCTAAAAGGACAGTCAGTAATACTAGAGCAATCTGTGCATTAAAATGTAATATATTGCCAGAATTAATCCACATGAAGGAAAGGTGGTTGCATTTGAGTAGGTTGACAGTATTTTACAGAAATAAGTTTACGTAGCAAATGGAATCTTGAAAGCATCAAAATGCTAAATAATTTTAGAATCCAGTACTCAATAGCTTGGAAGGAATTTTGAAAAAAAGAATTCAGAGATGTCCTTTACTCAACTGTAACTATGGCAGTCATTTGCATAAAGATATAAACTCAGTCTAAAGTTCTGAATAGCATTACTTTGAGGAATGCTGCAAAGCAAACAAGTGACTGATACAGTGCAGCTTTTCAGAATGTTCAAGGTTTTTCTTCATTCAGAATTTCATTTAAGAATTCAAGACATAATCAACAAGGTTACATTATAGTATTTAATGACTTCCTGGTTAAAATTGTTTTATATGATATTAAATAACATGTCAGGAATAATGATATTAAGGACAAGTGAAATACAAGAAAGGTGCACTATCGCTGGAATGGGTATAGTGATAATTGTAGAGTACATACAATAAATTGGCCATTGCAGTGCAGACAGACAAACCCAAGCTGTCTACTACAGTATCTGAGATGAGCAGGGGAGATCACGTGGTAATCAATAGGTAGCAACTTCAAGCCACTCAATCTCAGACACAAGAGCACAATGGGTTATACACTGAAGTCTAAAACATTTAGGCATCTAAACTGATTCGTGACCAATGTGTTTCCAATTCATTATAAAGAATAAGATTGGTATAACACTGACAAAAGTATTAAATAAGGAAGTAAGGTAGAGAGAAGGGATGGTAATAGGCATGTGGAAAAGAGCACACCTGCAAGGAGGTTCAAGAAGGAAGGATAACATTCAATGTCAGCTCTATGTGTATACAAGAACTCTTAAGAGAGACGTGCCAAGTTTACGTCTAATGTTAGTTGAGCTGCTTGAGTACATGCTGGTTTTTATACAAAGTTCTTAAAAAGACAAAAAATTGCCTTCATTTTCAAGTAGTCTTTAGGCATCGCATCACATCACATCTGTACGTATTTCAGACCGAGAGTGGAGTATTAGTCCAAAAACCGTATCTCAGTGACAGATGTAGGTGAACAATAACACATACTCTAAGTATCAAAGATCTTGGATTGTAGAAGGCAAATGTCTTACAAATAGAGCGTAAAGAAGAAGGTAGAAGACTACATAACTTATCTTCATTTCCCTAAGGTTTGTTTTGATGAGCTATGTAGTATAGAAATCTTGAATTGAAGCTAAAGGTTTATCTGCATGTGACTTGAAATAATGACCATTTGTGTTACCTGCTACAGGACAGAACAACTACTTTGACACCAGGAACAAACTTAAGTGTAAATAAAAAATGCAATTACACATATACTTTTCTAAGTATTAGTGGCAACATATCAACATTTTCCAAAGTCTTTTTTCTTTACTGCCAGGTTTAAACATCAGACCTCCTACTGACCTGCTGTAGGAAGCGATGTGTTACCTACCTGTCTTCCATTAAAATGACCTACTGCTCTTTCTTCCATGATTATTTTCTCAAAGCTGCTTCCAGCATAACCCCAAATAGCCTTGGTGTTTTAAAATAACTTCCTTACGCAACTTACATATTTCTGACATCAGGGTGATTTTTGTGCATGTGTGTGTTATGCTAGAGGAATCATTGATGGACCGTTTATCTTCTAATATGAGCCAAAACCATTTCTAAAGAAAGTAATTATTGAAGAGATTTCCCTTTGCACCTGATAATCACCACTATATATAATACTGTACCTATTGATTCCTGACAGAGTCAGCTTTTCTCAAGTAAAGTTTCTAAAAAAAGCATTCATTTCTTTTCTGACTAGAATCTTCACAAAATGCACCTCTTAAGTTCCACTACCTGTTCTTGCCAGTGGTATTAGTTGCCATCACTCACAAACCCAGCTTGACATTAAAAAGAAGTTTCCCAGAAGTGTTGCCGGGATACGTATATAATTTCACTGTTTCTCTAAACTTTCCTTGGTGTGACAATGACAAGTTCATTCTTCCTTAGGAAGAAAGTTATATTAATTTAGCTGGACTTATACCAACTTCTCTGCTTTTTGAAAATGATTTTTAACAAGATAAGGATGGAAACCTTCATATACATCCTATTCTTTGTGCATCTCTTTGCCAGTGTAAGGGATGTTTAAATTCCTCACTGGCTTTAACTGAGCACAGTATTCTTTGTGTGGAGTTGTCAATCGCAGACATTGTGCCATGATGTCAATTACTATGAAGATCCATTCTTACTTGTCTTCTGCATGGGCACAAATTCCCAGTGACCTTGGTCTTTGCTAGGTGAGAATTGCTTGCTCATAATATTGTGGTTATATGCAAAATATATATTTCTGTATAGTACTGGTGGGCACTTTCAAGAAACAACAAAAAGATCAAGGTCATAATAGATTGATTTTGACTATTAGAGCAGCCTGACCTACCAGATTCTTTTACAAAGCTGGATTCATAGAAATTCAGTTCAATAACTGGTCTTCTTTGGATTTTTTTCTGTCTTGAAGCACAGGTAATGTGTAATTACAATTTTCAAACTCTAAACACTGTTGATATTGCAAGCACTAAGATCAAAAAAGCCACTAGTGGAATTGTGTTCATCTAAAACCTGACTGCTTTAAAAATAGCCATTTGATAATCTGAACTGTTACACATAAAACACTGAAATAAACTAGAGGGGATTGTTCCACCCATCCTGTGAGTTTACACAGTTTCACGACTAAGGAATAAAATTTCAAGGGTAAGGAAAGAAAAAGGTCTCACTTTCTCTCATTGCTTTCTCCACAGTTCCACACTTAAACGTATCCTTGAAAAAGTACAAAATAAGCCAAAATCCAAAGACTAAATGCAGTATGCACCTTTTCTGTCATCCACAACACCAAGTTCATTACACAGCTTTTTAGGATCCTTTAGCAAGGGAAAGGGACCAAGGAAATGTTTTTTCCAAAGAAAATGGGGAAAATTTTCCCAGCTTTTGAAGCAGAAGGACAATTTCCTTCAAGACAATTGATCCCTGTGCAGGGTGCAACTAATTCTTGGTGTCTTAATTACTTCAAAGCAGGTAATACTGGTTCCACAAAAGGCTGACTACCAAACTTATCTTCAGCAGTTCTTTACATTATGTCTTTTTGTTTTATTAAACAGATATAATTCAACATATTTCTTATGTTTCTTACACTAAAAAATAAATCCATATTGTAATTTGTAAGAAGAGATTTTCAAATGCTACACATCCAAATATATACAAAATTATATGAAACTAAAACAGCAGAATGAATGCATATTTAATGCATGATTATGTGTTCACGTAAAATGGGTATGCAGTTGATCATAGAAAAGAAAACTAATTACGTATCAAAGAGCTTTGTCTGTTTACATAAGAAGAAAACAGACCCTATTTCTTTGGCCTATTTCCTGAGATAATTGCCTAAGTCTTCCAAGCATGCAAATGAGTGACAGGAAAAATCAGCTGTGATTATGCCAGTTAGAAGTGTAACTACCTGCATTAAGACTGGGTGGTGAAAATGATCGTGTTTTCTCCAAAAACTGCATGCAATTACATCCAAACTTCATCTAGACCTGTTCAGGCTGCAAAATGAAGGTCTTAGCCTCTTGCTCTTAATACACACCTTTTGAAAAATTGCTGGTCTTACCCTTCACTTTCAGAGATTCTGTGTTCTGTCTGACTATATTTACTTACCCATTTTACAAACTGTAAGCCTCACTACATCTTCCAGAGGCAGAGACACATTAAACTGCAACCTGAAGGAGACAAGAACATTATGTCTCTCTGACCTCACTCAGAACATCTTCTGTCTTCTAAGTAGAGGTTGCATGCATTACTGTGGGAAAAGAGGAATGCAAAAGAAAGCAAGCAGTTTCATCAATCCATATCAAAAGCTTATGTTCAGGAAAAAAAAAAAAAAAAAAAGTGCAAAACTGATTCCTTTGGATGTCCTCATTGATGGAATTAGAGGCCAAGTTTATACAGCCTTACAATACAATGCTTTGTAACCCTCTCCATTTATCGTCATTCATTACAAAACAGATACAGGGAAAAGGATCAATCTTTGTGTGAATTTCAAGACTGCTGTTCCATCAGTAATACAGGCTTTGTAGGGATGTTATAAAGAAATGCTTTCCTCTGTGCAGACGCATACAGTGACACTTTTAAAGAACCATGATGTTCACAATGGATATTAATTTGCAGTGTGCATTTCTGAAGCAAACGCCTGACTTAGCAGACTTAATATGAGTTCTTATGTATCGTTAATAAGACTCGATTCATTTCCTGATAATCAAAGGTTGGACAGGTTAATAAATACATTTTTGATTTTCAGAATCTTTGCAATCACATCTACTAATAATATTTTAATTGAAAAGCAGGCATAATTTTATCACACAGTTCTTCAGACCACTTTGCAGTTCACAGGATGTCAAATAAGGATGGTTCATAATGGCAGAAGACACTCACCAACACTTGCGATCTTGAATAAGTCAAGTAAAGCTGTGCACTATTTATGATAACTCTTAGAAGAATTTTGTGATATTTTTGATGAGTCATGAGAAAAATAATTTCCTGTTGTTTCAAAGAACCACAGGTAAAAGATTCAAAATCATATTCTCTCAACACTTCTTACAGTATCTGAAAGTAGGACAAGTAATAATGGAGCATCCATATGCCAAGACATAACCAAACTATTGACCATATCTCTAGGCATCAGACTTAGATGCATGAGACTTTTCTAAGGCTCACAGCCCAGGGCCACACAAGTAGCAGTTAGCATTAGTTAGGCATATTGACCATAAGCTCATGAACTTTAGCTCATTTTTTGTTCTAGTAGTTGTTGACAAAACACGACCAATCACCTGTCCCCAACAACAGAATAGTTTTGATGTGCTCACAGAGACGGCCAAACTTCACAACTTATTGTTAATCAGGAAGTGCAAAAGTATCTTGAAGTGTCCAGAGAAAGAAGATCACAAGTGCCATCTGGACTATTTATTTGTGAGCTAGTCTCTTTCCAATCCTGTAACTAATGACATTTAAGAATAGTTTATGAACCAAGAATATTTGGAAAATGGGAGCCCATGGCCTAAGACCAGCATCCAGAAGCATCTCTCCAACCTACAGGAGACCCAGGAAGCAGAAGAGAACCTTGTGACAGAGTAAGAGGACCACATTTAGAGGGCAGTTTTGTACTGAAACTGTCTTCCTAGGACAGTATTCACAGCACAAAGCCTACCAGAGTTCAGAAACCATTTGGACAATATTCTCAAAAGTAAGGTTTTAACTGGGGGTGGAGCAAGGAGTTGGACTTGATGACCCTTGTGGGTCCTTTCCAGATCAGGATATTCTGTGATGGTATAACAGTAACCATCAGGTTGACACAACATCCCTCTTCTCTTCAGATCCGTGCCATCTGTCCCCAAGGTGGAATGAAGAGGTTCAGTAGGAAACTGCTATAGGCACAGACACACACACACACACACACACCCATCACCTTCTTGCTGTTTCTTCAGCATGAAATTTGTAAATTTGCATATATCTGAGATTGAAGCACTGTGGTATCTGTACTCACTGAACCTCCACAGTGCTGTTTTGCTTTAAAATTGCAACACAGGCTGAGCTTTATATACGGCTTACACACATACAGCCCAGGGTAATAAAGATTTCTTGTCTGCCTTTCAGTTCTCACACCAGCACTCTGAAACCCCAAACGGCAAGTCTACACTTTCTTCTTCTTCCAACCCTCACTCTAAGCGTAAGCTGAATTGTAAATACAAAACCCACACCCAAGCTCCATACACACACTTCCCTTTGAGAGCCTCTCACCACCACATAGCAATCTACATCTCCACATTTTCTCCTTTCAGCTTCTGGGAGATTTCTAATAAGATGGTAATACATGATATATGTGCACTGGAAAGCTTACTTTTTACATTTCAAATAATTCTTAGTGAACCATCAATGTGAGTGCAGCCACTGTCTGATATAAAGTTTGCCTATTATTTCCTATAATAAGACCCTCTTTTCAGTTGCATAGCTTTTACTGTTCAGGATAAAGCTTTCCATATGAAGTATCTTCTTCAGTATAAGTTTTTGAGAAATTCTGGACTCCTCAGTGAGGTTGGAAAGCCAAAATACGACAACCGCCACCAAACAAAAAACACCAAAACAGAAACTCTCTCGCTACTTGAAATAGGAGTAAAGTATGTCAGATCTGGATGAGAAGATCATAGGGTTTGGAAGAAGACTACCAATGAGGGATAGAATAAGGTTGGATCTAATACTTGTTAATCGGTTAGCATAAGAGATCTTTACTGTGTTTTTAAAGTTTTTAACTTTTCTAAGCTAACCAAAATGACCCCCTACAGCTGACAGCACTTTCAAACTGAAGGAATTACTTTTTAAGTGCCATGCTCCCATTCCAGCATCTGTTTCAGAAATGTGTATGAGAGCAGTCTGGAAAAAGCCATAACATGAAGTCTCTGCAAAGTTGGTAACTTTGATAATAGAGGATCTCCAAAATCTTACAGAACAGCAAGAACATCCAGCTATGGCTACAATTTTCTTCCTGAAGAGCCATTCATGTATAGAAGTAATTCCTCTATAATTTAACAGATGCTTAATTTGCACTCTCACAGGCCAACCAAAGCTGCCACACAGTAAACCCTCTCAGATTAAGAAGGATTTTGGGGGTGGCTGCAGAGCCATTCCCTTCACTTCTGTGCTTCAAGACTTCTGTGTGAGAGCCTGAAGAGAAGTTCAGTATCAGCTGTTTGCTCCTAACTTTGCTGCAGGTACTGAAATATTTTCCTTACTAGAATACTACATTGTACCCTAAGGTCTGCTGATTAACGACAGAAAATCTGGATAAAAGTGAAAAAAATCAGAAGTACTCCTACTCAGATCTTAAGGGACAGCTGCAATCCAAGCTGAGTGATTGCTGGGAGCTCAGATACTTCTTCCAAACTGACAGTAGCCCTTAGAGATCCTTGTAATAAGCAATAGTTTCAAAGAAGCCTTCCCTGACAGGCAGAGAAGCTTTCCCTGACAAGGAGTGGCAAACTAAGAAGTCATCAGGGTTATCACCAGATTGTCGAGTCAATGAAATACCACATAGTGGCTTCATTTTTAGTTTGTTTTTGCTTTTGTTTTGTTACATAAAGAATCTAAATTAAAAGGTACACTATTGAAGTTGCTGGGTCAGATATTCAAAATGTAAGGAAGTGCCAAAATAAAGGTTGCCTATAAATGGGGGTAATAGTATATCCTTATCACACAAGGTGACTGTAAGAATAGTTCATATCTGTGAAGCACACAGATAATATACTGACAATTGTGTAGAAAAGGTCAGAGGAAATGAATAATTCTGCCTTCAGAGCTGGGTTTGAATAGGATGTTACACAACATGCAATAAAAACCAGCACTGCATACTGAACACTGAGACAGTAATACAACACTGATAACTTGTCCATTAAGGGTAGGATAAGCCTCACCTAAATTCAGCTATGTAAAATGCATTTTAATGTAGTCATACAGACTCTCTGCTCTCACTGAAAAGATGAAGGCACATCCAGAGAGGATTCACTGCATCCCAAGACAGTCATTCAAGATGAGCAGGAAGAATAACCATCCATAGTCTTTCTCCTCACACTACAGAAGTTAATTAGACATCTGGCTGGAGCTACATGCCTAATTGGTAGGCAGCTAAATTGAAGTGAAATGAATCTGTCCTAAATAAGCACTGCCTATCATGTGTCCTGAAGGATGGAAAAAAGAAAGTATTAGATTATTTCATGATATATTTCTAATGCAAAGTTCAATTCTGGAGCTATTCCAAGCTTAAGAGTGATTTTGAAGATCCTACTGGGGGTCTTCCAACATAGTGTGCAAGTGCATTTGCATACTAATTAACAGAAAATATAAACACAAGCGAGTGTTCAAAACTATATAATCTTCTATCAAGGCAAGATCCTGTGAATCATCTGCAAAAAATCCCATAAGAATTTGAGCTCAGCATTTTGAATTAATGATGGAAGGTGTGAAAAACAAGACATAACCAAAAATCATGCTCATCATCTTTTATATTAAAAAGAAGCTCTCTAATAAAAACAAAATCAGAAGACAATTATTTTCTTGATCCAAAAGGTAATTTCAAATACTGTTTCCATGTTTAGTGTTTGACAAACTTACATTTTTTTATACATATTTTATTTCATGCATCTTTCATATTTCTTCTACCTTCTTCCACACTACACCAAGAGATTTTCATATTCCCGTGTACAAATTGTATTGTGGTGAATATTGCACGCCCACAGAAACAAAAAACAGAGCTCAATGTGTCCTTTAGCATAGATTCAGCTATGAGAACACAGAAGTCATCGTAATTTTTCTTCTGCCCAAAGGACATTTATTTGTTTAATAAGAACTAGAACCACCTCTATCGAATGGATGAGAATATTGTACTTGTACTTCTGAATCAAGTTATAAAACAGGAAAAGGGGCATTCCGGTTCCAGATAAGCTCTGCTCTGACAAGCCATCTCTAGCACTGGGAGACAGAGGAAAGCAGAACTACTCTCTTCTCTCTAGCTTTCTGAATGTCCGTATTTTAAGAAAGACATGTCCTACAATAAAACATTCTTTCTCAGGTAAATTTGATGATTCATCCACCCCTAGATGTTTCAGTTTCCAAAAAAAAGTCATTCTATATCATATCCAAACAAAACTAGACTTTGCACTAGCAGTGAAGCTGGAAAGTGATATTCCGAGTAGGGTTACATGATCCAGTGGCTGCTCTTCAATAGAAAGACATAATTGAGGCAAATCTCTGTAAAAGAGACATCTCTATCACCCTTCTGAGAAAGTGTGGCTGCTTTATGATGCAGTGGAATCAGTTTCAGCAGCACCTGGAGGACAGTAACTCTGTGTCAGTGGTACAGACCCAGATAGCAGACCCACAGCTGCTAGCATTTCATGCACAACTGCTGATTACTTGGTAGCTTGTCTTCTACCAGAAGTGAACGGAGCTCCCTAGCGGAAGAAAACATTTGGCTGCAACATCCTATATCTGTGGATATCATTGCTGTTTTTCCTGAATCTAAAGCTTGAGCCTTAGCATTCACTCCAAAGTGCTGCTTTAGATTTTCCCATTGCTGCCAGGTCACAGCTGGAGGGAAGGAGGGGCTGATCAACCGCAACACCATCACACCTACCTGGAGCTTGCAGCATTACTACGAAGACGTTCTTCTGTGCTCCATTTCATCAAAACAAGCCCTGCTTAGTTGCTGCCATTAAGCAGATGCCAAAGCTTTTCTTTCAGGAACAAGGGAAGGAAGTTTCTCAGATCTTCCCTCTCAACAAACCCCAACCCTTTTATTTTGGGAAAAGAGGAGCTTCCCAAAATCATTTGCTTTCTCCTCTCCCTCAGGGGTGGAAAGAGAAAGAAACAGAGTTAGCAGAGTTTCCTATTTCTGGAAGGGAGCATTGCTCCATGGCTGCTCTAAGGAAAGCTCCATTCCTATTCATTTCTCAGGAGCTGCTCAGATTGCACATGTGGGTAGGACAAATTTCATAGTGCTCTGGCTTAGTGCCATCTTGCTTGTTTGGCCCTTAAATGAATTTCCATGAGTCTAAGCAGAGCATAGTTAAGCTCAGGTACAATTTTCAGAAATAAGTTCAAACAAGTTTTGCTTTAGATTTAAAACAGTGAAAGTTGACCTTGAGACATTAAAAAATACAGACTTCTATAAGAAATGAGGTTGATTACCTCAAAGCATAAAAAATAAAGGAGAACAAAATTCTCAGTATCCAATCTCAACTCTTTGCACTGAGCACACCACGTCAGGATTTCTGTGATATTGAAAAAGCTGTGGGTTGTGACATTTAGCTACCAGTTACCCAGAGAACAAGAATTAAAACCCTGTGATTAAAGCAGTCTGAGAAGCTTAGTTCTACTTAATCCGGAAATTTGTTTATCTGGAATTCCTCTAAATGGAAATTACCAAAGTTATGAAAACAGTTGCATTTACCTCAAGTAAAATGAGCATCAGCACACGGTCAGACCCCTGCTGCCTGAAAACCAGATCCTTAATCTGCAGCCCCAGTGGTTCACAAGACACTGCTAAATTTCCATTGGAAATAAAACCGAACAACACAGCATGACGTTGATAAAGCTGAAGTGATGTACAAGTCTGATTTTTCACAGCTTTCCAAAGATAGAAACAAATTGACAGAGGCAGTACATTTTCCAATCACTGTTCACAAGCCAAACACTTTCAATCTCTGGTTATTTAAGATTCACAGACATGCACTATGTTTCTGTGATAGACTCCAGAGATCAACTAACCTTTCCCTGAAAACAGAGCTAATGCACACACAATGAGATTTAACCACCAGATGCCAACCCATGGATTTCATTCCATGTTAACAAGAACTCTGTCCAATATACTTCAGACCTATATGCTAACTTTATACGTATTGGAAATAATGCTGTTAAAGGCTTGTTGCATTCTGTATGAGAACAGGAGCGTGAGGAGCAGCCAGTGTCCACTGCAACCCCTTTCAAGGTTTAGAGATGTATTTCTGTTCTGCCTTGGTCAATACTAAAACCTCACAGTCATTTTTAAGGTATCTGCATACAGGTGTGCTTCAAGACTGAATCTCACAACTCATACCAAAATTATACAGAGTAAGATGAGTGTTTGTGAGCAGGAGCGGGTCACAGACTGGGGTGAGAAAAATCCAGTTCAGTTTCTGCAGTGCCTGCTTGAATCAGGATTTCTGGGAAACAAGAGATCAATTCCAGTTTAGAGCTGAGAGTTGAACTGGTTATCTAAATCCAAGCGCAGTGCCACATGCACTGTACTTTCCAGGAAAAACAAAAATAAATTGCCCTTGTTCCTCTGCCATTCATCCTCACCTAAAAATACGTTGCTGAAATTCTTGCAATTTCATTAAAATCGCCAGGTTGCATAAGCAGCATACTCTTCACCCAGATCCTTAAAAATTCCTAACAGCTCTATAAAAAGCCTGTTAAATGTGCCATCTCAAATCAACAAAGTTAGTCCAGATGACCAAGAAACCTATGACAGAGCCAGTGGAAAGAGTGAACTGAATTATTCAATACTTTATTTGGAGATAGGCTGAAAGGCTTCTTTTTTCACCCTAACATAGCAAAAGCCAAAAGAATGAAGACAAATGACAAAGGGACTATAAGACTCATTGTTCCAAGATTTTGAAAATGCCAGCAAGGTTAGATGCATAAAGGGACTCACAAGCATCCAGCCAGCACAGTATCATAAGAAATCTTTGATAAAGTCTGTTGCGTCATGTTTATTTGTGAGCCAAAAGTAGTATCGTGTCCAAATGCAGAGAGATGGCTAGTAAATTCTGAGCAGAGAGTACAAGCAGAGTGTGTGCAACAGAAAGCAGAATGAGATGGCAATCATACAGGGAGGTCAAGATACTATGTCTATGTTTTATTTCCAAAATAAAATTCTCTTTCTTGACAATATTATAAAATAGTCATTCCAAAACCAAAACTTCTCTTCCACTAGGAAAAATCTGATCAATCAGCAATTCTTCCCATCTCCGTTCAGAGTAAGATGCTGAAGAACTTCCAGCTCTTACAGAATGTCCAGTTCTCCCCTCCCTCCAAAACTGAGGGTGTCAAACCATGTGACAGGTGTTCTAGTCTAAAAGGCACATACAGTGATGCCTTCTGGGTGGTGAAGCTGACATCTCTTCTTACCTGGACCGTCTGACTAGAATATTTGCTGGGAATGCTGCAGTTGTTACTCCCCTGCTATGTGTAGTTGCTGAACACAGGACCAAGTTATGACTTATTTTGTACAGAAGGAGATGCCATACCATGGAGAAGTAGGGGAAAATACACTTACACAGTGTACAATAGCACTTCAGGCAGACTAACTAAAGCACTCAAGATACTTTCTCAGGTGTGAAATTGATATGTCTCAGCCTATCAGTGTTTTCCTATTGAATATTTTAGTTTTGTAGAAACCGAATGCCAGGCACTTGAACTTACAGTCTTTTACCAGTATTAGAATGTAGTTATTACTTTTAATTAACTCAACAGTTCAAATTAATTCATTATTAAAATATAGCAATTGTAATATTATGAATAATGGTATGGTGATGCTGGCATATTGAACTTATTTTAGCTGGATTTTATCTAGTTTACAAATCAAAAGAAAAGCTGTTAAAAAAAAATAAGGTAAAAGGTATCATTGTTTTGGAAAGGAAAATGTACCCATGACAGGGGCAACAATTCACATGATTTTGCATCACTTTTATGATCCAGCTTTTGATCTTCTGTGGCCTTATATTGATTTTCTGATCTTTCTCCACTATTTCATTTTTATTTTCCTCTCAAAGTTATGGAAAGTGAATATATTCAATATAAAACAGATTTTGCTTTATGTTTTCAGGTAAGCCTCCTAAAAAATAAAAAAATATTTCACGTACTGCACAGAGAAAAAAAGCAGAACATTAAGTTTTGACATTAAATCTTGGTAGATAAATACCATCTGTTGAATTATCTGCTCAAAATTGATAGGAGGGTAACATTAACTTTTGGAAATCTCAGCAGGAAAGCTTACACCAAGATCAGCAGATCTAAGATCTCACTCTTTTTTTTTGTTTTACAATGAATTATTTGGTTTTAAACAAGCAACAGCTTTGTGCAATAATTGGCAGCTATCAGTACTATTTTGGCAGAGATGTGCTGCATGGGTCTGAGGGAAATTTATGCCTCCAAACATGCTATACTACACTTAAACTTGTTGCATAACATGGAGACATTGCCATGAATGTAATGCAGCTAAGAATACCTAAAGTTCGAGGGAACTTGATATTCATGCAGATTAAAAGAGAAGAGATTTAAAACGTGTTACAGACTTTATCACAAAGAACAAACTGAATTGATGACTTCTTCTAGTAAAACACTCAGTTCTTGCACTCACTTCAGTGAACTTACATTTCACTCACATACAATAGTGGTACATAAGGAAAAAAAAGACTTTTGTTCTGTTAAACTGCTTTATGAGTCCTGGCTCCAGCAGCATACTATTCTAAAGCTGGTCTGAGGAGCTCTGAGGCCTGACTTACCTCCAAAACTGAAAAATGGAATAACAATCTCCGTGGCGTTCTTCTATATTCCATCTTTTTTTTCAGACTGTTTACCTTCTAGAGCTTGTGCCATCCAAATACATTAAATACTCACACGCAAGAAATTCTTTTATTATGCACATATATCTTCAAGGATCCCTGTGCAAACATCATTCCTCACATAAACTATTTCCCACAAAAGACACTTCAAAATGTCACTTTCTGGTTTTCACTTTAAGAAAAGTACATGGGTCCTTAGGCTCTGTATAAACACACGTATAATTCATCCTCCCCTCTGAAAACTAATCATTGATGAATCAGCCTCACCTTTGGCTGTTAGCCATTATCAAACTATTTCTTGAGGAATTCCTTGGAGATCTCAGACTTCTCTCAATCCATAATAAGATTCCTAGGTCATTACCCTTGTTCCCTCTTTGTGTAGATCTAGATCTTTACATAAGAAAGACAACCTTGTATTGCACCTAAGTCTTACATGTCCTCTGTCAAAGAATAATTTTTAGTCTCTGCTTCATGACCCAATCATCAAACCTTTTTCTAGAAAAATTCCCTAGTGTTATGAATCCTAATGAGTACACCTTGTACTCATTGTACTCATTGTACTTGATACCCTTGTCATTGCTCTGGTTCCCCTATCATGTAGGTCTTGAGCGATTAAACTTGATTTTATGTAAATAAGCAAGAAACCCTTTTATTACACATAAAATCCTTCCATCACTCTCCTCCCCCCATGCAAATATGATGCTTCACACAAGTTGTTTCCCACTAAAAATAGTAAAATTTAGTCTCTTTCAGAAAATTGCGTGTTTCCATTTTGTCTGTTGACCCATTAAATCTACATTTCAGCCAATCCTTCTGGCCTTAACTCCCAGCAGCTAACCACTATTGTACCCTTTTCTAGAGGAATTCCCTAAAGATTGTGGATTTGGGGTTAGGAACTGACTTCTAAGACATTGTTCTGGTTCTCCTTTTGCCTACACCTTGTGCCATGCAAATATATTTGCCATTAGCAGGCAAGTCAACATCATAATGCACACAAAATCCATATCTCATGTCTAAAGAAAGATTACATTTTCCACGTATCATTTTCCACAAAAGAAAAACTCCAAGATTTAGCCTCCCAATTCTCACTTGTTATCTTCATTTTTGAAAAGTTCCCCGGAGATTTAAGGTAGACCTGGAAATTAAATTATTAATTAGAACATATGTTCTGGTTTCTTTTTTTCCTCTAGATCTTGAGTCATCCAAATGCCATTTATGGAAGAAAACAAGACATCTTTTTCTTCCACATAGAATCCTTCCAGCCACCCCAAACACACAGTTGAAATGGGGATGTTTGCTTGCTCAAAATTAAAAGAAATTAACAAAATAAGTAAAAACAAAAACAAAACAAACAAAAAACCCCCATCTAATTCAAGATAAATTTTCCTTTTTCTTCTACAAAAGAAAAGCAGTAGGCTTCCTCTTCTGAAGCACCCTTTCAAGGACAGTATGCTACTTGTAGAATAAAAGTACATGAATTTTCAATGAAAAAGATTTTTTAGAACCCTTGCCTGAACATGTACTCTCATTATTTTATTCACCTTACTCTTCCAAAGAAGGAAAAGCCAGATGTTACAGCCATGACAACAGAATTTTAGATTCCTCACAAGTGGATGTCATGGTTTTTTTTTAAACAGAAAAGATTTTTCATAAGGGGAGCAAGGATTCCGTAAGATTTCCAGGCTGACCCATGGAAGCAAAAGCCATTATTTGTCTTTTGCAATGTATTTGATTTCTTGTTTTCAAGGCGTGTCATGATTAAGCATTTGAGATATTGTCTGCAAATGCTGCTCTTCACTGAGTCCCCTGGGATTGCTCAAGATACTTGGCTTGCCTTTTGTTGCTCTTCCATCTGTCTGATCCACTTTTGAGATGATGGAGTCAAGAAAAATTCTCTTTCAACAAGTCCCTTGTTAAAACACATCTTTCACAAGACAGTGAAAACTGAACCTCATGAACAAGTGTTTATGAAAGCACCACATACAAAGAAAAATATCAGAAGAGTGACAGAAACAAGTCAAGGGACTCTCTTATTTCTTCTGTTATTCCTACATCCAGCTCTTAGCTGGAGTGTGCTGTTTAAAGAAGTATTACTGCATGTCTAATTTTGAGATACATCATCATTAAATGGTAGAATAAAAGCAGTGATAATGTTTAAGGGCTATGACCAGAGATCAGGACAGTAAACACAGTTGATCTAATACATTAATCGTAGCCATTAATGTTGGATTATTCTACAAAGTAATTACAGTCTACTAGTATTTGGTAGATATTTTATATGCTGCTAATTCGCTTAATGTTTTTATAGCAGTATCACTAGATAGTTCTAATAGCTTCTGATTCCTTTCATATGAAATATTCGTTGCTGTCATTACTGTAAAACAAATTCTTAGGGATATAAAGAAAAAAAAATCTCAGTTAATGGAAGAGCAAAAAGCATTAGCACTACACAATAAGAGGACTTGAACCACAGTGAGTGTGCCGTAATCTCTGACAGTAAACAGCCGTGGGCTGGGTTGTTGCTTGGGATTAAAAACTATTTTGAACGGTCCCCTTAAAGTTTCAAATTTGGATGCACAAGACAACAAATAGCTCTTTTGCTACCATGTTAACTGTTGTTGTTCCCCTCCTTGATTCATCCTATCATCAGATGTCTTGGAAGAGCTCAACTAAAACGTGACTTCTGAAGTTCTACTCTGGGAGAACATGCTGATCAGAAATTAGCTTACTGTAACCAAATTCACAAAAACTAAGTGGAGGCAGACAGTCACAGACTCCATTTCTAACTTTTTAACCATTCAATATATAACATGACAGGATGAGACAGGATGTCCTCAAGCTGTGCCAAGAGAGGTTCAGGTTGGACATTAGGAAATTTTTTTCTCCAGAAGAGTGGTGAGGCATTGGAATAGGTTGTCCAGGACAGTGGTGGAGTCATTGTTCCCAGAGCTGTTCAAGAACAGTGTAGATGTGGTACTTCGGGACTATGTCAGAATGAAAAAAATGGAGGGTAAGTGTTAAGAGGTCTCACTTCTAACATTTGCGCCTCATTTGTGTGGACTACATGAAAACATATCTATTGAAGAATGGTAATTCTTCAATTAACAACCAGGCAAGTGTTGGTATCTTGAAAGAATGCTGTTTATCTAAGAAGGATAAATATAGAAAAATAGCATGCATACAAGTTTTTACATAAACTTTGTTGAATTTATAACAATAGGATTGTAGAATGGTTTCAGATCAAAGGGACATTAAAGATCATCCAGCTCCAATCCCCCTACACTGGTCAGGGACATTGTCCACTAGATTGCTCAAAGCCCCATCCAACCTGGCCTTGAACGCATTCAAGAATGGGGCATCATCTTCTCTGGGCAACCTGTTCCAGTGCCTCACCACCTTCATAGTGAAGAATTTCTTCCTAATGTCTGATGTAATTTAGCTTTTTTTAGCGTAAAGTCACTACCCCTTGTTCTAGCACTGCACTCCCTGATAAAGATCTCTTTTCCAGCTTTCTTATTCAGTAACATTATTTTTTATTTGCACTTAATAAATTTACAATAGACCAAATTTTACTTACTCTCCAGATAAATTTCCCTAAGTGTCCTAAAACAGGGTAGAGTTTTCCAGTTGTTTCATTCTTCAGTTGTTCCCATGTCTGTTCTAACTATAAGTATCAAGCTAAGAGCTGAATGTTAAGCATACTTAGAGGAAAGAGAGAACTTGTGTCACATTGCAGTAGTCTCCTGTGTGCCCTGATGGTCTGGATGATACAAACTGGTAGAAACCACTGGAAACCAGCTTTTAAAGCTTCACTCTACTTGCATCCCTCTGTAATCATCCCTGCAGCTTTCAATCTTAGTTCAGTACATACTGTTGTGTTTTCTCTCAACAGCAGACTAGCTATCGCAAAGCAATTACTTGATTTCAGGAAAATGTATTGTAGAGAAGATGCATCAAAGAAAAGGCAGTCTAAAGGAATTAAAACGTTAATCAGCACTTTGCATCTCAATCTTCATCACTACTACCAGCTCATTCACCTTCTTTGTTTGCCTGGCTTTTTGAATAAGAATAGAACGGTTAGCATTGTTTACTTTAACAAGTATTCCTGATTTGTGTATCTGGCAAATAAATTAAGTATCTGCCCTCTAAAATGTAAAGAGAATCCATCACAAACAATCTTGAAAACCTCCATCTGTTTTAAATAGTGTTTCTGTTTAAACAAATATTGAACAGTTTAATTATTTTGTTGTTGACTTGCAAACCCTAACCCTGTGCACTCCATAATAATGGGAAAACATACAGACAAGTAACTGTAATCCCAGAGATATTATACAATGTATATATTTTAAGTTGTCATTAATTTGGAACCTAGACACAAGCAAAACCAAGTGTTTGAATGTCTTGAAATGCTATTAGTGAGAAATACTCAGTATTTTAAGTTTTAGTGCTACTCTTCAGGATGAGACAGAAAATGTAAAGTGCTTACTGGTATTTTGTTTTTGAGGGTAGGTTACTTAAAAAAAAAAAAAAAGTCAACAGGACTGTTAAGATCATCTCTATCACAGCTTTTGAAGAGCTACCTGAACAGTGGCACTTGCTTAGATCTTGGAAAAAATGCAGTACATGTTCAGCATCTACCGCAGTAATCCTGACCTTGTTCTGTATCCTTCAGCACTATCCCCAAATTAACTTATTTTATTATTAAGGAAATGTAGAAACTGCTACAACTGCTAAAACCTTCCTTAGATGCAGTCTACACAAAGATTTAGAGACAGTAACTGAATGCTGATTAGGACTAAGTGCAGCTCTTTCCGTATTTACTAAGATTCTTTGAAAATGCAAATATGAAATTCTATTCCATTCTTGTAATCGATCTTATTTGCATGTATAGCAAAGCCAGCCTCTTCCATAGCAAGGATTTGCTTGTATCCCAGATAACATCTAACAGTTCTTTGGATCAGCAAAATATCCCATCAACCATCCAGCAATCATCAGCCAAAAGCTAGGTCTCCCACCAATGCAGGATGCTCAAACAGCACTGCAGGGAGAGCCAGGGATAGAATGGCAAACATGTATATACTCAAGTCACATACCACACATCACATATCCAGGCTGGATGTGGCTCTGGGCAGCCTGGTCTAGTGGTTGGCAATACCACCTGTGGCAGGGGGGTTGAAACTACATGATTTTTGAGGTCCTTTTCAACCCAGGCCATTCTATGATTCTATGTCCAGGTGCTGGGACTTGAAGTAAGGAGTTAGAGGATGCAGGACTAAGAAAAATTAATAGCAGCTTTTGCAAGCTCAAGAAAACATTAGTTGAGCTTTTGGAAGCGCTTGCTTGGCCTAGCTTTTGTTAGGCCAAGGAAGCACTTGATTAGCCTAGCTTTTGTTGGCCCAAGGAAGCACTTGAGTAGCTTAATTTCTGTAGCCCCAAGGAAGTGCCACAGTGAGCTATCCCAAAAGAAAGCCATCTCCTGTCAACAAAGAAGGGACCAATGAGAACAATGGAAAGGGGAACAAACATTACAGAGGCATGCAAGATAAGGGGAATGCTCTAAACTGGGACAAAGGTTGGAAGGACACAATGATGAAGACTACTGACTTCATCCAAGAACGACCACCAGATGAGGAGGAAGACGTCGAGCCTTCATCCAACGACCACCAGAGGAGGCTACAACGCATGCCCCAAGAGGAGGGACATTATGTAAATGATTTCTTGGAAAGGGACGGAATATGCGAATGAGTTCTTGGAAATCTACTGATTATGTATGAGCTTGACTTTTAAAAATGTGATGTTTCTGTTTGTGGGTGTGCAAGTTAGGAGGAGCGATCCCCCTTGCACCCGGCGATATGCGCAGCGCTGGAATAAACATACCTGCTCTATATCTCCTGGGCTATAGAGTTTGATTTCTGCAAATCAGACTGAGCTTCAATGGTTTCGTGGGACATGGGCACAGGGGCATGGTAGTCCTAGCTGGTGCCACTCATGGCAATCACAGCCTACAAGTGCCCTCAGGGCTCTCACATATACCCATACATCCACATTCAAAGGATTAGATAGAGCTTACAGTCAATAAAAAGCTGTTGTGTCCTAATTTTACTGTTACCTGTATCAGCACAAAGTGGAGTGATCTGGGTTATGTCTTCCAGAAAAAAAAAAAAAAAAAAAGTTTACTTTCTCAGGTGATCGATTTTTTTTCTCTGGGAAATGCAAACCACTGTGCAAACAGTGACATTTGCACACATCAATAACAGCAACAGGAAGATTTCTAAGAAGGACAGGAGCTCTTCAGCAGACCAGTAGCCTTATTTCCACTGAAGGGAGTAGCAGTTCTGCAATTTAGCAAAGGTGGAATTTCACCACAGAAGACAGAAAAATATCCAAAGTCTTCCTAGGCTGATCAGCTTGCATGCAGATGTTGCAGAGGCACTGCCTGTTTGCATGGCACCATCTTCAACTGCAATTTAACCTGCAGGTGCTCACCCAGTCTTAGTACACTTCCATATACAGACAATCTATGAGAGGGCACAGTCATCATCTGTGGCCTTTGTGAGAGAACCTCCCTCAAGGTCAGCAGCACTTCAGGTGGTGGTATCTCTTGACTCATACAGTCCAGATTCTCGTTCCAGAAGTTAGCTGAGATAGCCAGGACCATGGCCAGGCCCAGGCCCAGCTGCAACATGGCACAGCAGTAAATGTCATCATTTGCCTACACATATAGTTTAGGTTTTGAAAACACATATAGTTTTGAAGTGTTCCAAAAAAAAAAAAAAAGAAAGAAAAAGAAAAGAAAGAAAGAAAAAAAAGAAACAACCATCAACCACTTTCTCCCAGCTTTGAGCACCACTCCATGCAGAGCAGGGGGTCATGAAGATGGAGCCAGAGGACTAAGGAAAGAAGCAGAAATAATGGTTGAATCACATATAATACATAGTTCAGTGCAGGAAGACTTCAAGCTGCCTTGATTCACTTGTAATTTATGATGGGGAAATAAGAGGTCCTGAAGCATTAATGAAGGTCTGAAACAAGAAAGCTGAATCACAACAAATACTGAGCTATCCCCAGAATGTGTCTTCAAACTTTATTGTTCACTTAGGGCAGGTAGGTAGGCCAGAGCAATCCTCAACAGGGATCAACAAAGACCCCCAGGCACTAAAACTTATTTCAATTACTTCATTTTCTTGAATACTGTGGTTCCTTCCTTCAAGGAAATGCTTTGAGCGTATGTTGCTCAAGAATAATAGAATTTCCCCTCTTTGCTGTTATTTCATCCCTTCTCCTGCCAGATGTAACATCATGGTTTTACTACTAGCCCTGTCAAAGATCGCAGTTTAGCAAGCCAGTCCAAACTTGGTTTTATTCTCACACAGAAAGCCAGGTAAGCTTTACAAAGGAAAAAGTAGGGGCTGGACAAATTGTATTTAGATTATATTTTCCTTTTCCCTGCTCTTTTCCCTCAGTAAAAGATCATCCACTGGTGGTTTTGAGAAGGAAAGCGATGACTAAGGGCAACCATTGAGCTGACTGCGAGCGCACAGAGCTCCTCGGATAACTGAGATTCGGCTGCCACCTTGTGTTCACCCTCATTTCGCTCACGATTTTCTGCTCGAGAGACAACACCGCGTGCCACCAGCGCAGGGTCTCTCCCTCCTGAGATGGAGGAAAGCTGTCTCCAAGCAAAGCTGCTCTTGGTAAAACCTAACCCTGATAGAGCATCAGTGGCCGTTCTCATTAGACAGGCGCTCACCATTTTTGGCCAGTTCCAGAATGGGCTCTTCTGTAGTCTCCGATGGCTCTGCGCCAGTCCTCCATTATCATTCATTGCAAATGACAAACAGTAACATTCAGGACAGAAATAGCTATTTGGCAAAGAAATAGTTTCAAACAGGTCTCGTTTCCTCTCACAGGATTGAGAGTAGTTGATGATTGAAAATGCTTAATATCCTTCGTAACTGAAATCAGTGGGAATTATTTTACAGGATTGTCAGTCGGAGGGGCTCTTCAGGCTTCACACCGCATAAGGAACAGCTTTTAGGTAATCTGAAGCTGTTCTGACAGTCCTTTGTCTCCAGGTTTCACAGACACAACACCCTGGTCTGCCCATCTTTTCAAGGGCATATAGTGGTGACAGATTTGTCTCTGGAATTTGTTAAACTCAGCGTGGCCAGAAAAACGAGCACACCATTTTTAAACAGGGGACTTTCCTCAGGAAACCTGCCATAATTAATTGCAAAAGACAGTAAACTCATCCAGAAATCCTCTTCCAAAATCTCCTCCATGGCACCCCCAGGCACAGGCTGATTCAGCCCCATGAAGGACTGGGTTCCATTAACACACTAGTACAGATGGGTGTGTCGGCAAATGAACTCGACTGTCAGCCAATAACCTCTGAGCTAAGGTCTTTGGAACACAGAATTATTTCAAGCACCACATCCCATGGGAGTGGGATCTTTTGTGACAGCCCATTTCCCAATTGACTGACATTCACATTCAAAATGCAACCACCGCCACCAGCACCCTCACTGCTGGGCTGAGGAGGAACAAACACTAATTAATTGAATAGAAGCCAAATTATTCTCTCTTGCAATAAAGATGACATTGGAGAGGATCCAAAATGCATTCAGCAGCAACTTCACCTAGTTTGTCGGATATTAAAATTGCCTCTGAGGGAATGTGTTCCGCTTATTTTCAAGGGCTTGAACAATTGTTATTCTGAACACTGTCTTCCACACATATCCAAGCTGCCTAACACAGAACAAAGATGTCCCACGTTCTCCTTTTACCTTATATTGTTGAATCACAGATGTTTGTAAAGCAGCTGTGAATAGCAAAACTGCTTCTCCTTGACTTTGCTGCAGTGGTAAACGCCCTGTATAATTTGCTTATAGTCTCAGGAATCTGCTTCTCCTGGCAATTCTGGCTTTTTAACAACTTCTAAATTCATCTGAATCCTTCAAGTAAAGGTCATTTCCTTTCTCTGTTATTGAAAGAAATAAGATACAAATGCTATATCTACAGATTCCACTCCCATGTACTCTGCCAGGAAGGGCATGCACTATGAGTAATTTGCCTACACTAGCACAGAAAAAGCACTGACAAAAACTTACTTGTAACTATAACAGAGGTTCTCATTCTCCTCCTTTTCCAAACAGAAGGAGGTATTTCCTGAATAAGCATAGACAGTTCCCTCTTGTTCTGACACAAACAGTATAAACTGGTAACATCCGCCGCTTAGCAGTTAAATGAGGAATATACCCAAAATAGAAGTATAAAAAACATTTACTTATGAGATGTAGATCAGACTCAATTTAATCAAAATTAAGAAATGCATTGTATATCCTTATAAACACTTTCAAGTTCCAGGCAATGAGCTTCTATTCAGAAAAGCTGATAGGGCAGATGGTGGGCCCTAACAAACCACAAACAAGCTAGAGAACAATACTTCCAGAATTATATTCCCAACTCAGGCCAATCCTTTCAGTATCTTACTCACTCCCAAATCTTACCTCTAAACAATGGAGACAATAACATTAAGCTGGGACTGTTAGGAGCATGACTTAGTTCCTCATTATGTACTAGCATACACCAAAAAGCATTGAAATTCTCCTGCAACTGGCAAATTTGCAGCTCCCAGATATCATCTTGTCTTGATGAACACGTGCTTCATATTTTTCAGTGTACTTTTTCTTATCTCTGTGCAGTCAAAATAAGGATTAAGGCTGGACTATTCAGTGAATAAAGAATTGGTAGGACGGTCATAGTCGGAGAGTTGTTATCAATGGCACTACGCCCAGGTCTGGTTGCGAGTGGTGTTCCCCAGGGGTTTGTTTTGGGACCAACACCTTCTAACATCTTTATCAATGATATAGATAATGGGATTGAATGCACCCTCAGCACATTTGCACATGACACCAAGATGAGTGGTGCAGCTGATACAATAGAAGGAAGAGCTGCCATCCAGAGGGACCTGAAGAGGCTCAAGATGTGGGCACACCTGAATCTATCAAGGTTAAACAAGGTCAAGTGCAGGGTGCTATACTTGGATCAGTGCGATCACAAATATGTCTACAGACAGAGAATTCCTTCAGAGCAACCCTGCAGGGAAGGACTTGAGGGTCCTGATGGAGGAAGAGCTGGACCTGAGCCAGAACCCAGAAGGTCAACTGCATCCTGGGCTACATCACAAGAGCGGTGGCCAGCAGAGCGAGGGAGGTGATTGTCCAGGCCTGGGGCCTCCAGCACAAGAAGGATGCAGAACTGCTGCAAGTCCAGAAGAGAGCCATGAAGATGATCAAAGGGCTGGAGCACATGTTCTGTGAAAAAAGTTTAAGGGAGCTGGGCTTAGAGAAGAGACAGCTTCGAGGGGACCTCATTTCAGTCTTCCAATACTTGAAGGAAACTTATATGCATGAAAGTAACCAACTTTTTACAGTCCAATAACAATAAGACAAGGGGGAATGCTTTTAAATAAAAAAAGAGGAAATTTAGGTTAGCTGTTAGGAAGAAATTAACTCAGAGGATGGCGAAGCACTGGAATAGGTTGCCAGGGGAAGCTACGAATGCCACATCCATGGAGGCATTCAAGGTCAGGTTAATTGGGCTGCTGAGCAGCCTGATCTAGTGGGTGGCAACCCTGTCCACAGCTGGGTTAGATGATATTTAAGGTCCCTTCCAACCTAAGATATTATATGATTCTATGATTTTATACTTAGTATTTAGGTAATAAGCACTGAACTAATTTTCTGATTACCACTTATTTATCTCCTTCTGTTTCTGGAGGTCCTTCCATACTACATGTCCTCCAAGCTCTATGTCTTTTACTCTACTTTAATTTTTACACCTCATAACATATGTCTCTTCCTAGCCTTCTCCCCACTTATTTATTTTAAATTCCCTCTCCCATTGCCCAGCACAAGTTTGTCCACTCAGCTGAGTGAATGAGCATGGAATTCACCATTACAATGTCCTCACTACCTCCCAGCCCCAGCATAGCTGTGGTCTATTTTTTTTCTCCCCACACACAAGAGAATCATAGAATGGCTTGGGTTGGAGGGGACCCTAAGGACCACCAAGTTCCAACCCTCTGCCACAGGCAGGGCCACCAGCCTCCAGAACTGATACTAGACCAGGTTGCCCAGGGCCCCATCCAACCTGCTCCTGAACGTCTCCAGAGATGGAGCGTCCACAACCTCTCTGGGCAACTCTCCCTCTGAGATGAGTCATTCTGCATGCTGACAGCTCAACAGACACAGCTGAGACAACACATCACTGGGATGTGTGCCAAGGCTTTTTTTTTTTTTAAATAACATGTAAACATGAGCTGGCAAAAGGGCAACCCTGAGACAAACACTGCTTCAGAAGCAGTTTTCCATGTTATGATGCTCGCTGTCAGGTGAACCAAAGAAGCACTATTTGTCTATGAACACCACCAATCTATGATATTCTCAGGGAATTCCTAGACGATTCAAGAGAGCACTCAAAATTTCAAAGTAAATACAGATGATACCAAGTTGCAAGTAAGCCCCCTAGACAAGCCATTTTTCCTGGAAAAGAGTCATCAAGGAAAACCAGAAATCCTAACGGCTTCTAAAAAATGTAATGGCAGACATATTCTTTCCTGAAATTCTTTCTGAATTTATATTCTACAAATATTCCATACCAAGCCCAAAGTCAGAAACCCAGCTGCTTTTCTTTTTCTTTCTTCCAAAAAACTCAAAACATAATGAGAATTAACCGCTATGTTAATTCCAGGATAACTTCTATGGCTTTTTTTTTTTTTTTAGCCCAGAGAATTTTTGATGGCATTGTGAACTCCAGAAAACAGTCCATCAGCATGAAAAAAACCAGTCACTGCTCATAGCAAGAACACAGCACCAACATCTCGGTAATAACAAAGAAACAACAAAATAACAGTTATCTTGTGGATGCCCAGTCATTTAACATCTGATCTGCTTTATCACATTCCAAAAAAACAAGACCCACATGAAAAAAAAAAAAAAAAAAAAATCTTATGAAGGCTGCTCCAAAAGTAATGCCTCCCATTTTATGATGTTGGCCCATGAAGTCAGAGGCAGATACTAGTGTTAGGGCAGTAGAGGTGGAACCTTCCCACCAATATTCCACTCCATTTTGTTGCCATGTGACAGGCGGCAGCAGAGGGGCAGTTTGACAACGCAGCACCTGACACAGAAGAGTGGATGAAGCAAAAGTGCAGAATTCAGTTCCTCCACAGGGCAAAAAATGGTACCCATTGTCATTCATTGACACTTGCTGAACATTTATGGAGGCCAAACAGCCAGTGAGAGCACAGTGAGGCAGCAGGTGGTGCATTTCAACAGTTGTGACAGCTCATCACCCCCACTGGTGCAGATTTTTATAAGGATGGCATGCAGGCTCTTGTTCATCACTGGAGAAAGTGCACAGGTAACAGTGGTGACTGCACTGAAAAATAGTGTTTTGTAGCTGTCTCTATTAAGTACTGTTATTGTGCTCTTTGTAATTGTTGCAGATTCCCCGGAAATAAATAGGAGGTATTACTTTCAGAACAACCTATGTAACTACAGTTCCTATTTTAACTTTTCTTTTGCTCCTTATGAATACAAGCCTCTCTCTAAATCCCTCTTATTACTGTTTTACTAGACTTCACTTCTTTTAACATATTTTTCCAAAGGCGTTGTACTACAATAACCTTACATGAATACCAACTGGTACCATATATATTAGCTGTCATACTAAAGTTATTATGCCTTCTACACAGAGGTTACTGACTATAAGCAATTGATACTAGCACATTTCTTTACATTTCAATAACTCCAGGTAGAGAAATGCTCTGCTACCAAGTTAACATTCATCTTTGTTGTTACAAAAGTTGGAGAGGCATCTACTGCTCAAGGAGATACTGTTACATATTTCACTTAGTTCATTAAACTGCCTAGGTTTATTCCTAAAATGTGACATATAGAAGATCCTAACTACAACAGAAGTAGAGAAAGAAAAACTTAGTAATTCATTCTTTTCACTCTGTAGTATGGCAACACACTTTCCACTTCAAAATAAGGCAAGCATGTACTGCTGACTGATCAAAACACAGTATGGAAGGCTTTGCTTAGAAGCTGTCCAAGGTAGAAATGTTCCATACAATGCTCAGGGAAAAAATATATATAGTGAAATGTCTCTTCTGCTAACTATATTCAGACTTGGCTCTACTTTGTTTCAAGTAAACACATGAATATAGATTCAAATATAAGTACATTTATTTTTTCTGACATCGACAATCAATATAAAGTCTTACTAAGTGTCTTTATTAAGCAATAGATACAAAATAAATCTCTCCACAAATTTATACCACTCATTCTTCACATCACCTGAGAAGTCATTTACCTCTGAAATACTACCTGAGTTGTTTTCCAGAAATCCATTTCTAATGGACTTTTTCCACTTCTAATCATGTATGAAAACCAGTAAAGCTTCTTACATCTTCTATCACAATTTTTTTTCTGTGTCAGAAAATGTATTTCATGAAAACAAACCTGAAGACAAAATGGAAGACAATTTACTTTACAAAGAACTAGTTTCACTAGTTTTACTTTACAAAGAGCAAGCTTTTGGGGCCTTTTGTACCAGCTGATTTCATATTTACCTATGGCCACCTCAAATGCTCTGAAAGAGCAAAGAGACTCGACACAAATCCCAAGTGCCCTGCAACCTTCAACGTGATTCTGTCCCATCTGTGGCTGTTAGGTAGGGTGAGATGGGTCATAGATCAAGGATGGTCAGCAATCATTCTGTGAGTTAGCAAGTTGATTCATGACTTATTAAAAAAGCCACTCAAATTACATGTAAAGCTTCCATGCTAGAAAAAGGCAAAAAATCATCAGCTGATAGGCAGAAAAACATGCTGATTTGTGCAAGGTGAGGCAGACTCCACCTTAGTGGAGGATCAGGAGGAACATTTTAAACAAACTGGACGTAGGCCCTGGTGATACACACCCACAAGCTCTGAGGGAGATGGCTGGTGTCACGACAAGGCCATCCCTGGCTTTTCCAGGATTTGCTGGCCTAACTACTATCAATACCAAGCTTACAAGGCCAAATTCTGGGCCGTTACACCTGTTATTAAGTGTACATTTTAATTTTAATTTACATTTTCTGTTTTATCATGTTATTCAATTTGCCTGTTTCATAGTTCAGCAACAGAGACAGATCTGTTTTCCTTTTATGTGGGTAGCTATCATAATAAAGCAGTAATTAGCAGTAAGTAGTCCCTGATCAGCTCAGCGGGGATACGTGAAAAAAAAAAAAAAAAAAAAAGAGACAACTCCAAAGAAGTACATAAAAATGAAACTTGTACAAACAAAATTCAAACCGACAGGGTTCAACTTTGGAGCTGTTCTTTTTTTTTTTTTTTAAATACAATCTTGATTAGAAGGCACACTGCCACTGCAACCAGGCTTCTTAAAATAATCCCTAGTCATACTATGAAAGATAGCTATCACCACAGAGCTTTCATATTTTAAAGGTTACCTACAGCAAATGATTAAATTGCAACGAGATTAAGTGTGGTGAAAGATCATCTTTCTAGTCATTCCAAATTCTGTTTTATTTTTCTAAGCAATAGTATCATCTGTCTTTCCGTGGTTGGCACACAAGTGTTCGCATCCAGCACTCCTGAGGCCATGATCTCTGCTAGCTGAGGGAAAGTGAAGCATTTCTCTCTGTCACAATATTAATTACAGATCTGTAGCTATGTAGCAAGAGTAGACATTTAGCTAGACAGCACTTCAGGTCCACACTAATGCAGAAGTGTTTAGTCTTCCCAAATTCCACCCCTGCTTACAGAAGCCTGAAAAAAAATGTTACCTCCACAAGAAACTGCATGATTTCCTCCAAATGCAGTCCTGCCGCTAGCTTGCTTTTAGGGGCTGACTTCCTTAAAATAATTTCTTTTTGCATGTAATTTGCAGAGAGTAATGTTGAATTTTATATTGTGCCTTTTAATACTGCATACAGTCCAGATTTTTCACTCATTGTACTGCTGCTATTAATTACCGTAAGCTGAGAGGTTTGTAGACATTTTTCCCCACAGCAAACTCCCCAGCTCTCCTGGCAGTATGCTTTTTCATTTTCCCTTTAGTAACATATTTTTTTTCAGGCTTACTTCACATCAATTTGGTTTGAACTGCATTGCCCTGTGCCAGCTCAGCTTCTGAAAGTCTTAATCGTTTTCTGTCTGTATTTTTCCTCATCATTCTCCTTCTACCCAGTGAAGACAGCAAATGCTAAAATTATGCTGTTCCACATCATCAAGACCATTAGTATAAAAAAAAATGAGGTTTTAGAGTATACTTAAACCTCATAATTGCTCATTAGTAATCTCTGTCCAGAACAAAATTTACCTGTGATATAGCTACTTTATGTGCCACTTAGTTTAAATCCAGCAAGCCAATCTGCCTCTACATATTAGGGCTGAAGGCTAACATAACACTCAAGAAAATTCTTTTAATAAAGTAAAACATCTACAAGGATGTCAAACTTCACATGTATTTGCACTATCAAGACAGTACTTGGGTAAGATGCTGACTGGTGCTACAAGGAAAAATCATAACCATTTTTACATTTTCTTTGCATGAGATAACCTAAACCACCATCAGTACGCTTGATTATTATTCTAGTTAGCTCTATTTATCTATTTCGGCAAAACAACTGTAGTGCTCAAGAATCTTTTCCATGGAATTATTTTTAAGCACTTATTAAAATATTTGAATAGTTACCTCATTATCTTCGTGTACATTTTTATAAGAAAATACATTGTCATCTATGGTCTCTATCTCCATGTAGCATGGAAGATACATAGGCCACACAGTACATATACTTGTTTTTTCCATAACGTTACAAGACAGCAGAGCAGCAAGACCCCAGGCTACAGCAAGTGAGGATCTGCTCAAATGCAGCAGCAGCAGGCACAAACATGAGAGAAAGAAGCTACTTACCTTCTGAAGGCCTGAAAGATCCTCAGGTAGTCAGAGATCTCCAGGCAAAACACCCTTGCCTCCACTGCCAACCCTTAAATGAAGTGTGGGAGGGGGTGCATCCAGGATCCACCCCTTCCAGTCACTCAGGTGCACTGCTTGTACCTGAATTCTCCTGGGTTGGCCATGCCTTCCTACCAGGCCCTCAATCTCTGCTTCAAGCCATGACTTAGCATTTTCCACTCACTGTTATTGTTGCTCAGCGTCATTAGTGAAGCAATATAACACATGGAAATGAAAACAAAAATCAAAAAAGAAATGATCCACTGTGAGAAATCTTATTAACTATGTTACTATCAATGTTACTATGCTACTATCTCCCAAGTATCACCTGTGTGGAAGAATGCGTGCAAGTCTACAATACTTGAAATGCCTTTTGATGGTGGAAAAAAACAGAATTAGAAATGCAATAGCTAATGGGAGCTATGTCATAAATCTTTTACCACCATTCAGTAAGTCATCAAGTCACAGCTTCATGGTCCTAACTTAGCCAGCATCCCTTTTGCATAAATGTTTCCAAGTAATTTCTGTACCAAATTTTAGGAAAAAAAAATCTATTCTAATTAAGTAAAAACAGAGGTTGATCAATGGATTGCTACAGTTGCATAAATTGCAGTATACTTATAAAACTTTCAGTAAAACGCAACTTCTTTATTTGAGACCTCTTAATCACCACATGTATGTGCCTCGTTATTTCAGTAGTAGGCTTTTTTACTTGTTTTCTAAATGAACACTTTATCAGGTTGACACACAATAGGTTCTGCCTTAATTGTTCATGTATTTCATCTATTACAGAGGCTAACAAACTTAGAAATTGGTTGTTGATAACTTGAATTCTGCATAATTAAAGAGTGTCAAAATACCTTTCTTTAGTATCTTTGTTGTTTTTTTTTTTAAATACCAAAAAATAAGCTGGCTAAGAAACACCAGTAATAATTTTCCTATCCAGCTTAATTAGCAAACTCCACTACTTAACCTGCATTTCAATGACTTTTATATCCTTGTATCATTTTTTTCTTCCCTCCATCACAACACAGAGACTGGTAAAAGCACTAAGGTGATATGCTTAGCCAGTGGGAAACTGAGCAGGGAGATGGAAGACTGAAACATCTCATCTTCAAGGACAAGAATTTATTCAAAATCAATTCAAAATTATGTGAGATTGGACAAGGTAAGTCAAGACGAGAGATTCTGTGATTCTGTGAAAATCATGAATGTCCACTTTTTCCTTTCACTACATAGAACTCATGTCCATATGCACAGCCAGATGGCATTCCATCCTGAGTGCTGGAAAGAACATCACAGGAAACAAATTTAGATAAACAGAAGGAGAAAACATGAAGAAAAAAACTGCCTTTCAGTCAATAAGCAAGTCTAGTCAGAGTTCACAAGAGGATAATCATTTGGCCTCAAAAGTGATGGAGACCAGCGAAGACACAGTAATCACAAATGTATCATTACATTGAAATACAGAATTTATCATTTTTATCCTCTTCTCTCAAAACAGTGCTACTCAGATTACTTGCTACAAGTCTCCTTTTTGAGCAGAAATAAAAACTTCTTTACCACATGAAGAGTAGGTCTTTATTTTTATTAAAACGAGTAAAAGAAATTCCCTCTTTTTAAAAGAATTACTGATATAAATGTTGGAGTGAATAAAGTTACGTATCAAGTCTCAAAGCTGAGAAAAGTTTATAGTAAATACCAAAGATGGCAGTACAGAAAATCGAGTGCCATTTTTCACAACATGCACAGCTCAAGTTAAACACTTGCAAAGCACAAAGTTGCATTAGTACCACCAAAGCCAAATGAATTTGTAAGTGCAACACGCCGTTTTTCAGTTTTCCACTCCTGAGCTGTTAATGGAACATAATTGAGATCAAACTCCGGCTCTGTTTTTTCTAAGTTTAAAGTAGGTGGCAAAATTGCATGGTAACAGGACAGTGCAGTAAAAGCTGCTTCAATAGCTCCTGCAGCTCCCAAAAGATGTCCTGTTGCTCCTTTTGTTGAGGAAACTGCAATATTACGTGAGTGATTTTTAAAAAGTTTCTTGATAGCTTGATTCTCAGCAGCATCTCCTAAAGGAGTTGAAGTTGCATGTGCATTGACATATGTTACATCTTCAGGCTTGATTCCAGAATCTTTTATTGCTGCAGACATACATCTAAGGAAAAAAACACAAACAAAAAACCAACACCAGAATGCTGAATTTCCCATTATACTTTTGTCATGTGTTCAAACCAAAAGCAAAAGCACAGTGTTGGAAACTGTTTGGCAAATGTATAAATCTGCATGACATACTTTACTACAGATTTGAGAAAAGATGGGGTTCACCTAACTAAACCAACATCTGCATTTAGCCATTTGAGAAAGACAACAGAGGTGAGGCCCACTACACAATCAGATTTCCTACTAAAAACTTACTTGGTTAAATTCCACAGTTTAGAAAAATACAAGCTGAGAGAAAGAAGATATAATAATCTGCAGATGGCATTAGTATGTCAAAGTTCCTCTTCAAAGCAAAATTTTAAAACATTTGAGAGGAATAACTACCTGAAATTATTACAAAAATAAAGATTCATTTCAGTGAAGTTTCTCTACTGTAGCTGATATTAATGAAACATTCAGCTCTGTAAAGGAAAAAAAGATTTCGCAGTTTCTACCTTTTACTAATACTGTAGTATTAGGAAATCAGAATAGAAATGCTGTATCCAAAGAAAATATTTGGAGATGAAAGAAATATTCTAAAGTTGCACTCCTTGCGAGTTACTTTTGCATGCTTTCTAGAGGTGAGAAGATATCATCCACTTTCTTTCCCTACAGTAGCAAGGTGGTAATCTAATTCCTGTATACTAAAACACTATTTACTGAATATCACACTCACGCACTCCAATACTACATGTCCCATTCTGGCTCCTGATTACCTGTGTACTACAATTGCCTGTATAAACTATGCTATTTTATTAAATCTATAGGAAGATGCAGCTCCATCGTGGTTTTTTTACCACAATTTGTCACAGAAAGGTGACCAGTCACACAAACCTCCTTGCAAAAGATCACTGACACTTGAAACTTATGAAAAATAAGGAAGTGAAATGGAAGATCAAGAAAAAAGACAGCAAAAGCTGATGGAGAAATTGAAACGTCTCCATTACAGCCTTCTACTCCCAAAAGCATCCAGCTTAGTTTAGGCTGTAGTTCAGTGATTCTTACTGTCACTAGACAATAAGCCAGCGTTCAGACAAAAATGATTACTGAGCAACATTGAGGGAAAAAAGATACATTAAATTAAAGCTGCGAGGAACGTAATTACTTAAGGAGGTAACAGATTACTGTGTAGAACACACTTCATAGACACACTTCTGAGTCTGGCCTTGCTTCTCCTGTCCCATTAGGTTCATTCCAACATGCTTTCATCTCCAACTGAAGCAGTTATTAGAAGAGGACAAAATACATATTCCCCTGAAATTTTCTGACATGGCAAATAGAATTCCTACAGAAAAGTAGGAGAAGCATACACATTTCAGATTTGATTCACACACAACTGCAAAAACCAAATATCAGTATGGAGATTGTATTAAAATGTATTATCTCATCTCAAGGGTAGAAATGCACCATATTTTGGAGATAGTAAGATTAACTTTCAGCTACCTCCCACTGTGAATTCAATTTATATGCTATTGTGATCATAAAATATGCAAAAAGTCTATTACAAAATATTGCTGTATCATCTCAAGGGTAAACACAAGTCTGAAAATCACAGGTAAGAAACTCATGATTACTCAATTCCCACCTAAGTCTGTAGAACAATAAGCTATGAATCAAATAGTACAGAGGGAAATCGGGTATATTACATCTCCTGAAAAATTTGTTTATCTAATAAAGATACAAACTCAGCTTTACAATACCATGCAGAAGCTTGATCTATTTGCACAGTGATAGATTGAATTTTGTTATTGAATATTCACATACATTCAGAGTAACACAAACTACTGCATATTCCCAAACCTGCAGTAACACCTGGCCTACATAAAGCTCACAAACAATACATAGATATCTAATTCGACTGACAATCAGTACAGTGATAAAGATGATAACTACTATCTACTTGTTAACTATTTCTCATGACATTAACACTAATGAAGCTTTGCCATCTTACCAAATCATGCACTTCTGCTATGCAGTTTCACCAACACTGTTAACCAGAAGTAAGTATTTAATCGTGACTGTAGCAGAGCCATAGAGTCTAAATACTTTCCCTACAAAAAGTCACAGACTTTCCTAAACCCCAATAATTGCAATTAATGCTAATAACATTAATAGTAATCACTCTAGTAAAATCTTCCAAGCATATTCTAATAAACTAGATCCTCCAAGCGGTCTTATCACATGGTATTTCTTAAGGAATGTTACTCCCCTTCAAGAACATAACAAATGACATGGCCTACTTTTGCAGTGAGATTTCTCTACAACAAAGGGTGAAGGAGAACCTCAAAAGTTTCTGTAGTATCAAAAGATCTTGTGATAAACAAAAGGTTTCCATTGGGATTCATTTGTGTGAATAGCTGAAGGCACCAAATGTAAAATGTTTTCACATAGAGAAGACTTGCATCAACAAAAAGGTTGATTCTAGCAAGAACTGGCCGTCATCCAATTTCTTTAAAAAAAGGAACATTGTGGAACACTTTACTAAGAGCTGGTAAAATTCAGTTTCTCAGCTTTTGGAATATTAATTTAATACTGAATAGCATTTCTCTAGGAAACGTATAAAACAAGGGTAATATATGTAGCCTTTATAATTAACACATGAGGCGGCTGTAGTAATCAACATAAAGATCTTACCTGAATGCACCATCTCCCTCCGGATTAGGCGCTGTTATGTGGCAAGCATCGCCCGACAGTCCATAACCTAAAACTTCTGCATAGATCCTAGCACCTCTCTGTACAGCATGTCCATACTCCTCCAAGACCAGCACTGCAGCTCCCTCTCCCATTACAAACCCTTCTCTCTGTGAATCAAATGGCCGACATGCCATTTTAGGACTTGCATTAAAACCAGTGCTTAGGGCCCGAGCTCTTGCAAATCCAGCCAAGGACAAAGGACTAATGCAAGCCTCAGTCCCCCCAGCCAACATGACATCGGCGTCACCCAAGGCGATAAACCGAAAGGAGTCTCCAATAGCATGCGCACCGGTGGTACAAGCAGTAGACACTGCATGATTTGGCCCCTTCAGTTGGTATTTAATGCTGATCTGACCTGCTGCCATATTGACTAAAATCTTTGGGACAAAGAACGGACTGACCTTGCTATAACCCTTGGTTTTAAATAAAGAAGCTGTATCAGAAATCTCTTCCAGTGGAACCATTCCCATTCCAATTGCCACACCAGCTCTTAAATGGTCCTGTTCAGACTGTGGAGACCAGCCAGAGTCCTTCATTGCTAGCTCTGCTGCACCAATGGCCATGACAGTAGCAGAACTCATGGACTTGATTTCTGACTTTGAAACAAAGTTCTCTTCTTTGAAATGGCCCTCCTCATCTCCCCGTGGCACACAGGCAGCCACTCTACATGGAACGCCTGCGTATTCTTCCCCGTCTAGTGATGCAATCCCGCTGTCTCCTTGGAGAAGGCGTTTCCACACAAGCCGAGTCCCCACACCGAGAGGAGACACCAAGCCAATACCTGTAACAACTACTTTCCTTCGACACACAGGCAGTGACTTGCTGAATGCTCTCCTGTGATTTCTTAAAAGCAGATTCAAATTCAGACTCCGGAGATGAAGATTTGCAATCTTCAACAGTTCCAGCGAGCACTGTGAGAACATGGTGGAAACCAATCAATCCATGCACATTCCTGTAGCTGCAGGGGGAGGAAGAAAGACACAAACACAACCATAAAACGGACAACGTGAGAAACATTCTGTCCTGGTTTTATCAGTATTCCATACCATGACATCATGCGACAGGCTGTTAGGGTGCAGAGGCACTGTGCACTGTGGACCTGTGTCTCCTGGTTTCTCTAACAGCCTCATGAGAGTTTTGACTCTCCAAGAGGAAGACACACTGGGATGTACTGCATTTTGCAGGAGTCTCCACATGGTTTTCTGATTCTGGGAGAAGAGCTCTCTTGTCTTTTCTGGTAGGTATGCAGTGGAGGGTCTGCCTATAAAGACTCAGACTGGCTCGCTTTCCTCTGATTCTATTTTTGGTTAATTTTGATTTATTTATCTTAATTATTCTGTATTATCTCACATTTCTTTTAATAAATTAGTTTATCCTATCTCAGTCAGGTTTTTGCACTCTTCCTTCCCTCCTCTTCTCCCAAGGTGAGGGAGAAGTATCCCATGATTAACTCTTCGAACTACAACACATCAAGTCTGATTTTGCCAAGTTAATAAGCTGCCCTTTACACAGAACCCTAGTGTCAACACTGCAGGAAGGGATGTAATTTCTATGTCTGTAATCAGGAGTAGTATGTGTCATCTCTGCGGGCTGCAAGGCACTCACTAGTTTTGCTGCAAACTTGCCTCGGGGCTTTAACTATCAGCTGTCTGGAGATACCAAGAATAAGCATACACAACTTCATCCTTCTGAGAGAGACCTGAAAATGTCCTAGCATTATCATGCTAAGGATGCCATAGTATTAACCCTTACGTCAGCCAGAATAGACTAGGAAACAAGGTAATAGCACTGTTAGGCCACAGGTTAGGGGCTGGATCTCTTCCTGCCACTAACACAGCCAGGTACCTTGGACAATCTCTTCACCATCCCATGTCCACCACCTATGCTTCATCAGCTTAAGGGTATTCAGAGTAGGGTGGGAGCAGTACTTCCAATGGATGTACCACAGCAGCAATTTGAAAGGCTTGTAAATTGAAGAAAAAAGAACCATTTTGGATTGCAATCATTTTTTAGTTGTGCAGACTGGCATGTCTACCTTGTGAGGTTTACACTTGTAATCTAATAGAAACATAACGATTACAGAGACAAACAACATACTAACACTACTCTGCTTTTCAACAATGTCATAACACATCACACCCTGCAATCTGGCTATGAACTGACTGCTGCCAGAAGCCATGAAACACATGGCCTGCAGCCCTCCCAGCTCCCCTGGATGTAACAGCACGGGAACTCCCCATGATGCCAAGTGAGGGCAGAGGGCTGCTGCTGAGCAGCACTTCAGGCAGGACACACTAGGTGCAAGGAGCGGGCTGAGCAGCGTGCTGCAGTGCTGTGCCCATCTTGGTCCCAGTTAGATGCATCCAACACGTGGGAGCAGAAGGGATTTGACTCTTTTCAGAAGTAATGACTTGCCTCCAGCCAAAGCACTCTTTAACCAGCAACAAACCAATGGTCAAAGGTGGAACCCACACAGCCACATGGGCTCTGCCCTATCAAAGGGCAGTGTGGCAGCAACAGTATTTGGTAAATTATGAAGACCTGAACTGCAAACACATGTTGGCATAATGGTAATGCACTACAAGTGCAAAAAAACAGAGACCTGCTCTCTTTTCTGGAAGGAAAAGCGTGCATAGCAACATTTCTGGCAAATAAAAAGCCAAAAACACTGCTTCCTAACATGCACAGGAGCCTGCTTTAAATCATAATCCAAATTAGTCGGTTTAAATTATATCTACCCAATAAGCCTGGGTTATAGGTAAAGAGTGGAGAGATAAGTGAAGGAATAATTAAGCCAGCGCACGTCTAACAGGCACTGCAGCTGATAAAAGGCAGCTCGCTGGATGGCTTCAAGCAATTAGAATGGCTGATCTGCAGGAAAGCAAAGGGAGATTTATTTCTCCCAGAGAACACAGCTGATTTTACACCCCTGGCCGTTCCCAATATTCGACGTGCGATTTAAGGCCGCGGAGCACCCTGGAGCTGCAGCCATCCCGCACCCGCCTCCGCGCCCTGCGCCCCTCCCGCCCGCCGAGCCCTTGCGGTACCTCCGCCGGCCGCGCTCCCCCCCCGCTCAGCTATGGTTGGCTCCACCTCCCTCCCCCGTTCCGCCGGCGCGGGGCCACACCACTCGGGACGGACAGGGGGAAGGGCATGCGACGACTTCCTAGTCGATCCCCAATGTCACGATCGGCGGAAAGAGCGAATCGGTGATTCGGCGATGGGCTGCGCGGCCACCACGGGCGTTCCCCACCCACGGGGCCTCGACTTCACCTCTGTGACTGCGCAGGCGCACTGCGGCGCTCGCCTGGCGCAGCACGGGGCTGGAGGTGCAGCCTGCTGGGAGCCGGAGCTATGGCGGGCTCTGCGGGTCTCTCCTCGTCGCCGAGCTCCCCCGCTGTCAGAGAGCTGTGCAAGAACGCGCGGGACACCTTCCTGGAGGCTTCTCGGCTGCTTCTCACCTACGCGGACAACATTTTGCGGTGAGCGGCGTCCCGTCCGCTTTCCCTCCCCCCCATAGGCACCCTGTCGCGGCCGGGGCCGTCACCGGTGTCCAAATTCTAGATGGATGTCGTATGTCCCCAATGTGGCGTGGATGAAACCAAACACTTTAAAAAGTATCTTGCGTACAACTGATGCCGCGTAGTGTAGGTACCCTGCTTCTCAGTGCTTCTATAATTTGCAAACTTAATTAAAACTTTCGATTTCTTCAGAAATCCTTATGAAGAAAAATACAGGTCAATTCGAAACGGAAATCCAGCGTTTTCCACGAGGTTGCTGCCCGTCAGGGGAGCAGTTGAGTGTTTGTTTGAAATGGGATTTGAAGAGGTGAGTATAATCTACTCATTTCTGGAGCCTTCATCACTTTGCAAACGAAGATTTAAAATTGTGTTGTGTTTTTTTTTTCTTCTTTTTCATCAGGATTTCCAGAAATCCTGAGCTGTTCTTTAGTAAGGTTGGTTTTCTGCCTCAGTGGCAGAATATCCTACTAGCTGTTGTAATGACAAGCTGTATATCCATGCTGGCACAGTGAGAATGGTGGGATCTGAAGTGAAAACCCCCAGGTTTATTAGCAGCCTGCTATTAGATGGATAACAAACTGTATCTTCAGCCTTTAGTTTCGATATTTCGATAAGATAAACAAAACATTACGAATCATCCTGTTTTCCTCTGCTTGTTCCCACCACCAGTACGGCTTATGTGATCCTGTAGTAATTTATATAAGAGAGCTGATCTTACTGAAAACTGTTTCATTATTCTGGGGGAGGGAGTGAGGGGAAGGTTGGTTTTTAGCCAATTCACAGTGCGGCTGCATAAGAACTAGTGTTGTTGTGACAGCTGTGAAGGGCAGCAGATTATTGAGGTAGTGGGATGGTGGGCTTACATAGTTAAATAATTATGAAACTGCTTCTTAACGTTGTCTCAAGTGAATATTGATTCTGTTGCAGTCATAAAGGTGTATTTCAAAGATTGCTTTGTATGCTGAAATGGTCTCTGTCTTAATGTATTTTAACGGCAAAGCTTGTTGAGCTAATATCAAGCTTTGTATTTACAGCAGTGCTGGGGGGAGAGAAACAACATTTGCTTAATGGTGCAAGGATCTTGCTCTAGCTTTGCTTTATTCTGTCTGTTTCATGCTGTAATTGTGTGTGGGTAACATACATTGTTATGTAGGGCCGGTTGTCATGAGGCACTTCTGTCTTCAGTTCTGGTGAAGTCCATTATTTATCCTAATTTTGGGGACTAAATAAATGCATGTGGAAAGAAATGGTGACTTCAGAGGAAGAAATGGTCTGTAGGTTTTATTTGTAGACTGATGCATAGGAGATTACTTTGAAACAATGTGTTTTAGCCAAGAGGTAGTCAAGCAGGGAGTGAAGCACTCAAGAAGTAATAGCTTAGTCATTTTCAGGCCTGTTGTAAAATGCTACTTCCTCTTCTGTCAGATCTTTAAGAGTGTATTGGCTCAGTCTTCTGTTTATAGTGCCAGCTGAGGCTGGAGTTCACAAACTTTTCTTCAACTATAGTAGCTACGATTGTTCCTTCTTTTGTCTGCCTGGTTAATTAATTTAGTTAATTAAATTAAGCTAACTTAATTTAAAGAAAAAGAAAAAAAAGAAAGAAAGGGGAAAAAAAAAAAGAGGACAATATAATGGTACAATTCATTTAGTTTTGTGGTGATTCTATGTGTAAAAGTAAGGCACTGCATCTGCAATGATAGGAGACCTAAGATAACAATGTGGGTAAAAGCATTACTTGGTTTAATAAATAGAAGTGCTGTAGCCTTAGAAACTGAAACTTTTAAACTATGAGTGTTTCGGGGTATTCATGTTTTTAGTAACATATTAATACATGTTAAGTGTATTGCTACTAATTCCATCCTAATTACTGTTGTGTTTTTTTTTATTATTGTAGTTAGCAGTAATCATGTTGCAATCAAAGATAGGAACCCAGCCCTCCAGCTGAGTACCGGTCTAAATAAGAAAAATATTTCCCATCAGGAAACTGAAATATGAGTATAGAAGATAATTATACAGGGCTGCTTCTCCAAACGTAGGGTATCCTCTTGTGTTGCATGGTATTTCACTGATGTACTGTGAGAACTGTTTTGTTTTCTTTTTTTATTTCTGTTGCTGCTTGCTCTGCCAGGCTGTGCTTTTGTTGCCCACTTGTTAGTTTGCAAAATAAGTCGCTTACAAAAGTTATTGTAACAAAGTGTTGTTGTGGCTGCTTTTCCTTTAGGCTGACCATAGGTACTTGATTTTATAGCTTCTGCTTTGAAGGATCTACAAGTTTCTGCTGTAAGGAACCCAATCTGAAGGTGAAGTCCTGTGAAGCCTTAGTTGGCTAATGTCTTGTAAATGATATACCTGTTAGTCACTGGTCTGTATGTATTGCGGGCTTAGACCTGTGTTAACTGCTGTATTAATTTGCCCAAATTTCAGGGAGAAACTCACATGATTTTCCCTAAGGAGGCATCGATGGAGCAACTACGTAAAATCAGAGATCTAATTGCTGTAGAGAGGAGTAGCAGGCTGAATGAGTCGAATCAAGTCCACAGATCAGTATCTTCTGAAACTGTAGCCAAGGCTCAGACAACTGCACATCAGCCTTCAAGACCTGCTGGCTCTGTTCCTGCCCCTAATCATCAGCAGCCGGAAACATCACTTCTGCAATCTCTCAAAATGGTAATTACTACCTGAATACTTTAGAGAAGCACTAATTTTGAATATAAAGATTTAAGGAGTCAACTATTGGAACAGATTGCTCAGGTTGTGTAGTCTCCAAACGTGAATTTTCATGACCTGACTGGATAAAGCCTTGAGCAAATTGGTCTGACCTCATAGCTAACCTTACTTTGAGAAGGAGGTTAGGCTAGTGGTTGATAGGTTGTTTTTTTAAATCTTTAACACGAGGCATGCTGTAAGTAGAACATTAGCAAAAGATTTTGTTGATTTTGTCTGTAGGTGTGTTTTATTGATCACGTCATCATGAGAAGTAGCTGATTGGTATTGGAAAGAGCAATATGGGGGGGGCAGAGAGGCAGAGGGAGGCTAAAACTGTGGTATTTGTCTGAGAGCCAACCAAAGAACTGACTTGCATGTTGTCTCCATTTCAGCTGGGACTGTTTCCTTTGGAGTGTCTGATGCGATGCTATGTTTTGGTTCTAGGAGAAAAACAGCGTTGATAGCGCATCAGTGTTTATAGTTTTTGCTAAGCAGTGTCGTGCAGAGCCAAGGCCATTCCAGTTTCTCAGCTCATACTAACAATAGGCTGGGAGGATGCAGAATCAGGACAGCTGGCTTAAACTGGTGGAGGGGATATTCCATACCATGTGACGTAATGAAGAAGGAGAGTTTTGAAAGGGGTGAGGGTTCATCTCACTCTCCTCCACAGCTCGGGGGGCTAGCTGGGCATCAGTTGGTGGTGAACAATTGCTTGTGCGTCACTTGTTATATATGCATATATGTTACATATGACGTATGTGTAAGTATATTTATATGTTTGTCATAATTATTATCCTTTTCTTTTTCTCTATCTTAGTGAATGGTTTTATCTCAACCCACAAGTTGTGCTTTGTTTTTTTTTCCTTTCAATTCTCACCCCCATCCTACTGGGAAGGGAGATCTGTGTGGTTCTCAGCCACCTGCTGAGTTAAACTACAGCATACGTTTATCATTGTTGACATCTCAGTTCACGCATCATGACCTGCATGTGTAGGCTGTAAGGGAGAGGTAGTAATTTAGCAAGGCAAATAAATTTTATATTTAGTTAGTTTTATATGTAGTTAAGCTGAGATGAAGTTCTCTGGTGATGAAGAGGCAGAGTCCTCCTTTCAGCTGATGATACCTTGGCCTGGAGAGAGAAGACTCTTAAGACCTCATTTTACTTTGGAAAATGAAGCAGTTACGCTGTTTGATAGAATGATTGGATGTACTTTACTTTTGGTATTTCACTACTGTTTATTGTGTTTACTGACTTACCCACTTTTGTAGTGGTGGTTGGAAGCTGTTACGAAACTTCTGGAGAGACTTGCTGTAGTCAGTGTGTTTTTCCAGGTTTCTTGAGATTCAGCATGAGTTGTGGGACCAAAATTTATTGCAGTTCAGAGATAAGTAATGTGATGGTTGCATTCCATTAGAAATCTGTATTAGTGCTGATTTTTTTTCAAGGGCTTATAATAATAACACTCTGAACCTATTGAATTTTGGTCTATGTGTTGTGTTAATTAGAATGAAGTCTGCAAGATACCTTCTGGCTTTGCCTTGGTGATTTTGTGTGCACAGGAAGAGGTGTTTTGTTTTTTTCAGTGAGCTGTTGTATTATTGTATGCAATGTTGTCTGATGTCAGAGATTTAGAATGATCTTTTTAGTGAAAGCATTTTTATTTCCTCTGTGTTGCACCTGTGATTCATGGGATTCTTGCTATACTGTATTGTATCTCAAGAGATAATGAAATTTTTGATGAAGCAAGGAAGCTAGTTAATAAGGTTAATAAAACTAAAGGCTGAAGTATGATCTATTGCAAGAGAATGGGGGAGGCTGAATAACTTGGGTCAGTTCAGCCTGGGGAAAACTGGGGGTGGGGAAGTGAGGGGGGGGATATGATTAATGTTTATAAAAATCTAAAGGGAGGTTGGAGGCAAATGGATGAGACCAGGTGCTTCTCAGTGTTTTGTAGTGGAAGAACAAGGAGCAGTGACCTAAAATTTGAATGTAGGAAGTTCCATACAAACATGAGGAAGAACTTCTTTTTGGCAAGAAGCACTGGAACAGGCTGCCCAGAGAGGTTGTGGAGTCTCCTTCTGTGTAGATACTCAAGGCCCATCTGGACCCCTGCCTGTGTGGGGAACCTGCTTTAGCAGGGGATTGAACTCAATGATCTCTTCAGGTCCCTTCCAACCCCTGCAACACTGGTTTTGTGATTTTTATACAACGAATGTAAGGTATACAATGTGGGGGGGTGGGGGGGGAAAGGAGAGGTTAAAGGAAGTTCATCAGCAGAGTTGTCTTTTAAACATTCTTCTTTGTCCTGACTCTACATTGTTTACTAAGGATAAAAATAATGCAACTGTGAGTGTAGCATTGTGACTGATTTGAGCTAGATGAAGGAGCTTGGTTCTCCTGGTTAAAGATGGAGGCTTATAAGCCATTTTGTAACTGAAAATCCTTTTGCAGGCTGCAGATATCTTGACAACTCTTCAAAGCAAATGTGAGCATCTTATCTTAGCATATGAGAATACTTCTCTTCAGCGGAAAGCACTAGCTTTGATTCCCCTCCAGCAATTGAAAGAGAAGGCTCAGAAAAAGCTGGCACAAGCTACAAAACTGGACAAAGGTAATGTTGCAATGTATATGGAAGTAGAAATATTCTTTCAAACATCTACCATTCTTTAGACATGGATATTAGGCCATATATATGCACATGTTTCTATGTTAGAATTGCCCTCTTACTCATTACTAATTTTCTATTCTTGTCATATATTTTACTACTGATTTTATTTTTCTGATTGCTTTTATTCATCTATCCATTACCACTTTCATGTAGAAAATTTGGAGTCTTAATTTCTGAATTAGCAGCAAGCTATGGGAGACAAATTGAATGAGCCTCTAGAGTGAAATAAATACAAGAGGGAAGTGAGCTCTTTTTTTTTTTTTATAGTCATCATTTTGAAATGTCAGTACTACCATTCCAAATTCAGAAAAAAATCCAAAACACTGTTTCTCTGTTTAAAATCATATTAGTGAGATCTTGCTTTGGAGCTTTCTAAAACATGATCTGATATAAGAAGAAACACCATTCTTGCAAATGCTAAAAGGAATAAGATTGTTCAGATGCCATTATTTTTGACCAAAAGTGATGCATAAGCATAAATATTCATAGCATCGGTGGCTAAGATTTGTTTTCTTCATAAATGCTAATTTCTTTCAAAGGTGAAAGTGTTTGATGGTTGAAAATAAGTCATTTTAACCAAGTTTAGGTTTGTTTCATTAATATAGTGAAATTCTATTTGTACAAGATTTTTAGGTGGCGCTTGCTTTTAGGACTTCTTTAGCAGACATCTTAGGATTTTGTCCTGTAAAGACTGCGTTTGGAAGGTTATTGTCATTTGAGCAGAAGTATGATTTTTTTACTATTTCACTTTTTTCCATTAGAGAGATTGATTATGCAGTTGAAAATAGCTGGACATCAGAGAGAGCTGTTTTCTGTTCATGTACATGAACAGGTATTTGTCATTCTTTCCATGCAGTGTTTACATGATGGGCCTATTTACAGGCCAAGAGAAGAATATTGATATAAGTGGTTATATTTTCATAGATGCGTGGATTCTGGCTTATATATTGCTGTCCATGAAAAGTGCGTATAGGCTGTGCTCAAGATCTTCTATTCTTAGAAGGAAGTTTGAGCACGTAAGTCTATATGTTGAAAGCAGTAATGCAGTAAAATTTCCATTGTTACTTAATTAAAGTCAGTCTGAAGCTTCAGTTTTTTTGGTTCTGATTAACAGATGATCTTCTCTTGGTGATGTGTGTTTAATGACGTTAGAACTCCATAGTGTTCTGTAGCAGGCAGAGTACTTCAGAAGAAGATGTGAATTGGATTTAGATAAAATATACATCTCATCTATTCCTTCTTATTTCTTATCCTGAGAAAGAAGAGTGCGCAATTTTGACACAACTTCTTTTAAACAGCGTTTTTCTTAAATGCTTTTTGTCTTCATAAGTGTGATCTGTCAGCACTGTGTCTGTAAGCAAACTGTAGTACATAAAATAACCACATATTAGTATCTGTGATTGCAGTATGGTCACCTAGATGGTGGAGTTAATAGGAAGACTTGCTTTAATGTTTATTATCTGAGGAGAAAGAGGATGTGCTTCAGACAATAGAGCAGGACATACATTTAAAGACTATAAAGAGTTTAAATGATGGATTTCTTCTTGTAAAATCCAGCCTTCTAAAACTTCAGGTGGAGTGGGATTATTTCCAAATGGCAGAATAGCAACAATATGTGAGAAGACACCTGTTGTGAGCACGGGACAAAGAGACAGAAGAGTCTGATGTTCTGATGTGGTAGAATCAGTAGAAAAATAGAGACATGCTTTGTCATTTTGAGTAAGCTGACAAAACTATTACTTGCTGAGGTTATAAACAAGCTTATCTTTACTTACTTAACATGCATGCATGTTCTGTGGTACTTGAACAGACTTTCTGCAGACAGCTTATATTACACCTGGCTGGCTATATTGCTGCTGGTATCTGATTATTTGAGATCAAAAGCAATCATTATTCCTAGTTTAATAGCAAAGAATAGGAAAAGAGTACTTAGGAGCAGAAAAAGAGTTTGTATAGTGTCACTTCCATAGCCATAGAGGAGCATGAGAGGCTTGAGGAAGTTCACTTGGCTTCACTGTGTATCTAAGTTTTTCTTCTGAGAATTTCCCAATTCTCACTCTAGCTGTAGTGTCTGGGAGTGCAGATTTTTGTTCCTGAAATATAGTTTGCCATTATTCGGTCTTCACTAAGATTTTTTCTTGAGTGCTTAAGCAACATACAAACCTTTTTTTTTTTATGAGACTTCTAAAATGAAATAAAGGCTCAAGAAATGGTGATCTAGGTAGATACTGTAAAATTCAGCTAAACTCTTGTTTTGTTGTTTGATCTCACCTTGTGTAAATCCTACAGGTGAACATGTGAATCAGGAGGACTTCTTGTTGTTGGAGCTCTTGAACTGGTTTAAGAATGACTTCTTTCAGTGGGTAGATAATCTGCCTTGCCGCAGGTGTGGTTGTCAGACTGAAGTTAAAAGAGACTACCTGTCACCAACTGATGATGATATAAGGTGGAATGCTGATAGAGTGGAAAATCATTACTGCAGCCAGTGTCAGTTCTGTAATAGATTCCCAAGGTGAGCATTTAAAGATCTCTTTTGGGTTTGGTTTTTTTTTTTTGCATTTCTTTCGTTAAACAGCTTTGCATTTATGCACTTTATGAACAAGTGGTAAGTTGTTGAATCAAACGTTAGAGAAGATTTTATAAGTAACATGATCAGATGGTTGATGAAGTAACATCTCTTTAAGTTTAGAATTGCTTTAAAGAGAATGTATTGCTTTCATTTACATGGCTTTGTTCTGAATGTATGCCTGATATTTTTTTACTGTTAATTTGATAAGTTTCAGTTTCTAAATAAAGTATGTTAATATTGGCATATTACTTTTTTTTTTTAGTATTTCAAGAAATGCTATTTCACTTCTGTGATCTCCCGGAGAAGATAAAACAGATCTTCTGCTGACTTTGTCGCAGAAGACAGCAAACATCCTATTTTTTCGTACCTTTGCAAGCAGTCAAAAAAAACACACCATACAAGAGTCATATTTTAAGCTGAATTCTGAGTTAATCTAGAAAACTTGAAAAATCATATTTATTTCAGTGCTGCTATGACCAGATGATAGACTCATCAGAGTCAAAGTGATAGTAGCATTCTGCTCGTACTAGTATTGTGCAGTGCAGCAATCACTTCCATTATCTTCTGTGGACTGAATGGCACTCAGATCTGTTCAAATCATTGCAGGGGCAGTCATGACGTAAATATTTTGAAAGATGAAGTATGTTTTCCTTTCTTCTGCATCTTCTTGTTTTTCTCCACTAGGTATAATAATCCAGAGAAACTTCTGGAAACCAGATGTGGACGCTGTGGCGAGTGGGCGAACTGTTTTACGCTGTGTTGCAGAGCTATGGGGTTTGAAGCTAGATATGTCAGGGATTGGACAGGTAACAGTATAAGAGAACATATTATTTTAATGCAAGTGTATGCGAAGTGAGACAAAATGTTATGGTTCTAAGGTTGTGTTAGTCCATCAGGCAGCATGTAAATTTATGTAGTTTATCTAACAAAGGAATATAAATTCTGTTTTCCCTCTTGTCTGACAAAGTGAAATATAGTTGCACAACTAAGGAGAGATGTCTGACTTCAGAGTGATAGTCTTTTGTTGGATCAAAGGGAACGTGATCCTAAGGTAGAAAGAAAAGGCTCTGCTAACTTGTCTGAATATAGATTAACAGAAATATATTCTCTTACCTGTTTCTTTATTTCATAAGTGAGAAGTTTCATTATTCTGGGCCATTAGAGAGGATCTATTCCTGTAATTCAAAGCCTACTTTTGGCCTTTGTTATATAGATCATGTATGGACTGAAGTATATTCTGCGTCTCAGAAAAGATGGCTTCACTGTGATCCCTGTGAAAATGTCTGCGATAAACCTCTCCTCTATGAAATCGGTTGGGGAAAGAAGCTTTCCTACGTAATTGCATTCTCCAAAGATGAGGTGGGAGTGGTGATTTAAAGAAACAAAAAAATACCCATTCCAAACCTGTTCCCTCCCCCCACAAAAAGCCTAACACGTTGCCCTGGGGCAAGTGTGTGAAGTATTCCATCTTAATGTGATTTCCAGAATTATTAGATCTAAATAAGTACTTTGAATAGTTAACCTCTTTAAATCAAGGTACTTGGGAATTTTGATGGCTCTGTTTTCTTCATCTTGTGTTTGAGGTTGTCGATGTCACATGGAGATACAGCTGTAAGCATCAAGAAGTACTCACTAGAAGGACAGCACTCAGTGAAGCTAAACTGCGTGAAACAATTAATGCAATCAATAAAAAGGTATGTAGCTTAAACAGACCACTGCAAGTGAAACGTGTCTTTCCAAAATGTGGCATCCTTGAACAAAGAAATGTGTTTTGTAACCTGTTAGGAATATCCTTGCTTTATGGAAAATAAAATAACATTTAACTGTACCATTAATAACTGTTTCATTTGTGTCCCTTGCTTCCTTCCTGGGCTAATTCCTATGCATTGAAATGTTAGTTCCGATAATAAAGTAAAGCTGATGGCTCAGTAAACACCCCTTTTTAGAGGCCTGCTGGCTTGAGTGTTATAGTCAAACATTGTTAAGAGTGTGAAGAGTTAAGAGATGATTTCAGAGCCCAGCTTCAAAACTTTTATCAGTAATGAAAAATCAGTCTCATGCAGAGTGGAGTACTGAGAAGAATGACCATGGATTAACAAAAGTAAAGGAGGCAAAGGATCACTAATTCAGGTTGAAGAATGGATACACTTCAAAGGGTTGCAGTAATTTGGTGGAGTCCTCTGATCATTAAACCCTTGTGGCTACAAGACAGATCTGTGGGGGCCTTTCTTCAGATAATCTGGTTACGTCAATCAGTCATCTGCCTCTTCTCTACCAGTTGAAGAGAACCTTGGAAGCAGGGTGCTGTTCCAAGTGTTAGAGGCAGTTACTGATGCGGAAGTTGTAAGGGGGAAAAAAAATGAAAAAATAATGCAGTATTGTTGGAATGAGGAAATTCTGTACAAATGTCTCATGGGCTGGTTTTCCTGGCCTGCTCCTTATGTTGTTGATGTCACTCATAGATCATGCTCTGTTTCACTTTCAGAAGTCTAGAGAACTCCAGTAAAAGATGTGTGTTGGCATCTCCAACAGATAGTGCTGTGTGTGTTGGTCTATTGGTCTGATTATTCTGTCCATGTTTATACTGATGCAGCTCATGAGCTGATGTGAGCATTTTTTGAACAAGAAAGAGGAGTTGTTCTTGTTTCGGATGAAATTTTCATTAAAAACTGAGTACAAGGAAGAAATATAGATAGGCTTCCCAAACACCCCTGGATTTCTCCCGTCTTTCTTTTTCCACACAGAAAATCTCAGACTTTTTTTGCTATGCTGCATGCTTTTCCTGCTGCTCTCCAGTATTGTTAAAGCTTTCTTATTGGTCTAATAGAACACCTTTGTCAATCATTTTTAATGATCTCTTATTTTGATGAATAAATTGCCCTCCCTTTCTCCAGGCTAAATGATACTCACTCTGCCTCCCACTTGCTTTCTTAGTAGCTTTTCAGGATAAAAGAAACAAAAGCAGGAAGTTTGAGCCGTGATAGTGAATAATGGCATTCTTGGAATCCATTTCAGTACACAGATGTACTGCCAACAGTGTCTTTTATAGGAAACATAGTTACAGATTTTCCCAGTTATACGCAGTGTTCATCTGTGCTGAGTCAGAGCATTACGTGTATCTTAGTGCTGTTAGCAGCTATATGCAAAAGTCTGTCAGGAAGCATGGGAGGAAGGAGCAGTGACAACAGTTAGCATACTTGTACTCTCTGCTTTTTAGAGACTCCTGAAATTCTTGTGTCGTATGTGGCTTGCCTTTGGAAACACCCTGCTTGTGTAAAAGCAGTGTTCTTTGTCAGCAATTTCCAGAAACTGTTAGGACAGCTGTAAAGCTGCAGCCAGTTCTTACTGTGATATCACCAGTATCAGTGGTGGTAACCCCTGACGCTGAGCTTCCCTCCAAGTGGCTGAAAGAAAACAGTGGAGTGGAATTAATAACTTAGGGTAAGCAATATCAAACTTCCTCTTGAGCTGGAGTGAACTCTGTGGCGCTACGTGTGGATACCCAGATACCGAAGCAAGTGGCAGGTTCAGGAAGATGTTGTATTTCACTAAGGAGTGCTGGAGTCACCGCTCGTCATTCATTAGTTATGTTAGAATTGCTGATTGGCAGCTGGAATCTCTGAAACTGGCATTGTTTCTCATAATTTCTCTATATCTGCTTTTCATTCCTTCATCCAATTATACATTGTTTTCTGGAACGATGGCCTATCAATTTTTTTCTGATCCCTAATAGCAAAAATTTCAAGGTTCAGGACTGCTTTTTGAAATGACTGGAATAGTTATTGACCAGAAGTTTCAGGTCTTAATGAGCTCAGTGTGCATGCCTTATATGATTACTGAAGTGGAAAATACGTGTAATGTACTCAGTCTTGAACTTAACTTTCCATTCCTGTGCAGGTGTAGCCACACTTGAGGAAGAAGGCTTCACCTGTCACGTCTGTATATTTGATGTGAAAGCTGTGGGGGCTAAAACCTAGCCTCTTAATGATGGTTTTTTTTCATTGTGTATGAAGAAGCCACCCCTAGTTTTATCGATGTGATCAAACTATTATAAAACTGTATCAAACTGTTATAAAATTATCTTTCTTTTCCTCTAAATTTTGTTTAATCTACCTGGAAGAATGTGTGGTTTTTTTAATCAGCTTTCTGATACCTGAAAAAATAGGAATCGTTTATTTCTGATGGAATCAGTCACTGTGAATTAATTCTTTCACCAACTGAATCTTTTGTTTGGATTTAATCACAAAAGCAAGACTGCTGCTAACCAAATCACTCCACCTTAGAGAAGAAAAGTTTGACCCAATAATTGTACTTGTTTTCTCTCTAAGATACAGAATAGATATAAATAACTCTAAAATACAATAAGTATTTCATCATCCAAGCAAATATATTACAAACATAGCACAAGCCTAAAATAAATCTACATAGTTAGTTCATGGAAGTTTACAGAACAGGCATTAAACACCATTGTCAAATAACCGTGCAGTTATAACTGGTTTATGAACTGGTTATAGCTGGCACATGTGGATTAAGATTAAGGTTTCTAACAATCAGTCTAAATTTCAAATGTTGGCCTGTTTTCTTAATTCTTTTTTTCCTGTTGGTGTCACTCTAGGGCTGTATTAAATATACGTTTCTTTCTGAACTTTTTATTTCTTTCTTATATGTATTTTCAGAAACAACAATCTCTGTCGGAAAGCAGAAAAAAGGAGCTCTTGGAAAGAACAATTGTGGAACTTGCTGAGTTCATTTCTCCTAAAACACCTAAACCCGGAGAATTTGGTGGAAGGACATCAGGTTCGATGGCTTGGAGAATAGCCAGAGGTGAAACTGGTTCAGAGGTATTTAACTTTTCCACTGGTGACCGTCCTAAAGGTAGCTAATTAGAAGTTCTGTGACTATGGTCTGCAGAGGAATAGAGCTTCGTGAGTCAGTGGTAGGTGAACTAAAGATTATGTTCAAACAGTGAAAATTGGAAAAACGTTAGGGGAGAGTTGAGTTCAGTAGTGGTACACTAGAAAGTTGGGGATTGGTGGCAGTCCATTGATTAAAAAAATGTTTGGGAATAACTGAGTCATGGTACAGTATTACGTTTTGCACTTAATAAAATATTTATTCCATTTTGATTAGTTATGATGCAACAGAGCTAGGAAGTTGTAGGGCAGATGGAAGGAAAACTTTAAAAAGTATGTGGTTATATTGTTAGGTACTGTTGGTTAAAGACTAAAAGCAGGTTTTGACCAATTATTTTTGTTAATAAAACTATGCAGAAACAGTTAAGATTGTGAGAATGGAACAACCTCTCAAATAATAAGCCTGAACAGTTCTCTTGTCAATCTCTTTGACCGCTTCAGTTATCTTGAATTCTTTTATTATAAGAGAGTTTTGCATAACCTCAGCCGTATTTAGTCTGAGCTAGTATGGAAAGCAGTGACTTACCCCATCACTTTACATATGGAACAACTGTTGGAACAACTGTTAATCCTAAAGCGATTAGGTGAAATTAACATGTTTCCTAACATTAAGTTTGAGAAACTAAGTTTATTTCAGTTTAGAAGATAGGATTTTTATATTGTTGAAACTTGTAAGAACAGTGGAGAATCTTCTTAAAAATACTGTGAAGTTTGTAACTTAGCTTTTTTGAAATTGATTTGTAAACATGTACAAGCACCTGTATATGATAGTCGCAGACTCTACAATTGATATTCAGAATAACCATTTACTCGTTGATTGTACAAGAAATAGAAATATGCTCAATACTTTTTCTGTTCCTAACGTGTTACTCTTTTTTCCTTAAATTTGCAGATTTTATGTTCTTTGCTTAATAATTTACTTACAAAAGTAATTATGTGGAAAATTTTAAAAATAGTATTATTGCTCCTATCTGGAAAAGTAACAAGTCTGTTGCAGGAAAGTAGTTCAGAGGTCTTTGTTTTGCATAAATGCTTTTGTTATACAAACTCTTAAAAAATTAAGATGCGATTTTTTGGGGCTTTTTTCAGTTGACATAAAAACTGAGAAGGGAAAATGTGGTACATTAATTAAAAGTAACGTCATCTTACTTGAAATATTTTGGGAAATTAATGTGCTTGTCTTTGTCTTTTTCAGGAGAGAAAAGAAGTTATTTTTATTCCCTCTGAAAAAGAGAAGGCTTCTAAACTTTTCCACCTCATCTACAATGTTGTAGAAGATAGTTATACACGGATTTCCAATAATAATGAACAAATAACTGGCTGGGGAACTGGTGTTTGGAAGGCAGAGTCTATTTGGAGAAAGGTTGAAACAGATTGGAAGATGGTAAGGATTTATTAAGTGTTAAATATAGCATGAATGTATGACAGTGCCAGTAAAGTAGAAAATCCTTGCCTGTGTTTGGCATCAAAACCATTCTTGATGTCTACAGAATTTAGCTGATGCTCATAAATATTACTGGAAAGTTTCAGGTAAGATTGCCAGATGATTTAAGAAATTGCAAATAAATTTAGCTTCCCTTTCAGAACGTTAGAATCCCTGCTAGACCACCAAATCTTAAAAACTTGTTTCCTCCTTATGCTTCTGGGCGAACATGCGATACTGCTTTAGTGAAAAGCAGTACTTCTCTCAAAAAAAACAAACCCTTTTTTTTAGCTTTGGAGAATAGCTTTACAGTGTGTATTATATCTCTTTGATGCACAGCCAAAGGAAGAAGTTGTCATCCTAAACATTATGGTTCCATCTGCAATAAGACAAAAAACTCATCAGCCAGATTATTGTATACCCTGCCCAGACTCTTTCCCATCTGTTAGGACACTGAGCAGCAGAAGAATCATATGCTTTAAATCTAGGAAGAAAATGGTTGATGCATGTAGAATGGGAAGGGGTCTCTTACTAACAAGCTTTTCCAGCAACCAATGGTGGAACTGAACATTCCTGTGAGCTACTGCAGCATGTTATTGTTCTGTTCCCTCTCTCATCCTACTGGCCTGAAGGGTCTCTGGCCGAATTTGTGTCTATCTTAAGGAATAGTTTGGTTTTTAGTAATGAAAAATGGAGCAAGGGCATAATTCTCTTCTAACGTTTTCTGTACTAGGTCTGTACATAACAACCAGGTTAATCCCAGGTATTTATACAAACTGGGAGAAGAACCCCTTGAGAGCAGCCCTGCAGAGAAGGACTTGGGGGTCCTGGTGGACAAAAAGCTGAACATGAGCCAGCAGTATGCACTTGCAGCCTGGAAGGCCAACTGTGTTCTGGGCTGCCTTTAAAAAAGGGCTTCTCCAGCAGGGAGAAGGAGGTGATTGTCCCCCTCTACTCAGCTCTTGTGAGGCCCCATCTGGTACAACTGTGTCCAGGCCTGGGGCCCCCAGCATGAGAAAGACATGGAACTCTGGGAGCGTGTCCAGAGGAGGGCCACTAAGATGATGAGAGGGCTGGAGCATCTCTCCTGTGAAGAAAGGTTGAGAGAACTGGGCTTGTTTAGCTTAGAGAAAAGAAGGCTCCAGGGAGACCTCATTGTGGCCTTCCAGTATTTGAAGGAAGCATATAAACAGGAGGGGATATGACCATTTATGAAGGTGGATAGTGATAGGACAAGGGGGAATGGTTTTAAACTAACAGGGGAGGTTTAGGTTAGATATTAGGAGGAAGTTTTTCACGCAGAGGGTGGTGATACACTGGAACAGGTTGCCCAAGGACATTGTGGATGCCCCATTCCTGGAGGCATTCAAGGCCAGCCTGGTCTGCTGGTTGGCAATCCTGTGGGTAGCAGGGAGCTTGAAACTAAATGATCATTTCAACCCAGGTCATTCTGTGAGTCTGTGAACTCGCAACTCTTTTGAGGGTTTATTGTAACTCTTCAGTGAATTGTTGATGGGTGAGCTTGACTGTGCAGCTGTGTGATGTTCAGAACAGCACTGGGACAAATGCATATTTCTAACAACTCAAAGAGTGTTAGTACAGGATGTATTTATGGCTAGCATGTATGATTTACCTTAATTAAGACATGTGAAGTCCTAGGAGAAATGCTGTGTGGCAAGAAGCAACATCTGCAGAATCCAGAATACTGAGCAACAAAAATGAAACTGTGGACCTATGGTGTTATATAAAAGCCAGAAGTCTGCTTTTGTTTAAATAATGAGCTTTAATGAAAATATTGAAATAGCGTTCCTTGTGAAGGGCTATGAATCATGTACAGTTGCCTAACAGTTGAATAGATTTAATGATTTAGAAAGAAATATAAAAAGCTGTAATGTGAACAGTTTTAAAGCTTAATAAAGAGTGAAAGTATATTCTTGAGATTTAATAACCTTGTTACAGGGATTAATTAAATATGTGTTGATTGTCTCAATTTTTTATGTGACTGTGTCTTATTTTTACTTAGGTTTATTTAGCCAGAAAAGAGGGGTCATCCTCTGCTTCCGTCAGCTGGAAATTTGAGTGCAAATCGGTTGGTCTAAAAATAGATAACGTTTCAATTAGGACAAGCAGTCAGACATTTCATAGTGGAAGAATCAAGTGGAGGCTTTACTCTCCCACAGCAGAAGTTATTCTGGTAGGAGGTAAGTGTGAAATTACATCACGCAGCAAAAGTGTAATTGCAAATGCATAGTTTATATGGGGAGAACACTAGGCAACTATTAAAAATGAAATGTAAACATATGTTGACATTTCCAATTCAGTCTTTCTTAGCAAGGTCAAAAAAAATACCACTGTGTTTAATCAGAATTGGTAGAGAAGAAGGAACAAAAGCAAGTTTTAGTAATCTACACAATACTACTTGCAACATAGCGGGATTAGCAAAAACACAGTGAATAAAGCTGTGTGTTTTACAAGGAAGGATAGATGTTTGTACGTGTGGTGGCGTCAATCTTTACTAGATCCTCTGAACATGAAAAATAAACTAAAATTCTGCAGCTGGTTTTTTTTCTGCTACTGATAGATTGATTTGTACAGTTGTGACTCAGATTCTTAAACATTTATGACACATTACCCTTTTAATATGAGTTCTAGCATTGTATGCTGTTCGGAGCGGACCCTCACTTGTTTGTCTTTTCCTTCCAATAGATAAAAATCTCTCCTCCTATTCAGAATTTTGTGGTGCAACAGAAGTTACACTGGAAGCAACTCTAAGTGGAGGAGATGGTAAAGCTGCGTGGCAACACACACAGCTGTTCAGAAACAGCTTAGCAGGATGTGGAGAAAATTGCTTGGAGATTATTATAAAACTTGCTGACCTCTGAGAATTTGAAATAAAGTGAACTTCATTGGATTCCTTGAAGATGCCATACTGTGGAAACAACATGAAGTCTTGGTTGGCAGTTCCTGACTATCCTGCAGACAGCTTATTCCTGTTTCAATATTTCCATTTTGCCAAATGGAAACCGCACGGGTACTGAATAGGTAACCATCACAATGAAAGCCTTAGTTGCTTTGAAACTCAGAAGTTAAGGGATTGTACCATTAAATTAATGCTCTTTCCTTAAACTCTAAAGAAAAGAAAGCATTTCTTAGAAACCAAATGTGATCGTAGGAGCACAGAGCAGTTTTAATTTGGAGTTTTGTTGTTGGCTTACTGGTTGTTGGGGTTTTTGTTTCGGTTTTTTTAATCTACTCGTAAAAACAATGTGAATTCCATTTTCTGATAACAACAAATACATGGTGATGATTTTAAAATATTTTAAAAACTAATAGAAGACAAATATTTTCAAGGAAAAATCTGATTTTGTGTAATAGTTAGCTGAAATTAAGAGAAATAAGAAAGCAATCTTAAAATGATCTTGTTATACATCTAAGTGTTAAACTTATGTTTAATACCTGGAAATGTTTGGAGCTATGGTAATAGACTAATTTTGAAAGCAATGTTCATTATGTACCTAAGATTTTGTCCCGGCTTGTGATATGAAATTGAGACTTAAAAATGAATATCACATTTTTTTCTATGAAAAAGATTATTCATTATGCATTCTATTTTACAATATAAATTCAAATCTATGCACCTTTAAAAAGATTACGTAGTGTGTAGGTGTTGAAATCATTTTTTTTTTAAGCTATTGTCTTGAGGTGCTTTGAATACCGTTCCCAAATTTAGTGTAAAAGTATATACGATTTTCTGTTACTGTATACAGTGTTTAAGTTTCTTTGCATTGGGTATAATAAAACTGCCACCCAGGAGATTTCGGATGTAGCAGTGCTGTGAATAAACTATGGAGTGAATGTTCGGATGAGGTAGTCTTTATCAGAGAATTTGAGGAAGGCTATGGCTGGGAGATACGAGACTATTTCTATTATAAGGCTATAATACGAAGTTTGAGCTATGGTTTTATTTTAAAATAAGTGAAAGTTAGGGATAATATCCCTAAGGTCAGTGTGATTTTAAAGGTTTTTTTTTTTCCTTTTATTTTTCTTCCTTTTTGTTTTTAAATCTGACCCTTCCAACCACTGTATTGACTTGAAACTATTTTCAAATATCATTTGTATTGAAGCAAATCAAGCATATATTAAACTGTTTGGGTACTATTAGAAAACTGCGTGTGCATAGTGAATGTAGGCACTGAAGTTATGCTGCAGGCATCTTAAAATAGTAGATCACAACAGCTCAAGAGTGACAGAATGATGCATAATAGATTATATACCTTTCCTTGGAATACAAATTGGCAGTTAATGAGGGAATAAAGAGGGAGTCTCTCTCCCTTAACACAGAACGACTGAGTGACAGGTAGATGTATGGTGGGATGTTGGTCTATACTTGACTATTGCCAAGTGAATTTGCCCATTTCCATTCAGAACTCTTTCTGCTTTAGTTTCAGCTAAATGGTAGCTCAGAGAATTTCAGTGGGAACCAAACAACTAAGTACTACAGTCTAATCTTTATGCTATAGTGGAAGAAAGCGCTAAGAGAAAAACCCTCACCCTTCTGTTTCGTAATTGTGACAAGTCATTTCCTTTATTTTATTACTTAAAATAGAGGACTATCAGGAACTGTAAAGGAGCCTAACTACATTTGATAGTTTGAAAACAGAGGGCAGGATAATTTTAATAGTAGTAATATGAAAGTAATTTTCTCACAGTTTCGGTCAGAATCTTTGAGGGAGGAGTAATAAGTTCAGATAACTTATTAAAGTCAGTCATCCCCTGAAACCGGAGAGTAGGTAATGTTCATTATTAAACTATTTAAATGTATTTTTTTTTTAAAAAAGAAACCTCCATCAATCTAGTTAAACAATAAGTACTTTCTGTACGTGTAAGATCACATGTGGTGAATAAAAGTGCTTATTCTAGGAATTAATTATTGAGTAGAAACCTGATTGAATAGACCTAATTTGAAGAAGAGAAAAAATGAAACCCCCTTAGATGACTTTTGGGGTACTCTGTAAACAGTGAATGTTTTTAGTCTCTTCATGCATGAGCTGTTTTAAAGGTGCGTATTTCTTCTTTTAGTATTTATTTCACTGCAACTCAAATATTACTGTAACTTTAATTTTTGAAACCAGAATTAATTCCTCTGATATTTTGCTTTCTTTCAGCTACAATTGCTTGATAATTTACAGCATCCTGAATTTGCAATAGTGTGTGGTGGAGAGATCTGTACTGCGATGTACTCTACAAGCGTGGATATTAAGTTGTGCTGGCAATGCTATGATAGTAGTTGAGTTGTGGGTGATGTTGATCAGGGCATATGTAGCTTTTAAACAAATGTGTTTTATTGCACTGTTGTCTCTCTACAGTTGGTTTGTTTCTTCATATCCTGTTTAAACTCTAAATGCTGTGTGCAGAATAGCAAACACTAGTTGGCAATGCAAGACATTTTAGGAGTAATTTTCTATACCCAAGGAACCTGCTGAGAGGGTGGAAAGAAAATGTTTAAAATGTTACAGAAACCCTTTATAGACACTGCAGGGAAAAAGCACAGGTTTACATAGAAGAATCAAGCAAAGAATCTTCGTTATAAATTCTGTATTTGCACTAAGATGCAGGTAAAGAAAGTTATCTGATCCTGTGTGATGACTCCTTTATTTATCAGTTTTCCACAGATTTTTCACATAATAGGGATTATGTCTTATGTCTGTACCACGCTGCTTCCAACATCAGGAAATGTAGAACACTAAAAATAAAGTATGTTTGTCTCCATAGCACAGTGGAATGAAAACAGATGGTAGGCAGCACGTATGGCTGCCAGCAGCTGGGAACACCCATTTACAGAGTTCTTGCAGCTTAGAACAAAACAAGCCAAAACAAAGGAACACCGAGGGGGGAGGGGCAGAGATTGTGCCCAGCAGATACCAGGATCTCCATCCTCTTATCTGTGTCCACACTCTCTTTACCTTTAGATGCTTAAGCTAAAAATGAAAGTATGCTACCAGTTAAATTAGCGTGGCTTCTTAGTATTTGTCAAAATTTAGCATTTCATAAATATAGACATTTATTTTAAATCTTCTGTTCCCACTGCGGGTTCAAAGCTCTGGTTTGCTCCTATTATAAGCAATTTAACTTAAAAAGAAGTCGTCACCTTAATAGTTTGGTACAGCGTTTTCTCTGAAGTTACTAGTTTCAAGAAGCAAGGAGCTACTGAAGCAGAGTTGTGGGACCTCCTGTCCTATAATATGGCACTTAGGAATGGTGAAGTAACAAGCCAAGGTCAAGCAGCCTCAAGTATCTATATTCTACGTGTATAGGTGTTGTGAAATATCTAAGAGTATAAATGTGACTTCCTGTCTGAATAAGAGGGCCATTTTTTTGTTTGTTTGTTTTCTTTTGTTTAGATTTTTTATGTTGATTCCTGCACTTTGCCTTTTTAATTTTTGTAGTTAAGCTTTTAGCTTCGTTTATTAGCCTACTTCAGATTCTGCAGCGCTGTCTTTTTTCTACACATTTTCTATCTAATTTAAAATACATCTTAATTTGCTTTTAATTTATACAGAGGACTGTCACAGAATATTTTATCATGCAGTTGCAAAAACTAAGTTAGTTTCTTCACTTTTATATGCTACAAGGAAACAAAATGGATAAAGATACTCAAACTCAGCAAAAAAAAAAAAAAAAAGCCATAGTCATTAAAATTGATGATACCCATAAACCAACAAAAACGGCAGGGCTTAATAACATTTAATGAGGAAAAATAATTTAATGGGCTACTCGTAAGCTAGTGACCCTCTTCATTGAGACGTTTTCCTATTTGCTCATTTATATTTAGGTTACTGAGAAAAGTGGTCAGAATAAGGGACAGCATATCTTTTACTGCTTCTCAGAATTGGTTTCAAGCTGCGACAGGGGAGATTCAGGCTGGACATTAGGAAATATTACTTCTCAGAAAGGGTGATCAGGCACTGGAATGGGCTGCCCAGGGAGGTGGTGGAGTCACCGACCCTGGGGGTGTTCAAGGAACGATTGGATGTTGTGTTGAAGGACATGGTTTAGTGGGAGCTATTGGTGATAGGTGAACGGTTGGACTGGATGATCTTGTTGGTCTTTTCCAACCTTGGTGGTTCTATGATTCTATGATTATTTTTTTTTAAATGTTTTTTTTGTTTTTATTAGTCTAAGCTGTAGAAATCATTTTAAAATTAGCAACAGACTCCCCGTGCTTGATGTAGATTAATTTCTTTCTTTATTCCGGGAAATGCTTTGTGAGTTTCTTTTTGGGGAAAAAGAAGAAATTATTTAGTGATCTATTGTAACAAACACCCTTAAGAGGACACTATTTTTAATGAGTGTGAGATTTCAGTGTGACTTACTGCTGTCATAGACTGGAAGGACTGCATCTAATCACTGGATAGCCAATGACCATCTGAATATTTTATGGCAGTACTGTCTTCCCTCCTTGTATATATATTTATATATGTAGGGTGGTGACGCACTGGAACAGGTTGCCCATGGAGGTTGTGGATGCCCCATCCCTGGAGGCATTCAAGGCCAGGCTGGATGTGGTTCTGGGCAGCCTGGTCTAGTGGTTGGCAACCCTGCACATAGCAGGGGGATTGAAACTGGATGATCATTGTGGTCCTTTTCAACCTAGGCCATTTGTGATTCTGTTATCCTGTGATTCTGTATTGAGTGTAGTATTTCAAAGTATGTTCTGTTAATTTGTTCCTTTTACTGCACAATCCTATATGTTATTTCATATCTTTAGAATTTTGGTAATGTAATGTACAACTCCTATGTCCTTGAAGTCCCTGGGGGAACGTACTTTCCCCCCCACACACAATCAGCTAACAGCTTAATTGTCACAATCAGGAGGAAATAGCAGAATTATTTTAGATCTGCACTTCAGATAACAACATTCAGACTTCCTTGTGCAGCATTTGTAAGGAAAGCAGCAAAAGAAAATGAAGGCATCCAAAAACAATGTTTGAGCAAAATCTTAGTAAGGCAGGTGGAACAGGTGATAACAGGCTCTTAGATCTGATGGAAAGAGCAGCAAAGTACAGAATGGAAAGAGGTTACAGCCTCTTCCCTCTGCATTACCCCTGTGAAGAGAAAGAGACGAAGTAATGGAACAGAATGTGTGCGTCCATGCTTGTACTTCAGCAGCTTTTGCTTTTATCCAAAGCATCAGTGAAATACAGGATACATTCAAAACAAAGCTCAACACTGGCCAAAAGATGTAAAATCTTATTGGCCAAAAGGAAAGTGCCTCTTGATGAACAGTATTAAGAATTCTGAAGGTATTCTGTTTTCTTTTAGTAAGAAGCGTGTCGAAAAACTGTTTCTGATTTGGGTGGCTTTTTTTGTTCTGTTGTTAAAGTAAGGAGCTCCTGCTGAAGTATACTTATGGTTTCCATTAGCAAGGATGGTTTCAAAGAAAATGGACAAAAGAAAAATATTAAAGTAACAAACTGGAGTTCCACAAAAAGTCTGCAGTGGATATAGCAGTACAAACAGGAGGTATCAGGGGCTGTGATTTAAGTTTCATACCTGAGGACAGAAGAATGTAAGATCAAGTTAATGCTGAGAAACTAATGCCAAACTTGCATTATTTGATGCTTGCTTAACAAGCAAAGTCAATTGTTTCAATTTTTATAAATCAAATCATTCTAGAAAGAATTAAAATGGAACCTCATGAATGCAAATTAATTAATTAAATTAATTTTTTGCTCAATTGTATGAACTAAGCATGAACTTCCTTCATAAGAAGTTGTCTCAGCCCCTGACAATATTGTTACTCATACTGGTTATTTCTTTCACTCAAAGTCAATATTTGAGGTGATTTTCTTTTTTAGGGGGGGGAGAGGGGAAGGAGAGAGGGCAAGAATATTTTGTTTTTCTACAAATCCATTTATTTTTTTTTAACAAGGATGAAAACCCAGAGTTTGCATTCAGTGAAAAGGACACTGCAGTATTATTTGATGCTACACCAACTAGCTATATTCTGCAACTTCATAGTTTTGTCACCAGAATTTTAGTCACCAGTACTTCATATCTGTACATTCGTTAGTTGCTGAAAATGGATTCTTGGATGACAGAATGATATAAAGAATGGGCATTCATTCAGTCCCAATATATAAACTTCAGAAGAGACAGGAAGATCTGCATGCATTTCTGGCTCATGCAGTCAAAATTCATGATAGGAAACAGACGCTAAAGAGAAACCAGCATTTGCCAGATTACATGTGCTTTTTTATAACTTGGTATTTTATTGCATTTACTTCACATACTGTACTCATTACCAATCTTGTGAGGAAATGCAGCCCTTTGTAAATATTCAGTGAATAAGACGAAGTCCATCTGCCAACAGAGCACGGAGGGAACATGTACTAGTGAAATAGTGATGCAAAGATTGGGTATGTGGCAAGAAAGGAATCTGATTTACTTTTAAGGAGTAGAATTACTGGTAGATGATGAATTCAGTGGAAGTCAGCTAGACCCTGTTGTACACCAAGAATTGAATGTCAATTCCATAACTAGAGAACATTTTACTTAAAAGGTTGTATGGAAGAGGCATTCCAGTAACAGTGGTGACTCCTGCTTGACCTACAAGTAACACTAACAGTACTGATCCATGGATTTTGTATTTAATGCATATTAGAATGGGCAAAACAGCTCTGTGACACAGGAGTCGTTACATTAGTAGTGAAATGAACTTACCCTACAGTGTAGCCATCTTTTGGACAATTTTAGATTTAGCCAAATATTTCTGTTAGCCTTTCTACAGTTTCAGATGTTCCTTGATCAACATATGATATCAGTTACCTCCTGTGTCATCCCTTCCTGTTTTCGTCACTATTAAAAATCCTTCTAATTTTCCCTTCTAAATCAGTGGGTTTCATCCTTGGAAGCAGCTTCTGCAACAGAGAACTTCAGTGAGTCACAAGGTAACGTACAGGATGTTTAGATGCCAGCACCGTGTTCTGTCTTTCTCTTGTGTCCCCTGTGTATCACAAGCTGATACCCCAACCCCATAATGCGTCTGTGCACTCTTCAGCTCAGCGGAGCGTCTGTTTATTCTCTAATGGGCAATCAGAGAAAGCAAACCACGAGGATAAGAGTAACGTAGTCTGCTGAGTGTGTTTCCTTTAATGTCTCCCTCTGAATTTGCAAACCCTTGTGGCTGGAGACTGACCAGCTTTTTGTCTGCAGCACCTCTGTACCCACAGAATATTCACAACAGAGCAACTGGATTCTCAGTATCATTCCAACATCGCCCTCAGTAACTGCCCTTCACTCCCGTGTTCCTAGTATTGTTGCTGTTACCAGCAGGCTGACTAACATCAGAAATCTGAGAGGTAAGAGAGGTGGTGTAAGGGGCCCACAAGGCAGGGGAAGGAAAAGCAACCGTCCTTCTAAGGGAAGGATGTTAAGATCAGCAAGGTAAGAACCTTATGTTTTAGCATGTTTATGTATTTAATTCAAGTTGGTAGTGAGGTTCCCAACGGAATTAAAACAGCAGATTGTATGGGGAATATTCTGCTTGGCATCTCATAGAAAAAATACAGGAAGGACAGCTTTAGAAATTGCGAAAGAAATGTAAAGAACCAAATGAAGGATTAAATGTTACGTGCTATGCTATGGAATTCCATTGTAAGGATGGTAATGTTGTTAAACTTCCAGTTTAACTCTGTAGGATGATACAAGCACATAAGGAATTGGGAAGAAAGTTTTTTTTTCTTTTTTGCTCTCCTTTTGAAGAATTAACTACTGCTTTTTATAATCTGCAAAGACTTGCAGGAGGGAAAATGCAAGGCATAGCATCCAACATATTAATGTGCTAATTTAGAGGGAATGCAAAAAGTAGTTTCACTTGCTTGCATCTTCTTGTTACTCTCTTACAGAACCTGTTAAGCAAGGCCTGGTCCTGGCACAGTTAGCAACCCTAGGGGGAAACCTACCTTACCAATTGTGTGGCAGCCCCTCATGAACAAGGTGGGACTAGCATAGATCAAGGGCAGGATGACAGATACTGCGATCATCCTGCTTGTGAAATGCAGCATTTAATAAGCAATCATAAAGTAGCAGGGAAAATTTAAACATTAAACAGAAGTTGGAGAGAGGCTTGGGATTGCTGTGTTTTCGCATGTGTGCTTAGTGGGAGTGTGTTTATCCTAATGAGTGGCTTGGGAGCGCTGCATGCTGTGCCATGCCATACAGCCATTTGGCTTTGTGGCTGAAAGCAGCTGTGCTGGTTTGGTGAAGCAACTGAGAGCTAAAGTATGTGCCTAGTGTTCTGTTTGATTGTTGTAGCTTGTGCTGCATTCTCATGGGGTGGTTAACATGCCTGCTTCTAATGCTTGTAACTGTGCTCTGTCTTTATGGTGCTCCAAGAGCTGCTGCTGTTACTACTATACTGTGCTTCACCATGATATATATATATATATATATATATATATATATATATTTATCATTATTTCAGGGAACAGTTGTACTGACTAGAAATATGAAAAAAAAAAAAAGTTTTATGTTCTATTTTGAGCATTTAATATCACCAGGAAAAATACCTCTAAATAATCTCTCAAACTTCAGCTGTTTTGCGGTTTCAGGTGATTCCACTGTCCTTTTCAGTCCTTATGTTAGCACACTCTTCCAGCATCATTGCTTATGTCCCGGAGAATTCAGTTCAGAGCATTTTGAGAGGAGTGATCAGAAATAGTAAGTGGGAAAACAAACAAAAAGCAACAGACCTGAGGCGTTCACGTGCATGTCTTTGGAACTAACAAATACCTTTTCAATAAACCAAGGGTAAGATGTTAGGAGCTTCCTTGCTTCCCCATTCTGATTCACAAGAAAGAGATGATCTCAGCAGAAAAAAATGTCATATTCGGTAGAGTGTATGGTATGTCTCTAAAGGTACAGGTACACAGGGAAGCTGTAAGAACATCTGTGCCTTTGTGTAAAGAGCTAGTGTTTTAGAACTTGCTACAAGATAAGCAGGATACTGACACTCAGCATCAAATAAAGTTTCCAAAAATGTTAGAAAAGACACTGAGGCATAAATTGCATTTCCTTACTTTGGAAGAGATGTTAAAGGAAGGAAAACGTTGAACAAACAGAAGTTGGTACTGTGTTGGAAATTTATGGGTGGTATGTCTTACCTTTACATGAAAATCTGATGAATTCATAGCATTTACTACCTTGAAATAGAACTACTTGAGCAGCAACAGCCAATTGAAAAAGAAACCCCACTACTTCCAGATAAATTTAAAGAGATACTCTCACTCTTCAAAGGTTTTCTGATGTAAAAGGTTCCAGCAGAAGAACATATGCGGGATAACTAAAGCTCAGTAGAAACCAACTAACTGAGAAAGAAGGTGAGTCGCTATTACCATTCTGCTATAGAATTCTAACAATTTTTGCATGAGTTTACTGTGAGACACAGTTCAAGGAAAAAAAGAATGCTTTTTCATGTCATGTAAGAACACAGTATATCATAAAGTAGATCTTTGCTAAATAAGTTTTAAAATAATGTGGATTGTGGTTATTGTAAAACAATAGAAATGCAGGCTTTTTTCATACTTTGTTTTATGCTTACTGTCAAAACTTAACAGTAGTTTTTAAAGGTTCTTTCCTCAAAGCTTGCAAGAAATGTAGGAATATTCTGAAAGAACTGCATCAGTGAAAAAATATTTTTCTTCACTGCATTATAAGTTAAATGCACAGTAGATTTCAAAAGGATATGTATAAAATGAGGGCTACTGCTTCCCATTATTTAAGTTAATGAAGATGGGTATAATCAAGTTACTTATATAATGTAGATTAGTAAGTTTCTATGAGAACCTCAAATGAATTCAGTCAGTATTTAAGCACGTGTATTCAAAGTCGCTTAAGACTGTTTTCCTCCCTCTCATAGGTGACAGCAGGGAATCCTGCATCCAAGAAATGCTGCAATCAGGATTCAGCTTTTATAGTCTCTCAGAAAAGGAGAGATGCTCTTGTATCCACGTTGGGCTGAGGATGACCTAGACTGAGATTTCCAAATTCTAACATATGTGCTGAAGCAAAGCTCTGTGTACATAATTCCTGAGCAGCCAAGCACAGTGTCCTGGCTGATAATGAAAGCTGCTGGTACAGCAACTTCTGCTCCTGCTACCTACAGTGGCTGCAGTGGGTAGTGAGCAAGATGGATTTGGAACCACTAATCTGGATGTGTTTACTTCAACTGCTGACTGAGGTAATGTGTTCTTACTTCAGATGAAGAAGAAAAAGAGAACACTAACAAGCATAAAGAATAAAGAGAAGTTAATGAAAGCAACATAAATAGGTGGTGGAAAAAGATAAGCTCTGTGGGTGGAAAGGGAACTAGAGACCGTGGCCCAAACATACAAAACGTGTTTGGTATTTCTTTTTCCTGTTTTCCTAATATAGCAAGAACTAAATGCTGAGGAGAAAAAGCACCATAGAAACAAATAACTAGGGACAGTTGCATGTTATCTTGAGGAAAAACATTTAAGGCAGAAATACTAGATTCTTAAAGGATCTGAGGGATAACAAAATCTTTTCAATGTATTTCTGATCATCCTTGCTTAATATGAACTTCCAGTAGAAACTGAAAAGTGGAGCAGCTAGCATTAACCATTTTTTTAACACAGCTATTCAAATCTTGTTGAATTACACAACTTGTATTGAAATAAATAGGAACTGCTGGTGCTGAGTTTTATTACAAATCAGGCCGCTTGAGAAATAGTTGCATAACTGGTCTGAAAAAGTAATTGCTGTAAGTTTGTAAGTTCAGATGTTGCTGAAGTTTAAGCAGGTGGCTTAGTCCAGTACTTTTTTGCTTTATTATTATTATTATTCAAGTATGCATCAAGTTTCTATAATCACTTTCTCAACGCGTTACAAAGAATTTATTCTCAGAAGCCTTAGAATTGTCTACCGACACAAATGATCTGAAATGACACATTTGAGCAAGTGGGAAGACACACCATTAGCACATCCCTTGGGCCGTAGCCTACAAAACAGCAGTTCAAATTTTAGGGCATCTAGTACCAAAACAAAAACATCATGATCTAGTGACTGAATCAGTATAAACTCAAGCTGCCGATACAAAATCGTTCAGATGGGTTGGTCGGTTGGTCAGGTAACTTCAGGCTGTCTGGCTTTCTGTGATTCTGCTGTTGTGCGCCTGACTTGGCCTTTCCTAGTTTGCCCAAATTTCTTTTTAATAGTTCGTTTTTGTCGTACTCACTTCCTATGCTCAGATGTATTGTTTGTTTAAGTTTTTAGGTTCCCTATCTTCATTCCTTTTTTCAATGGATGCTCACAGGACATTTACTCAACAGATTTTATTATCTTTGCCTCAGATCTTGACCTATCCAAATATTCAGAAACTTGTGGCCACCTCCTTTGTTGTCGGTGGTGGTGGTTGTTTTCTATTTCCTTTGGCCTCCATATGAGCTGCATGGGTGCAGTTATCACATCTTCCTTTATGACATGCTCTGTCTTAGTGGCTCTAAGCGGAGGCTGTACCATCTGCCTCCTTCCAGTCTGGTCTGATACTTTCCCCTCCTTGGAACTGCCCAACTCAATTTAGAAGAAGGAAATGCAAATACACATCTTAACATGGACGTGAATTCTGGTCAAAAACTGGTGGTAAAGTAAAGCCATGCATGGAAAGTTGGCATTTTTGTTTTCCCCCACTAATTGTTAATCATGTAAAAAACTGGGGGTGGTGTATCAGAGGGGATAGGACTTACAGCTCAGGAGAGTATCCCTAGACATTTCCCATAACAATGAGATTTTCTGTTGGCTACAACAGTCATCACTTTTCTCTCCACAAATTCAATGTGCCCATGCATGCCTCTATAGTAACAGCTCTGTCACCTTCTTGTCATCCTAAGAATGAGCAGATTTGACTCTATCAGCAAGAAGCCTTGATATCTTCTCTGGATACACCGTACATTTCTTCTGGCTGGAAGGCTAGCGAATCACTTTTAATGGGAACTTTGGAGGGGCAAGGATTGCCTTACTGGGCATATTTTCTTGCCCAAAGAATATTGGGTGAACTGCTAGGAACAAAGCTGTATGCCTTAGCCAAAAGAAGAAATTGCTCTTCAGAGGATTGGATGCAAGGGGACCAGAAGAAAGAGATGTGTTTATCACAGAGAAAAGCTACCCAATTGAGAAAAGCCTACCGTGCTTCACTGTTTACCATGAGCTCAGGGGACCAGAGATCTTCTGAAGAGTGTGTCATCTCCAGAATTTCACTGGGTGCTTGCATGCTCCACATGATCTCCTACCTAATTAGCAATGCCATCATGCAGTTGGTGATCCCCAGCCTCCAAATAATTGCAGCAGTCTGCCTCTCAGCTAAGTAACACTACTCATGTCTGTTTCTACACTTCATATGTTCAGAACAGATCTCTGGAAACAGTCCTCTCTGTTCTGTTTCTTTCTATTGTCATAGCCTCCCAAGAATAGTTTAAGACCAAATTAATGGTAAGGAGGCTAAATGGACTTTGATACTAATGCATTTCTAGTCACAGATAAACGCTAAGAAGTTATGTGAGCTTGCTATCCTGCAGCAGGGAAGATGATGTGGCCCAGAAGAAAGCTGGCTGGGTCACTGCAGTCATCCCAGCTGAGTGGTGGGAAAATCCAGGCGTGGTTCCCTGGGATCCCTACTTTTAACACTGAAACACTTCTGCAACCTCACGTGGGCCTTCTGCTAGGTCCAGAAATGCCAGACCTCATCAACAGTGCTCGCAGCCTTCCCGTCCAGTAAGTTTTCCACACCATGACAAAGGTGCATTAGTTAAAAGGTCAGTTATAGGGAAGTAACCGGAGGCTAAATAAGTGTTTAAACAGTCCAAACCCTATGCAAATTTGCCCCCAAAGTGGCACATTGGTCTTGGAGGATGAAGATGAAAATGGCAACCTTGACTAAGTTTATATTGTTAGATGATCAAGCAATAGGTAGATTTTTCTTAACTGTCACAGAACTATGATCTGAAATTCAGTTAGAGTCAAGTATGAGTATGCTGGTTACTATCATACGGTACTACCACAGTCCTACTCCAGGAGTTGGTCAGTTATTTAGCAAATGTTAATGAATCACAATGACATTTTTAAAATGTTGTAGAATATGGAAATTTCATTGCAAATGTTAATATTTGAAATTGCAGTGTGTACTATTACAACCATATACAATGCGAAATGTATCACTTCATCGGTGTCGACTTAGTGACATAAGTTTTTAGAACAACATTGCAAATCACGCTATTTTTTTTTCTGTGTAGTATGCAGAAAACAGCTGTGATCACTTATTTAGGTAAGTGGTTGTATGTCAGTATATGTTCTCAGAGTGGAGGAGTGTACATAGTTTCACAAATAGGCAAGTTTTATGCCCTTTAAGTCTTGTGCCAGAAAAGCTGCAGAGAAATAGAAGTATTTATTAAACAGCAAGTACATTTGAATAGAAGCAAGTGGTTAGTGATAGAAATATTTATAGATCATACACGTTATTGTCTTACAGCAAAAATAATTACTGCAGTTTAGACTTGAGTAAAAAGAATGGAAATTCAGGAAGGGAGGAATCTGTGCGTTAAGCCATTCATTATACACAAAGTAATGTTTCAATAAACACTTTGCGTACTAAAAACAAATACTGAAGCTAGTAGTAAAACTGGTTTAAGTTGACACTTGTTACAAAAATCTGTAGGGTACCTGTATTCATGTTGTAGTCTCCATGGGGAAGACAAGCAAATCTCCAATGAACAGAAAAAGGAATTTTCTGTTTAACATCTTATGGGGATTATTAATTTTAAATGGCACTCAGTATGAGTGAAGTATTTCACAGAAACTGATAGCACGTGATTGGGATAGGTAGCATCCAACAAAGAAATCCCACTGCTATTGGAATGTTATAGTGCTTAAATTCAATTCATGCTTACATTTAATTCTATGTTTTAGCAAAAATTGCTTGAAATGTGATGAACTGTCTTACTTCACCTGTGAATTCCATGGAGGCAGCTCCTTGTAGTCCCTTAAGCCTACATGGCTAGGAATCCACCACAAAACATATATGCAGATTCTGGATAAATCTACTATAAACAATAAGCCAAAACCACACTAACGTATGGCCACAGTCTCACAGGTATCATAGTGTATTATGAGAATTAAATGAAAAGCAACTTGGACAAAATAATTTCAAATATGACTGCAGGAAATGCTTGGAGAAACTTCAGCCATTCCTTCCTTTATTTATGTCAGCATAGCACATAGACTGAACATGTCTGATTATGCACTTTCATAAAACCTACTGCCAAGAAGAAAGGAACTCCCTCTGTCTTTCTGTAATGCATACAGAACTGACTGTCTTCAAGATAGATCGCTATCTACTACTTGGCTCCAGATAAATGAGGCTAGGAACAGTCTATTTACTAAACAGCTAAAGCTAATGAGAACGCAGGACAGATCACAAGCCTTCATGTACTATTTCTGCTCTGTGTGTTAGTGGCTCTCCACCAGTGCGAAAACCTTGGAACCAGATACACATGCTGTTTTCTCTGGTCCCTCTGATATTCACTTGTAGCTGCCCTTGTTCATCATACTTAATTCATTTTACCTGACCCTACATACAAATTTGAGAGTTAAAAGAAGAATAATTCTTATCAGCAAGCCCAGGACTCTGAAGCTCTGGGCAGAGCCCTGCAAATGCCAGTTTCTTGTTCTGAAAAAAAAAAAAAAAAAGAAAAAATTCTTCTTTTACCAAAAAAAGTACCAAAAGTTTACCAAAAGTAGAGGAAGCCACAGCCTACAACTCTGAGGTTTATGCAGCTACAGTAAAACTGAGCTGCAGTAGATCACTTAATGTCCATTCTAGGCATATGCTATTATTTTCTGTAACCCCTGCGCAGCATTTAGATATTAGTTTAACAGTTTTAGACACTGAGAGTAAAATTAAGCTAAATAAACAAGATTTACTAGAAGTTCTTCTCATCCTTACCTTGAGGTGTATTGGAACATCACAGCTGCCTCCTCAAAGGGAGCTGTGTGGTTTCTAATCTTTTCACTGCTTCAGAAAAACATTGTTAAAGGAAAACCTTTGAATTTTTACTATTTGATTTAAATCTTTTTGTTCAGATACTAGCTTGTCTATTAACTTGGATGCAGTCTCACTATGCATCCCTCCTTTTGTGATCTTTGCTGTGAAACATCTTTTAAGCTTGTCAAATTAGATGTTGGGGGACATTTTTCACTCAGAGGGCAGTGAGACCCTGGCATGGGTGCCCCATCCCTGGAGGTGCTCAAGGCCAGGTTGGATGGGGCCCTGGGCAGCCTGATGTGGTGGGTGGCAGCTCTGCCCATGGCAGGGGGTTGGAAGGAAGGTCTTTGAGGTCCCTTCCAACCCAAGCCACACTGTAATTATAAAAATCGATGACCATAATATTTAATGTTACTTTTGGTGGGAAGTGAAAGCATCTTCCACTTATTTTTTTATTTATACAGCAAATATTTTTTATGCTCATACCTAAAATAATGCACATTTTAAGACCATTCATGCGTAGGAATTAGCTGTTAAGTTTCATCAAAGGATGTTGTTGTTTTTTTCCAAGATGGCAAATATATGAGAATGAGATTATGTGACCTTAGGGTAAGGCAGTGTAACACTGGCCAGAAGAAGAGGTTGACGTAGTGCTGTGCAAAAGCAACCATAATAACAGGAAAGTGAAAGTTACAGGAGGTGAATGCCTCGGGCTGATGACTGCCGCCCAGAAGAGGACAGTGGTTTAAAAACACATTGCTGCATGGATGAGCAGCACTCGAAGCATCGATGGGGCCGAGGGGGAAGGTGCTCGCAGACCCCTCCCAGCACCTGTCCGAAGTGAAGCCGGTTCTTCACCTACACACGGCAGCACGTATCTTAGGAGATGGGGAAACTGCACAGCTGTGCCCCGCCAGCCCTCACCGCTCTACCCGAGGGCATTCAGCCCCCGCCCCTGAGGCACGGCTCAACCCGTCCCCTCGCCCCACCGCGGCCGCTACGCCGCACCCCCCCGCGGCGCGTGGCAAGCGCCCCCTGGTGGCGGCCAGCCTTCTTCCCTGTTGCCACCCGCAGTGACGTCTCACGCGGCCGCAGCTGCTCCCTCTCGCCTTTCTCATTGGCCGGTGGCACCGCGGCCGCCCGGCCTCCCGCGCGTGATTGGCAGGTGGGCGCGGGGACGCGGCCCAGGCCGGCGGCGTCGGGAGGTGGCGGCGGCGATGCGGGCCGGGGGCCGCGCACTCATTGTCTGAGCGCTGGGCCTAGCGCCGGCAGCGCGGGGAGGGGAGGAGTCGGAGAAGAGGCCCCGGCAGCGGGACGGGGCGGAAAGAGGAGGGGAAGGAGGGCTGGACTGGCGGCGTGCGCGTGCGTGCGTGCGGGGAGCGCGCAGGCACGCGCAGGCGGGTGCGCGCGGGAGTGAAGGCGGGGGAGGGGAGCGGGTAGATTTTGCGCTCCGTCCGCGCTCCGGGGCCTTTGTGGCTGCGGGGCCTCGCCTGGGGCGAGGCGAGCGGCGGCGCTTCGCTGCGGGGAGCGGCCGTCCCTTTAAACTAGCAGAACCGCAGGCCCGGCCGGGCCCGCCCGCTGCCTGTTGGCCTCCAGCGGGAGCGCGGACGGCGGACGGGCGCTTTGTGTGGGCCCCGCTCCGCCGCGCTCCCCTCTCCTTCGTCGTTTTGCTTCGCCTGGGCCGCGCTCCCGGCATGAAGTAGGAGCGGGCCGCGGCGGGAGGCGCTGAGGGGCCGGGGCGAAGCGCGAAGGGCGCGCGGGGAGGCGCGGGGTCGGGGCCGGCCCTCTCGGCTGCCTCCGTGCGCCATCGCTTCGGCTGAGGAGAAACGGGCGGAAAATGGCAAAGTCCGGAGGAGGAGGCGGCGGCGGCGGCGGCGGTGGTGGCGGCGGCGGCGGCGGTGGCAGCGGGGGACTGACCTGGGTGGTAAGTTGTGGGGTTGGCGCTTCGGTGCCGTTGTTTGTGGGTTTGTGCTTGTTTTTGTTTTTTTTGCGTCCCTTGCGCGTGTGTGGAAAGCGGGGCTGGCATTTAAACGGGGAGGGAACTGGCGGGTGAAAGGGAGCCGCTCGGTGCCGGGTAGTGCGGGCAGAGGAAGAAGCAGCCCGGGCCGGAGGGCGGCAACGTTCAGCCCAGAGCGGAACGATGCCTTTGTGGGCACCAAAGCCACTGAGCCTCCGTCCCAACTGCTTTCCCAATCGTCTGGGATGGTGAAAGCTGAAACTTGTAAGTTATGGAAATGAGTAACGAGGGGGGCCTGGCGTAGTGTTCTTGCAGATTGCTCTTGAAGTTAAACTTTGTTGTCTTCCAAAAGTTACAACTCTGTAACAGGGCCAAGAAGGTGGGGTGGTTTGTTTGTTTGTTTTTAAACCCCTTTCTGACAGCTTGTCCTGGATTGAACAGATTAAGGTTTGTAAGGGTGCAGATGGTTCATCAATCCTAGACTCAGTTATCATCTCGAGAAGTTTTAAAGTCCTTGGAGAGTATTGTTCTTGACGTATGGTGCAGTGGAGCTCTGTCGTGGTCTGTAGTAACTGAGGATGCTCTCCACTTTTGGGAAGACCTCAGGAAGGAAGAGCAAAGATGACCTGAAGGGGTCTTATTTGTCCAGTCAGTAACTTCCCTGTCAGTGTGGAGTTCAAACTAGGATGCCTTATTTAATGTTTAAAAAGATGGTCCAACTTGATAGATAATGAGGTGCCTGCATCTTTAATCGGACACGTATGCTTTACTGAGTTAGGAGCTTTAAACTCTTGTTTAAGAGGGTAATAACAAACTAGTTTTTCTGTTGTGTTTTCCTGTATCTTTGTGCTGCTGGAAAAGAAAATGAGCAGCATTACTGAGATGAAAAAAATCGCATGTGTGCCGATGGTGGACTCTGTGGTTCTAATTATTGCACTTAACATTAATGCTTTTTCATTATAAAAGCTGGTGGTATGAAAAGGTATATAAAAAAATGTACAAGTTTCTGGGTGTGTCATTTGAAATGAGACAGTTTAGATATGGGAACAGACTAAGTAAAGAAGCTACAGTTATTCTACTTTCCATTCTGCAATACTGTGTGATCTTTATCAACTGCTGCCTTGTGTGGCTCTTCAGAATTAAGTTTTTTTTTTTTATGGTATAGGTTGGACCAAGTAATTGGAAGTTTCACAGCTCATAGAAAACTGCAGAATGAAGTGTGAAAATCACTGGGTAGGCATTTTTAATGAGACATGTTCCTAAACGTAATGGGGATGAAAGTATGGCGAGTCAACAGTTTCCTACAACTGGAAGTGATCGGTTTTCCTTCTCTAAAAGCAGTAAAGACTTAAGTGCTTTTGTTGTATCAGAGTAGTGGCAGAGAAATAATTAGATTTCAGTTAAAACCCTGTGTTGACTGTTCAGAAAACAGTAGGACTTTTTCTTTCTCTCACACGCATTTTAAGTGCTGGAGATAGGGCCCCTGAGTCAGTTCCTAAAGTCAGATCTGCTCGCTGTCATCTGCAGGGTGCTGGAATACAGAAGAGCAATGTTGTTGTGGCACTAGAGTTGAATGGGGGCAGCGATTAGCAATTGGCTTAGTGTGCAGGGAAAAAATGAGGCAGGTGCCAGTTCATGAATAGATATGATATGCTGACATTGAGGGTGAGGTGTACAGTTAGGGACAGTTCGGGACAGTTTCAACTTTCTGATTTTAATCTGCTTGCCCTCTGTCTTTTACACTACTTATTACTGTGGTGAAACCACTGGGATGCTTATTTTCTCAGTAGTATATTTCTATTGTTAGTGATTTCTTTTTAAGACCACGTGAGTTCAACAATTGAACTGTACCAGAAATAAATCTAGTTCTGAAGAGGGGGAACATGTTTAAAAATTGACATGATGTTTGTGTTTCAAAGTAGCAAGTCTCATATGGGTGATCTGGTTCTCACGTCCTTAAAGGAGTTGTCTGTATGATTTCACAGTTGTGGTTTAAACAGCATTCATGTTCTTAGCTTCTACTCCTTAGGTAAGAATTATATGCATTTAGGAAAGAGGGTATTCTTTAAGTTACAGGATTTACCCTGGAGTGAACTTCATACTATGAAGGTCCTGCAAGTCCCAGGTGTTATCTACTTGTAGAAGCAAGATCACAGAATCGTAGGGGTTGGAAGGGACCTCCAGAGATCATCGAGTCCAACCCCCCTGCCAAAGCAGGTTCCCTACACCAGGTCGCACAGGTAGGCATCCAGGGGGGTCTTGAATATCTCCAGAGAAGGAGACTCCACAACCCCCCTGGGCAGCCTGTTCCAGTGCTCCGTCACCCTCACCATAAAGAAGTTCTTGCGCACATTCGTGCGGAACTTCCTATGCTCCAGTTTCTGGCCGTTCCCCCTTGTCCTGTCTCCACACACTGCTGAAATGAGTCTGGCCTCGCCACTTTGCCCCCCACACCTTAGATATTTATAGACCTGGATCAGGTTCCCTCTCAGTCTTCTTTTCTCAAGGCTAAACAGACCCAGTTCACTTAGCCTTTCTTCATAGGGGAGATGCTCCAGGCCCTTCACCATCTTTGTGGCCCTCCGCTGGACTCTTTCCAAGAGATCCCTGTCTTTTTTGTACTGGGGAGCCCAGAAGTAGACACAGTACTCCAGATGAGGCCTTACCAGGGCAGAGTAGAGGGGGAGGATCACCTCCCTCAACCTGCTGGCCACGCTCTTTTTAATGCACCCCAGAATGCCATTGGCCTTTTTGGCCACGAAGGCACACTGCTGGCTCATGGCCAACCTGTTGTCCACCAGGACACCCAGGTCCCTCCCTGCAGAGCTCCTCTCCAGCAGGTCATCCCCCAGTCTGTACTGGTGCATGCAATTATTCCTCCCTAGTTGCAAGACTTTACACTTGCTTTTGTTAAACCTCATCTGGTTTCTTACCGCCCAGCTCTCCAGCCTGTGCAGGTCTCTCTGAATAGCAGCACAGCCTTCAGGTGTGTCAGCCAATCCTCCCACTTCGTATAATCAGCAGACTTGCTGAGGGTGGCCACTGTCCCCTCATCAAGGTCATTGATGAAGATGTTAACAAGATGAATTACATGGTCATGGAAACGCATAGCAAGCCATCCAGTTTATAGCTACCTAGTTAGCTAACCTTAGCTTAGTAACAGTGCTTTGAGAAAGGTAACTAGCAGTGGTGGGCTGGTAAGCAGGAAAAAGGATGGGTTATGGAGACGCAGGACAGTGTATCCGTTCAGTGTGTTTGTTAGGAGAATGGTGTATCATTATAAAACTGCAGATAACCTCCAGATAACCTCAGATTTATCAATGGTACTAGCTAGTTTTTTTAGGAGATTTTTTTTTTTTTTTTTTTTTTTGGTCTTCTTGCTAACTTGTGGGAGTCAACTTGCAGCTCTTCACTGTTGTGGTAACTCTGTAATAGTTGGCAAAAGGTGGAGTTTTCGCCAGCAGATTTGTAGTAATTATTTTTTGTGGATGATTTCCAAAGGTGACTCAGAAGTGTGTTGTGAGTTAGTTACAGATGCGTGGATTTGTAAATAGAGAAGTTGCTGGTGGTAAAACATGATGGCATTTTTTTTAATGCCAGAAAAGCTTGCTTTAAGTAAGACACTGTTATTAACGTTTACAGATATGTTAAGGGTGAGTTTCAGGAGCATGGAGCCAGGCTCTTTTCAGTGACATCCAGTGGTAGGACAAGGGGCAACGGGTGCAAGCTGGAACATAGGAGGTTCCACATAAATATGAAAAAAACTTCTTCAGAGCAAGGGTACCAAACCCTGGAAGAGGCTGTCCAGGGAGGTTGTGGGGTCTCCTTCTCTGGAGACATTCAAAACCCACCTGGATGCGCTCCTGGGTGACCTGATTGAGGTGTTCCTGCTGCAGCGGGGGGATTGGACTAGATGATCTTCTGACATTCTGTGATCTTCAACCTTTCTGTGTGTTTAGGAACTGATGAAAATGAGCTGTCATAATGGTACAGTAACAGTACTTTTAAAAATATGTCCTGTATAGTGAAAATGAAATCACCTCAAGTACAAATACACAGCTATGAGGCGTTGCTCTCATACAGTGGTAGTGCACACAGAGCTATTGAAGTGGTTTTAAACGAGCAAAATAGTTATTTGTGGGAATGTTTTCAAGGCTCTCTCCTCAACTCCGAAAGCTTCATGAACCTTATAAAGGAAAAGTGAAACTCCTGCAAGTACTTGAAGACTTCAAACCTACCACTTCTATTTACCAGTCCTCTGTGAAGGTGATAGTTTTCATTTTCAGAAAACACTAGCTTGAAATGAATATGCACTGAGCATTACTATGAATTTTATGTTTCCAAAAAAAATTTTATACCGCAGATCTGCCTGCTCCTTGAATAGAGTGGAATGGAAATGATATATACACCAGTTTGGTTTAGACTGCTTTGTACTTGGTTTGAGTAAATACCTGAGCTGTGTATTGCTAAGTGAAAAGATAGCAGGTTTTTAAATAATCTCAGTTCAGCTATTTGCACTTCTCAGCACTTTCAGAGTTACATTGAAAATAAATTCTGGTCTAATGCAGCTTTTCTAAAGACAAGGAAAGCATGTATGATAGAATAGGGCAGTAGACTCCAGTGAACAAAAATGAACAAACAACAAAGCACCAATCTTCTGTTGAAGGGACCTCATCTCTCTTTAATCACTTCATATGAAAGCAAATTCTCCGAACTGTAATAAGTGGATAGCTGTTAACAGTATGTGTATTTTCGAGGGGAAAAATGGTTAGATACATGGGGGAATTATTTTGGTGGGGGAAGGTGTACATGCAAACACATGCCCCTTGTTAATGTTCTGTCTGTCTGGACTGTGTGTATTTTGTGAAATTTTCAAGCTAACAATGGTGTGTTAAGTAGGATGGATAAAGTCACCTTTTGAATAACAGGCCATAAGAGTATTCTAAGGTAGGCAGTTAAGATTTGCAAAAAACGGTTTTAATTTTCCAGAAATAGATTTGTACCTCATGTGTAAACTGTGTGTCCACATGATAAAGCCATCTGCAAATACACATTTATATTTCAGTTAACTTAAATAAGTAAATGGGAATCATTTAGCAGATGGATATGAGAGATTCTGTTCATAGAAATGGGGTTTTTTTTAGTGTTGAACTTACTGATGCTGTTAGTCTGGAGGGACTGGGGAATCCCCTGTCACTTCAATTGCGCTGTCTGGAGACAAGAGTGCCATAAAAGTCACTTTATTTAGTGAACTGTAAGGCTGTACAGTAATAGCACTTTCTGTCCTAGGATTTCTTTCATAGGTTTTGCTTTGGGAAGGTAACAAAAAGCAACAACCAAAAAAACGACACTACCAAAACTGATGTGGGTTATGTCGAGAGAACTTGGAAATGTAAACTGGTACAGAAAACTCAATTTTTCTCAACATGGATTTAAAATGTTAAATTTGTTGGAATGTTACCCACAAAGACAATGTTGTTCTGTTCCATATGGGTGTTTTGAGAGTTTTCAAGAGCTGATTGAGCAAAAATACGTACCTGTAAACGTGGTTAAATGTTTGAAGAACCCTCTGATGAAAACTGTGTATTTGGAGACTTTGCAGCGTCCTCTCAGTACAGGTAGTGAAACTGAAGTATTTTGGAAGAATGTATTTTAGTGCTCATATCCCAGATTTGAATGCAGTGAATTTTAGGTCAAAGTACATGAAGTAATTTTTTTATTTTGCAGAACTTCTAAAAGGAAATACTAAAATTTAAAATGTAACTTAAAATTAAGCAACTGATGAAAGTGTTCGTATAAACGTAACAGAGTAATTGCTCAGAAGGAAAGCGATAGATTTGCTCTTTATGTTGTCGTTTGACTCCCTTATACCTGAGGATCAGATCTGCTGGTTTTAAAGCTTCACTGTGATCATAAATACTTTGACTCCTGTGGAATGAGTCCTTTTAAGATTACCTTCTGATGTTATTAAACTTTTTCTGTGCTTTCAGTTCATCTGGTTTCGTTTAATAAAGCTATTTTAAAATACTGTTTGCATCTTAATGCAGTTCCAATTTACATATGAATGCACTTCACCACTGAGAGCAAATTAAAGCACTACTTCTAATTTTTTTATTTTGCTGAAGTGATGAATCTGGGTATTTGTTAGAGTACGCTCCTAAGTAATTGATTTGCTTTTTAAGCAAGCATGAAAAAGAGTGTTAGCACAGCTTGTGCCAGGGCTGCCTGAGTTAGGAGGTGTTTGAAAGGTTTATGAAAAGATTCAAAAGAGGGCTCAATTGTTTAATCTACTATATATGTTTTTCTCCCTCTGGTTTGTGAGGTAGAATGTGAATGAGGTACTAAGCTGGCCTTAAGAGATACTGATTTCTGGCACTTTTTTGAGAATGAGTGGGCATGGCTACGCTGGGGCTTCCTATTCCTTATCTAAGACATTGAACAATTGTGAGACGAACAGATGTATGAAAAACTGCACAAATGTCTGCCTTAGTGAGGTGCCAAAAACTCATGACAGCTTTCTCTGTGAGGGAATCTTCAGAGACAGCAAGAAACAGCATTTTTTGTCATGACAGGAGATGTAAGATGAGGTAACACTGGAAAAGTTGTTTTCCTATAAATCAAAAGAATCCGAGATAAAGTAGAAGAAATATCAAGCTCTTGCAGCACGCTGACTTGACACGTAATGTTTCTGTAGAAGCAGTTATAATTTGGAGTCAGCTTCTATACAGAGGATCTTCACCTATGAGAAACTGGGAGTCTGAGCTTCGCTGGAGATGCTGGAAAGCAGCTGTAGAGTCTAGAATACTTTTCAAAGCTCTCGAACTGGTGATTTGTACCAGCAATTCCACTACTTCAGAATAAGCTGACAGGCTAAAGCCTCCAAATTTGATGTTTGTTGGGCTTACTCAAGCCTTGCAGCACAAGGCCGTCTAGGTGAGAACTCCATCTCAGTGGAACAGTGTGCAATGCAAGTCCAGATGAGAAGTTGGAATGAGCTTGATAGTAATTTAGTTATACAAAGCAACAAGGTGCGTCTTGCTGCACAAGGTGGTGGTACTGAGCAGTGTTTGGGAGATAAGAAGTTTATTAGAGAAAGACTTGAGACATGAGACTCTTTGGGAGTTCGCTGTAGCTTTGTGCACGCGTTTGTTTTCCTGATGTTTAGTCTTATGATTTGAAGTGGGCATACAGCTTAACTGGTGTGGTAAAGCATTAAAAGGGGCAAAGATAGAGTAAAGGCTGCGTTATAAAGAAGCGTTACTAGGTGCCAAGAAAGTTCTTATATCAGTACCTCTTTTTCATTTCTTGGCTAGTGATGGAAATATGTTTAAATTAGCTGATGGAACAGTGGACCAAACAGGTTTCTGAACCATGCACTGTGCAGGTCTTTTCTGGGAAGCAGCAGTAATGAAAAAATGGTTCTCTCTCTACTTGCGTTAAACCAGCTTAGAAACGTGTGTGCTGAATTTTAAGGGCGTAGTCCCTCCTGATGGAATGAGCCTTCTCCATGTTGAGTTAAACTAATGGAGCCTTGTTGATGTCCGCAATTAAGATTTTAGTGAGCACACAGGATTGAGCTTGTGTGCATGGTTCTTGCAACTTCCAAAATTAGTTTACGAGTAAACTGTCGTTAACTTACCAAAGTTAACTGTACTGTGGAAGGAAGTTTGAAGGGATTTTAGTGTGCTGCTTTACAGCAGAAGGTACAGTTCCTTCATTCATTGGTTCCAAGCATGGCAGCTCAGAGAATCTGTAGGAACACAGTCTTGTCTAAAAGTAATTACTTCATGTTAAACTTTCTCTTCCTTGAGAGTCAGGACCAGCGTTTTCTCCTTCCTTGACTCTCAGTTTTACTTGAAAAAACAGATTATTACAAAGTTAACATGTTAGCAAAACATCTGTAGATTTAACATTTTTAGATCCTGTGTGGACACTCACAGTTTAGTATTGGTATAGAGCTTGTCTGTGGGAAAATATCACATCTCTCTAAAGAATAGTAAAATTTAGTTAAATTGTCATCGCGCTTCGGTAGATGTTAGACACCTGCTTTTTAAGAGATAAGCATTAAAGATCAGGATCTGAATGTATTTGTGCCAAATAAAACAGAACTGTTGCTGTAGTAACTTAGTAGAAATGCAGTCATTTTAAAACAATGCACATAGTTTACTGGTCAGAAGTAATTATAGTGAGCATTTTTTATTTTTTTTTTTCACAAAAGCGCTCTTTCACTTCTCAAATTTTGTGGCAAAATCCTTTAGTTTTCCTTAAAATCTGGTGTACTTGTATATTGGACTTTACGAGTTCTAAAATAGCAATTACACTTTCATTTAGTCTAGCTGTTTAATGGGAGGAGGAAGCTATATAATTCTAAGAGTGTGGTTTCATGTTGCAGCTAAACAATCAAATAATACCTGCTGAAAAGCGTGTTTTCTTTTCTCCTTTTATCTTATCCTCCCATTCTTATCATTCTGCTCTTTTCCTTGCATCAGTACTTGTCTGATTCTCCTTCAGACTTACTCAGGAAAATGGTCCAGCAGACCACTGCTTGCTTCTAGTGAATGAAAAATGGGAATGGGGGAGATTCTGTTTGCTCCTTGAGCTGGTTTGTTATTAGGCCGCTTTTGGTTCCACTGTGTGAAGAAAGACAAGAGGAGAGAAGAAAGGAAGGAGTTACCAGTTTTAGCAACAATTAACCGTTGTCTTTTCTGTAACCGGGAAATCTGTTACAAGTTACTCTGTAAATGAATTATTATGACAGAATTGGTGTAATGCGGTGCTTTCAGAGTCGAGAGCAAATTGTGAGGAGGAGGAGGTATAAGAAATAAATTAGGAATTCAAAGTAAACAAGCTTGTTAGTAGGCTAGAGTGAGAGTAGTTCTGGATGAGGTTAATGGGTGCTCTTTCCTGAGTTACCTTTGGGGAGGGTGCGATGGAGAGATTTAGTCAATGCCATAAGGGTATGCCATGTTTCATGCAGATTTGCTCTGGTAACAGCAAACTGTTACTACTGTGTTTTCATCTTGGGAGGAGAGCCAGAGCATTTGTTTAACACAGCAGGGGAGTGGTTTCTTTTGAAACTCAATGCCTTTGTTTTCATGGTGGGAGGTATTCTCAGTCAGAATTTTCTTTTGGAAAGTTGCTAAATGTGTAGGTACCAATGTATTAATCACGTGTTTTTCGAAGTCAAGAAGAGGCCGTTAAGGACTAGTATGTAACACCATACTACATTCAAGTGAATGTTATCCATAGAGCTGCTTAGTGATCACCGTATTACACTTATAACTTTTTTTGAGGTGTAGCATATACATACAGCACATATATATATAGCTTTAGAAGAACTGGTTGTTTGTTTTTGTTTTTTGTTATTTTTTTATGTTGCTTTTTTTTTTCCCCCCCCCAGCTGTAAGTGGCAGAAAATCTACATCCCTGGATTCCATTACTTAATTAACCTCCCTAGGTTTTACAGCTTAATTACACTCAAAATTTACTGTCTTGTCCCACTAATTCTCTGCTTTACGGGAATGTGGGACACATGCCATGTAGTTTTGTAAAGTGTTATGTCCCAAGGATGCATTTCCCTTACAGGACAGCAATCCTTGCAAGTGCATGTAGTTGTTTTAGGAGGCTAAAGACAAATAAGCAAAACCCAGGTGGAGATACATTCACATAGTGATATCTCTTTTTTGTTCATCTCTATTGGTCTAGATCAAGTGTCCTTTTTTGCCATTTAGTTTAAAAAAAGAAAAAGAAAAAAGAAAGAAAGAAAAGAAGGAAGAATGATTGAAACACTTGGTCTCAGCTGAAGCTGAAGTAGCTCGTGCTAAAGACATGGGAAAAAAAAAAAAAACAGAACAAAACAAGGAAGACTGTGTTGTGGGCACAATGGGGAGACTTTTTTTGTTATAGGGTGATGTATTCTGTCTATGAAATGCAACATTCAGAAAGCCTCTTGAACTTGTACAGGGGGAATACTAGCTTTTACTTTGCCTTTTCTCCTATTTTGAACTTTCCAGCTCTATATTATGTACCATTCTTTTGTATTCCTACTTGTATTTTGTATTCCTACAATATCTGTTACTGTGCTGAGGTTAGTATGATAGATGAATTCTTTCATGAAGTAAATGCTATAATTTTTAATTGTCTCAGTCTGATGTCATTTCTTTTTTTGCCCAGAGCATAATTTTATGGATGAACACAATTTTTAAACACAAAGGAAGACCACACAACCCAGTTTTCATCAAAAAAGGCAATAAAAAGTCTGTGGCGTCGTTTGTGTTCTGTTGTATGTAAAAATTTCATCAAAAGGGACTGCAAGAAAAGAAAAAAAGTAAAATGTGAAGAAAGAAGATGCAAAAACCAAACCTGAGCTCTGAGGTTGATGGTAGACAGTGGAAGTTTTGTAGCCAAATTGTAGCCTATTAAAGGCTGCTTGGATTCTGACTCTCAAGATCACAGAAGGAAAGAATGACCGTAGCTTTTGAATACTACTAGAAAAATTCATAGCTAAACCAACTCTAAGTGAGAAATAATGCCAACATTAAAATCCTACTGGAGAAAGCATTTGTCATAGTAAAAGATGCTTGTGATAACACTTTGATGACAAATGACAAGAAAGTGCTATCAATTGAGACTGATACGTTTTTCTGTAGAGTTACCACTTGCCCTGTGTTTAAGACTTAGATGCCATCTACATCTGAGATCACAGTATGAAGTTTGACTGCAAGTCTATAAAGGAGGTTGCACAGTGCAATCAATTATTGCATTCCAAAGTAATTAAGAATGGTCATCTTGCTTGCTTACATGCTGCACATGGGTGTGTATATTCATGACCAACCTGGAGGGGACTCTCAAGAATCAATGAGGTTTTGTATGTAACAACAGTGATGGAAAAGTGAAACGCTTCTTAAAAAACGTAGTGAAAATTGGCCATTGGCCACGTTAAGTTAGTGAAACAGACCCTGAACATTGAGTAATGTATATATTGGGGGGGGGGGGGGGGTTGTGTGTATATCTATATGTATATTTTTCACAATAAATCGGCTAATTTTTAAATTCTAAAAGCAGCAGACTTGAGCCACTTGTGACACTTGTTTAATTCTTTTCAGGGATGTTCTTCTGAAATAACAGCTAGTGCTGTTTTGAAAAGTGTTATTGGAGCTCCAATAATATGAATATTTCCCAGACAGGACAGAATACAAAAGTCTTTCTGAGACAATTCCAAAACATGCATAAAATATTGTCAGTTTTACTACGCTACAGTTTAGTACTTGCTTGATTTTTTAAAAATTATTTATATGTATTTCTAAGGAAATCAATGAGAAAAGGCTGTAGAACATATGTCCATCATAGACTCATAGAATCATTAAGGTTACAAAAGACCCGTAAGATCATCTAGTCCAACCATCGACACATCACCACCGTGCCTGCTAAACTATGTCTGTTACTGCCACATCTACTCTTTTCTTTGAAACCTCCAGAGGCAGTGACTCCATCACTTTCCTGGTCAGCCTGCTCCAATACTTCACCACTCTTTCTGAGAATAAACTTTTCCTAGTCTGGATCTCTACTGGTGCAACGTAAGGCCATTACCTCGCATCCCTATCCCTAGTTTCCTGGGAGAAGAGGCTGACCCCAGTCTTGTTACAACCTTCTGTCAGGTAGTTGGAGAGACTGATGTGTCCCCTGCACCTTCTCCAAACTGAATAATCCTGTTCCCTTGGTCACTCCTCATAAGATTAGTGCTCCAGACCCTTCACCAGCTTTGTTTCCCGTCTTTGGATGTGCTCCAGTGCATCGGTATCTTTCTTGTAGTGAGAGGCCTCTCACTACTGCTCAGTACTCAAGGTGTAGCCTCACCAGTGCCAATTAGAGGGGGATGATCACCTCCCTAGTCCTGCTAACCATGCTATTTCTGATACAAGCTAGGATGTTTTTACCTTCTTGGCCACCTAGGCACAGTTCCTTTTCCTCCATGCAGCTTGCCAGACGCTCTGCCCCAAATGTGTAGTGTTGCATAGGGTTGTTGTGACCAAAGTGCAGGGCCCAGCACTTGGTCTTGTTGAAGCTCACGCAATTGGCCTCAGCCCATACATCCAGTCTATCCAGATCCCTTTATAGAGCCTCGTTATCCTCAGGCAGATCAGTGCTTCTTCCCAGCTTGGTGTCGTCTGCAAACTTAGAAGCATGGAACCATAGAATTACTCAGTTTGGAAAAGACCTCAAAGATCATCAAGTCCAACCGCAGCCTAACCATAGTACCCTAACTCTAACAACCCTCTGCTACATCATATCTCTGAGCACCACGTCCATACGGCTCTCAATCGCATCCAGGGATGGTGACTCAACCACCTCCCTGGAGAGCCTATTCCAGTGGTTAACCGCCATTTCTGTAAAGAAGTTTTTCCTAACATCCAACCTAAACTTACCTTGGCGCAACTTGAGGCCATTTCCTCTCTTCTTGTCACCTGTCACCAGTGAGAAGAGACCTGCCCCGCTCTCACTGTAAGCTCCTTTCAGATACTGGAAGAGAGCAATAAGGTCTCTCCTCAGCCTCCTTATCCCCAGACTAAACAGCCCAATCTCCCTCAGCCTCTCCTCATAGGGCTGATTTTCCAAGCCCTTCACAAGCCTCGTTGCCCTTCTCTGGACCTGCTCCAGTACCTCCATATCCTTTTTGTACTGAGGTGCCCAAAACTGAACGCAGTACTCAAGGTGAGGTCTCACCGGTGCCGAGTACAGGGGCAGGATGACTTCCCTAGTCCTGCTCACCACCCCATTCCTGATACAAGCCAGGATGCCATTGGCCTTCCTGGCCACCTGGGCACACTGCTGGCTCATATTCAGCCGACTGTCCATCAGCACACCAAGGTCCCTTTCCATCAGGCAGCTTTCCAGCCACACCTCCCCAAGCCTGTAGGGTTGCCTGGGGTTGTTGTGACCAAAATGCAGGACCCAACGCTTGGCCCTATTGAAACTCATACCGTTAACCTTGGCCCACTGATCTACCCTTACTGAGGGTGTACTCAATCCTCTCGTCCAGGTCTTCAGTAACAATATTAAAAAGAGCCGGCCCCGATACTGACCCTTGAGCAGCACTACTTGTGACCAGTTGCCAGCTGGATTTAACTCCTTTCACACCCACCCTCTATGCCTGGCCATCCAGCCATTTTTTTTCACCATGCAAAGAGTATACCTGTCCAAGCCATGGGCTGCCAACCTCTCCGGAATACTGTGGGAGACAGAGTCAAAGGCTTTATGAAAGTCCAGGTAGGCTACATATGCACCCTTGCCTTGCATGCACTCAATCTTCATCACTGATCTTCATCGCTGATTGGGTGATCAAAACTGTGGGGGAGGACATGTCAAATATCTAAACAACATTTGTATTCTAAAAATGCTCATTCAAGACAGATTCAGGGATTCAGAGTTGGTCTTCTTTTTTGGAGTACGGCACAGACTAAAAGGCTTGGTCTGGAAATATGCAGTGCTGCAAACTTCTGATACTGGCATCCCTGCATAATAAGGCTATTTTAGTTGAATGCTTTTTGGTTTTTGTTTGTATGTTTGTGTTTCAGTAGTGTGCAAGTTAAAGTTTTTAATTCTTGTAGGAGTTTACAAATAAAATCTGTCCAACTCTCCGAAAATGTAACCTAAATATTACTTGTATTTAAATGAAGCATACTGAGTGTCTTTTGTTGTTGTTGTTGTTGTTGTTGTTTTTAACATGATCAGCAGGAAGAAAAAAAAATGCTGATTTTTTTGTTTTCCCTCTCCTACTGTATCGTGTATACATAACCAGTTCCTAGTGTGTTACAGAATATGATACACGTAGCTGTCGTGGGGAGTGGAGTAAAAGAAGCTCCTTGCTACTACTGAGTTAAAGAAAACTCCCTGTTCTTCAGGAGGTGGCACTGCTGCAGTAGTCATTTTTAGGCAGTAGAGTTTGATCAGGTGTGCCCTGTATCCTGTCAATGTGACAATGACCTGGTAGTATCATCTCAACAGAAAGGTTTGTCACTGTGTGCCTGTCTTACTGATAAGTCAGACATTGCCTGTAAGACTTCTGCAAGTCATCTGTAAGTCTTTCAGTGGAAATTAGAAATATATTTTCTAGTGTTGTATTGAAGTCTAGGGCTTGTAGGAATTCCTTACCGGTCATTCTTTAATAATTTTCAATGATATCTATGACCTAGAGCTATTCATTTATTCATTGTAAAATTGACTTTTTCAAATCTACTGACTTTTCCAAACAAGTGGAACAAGTAGGGCTGTTGGAAATAAGGTAACTGTGATCTCATTTTGTTAGAGTAGGATTTGAGTTCTTATTCTGTTGTTCACATATTACTGAGTCGTGATGCAAGGTTAGGACTCAAGTCCTCAGATGGCCATACTGCAAATACACTACAGGTACCTTTTGGAAAGCTGTCTCAAAACAATCATAAGAATGCCATGCTGATGTACATGACAGCGGCAAAACCAGAATGTGATAACTGCCTATCATGTACTTTGCCTGCTTAAAAAATGAACAAACAAAAAAACCTCTCACAACTCTTGAAGCATAAAAACTGGGAGCATACAGAAGTTCCCATGGGTTCTTCAAGGATCGTAGGGTTTGTTAATATTGACTGAAGCAAGGAAAGCAATACATCGTTTTATTTTTCTTGCAAATTACCAGCACCTTTAGAACAATCTAAACTGGTAAATCAGAGCTAACATGGCTAAGGAACCTGTAAGTGAGCTAAGGATGACTCCTATGAAGTATGACATCTTTTCTCAGAAGTCTGAAAGATTATATCAAAGATTGTCGTAATCAGTAAGGTCAGAAAGATATAAAAAATACAGTGAAGTTAGTTGAAAGCCTCACAAAACTACTTTAACGAGATAAGGATCACATTGTGACTGTTTGGAATGCTTCTGTTATAACAATTATTTCTCATCTTCTATATGTCAGTTAGACGTATCTGTTTGTGAAATCCTATTTCTTTTCTGCTTGCTTAGCTGATCCATAGTGCTTATTTCTATGGTGACTGTGGTGGGAGAGTGCTGTCATAGTTTAAGACCAAATGACAGTGCGGAGACCAAACTGACTTGGATGCCAAAACACTTTAATCACACATGCATGCAATTTTGCAAAATAGACTACTTTCTTGTTTAGTGATGTGTTCTGGTTCATGATGTGCTCCTTAAGAAAAGTTGTGAGAGTCAATGTTGTGGTTACAACTCTAGGACACACAATCCTGGTGCAGGATTACGGGGTCCCCTGGGTTCTGTCCCACTCTAACTTTGGGTGCTGGCACTTACTGGACTGGGGAGGGAATACTCAGTTCTTATTTGACCTGTTCAGGTTTGCTTAGGAACTAACAATTTCCACTGTTCTGAGTAGAATTAAATGCTTTATTCTTATGCCTGCTAAGAGGAAGAAGAATCATCCAAGCTTAAACAACAGAAACTGGAAAATAGAAATTGGAGTAGTACATTGAGAGTTGTCCTTGTTAGTTGTATATTACAGGTTGCCATTTATTTGGCCTCTTGACTCCTAAAGTAGTTTAGGGTGAGTTCAGTATACTTTGCTTCTTGTACTCCTAGTTCCGGTATGCTTATATACTTTCTTACCCTTTGCTTTCATTGCTATTCAATGCTGCCACATGAGATAGGTAGGGAAAGAACCGATACTTCCTTTCATCTGAGAAGTTTACCTGGTGACTAGTTAATCCCTGATTGGAGTTTGGCCTGTATCTACTTTATAGAGAGACTTAATGGGAACAGCTAAATGGGAGTGTAATATTTACTTGAGTGACAAGTAGCTTTTGTTCTCATTTTACTTCTTATACGTATATATATGTATACTTGCCTCGAAGATGGTTAGAAGGAAGAGACTATTTGAAGTATTGGGCAGGAGGTGTCAGAATTTTTTGCTACGTATCCTGGCCAGCCAGGATCCGTCATGTGATTTCAAATTTGATTGATACCTTAAAGATAATTCCAATTTACAGGTAAGAATGTGTAGTCTAAAAAGTCACATCTTTTCCCAGTAGATATGCTCTTACTGTCTGAGAGCAGGGCTTTTTTACCTTTGCTTATTCTGACTTCTTTTGGTGTGGTTTTATTTCAGTGGGAGGAGACATTTTATCAGGAAAACAAACAAACAACAACAACAGCTGTTGAAAGATGTACCAAATCTTTAAACCCCTGTACCCTCCTCCAAAAAGTGGATTAGTTTTCTGTAACATTTCTTGGTCTTTCACTCAGGGTATTTGCCATTAACTCCAACCATGATAGGCCGGAATTCAGTTTGCATTCTGGCAATATCGTGAATGATTTTCTGCTCTTATAGTCCTTGGTTTATTTCATCATAACTCATTCTAAACTGGGATTAGATTGGGTTTAATTACTTCATTTAGATATGTAGTAATGTAGATTATAGCAGGTGAGAAGCCATAGGGGAGGCATTGCTAATGTTTCGTAAGCTCTATGGAATAAATTGTGCAAACAACATGTGTAAGAAAAATTTTACTTTCATTGTTCTGAACAGTATTTAGTGGCTTGGAAAAAATAGTTAAACACAAAATGGATGTTAAAAATGTTTAATCTGAAGAAGCTGAGTATCTTTTTAAGTATAGTGTTAGTAAGTAACAAAAGTTACAAAATGTGTCAATTTGTTAAGAACTGTCCTGCAATCCATTACAGTACTTCTCTTGAGAGGATAGCTTGATCTTAGTACACTCAAAAATGTAACATTTAACCATGTGTCATGGTTTTGTAATTTTTGCTCTGGGTATTCCACATCATAACATCATGTGGAGCACAGAGAACTACTTCTTCCCAGAGTAGAACTTCCCAGAGTAGTTCTTCCCAGAGAAGAACTACTTCTTCCCAGAGAACCTCATGGTTAGAGAGGAAAAGTCATGGAAGTGACGCTCTCTCTCTCTCTCTCTCTCACTGCCTGGCAGTGGGTGTGGGTGTGCTTCCAAGCCGTGCACCTTCAATTTCAAAGTAGGCTTCTCGGTCTTCGGAAACCTCTCTCTCTCTCTTATTTTACCTGATTTATTAGCCTCAATTTCAATTAGGTTGTATTATATTGTGTTATCTTGCATTCCAATATCATAGTTAGTAAAATAAGTTTTCCTCCTTAGATTGTTGCTGCTGCTTAGTTTGTTTCCTTGAGCCCAGCTCCCATCTCCCTACCCCTTTTCCTTTTCCCTTCCCATTTTTGGGGCTGGGGGGCCCACGGGCCTACTGCCCCCTGTCACGGACATAGATTGATCTAGATAACTTTGTGACAATTATATGACAAGCTTTAATTGTAATTTAAATCTCTGTCAGGATTTGTTTGCAGCTTGCTTGACAAGTTGAATTAATCAGGTTGATTGTTGTCTTTTTTTTTTTAGACATTATTTGATAATCAAATCAATGCTTCAAAAAAGGAAGAATCAGAAAGTTCTAATAAAAATGACACTTCAAAGAAGATGTCTGTTGAGAGAGTTTATCAGAAAAAGACTCAGCTTGAACATATCCTCCTCCGTCCAGACACCTATATTGGATCAGTTGAACCTTTAACTCAGGTAAGTTTCATTAAGTTAATTGTCTTCATGCCTTTTGTAATTTTAATGAGGAAATTATTGTTACTACTACTAGAAATATTCATTCAAAATTAATAGGTTCATAGAATTGCTCAGGTTGGAAAAGACCTTAAAGATCATCGAGTCCAACCATGACCTAACCATACTACCCTAACTTTAACAACCCTCCACTAAATCATGTCCTTGAGCACCATGTCCAAATGGTTTTTAAACACATCCAGGGATGGTGACTCCCTGGGGAGTCTATTCCAGTGCTTAACAACCCTTTCAGTAGAGAAGTTTTTCCTGATATCCAACCTAAACTTACCCTGGAGCAACTTAAGGCCATTTCCCCTCGTCCTGTCACCTGCCATCAGTGAGAAGAGACCAGCCCTGCTCTCTCTGTAAGCGCCTTTCAGATACTGGAAGAGAACAATAAGGTCTCCCCTCAGCCTCCTCTTCCCAGACTAAACAGCCCCAGTTCCTTCAGTCACTACAAAATTATCATGCTAAAAACTATAATTAAGTTTGTCTGCATGTGTAAGAGCAATAGAACCGTTTGGGTTGAAAGGGACTTGGAAGATACCTAGTCCATTCACCCTCCCAAGGCCAGGGACATCTTTCAGTAGATCAGGCTGCTCAAAGCCTCATCCAGCACAACCACAAACACTTCCAGGGAGAAGACATCCACAACTTTTCTGGCCACCTTATTCCATTGTCTTGCCACCCTCGTAGTGAGGAATTTCTTCCTTATGTCCAATCCAAATCTACCCACTTTTAGTTTAAAGACATGGCCCCTTGTTCTGTAACTACATGCCCTTGTAAAAAGTTTCTCCCTGTAAGTACTGAAAGGCTGAAGTAAGGTCTCCCCAGAGGCTTTTTTTCTCTAGACAAAACTGTCCCAGTTCTCTCAGTTGTTGTTCATAGGAGAAATGCTCCAGCCCTCTGATTGTTGCTAGTATCCTTGGAAGAGGTCAAGAAATGACTTTTTAAAACAGTGCTTGTTTCACTTGATAAAAATATATGCTGAGAAAATGTTTTAAGTTCAGTTAAATCCTAAAAAGGAGATCTGAGCAGATCCAAAACAGTAGTAGCAGATTTTCCACCATTCTGTGAATGACAGTTGCCTAGATTGGCCACACAACGGTTGTCCCCTAATCAAACAGTTGTTTTTGTAAGAAATTTCAGCATGTGGAAAGGACAGAGGCAGAACTAGCTGGTCCAATTAAATCCACAGATGTATGCTGTTTATCTTCATGTATGTTGAATTACTTCCAACGTAGGAAATGCCATAGAAAATAATTTTATAGCTCTGGGAATCACCTGCTATTTTTTGTTCTTCATCCACTTCTAACCATTAGAACTGAGTAAAAATCTCTTCGAGAGATTTTTGGGCAGAACTCCTTCATTAAATTTGAGGGATTCTGATCCTGTGTTCACTTGATACAAAAAGCTTTCTCTCTGGTCTAGTCCATTTGCATCCACTAGAAAAATCTTTACAGTGTATGAAAAAGAATCAGAATTTCTGTCAGAGATTTTTTTTTTTGTTCTTTGGGTACAGTGCTAGATGTAGTATTATCAGCTTGCAGTCAGATATTTCAATAATATCATCTTGACCTTGAAAACTGATTTCACTTTGTTCAAGAAGTAAAGGAAAGGCTACAGCATCTGTTATTTTCAGAAAAGGCTGTGAAAGTATTCTTCAGTCCATCCAGCATCAAGTCTCACAAGAAAATACTACAAGCACTGTTTGCACGATTATAAGCTTTCCAAATATGTTTGTCCTTGTATATATATATATATATGAGCAGTTTAAATTCTTTGGAGTTTTCTGTCTGATTGCAGCAGGATATACACAAAAGACATATACCTATTCCTTTTGAATTAATCTTTCAGAACTTGAGTTAGATGTCATCATGTAAACGTTGGGTAGTTCAGTGAAGAACTTAGCATAGGTTGGTTTTGATAAAGAGAACTCTCTTTTGAAGATTTGAAGAACTGAAACTTGAATAGAGAAGGACAAATAGGAAAAGAATGAAACATATAAGCAGTTAATGCTCAATAAAAGTTTTTTTTTTCTCTTTTTTTTGGTATGTGAGGACAGTGTTGTTAAATAGGATGACAAAATAGTAAAGGGAAAATGGAAAAGAGGGTTGCAGAAAAGCTTAAGAGGGAGCCTGTTTTTAGTGAGATGGCCAAAACTGTCATGCTTCAAACTGATAATCTTGTAACTTCTTGAGCTGATTGCCAGCCTGACAGAAAGCTAATCCAGCAGGAGGGAGATTTTTTTTTTGTGGTTTTATGAGCTGAATTTGACTCCTCAGTCAAGGACTAAGCAGCAGGACCATGCAAAGAGAAGCTTAGAACCAAGTAGCAGAAAGTAGATGGTGAGGACAGTAGGAAAAGTAGAAAGAGACTACCTGTTACAAGAAGCTTCGCTTCTCGTTTGACTACAAACAAGGTAATGAAGGAGGAAAGAAGGATTGTTGGGAGAATTTTGATGGCAAGTTTCATAAGCTGTGACTGCTAATATTTCTAAATGAAAGGATTTGAACATGGAAACAATATATGTTTAGGTCACCAGAGGAACTCTGAATACTTGGTGGCTAGTGAATGGTGGTAAGCACACAGATGTATTTTTGGTGCAACCCTTAATTTTACTGATACGATTCTGTTTGGATAGAATCATTTCCTGTGTTTGTGAGATATGCTTCCTCCCATTGTCCATGGTTGAGAGAAGCAAGCCCTGAAAAACCATCCTTGACTGCTCAATTGTATGTTATATGATATATTTAAAAATGAAACAAAACAAAAACCATTTACATTTCCAACAAATGAAGTACCCTTTACGAGGTACCTTCCTTGAATGTCTCTTTTGGGAAAGCTTGAATGTGTATTTCTTAAAAGCAATTATCAAAAGTGAAAGCCCGAGAGTGTACATTGGAGAGTTTGTTTTATTTGCTACCTTCTCCTAGTGTCTGATTCTGAAAGTCCCTCATACTACTGTCTGAATAATAAACTGTTGGACCAGTACAGCAATCGCAATAACTGTCTCTGCTTATTCTCCATTTAATTGCTTGTGTTTGCATTGCTACATATAGACTGCAGCAAGTGTTTGTGTGGCATATAGGTGAATTAGATAATGTATTTCAATTTTTAAAAGCATTTGGAATAGTGCATCTAGTAAGTAAATCTCAATCCTTACATTACCATTTAGATTACACCTATCAACTCCCTTTGAAAAAGGAAGAATCGCAATAGCTGTATGGTACATGAAAATTATGAGGAAAATTAAAGGGCATGGAGCTGCTTTGTGAATAATTTTGGTTGTGTGAACTCAAAATAAAATGGCAGAATTACCATATAACCATTTTGTGTGAAAAATATGGCTGAAGACTAAATTCAATGGATAAAAAAGTGGAAATACATTTAATAAAGGAATTAAGAATAAAGCTAAATACTGTAGATGCAGGTATTATTTTGTTCAGGATAAATTATTACAGCTACAGTCAGAAATTTACAGCTGTTAGAGAACACACGGGTTTGTTACCAATGCCCATTTTATCATTAACTTCTACTGTTTCTTCAGTTAATGAATCCTAGAATCCACAGTTTTTGCATGTATATATGATAAACAGTTTTTCAGTGTTGGTATTTAGCATGTTTTTGTTGAGATCTACAGGATTTATTCTTTTTCTGCTTTGTTAATGTAAATGTTTCGATTACTGGGCTTTCAAGTGGAAATTTGATTTCATATAAAATTTTGAAAAGCACTCTAGATTTCTAGTTGATGATCACCATTTTCAAACTAAAATGTCATTGTTTTATTGGTTCTCCAAGTTTGTTAAAAGCTTGAATTGAATTATTCTAAGGCGCAACTTAGAATATGTTCAGAGAACAGAGATGTGAGTAAGAAAAAAGCTGTATCATGTTTGTGAATCGCAACTCTCAGAAAAATAAGACTGACATGTAAGCAACCTATGTGTCATGTAAATTGCGTATAAGATGGCAGTGCACATTATTTAGGCTTTTGTGTTACATGCAGTGGACCTTGTAGAGCTGTGTGCCTTAGGTTTATCCTTTCTGTTTCTAGTTTTAGTCAAGAATTCTTTCTCTATGTTGTAATGTTCTGATCTAGTTGCCAAATGGCAAGGTTCTGAGAAGAGGAAATACTGTCCCTTTAACTTAAAGGGGAATGCAAGAATGTGAATGTGTCTGTAACTGAGTCGAAGCATCACTTACAACAATAAGATGTTGTAGAAAGAATTACAACTCCTGGTATATATTAATAGAAGCATTCACTGGGCTTTTTTTCAGCTTCCTCTGAAGTCTGACTTTATTACTTTTGTATCAGCTAAAAGTATAGCACAGTGATGGAGTTAAAAAATACTGATTTTATTTGCTGTAATGTTAAGTTTGAATATTTTTGCTTTGAGACCAGAACAGCATATATTTATGTCTTTATTTTTTTTACATGTAGTTAATGTGGGTTTATGATGAAGATGTCGGAATGAATTGCAGAGAGGTTACCTTTGTCCCTGGCTTATACAAGATCTTTGATGAAATCCTTGGTATGTATAACAGTGTTTTAGCATTATAAAGTACACAGTATTCTGAGAACTCTCAAAGCATTTTAATTTGTATCTAGGTTTAAATCACAGACTTAAGAGTTCCACTAAAATGCAGTGTGTGGAAGTTTTAGTGCATGCCAGCGCAGTAGAACAGTTTAGAATAGGGAAAGTGTTTTCAGATGAACCTGCAAAAAAAGTATTACTGTTGGTAAGTAAATGTCCAAACTAGGTCATTCTTTGTGATCAGTATCGTCACAAGATATTTTAATCTACGAGGTTGTTCAGGTTTATGGTTTTGGGTAACATATGAAAGAAGACTGTTTTTCTGGAAGACAACTGAAAGTTTTCAAAGTTATCATCTCATCAATCAGCTTATGATATTCTCTTTGTGGTGAATACACATTGAAGCCTGACCAGCGGTAGAGTAATGCTATGTCTGAACAGTGTGCTGTCTGCTGAACTGAGATTTTAGGTTAATTAACTTTATTCCTTTGACTAATGAGTTTTTACAAAGTTAAGTGTACGGATTGGCAGGCAAACATCATGAACTTAGAAGCTATTGAAGTCAGTGGAAATTTTATCATGGCCTTCATAGTGTTCAGAACATATGCACATCTCTAAAACTGTGGTTTACACTATTGCTGTTTTCAAGACAGTATCTTGGAAAAGAAGGATTTTGGTTGGTTGTTTTTTCACTCATTCCCTAATGTGAGAAATATGAGACTGAAGACTTACATCACTTATTTTTCTGCCCCATAAATGGAATTTGCAGGCTTTTCACAGTGTCATGTTGTCCCATTCAAAAGGAAAATTGCTATCAAGTCATTATTGTAGTACTGTACGGTTTATTGCTTCTTTATGTGTGCTGTTCAGAATACGGTTTGAGATCTAGGGTCAGTGTAATAACATGGTGAAAATTGGACTGTAGCTGTGCATGCTTTTAAATAAAATGCTTGTAATGTTTTTAGGAAATCATTCAAAATATCTGATCATATATAGAAATCCTTACAGCCTATTAAGATACTTAATGTTTACTAGATTCCTCTTCATATCCCTTGCTGTTAGAGGGTTTTATTTTGGTCTGTTTTGTGAGTGATAAGTCAAATGTTGAATATGATTTTAATGTTTTCTAATTTCTGTTGTTTTTAGTCAGCATACATTGGAGTACAATTTAGTTAAATTGTAATCAAACATTAACATCCATTTATCCTTTTGGCCCTATATTGTGTAAAAGGAGAGCGGTTACAAGTCTCACAAAAACTTTAGAGAAAACTTTCTGGTATCAAAACACTTCTTAATGGATGTGACTTCATTGGGATTGGATTTTACTGTTAAGATGGTGCATCTGATCATACATACCATTTCCTAGGCTTTTTAATGTATGTGGCATAATATGTGTGATAAATATCACACGTATATATAAATATATAAATATAAGTAAGTGCAGCAAAAGATGAATGAAAAGCTCAGTATGTTAAGAATAGTAGAAGAACAAGCTCACAAAATACTTCTTTATTTCTGTGGTAGTTTAAGTGCTACAAATAGAATTAGTAATTAAGAAAAAAAAAGAGAAGAAAAATACCTTCTTGTAGATACTTGTTCTTATTTCCTGATACCAGTAGATAGAAAGTATATAAAAAGTTACCTGATTAAGAAATATCTGGACCCTTGTAACTTCTGGTGGAATTTGTATATTTTACAAATCGAACAATCAATTATTCTTACTAGAAAGTGTTGATTTGTTACTTCTTTTCATAGTAAATGCCGCTGACAATAAGCAGAGGGACAAGAATATGACCTGTATTAAAATATCCATTGATCCGTAAGTAAAAGCATGCTGTCATTTACTTTCCCTGCCTGGGCTACTGTAGTTTTGACATATACAAATGATTTTCCCAAATGAAAATAGATTTTTTTTTTTAAACAAAAATAATCTTTTAGGAATTATTTCCACTAGCTTCATATTTTAAGATTGAAAGGTTTTTAAGATTAAGAGTGGTTAGCAGTAATTGCTACCATTATAAGTTTATAGTAATTTGCTTTCCAAAACCACAAACCTACTGTTTGATTGAATGAGACTTAGAAGATTATGAAATCCATGATTATATGAAAGCTTGCCAGTACATAACTGTAACTAACAAGGTTACATATAAATCATAAGTGCCTACCTCAAGATTCTCTAACATAACATTGTACCTCCTGAATTTGTATGTTAACTCCATTAGCACAAGGTTAAGGTTGTATTTATGTTAGCTGCATCTCACTGAAACTGCAGATTGCAAATATGTCATTACCACTGTTTTTCTTAATTTAATACTTGAAATGAAGAGATACTTCCTAATTAGAGTCAGTTAACTGCTTGGTGATTGGATTCCCTTGGTGTACCTTTTCATTTACTTTTAAATGAATAATTAATATTTTGGAGACCTAATTTCCACACATAATCTGTGGGATAAATACGCTGAGAAGTCATTGTTGTTCACGTTTTCAGTGCAGTGTCAGTTTCTGTAGACCAAATTGCTTTTGTCATGAAGTATTAGGGAAATGTTAGTGATATACTTGTGATCTATCATGATTTTGAACTCTCTGATATAGTAATGCAAGAACACTCAAGTGTTAACAATGCCAGATTTTGAGAAATTTTGGTATTGATGCATATAATAAATGACAATTTTTATCATTAGTGAAAAACAAGTTTTAAATAGAAGATACCTTGGTTTTCTGAGTGGGCTTCTATGACAGCTGTAAAGCTATATCTCTAACTTAAGTGTAATTCTGTCCCAAAACCTTGGGATTCTGTTGGTGATCATACTGATAGTGAATAGTGTTCAAAGAAATTTGGGGGGATTATTTTAGTGATATAAAGTACTGTCATGTGTGGACAGTGATGCTTCTCCTTAGACATATACTAGGCACAAAGAACTGTTTATTATAACTAAAATTGTTAAAATTGTGAATAGAGATAATAAGAATATGATGTTTTATTGTAGCTTATGTAGTTATTGAAACATGTAAGATGTTTGCAAGGGGTCTTTTTTTAGGATTATGTTCACTGGCTTAACGTCTTTCTTTACTATTTTGTAGGGAATCAAACATTATCAGCATATGGAATAATGGAAAGGGTATACCAGTTGTGGAACACAAAGTAGAAAAAGTGTATGTTCCTGCTTTAATCTTTGGGCAGCTGTTAACATCTAGCAACTACGACGATGATGAGAAAAAAGTTACAGGCAAGACTATTTAACTTACTTTGTTTTATTCAGTGAAACAAGTTTGTTCATCAATGTGCTTTCACCTTTTACCTTTTCTACTCTTTTTCATAGTGGATGATCACTTAGTCATCATTACCAGAGTTCCTCGTTAGAATAAAGTTGATGTGTATTTTTTTTTTAATAACAGTGTTTACATAAAAACTTACATTTGCATATTTACTGTTGATAATCATGACTCAATTAAAAAAAATCTATTTCAGTTATGTCATCACAAGCATTAAAACGTTTATGCTGTTGAAATGACGGAAAGAATAACTTCAATAAATTAGCAAATGATTTATTATACCAATTATGAAGTAACCGTAATTTAGATCACAAATGAGAGTTCTGCTTTATCCTACCTAAAGGTAGGATATCTTAGCCCATATTGTGGTGGCTTGAGAAATTTCTTTTCAGAAAGTGTACAGAAATGAGTTGATTTTATTTGAAGATTAATATAGTGTGTTAGAAATTCTTCTGAATTTCCAGGGAAATAAAGCATGATTTCAGTCAATTAATGGGGTTTGACTGTGAATTGTTGCAAGGAAGAGGTGACCTAACTTCTTTACCTCCGAACTTCCGTTCCCCTTGCTTCACTTCTGTCAGAGCTAGCGAGTGTGTGGTTGTGGAATGAGTTGTCTCTGTATGTGTATTAGTTTTCAGGTGTCTTGAGATGTTGAGGTTACTTGCCTTTCAGCAGGCAACTTCTAGATCAACATAAGGGAAGAACAAAGGGCTCCCTCTTGAGGCAGAAGCAGTTCTACCAGATTGTAGGTGATGTGAAACTGTAACTCTGGCAACCTTTGATAGCTGTTGACTTATGGCCCAATTTTTATCTTCCGTAGGATCATTTGACTTCATTCACATACTCTCTGTGTATCATAAAGAAAGTTCTGCTATAGAAACGTACTGTGCTTTATTTTTTCAGGTGGTCGTAATGGCTATGGCGCAAAACTTTGTAACATATTTAGTACAAAGTTTACAGTTGAAACTGCTTGCAAGGAATACAAACACAGCTTTAAGCAGGTACAGAAGTAGTCTCATTTTTTTCCCTCTTTTCTGTAGTTATTGCATTCAAATTCAGCACTTTTTCTATATTTCGTAAAGTGAACCATAAACATTGAAAGGTAAAGGGCATGTAGGTGATGCAGGCCAGATTAGTTCAGTCAATTAAATTGGTATTTTTGCATACTAGGATTTAGGACAGTATTTTGTTTGCTTTTGTGGGGTAGGGTTTGGGGTTTTTTTTGGTTGTTTTGTTTTCTGTAAGTACTGTTTTTGTTGGATGTATTAGGTGACTAAAAATGAAAAAAATCTGCTGTTAAAACTGAGAATTATCCACATGCAGGTGAAAAAGAATGTGTAATTGAAACATCTTTTAGTTATTGTATGATTTGTCAGAAAAGAATTCTACTTAGTTGTATAAACATTAAAACAATCATTTTATATAGTGTCACAAAAAAGAATTTTTAATGTATAGGCTGTGAATTACATCAGCATGGCTGTACTTGAGCATAAAAATACTCCACATGAACGTATTGCTCATAATTAAAATTGTCAGCATGAGATCCAAGGATTGCCTTTAACCTGATTTACTGTATCTAGTTTTGAGCTGGCTACCTTTGTAAATGTTTGAAGAAGTTTGGGCAGTTACTGAAGTTCCTCAGCTTTGGAATCTTTCACAGTTAATGGCTTCTTTCTCTTTTTCCCAGGACAATTTCTAGTTGTGCTGTCATGTTACTGACAAAAACCAATACATTTTAATGCTTTATCTGTCTCTTTAAAAATGTAATATTTTATACTATCTGCTTAAACGCAGTTTGATAAAAAGCACAGCCACAAAATTGCTGTGTCAGCAACCAGTGAGTCTTCTTGTGGGGACTAGTAAGCCTCTCTACAGAAGCGTGTAGTGGATGGCAATAAAGACCATGTAGCTAATTCACTTGTTCTTTGGTTAGTTTTGTGGTGGGCTGTATTTACATTTAAATCGTGTCTGTCAATGTAAATGATCCCTGTGTATTTACAGAAACCACAAATCGGCTGTCACCAATACTTCTGCAAATCTCGGTAAAGAAATTAATTTTATGCATAATGTTTTACCGGGGGAAACTTCTAAAAGGCACCTGTGAAATTCTAGTTGTGTATAGCTATTGCTGCCCTAGCATAGCTGGAAAACAAAGGAGGAGGTTAACATATTTAAACTAATGTCTAAAATGTTTTGTTTCCAAAGACTTGGATGAACAATATGATGAAGACTTCTGAACCCAAGATTAAGCATTTTGAAGGTGATGACTACACATGCATTACATTCCAACCAGACTTATCTAAATTTAAAATGGAAAAACTTGACAAGGACATCGTGTCCCTCATGACAAGAAGAGCATATGATTTGGCTGGGTCATGCAAAGGAGTCAAAGTTATGTTGAATGGGAAGAAGTTACCTGTAAGAGCCTCTTTCAGATTATTTTAAGTAAACTTAGCATTTAATGTGAATAATAGTAATTGTTATCTGTATTGCTCACAGGTAAATGGATTTCGTAGTTACGTAGATCTTTACGTAAAGGACAAGCTGGATGAAACTGGAGTTGCACTCAAAGTTATTCATGAAGTCGTGAATGAACGATGGGATGTGTGCCTAACTTTAAGTGAAAAAGGATTTCAACAAATCAGCTTTGTAAATAGTATAGCTACCACAAAGGTGAGTAGCTGTAGTTACCTTAAGTAACAAAAATGATAATGATAAGAATATGTGCCTAGTCAGCAGTATTTCTGAATATGCACTAGTTCTTAAAATACTAGTAATCATTATCATACTGATGTCTTACATGTGTTCACACATGTTACTGATTAATGGTAAATTGAATGAAACTGACTATTGTTTAGTCAAAATACTTTATTCCTTCCTTTTTAACACATAGTAGTGAAATAATTCTGAAATTAAGGCTAATAAAGAATAAGTACAAAGCACTTTGAAGCTGGTAACAAGTTTTGTAGAGAAAAAAAAAAGGCTTTTGATAGTCATGAAAGATGTCTTCCCATTTATTTCTTTATGATGTATAAAACTGGCCTGAAATGTTGAGATTAATTTTGTTTCATCTTTGTTTCTACATAAAGCATCTATGTGTTCTCTGTTCTTATTAGCGACTACATAAGTAGCACATCTTCAGTTATGACAAGCAAGGAATGTGCTCAACATACTGAACTACAGTCTTTGTGCTTCTCGGGTATTGGGGTGGTCAGGCATCGAGACAATCATCTGAAATCAATTAGCGTAACTCATTCATGCCAGTGTATCGTGGCTCAAGTTAAGATATCTGGGATTCACCAAGGTGAAAGAAAGTCTTTGCTAATTTTTACTGTTCACTATTTACACCAGATGAGTGACTGACCTATAAAGAGTCAAGTAATTCTATTGATTTGTGAGAATGTTTTTAGAGAATATTAACCATGAGTTTCCCAGGAAGATCAGAACGACAGGAATTTGTATTCAGACACTTAATAATCACTTCTTGCACAGATCTCCTCTGACAGAGTCAAACAAGAAAATTCTAACGCTAGCACAAGTGTTTCATAAGCCCTACTGGTTGCAATAAATAGCATCCTGAGTCTAGGCAGATGTCCAGAAATATTAGTGTTTATTTTGGTGGTAGATTCTGTGTTGTCAGTGTTTAGGTGGTATATAATTTTTACTATATAATTTTCTTCACTGTCATTTTCAGTGTAGATGAACTAATGTTCAGTGCAAAACGTAGTACATTGTTTCAGTGAAGAATACTTATTTTTAAATGTACATTTTAATTAAATGCTCATCTGATACTACTCAAAACGTGATAGTGAACGTACCTGGTAATTAAAAGGTTAAAGCTTAGTTACAATTCAGGCCTGTTTATGCAACATAAAGAAGAAAAATAGCATGATCTTAATGATGTATATCATACCTTTATGAAGATGCTGGCTATGTGGAGAAAGATTAAGAACATATATTGGGAAAAATGAATACTTACTGCCTCCAAAGTAAATATATTGCATACGTGTACTCAAGGGATAATGAATGTGACTCCTTTGGATCAATTTTCATCCGTCATGCAGTTACACATGCACATTATAACCATTTGTTAAGAAAATTCATAGAAAAAGTACTGTGTATTCTTCAAAGGTAAGTGTTGTAATTTCTAGTTTTTCCCGCTCTCCCGATCCATGCCTTATGTGTGTCACTGGATGTGGATTGTTCGGGCCGGTGAACCACCTCACCAGCAATTGATGTGCATCTACCCACTGATGAGACATAATGGCTAGTAACTAACTGCGTCAACTACCTGTTCCCTTATCTGCTAACAGGTGAGGAGCTCATTTCAGCTGTTTTTTGGTTATTTATCACTGTTTGCTGAAAGCTTTTCATTTCTGTTTCTGGATAAATTTCACCCAGTGGTAACTTCCCTTCAACCTTTTTTTAAAAAAAACTTGCTTTAAATTCCAAACAAGTTTTTTAGGCTGACAGGGTTGGTTTTTTTTGAGGGGTGGGTAGAAAGTCAGGCAGTATGGTGAGGCACAACTCCATTGTTTTGTTATTGTAAATTTGTTACCTTGATCAGGTCCCTGCCTATTCACAATTTTGCCACAGAATTTGACTTCAGACTCTGAGGCTTGAAAGAATGCTTGAAGCTATTCTGGTTTTGCAGATAACCTTTTAGTGAGACTTGTGCTTAAACTAATTAAACCCTGTCTTCCCAAGTTCTCAGTTTCAAATTCTAACTTGAGCAGAAATTGTAGTAAAGCTTCAGTTATCTTCTTACCAATCTAATGATATTTTTAATATGACAGCACCATAGATTGTAATACTAGTTATCACGTTAGTGGAAAAAATTCAGCTGATATGGATGCAGTGCCAGATACTGGATGCAGGTAGCAGCCCAACCTATTAAAATTCGCTGGAGTTCAGAAAGAAATTCAGGACTGTAACAGAGCTTGCCATACAAATTTTTATACATAATGTAAAAAAAAAAAAAAAAAAAAAAAAAAAAAAAAAAAAAAAAAAGATAGAGTGCAAAATAAAATAGGGTTTACTTGTGTAACTGATTCAGTAAGAACTTCAAATTTATTAGCTTCTGAATTTGTTGTATGAACAGTTTATCTGTTTATACAGTTTAACTATAGCTTACCTCGGAATTAATTGAGGCAGCTGATGACAGTATCAGTAGGATGCATACAAGAAACAGATTATGTTTCACTTTCAAGATTTTAGTTGCTTTCATCTTAGATTTTTAAAACAGATTCCACTGTAATGGCTGCCTTCTGGGGAAAAAAAAAGATTTTGTAGTTACGGTTCTCTTTTTTATAGTACATAGCCATAAGAATTATTAGCAGCCCTTTAGTTTTAGAGGCTATTTTTCTGTCTTGTAGTAAAATTTACTGACAGTTGGGGCAGTTATAGGCTGTTATGCTTCTATAGTGGGTAAATGTGACACCTACTGGTGAAATCGTTGAAAGGTTCCCAGCTTTGAGCTCTGAACATCCCTCACTCAATGCTGCACACTAAGAATGGATACAGGAATGGGGAACTAATAAAAACTAATATCTTCTAAGAACAAGAATTACTGGTAAGTAACCAGTTTTTGATATGTCAGCTGTTAGATTTTCCAAAATATTTGAAGTGCTAAAAGTAGGCTTTTCTAATCCACTTCTACATGCAGTGTTTCACAGAAATAAGATATATTAACGTAAGCATAAGTTTTTAGCAGTGTGATAAGCAAAATCATTGTATTTAAAATCACCATTCAAGTGTGGAATGTTTTTGAAATCCATCTTATGGTATATTTCTGTGGTAGCTGAAACTCTGTCATCCACATATGAATAAAAGCCTGTTTTTTGTTTTGTTTTGCTTTGTTTTCCCAAAGAAATGTTGTGAAATGATATCGACAATCAAAAAAATATTCGTATGTGTGCTGCTTTCTAAGGTGGTTTGTGTTGCTGTTTAATAGGCGGCTTTGAAAACTGATAGAAACTGTATATGGTTTCTTTGAAGTTGCAAGTACCAGTTTGTTCATGTTTAATAATATTAACCATCCTGAGCCATTTTTTTCCTCCTCTTTTTTACTGTCATCTTATTCTTCTATGTGAAGCTGAAAACACAACTCCTTTCTCTCCTGTCAGTCCAGCCACTTTGTCTTTATCAGTCTTTTCAAGTCACCTCCTGACTTGTAACATTCCAAATCATAGCTTTCATTTTTGGCTTCTTTGTTGTTTGTTCTTTTTTTTTTTTTTTTTTTTCCTTCTGCCTGATGCTTTTTCTTTTTCTTTTCTTTTTTTTTTCCATTTCTTATTTCTTACTGCTTTATACTTCCTCATTGCCAGTGGAAAGCTTTCTTCTTCCTTGGTTCTTTTTTAGAAACAGCTTTAAAGGTTGGAGATATTTTTTTGTTATCTCAGAATCAGTGTCTCCATAGATGTGGTTCCATTTTTCACCATAATGCAGATTAGTCTAAACAAGAGCCTTTCGTTATTCTGCATTTTGTAAGGCAGTAGTCAATGCTACGCAAAGGTGGTCTTCTGAGTAAATTAGTGGGCATTGAGCTGTATTATTAATGAGAGTTTTAAAACAGTGGTCTTGCAGAATACAAAGAAAAGCAAAAGAAAATCTAATCTAAGCAAGATTGAAGCCATACTTCTTCATTCCCCTTTCTATTGTTTATTTCAGTGCAAGATTTTTCAGCCTTTCCAGTGGTTTACAATGTTTCTTGTAATATGGAAAGCTTTCCTTCAAGGAAATTATATGATCACACTAACTTCTGTTCACTTGAAAGGATTCGAGATCCTGTCCTCAGTCAAACTTCCCTGAGAAAAGTTCCCTCCTGCTGATATTGTTTTCTCCCTTGAGATTCTATTCAAATTCACAGTCTTACAATCTACTTACAGCCATTTCTGTTCATCTGCTTTAGATCTCCTGCTAGTCTTGCTGAACAGTGGCATAAGATTATTTTGTCCCTCTGTTGCGAATTTCAGATCATTCAAAAAACCCAGTTTCTCTGAACTGTCAGCAGTCAGTCTGGTTCAATTAAATCACCGTATATGCTGGTTCTGAAAGAGGTTTTAAAACTTGGCTGAGAGCTCTGATCTTCTTGTATACCTCCTCTTTTTTTTTTTTTTTTTTTTTTTTTTTTTTTAGCAAGAGGTGAAAGAAAGTAAGTACCAATAAGATTTTTTTACTCTCCAAATAGTTTCTGAAAATATTTATCTCCTCTTAAAATACCAAGAGAAAATCCCAAATATATTTATTGCACTTGGAAGAAGAGAAGCTAACCTGATGACAACAAAATACATTCCCAACCCATCTCTGTTGGGTGTTTTTTTTCCCTAAAACTTGTATTCCATTTCTGAAGACTATTATCTTAAAATCAAACAAACAAACAAACAAAAAAAACCCATAACAACAAACGAACTGAGACTGTAGCCTTATCAGCAGCTGAACTAATCTAAAAGTATACTGTCACTGCAAGAGAACGCATCATCTTCTTTTGTTCTCTGTTCTCTTTGTACACATGCTGTAGCTGGATTAGGTTTTCCTAACATTGAGTTGAATTGATTTATGCTAGAATGTGGTAGCTGACAAAAACTGGGGTGATGGGGTGATTGTTTTCTCTGTTTTGTCACTATCGGTGTCATATCCTGAGAGAAAACAGTAGCTGCAAATGGCAGCTTCATGTTTTTTTGTTGTTGTTGTTGTTTGTTTGCTTGTTTTGTATTCTTTTTATTGTTGTAGTTTTGTTATCATTGTTGTTTTCAGCTTTCAAGCTTTCAGATACCTAGGGCTCTAGGACTGTTCATATGTTCGATGTTTTTCAAAAGAAAGCCTGCTTTCTTTACGTGTAAAGGGAACTTATGCTACCTTGGGTTTGTAAATATTTTAATATATTTATCACCATTGGTTTATAACAATCAGTGTTCTATAGATTAAAGACTGCAGGATACATATCTTCAAATACTACTTGTTTTTCCTGTTCTGGAATGTTTTGTTTATGGGATTTATCCCATCATGGGATTTAACCTCATTTAATACAATTACTTTTTCTTAGCCTATGGTGTGAATCCTTTTAAGGTGCATTGGCCGCACATACTAGGATTTTCTGTGTGCATTTATTAATGTCAGATCATATTACTCAATAATTATGCTGTTCCATTTTCTTTATACTAAAAAAAAAAGTATTTCTAGATCTTGTGGAATACAGATTAGCTTTGTTCATTTAGGTAGTGGACAGTTTTCTTGTGATTATTTCTTTAGTTGATAAAATTTTCTGTCTTTACTAGTCAAGGCTTTACTCAAGGATTCCTGTAAATGAAGTTTTTAAAAAGTTGAGGTGACTTTTGGGAAGGAATAGAAATGGGTGCTCTATATCTGAGAGTGAGCTTCTGAACTTTTTTTATGAATCAAGCCCTTACAGCATAGGAGAGTTTAATTTGCTGGAAGAATGTGTAACATTTTCCATTGAAAGTTATTTATGTGTCTGTCAGAAAGATTCCCATGGACAGCCATGTGATGTTGCAGGTATCATCTCAGTGTTACAGTCATCTTCAGATCTACCATGCACACTCCTAAGGTTGTATATCCAGTTATAAGGTGTAAGCAGCCCAACACAGTACAGTGAAGAAAAGTGTACTGCTGCTTCTGTTCCGTGTCACATCCATCCTCCTCACTGTAATGAAGACTGAATGGCATAAAAGAGAAATTTAAAAGCAAAATTTCCTTCATTATCTAACAAAGTGCATTGATTTCTAGCCTTAAAAGTAAAGGAATTTTGTTAATAAGCTTACAGTCTGTTTGGAAATTCAGTGTGTCTTCTTTTTTCTTTCCTCATTAAGGGTGGTAGACATGTTGATTACGTGGTGGATCAGGTTGTGGGCAAACTGATTGAAGTGGTAAAAAAGAAGAACAAAGCCGGAGTTTCAGTGAAACCATTTCAGGCAAGTAACTTTGTACAAAAATGTTATGTGTGTGAACATGTTGGTAAAGATGAAGATGGTAATTTTGTTAAATGAACTGGTTTCTATGTTTTCAACAGGTGAAGAATCATATATGGGTTTTTGTTAATTGCTTGATTGAAAACCCATCTTTTGATTCCCAGACAAAGGAAAACATGACATTGCAGCCTAAAAGTTTTGGGTCCAAGTGCCAGCTATCTGAGAAGTTTTTTAAAGCAGTAAGTAAAGCTTCTTCTTCTTCTTCTTTTTTTTTTTTCAGTGAAGCAAGAATTGAGACATACTGGATCTTCTTCTACACTATATGATAGCATACACGTATCCTATGTAGCAGAAGATTAATTGGTATATTCTGGTACTCCAGTGATATTAGCATACTACAAAAATAGGATGGAGGAACTTTTGTTTATTCTCTGGACTTTATAATGGAAGCAGTGACTGTATATTGATTGTTGCCCCGGGTTTAAAAGTGAGTTTCAACTGAAGGGCTAATTTTTTACAGATTCCAATATTTATTTTGGTAAAATGAATTTGAGTATTTTAGTAAGGAGAATGATGTTCCTGCTAGTACTCTTGACGTTTGAACTTAACCCATTGTTTTGTATTCTTCTAATTGTTTGTTACTAGTGACATTCTTACAGAACTTACAGGAAAAATAAGTCTTTCATTTATTCTCCAGATTTTGATATATATGTTGTATTTCTATCAGTGTGTTTAGTTTACAGTGTTTCTGGTATTCCTGGACATTTGAACATTGAACTCCAGAGGTATTAAATGCGCAGAAGAATCTCTAACTGATGAGTTTTGTGTTGTGGTGGATAGTGAAAAGCCAAAGCTCATATTGTTTTGCTCCTTTTCTTTTGATGTGAAATCAACTTAAAGCAGTTGTTTTTTTAGACAACGTGCTACATTCTCTCTTTGCTGCAGGTACATTTCCTAAAGTGTAATCAGTTTCTTAAGTGGTTGTGTTAATAATCGGCGAAGAGCCATATTCTTAAATGCTTTTGCATCTTCCAACCATTTTCAGAATTTTCAAAGAAACCTTAAATAGCCATATTACATATTATAAGGTAACTTTGTGCTGCAAAATCCAGGAAGCAGAAGCTTAGTACCTATAGCATTTCAGCACATCAACCACACAGCATAGGACAGCTTCTTATTAGGTCTTGGTGAGATTTTCTTCCTTCCTTACCATCAGTTATACAAGGGCGAAAAAAGAAGCTGAGAGAGTGTTGTGCTTTGAATTTGTGTGATTGATGTGCTAGACAGTAAGGTGAATGTTAATTCTTTGGCATTTTATATGTTGCAATTTTTAAAATGTAAAGGATCAGCTTAAAATTGAGAGATAAGAATCTACCATGTGAAGTTTACTTTTCTCATCCGCAGTTCTGTTGCTTATAGGCCTCTAACTGTGGTATCATAGAGAGTATTTTGAATTGGGTCAAATTTAAGGCACAGACTCAGCTGAACAAAAAATGCTCATCTGTGAAACACAGTAAAATCAAAGGCATTCCAAAACTGGATGATGCTAATGATGCAGGTAAGAACACTTATTTTTACCATCTTTTGTTTTTCACAGATTTTTTCACAGACATCATTGTTTTAAACCTGTCTTTATTTCTTATATGTATGTATATTTTCTAATAAAAAATCTTCATAGTTCTTAAACTAGTTTTCTAAACCTCCTAGTGCTAGAATTAAAGCATGATTATGAGTTTTATATTAGGAATGCCATCTTTTTTTCATTAGACAATTAGCGTAGGGGAACAAAAATAGCAACCTAGTTACTAGAGCGTGAATTTTCAAGTTGTGGTTTCTAAAACAAAAGCAACAGGCACCAAAAACTTGGATACCTTTTACTCAGATATTTCTCTCTTGCTTAGTTGTTCTTAGCTGAGGAGCAGGAACTTTGCATCTCTTAGGGAGTCTTAACCAGGTATTGGTTTATTGAAGATCTAGAACATATTAAATTTCTCATAGTGAAGGCATTTCACATTCAGAAGTGATCACACAAGACAGGGAGATGTTCAGTTTCTAAATAAGGTGTGTTGTCATACTCATGCTTGGCACGACTCTCTGAAACACTGCATATACTGGCAGAAGAGTTTTAAACCAGAGGATTGTCGTGCTAGAATTAGTAAAAAGTTCTTCAGTCCTCTCCTTTTAAAGATAGAAGATACCCTATGGGTCACTTGTTTGAAAATCTATAGGAAGTTTTTATTTTGTAAAAGATCTAAGCTCCTTAAAAAGCTGCTGTTGTTGAGAAAGGAAAGGTGGAGGATGTTACTGAGCACTGATTCCTTCAGTGTGACTGAGAATGTGTCAGTTGCTCTGCACTTAAGAACTTATCGCAGTGAAATGTATTGACTGCACCTGACTGAAAGCTTAATTTTTCTCTGAAGTTCTGTTATTTTTTTAGATATGTGTCCAGAAAAATACCAGAAAGAACACATTGTACTTTCATGAAATTGATCACTTAATGTTCATGTAATTCCAGAACATGGTGCACCTGGATGATAATCACATTTGTTGTTTGCAATTCTTTTAGGGGAGAAAAGGCTGATATATATATATATATATATATATATTCTGTTTTGATTCCACTTTGTTGATGGCATCATAACTATATCTTTTGACAGAATGTGAATACATGTATAATTTAGATTAAATTAAGGCATATGTCTGATTTAGATGACCAAAGATCATGAATGTAAGTTCTGTATAATTGGAAGTGGTGAGTTGTTTTTTTTGCTATGTTTTAGAGGCTTAGAATTGCACTAACAATTAATATTTATTTCTGAGAATATGTAATAAGCTACAATGTTCTGAACTTGAGCTTTCCTGCCAAACTCTGAACTTGTTTTTATAGTTTCCTGGCTTTAGCTTCTGTAGAATACTATTAAAAAAAAAAAAAAAAAAGAAGAAAAAAGGTAGTTTGAAATTACCTCTGCAAACATAGTGTGAGGAAAGAGCAAATGCAGGAGGTGAAATAACTCCCACATATAACTCAGATATGCATAATATATGTATGTGTGTAATTTTCAGATAGTTTGTGAAATAGTAAAGGTACAGAAACAATAATTGTAATTGTCGTTGGTGGGTTTTTTTGTTATTGTAATTTTTTTTGTGTGTAGATTTGTTGGGACCACTACATAAGCCATTGCATTTCAATTTGCTCCTTGTCGCAGAGTGATCTTTAGTGTGTTGCTAAGGACTGAGGTACTCCTTCCTGTAGTATAATTTTAGTAGTATCGCAAGTCATCCTTAAAATAGAAAATAATTTAAATTAAATTATCTAACATGCAGTTTAGGAATAATATTCATGACTGGCTCAATTGTATTCCTAACATCTGAATTGAAACACTAAGGTTTCTGTTTTTCTGCTTTGCTTCCACTCCTTCCTGAATTACAGGTGGCAAACATTCCTTGGACTGCACACTAATACTAACAGAAGGAGACTCTGCCAAATCTTTAGCTGTCTCTGGCTTAGGTGTTATTGGTCGAGACAGGTATGGAGTATTCCCACTCAGGGGTAAAATTCTCAATGTTCGAGAAGCTTCTCACAAGCAGGTAAGTAGTCTTGTCAATTCATTTTAGCTGATGAGTGGATATATTGTGATTATTATTTCTAAGATTACATTGTTGCATTTTCATTTTTATTTTGTAAAGGACCAATTACTTTGAAGCCTGTGATAAAATCCTGAGCTGGAATTATTCAGTGAATACTGAGATGATTACCTTTTTTTGCTATGACTAACACCTTACAGGAACATTTTAAAAAGTGATAATTATATTCTCTCAATTGACAAGTAATTTCATTGACTTCCAACATGAGGCAGTAGCACTATTAATCATTTGATTCTGTTGCCCTCCATATTTTTCTTAATTAAGAGTTTTGTTGCAAATCCCTAAAGAAATTATGGAAAGAAAAGGCAGCTTTGTGAGTTGACTTTTTGTTAATATCCACTTTTCCCTCTGCCTTTTGAACCCAAAGTGCTGGAATTGTGCAGGAGAAAGGTAGTGGTGTAGTCTCAGGGATGTGCATATACAGAAGAAATATTTGCATGTGTGAGGGGTGCAAGGGCTTAGGGATGAAGCAGTTATGATTTTGAGGGGTACAGCTATAAAGCCTGTATTAAAAAGATTGGGATGTTTCTGAATTTCTGCTTTTTGTATTAACCACAAAAGGTAACTTTTTTATGCAGATAATGGAAAATGCAGAAATCAACAACATCATCAAAATAGTTGGACTGCAATACAAGAAAAGCTATGAAGATCCAGAATCTCTAAAAAGTCTGAGATACGGAAAAATTATGATAATGACAGATCAGGTTAGTCTGAATTTCGCAGGTTTTAATATACAGAGCTTCTTAAAATGGGTTTTGCTGCAGTCTTGTAGGCTCCATTTTTGTGTGTTATAACCTGAGACCGTCTTATGACAATATGGACGTATTCAGAGGAAATCCCTAATGTATGAGATTTCTAATAGTTTATCTGTATGTTGTCTTTGTTACTCCAAATGAACAACAGAACTTTGCTGCACTGTAGCAGAGAAAGCAAACATAAATAATAAGTAATGCAATAATAAAAACATGTATCAACAAGAATGCTTTTGATCAATCAAAAATATGTTGAAAGTACTTACAAAATTGAACAGTAGATGAAGTTATAATGCTAGGTAGCCTGGGAGTGATAAGAATGAAGACAGTTATTTTTGTGTATTCTCATGAAGTGTGTGTCTATTGTTCTGGTTTGTAAAAGTCTAGTTATCCTATGCTTTAGATAACGACGAGTGCTTTATTTGTGTTTTTTGTTTCCATTTTGTTTTTATTTTGTTTTTTTTTTCCTTAAGTGGTCGAGCTATCAAACATTTTATTACTAATGAGAAGTGTGGGCCAGGCTTGTTATTTTTCCACAGATTCAGCTCTGGGCTGTCCAGGAGAGCTGTCTAGTTCTCAGATAAAACATGTCTTAGGCAAAGAACTCTGCGAGTCATAGCTGTGCATGTGGTTTGGAAGAGCTAATTGTTAGCTAAGGGACCATGCTGTTCATAAGTGTCTAGTTTATTCTAAGGTTTAGTTCAGAATCCAAATTAATCCTAATTATTCCCTTCTTTGTTTTCTGTCAGCAAATATTGTTTTGGTGTATCCTGGCAAGTGCGATCTGTTTATCCTTGCAACTAGAATTTTTCATTCACTGGCCCTCTTGTTTTGGTCTTGTGGTGGGTGTGGCTTTGTGGGATCTGACATTTTACAAGATCACTTCATATTTTCATGTCTGATTTAGGATCAGGATGGATCTCACATAAAAGGCTTGTTGATCAACTTTATTCATCACAATTGGCCATCACTGTTGAAACATGGTTTTCTTGAGGAATTCATCACTCCTATTGTAAAGGTATGGGTTTTGTTAGTGAAATTTTATTTTTTATATACAGCGCAACAGAAAAGTTGATTTGTGTTTTTTTTTGTTTTGTTTTGATTTCTTTTTTTTTAAAGGCAAGCAAAAATAAGCAAGAACTTTCATTCTATAGTATTCCTGAATTTGACGAGTGGAAGAAACATATGGAAAATCATAAAGCATGGAAGATAAAATATTACAAAGGTTTGTTTAAAAATAAATAAGTTAACCTCATGGATCTAAAAATACATAATAAATTAATGTTACAAAGCTTTATTTGTAGCTGTATTCATGACAGCATCTTCCGTAATTATATTATTTAAGGGATAAAATGTTAAAGCTTAAATATACAGTGGGTAAAATTTTAAAACTTAAATTCTTAAATTAAATTAATTAAATGAAAAAAGCGTGGAGTAACTGCTGCTTTTTATTGTACAGGTTTGGGTACCAGCACTGCTAAAGAAGCAAAAGAATACTTTGCTGACATGGAAAGACATCGAATCTTATTTCGATATGCTGGTCCTGAAGATGATGCTGCCATTACACTGGTGAGAACTTATAAAAGTAATTCTCTATGATATATTTTATTTTCTAGTGTTCGCTGAAAATGGCACACAAGGAATTCCTACCAGCTTTTCTTGCCATAACTAAAAAAAAAAATACCATTGCAAGAAAAAAAAAATTTGGAAGATATTTCAAATTTTGGAATGAGAGCCTTTATCCATGCTACAAAATTAATACTGCCTTCAATCATTTTCATGTGGTATGAAGATCAAGGAGCACTACATTCAAAGTTGCGTTAAGAGCCGGAACATGCAAAAGAGTGCTCTGAGAAAGGCAATAGAGGCAGTAGAGCTCAAACAAATGATGTCTCACAGCTGCTTAGGGACCTGATTTTTGTTTCTGAGTAAATAAGATCAGATGATGATTTATTCTTGATAAATAAAATATATATCAGTGTGGCATGTGTTTATTCACATATGTGTCCTGCACATTTGAATCTGAAATCTTTTAGGTAGTTGTTTTCAGATATCATAGACACAACAGACAGACTCAGTCAGTACACCAGGAAGTTGTGTTTCACAGAACTTGAGGAAAGACAAATGACAGGAGTGTCTGGAATTAAACCGTTTTCATCTTTCAAGTACTTTAATTCTCTGTTTTAGTTTTAGATGATATTAAAAAGAGAAAGGTGTAAGAAAGGAAATGAAAATTGGGAAAATACTTATATTCATAAATCATATATATATGTTTATATATATATAATGAAAGTTATATAAAAACATTTAACAATATATTATGGATCCAGTAAAATAGTGTGTTTTTACTAACAGAAAATGTGAGTAAATGGTAGATGCCTGCTCTGTTGAAGGAAAAAATCTGATGTATCAGATTTATTTTTTTATACCTGTCACTTCTCTCCATGATGCACTGACATATAATTCAAATGTGTAGTTATCTATTTCAGAAAAGTGTGTTCATCTAGATGGGAAGGAATCTGTATGTTTGCATACCCATTACAGAATCACAGAAATGTAGGGGTTGGAAGGGACCTCTGGATATCATCTAGTCTTAACCCTCTCCTAAAGCAGGTTCCCTACAGTGAATTGCAGAGGAAAGCACCCAGGTGGGGTTTTGGATGTCTCTACAGAAAGCGACCTCACAACGTCTGTGGGCAGCCTGTTCCAGTGCTCTGAAGCTCTCAAAGTTAAAGATTTTTTTTCCCCTCCTGTTGTGCAGAACTTTCTGTGTTCCAGTTTGTGTCCATTACCCCCTTGCTGGGCATCACTGAAAAGAGGCTGGCCATATCCACTTTGCAGCTGTCCTTTAGATGTTAATAAGCATTGCTAAGATCCCCTCTCAGTCTTCCCTTTTACAGTCTGAACAGTCCCAGATCTTTCAGCATTTCCTCATACTGGAGATGCTCCAGGCCCTTAATCATCTTTGTGGCCCTCCACTGAACTCTCTCTAGGACTTCCCTTAAACCTGTTCCTGAAGAGACTCTGAAAAACCTGAAACTCAGATTAAAAATCTGAGTTCTGCAAATGGACTTACACGTACACCAGAATTATCATTCAAGGGGTATTTCAAGGAAACATAGCAGGATTCGGTTGCAATTAAAGTCATGAAGATTGGAGTCACTTTTGATGCCAGTCTTAGCCTTAGAGGCAGATTCTGTTCCTACTCCGAATTCTTTGTAGTACCTTTGTTTTTATTACTTGCTTTCATTTTTCATCAGTACTATTTCCAAGTGCTTACACACAATTATAGAGGATCTAGTCTTCTGCTCTCTGTTCTACTTTTCATATTCTTCACTTTGTCTTCAGTCTGATCTTCAGAGGCTAGATATAACTGCACATGATATGCCAGGACTGTCTAATGTTGGCCTATTAATAGTGAATGGTCTATGTACAGAATGGTCTGTATTAGTTTAAACTACGTCTGAGGCCAAATAACCTGTTTAGACTGATACTTGTTGACTAAAACAATATCCTGTCAATTCTGTACGAAATTAATCATCTGTTACGTAGGGAAGAACTACTGACTACATCTAATGCTGTTAACAGAAGCTTCATTTGTACTTCCATCCATATTTTTGCTGCTGCAAGCTGTAATCCAAGCCTCAAGTTCACCTTTGAGTATATGGGGTTTAAGATTGTAGGCCCTACCAGGTCTCATGGCAAGAAAAATATGATTTCACATTCATTATATAGAATTATATAGATACATGGAAAGGACCCAGAAGAAAACTGTAGGATTTTAGCCATGTTTTTACAAAAGCTTAATCTGAAGCCTTCGGAGGTCTGTGTCTCACTCCAGTTATTGCAGGAGATGGTTCTATATATATATAAGTATATATATATATGTATGTACCCAGAGGGAGGTGAAGACAGCAAACAAAGCCAGTGTTTTCCAATTGATTTATTACAAGTTTTAAGCAACAAAGGGATGTGGGGAAGATGGGAAAGCTGGTGAGAAAAGAGAAAAAATCTAGCAAATTATTTACAGAGCAGGGATAGTCCCCATCAGGGATCGAGTGGCGTCTTGATGGTCTGCAGGGAGGCATCAAATTGGTCATCGGCGTCTCACTGACATGCACTGCTGCAGTTGGGCAGTTTTATCCTCTCCACTGCATCCTTTCTGTTACCGGGGCAACAGCTGGTTGTCGGGGCACTCCTGTTTACCCCAGTTACCAGGGGCATCGTGTTCTGTTTGTCACAGTGCCGGTAGCTGTTGGGGTACACGCATCTTGCTCATCAGGAGAGACAGCACATCCATCCTCTTACCACTGCACTCATGGTAATTAACCATTAACTCTCAAAGCTTGTTGAGCAGGTTATATCTCAGATGGGTGCCACTGAGCAAACTTTGAGCCAAAAATTCTTCGCAGTCTGACATTATAAATCGTTGAGCTTTGCCCACAAAGGCAGTCAAGGTGCAGCTGAACAGGGTGATATTACTTTATCCCTTTCTCTTATGCAGGAGAGTGCTTGAAATGATGATTTGTCTATCTTTTACTCCATAATAAAAAAAAGTAGTAGCTCAACAACTCACAGAATTTTCCCTAAGTAGTTAAAATTTTACTTGAACTACATATTCAGTTTTTATGCATTCTTTTATTTCTTTTGGTGAAGAAACTCACTGGATGGGAACTCTACTTCTGTAACAGAGCAGTCTTTCAGAACATTTCTGTGTCATTTTATAGTGATAAGCTGTTGTTTTAAAATGATGCCTTGTATTGGTAAAGACTAAGGCTCTCAGTCAGCTAGCCTAAATTCTCATTTAGTCTTTATAAAATGTCTCAGTTTTGTTAAGCTGTCAGTTTCCTCTGAGGACTTGTTCTAGCCACTCAGGAACAGCTACAAATTACTGGCATTCTGTAGTTGACATGGAGAGGAGCTGAAATGGAGAGGACAAGAGGAATGGAGTATTTTTTCTAATACCTTCAGATAATTGTATTGATGATAAACTAAGTGATGAGCCCAACCTTAAAATTGTTTACAGAATGATTCCAGCACCTCTGAACTTGTACTGAACGGACAATTCTACTGTGAAGAGAGGAGTAAGATTTTTCTAATTGCATGCAGATTTTCAAAGTAATATGAATTTAAATGATGATCAGTGAGAGCGATGTGAGTTAGAAAAACCCTCTGCAGCAGTGTCCAATAGGTCATGAACCTGTACTGCTGCATAAATGTAAGCATTAATCACATGGTTTATCTTATTTAAATACTGAGTACTTGATCAGATAGTGTGCAGTACATATAAAATTACGGCTAAAGTAACAGATGTTTATACAAATGTATCTATGCTTATAATATAATTAAACTGAATTTTTTTCAGGCCTTCAGTAAAAAGAAGATTGATGATCGAAAAGAATGGTTAACAAACTTCATGGAGGACAGGAGACAGCGTCGGCTACATGGCCTTCCTGAGGTGAGTCCTAAATAATAGTAACAAGTCTTGTGGGTGAGATTTAAATGTAACATGGTGCTTGTATTGAGTGAATAACATATGTGGGGTTTTTTTCAGCAATTTTTATATGGTACAGCGACAAAACATTTGACCTACAATGACTTCATTAACAAGGAGTTGATCCTTTTCTCAAATTCAGACAACGAAAGATCTATTCCCTCCCTTGTTGATGGTAAGCTGACAATTTATTATGATTTGTTGGAACATTCCCTTCTATTGTTTTTTAAACTTTTGATTTGGTTTGAAAGCCAATATATTCAGATAGATAATAGAAGACTTCTGTATTTTTGTTGTTGTCATTTATGTGCTAAGGAGTTGTGATGATTTTTCTGTTAAGAAGTTTAAACTGATGCTTTGTAGCCTTTTAGGTTAACCAGAACTCTACCCCAGACATTACAAGTGCTTTGCTTCTACTTAAACAGTCAGAAAAAGCAAGTCTTTTAAGTGCTTATAATAATTACAAGTCAAGTTGTCATCTGAATTTAGATAAAAATGAAAGAATGAAATGTTTTCTCCCATCATGTAGCACAAGCACTCTTTTAGTGCTTTCTGATCCTTCCTGCAGTCATCCTATGGTTCTCTAAATCAGCTTTACTAACTCTTCCCTTGCAATGGCATGAGTATGAAAAGAGGCAGCTTTTACTGTGCAGAGTGTGCTTCATGTGTAAAGCTGTCTGCAGACAGCGTGAACAGAAATTTCTGCCTGTATTATTGTCAGTAGGAATATGCTTACTAAGATATGGTAAAAAAGACCTTGAGGTTTCATAAGACAAAAAAGAAAAAGCATTTATCTCCAATTTCCAGTGCACTTTTTGTAGCAGAGGTATTCAGCCTTCTTGATGCTACAAGCTCACACCAAAATATCTAATGCTGCAAGAGCATTTATCTGTAGAGAAGTGTAAGAAAACTAGAAGGGAACCCTTATATATATATATATATATGAGGAATATGTGTATTATGTTATACTAGAGACACATAAATAACATGTATACATAATGTAATATCATTTCTGTGTGTATGTGTATATAACATATAAACATATATATAATTGCTATTCATGTGACTGTCAGCTTTGGGTGTAATTTTGCTTACTGATCGTGGGTCTCTGAACTGCTTAGAAGGTCAGATTCTAGCAGTAATTTTTGATCTTCAGTATCACAGGTGGTAGACAACAGGGTAGCCTATTGGCAAATCTCAGAAAAAAAAAGACAGAAAAAGAAAATTTTCACCGTCTCTTTACAGTTACAGCTTTCTTATTTCTTGGTGATTCTCCTGTGTGAAGGAAATCCTCTAAGTCTGTTACTGTCATTATATCTTTGCTAGAGAATATGATGCAGACCCATTATTTAAAAAAACATAATTGATTTTATATATCTGAGTGAAGCGGAGACTGAAATCATGTCTTTTTTTTTTTCAACTTTTGCTCTTACCTAGGTTAGTAATGATAATGTGTAGCATTATTTGAGTGCATTTTAGTAGTGTATGTGAGTTAAAACAATGAATAGATGAATAAGCATGTTTTGGTTATCAGTTATAGATGATATGCAGAAAAATTATGTGGTCCCTTCCACAAAGATAGTGTGGTTAAAGTATATGTTAAGTGTACCTAAGTGGTAAAGATCAGATCCAAGAGCTGGCTTCTTAAAACTTTAAAAGATCTAGAAGGGATACAACTAGCATGTATTTTTGTTTTAACAGAAAAAGTTAAATTTCAGAGTGCTTTAAAATAAGTGTAAGCTACAATTACAGTTGTCACTGCTGGATTTGTGTTGATTCTTAGGAAAAAGATTTTTCTCACTACTGGAAAGAAACAACTCTTGACTTGCAGAGGTATATTTAGGATAAAGTTATGCTTATTAGAATAGTGTTGTGTGCTACTGGCTTAAAGGGTTAAGTTTCCTCTTCAGGTAACTTTTTCTGTTTGTTAAAATATTCATTTCTATTATTATTTCTATGATTTTAAAATAATTGAAAAGAATTTGTTATTATGCTAGTATTAGAGTATGCATTTATTTCCCTCTAAAGTTTAAGCTTCTTTCCAGAGTTCAGAAATGAGAATAAAGCAAAATCACGTTGGTTGTTTTTGTTTTTTTTTTCTTAAAAACCAATGCTTTTTTATGTGTTGAAAATGGGATCTTCTTCTTACTAGGTTTAAAACCAGGACAGCGCAAAGTTTTGTTCACTTGCTTTAAGAGAAATGATAAACGTGAAGTAAAGGTTGCTCAGCTGGCTGGTTCTGTTGCTGAAATGTCAGCTTATCACCATGGGGAGGTGAGTATGAAGAGTAGAAAAGCTGTGAGAATTTGTAGCCTGTGTACAATGTTTACTGTATTACAATTCCAAATCTTTTGACTCAATGTACTGATTACAGATTTAAGGTTAAAGAGTTTGAGCCGAGCAGTAAACACTTTAAAAAGAAAATATATTTCCATTCCTTCCAAGTCCTTGTGCACAGTGTTATTACCAAGTAGTTTATGGGTTATGGAGAAACGGTAAGTAAATAATTACATAGTAAACTTCTTCCAGATTCTCAATCATAGTGACTATGTACTGTGGAAATTTTTGGTGCTGAACAAGAAATAGAATCTTTTAGGGTAAGAAGGAGACGAAGTTCTCTAAAACCTGATGCAATACTGAAATAGTGGTTATTTCTATCTCTTGTTTGTGTATGTTTATCTGGAATATCAACATAAGTTGCCATATTCATTCTCTTGCCATCCTTTCGTCTTTCCCTTTGAATGCAGTGAGTAGTAGTTTGTGCAAGAGAAAGCAGGTGCAATCATTTTTTGCCTCTTTAAATACTCCAGAAAAGTGCTTTAAAAAAACTGAAAAAACTTTGGGTTGTTCTAAGCATTGAATACAAGGACATTTAATTCAGGGAGGCAATGTGGCTACGAAAGAGGGAGCATTATGCTTTGCCAGCAGCTCTAGTAAGAGGTTTACTGTATTCCTTTCACAAACTGACTTCTTTGAAATTGAAATCAGGTTAGTCACAGAATTCCTGGGCATTAAAAATCTACATTATTGACTGATTAGGAAAGAGTGTACTTCTAATGTTTTTTTCTATGAATGTGTATTTTCTTGCAGCAAGCATTAATGATGACTATTGTCAACTTGGCTCAGAACTTCGTTGGAAGTAACAATGTTAATCTTCTACAACCTATTGGTCAGTTTGGTACCAGGCTTCATGGTGGAAAGGATGCTGCCAGCCCTCGCTATATTTTCACTATGCTAAGGTAAACATATGCTTTTGAAAAGCTTTGTTATTGAAGTAGTCCTTTCACAACACTAAAGCTTATAATTAACAGAAAATAAGAAACTAGACATAGTACTGGGATTTATTCACTTTCTCAAATATGTTTTTTTGTGTAGCAACTTAGTTCCGTACATTTTTCTATTCATGAGATTCTGGAAATTGTGTTCACCCGGGGCAATATCCTAGATGAGCAACATAAGTTCCCACTAAAACCTCTATAGTATTTTCAAACTCTGGGTGACTTACATTGAAGTCTATGAATCCTGAATGCTTCAGAGAATGGTATTTCGGTAGATGCTAAGTGTTATCAGTTGTTAGCGTATCATGTACATGTATACATATTGGGAAGGAAGCAGACATCATCTGTTATTGGCATGCCATTCCATTGGGAGGAACTTTGTTTTCTCAGGAGGTGTGTACATTGTGATTTCGGCTTCAAAATGGCAAAGAAAAGACATGAGAAAAATAGGTCATATTTGGACACATTGAGGGTTAAAGCACTTACATGTGAAACTAGTGGGACTCCAGTTAAACAGTTTTTTGTTCTCTTTCTTTTTTAAAGCCCTTTAGCCAGGCTTCTTTTTCCGTCAGTGGATGACAACTTGCTGAAATTCCTTTATGATGACAACCAACGTGTAGAGCCTGAATGGTATATTCCCATCATCCCTATGGTTTTAGTAAACGGAGCTGAAGGAATTGGTACTGGATGGGCTTGCAAACTTCCAAACTATGATACCAGAGAGATTGTGAACAACGTCAGACGAATGCTGGATGGCTTAGATCCCCATCCTATGGTAAAAATAATACTATATACTAGCATTTTAAGCATTTGCTAATCAAACCTAATTTTGTACTTAGGAAATGTAGTCAAATAACTCTATGAATGCTTGATTATTGAAGTATCTGGGTTGAATTGTCCTGGTAATTTTGCATAGGAGCCTTACTTGACTATTGGGAAATGACTGGAGAAGTTCATCTTGAAGAAAAGAAACAGTGCAATTTGTGTATTTCCAGTTATTTCAGAGGACTTTCTGTTCTCTGTTGGCTGTAAGACTTCCAAGTTTCAAGTCCTAAAGATAGTTATTTGCATGGGAGTAGAGTAGAAAGTTGTGCCACTGTTTCTTTTATGAGGTGCAACTACTTATCTTCAGCCAAATATAAAATTTCCACCATCTTATCCAAATTGTGTTCTTCAACACATCTGTAAGCATAGGAGAAGGTATTGTCACTGTTCAGGAAAGTCAGCAGCTGCTGAACTGTATGTGGCTCCTGCTCCTTTGTTTAAAATTTTACAAGAAGTTCTTGGAAGTGGTGTATACTTCAAAAAAAACTTTGCGCAGTAAGAATACTTGTGTGAGCCCAGAAACTCTGTAATCAACAGCTAAGGTAATTTATTTTACCTTTACTTTTCAATTAATGTATAAGTGGGTATTGCTACTTTGTGTTGTCTAAGTCATAGAGGCAGAAACATCTCTACTTAGATCACATTTCATTGCCTCAGAGAGTGCAGTGTCGGTTTTCATGACTCAATGAATTTTCTTTTTCAAATACTTGGGAACAATAATTAGAATGTTTTAAATTCATGCAATCCATTGCCCTTCCCTTAGGACTCCTAGGCCTTCTGTGTAGTCTCACAGTCAATTGAAGCCTCACTGTGATAGATGGAGGCAGAATTGCCTCTTTCAGGCTCCTTTGTGTATTCTGGTATGTGTTTGTGGCTGCATGGTAAGCTGGATAAGGGAATCAATTCAGTTAAAATAAATAATAACAGTAATTAAAAATCTGTCACCCAATTAGTTAATTTTTAAACTGTATGGGTTCCACTATCTTTGCCAAACAGCACATGAATTAAAAAAAATGGCTAGGGAAGGTAGCACAGCTCCTCCATTTCTTTTAGTGCTGATGTAAACTTACAGGGAGACTGGGGTATTAATGCACTTTCTGTCATGTGTTAGCTGTGCTTGCTGTTTTCTGGAAAAAAAAAATATCCAAAAAGAAAACCAAATTAAAAAAAAAAACAAAAAAACACAATAAGTGACTTAAATAAAATAAATTCAAAACAAACAAAAAGAATCTCACAACCAACAAACCAAACAAAGAGAAATACCACCTTCCTGGGTTCAGATACATCTTCTTAATTATGTATCTACTCTTTAGGTAATAAGGTAATTGCTTCTGTCACTTGCACATGTGTATCTTGCTGGCTTTTTTTGGTAATGTTTTTACTATGACATAAGATTATCACCAGCATGAGAGGCTGCTTGATGGATTAGCACAGTATAAAGTGATAGCTGTATGGTGCATGGGAAAAAAAAATATCTTTCGTACCTTATTACAAAGTTTCTTAGCATTCCACTGGTTCTTATTACAATTTCAGCTTCCAAACTACAAAAACTTCAGAGGAACCATTCAAGAACTTGGTCAAAACCAGTATGTAGTCAGTGGTGAAATATTTGTGGTGGACAGAAACACTGTAGAAATTACAGAGCTACCTGTAAGGACATGGACCCAGGTAAGTTACAGTAAAAAAAAAAAAAGAAAGCTCTATATTAAACAGTTTTATCCTACATGCAGGAGAACGTTTTAGTCCACTTCTGATCATTTTATGTACATGGAAGGAAATATGGTTTCATTCTTTCCTGTGCCTTTGTAGAAGAGGGTTCTACTTGTGCCATCTAATCTACTGTCCGTACTACAAAGAATAACTGCTTCTTCTGCTGAGTTAATACATAATCCCCCTCCCCCACCTTTTTTTTTTTTTTTTTTTTTTAAAGTAGACTTTCCTGACCTTGTAGAATGGCTCTTAAGTTTTTTCTACTCTTAGCCTTCATTTTACAGGTTATATTGGTTTTGTAAATTATCACTGGTTTCAGCTGTGGTACACAAGTTGAAATCTTAGCTTGGTTGCGAGCTTGGTTTAAAGAATTAGGAATTTAAAGAAGTTTGATTAAGTGGTTCTGGTTTTTGCTATCTTTTTCTTAATAGGTGTACAAAGAACAGGTTCTGGAACCCATGTTGAATGGAACTGAAAAAACTCCAGCATTAATTTCTGACTACAAGGAATACCACACTGATACAACTGTGAAATTCGTTGTGAAGATGACAGAAGAAAAACTTGCACAGGCAGAAGCGGCTGGATTGCACAAAGTCTTTAAGCTTCAAACAAGTCTTACTTGTAATTCTATGGTAACTTTTTTATGTTTGGCTATTTACAGTTGCTTGTTGCAAACTTGAATGTTTTTGTAGTGATTTTGGCATGACTGAACAAATCTCTCTTCATATTTGCTGCTGACAAAAAGTAATTGTGAACTGTTTGAATTCATTCATCTTGGAGATAATGCAAGTCTTGCTTTTTTTACCATGGTGGGCTACTTGAGTTTTGAAACTCCACTGGAATTGCCTATAATTCTAGTCTGTTTATGGCAGGTACTACTTTCAAACATTATCACAAAGCAAAAATACACACGTGTGTTGAAAATGGCCTTGCTCAATCTACTGTGTAGATTATTTTTGGAAAGCAAATGCACCAGATCAAGGTGACTGTACTTTTCACATGGTTTGAATAACTGTATGAACTACTGCAAGAATCTCTCTGTAAGGCCTGTATTTGTGTAGGAATCAATCTGTCCTGGTGTAAACATCTTAAAAAGTTAGATGCCTATGTGAGTCCATTATGTATCCACCTACCAAACAGATGCTATAGACAGATGAATTCCCCTAGAGAGGGATTTATTTCTTTCAGCTGACTATAGAGGGGTGCCCAGGGTGACTAGTCCACCTTTAAATGTCTGAACTGGAGGAGTCAGAAGTCAGGCAGAATTGATTTCGCCTGTGATGTAAAAATGATTTATTTCTTTGTACTTGAACTTGAAGGATTTCTGAGATGGCAGTTTTCATGTCAGAATTTTCATGAAAGTGGCAGTTTTCATGTCAGAATTTAGAGATTATAAAAAATACTCTTCAATTGTTATACAGCTCTTTTTTTTGTGAATCATTATGTACTTCTGAACTTGTGCTTTCGTATTTAGATAAAATTATAATTTCAGCTGAATTTTGGTGTCTTCTCCATATACTGGTTTTCCTGCTAGAAGATATAACCAATAAATCTTAGGTTCAGTTTACTTGTGAATAAAAATATAATCTGTCTAGCTATGTGCTCTATAGTCCCAGAGGAAGGTTTGAGCTCTCAGTCTTCAAAATGCTATTCTTCATATAGTGTGCGTGTGAGAGCAATAGAAATAAACTCATACACAAAGATTAAAAATCTTGAGTTATGAAATCTCTCTCAAGCCATGTATTATCTTTTTTATAGGTGCTATTTGATCATATGGGATGTTTAAAGAAGTATGAAACTGTGCAAGACATTTTGAAGGAGTTCTTTGATTTGCGATTACATTACTATAGTTTACGTAAGGAATGGCTTGTGGGAATGTTGGGTGCTGAATCTACAAAGCTAAACAACCAAGCTCGCTTCATTCTAGAGAAGATACAAGGGAAAATTACCATTGGTGAGTAAATAGAACTGGGGGGAAATCTGGAAGTGATTTAAATATAGTAAAATGTATTTGTATGTAAGACATTGACTTTCATGACGTTGTGGGTTTTCTTTGTTTTGTTTTTTATTGTAGAGAATAGATCGAAAAGAGACTTGATTCAAATGTTGGTTCAGAGGGGCTATGAATCTGATCCAGTTAAAGCCTGGAAAGAAGCACAGGAAAAGGTGATGATCAGCAGTCTCTGGATACGTTTGATGCTATTGTTATAAATGATATTCAGTGATATTCATTTATCCAGATGTTTGTTTTGTAGTAGTCTGATTAATTTATGACACAACACTTTAAAAAGATTATTCATTACTACTTTTTATTGGCTTTCATTCTTACAAATACAAACTTATATACAAATATTGTTGCATAGTGGTGGTATTCCACATAGATAATACAAAGGTTGAGAATGAGAAGTTCGTACATTCAGGGTTTTTATAGCAGTTTGTATACTGCTATACAAAACTGTACTAGTTTCTAAAGAAACAGTTGTACATGCATGTCTGGAGAGCAAAGATCTCCATCCTGTGTGAGATGGCTAGGAAGATACCAGTTTCTGTAGCCAACAGAATACAATGCATTTTGCTAACTTTAGGTTCAGCTTTTTATTCTTAAATCAGTGATTAAACAATCCAACCATAGAAAGTGACAGGACAATGGCTTTTTGGAAGAGACAAGAAAAATGTTGTTACTGAATCCATGAGGAAACGCCTTACTAATCCATCAGGGTATTTTGGGGAATTGCTGCTGTTCATTTACAGAGCTAAGATTATTCATATGTCTAATTCTGAATATTTCACTTCAGGCAGCAGAAGAGGAGGACCCACAAAACCCAAATGATGATGCTTCCTCTGCTTCCGGATCGACTTCTGGCCCCGATTTTAACTATATCTTAAACATGTCTCTGTGGTCACTTACAAAAGAGAAAGTGGAAGAGCTCATTAAGCACAGAGATTCAAAGGTTGGTACACTGTGAGAGGCTTATTCTGAAATGATTTAATAATTACTGATGTGCCCAATTATGAATGTTCAGTTTTGATAGTATTTACTAAGTTACTTGTAACTGATGATTCAGCCGACTCATAACTTAGAAACTTATATTTTATATGTGACTTCCACATTTTAGGAGAGAGAACTAAATGACCTTAAAAGGAAATCTGCTTCGGATCTCTGGAAAGAAGACTTAGCAGCTTTTGTTGAAGAGCTTGAGGTGTGTTTTACAAATCTTTCTAAAAATGTATATTTAAAAGAAAAAAGGAAAAAATGGATTAAGAACAGATGGATCTCCAAATAAAGGGGCAAATGGGAAATCTCTTTTGGGTAGTTGAGTTCCTATTTGTGGTCCTCAGGGATTGTTTCTTGCATCTGTACAGTACAATGCTTTTTCCAAGTCAGTGAAAGAAAAATTACCAGGAACAGATTTCTTTTCAAATGACAAAAAAACTGGGAGTAGTAACCAGCAATTCTAAGTGATCTAACCAGCTGGGAAGCAGTGTTATCAAATGCAAAGCCACAAATCTAGGAACAGCGCATGTAGACCAGAAGTGCTAGACAAAAGGCTTTTACCTTGCCTCATCAGTATCACTGGAAAAAGGTAAAGGTGTATTGGTGGGTAACTTGTTGAGCCTCAACTTTCAGTGTTCCCTGAAAATGGCTGATGTAATCTTTTGAAGTAACACAGGATAATACAAATAAGATGTTTATTTCTCTGCACGTTCATGGTGCAGATGCAATTGGAAGTATTCTGTGCTGAAGCCTCAACTTCTGTAATAAAAAACTGATGGAAGGACTGGAAAATGTGCCTTATGAAACTTACTCTAAGAGCTCACTGCTTGCTTTAAACACTGAAGGACTGAAAAGTTATATTAGTACCTGGAGATTTACATGAGGAAGAGAAACTTGATGAAAGAAAGATATTCCAAAGTGTCCAAAAGTTTGTATTAATTTAGGCTTGAAAAAAAAGTGTAGTTTTTAACTGCATGAAGTAAGGAAGAACTTACCAAGATTAAGTGATTGATTTTCCATTAGTAAAATGAGTGTTATAATTCAGCTTACAATTAAGGGCAGTCTTCTGCTCCATGTTAATAAATAAATATTGAAAAAGCACCATGTTCCACTGTGCCCTTACTGAAGATGAACATGTTTCCCTTCCGCCCCTTGTTGTTTGTTAGAAAGTAGAAGCACAGGAAAGAGAAGACGTTCTGGCTGGTATGGTTGGTAAACCAATAAAAGGTAAAGTTGGTAAACCCAAGATGAAGAAGCTTCAGTTGGAAGAGACCATGCCATCACCATTTGGTAGAAGAATAGTTCCACAGATTACATCTGCCATGAAAGCTGATGCCAGTAGGAAATTGCTGAAAAGGAAAAGGGTAAACCATCTGTTTCTGTAGTTACACGATTTAACTGCTGTTTTTTTCTGTGCTGATAATACAAATCCAAACCACTAGACCCCATTAGTACTGTATGTGTGTATGATGTTTTGCTAACTTAATGTGTAAAGAAATTAATGCTGGATTTATTTTATGTTTGAAAGCCTATTATGACTACTTATTGCTGGGGAGTTTTTGTTGCTTTTTTTTCCCCTTCGAATACTATTAAAATTGTCAATATAGTAGTCTACTTTCGTTTATTCTCTTCTAAAAATGGTATTGCTGTTTTTTGTTAAAATATAAAGGTATAATTTTATTTTGACCAACTTGTTAATATTTTTAGGGTGATGCTGATTCTGTAGCAATAAAAATGGAATTTGATGAAGAATTTGGTGGCGTGCAAGCTGAGGGTGGTGGGGATGACTCAGTGAATACAGCAGCCTCAGCAGCTAAAATCCCTAAACTGAAGAGAGAGAAGAAGGAGCCTGGTGAGCTATCCTTAAGCAGTCATCATTAAGCTTAAATGTGTACTGATTTTGCATGAAGTGTATTTTTAACACATTATGAGAAGGGAAATACACCACAATAAGTATTTCATCTGATTTTCTTCCTTAAAGAGATGTGTAGAAATACTTTGAAACACTTTAGTATTACTTACAGCATGCATGGCAATTAAAAGCAGAGGCAGTCAATGCTCAAGTTAAACATGTAGGCACTTCTGTTATGGTTCTCTAGTTGTAGTAACTTACTGAAATTTCTGGGAAGTATTCTGCTTCTCTTGAGGTGAGGATCTTCTATTTTCTGCATATGGTTTTGAGGGGGAGGGATCTAAATCATTGAATATGTGAGTAGAAAAAAATAGATAATTTTTTACATAATTAGATTAATTGTGTACAAATGAAAATATATGACAAGTATGTTCTCTGCCACTGAAGGGCCAAGCCCTGATCTTCAGTCTCAATGTACAGTATAGCTTGCAGAACTTGATTTAACAAACTTATTTTCCGATTGACATATTCAGTCATGGTGACTTTTAAAAAGTACGCACACTATGGTGTGGCAAACTAACCAATGTCTATATAAACTTTCTTTTTTCTCTATTAATAGGAATTTATTATTACTGTTTGAGAAATATTGTGATGATTGGGGTAGAGTCGTGACAGGCAGCAACAAAACAGAAAGCTAAAGGAATAAAGAGAAGATTTGAGTATGAATAGATAATCGCCATGAATAGATAAGCACCCTGAGTACAGTTATGACTGAATCCACCCTCGTCAGTGTTGAGCCAGAGTCAATTAGTCCAGCTTTACCGGCGCTTGCCCCGCAATTGTACCACCTCCAGCAGAGTATCCTCTGCTTCCCATGTTAATTGGATTTTTCCTATAACCATACCTGCCCCAATTCTCTGAATAATGGAAAGCTGTTCTTTTCCTGAAAAGCTCCAGTAACCTTTTAAAAATGAGAATTTGACTGCTCAGGAGCTAAGACTTCAAATTAGAGACTTCTATGCTTTTCTGTCTTAGAGCAAATTTGTTTGGCAGCAGCAGGTTAGCCTCTATGTGAAATTTTCATCACATTCTTAATTGTTCCTTTAGGAAGTAAAACAAAACTTAAAATGTTTAAAGAAAATGTTTAAAGATAAATTATGCTAAGTTCGTGCAACATAAACAATTAGAAAAGGCAGAAGTTGTTTGTTTGTTTTTTCCCCTGACTGTTAGAGATGCTTTAACTTGTTACAGGTACCAGAGTAAGAAGAGCACCATCATCTACAAAATCCAGTGCAAAAAAAGTGAAGAAACGAAACCCCTGGTCAGATGATGAATCCAAGTCTGAAAGTGATTTAGAAGAGAGTGAGCCTGTGATTATTCCAAGAGACTCTCTGCTTAGGAGAGCTGCAGGTACTCCAGCTTTTGTGAAACGTGCACTGTGGCACAAAGTTTAAACTGCTAACCTGTGTTTTTCTTTGACCACAGTGCTCCTTAAGGACATTATCTTCTGCAGATAACTTGCATTTTATTCTCTTCACTGTGATGTTTGTGAAAAAGCCCTTAATGACAAGACCAAGAGTTGCTGTGAAAGATTTTATAGCTTGATCCAGAAATCTTTCACCTTATCCAAAATACTAGAATAGAAATTACTCAAAAAAACCTGTGAATTATACAAGATATTGAAAAGGAATACCGTTACAAAGAAGTAACTTTAATGCAGTTGTATCGTCTAACAAGGCCCAAAGACCAAAGGCTGCAAAAAAAATATAACTGAAAAAATTAGAGCAGTCTCTAATAGGCAAAAGAATCAAAGACTGAAAGTTTGAAAAATATAGAAATATTTGATAGTCTAAGAAACGCCCAAGATTCTTCTGGAAAATTGTTGATCAACTTTTCAAGCAGTAAATTAGAAGGAGTGTTCAATTAATGTCATCAAGAAAACTTGGCTACAAGTGAAGGATTCTTATTCCTTAAAACGTACTTATGCAGTAATGTCTTCATTATGCCATTATGAAGCGAGCCATAAATGGCATCAGGTCATAGAGTCATTGAGGTTGGGAATGATCTCTAAGATCATCTAGTCCAATCATCCACCCAACACCAGTATTTTCCACTAAACCATGTTCCTTAGTACCGCATCTGCATGTTTCTTGAACACTTCCAGGGACGGTGGCTCAACCACCTCCCTAGGCTGCCTGTACCAGTGCCTGACCACTCTTTTGGAGAAGAGGTTTTTGCTAATATGCAAACTGAACATCATCTGGTGCATCTTGAAGCCATTCCCTTTCATCCAATCTCTAGTTACCTGGGAGAGGAGGCCAACCCCCACCTTGCCACAACCTCCTTTCATGCAGTTGTAAAGAGTGATCAGGTCACCCCTAAGCCTCCTCTTCTCCAGACTGAACAATCCCAGTTCTCTCAACCATAAGACTCATGCCCCAGTCTCCTCACAGCTTTGTTACCTTTCTCTGGACATGCTTCAGGGCCTGGATTCTTTCATGTAGTGAAGGACCCAAAACTGAACACGGTGCTCAAGATGCAGCCCGGCCAGAGCTGAGTACAGTGGGTCACCTCCCTACTCCTGCTGGTCACACTACTTACACTACTTCTGATGTTTGGTAGCAGTTTAAATTATGTGCCTCTATAATTCTAGACTCAAATAAGACTTCTTTTTTTTCTCATGTCTTTTGTAATCTGAGGCAGGGCCTGCTGGGTGACTTCCCCTTTAATTTATTTATGTGGCAACATAACTATACTGAAGTGTGTAAATATGTATTTTTCTTTCAGCTGAGAGGCCCAAGTATACATTTGACTTCTCAGAGGAAGAAGATGATGCCGATGATGATGATGATGCCAACAATAATAATGATTTAGATGAGCTTAAAGTAAAAGCTTCTCCAGGTATAAATGACAGAGAGGATGAGTTCGTTCCCTCAGACAGTTTAGAAAAAGATGAATATGACTTCTCTCCAGTCAAATCAAAACCATCTCCAGAGTAAGTATTGTAATTCAGCAGTATATATTTTTTAATAATTTTTTTGATTGCAGAGCTCTCTAAACAAAACTGACAGAATATTACTTATTAATCTACACATAAGATGTAAAATAAAATGTATACGTTTCTCGGGAGGAATGAAAGTGTATTTTATTATCTCATCATTGCAGTTGACTTGGGAGGGAAGACGTGGCTCACCAAATTGTGATAGAGCATTAGTAATGTCATCTGTTAATTGTATTTAGTAAAATCTTCCATTTTCCTTCTTGTACCAACTAGGTATACGGAACTATTGATAAAAATGTAATACTGTTAATTTAAAATGGTTATGATGCATGACAGGATAGTGATTTTATTAAGGATTTGCCTGCTGAAATGCTAGATACGTGTTACAATGCGAAAACAATAGTTTAATCTCTTAGGGATGCTATAATGTCTGCATATTTCAATATGTAGTTAATGCAATTAATGCAATTTCTTCTTGTGTCTGGAAGTAGAAAAATGTCTCAAGAGAAGAAAAATCAAGACTTTGGGAACATTTTCTCATTCCCGTCTTACTCTCAGAAGACAGACGATGGTGAGCTTGTTTTCACTGACCTATTTACCATTAGCAATTTTTACAGAATATGTATGGGGTTTTATGTCGTGAATAGAAACTTAATGCAGTAGTTTTAAGAGTAATGGTATTGAGATTTATACAGGGGAAGAGGAATAAGAGGTTCTTATCCTTGGAGGAACATGGCTTGTATTGTAGACACATGGTACACCCATAGCCTAGCTGTAGTATCAGAAGAGCGTGTCTGTGAGATCGATCTTGACTGTAACCAATAAGAATGATTTAAAATATGCAGTGAACAAATCTTATTCTGAACATACTCTGTGGTTATAGATACAACAAAATTGGACAGTGATGAGGAGGATTCTACTCCTGTTTTCTCATCACCTTTCGCCCCAAAACAAACAGAGAAAATTCTAAGTAAAACAGTAGCTGCTAAAAAAGGTAAGTGTAGGATTACCCGGTAAATCAAGCCTTTTTTTAAAGTTCCTCGCTTCCATCTTTGCATCATCTCTTCACCATCTTCATCTTAAAAGTGGGAACAACATTCATTTATTTCAAATTCAGTGGCGCTGCAGGAGAGGGTGTGAATTTCTTCCAGCTTCTTAATGATATTAATTTCTTTCTTTCTACCATAATGTCAATACTTACTATGTATGGAGTTCAGCCTTTTAGTTAAACCAATGGAAGGCTTGAACCCCCAGGGAATAATTGAGACATGATGTCCTTGTGGTTGAAGATAGTCTTCTACCATGCATCTTACTTATTAACGTTAGAAGTAAGGACAACAGTGCAAAGGAGGAATCCCCAAGAAGTACTTAAGTCCTAAGCAGACCATGTACTTGGCAAAGTTGTACTTACTTGTGCTTTTTGATGCAGAGAATGGAAGGCTATCCTCACACTTCAGAGGTAGAAGTTTCTTCATTTGTTAGTCAGGCTTTTAGAACTGGCAACTTGCATGTTCTTAAACTGTGGAATTCCGGACAGTTCCAAGAGCATGTTCATTGGTTGTATCGCTTTCATTAGCTGTGCATGGATATTTGTAGGAATAAGGTTTTTTAGCACTGTGTACCTTGGAGAATATTGGCATAGTTACTGTTATCTATCTACATCTAAAGGAGAGCTCAGAGCCTCTTTCTGAATACATTTTAAGGATTATACCAAATGCTTGCCATAATTAATACTGAAAATAATTGTTTTCTACTTGGGTTGAAAAATAGAGCTCTTAGCAGATAACAGATGGGAGGTTTTTTCTGCTTTCAAATCTTTGCCTTGCTTCCACTATTTCTTTCAGATGACTTCATTATTTTCTTGCTCCTTAATATTCTCCCCTCCCAAAGCGATTTTTTTTTGCTGTAATATGGTGGCCTTCTTTGACCAACTTACAGCTGAACTTAGTACACTAATATCGCAAAAAGATACCTCCAGGAAATCCAGAAAGCAGCCAGTTACTATAATTAATTTATTAAAAATGAGGAAAAATTCCTCTTGTTTTATGAGTTAGATGCCAGGGATTTGCAGCATCCGTTCACCCTCCCCTCTTTGAAAATTCACAGCATTCAGCAGTTTTCATCTTCTCTCCTTTGCCCAAGCTATACATGATCACCGTTTCTTTGACAGTGCAGTGCTAACTTAATAGCTTAGTTATTGGTCAGCTGGTATTCTTTTAGTCATGTCCTTAGTTCTTTGTCATTATTCTGGTATTGCAATATTCCATCCACTCACCCTGTGGTGAGCGCCTCACAGGGGAATGTCTCTTGCGTAGCTGAAGCAATTATTACCAACAGTTGTATGTGGGGTTTTTTTTGTGACTTGACAGCTTGAATTTTGGAGGACAGGAAGCTGATACTGAAGGATTACTCGTTCTGTTTTGTTATCTGTATGGCCACATTCCTTTCTCAGTCCAGGGACAATAAAAGAATAGTTAGGAGTTCACCTTCTTCTCAGACCTTGATCAATTTTAGATGAAATTTTCTGATCTCTGGCATTGACTGACTCTGACTTGCTTTATGCTAATATAGTTCTTCTGTCTTCTAATTGAGATATCTATAAAGACCTATTTGTTGTTTTCAAATATGGTTCCTGAGTTTCAACCTAAGTATCAGTTCTTCACTCTTAAGGTCTATCTAAAAGGCTGCCGGAGCCTCTCCTTGATGCCAAAGAAAGCTTTATTTTTAATATTAGCAGGACGTGATACTCGGACTACTCAGTAGGTATCATCCATCACACAAAGCAGTACAGTGGTTCTCCAGCAGGGAGCAGTTAAAGGCAACACAGCCAAAAAGATTCTGGAGACACTCATCTGTCTGAAGACATTCCCTTAGCAGTATCACAGATGAAAGCTTGAGTACTCGCCAGTCTCCATATTCCTGCTATCTGGAGCTTTTTACATGCTCCTTATCTTTGAGGTATTCAGGGCTGACAGATAACACATAGGTCAGTAGTGAAGCAGAGGGCTTTGTTAAAGGCTGGTTTGTCTTTCAATATGTAGAGTGCGTTACTTCTCCACGGTGTGAATGTATGAGGGCTGTTCCAAGACTAATGCCTCCTGTTTTATTACGTTGGCCCACGATATCAGAGGCGGATGTTGGTGGCATGGCAGCAGAGGTTGAACCTTCCCAGCAATATTCTATTCCATTTAATTGTAATGCAACAGATGGCAGCAGAGGGGCAGTCTGACAAAATGGCATCTGACGTGGAAGTGCAGGTGAAGCAAAGGGGAGGAAATGAATTCTTCTATGCAGAAAAATTGCACCCATTGACATTAATTGACACTTGCCGAATGTTTATGGAGACCAAAGAGTGAGCACAATGAGGCAGTGGGGAGTGCCTTTCAGCAGTGCTGACAGTGACAATGGGTCACCTCTGCTGGGGCAGATTTTTACCAGCACAGTGTGTAGGCTCTTGTTCATCGCCAGTGAAAATGCATAGATAATAAAAACACTATCAAATAGTGTTATTGAGCTCTTTGTATGCATTGTAATTTCCATGGTGATAAATAGGAGGCATTGCTTTTGGAGCAATACGAATACTGTATTGTAAAGATGGCAAGACAGGTTGTGTAGCAGTAATAGAAATTCAGTAAGGATTCTGCAGAGATGTCTCCTTCCAGTCCTTTCTTCTTTTCCTGAGGTTCTTTTTTTTATTGGATTAACAGAAAACAACACAGATGCATTGTGCCTCAGAGTCCTGCAGTAATGATGGGGAGGGATGTTCTGCGGTTGTGGCAAAGGTGGTACCACTGTGAAGGCAGCAGTGGCACAAGTAGCAAGCTGTTCTGTAATGTAATGTTTCTGAGCATGTTGTAAATATCCAACTTGGAGAACTTCTGTTGCTGCTTTAGATAACAGTAACCTGTTTTGTGCTCAAAAAGATGAAAAAGTGTTTAATTAAAAACACTGGAACATACTGAATGAACTGATACAACTTAATTACAAGGAAACTCCTCCTGTTTATTCCTCACAGTTCTAACATAAAAGTTGAAGTAGGTTCTCCTCAAGCGTAGGAGACTCATCTCATTTTAACATCTGCCATTCATTCCGTAATCTATTAAAATGTAATATTTCTAAGCAGTATGTGAATTTAACATATTTGGTATCTCTGACTTCTAACAGCAAAAGTAGATGTACCACCTAAACCTAAAAGGGCTCCCAAGGCCAAGAAGATGGAAACTGTAAATTCTGACTCGGATTCAGAATTTGGCATTCCAAAGAAGACTGCAGCACCCAAAGGTAGTAATTTAGGTGTGGTGACGATTAGCATCACACAATGTCTGTGCTCTCTGTAACACAGGTTCAAGATTATATTTCAAGGGAAGCAGAGATAGTCTCTAAAAGAAGAACCACACTGATTTATTAGTAAATGAATCAGCAGCAGATTACTCAGCCCTGAGCTTTTCCTTTGACAGAAATAGTTCCCCGGCGTTTCTTGGCAATCAGTGCTGTGAACTTTTTAAGTGACCTTCGCTGTTGGGTCTTTAATGTCTCCAAACCCCTTTTAATTGCTCACCGTTCTGTTGGATACCGCTTATTTTCATTCTGTGAGCTCACCTTTATACACGTCAGTGAAGTTCTGATTGTTGGTAGCTCTATTATGTCAAGTTTTCTGGTTCTTGAAACCAATTCATTGGTATCCCAGTTCTCAGTCCTAAGAAGAAAATGACAGAAGCATCGCAGCACAGCCAGTGATTTCATCGGAACACTGTAAAGGGAAAGTTGTGCCAGTGCTGATAGCTGCCATAAGCAGTAAATTCCTAAGCTGTGAAGGTGCATTAATGCTGTGTTACCAGCACAAAAAGTTACTGAGGACTTGCAGTAGTACTTCGCAAGTCTGGAAGAAGTTGAGCTAACAAAGTTTGGCCCTGTCTGGAACTGACAATGTGAATTGCTAGCGAGAATGGTAACTCCGGAAGAAGTATAAGAGAAAGAGATAAAACTGAAAAAATCAACTGTTATGTTGTATTTTCTGCCTGTTGAGAAGAAGCTTGAGCTGTAAACTGAATTTCAGCTTTACACGCAGAGATGATAAAATGTAGTAATGTCACTGTTGTTTGTTCCAGCGTGCTGAACTTTTGATGTTTTATTGAAATTATGTTCTCTCACCTAGGAAAAGGGAGAGGGGCAAAGAAAAGGAAAGCATCTGGCTCAGAAAACGAAGGTGAATACAACCCTGGGAAGAAGGCACCCAAATCAACACCGTGCAAGGTCAGTTCTCTCAGTGGTCCTTTCCACTTGTAAAAATAACCTAGCGCTTCGCTTTCAGCAGAAGACGCATGTTCTTATGGCAGGGTGTGGATGTAGTAACCGGGGTGTAGGTGTGGTTATGTTTTAGTTGTTAGAGAAGAGTTGCTTCAGGTCTGAATGTCAAGATGCAAAATGCACAGAGCTTCACAAAGGATTTGTCTTTTCTTTTCCAAAGAAAGCCAAGAAGTCCGCTTTTGACCAGGATTCTGATGTGGAAATCTTCCAGTCAGGCTTTGCCTCCGAAACAGCCCCGAAGCCCCGGACAGGCCGGGCTAGAAAAGAAGTGAAATATTTTGCAGAGTCTGATGAAGATGATGATTTTGATATGTTTAATTAAGTGCCCAAAGAGCACACAACTGTTTTCCAGCGACTATCTTGTGTTGTCCTTTTGGTCCCTTCTGTCGCAAACTTTTGTACATTCGACTTATTTTATGTGATAAATGTAATTGATGGTTTTTATTCTTGTGTGTAGGCATTTTAACATTTTGTTCTTACACCTACAGTTTTATGCTCTTTTTTACTCATTGAAATGTCATGTATTTGTCTGACTGGCTTGTAGAGATGTTCTAGACAGCGGTGCTAAAGCACATTTTAATTGTCATGGTTGAAAACAGCAAACCTGCTTTTTGAAATGAAGTTTAAACATTAAAAAATGGAAAACTCCCCGTCTTGTGTGTGTGACGTTGGGGCGGAGGGACTACTGCCACGCAGGTGATTTTTTAAAATAAATATATTTTATTCTTTGCCAGGAGACTCCATGGAAAAAGGTAAACAGTATATGAACATAGAAAGCATTGTTAAACAATCTCAATGTACAAACAGAGCCAGTGAAAGTACATCACAGACTTGCTAGAATATATAAAAAAAAATCCACTAGTGCTTTAAATGAAACCTAAGAAACTGACACTTTAAATCCGTTAACCATTCTACCACAGTTTTCACTCTGCTTCATGGTGATTTAACAAGGCCAAGAAGGCAGATTCTCTCCTTGTGTTTCTGGAAGTCCTGTCTGTACTTCCCTAGCACCTGGAAGGCCGCGTAGCCCAGCTCGTTCCCGGTGGTCGACTCTTAAGGAAATACCCTGGACTCACCCATTCGAGAGCTGTAAATGAGTCGGCTGGTTATCATCCCATGAAGTTTCCCTAATGGCTTGTGAATAAGTAAACAAAAACGTGGTAACACTGAGAAGTGTGTCTGCCTTGGAGGCTATCATTACTGCAGAAATGTAGTAGTTAATGGTGTAGGTAGGTCACCAGCCAGGTAATAAACCACTTTTTAAATTTTAAAGTGACGTTAACAGTGGAACCAATGACATCTGAATAACTGATCTGGCAGTTAATGCTGACACCGATGTCTCTTCTGCGAGTGCAGGGATTTTCGTATACTTTTTACAAGGAAGGAGATGCAAACTGAGGGCATCAAAGTGTAGTTTTCATATTAACTAATCAGACGGTCCTTGACATTTCCTTTTCTGGATGTGCACAGCAGTCCACTTCATCTGGTTGGTGTCTTGATCGTTTTAGGTATGAGAGACAAAAGGAAAGCACCAAACATCCAGTACAGAAAGTACAGCCATACGTCTGTATGTACAAAGTCATCAGAAATGCAACCAGAATTTAAAGTCTGAGATCTGTCTTGTCACCATGCAGTCTTGAATGTTCAGAAGAGAAAACAGAAGCTTAACTATTTTTTTTCCTTTTCTTTCTTTTTTTTTTTTCTTTTTTTTCTTTTTTTTTTTTTTTTTTTTGCATGAAATGGCTGATTTAGAGTTTCAAAAGTTTGCTTTTTCTATTTTAAGAGTTAAAACAGCAAGGAGTATATATCGATACATATGAAAATTTCTTGGTCCTTGTTCAGTTTTTATCTATATATATATACATATATAGATATATATTAAGTCCAGAAAGTAAGCAGCAGTAAAAATGTTTTTCTTGCTTTTCATCCCTGTACATAAGGTGTTAGGAATGTCTGAAGTAGCTGGAAAATGTCTTATTGCACCATAGGGGATTGACTGACACTGCTGTTATCCACCGAGCTAGGTGAGATACTCGGGCTGTGTTCTGCAGTGTTTCCGTTTGAGGTTGGTGTCAGTGGTTCGTGTCCTTCAGAGTTCTCCAACATTTCTTGAATAAGAGGTGGCATGGATCCAGGAATTTCCATTTTCAGCGTAATGACACGTTCCGCACCTTCAAGAAGAAAACAAAAAGAAAAGTCCTTTCTATTAGGATGAGTTGTGCAATTTCTTTTTCCACGGCATCATCAGTAGTAATTTCAGGGAATGTTATTTTAACGGCTTTGATGTCTCCCTGTATAGCTGTGCATACAAAATTACGTAAGTGAGCTCCTTCAATTCATTGCAGGAAAATGGAGCAAGATGAGCTCTCCTTAACAAATTGATTTAAAATGGTGATCACCAGCAGCCAACAGCACAGTACAGTAAATTAGATGAACCGCGTCTTTTCCCAGAAGGAACCAAAATGGTACTAAATGATGCTGAGAAATTAAAGGCAACTGAGATCGCTTGGAAGGCTTTATAAATTGGAACGTACTTCACAGTTCCTAAGCTGGACGGGATCTGCAAAGCCCGCAGGAGGACAAAATGTTGGGGGCCCCGTGCTAAACAGGTGCGGTGCAATGTCAGAAGTAAATACTGCGTCACAGCTAACTGTGGAGTAAGGATCGGAATTTAACAAACCCTTGTTCTATAAAAGAAGAAACTCAGCCAAAGGGATGCTTTGGTGAAGCTGCCTTCTGTGGGTTGCAGGTGTTTTGAGCTAACTAATCACAAAAGTACACAGCAATGCTGTTTACATCTGATGTAACCGAAGTTAACCAACTGTTCAGTACTTCCCAAGTGCAACAACAACAGGCGTTTTTGCATAGAGATGGCTTTGCAGGCTGTTGTGTGTAGGATTAAACAAAATTAATCTGGACTACCCAGACTACAAGCCAATAAGTAATACTAGTTTAGGGAGAGAAAAAGCCCCACAGTACAGCGTGCAGCTCCTACGATGGCCTTTTGGCTAATACCAACTTTTTTTTTTTTTTAAACTAAATTGGAGAGGGATGGATGTGAGGGCTGGACCATTAGGTGGATAAAGAAATAACTGGATGGTCACAGCCAGAGAGTTGCTGTCAAAGGTGCTATGTCCAGCTGGAGCTGGGTCACGAGTTGCGTCCCCCAGGGGTCTGTCCTGGGACCAGTGCTCTTCAACGTCTTTATCACTGACATGGAGAGTGGGATTGAATACACCCTCAGCAAGTTTGCAGATGACACCAAGCTACTGACAAAACAGAAGGAAGGGATGTCATCCAAAGGGACTGGACAGGCTCAAAAGGTAGGCACTCCTGAACCTAATGAGGTTCAACAAGGTCAAGCGCAAGGCGTTGCACTTGGGTTGGGACAATCCCAGGTATGAGTACAGACTCGGAGAACTCCTAGAGAGCAGCCCTGTGGAGAAGGACTTAGGAGAGCTGGTGGAAAAGCCAGAAATGAGCCAGCAGTGTGCACTTTCAGCCCAGAAGGCCAACTGTGTTCTGGGCTGCATCAAAAGAGAGGTGGCCAGCAGGGTGAGGGAGGTAACTGTCCCCCTCTGCACTGTCCTTGTGAGGCCCCATCTGGAGACCTGTCTCCAAACCTGAGGTCCCCAAGCATAGGAAGGATGCAAAGCTGTTGGAGCAGGTCCAGAGGAGAGCTACAAAGATGATCAGAGGGCTGGAACACCTCTCCTATGAAGAAAAAGGTTAAGGGAGCTTCTCTTTATTAGCTTGGAGAAGGCTCTGGAGAGACCTCAATGCAACCATTCAGTACAGAAACAGTACAGTTTCAGAACCTTTTACATGGTCCGATAGTGACAGGACAAGTGGAAATAATTTTAAAATAAAAGAAGGAAGATTTAGATTAGATGTCAGGAAGTTTTTTTACTCAGAAAGTGGTGAGGCCCTGGCACAGCTGCCCAGAGGAGCTGTGGATGCCCCACCCCTACAGGCACTCAAGGTCAGGTCGGATGGGGCCCTGGGCAGCCTGAGCTGGTGGATGGCAGCCCTGCCCATGATACAGGAGTTGAAACTAGATGATCTTCAAGGTCCCTTCCAATTCAAGCCATTCCATGATTCTATGGTAAGTGGTGAGGACCATAAAGACAGAAATATTCTGGTGTAACGCTGCAATACGATGAAAAGCATAGCAATGACAGCATAGTAGCAAAGCCCTAGGCTGCAGCAGGTGAGAATGTGCTCAAATGCAGCAGCTGCGGACACAGAAATGAAGGGAAGAATCTGCTTATCCTTGGAAAGCCTCAGGTACACAGGGATCTTCAGCAAGGTATCCTTACCCCCACTGCCAATCATTAAATGAGGTCTGGGCAGGGGTGGATCCTGGCTCCACCCGTTCCAGTCACTCAGGTGCATTGGATGCACCGGAGCTCCCCTGGGTTGATCCTGTCTTCCTACCAGGTGCCCAATTACTGATTCAAGCTGTGACTCAGCACTACATCTGGAATTAAATGTCAAACAGCGAGGATTTAAAGATTCTGTTTCACAGTGAAGAATGGATGTCCTATATCAGTTTGTTTCTGTTAGGAAGATGTTGTCTATCAAACAGAACAACTTACTTACTTATACACAATTTATAGCCATAAACCTCATTGTTGAAATACCTGGTACAATCAACCTCATAAGATTCCTGATAATCATCTTAAAACTAGCCTAGTGGAATAGGAATCTGCTTTTTAAAAGCGAAAGAAGGCAAGAAGAGTAAACAACACTAAAGAAAAAATAGTCTGATTACTGGGGAAAGATTCCAGAGAATAGAATCGGTAAACATACTTTGCTTTTCCACGCTACAACAATGCCAGTGCTGGAGAGAACACTCAGTCACTGCACAGCGCCAGATATGAGAGTTTATATTCATGCCTGAGCTGAGAAGTTTCAGAAACCATTACAAAGGCAATGAATAACTTTCCAGGTGAATGCTGAGTAGTCTTATAACTAACTTAAACGGTCAGAACAAAGCGCAACTGGAAGCAATTCATAACTTCACAGGGAACTGTATGGAAAATGTGGCATTGTGTACGTTTGAAGTAGAACCACTTTCAACAGGCAGTTACATGAATAAGATGAAAAGAAAGGTCAACAGGACCTCTCAGTTGTGCTAAGAACACCCACAGGACCAACCACCCAGGTCTTCAGGCCAATGTCCTCCGAGAAGTGACACTCTGAGAAGTGAGACACCGAGAGTGTGAGACACTGTACCTTTTGCACTGATGCTACGAAGATCCGTGATTTTCATTAAGATCTTTGGAAACATGTGAGGCTTGTTGGGTCGTCTCTTTCGGATATAAATTTTCAGTGCTTCAAGCAACGGTTCCTGAAGCTTGTCCACTTTCACTGGTTCTTCAAGGTCCTGGCGATCTGTAGGAAGCATCGTGTCACTCTATGATCTTAAATATGGATTTTTTTTCATCACAGAAAAGATATCACAGAAGCTCTTCCATGCTCTTGATTAAACCTCCATGAATTTCATCCCTTTCTCCATTTATATGGAGAAATACACTCTGTAGCATTTATTCCATAGGAAGACGACAAACCACAGCCTTCCAAAACTTAGCTTCCTTTTTCCTTGGTTACTGGACAGGTTTGTCATTTCAGTGCTCCAGAGTTACTACAAGCTCCCTATCTAAGGGGAAAATACCTTCCTGCAAACAATATTTGAGAATTAATTTCGTATTCATCCAGGTTTACAAACTGATTACGGCCCATTTGGTCTTTGCATCGATGCTAAACCATAGTGAGTTACCACCATATATCAGCAGATGGCAGTGCTAGCTTGAGTGACATCAAAAGTCAGCCATAAAAGGGAATGCACCAGCGATACATCAGAGACGACTCAGAACCCATCATTGCTTCTGATGGGTTATGGTTAGAGACATAAAAGCAGAATCATTTTGTACTAAAGGGCCGCCGTCAATACAGACTGACTTTTGTTTTCAAAACAGTTATTCTCTAATAGCGCTTTAAGCATGGCAAAGGATAACTATGCAAAAAAAAAAAAAAAAATGAGAAAAGAAAAAAACAGAACAGTTTTGAGTTTGCCTTTCAACAGAATGGCCCATCTGAACACAGTGTTTCTAATGCTAGCCCAGAATTTGCACAACGGAAAAGAGATTGGGTGATTAAATTAACAGAAACTACAGTGACTTCTGGAAACAACACGAGACTTTCCTTTTTTGTGCTGAAGAAATATAGCTTTACCTGATTTTACCTGGCAATGCCCCTTTTGAGGTGGAATCAGCTCCTCCTCCCCCACCCCCATTCACATTACCAGTGCTATTCTGCTAAATTGGAAGCACAGCCTGCATTTTCTTAAGTTATCCCCAATGACTTCTGTACAAATGTAACCCTATGCATATGCATGCCATTGTATTCATGAGTAAAAGCTGCACAACCAGCCTCTTGCCCTAATGCAGGTCGGTCATGCAGGTACCCAAACGCTGCTCAGGAAGAAGCAGTGGGATACATCCTGCAGTAGTCCTTTAGGAGGCAAACAATAAGATGAGCCCGATCCAGTTCATTTAAAACCATACCAATAATGAAAACAATAACCATCATCAGTGGAAAACAAACCTTTAGTGCAGCTGGTTTAGGTGGCATATATATCATACATAGTAACACTACATACACATATTCTCTCTATACATACATTTGAGTACAGGAAAGCAGAACAAGTAAAACATAAATGAAGATCTTAATGCATCTGTTGTTTTAGAGGCATCTGACTCCCCGCTGTACGGTACCTCCACAGATCAAGCAGATGGCACTAAGGAGACCGGTTTCTGTGTCATCCATTTCCAAAGGCAGGAGCTGGTTGGCAAAGGTGAACACGAGGTCGGTCAGGGGGCCAAATCCAGCGTTGTGCATCTGAGTTCGGTTCAGGGTAAGGCCATCTGAAAATGTCATGGTGTCTTGTTCTGGTGTGTATCTTGTGCAAATTCTGAGGATCTGTGGAGGGATAAAAATGTAACCTGAAGAATTCGGTCCTTGAGAGGTTTGCTGCGTTCTCCCGATGCAGCAAATTACCCGTGGAACTGAAGTACATGCTCACGTCACAACAACCTGAAATCAAACTCCGGCACGTTCAGTTCCAGTAGCCCCGAAGTTCTCCAGTACCACATAAACACTCAGTTGTCTATGATTATTTTTATAGTAGAAATTGGTCACTTCAAAGTTTTCCCTCTAGTTATGAAATACTCAAAAATTCTGCGCCATTCCCATGACTTCACTCATCAACGTTACTGTAATAATCCCATCAATCGCACTTTAATTAGTACATTCTACACATCAAACTATAAAACGTTACTGCACTGCCACTCTGATCCCACTCTGATCATTTATGATACCTGAACTCCTTGAGCACACCCATATCTCATTGGTTTGGGGGTCATGTCTGTATGACAGCGCTGCTCTGCCACTGTGACTTTGGTAGGACAAGGGATCTTTGTGCCTTTTGGGCCAGTACAGACAGCTCCCAACTGCTGAAAGAAGCAGAACACGGCCTGAGCACCGGGGCTCCTTTATTTCTTCTGTGATGGCAAAGTTCTACTGTAGGACTCAACCAGCAAGTAAACAAATGCTCAGTTGGGAGAAAGAAATGGAAAGGAGGCCCAGCAGGAGGGGCAGCAGGCTACTGCTCCCTCACAAACCCAGGGCTGCACTCCTGCCTTTCAGAACACCTGAGAGGAGCTATAGTACAGATGCCGGTTAAGATGATCTCCACACACATTCCTACTTCACTCATTTCCCCCTGCACAGCTCAGGAAGGTGCAGTGACTCAGAGGCCACATCAGGCCTGACCCACGTGCTACGTCAGTGCTGAGCTTCCCACCCCAGGCCCTGACTCATCCCCATCTGTCCCCACCGGCAGCTCCACAAAGTGCTGCTTGTCCTGCCGGCCCGCACGCTCCTTCTGAGCCGATTACCAGACTCTGAACCCTCACGTGGCAGCACGTGGCAGCCACAGGAGCTCGCCCAGCTTTTCCTCTTCCTCCCCTCAGCTACAGCCCTGCGCCGCAGCACCACACCTGCCCGTGCAGCCGCCCCCAAGCCCAGCACCTCCCAGGCCGAGTGGCCTTAGCGCTGCCCGGCCACTGTGCAGGGAGGAGCTGCATTGGGTCCGGCAGGTCCACATGTGTGAGATGAGCCGGTCCGCCCTGAGCGCAGATAAGGGCGTTCTGGGGAAGACACGCGTTCACACCTTTTAGCTGGCCATGAGGAATGCAGAGGTTTTGCGTGCTGGCCAACGTGTACCTCGGGATTGTGACTGGAATGAAATGTTACAAAGCACGGTGCCTTGTCAACAGAAGATGGTTACCACACCCTACGCTGCCAGGAACCACTGGAGGTTCTCTCCCCTCACACTCACTGTTTCTTATCCTTTTACACCCAGGAGTTGGGCTCGATGATCCTCACCCTTCCAACTTGGGGTATTCTAGAATTCTGTGATCTTAAAAAAGAATGATAAGGAACATGCAGGGAGCTGCTGGAACAACAAACACCTCTTCAGAGCCCACCTAGAAGAACAGAAACTACACTTTGAATTGTCCCCCCAAGCAACCTGCCTCCTGCTCAGCCCAGGCTGTGGGTTCCCCAGCAGTCCCAGCGCTCCCTGTGGGCTGGCCTCGCTCTGCTGAGGACGCACGGGGCAGCCTGAAGCTGCCACAGGGCCAACATGGAGGAGGTCATCCAAGCTGCACCCACAGCAGAAGTGAGTCAGGGGCTGGGTTACGGAGGAGCCCAGAGCCCCAGTGAGCAGGCATAGGGAGCCTTGCACAATTCATGATTAAAACCTTTGGGTCCCATGGAATGTGGTTACTTCCAGGCACAGACGGCAACTGGGAAGGTTTTTCACAAAAGGCAGACTTCAGGCTTTTGTGCCTAAATGCCGCTTGAGCCTTTAATTGGATGAGCCTGCAGTGGCTCAGACGGGGCAACTGGCACAGCTGAAGCTCAAGTATGTGTTTTCTGCAATGCACTTAACTTGACTGGAGCAATCAGGTCTCAGGTTTCTCCTACATTCCTTCTACATTATCCCACAACACACTGTTATTAAACTCCGAGACAGATCATTTAAAATGTTTTTGTGTGGTTTTTTGTTTTTTGTTGTTTTTTTTTTTTAATTTATGCCCTTCATCAAGATCTGTGAAATGCTATGGATATTGCTGAGTTGCTGCTAAACCTTTCTTGGGCAAACTTCCAGTGTCAAAGTAAAGTCGATTTCAAGCTCATAGTCACTGAAGAACATATGGGAAATGTCAGCACTTCAAAATAAGAAATCATTGTATCTTTCTCCATTTTAAACTGTCTAGAAGACATCCTCCTAACATCCTCAGTACTGTTTAGATTTTGTAACTAAGCCAAGTATTTTAGTTGTCACTCTGCTCTTAAATGCCACTTGCAGCCATAAATAAGGTTCTTGCCAATGATTAAAGGACCCTTTGTTTTAAAGAATACATCTTGAAGTGTCTACCACTCAGTTACAAACAGCTAAAAGGAAAAAAAAAAACCACCTTCCAGTTCACACGAAACCCAAACATCCAGAATGCTGCATGTATAATGAAATTGCTGCTGCCATTAAGTTGTTACCTGCTTTACATAGATTTGCTAAGGTAAGAACTCCTGGTGCCACACGCTCACTGCCCCAGCCAGGACAGTTTCCCAAGGAGAGAAACACAACCTCTGAAAGGGCGTCAGCAGAGAACAAACCTCTGAGTTTGTTCTGCCATGCTCACTGGAACGAGCTACCCTGTGCTCACAAGCGCCTGCTTGGTGCTCACTTGTGGGATTTTACAACAAAAACTAAGAATGGCATTACTAGGGCTGAGAACTTGAGGGCTTTCCCATTGGATCTGAGGAAGACTGAACTATGGACTCCCTCCACATCCGATGCTCTCCCGCCGTAGGGCCAGCGGACCGGCAGACAGAAGCAGTCACTTTTATGAGGGTTACTGACTGAATTTTAGTAACATTTATCCTCGGAACCTTTGGCTCCAGAGCAAATACAAATTCCACCAGCCTCACTTGGCGCCTTTAACTATTTTGCAAGGCTTGATGTTATTTCCCTTATAGAATTTGTGTTTGTTTGTATATAAAACAATTATTTGACCCATATCCAATGGAGTTTATTAAGTTCCTGGCAGTATCTCCTTTCTCAGGGTGTCAGGGGATTAAGGCATCTAAGGCTGCCAGATCCAGCTAAGCTGAGCCCTCAGTGGGACTTGTAAATGCTTAGGACTCACCCTTGCCCAGGAGTTAGACCCCGGTCAGTTGAACCAGGGCTGAACATGGAGTGCTCATGCTCATGCCTAAATCACAGGGCTCCAACAGCCCCACCAAATGCTGCCCCTTGTCTGGAGGGCAAACATGAACAGGGTCTCCAAGCACAGATCCACAATATAGAGGGGTTAGCTCCAAAAGCCAAAGAAATGAAGACATTTGGGATTTGCAGAAATCTTCTCTACTGTGGTCATGGAGATCGGCACCTGCTCAGAGCTCTGCCCTGACTGGTGTTCCTTAAGCACAAATCCTGAGCAGGTCCCCAGGTGCAGGGAAGCACTGCCCAGCAATGCAGGCACACGGCCAGCTGCAGGCAGGCAAACACCATGCCTGGCTAGGAGAACTAAGGGAGAAAGCAGGCTCTATGAAAACATTGCTAAAAGTGCTGTTATTTGGCTTAAATATAGATACAGAGCTGCACTCCAATCAGACTATGTGCAGGTGATGTGGGTTTAATGGATATGGGCATTTCACAGACCGTGCACATGCCACACATAACTGTGGTGGTGGTAATTATCCCTTTTTCTTTTTAAGCAGCACATAAAGTAGTCACATAAAGCTTGTTACATGTCACACTAGAAAATTAGGACTCTCACAGCAAGCTCATCTTATCCATCCTGAGTCTGAAAAAGCCTCCTCTCTTGCCTACTACAGGTAGCTATGGCACTTGCATTTCTGCTTGCACAGATGTGTCACCTTCTTCAGTTTTGTGAAAGATAAAGAAGACAACAAGCAGGTGGACAGGAATGACAGGCCTCAGTAAAGGCTGTAAGTAGAGCTTGGATATTACCATATTCCCCAGGAATAGAAGTGGTGAATTGGCTTTAAAATAAGAATCAACCTTTTCTGTCCATGAATTAGGTGAAATATATTTATCATTTACTACCAGCCTTATTAATATTCTAAGGACCAAGCTTCTATTTAGCCACCTTGATGAGAGGCTGTGAAGTGCCTTTATCCAGCCCTGTACCATTATCTAGACCTTTATTAATCCTGTGTGCAACCAGGAGTTGGACACGATGATCCTCACAGATTCCTTCCAGCTCTGGATATTCTGTGATTCTGTGAGTTCCAGGAACCCACAGGATCCTTAACAATTACAGGATTAGGGTATGATTTTCTTTTCCCGGTGGCTACAGAGGAAAAAAATGGCAGCTCCAAGAAGGGAATGCAGCTTAAAGCATGAAGTTTTAGGGTTAAAGTGTTTGGATGAGCAGGTTTTTGCTATATTCCAACCCTTTCTCCCTACCACCATTTTTGGGTAGTTTCTGTAGGCTTTGGAAACAGAAAACAATTCTCTTCCCATACCTCTAGCAGAATACTTTTGAGGAAATGTCCAACTGTATGCCTGTATGCCTTTTGGTGTAAGAGGAATGTAACTGCATCTTCTCACGGCAGAGCTAATGATGACGGGCACATAATCAGTAATAAATGGCCCTGTCTTATGGAGGGACCACATGTGATAATGATGAGATGGCCTGATCTGAATGGGACTGGAAGAAGGGGACAACAAGAAGTGACTCTCAAAGACCGCATGGCAATCTCAGCTTTCCTTTTTTTATAGGCCAAAGAATAATATCCCCTCTCCTCTTCTACCCCCTTTTCCTCCTACATCAGTGTCCACTAGACGCAACTCTTCAAAACAGCTTTTGACAACACAAGAGGAAAAGGTCACAGCAGTTAACATCTTCCTCAATATGCTCCTGTTGGAACCAACGTACTTTTAGAAATTCCAAGATTGATTTCTTTAACTTGAAATTCTCTAGTTTAAACTCCCATGTTAGGCTGAGAAATATATCTACAGTAGCCACCCTGCAAAGGGCTTCTTGGTCACACTGAAAAATCACCTGGTTCAGTAAGGACCAGAAGGCTCAGAAGAAAACATTTAGAGGATGTATAAATCATGTCTGAAATGTTTAAAACACATTTAAAGCATTAACTGTTTTACTAAAAGTCAATGTGATAGTCAATAATAAAGAGCATATTTGCCTTTAAAAGCCTGAAGAACTCTAAGATCTGTCTAAAGAAATGACGAGATCCCAGAGGGCTCCTCTGAAGGTCAGCATGACAAACAACCAGAGACAAAGAGAGGGAGAAGAGCTTGCCACTTTGTGGCATGGCACAGAGGAAAATTTCAAGCTTATCTGCATAGTTCTCTTCTGTAGATTGTATACTTCTCTATTTAAAACTGAATCACATTTTTGCTCAAATCTGTACAAAGTCCACAAACGGGAGTCCACTTCCATAGGTATCTACAGCACTCCTAAAAGCAGGTAATCCTGTGTACCAAAGGCTCTGCGCCTGCTGGGCTCTAGGTGCATCACTATGACCTGCAAAATCCTCGCTGCAAAATATTTGGATCTGGTTCCTCAAATCATCTCATGACCAGAGGTACAGCACACCCCTGAAACTCCATGCGGCAGACTTCCTTCTGGAAGTCCCCTGCGCAGAGCCCTGGCTGCAGTGCTTTGGGGGAGGAGGAGGAAGAGGAGGACGAAATTAAAATCAGACCACTCTTCAGTGTTAATGATGGGGAAACTTTTCCAGAGTTGCGTATATTTCTTTCTTATTATTTCAAAACATGCCTTTCTTGCAGCTGTACTGAAATCCACAAACTGTAAAGTCTCACTAATGTGTTTTGAAGAACACACTCATCCTAAATAACAAGTATTAGTAGGCATGCTAGAATCCACTTATGACTGTGCTGGTGAGTTTAATTACGCAACCATAAAGCCGGGCCAGCATTTGACCTTTTGTCAATTTCAGTAACAGAGTGTAATAGAAAATAAATGACTACTACGGAAATAATATTAAAGATACATACCAGTATGTCCAGGCAGGCTGCTTTAAGTAGAGTTATCTGGTCTGCAATGGTCAAGCTTGTAAAGCCTGGCAATCGTTTTGCAAATTCCACTATTTTAATAATGCACTTTGTTGCAAGTTCGCTGAATTTGTCCCAAAGCCCAAGGTCCAGTCGAACCCGATGGTCTGCACTAGAGTTCTGGAAAGAAAGGCAGAAGGCACCATAAATCAGCTACATCCCTTTCAGTAAGTGGTTTTCAAGGGAAAGAAACAACAACCAAAGTATTCCTTCCAGAAGTGCCCTCTATTAACATTCCAGGCAATTTCTGCAGTTTGCTGTTGAGACGATGCTGTTTTTAAACTTGGATTAATCGCCTGAAAATTCCTTGGATATTTCTCTGTTACTTACGATTGCAGAGGCCATCTGTACAAGGAATACAAATGAACTTAAACATTTCCAAATGCCACTATCATTATTCTTCCTTGCCATTGTATAATAAGTGCATTGAGAGAGACAATTTACAGTTGTACCCCAGAAAATAAAATGAATAGTTGAACAAGAATATTGGGTCTTCATCTGGAAAAAGCAGCACAATATCTGGAACGTAGCGTCACATACTTAAGATCTTAGCAAATTAGTTCTACTTAATTTATCTGCTCTGTGGTTCTGCAAGAGTTTTACAGCCTTCTCAAGCCACGGTTTCACATTAATTAAATAGCATTTTTTTACACAATGTTACAAGAAACACCACGTGCGACGATGAATGCTGCGTGCTCATTGGATTGGGCATCCAATACACATCATCCCATTCAAAGTGCCACAAAGACATTCAGGTTGCATCTCTCCGTGAGCATTCACGTATCTTAATCCAGAAGCCCGCAGTTTTCTAGGACATGCCAGCAAAAGCTGTACCCAGGCATTTGTCACCTCGGTGCCATTGGCTTCCTTCTGTTCACAGGAAGGACAGACTGAAGAGGTAAAATGGGGATGTGGAGGGAAGAGCTCAGCAGGGCCACAGATGCTGTCACCAGGCCCAGGTTCCTGCAGCCCTCGCCCTGTCCCAGTGCCGCATTGCCATGTGCTATCACCATTGTCAATCATGAAAGGGAAGGTCATGGCAGTCCTAGGGGAGCCACAGGCTGACACTCACCTTCATTTGCAACAGAGCAGAGATTCAAGCCGACAATATTTATATTAGGCCACTATTACAAAGAATAAATGCTAAAAAGTATTTAAATGCACATATACGTCCTTCTCTGCTTCTCTTCTTAAGGGATAAGAAATTAACTTCACCACTTCTATTTGAATTTTTATTCTGGGAACAACTCTTTTTTTATTAATGACAGATTTTAAAATAGGAGAAAATGTCTTTATAATGCTAAGCCTAAAGAATTGCCTTCAAAATGGTCCAAAACTAATGGGTTAACAGTCATTGTAATGCCCTTTGAAACATTTCTTTCGGCTACTGGAGTATGCATCCTTCAGATTTATTTTATTTCATCCTCAAGGACCTTGGTGAAATACAGTACATTGGAGGAAAAATAAGATCAAGATGTGCAGTCATTCAGGCTGTAATTAAATTTAATAGGCAGTTTATCCAGTTCATAGAAAGATGGCATAGCGTAGAGCTACACAAAGCAGAGCCTAAAGCAGGAAATCATTTTACAATAGGGTATCCATCTGGAAAAAAAGACGTTGCATGAAACCAGCAAGTGTGAACGAAATCTTCATCAGTATCATATGAGGTTACTTTATCATGCTGCAGTACTGGCAACGGGAAGTTTGACATGTCTTCTATTAAGAGTAATGCACAGCCATCTTAACAAATGTAAATCTAACTCACCATTATGCAAACTGAAAAGAAGGGGCAGTTAATAAAAGACAAAATAACCCGATGTTTTATTGTGCGGGTTGCCAGATTCCTCAGTGTTGGACCTAATGGGGTTTACACATTGTCTTTGAGACGCCACAAATGGGAAGACTTTCAACATTTTACTTGGTAATGAATGTTAGCCACAAACGCCGTGGAAAATAGCTAGATTTTTAGCAGCATTTCTCAATATGTAAAAACAAAATGGACTCAGTATCAACGTATAGGTTGAACAATAAAGCACGGGGTTAATAAAATGCCTGTTAGAAACTCTGATTAAATTTGCCTGAGGATCTCCTGTAACCACACCGTGAAAAACACGCAGACGCTACGACTTTTCCTGGATATTGCACTGAAGCAGGAGGTTTTTGGGCGTCTCTTCCAGGATCAGCCTTGCATGTTTTTCAGGCCTTTGCACCAGCGCACATATGGTGGAACAATACTGTAATACACCCTGGTGACATCTTTATCAGTGGAAGAGCCCAACCTTGCTATGAAATCCAATTAAACAGCCATTTTTGCCACATAAATTGATCCCATTTTTTCCATCATTTTTGTTCTTCATTGCAGGCTGCTCTATCTCCACATTAACAATATAGGATGAGTTACTCCCAGAAACATACACAGTAGCAGAATCCCCACTGTCTTTAAAATCCACTTTACAAATGAAACAAGGCTCGCAGGGGCACTATGCCCTAATCAGGAACACTTGCTATACCTCTTTAGTAAAAGCAGTAATGCGCTCCAGCTCCTGCAGGCTCACTGAGGACCACAACCCACTTCTTTGCTCAATCCCAGCATCAAGACATATATTTCCTCTACACTGGCACTGAACAACAGCCGTGTAACTTCTAAGCCAAGGACTTACAAAGAGCAAAACGCCGCTGAGGGGCAAAACCTCTCTACTTGCAGCCGGCAAAGAGCAACCAGGGAGAACCTGAAGCAAAGGTCCAACGGAGTAAATTTTTTTTCCCTTTTATCCTCCCTTTATCACGAGGTTGGATGTAACACAGCTGCAGACTTACAAATAGTACCGGTCTCAAGGGACAAGCAGTATAGTTACACTCAATTATACTATAAAGTATGACATCTCTAGAGAAATTACTACGGCACTTTCTCTTACCTGGATGACAGTAATAAAACAGATCTATTTATGATGGACTTTTGAAATCCATTACGTTTAAAGAGCTTGCTGATTCTCATCACCGACAGAACTGTACTTGCCCCTGCCCACCAAATGCAACTGTTAAGGCAAATGACTCAGGGAATTTAATACAAGCGCTATTCCCTCATTATTTTAAGTAGACTTTTATTAACTATGCAAAGTACAGTAATTATTGTAGACAGGGACACTTTTTCTTTTTAAAGAGCAGATGGATATAAAAAATGCAATTGAAATGCTTTTCCAAAACTGATTTTTTTTGACCAGGTAAAAATACACAATGGGAAAAAAATAACCACGTAACCTTTCCTGCAGGAAATGCAGGCTGCAGCGTTCAAGAAGAGGGGTCAGATATGCAAGCCAAATGTCTGCACAGGTGGTGGGGTTTTTTTTATGACTGTATCTCTGGCAAGCTGTTTTTTCCTCCACTCTCTTACACTGACATTCTTTGCTCATTTTAGCAACGACAAAAAAAAAACAACAAAACCCTGTTTTAAATTAGTCTAAAAGATCACATAACCAAAGGCATACAGGAATCGCACGCAAGGAACAGGCTCTTCCGTCCACAGTTCCCATCACTACACAAGTAGTGTAGTGAAACTCCAGTGAATCCACATTGATTCAATATGCTCATTTCTCACCTCTCAGTTAAAAAATTAAATCAAATTTTATAAGGTTACAAAAGCAATCTGTATGGTTTGCAGCATGAGAGCACCATGTTTCATGAATGTTAGCCAGCAGCAGCAAACAGAAAGCGTGGCTTTATATATTCTACCTGTACCAGCCTGTTGCTATCAGGAAAACTAGCTCCCCTTGGGCTCAGCATTTAACAGAAGGGTTGTGTGCTTCTATTTTTGACTTCTGATCTCTATTTCAAGTGTCTCCAAAGGAACAACTACCACCTGAACCCTGCCATGCCATGTCCAAGAACTGAAGCTGTGTCCCTCAACCCAGTACAAACACCTCGTTGCAGACCGAGAACATCACAGATCTCTGCAGTGTGGTTTCTCCTCTACTTCCTTGCTTGGCAGTCAGCTGGAGATGAAGGCCTTTTACTCCAGCCAAAGGGGTGTTAAGGAATATTTCATTTCCCAAGGTTTTTTCTTGGGTGCAAGCATATGATGGAGAGCTGTACTCTGTCCCTTTCAAAGCCCTGCAAAGACAACTCTCACAAATGAGATGTTACCCCGAATTCCCATCTGAAATGCTGGAGTGGTCACCAGACCTTAGTTGGATGAGATTTAAGTACTCCGCATTTCACACAGAGATTATGAGAACAAAGCCAGAGGACAGTTAATATTTAGCACCACCACTCTCTGCTTTGATGCAGCTGTTGAAGGAAGATTGCAGAGCTCTCGAGATTCAAGGTAAGCCAAAAGTAACTCTTGCAGTATAATTTTGTTATTGGGACTTGAATTGTTCCAAAGCATGACAAAGAAGCAGGGACTTTAGCCACGTGCAGCTAATCGTTATGAGCTTCTGAAATATCAGCTATAAAAGAAAGACTTCTCTTTCTCCAAGTTGTCTCATCCTGAGACAGATATTCAGCCTCAGAGTCAGCATGGTCAGTTTGGGGCAACTCAGGACCCCTCAAAGGCTCAGATTTGTCCATTTCTGAAATCCAGGTGCTCTCGATACAAGCTCTGATTCTTCTTTGAGTACATCAGCACACCATCAGGTTCAGCAGGAACCCAAGAACGAAGGCATCGACAGTATGACATCCAACAAGACCTTTTCCAGTTTCCATTTGTATCATTTCAACAACTGAAGTATTAATGAAACTTAAGCCTCTGATCTACATAAGCACATAGGTGCCCAGGTTTATCTTTCAGCCGTCGGGAACTTGGACAATTACCAGTACTAAGTATCAACACACCAGCTGCAGTGCACTTTTCTAATGCAGAGGTAACACAAAGGTTTGTAACAAAACGTTCACATTTGGAGGTATACCGATACATTATTCTGGGATAGCCAAGTCATTTGCAACGCAGCCTGCAAGCAATAAACTCTGGCATGCATACCAGTCTGGCTACGTGTCCCAGCTGCGGACATCCGATCACCTCTTCTGCAAGGCATAAACTCACTGTCTTTGAACTGTGAAGATCTTTCACACTTGTTCAGAAGTGCTCTTGCATTAGCAGAAGTGTGAGAGCCTGCCTGGAAGATTTTATTCCCTTCAAGTTGGGGACACAACCGCACGTACTGTGGGGAGGGGTGGAAGGCATTAACCCAGGAATTTCCCTGGAAAGACACACTATGAATCCCACAGCCTCCAGCCTTGCCTTTAGTTGTATCACCAGCTGGTTGTTTTCGAGCTTCCAGCATGCTGCACTCGTCCCCAGGGGGCCGGCTGTGCTTGCCTACTGCAGTAGTATTTATCAGCATGCCTACATGGATTGTTTTGACTACGTCTAACGCAGGCAGAGAAAACACCAGAGAAGCATGCAGAGGACAGACGACTTCCCCAGTACTAACAATTTTATGCAGGTCTTGAAATTAAATGTGAAAAATGCTTGTGAAAATACTTCCAGTGACACGGAAAATATGCTCTATTCTAACAGCACAATATGTATGCTTGCTTTTCTGGCGCTTAAATACAAGATCTCATTACCTAGATCAGAGAGTTTTGAACACTGCAAATAGTATACAGGCAAGTATGCCACAAAGCAGCACCCTGCTCACTGAACGTTCATGCCACACATGGATTTGCCTAAGTTACAATTTGAGAAGCTTAATGTTTGTTTCAGGAATAGAGCACATACTCAAAACAGAGAGCAATCCAGTGACAATTTTTACCAGGATGCCACATCTCTGTTCCAGGTGCCCGACTGGGGCAGAGGACCATGGAAGAAGGCAGCTCCTCGGCCCAGCCACGCCACTCCCAGCCTCCTTACAGGACGACGTTTTGCACATCCCTTTGCATCAGCCAGTACTGCTACAACTGGCAGCCAGTCCAGACCCAACAAAGTCATTCATCGGCTGACAGGGCTCTAAGTAGTACCTAACATTTAGTTTTCAGTGTCTCTTTCATTACTGCACAGGCAAACTTGATATTGGATTTTCTCTCGTATGTATATAAAAAATATATATATATTTCCCAAAACTGTCCTCTAGAGAAGTTCCTACTTCTTCACTTAAGGCTGATTTTTCACTTGTATAAAGCAGTAGAAGCATTTGCTGCTTTGTAGTATTTCTGTAGACTAGAAGAGGAATAAAGTGTAAAACAAACATTTTCAAAACTGGCTTATTTTGACATCTTCTATTTTCTTTGACCATGGCAGCTTTGGGACTGTCACTAGCAGCATTTAAGAACTCCACACCTGCAGTGCTGTAAACTGGTGACACAAAAGCAGAGGGCATGTTTTTGGAGACCAACACATTTCTAATGAATGCTGGTATGTAATTCATTGGTGGACACCACAATTGTCTCTTTGCTGGATTAGGCTTTCAGTCTCTCATAACGCTGCTAAGTAATGCTTTACAGTTAATGTATTGTAATTGTTACGCTTTACATATTTCCATGCACATATATGCAGGTTCTTCCTGGCTAAGGAGACTCAAGGAGCCAACAGACTTCTGCACCCATTTCAACCATCTAAAGCCTCCAATACAAAATTCACATCATCCGCCAGCATCCAGAATATATTTCCCCCAAATCATACTTACTGTAGTGTATTTTCCCAGCTGGCAGAGCGAGGGGAAGGTTTCCTGGTGAGCTTTTCGGATCTTCTCAGTGAGATCATCCAGCTCTGCTGTCATTTCATAGTTTTCTGTGGACTCCTGCTTCGTAGGTTCCTTCTTCTTTTTGTTCCTATCATTTCTGACAGCTGCAGAAAAAGAACAGGCACAGAGGATTCAGATCACCCCGTGCTGTGCTTGTTGCTCTGCTTCAAAACATCGCAAGGTATTTTGTTTTACTTTAAGCATAAATTATTTTAAGTGGAGATGAAACATTATAATCACAGAGAATACTTACACAAGCTTAATTATTTATCCATAAAAACAGAATTCAACGGAATAATGATGAAACCAAACTTACTTCCATAGGTTGTTGCTGTGGATGTGCTATCATAATCCCACAGTACCTACCCTCCAAGAGAGTCTACCACAACTCCACATGCATTTTAAGTCTCTCATTAACTCTGTGAGATGCGATTTTATACATTGTAGCATTACAGTTGTGTATGGTGAATGGAGAAATTCTCTGCAGTGATGTAGCTGGTATTTTACTGGATGTGAACTGCACTAAATGAAGACAGCAATGGTTTCTCTTTTTAGATTTCATAATATGGAATATAACAAACCTCATACTTAATACAAACTCCACCAAGCAAAAATTATTTAAGGGGAAAGTTAAATTTGAAAACAGCCAATGAAAGAAGATGAAACGCATTGAACTCAAGCTCTGAAGATCAAAGGAGAAGCACAAACACTTGAAAGAGGGAAAACTGCAGTGAAGCTATCTTAAAGTCGCTTGCCATCTGCTCCTGCCCTCGGATCAGCCTTCTACCTTCCCCGGGCTGTGAGGGATTACTGGAAATATGCATTGTGCTGCATTCGTTCTGTAATTGATTTCCCACATATTTGTGTTTTGTAATAAAATATGACAGCTGCTCTATCACCATGCTACTCTCTGTTCTTTTAATGAAAACAGCTTAATTTTACAAAATGTGCCCAGGAGATAAGTCTATGTCTGCAGCATTGCCAATACTTGTGAATTTTATCAAGAGGCTTGTTGTTATTTAAAGCTAACATTTTAAGTGTAACCACACGCACGAGGAACCCACCAGGCTTTACAACAAAGCCAAACAAAATCAGTCCCTCTCCCCAAAGACTCAGTATTGATACTAAACACTCCAAAGACTAACCATTGCTGGACAAACAAAACAGCATTAACATGCACTGGGGCTCAAAGCCCCAGTATTTAGACGAGAGCCCCAAATTCTGAGGGTGTGACTGGAGAATGGCACACATGAAGATGGCCTGCCTGCACCCGCTGGTTCTTGCTCATACCAGCAGAAGCCCACATCTGGCTCTTTTCTCAGTGGGCTCCACAGGCCCATCTCCACAGTACCCCATCTTCTGTGGGTGCCTGCTCTGTGTCTATAAATACAAGACGGCAAAAATGCAGGTAAACACCGGACACTGCAGGAATAGGAGGAGGTTTGGATTCAGTGTCACCTACAGCATTTATTAAAGACTGAATGACACACAGCCAGATTAATGTTCCTCTGGGTACTGTTTCTGAGAGAAAATTAAGCGCAATATGGGAAAATGGCGAAGAGGAAAAGCAGCAGAGTCAGGGGTGTCTACAGAAATAATGTAAGGCATGCACTGGAAAACAAAGGGTAGGACATTGAATGTTTTTTATGAGTGGATGAGGTACACACCTCATGCACAAATGGCTTTGGTTTCCTGACTGAAGATTTGACTTTCCAACTGAGAGAACTCTGACCTTGCTCCGGTAAATATTTTAAGGATGTATTTCACTTCATTTGTGTGAACAGACCCACACTGAAGTCAATTATGTGCTTTGCTGGGATGCTGAGCATCTCTGTGGATTAAAGTCTAACCTCAAATACCATCAGTTCATATGTCTGCAGTAACAGACTCTAAAGATGCCAAGAAAAGTGGACAGAAAAGGCAAAGTTGTACCTTATTGTGAATCATAGAATCCTTAGGGTTGGAAAAGACCTCTAAGATCATCTAGCCCAACCGCCAGCTCATCACCAGCATGCCCACTAACCCACGTCCCTCAGTGCCACATCTACACGGTTCTTGAACACCTCCAGGGATGGTAACTCCCTGGGCAGCCTGGTACAATGCCTCATCACTCTTTCTAAGAAGAAATATCCAACCTTTTCCTAATATCCAACCTGAATCTCCTCTGACACAACTTAAGGCCATTACCTCTTGTCCTATCACTGTTACCTGGGAGAAGAGGCTGACCCCCACCTTGCCACAGCATCCTTTCAGGCAGTTGTGAAGGGTCTGTGCTAGCGGTGTAGTCAGCTGCTGGGGAGTTGCATCCCCCCAACCATTTTACAAATATTTTCCTAAAGCCAATGTCCGGCCCAACTTGCTCACTGGATCCCAAGGCAGAGCACAAATGCAGTGCTGTACACTGAAAAAAACATCCAGGACTGACACGTACATCCTGAGTGCTCCAAACTGCCACTGCACTCCAGAAGTAAATCCTAATCACTGCTGTACTTAGGAGATAAAAGAGCTCCTCAGAAAATTATGTAAACTCCTACACAACCACAAAAAGCAATAAGCCTTTGTAATAAAGCCCCATTTACTTATACTTCTACGACTGACAAATTTGCTTAACAGGCAGCCTCAGCGACTACTTATCTCAATAGCTTTGAACTCCTTGTGGAAGACAAACACGTTATTTTAGGCCAGTCCTCAGAACAGCTGCCAAGAGCTCCCAGATACAAGGAGATAACTCATGCAGGGTTCCAGCCACTGCTCCTGTGCTACACCACACAGCTCTTCCTTCAGTTAGACCTGAGGTCCTTTCCCTTCCAAAAGCCATGGAGAGACAGTTGCTGGTCAGTCCACACCAGACTGGCCCAGATCTGTCTTCTTTGCAGACACAAATCACTGAAGGGTAGGAAGGACAGAAGGGGAGAATTAACATGTTCTGAGAACTAGGAACAATTCTTGCTCTCTGACAGCTTTTTCTATTATTCTGATGGTCTTTGCAATAACATTATAACCCACATAACATTTATCTTCTTGCTTTATGTGTACTTCTTCTATTTTCTCCATTTGTTTAAGGCTGCACCAGACCTAGTGGTATTTCTATATTCCCTGTAAGACAACACAATAAAGTGCATCTGACATATAACACCCAGGCTCCAAAAATATAAAGAATTTCAACAATGTTGAACTATTAAGCAGATTCAACTACATCTATAATTCAACTCAAAATAAATAAATAAATAAATGAATAAAAAAGGAGAGAAAAAGATTAAGACAACACTATGCTTAAAAGAGTTAAATAAAAACACATAAACACACACATTTGCACAGTAAATTCCAAAGCCATCATCACTGCTTGGGGAACAGGAACTGTCACACTGCGTGTTGGAATAGGTTTGGATTACAGCTTATGCTTATGTTACATAAATCACACCTTTTTGTATCTTGGTCTTTACATGCATATGATCACATCAATCCCCGAAGCAATTCCATTGCCTTTTAATGATGATATGCAAGAGATGAATCTATGTCACAGTTAATGCTGTTGTGGAAAACTCAGGTTATGAATTTCATTACTTGGGCACTAAATTCTGGCTCCGTGGCTGCATTATTTAAGAGCTCCCAATAGGGGACAGTATGGAAGCTCACTTGCCCCGTGAGAAATACTGGAAGTTATGAAATCCAAACAAAAATGAGGTGTGTGAGGGGAAAGAGAATGAAGAAGGTGTACCTGTGTGTGTGGGTAGGCCACATCGGCATGCATCTCAACACTGCTTGGACAGCTGAGCGACACACGCCCAAGCCTGAGCATGTCTGCTCCCATCTGCCTTCCCGTGACAGCTTCCATGTCACCTCCACACATGCTGGTACAGGCATTTCCACACCCAGAAAACTACAGGAAACCTTGGCAGGACTTGTAAGCTGGTGAAGGCCATTTCTGATGCCTTCACATTAAAGATCAGCCCCTACCCTCTGATACTTCCCCACTGTTTGATGAAAGAAGGGGCCGAACATCAGAGTCTGCCCCTGACCGTCTGCTCCCTTTACCCTAGGTCTATCACTGCCTTCAATACATTTTCCCTCCTCTGCTTGAAGCAACGGGCATGGAATGGGTGCTGTAGGAGGGATGGATGCCATTTTTCAAGAAAAGCAGGGTCTGCCATAGGTGAAGCTAAGGATAGGAAAGGCACGAACAGCTTCTCCTGGAGGACTCCAGCTATTTCATTTAGCAGCCATCCAGCAATTCTTGTGCTTGAGCAGGTTTCTCTCAAGCATGCCATAATGCTGGGTATTGTCCAATCTCGAACGCAGTGCCTTCAGGTCCAGCAAATCCAGTCATCACTTGGCCAGATGAATCTGGGATCTAGCCGAAAAGATTCAGGCAGTTTCTGGATCATCAGGTAAAATTATGGCATTCCGAGTTCACGTGCTCCCATTTGTCAAAGGTGGCAGAAACGTATGCAATGGAAAAGATCCTGCAGCTCACAACACCATTTTTCCAATTGCTTGCATAACCTTTGCTTCCCCAGATGCCCAGATGATAGTTTGACAGTACCTTTCATGTATTATAATGATTAATCAGCAATAGATTCATGACTTGAAATGCTACCATTGCTGTTTCGCCTCTTAGAGATCCCCGTGACCTTTTACAGCTTTGTATACCAGTTAACTGTTTTTGTTCCTGTGCTGACAACTACTAGTGCTTCCAGTTAGTTTGCATTCCTGCAAAACCACGCTTCTCTTGTCCTTAAACATTTCGAAGTTATTTGTTAAGCTAACAAATCTCAGAAGCACCACAAAGCACAGGCAGCAAGTCGGCAATTGCACAACGCTCAGCTGCAGAGGCAGAGCATCAGCCTCACCACCCACACATGGCACCATTTGCCTGCCATTGCCACCATCGGGGCTGCTGTTCCAATGGCTCCATGGCACTTTGGGAAGCCATCGGTTGAGCTGTTGCGGAAGGCCAGCAGCCCTGGCTGGTGGAAATGGCAGGCAAATGGTGCCATGTGTGCATGATGACACAGCTTCCAGAGTGCAGGCTTGCATCCTGACATCCAGATTCTACCTAGTAAAAATTTCTAATTCTGGAAGGTTTGCAGTTGTGGACCGTTTCAGTCAAATACACAAAACGTTTAACTGCTGCTGTTGCCAACCTTGATCCATCAGGATAAACGCCTGACTTCCCCAGACACTGTGCATCTCCCTTCTCCCCTATCATCCTTCTATAAACTGCGCTCCCTGTAACTAATGGCAGAATGCAAGAGCATCTCTCGCAACAGCCACCTTAGCAAACCTTGAATCCAAAGACCTAGCATCCTGTAACAGGACAAGGAACCACGCTCTCTGGCCCCACAGATGAAGCCAGCACCTCGCTACACATCACAGAAGGCTCCCAAGTAGCAGAGCTGATGGCTGCAGGCACAGAAATGGGGGACCTGCTAACATGTGGTGATCTAGGAGGTTGTTTTTCCCCTTTTGTAGGGAACATTACACAGCCTTCTCCTGTCACAAGGGGATCAACACCGGATGAGAATTAACAGCCATCTTGTATAAGCTCCAAGCCATCCCCATTGTAAGAAAAAGAACAGAAAAAACATCTTGAAAACTACACAGTCACGCCTGACAAACTCAGATGCCATCAATTCAGAATGATAAGAATCCTATTCATGTTTTCACAGCAATACAATTGCAAGCCAAACATAGCATTAAAACATGCAGAGCACTAGGTAGTTATAAATGGATTGGCCTTCCTAGGTCATGATTTCCAGATGAAATAATGTTTTCTTTCAGGCAAAACTGCTCGGTCTTTAAAAACAACAGGAAACTATCTTAAAACAAATTCTTATGCCAAAGTTGAGCTTTGACATATGGAGAATGATGGGAGGCAATGCACATTTCACATTAAAAACTGTTCTTCCTAATGGACAAAGCCAGTTACAAGTACACAGTCTTGCAAGGAGCTTCAAGTACAAACTACATTGAAAATCACATATTTTGTGGCTGATTCAGAGAAACCAATAAGGTTAGCTGTCTGCTGCAACTGCCACAAGAAAATGTCTAGAATTAAGTGAGATGATAGTATCTCTCTACAGACACGTATAGAAATTAGCAAGGGAGCACAGAGGAACTACTGTGAAGGAAATTTCATGAGAACCTGGCATGCTACCATTTTCCCCCAGGCACAGAACAAGGACATCCATTAAAGCCTTCAAACCTGCCCCCTGGTTTCCTGTTGAGAAATACTGCTCAGCTATGGCAGCTGAGCACACTCCAGGAACCTCTGACATTAGGCCCTTCAGCTCCACAACACGAGACAGCACCACGAGCCCAAAGGGCATCATCCTCCACGCTGCCTTCACCTATGCAGGCTCTTCCAGTCACTGGTGGCAGGTTTTTTCCTTAAGAAGGTGAATCTGCACTCTGCCTTGAAGCTTTGTATTATTCATTACATAATTGCTGTGTTTTATTAGAAATATGATCTATTATAACCTTGAATACAGTAACTTAAATGACATTGAAAATTAGATTATTCTGATTATTAGAGAAGTGAGAAAGGTACTAAACATTTGTAAGACTGATAATCAATCAGTGTATCCATCTGAGTGCAATAAAAATCAATCAGGAGCTAGTGCGTTTAAATCTAATTTTTTAAGCATGACATTTTCTTCTGAGTTTCTTTTTTAAATGTCACCCTCTTCTACAACAGTGATTGATTCTCTCCCCAGGGACAGTTAACTCCAACTGTTTTATTCAAGGCACAGAGATTCTGTATCCACATTCTTTTCTAAATATCAAATTAGTCACAACAATAATATTTTCATCAAAATGTGAATTTCAGAAACACGTATTCAAAACAGCAAGACACGGGACCTAAATTGGTTCAAATAACAGTTTGCTTTTAACTAGCAAACAATGTATTTTAACATGGAAAACTGTGTGATTTTTTGTCCCTTAAGTTCCTTTTTTTTTTTCCCCCGTGAAACAGAAGGCCAAGGATTTGCTTGTTTAAAACATAATTCATGCAGAAATGTTTCAGCAGTGAACAATGAATCACTAGCTATAGGGAGTCCATGAGTAATTACCTATGCCTCCAAAATAACCTTATTAGGCTATTGTAAGTGTAGGGTAGACCTTTGATACCTATAGCCTAAGGGGCTCTATTTTTCCATTCATGCACAGGGGATTTATATGGTTATATCCTATTATAACCGACGAAAGCAACACATCTCCCATTTATGTATGAGGATAACTGCGGGGTTAATATATCAAGAACTGAGTTAAAAGAACAGGTTTCATTATATGAACGAATGATACAAATGGATGCTCTAAAGCTTTATTTAAATGGCCTGAAACTTGATCTGTGGTTTCAAGGATTCCATCAGCCTGAAAATTTTATTTTTGACATGAAATTTGGCACCTGCTATTGTCACAGCCCTGAAAAATTAGTAGATGGAATGAGCAAAAAAGGAGTTTCAACTCTCTTGAAGAAAAACAATACTAATTTAACTCAGATGTAGTACCAAAATAGCCAGGACAGTACAAAACAATAAGCTGAGAGAAAAACCCACTGAAGACAGCAGAGAGGTATGATATGGGTATTCTTTTTCTTCTATTTTACTTTACTGTCATTTTCAAGATAAATAATGAATGGCATGGAATATACATACATATATATATATATATATATATATATATATATTTGCTTGCTTCTTAAACAGCTTTCTTTCTGCTTTTAAGACGCATGAAAAGAAAAACAACTGTCATGCTTTGCATATCTAGAATTGACACTGTAAGACCTGAAACCAAAAGAAAAAACCCAGCCAGTTGTAAATGCTGATTTGGCTTGAATGTTGAAAGAAACCTAGAGAAGGCTCCTTAATGTGCTTCAGCTAGGAAAACAAAACAAAACAAAACAAGAACACCAAAAAGCTTGTGAACTGCTTCCAGGCCCATGAATATATCGATAAAGTCTACCTGTATATTGACTATGTCATTATGGGCCTGGCTCCAGTTCTACAGAAGCATAAAATTCAGGACTCCATAAATATAAATGGAAACACCCCCTACAAATCAGGCCCTAAACAGAAATGAGAAATTAAAAATCTGAAAAGCCGTGAAGATAGAAAGACAGCAAGTAAGTGAACCAAAACCAGCAGATACGGTGTTTTGAAGCATGCAGGTGTGGTAGGCAGATGAGACAATAAGTGGAACAGCTTAGTCAGAGCCAGGATACAGAGTGCAAAATGCGTATCATGGGCTGAACCAAAAACAGACTCCTTCACCTCCCTTACGGTTTCCCTGCATGTTGCAATCAAACTAGATGGAGAAATATGATTACAAATTTAGTAATAAACTGTTTAGATAGCATTTTCCCTGAGATTTCCATTCTCAGGGTGCTTCAATGTCATCAACTAATTGCCACCATGAAATAGGATAATCCAGAAACTTCTAGAAGCTGAAGATTAAAGAACTACCAAAGACTACCATTAACAATTTCATGCAAAATAAATCACAGTTATTTCCCATGAAGGCCCAGCAACATGTCTGCAATGGAAATAACCTAGTCATACCCACTGATATATCAGTCACAGTACACATTTCCACGTGTATTTCACATAACCTACAAGTTACATAACACAGTCAGAAATTCCCATCTGTGAGATGGATCTCTCCCTTGGCAGGTCCCACAATGTCTCCATTCAGCTAGTGATGCTGTAGATTGAATCTACACAAGTGTCATTCCCTTCTCATTCATGTCCTGCCCCAACTATCTCCCAGTATTCTGCAGAAAATCGTTCACCTCCTTCTCTAACTGTAAAAGTAATTATTAAGATCTACCATGCCACTTGTAACCGGCTTTGAAGAGTAATAGCATCATCTGCTGGATGTTGCCAGTCATCCCGTTCCCTGGTCAGTGCTGAAATTGGAAGGAGTTTTGGGAATCAATCATTCCATCCTGAGAGCTTTCCCAAACTTGCAGGGCTTATGCAAGGAAACGAAGTATCGCAGCAGTTACTGTCTACTTTTTCATGTGCCAAAATCCCAATGGATTTACTCGAAACTCCTTCAGCTGTCTAGATAAAATTCTGTATGCAGCTAGTTAAACTGAAATAGTGTAGGGAACAGGGCACCTTTTACGGAACAGTGGTGTCTAAACACATTAGCTGAACACACACAGTCACAAACGCAATGTGATTATTCTTTCTCTTCCTTACAGCTCAAGTGACTAAATGCATACACAGCGATTGAAAAACAATTCTAAATAGTGAGTCTGACATTAAATTTCTATTAAGCTATACTACCAAAAAAAAAAAAAAAAAAAAAAAAAAAAGTACAGTTTTTTTTTTTTTTCACGGGCTGGGTAAGGAAAAACTCCTCAATTTCAATTTCAAAATCTGAACTTTCAGTCAGAAGTCACTATGAGGCCATTAAATCTGTCTCATCTGATTTTAGCTGTTCAAGTGCCCTTTTGAGCTACCTTCACGAAGCAACTGCCCTTTTGACTACAGTCTTGAAGTCTGGTACACTGACTCTTTATGGATAACCGATTACAGGTAAAAATACCCCAAACTTGACCTTTTTTTCTTCAGGGTCACCAAAAGGTAAACCAGTCTACTCATCTACAAATATTACATTAATTTCTCTTATGAGACAGTCATGGTAGTAGGATGGCTTGCAACTGGGAGAACTTCGGGTTATACAATGTCATCAATTCAATTTGTTGGACATTATCCAGAATTGCTGATGGCAAGGAAAGTGCACTGCTGTAAACTAAAACCAGACACTGCAGCGTTTCTGCCCGCTATCTGGCCTGACTATAGCACTTCATACTATGTGCTGCAGCTATTTTATTTCTCATTCTAACAGGCACAAGCAAGAAGTACTTGATTTGCTTGCAGCTTAACTGGAAAGCCACCTATCGTGACAAATCGCAACTTCTTTCCTGACACCACCAACATTTTTAACAAAACAGTTTTCCATAATAAGCACATTCAATATAGTGAATAAGTTTCAGCTATCATACAAATCACACAGAATCACTGAATTGCAGACGTTGGAAGGGACCTCGAGAGATCACTGAGTCTAACCTCCCTGCTAAAGCAGGTTTCCTACGTCGCACAGGTAGGTATCCAGACAGGTCTTGAACATCTCCATAGAAGGAGACTTCACAACCTCTCTGGGCAGCCTGTTCCAATGCTCTGTCACCCTTACTGTAAAGAAGCTCCTCCGCATGTTTGTATGGAACTTCCTATGTTCAATTCTGGGCCGTTGCTTCTTGTTCTATCACTATGCACCATTCAAAAGAGCCTAGTCTCGTCCATTTGCTTCCCACCTCCCTTTAGATATTTATAAACATTAATCAGGTTCTCCCTCAGTTTTCTTTTCCACAGGCTGAACTTCCCAGCTTACTCAGCCTTTCCTCATATGGGAAATGGTTCCAGGCCCTTTACCATATTTGTGGTCCTTCACTGGGCTCCTTCTAGGAGATCCCTATCTTTTTTTAACTGGGGAGCCCACAACCGAACACAGTATTCTAAATGTCGCCTCATCAGGGCAGAAGAGAGGGGAAGGATCACCTCCCTTGACCTGCTGGCCAGGCTCTTTTTAATGCACCCCAAGATACCACGGGCCATCTTGACCACAAGGGCACACTCCACTCCAGCAGGTCATCCCCTAACCTGTACGGACACACATGGTTATTCCTCCCAAGGTGCAAGACTCTACACTTGCTCTTGTTAAACCTCATCTGGTTCCTCCCTGCCCAACTCTCCAGCCTGTCCAGGTCTTGCTGAATGGTAGCACAGCCTTCTGGTGTGTCAACCACTCCTCCCAGCTTTGTATCATCCAGGCTTTCTGATTATACACGATAAAACAAATTGTATGGACAGTAAACGAAAAGGCTACAGTTCTGTTGGGGGCTAAAAAAGGAGGTGAGCTGGAAGAAGTACCCCTTCCCTGTGCTCGTACATTACCACTCAGCACACAAAGCAATGCCTCCTGAAAAGGATGAGCAGAAGTTCAGCAGCAACACCAAGACTGTGTGCCACCTGCATTTTTACCTCTCATTAAGGCTGGTTTCATGCAGTGAATATAATTTGAACCCAAAAAGGGTTCAGTCCTGTGCTATTCACCAGCATTAAAAATAATCCAACTTATCCCAGTCCCAACTTATCACCACTACTGCTTTAGTCACGTAGTGGTGCTACTCCAGTGATCTCAGCAGAGTCCTATTAGTGTAAAACTACAGTAACGTAGTGAGAGATCAGATCTAATATCTGTTTCTGCAGATGGATAATACCGCATTCATAGCTAAGTTTCATTTCTTTGTTTAGCCCTCAAGGCTAAATTTCACATTCGTACCTCCTGGTGTCTTGTGCAATTGTGTAAAGGTGCATCTAGCGAGAGAGCTGCCAACTGACAACACATCTGAAGAGGCTTGCGTGCACTGTGTATTTCATCAAGCACAAAGAATACATTGCCTCGTGCAACCGTAAATTGAGCTCATGAAAGCAGAGGAACAGTTGTTCCAGATGTGTTTTGAGAAAGGGAGCTGTGGTCCAGAACCACAGCGCTAGCCTGTGTTACAGCCTAGGCAGCTTGCAGCAGTGGCCTCCCACTAAGCCAAGGATAATAAAATCAAACAAAGAGCTCAGCTACTATTTACCTATTCCTCTGAAGGTAATGTAGAAAACCCGCACAGAATTTTTTCCTAAGGACAAATGCTTGCTGATACTTAAAAAATGAAAGGGAAAAAAAAAAAAAAAAAAAAAAAAGAGAGAGAAAAAAAGAAGATTGGAAGGTTATTTTCATCTCTTGAAGCTTTGAGGAAGGTGGTGTGCCTCTGCAGTGGGGAAAGGCAGCATTCAAACTCACTGCCAGGGCTGCTGCCGCTGGACAACCTGCTCTGCCAGGAGGCAGCCCAGCAGCATAAGACCATAAGACAGGAGGGAAGCACTGCATTACTTAACCAGGTGGACCTAAGAGCATCAGAAGAGCAGTTAACAAATATATTGTTGTTGAGGCTTCACATGTACGTGCAGTCCTGCACAGCTGGTGGGCATGTGCCAGCATCTGCCCATGGAGATTGTTCTGAAACTGGGTCTCATTTTTTAATTAATAATGCCTGCCATTAAAATATCTTGGTCATATAACCGAAAGTATGGTAAAATGACAGAATGACATGCTCAAAAACTGCATCTTGAATTTTCTTCCCAAAAGCTGAGCAATTGGAATAAAAAAAAAAAAAAGCTGTAAATTAGTTTAAAGAAAGGCTTTTTTTTTTTTTTTTAATTACACTGTCCTTTTTCACAAACCTTAACCTAAGGCTGAGGTCAGGGGGTTGCTTTTTACTCCCAGCCACAGGATCTTCAGCTTTCTGTAGAAGGCTAACCCGAGCTGCAGCATGCTCCCTGGTCAATGGGAAAAACACATGCTGGCTGTGTTGGGCTGGGAGTGCTTGGCTGGCCACGTCACCAGCTTCCCGTAAATGCAGGGCTGAAGCTGGCGGCTGACACAGGTAAACAAATTAATTCAAAACTTTGACATCTTGCTGCCCGCTCTGAGATGCTGCACAGGCAAGTCGAGGCTCTAAAAATGCCCCTGCCTCTCAGCCACACATCGTGCCTGGGGCCTCTGAGTTTGGGATAGCACCAGGTTTACTGAGACTCTTCAAAGAAATATGCAGTAGGCAAAGGCTGCTGCTTGTGTGTTTAATAAATATTGTTCCATCCATAATTCACACACAGAAATGCTTCTTTTCATGTATGAACGCAGCTCCTCCAGACATCTGCACTCGTGCTTTATGTAGTGGCAGGAGCATAGTGGCAGCACAGGGTCTAATTCCCTCAACGCACCTGCAGAAACCCCAGCTGCTTTGACACTCGTGTTAGGACATGAATCACTCCACATGCCTGCACCTAATTATCAGACTGACTATTTTGACATATTCTATCTTTTATGTACAGTGACAAAGAAGTTCTTTAAAATACGTTCCAACTATTCTTGCATTTAAAAAAATAAAATAAAATTGTTTTCTTACCTGGGAGTTAAGTTCTGAAATAGCAAGAGGACTGGATTACTTAAAAAAGAAGGCATGGTAGCAACTACTGGCTTAAGGAACTTAATTCTGCCTGACAAGGTCAAGTAACATCAAATCCTGATTTCTCCGTAAGATTTTTTTAAATATCTCCAGTAATGCCAACACATAACCTTTCCACATTAAGTGCTTTCACAGCACACCAGACCAGTCAGAGCTAGTGATCACAGAAGGAACAAGGCAGACAGATGCTTGTTTCCAGGAAACAGAAACATACTAAAAAAAGAAGCCTTTTTATTGTTGATTTGAAATCAAAGTGTTTACCATGGCCTCTGCAACTTCCACTGCAAGCCCTTACTGCACACAAGGGAGTTTGTTTTCAGAAGGCAAACAGGCGGCAGGTCACCACAGAGTTAACTCAATAAAATAATAATTTCTACTTGGATAAACTGACCTAGTTTTCCCAGACTTCTCTATGAAAACAAAGGATGCAACTTGGACATGAGATGACGTCTGAAATGGAAGCCAAGGGCTGGGTAAGGAGCATGGACTCGATGCATAGCCAGTCCTTAATTAAATGAGGGTGGTGGTCCCCAGTAGACACAAACTTGCATCACAGACGGCAGCACAGTATTAATCGGCATTACTGGCAATTTCTTCTCACACCTTGTCTTCCTGGCCTCCAACAACATGGGACTCATCACACACTGGTTGGGCACCTCCTTCCAGTAAGGATGGACTTCTAAACAGCCTTTTTAGGAGAAGTCCTCATGATATTGCTCCTGGGGAGTCACTGACGGTTAGCATGGACTGAAAGTTGGGATTTTTGGAAGCATAGCTTTCTTCATTTCATGAAAGAGCTGATGAACAGCTGTGGGACTGCCCCAGAGCCGCAGGCCGCACGGCAGACATGTCGCAGACGAGTCCGGCTGGGCCCAGGAGGCACGGCTTGGAGGACAGGAACTGACAAGGATCCATCCTGGCCCCCTTATAACTCATACCAAGGTTTTGCAAATCTGAACAAATCACGATGTTAACTACTGTGCATTTTGGAATTCAAGACAGTGTTATTTTTCAGCAAAACGCTGTTGTGCTGGAATGCCTCCAACCAGCTCAAGTTAAACAATTCGCCCTGAGTGAATGTTCAATGGAGGGAAAAGCTAGACTTATGAACAGAAAGAGGCCAGATTCCCCCTCTTTTCTAATCCATCGCACAGCATTAGATTAAATACTTGTTAAAAAATATATATAATGAACTGTTAAGACCGGGATATCTAGTGATTCCCCTTAATTGTCTTACTCTTTCTACATTTCCTGGTTTCTAGGGAGTATTTTTAAAGTTCCTGGTCCATTATTGCAAGGCTCATTAACCACAGGGTCATCCCCCCACCTCATACCCACACCCAAGAAAAAAGACCCCAAAACTCATAGGGATTAATCCTGCAATCCTTGGGGGAGGCAGCTAGTGTATCTATATGGTTTTGAATACGTTCACGCTTTGCCATGCATAAATACTAGTAGGAAAAATGTTCCTAATAAACAAGTGAAATAGCTACAACTGACTTAGAAAACAGCAGGAAAAGTTGCCAAAAAAGGTTTTGACTCTCTCTCAAGTACAATCCTCAGTAGATTTAAATGAGTAAAATATTTCTGCTTATTCCTTTCTCTCCCTGTGTACTTTTCACTTTATTATGGTAGAGAGTTGAGCATAATGGAGTTGCTTTACCTCAGTAACAGCTATCTTCCTGCCTCTATTTGTTTTCATTTTTATTATCATTTGCATCTCTTTTCAATTTAGAATTATTTTCTGGATGTTTTGACCTAATATCAGTGTTAAAGTAAAGAGGTGGTCAAAGAGAAAAAAAAGTATATTCAGCTTTTCTTTCAAATTACATGAAGAGGCAAACTGAACATCCTCCTTGTAGAAGGAAGCTGTCAAAAGGTTCTATTGAATTAACAGTTCTCTATGTCATTTGTTACTGGACTGTATGAATTTGGTCCCTGAGCTCTCACAATGGGATGATCAGATGGTGCAACACTGTACAACATGGACTACAAGACCAAAAGCTCTGAGATCTTGTCTTCGGCTCTCATCTTTATGAGATTTCTAATTTGAAGCTCAAGTGCTCTGGCTTGCTCCCTGACCAGTGTAGGTAGATCGGCGTCATCAGAGAATTATTCAAAATTCACTAAACTCTTAATATTCCATCTTCCAGTATTAACAATTATTCTGTATCAGAACAAACTTCTCTTTAATGAAATTTCAGAAGTCATACTTTTTTTGAGTAGCTCTTCCCCATTGTCTCTCCACTAAAATCCAAATAAACCATCTCACTGATCACCCTGAAGCAGTGTTATGGCAAGCAGAACTGGGGTAAGGCAATTCTTGTACGGAAAGAACAGCTCACGCAGTGAGGGATGCTGCCCGTGTAAAGTGCAACATCATGAAGGATGCTCACTGATTCATGTTCTGAGGCCTTCTCTATTGATGCATTTGTGCCACAAAATGGCTAAAACCTACGCAGTACCATCTTTAGTCTTCTTGGTGTGTAGAGAAAACTCATACAAATAAACATATTATATTTAAAACTCTGAAAAATAATTTTCTATATTTACTGTGCTACTGGGACTCTAAACGTACACAACATATGGAAATGACTAAAAGTATTGTGCTCTATCAGAAAATATGTAATTCGTGGACTCCTGTGAAACATAATGGTACTCCTATAAACCCATACAATTCTTGTCAATTTCCATTTTTTCACATCTCTTCCATTGTGTTATTATTTCCATGACACATGAAATAGTGCAAAGTGTAATTGCCTAGCTGGAGTTAAAAGGAAAGGAAAGAAAAGAAACCAGAGCTTTGTTCAGAACAGATGAGAAGCAGGAGATTTGCAGCACCACTCCCTGTATCAGGGTTGACCAACACTGGTAAAGCTGCTAATGACTAAAACAGAAGGAGAAGTAACAAGTGTGAATAGCATCTCCAGACTGACCAGAAAACCAAAGCACGATGTTCTCTCTCACTCTTTCAGCTGCACTGTGATGTCTCCATCAAAACCATCCGCTGTTGCCCAGTGAATGAAGCACGTCCCTTTGCCATAGACACTGTAACATGGCACCCCACATCATTTGATTAACTGCAGGTGTGCTCATTTCTAAAGAAGAAATGCTGTCATGCTTGCAGCATTCTTAAAAAGCTCATCTTCCAATATCAGTCGGTTTCTATCTGAGGTGTTATAAATTGTCCCCACTACTAATTTTTCCCATTCAATCTAACGCTTTCTTTTCTGACTTCCGTGCCGTGTGGGAAGAATTTCTACTGCTTAAATTCACTGAGTTCTGACTCCAAGAAAACACCGAAGGTAGAGTTATCCCCCTACTTAATGCAGTAAAAAACAGTCCCAAACGCAAAATGCACAACACTGCGCCAGCGATTCTTTTTCCCACAAGTTTGAAGACTAAAAATGTTTAAAAATATAATGCACTGAAAACGATACAAATGTACCACGCTTTGTTAGTCTGTCATTTTAAATGGCTCGTAAAGTCCTCCCTCAGAGGATTTGACTTAAATCATTCATTAGCTTGAGTCTGATGGCTTTGTCCTGGAAAGGGAGAAGAACATGGATTTCTCTAACGTAACCCAATTCCCTAACAGAAACAAAAACAACCTGATGAAATCCAGTTACTAAAAGCACGTATCGTACCCGAAGCAGAAGCGTAAATAAATTAATTACCAAGTGAGCTCTGTCAGCAAAATTCAATTTTATGAGGAGTTTTTAAATTAACATTTCACTTGCTTAAAAGTTTTAAAAAGAAAGCAAGAAAGAAAAGTAGGTCAGCATGTTTCCCCAGCATGTATTTTTGACTCCATTAAAACTGTCTGTCAGATGACTAACCAAGCCTGTAATCCAACTAAAAGCATGTTTGCTTTTTGTTGCACTTTTTGCCAGGGGAAAGGAAGAATTCCACTCAGCTCTAACTCTGAAATTCGGATAAACGTCTCAAGAGGTCAGATAATTTCCTCGCATTTACCTACCAAATCGGTTTGTATCGATGATGAGCAACTGGTTATGGATTAATGACACTGAGAACAATCCCATAGATGATGAAATGCTCACTGGCCTCAGGCACTGCCTGCAAGGCTCTACGCTACCGTTGTTTTTAAGTAAGTCAGTTTCAGAACTCCCTCCGTGTGATTGACACACGTTTGACTTAAGACTTAAATTTTTAAGACTTAAACATTTAGAGTTTTCATAAATGTGTCGACATGCGAACAGCTACCTGAGTAAAGGTGGGATGGGGCAAAACTGTTCCTGTTAAATTTTACAGGGCCAAAGAAAACTGTACATCCCAATGCCTTATGATCTTTCTTTTGCTACTATTAACTGCAGAATGATATTTTAGTTAGGATAAAGAGGGTGTTATTTCTCCAGCGTGTACGTCATCTAACTTTAAAAAATACCGTACACCTTCCATGTGAGCGCTAAGAAACAGGAGATTAACTGTTCCAGTGTATTTTAAATTGAGCATGTGATACCAAGTCAAACTGAAAACAAATCAGGGCTATTTTTAGAGCACAGTCCTAGGGCTAGCATCCCCGTAGCAGGAGTTGCAATGTGTCAGCTGGCTTATCACAGGCATGGCAATGGAAAACCCCCTCTGCTATAACAATTTGTACAGTGGATGAAAGCAAGCCGTAAGAGTCTGACAGCAGCAGAGGGAAATCCATGGCCCCATCTACTTATGCAGAGATCTTCTTAATGAGTCTTTGAGAGCCTACTTGTTTCCGAGTGGCTTCTTTTTATCTTCCATGCTATCAGTACAGGAGTCACTCCCACTGGGAGGTCAGCACAGTCTTTCCTTCTTTGCAGTCTGCAGAAAAACCCATATGAGAAAGCATCACCAGGAAAACGGAGGAGTAAGTTTGCAGATACAAATCATCAGGAGGATGTGTGCATTCTCATATGTTCTCCTATGTGTAAGGACCAAACATGTGTCTCCTCTGAGTCCTCCAGGCACTTTTAGGCTGCTGCAGTTCAGTCTTCCCAGAACTCTTGGGAACAATTTATGGCACTTCTCATGAACCTTGACTACTGGAGATAACATTTTCAGGTTGGCCTGACAACCAAATAAGCCATGTTTAGCTTCAAGGTCCAGGACACTGGCAATTTGCTCATTCCCATACTGATATTTATCTCATCAACATTTCTCCTTTGGTCAGATTCAACATCCAAAAATAAGAAAAGAATTCAAAGGGAGAAAAAAAGACTGCACAGCTACAGTCAGCAGAGAAACCACAAGGTGCCAGTAGAAAGCACAAACGCATGGCACAACGGCAATTAGGAGAAAGAGATGCATCAAAGATGCCCCATGCCCCCAAACAAGAAAATGATCTGAATGAGGAATAGGAAGCAGTGAACTGAGTGCATAAAGAAAGAATGGAAGCTCTGAAACAAAGCTTTTGAGGTCATGGGATTGGGGTCTCAGCCGTTATGTCTGCATGACCAAGCAAGCGTGGCCTCAGCCCTGCATTTTTGAGCACATGATCCAGGCAGGGACAGACTACCTCCAGATTTCCCATCTGCTCTTATAGCAACACTGCCTGGCACAAGGCAGAGAGAATAACGCAGGTTTGTTGTTTTTTTCTGCATGACAGCAGTTTGGATACTAAACTCAAGTGGTGGTAAAGGCCATCTACAATGAATGCATAGAGTCAGCACACTACAATAACCCCCCCACACACGCGCACGCCAAAACCAAAGTGGGGGAACAAGAAATAACAGAAAAAGACCACAGAAATAATCAGACTCATGTGAAGTGAAAATACACGAAGGTGTGAAATGAAAACTCTGAAGTTTCAGCGCCGCTAACCGTCCCCACAACAGAGGAAGACCTCTGGAGGAGGTGCCATGAGGCTGCCACAGAAACTGAATATCAACTGAGACATGACCGGACTGTGTGCTTGGATCAGATGTGTTCTCTTTAAAGTAAGAAAGGGTTCAATCAGGTCAGAGGGCTTTAATAAAGCTGCTGAATAGTAACACGTACTTCACTTGAGTGTGCAGCAGATGTAGGCCCTGGCTGCTTTGAAAAAATTAGACTGTAAGTACTTTATGCTTTTCTCTGGCTGTAATTATTTCCGAGTTTCACCTATACTGACAGACAAGTTATGCATACAAGGTCTCCGTGTCATTCAGCTGAACTTCCTTCATAGGAAGATCAACAGGCATTCATAAAGTCCAGAAGTTCCTGACATCTAATTGACACCTTTTCTTTTCTTAAGGGGCATCTGTTTCAGAACATTACTGGGTCTCGCAGTGAAAGCAGTTAGCACAGTACCTCCAGAAGTGCCACAACTTTAATAAAACACCTTGTTAAGCAGAAGGTAAGAAGGGTGCACACTCACAGTCCCGCAGCATTAGAATTTACGGGTGCGGACAAAGGCTGAGGAGAGCATCTGGTAACTTCTGCGAAGGTCCATGTTGTCATAGAGACCGCCGGGAGCAGCGGCAAGTTCACCGAGGCAGCCATACCTCAGTGAGTGAGTCTTAATGCAACTTCCAGCTGAGGACTTGCAATCAATCTCTGTGTGAGCTTATTGAAGGGATTCCCTTTATGCTTACTCAGTCCTCAAGAGCCCAAAACGAGGGAAAAGGTTTTAAGATATATATATTTTATTACTTTTAAAGACAAGGCAAGGCCCAGCGCTTCCTTTGGATTAAAGGGAGGAGAGAAAAAAAAAAAAAAAAAAGATAACTGTTTCATTTGAACAAGAAATTATGTGAATCAAAAACCTGACAAAGACAGTCAATTTAATGATAATTAAAAAAAAAAAAAAGGACGGAAAGAGTAATTCTAGGGCAGTCAGGCTGGCCATGTGCGATGCTGTCTTCCCTCTCCCCAGAGAATCCCCCACAGAGGTGGCCCCAGGGCCCAGCATCTCGCTGCTGCCCTTCTCCCAGCCTGCTCTGACTGCCTCACTGCCTCTGACACTATCAAATGCAGGAGGTCCCCTGTTCTCCCTCCTCTCTCCACGCCTTTCTGCCTCCATGTCCCCCCCCAAGTGGCATCTGACCCCTGGGTAATTTCCCTGGGGACAGCAGCACCTCTGCCCCTCTCCAGGTCCCTGCTTCTGCCTCCGGGCTCAGTTCCAACACTTGGGAGGTTTGGAGCTGCCAAAACGAAACACAGAAACGATGCCAAGGGTTGTTTATTGGCTGGGGTCTTCAATTCTTAGCTTACACAATTTTCTATGTGAGAAAGAAAAGAAAAAAAATGTTGCAGCTCTAGAATGCTATGATTTAAAGTTGTGGCTATTTGTGCAATGCCTGAAAGGCAATGAGCAGAAGAGAAAAAAGAACTTCAGGACTCTATTTGTACTTCTTAACATTTTAGGATATAAAGATCAGACTAATTACCAAACAGTCTTGACTTGAGCAGGGTTCACTAATCACGCTCTGCTTGAGAAATCAGGAGAGAATTTACTTAGCCGCATCATGAAAGGTGCCAATAAATTGTTCAGCTGGAGAGTTAACATAATAAAAAAAATCATTTTTTACGTTATTTTCTTTAGCAGTTTATTAATTGCTGCCTGAAATACTTTTCTGAAACACAACGAGCTGCAAATGAATTCATGGGCTATTAATCTGCTGTACATGGCACTGGAGGGAAAGCTCATTAGGTGAGTTGATGCAATTACTGCTATTACATAACCATCTTCACAGAACATAGAGTAAATTATGAATAATAACATTCAACCTAAGTTGCTCCTTCAAACATTAAAGCTGGCAAGTGAAAGCCATGCAAAATCAGGAGGAAAGGCTAAAGCGCAGAAGAAGAGAGACCATTCGGAAGAGAAAAAAGGAAAAGCACACGTGCTACTTTTAAGACATGAAATCGATGCAAAAAGAAAAAGATGTTCCTTTAATGATGGGAAACAGCATGCAAAAAAGTAGAAATCAGTTCTTTATGAGGGAATATTAATTGTATATAAATCATCTGCAGCTATCAAGCACAGCAAAGTGTGCGTTATCTCTAACGGAGGACAGAATGACACAAGAAAACTGTATTTTGTAGCAGGAAGACCCTTTATGACAGTTTTGCTTTGATTTCACAATTATCCCTATCCAATATCTACATACTCAAATTCTTAATTTTTTTTTGTATTTTCACAGTTTGTATCTCTCACTTTATAACACAAGGTCAGTAAAAAGAGTCATCATTTTCTTCTATCAAGACAGAAAAAAAATGAGTCTAATGAGCTTGTAACATTTGGAAAGAAGCCCCAGAACAGAATTCAGGGTTTTCTGATTTCTACTCTGATCTTTCAATTGTGCCTCTTGAGGAACCAGTGCGAGTCAGCAGGCGAGATAACTACTCAGGAATGTTTGAAAAAGCCCCCAGCCACTGTATGGTATTTAGGCATCTAGTTAAAAATCTAGCCCATAGCAAAGCAATTCTTACATCTAGTACTTACTGTTGGGGGAAAAAAAAATAATCAAAAAACCCACTTCAGTTCTGCATTAAAGCACTTAAACGAAGATTCCATGCGCTCTAATTAATGCATGTTAAAATTACATTAGGTCATCAGCATGAGCTTCCGAAATGCAGCTACACAGACTAGCCCTCTACTCAGCAACTCATTGGAGATGGAACTGCACTTCAGTAAGGAGTCTGGAAGAAAATGAAACAGGAATATAAAGTAGCAAATGTAAACATGACGGTTCTTCTTTCCTGGTTGCTGATTTAAACCAGAATTAAAGTAAGTAAATCAATTCAATCTATTGTTCAGTAGCAGAATGTAATCATATGTTCTGAGAAGCATGGATATTTAAATATTGTAAGACTTTGAAGTCTGTGACAAAAAGGAACACACATTTCTGAGCATGCTTTAAAAAAAAAAAAAAAACAAATACAGATCACAAAACCTGGATTCTTTCCACTTCATGGTAATTCCCCAGCATTCCCTGCCTTCCTCCTTTCTCTCCCTCCAGGGAGGTTAATTGTAAGCAGATTTACTAATCTGAACATTGCTTCAGTGCATTGAAGCAATCTGGAACAATAACTCTGTGCCTTTATAAACATAATTTTGTTCTATTAGAGCTCACTGCACATGAGGCTGATGCCAGCACAGAGGGCTTTTCTGCACTACACCACAGTACATGAGCTGGGTGTGTGCCTGAGATGGACCCAACGGTTCACCAAGCACAGTAAAAATGCTTGCAGGCTACATTTTGTAAAAGAGGAAGGACGGAAGTGGAAGAGTTGCTAGGCTAAGCTGAGCAGTTGTGGCAGAAGGAAACTTCGTTTTCCTTCCCCTGTACCCTGGAATAAATCCAGTTTAGGTTTTCCTTAAGGGTAGGTTTCACCTTACAAACTATACATTCCAGCATCCTGATTGAAAGAGTCTATTTTATCATGTCAGACTCTTGCCCAGCTTCCCGTGTGCTCCCTTAATTGTGCAAGGCAGCAGTGTTCGTGTGACCTCTCGTTAACTCCCAAGGACAGAGGTCCGTGCATTCAGACAACAGAGTGCTTCTTGCTGACACCTGGGGTCAGGCCAAGGATGGTGCTTCAACATTAGCTTAGAGATCACGTAATCAAAGGGCAAAGGTTAGTTTCCTAAGGCTCTCCATCACATAATAAGCTAGTGTCAGCCTTACTGCCTTCTCACTTCGGTGACAGCAAAAAATAAATAAATAAATAAATCCTATGTGATCACAATTTGTCTCTACAGGTCAATTAAAAAAAAATAAATAAATAACAGGCTGGAAGGATATAAAGGAAAGAGACGTTTTGGAGTAGGGTTCAGAGCCTCAGCTGCACCTACACACTTCTGAATGAGCTTCTGAGCACTCATAAATGAATTTACAACAAGACCTAAATGTGAGACACTTCTAGTGGAACATTTGGCTCTGGGCTGTTCTACATAGAGGTGCAGCTCAGGTTGCAGGAACACAAGCTCAGGAGTTTGTGAAGCCAGGGATCTGAGGAAAGACAGCAGGGCTTTGTTTCAAAGTCTGTTTTGCCCGGTTGTAGGATGATAAGCCTGCCATCACTGAGTCGTTTCCCCTCACACCCTTTGTCTTGTCTGTTTGGAGCACAAACTTTTTGCAACAGCAACTACACAATGAAAGACAGTCCCTGTGCCAGTGGGATCCAGTTTCAGCTGGGTCCTGCAGATATTATCACAATACAAATAGCTCCATTGGTGCCCCGGAGGCAGACTTGTTATTGACCTCTCTTGATCAGATCTGGGGACTAAAATGGGGTCGAAGATAGCTTTATTCCCTCTACGAACAAAACAACCTATAAAGAAATGCAAATTTGGTGCATTCCTTCGTCTCACATCGTTCTCCAAAACAAGATAAAAGCATACAAGAAATGCTCAGTGTCTCTTCTCTTCCAACACACCATATCTCCATCCTTAAAATCTTACTTACAAGGCTGGCTAGGCAGCAAGTTCTGATCTCTGATGTTCGCGTGCAACACTCATTAAACTCAAAAGGTGCTGCATATGCAAGTACTTTAGCATGCCTTTTAAAGGTAGAACAAATAAGAACACGACCATAGCGTTTAAGCATGGATTACTCTGTATATTGAAATTCCGCATTTACTCCTCCACAGCTCCTGGGAACTGACCCTTGTGGTTCCTATTTGCAGCTGCCCACTGTGATTACCCTCCCCATTTGGGACTGGTTTGAACACTGTAGGCTTGTTTCCCTATGAGACTTCTCTGAAACTTATTTCTATCCTTTGTTCATAGCTTTCATATTGCAAGGTAAAAGAACTGTAAGAAGAAAGAAAAGCAAAATAGCAAAATGCCAGTAAGTTATTCGGGGAGATAACTACCTCCTACAAAAAAAAAAAAGGGGGGGGAGGTAGAGGATGGGGGGAAGGAAGCCCTCTGACAACTATTCCTTAGTTTACACAAACTTCTAAAGAAATAAAAGAAATAAGAGTTGAAACCTGGAGATGCATATGAAAGAAGATCAGATAGGAAAATAGTTTGTCAAATCTCTTAAGAGTTGAGAAGCTCCTGTTTATGAAGGGATTACACAGAATCACTTCAGTCTTAGTTTTTAAACCAAAAAGACAAGATGCTCTGCAAATTGATGACATTTAAAATAATTCTCTACCCCTCTGCATTTACTTTCTACAGAAACACAGCTGGAGGACATCCCTCACTTCCCCCCAGTATCCCCTGAGCTCCCCCTCCAGTCTGGTATCCCCGCTTTCAGAGCCTGTAGTGGTTTAGATAAAGGCAACTGCCAAAAGGCAATTTCACTTTGTTAACCCTAGGAAATAGGCAGACCAAAACCTTAATTTTTGCTTATAAAACTTCACTTATGCCATGAGAGAAAACCATCTATTATCTAAAAGGCACTTTACAGTTATCATAAGTAACTTTACTTAACATGTTAGCAACATTGCTGGTATTTCCAAAGCCTGCTCTGATGTGACGTTACAGCATATAATAAGATTATCATTTCACGTCAGCAGTAAAATCCTTCGGAATCCAAGGCCAGCAAACCCTGAGGTAATGAAATTTTTCTTCTCCCCCAAACTATATCATATTGTTTTTATCAACAAAGAAGTTTCATATGTACAGATATATATGCAGTCATACGCCTAAGAATAAAATCCTTCTCATTTCATCTTGCATCTCTGTGCATCTTTGTTTCTAGGCTACCGCTGTCTCCCTCCTCCTTTATTCTCATTATGGTCTCCATTCAGTAAGCCTATACATGATGCTTGTTATCATCAACTACTCTTTTTCCGAAAAGGTAAGGATTTCTGGGCAGGACTACTGCTATTACCACAGGCTGCCTCCTAGGATTATCTGGACATTTCATTTACTGTAAATACTAGCACTAAGATGACTCTTGTCACAATCTATGATATTGTCATATTCTGCTTCTCACCCTAAAAACATGCAGGGAAGTGCTGTGGTCACTGATGCCCATAGCAGGTTACATAGATTCTTGAACACAAGACATCTTCTGCATGACTATTCTCAGTGGTCTATGTTATGTTCTCCCTCCTAGACCTGTACTCCGATGAAGTTGCACTTCAACTACACAAGAAAACTAGAAACCCCAATAACAAGGACTGTGAGGTCATGGAAAACCTAAGACCTCTTTGCTACTCCAGGTCCTTGAGACTTGATGCTGGGCCGTTTTCAGCAACCACGGTTTTCAGATTTTGATGGAAGGAAATGAAAACATTTTTAGTGATCCTAAACATGTATCTGGCCCATTCTCTGGCTCCTGAAGAAGGAGAGAGCGGGAGAGAAAAAAAAAAGAGTGAAACCAGGATAGATCAATGTGGCACTGGGACCTGTTCCTGTTCCTACCCAAGGATGCAGAATTGAACTACTGGGAAGTGTAATGCAATTTAGGAAGGAAAAATGGTGAAGACGGGAATGTATTTAAGTCATAATTCCATCATAAATGTCGCATGAATATTAATTTTTTTTTTTTTTGTCTAATCTTTTAGTCTCACTAAGGAGAGACTGAGTGAAGGAAAGTAAGGAATTGTTATCAGGAAGTTTTTGTCTTGTCTTTGCTCAAACTCCACATTTCTGTAGTGTTTATTATTGCAGCTAACCTATTGAAATCAGGAACATCCCTGACAGAGGTAAAAACCCACAAGAAAGTCACTATGCCAAAGATTTTTTTTCTTACTGCCATCACTACATTTCTCACTGTTGTCTAAGAAATGAGAATCTTCTAAGCATTTTCCCTTAGAAATGTAAGATTAGCTTTTTTTTGGCTAGATTTTCCTGATTGACAGGGATATCAGTAACATGGAAAAAGGGAAAAATTGCGAACTTCTATCTGTATATTTTAAAATGCTAATTTAAAAAGCATAACAGATTTCTAGAAAAAAAAGACAAGGAAAAGTCATTTTTTTTGTGGTGCATACTTGTCAGTACTTGTTCCTAGTCTAGTTTACTGGCTTTGTGGGTTTATAAGAGGATTAATCATCTTCTTTCACCTTTCAAAAGGACTCCAGCAAGTAAGAACAGAAGACGCAAGGCCATTGTACCATCAGCTTACACTGTACCACCAGCGTAAACTGGTGTTAACACCAGAAGAAGAGTCTCTTTGCAGAAGCATCTACGCTGGGACAAGGAAGAAGCTGAAAGGCTGAAAATGGCTGTTACGTGCTGCACCTAGGCCATAGGGAAGACCTTGTGTAAAGATACCCTGAGCTGACCCCCAGACTTGCCAGGCAGCAAAGCCATGAGCTGGTAACTATGGCTGAGAGAAGACTGAAACAGAGCTTAAAAAGCCAGCACTATTTCCCTTATGCTCCTTGGCCCAAGGAGTGATTTTTAGAATACAAGGGAGATAATCCAAACTTAAAGCAAGCATCTGTGTGGTTTTTTGGTGGGCTTTTTTTTTTTTTTTTCTTTATTAAGTGAAATGACCCACTTAGAAAGTTCTCACATCCACACACTTTGGTCACATTGCACAAACAGCATGTTGCGCTATTAGTTCTTAAGTGGCAGCATTTAAGCTGCAAAGTTGAGGGCTCAGGAATTAGTAAAGTATGTCGTGTGCAAAGTTCAAACCCCTTTCTGTGCATATGAATGCAGACATCGGCTTCAACTGTGTAATTGCATAGAATTTTTCTTCCCTTGGGACTGTCATATACACTTAGGGTATGACAAACAATATATTGTTCCTGAAGACAACTTACATTCTTTGGACATTCCCACTTCAAAGCACTTCTGTAGTCTGCAGTACTGGCAGCGATTTCTGGTAACTTTATTGATAACACAGTTCTTATCTCTATGACATGTGTAAACCATGTTCTTCTGGATACTCCTGCGGAAAAAGCCCTGAAATCAAGAAAAAAAAGAAATCAAATAAACCTTTGAGCTTCCCATAACTCTTAGAGACAGGCACTAACATTGCTTTAAAATAACAACATAAATTCAAAGTTGTAATTGGAGTACAGCATCTTTAAAGACTCACTCTTATTATAATTAAATACTGGTTTTTTGCAGCATAAAGGCTCATCTCTTAAGTAAAAACTAATTAAATAATGCAACCAAAAGCCAAAAGAAACGAAGCTAAAACTAGTAACACCACTCAGGAAATGGAGCCCTAGATTTTTATAAAAAGGTTCAAACAGAAACTCAGCTGGGTAAACAATGCTTTCTTAATTGATCCACTTGGAAGTCAAATACTTATCAGCAACCAAGAGTCTCTCTCAGCCTAAAGATATATATATATATTTTTCATTTCCACAGACATTCTGTAGTTTGAATGCTGCATGTTAAGAAGTGAAATAATTTGAAACCCAGGTCTTTTAGCTGTCTGAACTCCTACAGAAATTAATTAGGCTTCTGCAGGTGGAACAGTTCCAGCATCAGGTTATTGAGTTGTGAACTTGTAAAAGTCACCAATTGCAGCATTTTTCTTATTTAGATACAGCTGTGAAAATAATCATGTAATTGTAATAATCTTGAACAGAAATTAGGGAGAACTAGAGGTCTGGTTTATACTTGGGAAACAACAATTGCCTGGATTCCTCCTCTGGCAAGTAAAAAACAGTCATAAATGGCAAGGTTAGCTGGCACAGAAAAAAAGGCAAAACTGAGTTAATTTCTTTATCTGAACTAAAAAACAAGCTGTAGATAATATCATATAATAATGAAGAAGAAAAAAGAGGATTACTTTAAGTACTTTAGAGATCTACCCCCAGATATTCAGTGAAAGTATTTCTGTAACAGACAGCTGGACATTTGACAGTACCATTTAACCTTCTCACTCAGATTCTGAAAATCATTTCATCAAGTGCCAAGGTCAAAGTTTAGTCAACATCATAGCATTATGGAAGAATAGTTAGCAATTTAATATTTGTTGGAGGGCTTGAGAGGTTAAGACTCTTCAACCAGTCACATGTTTATACCCCACAGGGAAGTGGTAAATGGGACGCCACAGATGATAGCTCTATACCCACAATGCGTATGTCTGAAGATGTAATCATGGTAAGCTATAAAACTGGCTCTTCTAAAAGGAATCACAGAGATATTTAAGTAGTTCAAAAGCCCCAAACCCTATCATTCAGAGTTAACTGAGAGAGTTTCTGGCCATACAATCAGGGAGTGGTAGGGCAGGCACGGTCAGTAAGGGATGGTCATAAATTCCTTGCACACCCAACATGCTATAGATGCTAATGTTATGAAAATACCTCAAATTCACTGAGAACTGAAAAATGCCTCCTTAATCACACAACCTCTGGCAAGAGTTTTCTGCTGTTCTTGCACAGGCAAGCCTCATCCTGAAGTTAACTTCACTGATTCAGAAGATAGTTCATAGAATCATCAAAGAACTAACAAAAAAACACTTCACTTATGTCTTAAGCTACAGAATACAGCAGAAGTATTTAAAGCGATTTGTTTAGATAAATAAAACTTTTAAAAGTTATCAATAATACTGCTACCTTATATTCCCCACTTTGCTCATTAACATTGCTTTAATGTTTGCAAGGGAAAATATGGAAGAGTGTACATTTGTTTACTGCAGAGAAGAAAATGTATGCTACATATCTACATCCTAGTTTCTTGCTTTGATATTCCCCTAATTGCAATACCTGACTCTTTAGTAATTGTTGATGGGGCTAACTAAAACTGTGAGAAGTCCCTGATGTCTGCCATTGTTGAGTTCAACAGAGAGAAGCTATGAACTGTCCTGGTTCAAGGGTCTCCATAAGGCTTACTTGGTCACCACATCTTAGGTGGCAGGAGGCAGGGTAAGCCCAGACTGGTAGCTTGCCCTGAAGTCATTCTGGTTTAATCCATTCCTAAATGCCGCTGACCAAATAAAACTCCTAACATCAGCCTGACATGGCAGGAAACAGAATGGCCTGAAAAAACAAATATAACAGTCGTGCATCAACTGTCTCACCCCACTGAACAACTGGAGTAATTTAATATAAGCAGCTCCCAGAGCCTCCCTGTTGCCTGCATGTTCCTTTGGGCATCAGCTGTCAGTCATCCATGCTCAAGCAACTTCAGGTTTACTGAAAGAGGAACTACTCAAAATTCAAAAGTCAAAAGTGCCACCCAATACACAGAAAAGGGCGAACAAGTTCCCCCAAATATACCTGTATCTCACCCAGTATAGTCAGAGGTTAATGCGATCCACCGAGTGATCATTTGTTCTCATATTTAGACACAGGCTCTCTTAACCTAGGGTCTAATTACAACCCATCACGAAGGAAAGTAGAGAAGGCTACTTCAGTCCTTAGCACACAAAGTTGACCACAAAGCCAAACAGAAAAAGGCGATCTGACTTCTGCAGATGACAAGCATAAAGCATTCATGAACTCATTACTAATATAAAAGGCTTAAGAGAACAAACACAGAAAAAGCAGATATCCGGGTTGAAATTGAGAGTTTCTTCAACAACCTAAGCTCTCCAGGAAATATCCTACATAGAATGAAAGATATAGAAGAGAGTATTGTGGCAGCTTAGACTGTTTTACAAACTCTTTCTTTTTCACCTGCATTTGATGTTCTTCCTGGGCTTACTCGCAAAACATAAAGAAAAGAAGTGAATTTGATAACATAAAAGCTTTAATTTTAAAAAAGCTGTAATGTGGTTCTGCTCAAAACTAAGGACCTGTTTCTCAGGAACACAATCCTTAAGTACTCTTCTGCAAGACAACAGTGGAATACCATTTCTACTTTTATTTGTGGTAAGCTCATCTTAAAACCTCAGTAGTCTGTCACTAAAAAGATCTGAACTGTCTCTGGACAGGCACTAAGGAAAATGCACAGATTATAAATACTATTATTTTGCATCTTTGCATGAGGAAGCTAAAGCAGAACCATCGAACAGAGAGCGGTAGGCCATACTTCAAGTACAGAATGGCAAGCAGCTTTTATGTAGCTCTGCAGCTTGGTTTTGAGAGCCGCCTCCACAGGCCTTGCACTGTGAGGACACAAGTATGGGGTGGCACGCCCAGCAGGGTCGTGCCCAGATCGTTTCCCAGATCTGAGAGTAGGCTGACAAAAGTATTTGCTCTCAAGGAAAACCTCTATGGCAGAAACCTGTTCAGAGCTTTGGGGACTTTTTTTCTCCCTCCAGTTTGTCTCACCTCAAGTGTCGGGTTTATAGTGTGGGCCATAAACACAAGCAGACACACTCCAGGCACCCAACATCATGCACATGCCTGGCTCAGTGCCATGTCACACATGGGGCCAGCCTAAGGCTTCTGGGATGAGCACAGAAGACGGTGATTTGCACTCAAGGCCTGGCCACAACAAGAAGGCAGTCTGCCAGCAACTGTGAAAAATGGCTGCTCGCCTCCAAAACTGAAGGGCCGGCAGCCTGCACCACTTTGTTTCTCTGCTTGCTCGCACTGCGCTACAACAACACCGTAGTACAAGCATTGCTGAGCATATGCCCCAGCAGGTATGTGACAGGCTTGCACTTGACTGTGGCTCCTCCTCATCCCTAAAGTATTTGACTCATTGCCCCACTGAGGATGTTACAAACTGCCCATGGCAGTGTGGCTCCCTGCTGATCCCGTTTCACAGACTGCAGCAAGAGCAGGAATGAGACAGGACAGGAGTCTGCCTTTGTCCCTTCACAGGTACCTGCACATCACTTGCTTTGGCTACTGGCACCTTTGCAGCCAGGGACTGCGCTGTGGGACACAGTAATGGGTCGACTGGGAACCTGCTGTCTTGCAGTGCAGAGAAGCCCAAGTAAACCCTTCCATGGCTGCCCTCCGAATAGCAGGGACCGGCACACCATGTGCACAGTTCTTCTCCCTCCCTGTCAGATTGAGGTGGGAGGCTGACACCACCCAGTACTGCTTATATCCAGCTTGTTTGCTCTATGTTCGCTAAGAGCTGCAGAACCACAGAATGGCTTGGGTTGGAAGGGACCTTAATGATCAGCTAGTTCCAACCCCCCGCTGTGGGCAGGGCTGTCATCCACTGGATCATGCTGCCCAGGGCCCCATCCAGTCTGGCCTTGAATGTCTACAGAGGTGGGGCACCCACAGCTTCTCTCAGCAGCCTGTGCCAGCGCCTCACCACCCTAAAATAGCAAAGTTGGAAATGAGTCTCCTTTTTGTCAAGTGACATGACTGCAACAGTTTCTTTAAAAAACACAACAGAAAGTCTGAACACAACCTAGCCTTAAGATGTCAGAAATTTTGGAGACAGCAAACCGTACAATCCCTGTTTGTATATTAATGGACTTCAAATGCCTCTGGGTTTTTGGAAAACAAATACATTCACCTCAAAAGGAATTTGTTCTGCTCAATATTTACGTGAACAATATTTTAGGCAAATATTTGAGCATCTCTTCCAAATTAACACTCTGTGATGGGAGATGAGACACTCCTGTGCCAAAAACAAGCACAGATGATTCTTTGTAATTTAAAATGTGTTACGAATATAAAGACAAAAGGCTTCTGTGAGACATAAAACGTTACTGTGATACATAATTGGTTTTGACAGCACCTACAAAGTGCTTAAATTTCAAGTATAGGAACCTACCAAGACCTATCAGGAACAGTGATTTGCTCTAATATTCCTTTTATCTGCAACTTTTGAAAGGAGCATAGAACTCATGTTTTTATTTTCACGAAGACAAAAAAAGCTTCAGAGAAATCACACTTTTGAATTAATTCTGTTCTTCTGAGCTGCAGTTACTGGCAGCCCTTACACAAAGCATTTCGGACAGACATTTCAATTTTTAATCTCATCTTTTCTGCACACCATGCCGTGCTCCTCCCAGGCCCACCAATCTTGTTATCTTAATGGATGACAGATAGAGTATCACTCTGACCATGCCACATTAGGCGTCCTCATTTACCCAGCGCAAGGAAAAAATGCTGAGTATAAATTATTCAGAAATCTATTGTATCAGCGTGTGTTCTCTGAGCATTCACAACTGGCAGAGCAGACAGATTATTTTTCACTTTTAATTGTGTTGATATCTTATCTGCTGCACTGAAAGCAGAGAGGGATACGTGAAACCATACGTACCGAGCAGCAAATAAACCTAGTTTACTAGGTATATTGCTTAAAACTAGATAACAGATTTAGTCAATGCAACTTCAAAACAATGCCAAAAAATCCACTCTAGCCCATTCACCGCATATTTTTGTAGTTATCTGTTAGTGTGTCAAAAATTAAAGAGCTCCAGCACTGCCTGCAGAGAACATTAACTATTTTGATACTGTTCGGAATGCCATCATGCCACTGGTTATCTGAACACAAAGGAGGGCTTAAGGATAAGCCTTCAAAACGATGTTAAATATTCAAACAGATAAAGTCTTACAGAATTGTTAGCACAAACAGCTACTCTTACCTATCCGATAGGGAATCTATACCAACCTCTGTCCTTCACTGTCCAGTTGATTTCAGCAAGTCACGTGACTGAAAGCTGAATTTAAGCATATCACATGAATGGATCGATCATTTGGCCTCAACAGCTTCTTAAAAATATTTTGGCAGCAGAAAGCGTGCCAACTCTTATTCTCAGATGTGACAAGCTTACAAGTTGAAAAATTGCACTGCAAGCGATAGGGTAATCAGCAGAGGAGGGCTATTGCTAGCTCAATCTGTTTAAACAGCCTGCTCAGTTCATCTGGTTCAGCTTTGATTACCCCCAAATACAGCCAGCCTGCTACGACTCCTGCAGATTTAGAGGCTATTCTTTGGTAAATTTGCAAAATAAGCTTTGAATGAAGCGTACTGCTACTTTACCGTAAAAGAAACAAAGGAATAGGAAAGGTTCTTCTGTGTTATCAGTCATTCATAAACTCAGACTGCCTGAGCTTTGAAGGGATAAATACAAAACAGAAACAACTGAAAAGAAAACCCAACTCGGGACATATCTGAAACTTCTGCTGTCAGCTTAACTGTGACACAGGGGACATGTAAATGTGTACCTTTTCACAGAGCAAACTTGTTTGTGATACATAGCTTCTTTTCAATCTATTTATCCTAGTCATTCAAGTAACCCTCTACCCTTGCCAGCCCTGTAAAACAGGTAAAAATGGGTAAGTAAAAAGTGGGTGAGTGAAAAATAGGTAAGAAGGACAAAGTTCCTGCTGCCTCTGAAGCATCAGCAAAGACATTTAAGCTCTCAGTGATCAGATCTGCACAAAAGCACTTTGCTCTGTGTACAGGGAATTGCACAGGTATATTCAGGAACTGAATATGATTTGCAGTATTTTTATTACAAGAGGCAGCAGCCAAGGAACAAAAACCACCTTTCTTGTAGGATCCAGAGGGCAGGTTAGGGCAGAGAAAACACAACTTTTTAGTTGTTAATCAGCACTAATTGCTCTGAAAGGCCATGATAACACACAGTCCTGTTAGTAGAGCTGCATAGGAAGGCTTATAAAAGACCTAAAAAACATGGCATATTCTGTTAAGTGATTCTGTACAGCATAAAAGGCTGTAAAATGGCTGCAACCAGAACACGAGACCCCACAAATAATGAAAGCTGCAAAAGCAGCTATCTAAAAGGAAGCTAAAATGAGCAAATTCTTCACTGCACAGCAGTTTTCCGGGATGTCTGCACTGTCTATCATGCTCTGGAAGTCACGGCTTTTAGAATAAACAAATTAATTGTCTGATATTGTGGCTGGAAACCAGCGCCTGCACAAAATGGAAGCAGCTACAACAATAAGTAGAGGAAGGCTCGCTGCCAGGAAGCCCAGAAATTGTGCTGATTATGTATGTCAGGGCAGGACAGCCAGATCTCTGTGAAAACATGAATAAACACTGTTCCATGTCCATAGCTTGTAGGGAACACCTAGTATATGTAGCTGCCTGGCAGAAAAGGGGCTGGACACAGCCTCCATGCCAGCCCGCAGTGGGAGTGTGCTGTGTTGTCTGGTCATGGTTGGTTTTTTTTCAGCAGGAATTCACGTATCATCTCATCTAGCCACTTATTCTGCAGATGAGGAGCAGCCGTAAACTTCTGCAGACAAAGGAAAAAGCGAGATTTGCTACTTAAGTGGGGCTTTTTTTAACTGACAGAACCTGATGTACTAGCGTGCAGGAACACACACCTGCGGGCCTATGAGCAAATACCAAAGGGGAAAAAATGGTTGTTCTCTTTTTCATTACGTTTATACGAACTGAAAAGGTTTTAGGGTTCCCTCATTTCATATAAAGTGAAAAGGCCCTGGTGGTCAAGGGCAGGCAGATGAGAGATGTTCAGTGAGTCCAAAACACTTCCACTAGCAGAAAGCAGCTCCTGACAGTGTGACCTCCAACACGGGGAAGGAGTGTAAAGGAGAGCGATCTGCCGTGAAGCGTGTGCGGTTCATTCATTCGGCTGCAAGCTGAAGCCAGCAAGGGTACAGCAGTATCCATAAGCCTACCCACAGATTTCTCCACAACTTCGATTTTCACTGAACTCCTGACCTTTTTAGCAAACATGTCAAAGTCTCCAGACAGAATAGTCATCACCTTGAAACAATAAGTAAGGGGAAAGAACCGCTTAGGTTTTCTGCTTCTCCACTTCAGCAACTGAAAGAGAGGAAAGAGCTGGTATGCACTTCCATCTGCTTTCTTCAAATGTTTAAAAAAAAAAAAAAGGAGATGAAATGTATACAATTAAAAAGTTACAGTTAACTTCCTTTCCGTAATGTCTGTGGGATGATTTTTGGCCTGCTAGGAAACTCCAGATGGGAAGTGTAATGAATATAATTTGATATGAGTAAGAGGAGATCAAAGAAACATTTTTCTGAGTGGCAGAGCACTGAGTTACTTCACACGGTTCAGTGCAGAACTCGGGAATTAATTATAGCACTTTGCTACTTTCTTATATTTTTGTTTATGCAAATCAATTTCCCTCAACCTAATTTGTGGAGGACCAGACCCCTAACCCAACAGAACCATAAAATATCACTCGGATGGTCGTACAACTGGCTAGCACTTATCCAAAAGGATATATATGTTGTTAAGTGCTCATCTTTTTTTTTTTTTTTTTCCCCTTCTTCCCCTCCAGTGCCTCAGGATTTATACCACCAATTAAGACAATAATGAGTGCCCCAGGTTGACCTCCTAGGAGCAAGAATTAATTAAGCGCAGTATTTCTTAGTAAAGAATGACACTTTTCCAAACCCTTGTAGTTCCCTTGCATGGAAGCACAGTATCAGGAAAGACTTTCCAAGCAGTTATCCCACAAATGTATGACAGATTTTGGTTTATTCCCTTAATTCAGGTCTCTGTTTTATCTGTGTGTGGTTTGGGGGTAGTGGGAGCAGGGGAAACCACCTTTCAAGAACAAGGTCACGTTTTTCCTAGACGTACAAGGCATTTTTTGAACAGAATACAAAGGGAAGAAACTAAGCAGCAGCCAATCTAACAAAATAGCAGACCCCTTGGTAAAAACAAACAAAAAAAAATCCCCACCAAGCCCTACTCATGTGGTGACATGTAGAGTCCTGCAGTGCACAGGAGGAGGAAAAGGCTCATGTCAGCTGTGCAATTACTATGCTGCAGATACTTCCAAGTGTTTCTCAAATCAAGCACTCCATTTACCTGCTGGCAGAGATGGAAATATGTGAAGAAGAAAGGGCAAGCTCAGACAAAAACCTACATGGGAGAAAAGAGCTATGTGCATGTTGCAAGGAAATTCCCCGCATGGGTGGGCTCCTGCCTCCTCCTCCCCTTCCAGACTTAACCAAGAAGGCTCACAGCATTCCCGCCCATACTTGGCACTGCAGTTATTTATAGACGTGGGGACTTTCACTAATTGCCAGTCAGAAAGAAAAGAAATAATCTCTGCCCTTCTATACCACCTGAAATCACAGAATCATCATAGAACCAAAAAGCGGCTTGGGTCAGAAGGGACCTAAAGATCATACAGTTTCACCCTCCCCCGCGCCATGTACAGGGTTGTCATTCACCAGCTCAGGCTGCCCAGATCCACATCCAGTCTGGCCTAGAACCCCTCCAGGGATGGGGCATCCACAGGTTCTTTGGGCAATCTGTTCCAGTGCCTCACCACCTTCTGAGTAAAAAAATTTCCCCTAACATCTAACCTACATCTTTTAGTTTGAAACCATTCCCTCTTGTCCTATCACTATCAGATGATGTAAAAAGTCACTTTCCCTACTGTTTCTAACTTTTCTTTGAGTATTGCAAAGACTCTCCTTGATGTCTTCTCTTCTCCAGACTGAACAAGATCATGTTCCTCAGCCTTTCTTTGTTAAGAGAGGCGCTCCAGACCTCTGACCAACTTCATGGCCCTTCCCTGGACCCGCTCCAACAGCTCCGCACTGTTCTTGTGCAGAGGGTCCCAAACCTGAATGCAGTACTCCAGACGGGGACTTATAAGGGCAGAGCAGAAAGGGACAATCACCTCCCCCTCCCTACCAGCCACCTCTCTTTTGATGCAGCCCAGGATACTGTTGGCCTTCCAGGCTGCAAGCATGATAACCCAGCTGAAGTTGAACTCAATGCCCCAGCCTGAATTTGGCCCCTGGGCCAGCTGCACCTCCCTGGGTGCACCTGCTGCGGGCTGCCCATGTGGCTTGCCCCTACCTATCCTTCATACCCAGCAGCTTTCTATCAGCTTTGTCCTGAGAGGAATTTTAATGAGTTTCCAAGGAAGGACATATGAAAACAAAGCAAAAACATCCAGAAGAAATGACAAAGATGTAAATATGCCAAAATAAAGCAGATGTCTTGAATATTATGCTTCTTGTAAGTTTTCCATGCATCCATCTGAATGGCTCATCAGCACGTGGTCATTATCTCCCCACCATTTCTTCCGCAAGCAGTTTTGACAACTGATCTCTAAACAAATACACTGCACAAAATCCCCTGAAAGCTGGCAGGCAGTATCTTGTACTTGCTGCTTCACCCACATTTGGCAACAAACTCTGCTAATGCAGAATGACCCTCTAAAACTTTGTAAAATGCAGAGTTTAGCAAAACTCAGCTGCCCGGAGACTAGAAAGTAGAGTTCAAGTAAACACCCAGAAATATTTAAGTCTGGCTCTTTAGTACTGGCAGTAGTGAAGGAAAATTACCTTTCCACATGACAGCTGAAAGTCATTATGAAGGCGACAGCAGAGAGATGAGTTGGAGCTGGAACAGCCTGGCAAAGCCACCGGGTCTAAGGGCAACACGGGGGGCATATGCCTCTGCTGCTCCTAATGTGCTCAGAGTATGTGTACGCTCCACAGCGAGGCTGCCACCTATTTCTTCATTACATTGAGCAGAAAATGGAGTCAGGCGGTCACTGTGAGCAGAACCTGCACTGCGGGTGCTGGATGGCAGCATACAAACTCGTGATGACAGAATGGAAAAAGAGGCTGAGAAAGGTGGATGAACTCCACTCTGTGCAAGCGCAGGGCAGAGGAAACAACTGGCTATCTCATCCACACCGCGGGGATGAGGATTCACACGCTAACCACAGACAGGCATCATGTCGTACAAAAAAAATGGAAGAAATGATGCTGAGATGCTGGAAAAGAAGGGTCCACACCACCTCCATTGTGTCCAAATTGGGCATTGCTGTTTGTTCAGGGACACAGGGAAGTGAGAGCAAGCCCTGGCTGGAACAGGGCAGCTTGTAGTGTTCTGTCAACGAGAAAACACGGCCTTTTGGAAGTGAGCAAATGGACTGCGGCTGATTAATCTAACACAGGAAAATCTTAGCAAGATCTTTTCCTGTTTTCTGCCTCCCCTGCCAGACTCAAACAGAGAGCTTCTATAATCACAAGACGATCATTCTTTCAATTTACAAAAATCACATGGAATAGAGCAAGATAAAAAGTCTTTTTAGTAAGCTCATCCATGTGGCTCCTGGGTGCTGTGCTTGCATCTCTCCCGCTCACCTAATGTTCTCTCTCTTGCCATGAAAATAATAATTAGTTTTCTTCTTCTTCTTCTTTTTTTTTTTTTCTTTTTTTTTTTTTTTTTTCCTGAAAGTACATCCCACAGTTGCTGTGCATCACCAAGGATAAACTGTAAGACCGTAAGTGCTGGGCTGCAGAGTATACCCTGAAATCTTCTGCTTCAAAGTTCCTAAATGTGGAACACGGTCACAGTTTTGTACCAGCAGAAAGCAGATGAGGGTCACAGAATGCTCTGAAGAGAGATCCTCACCATTTGCACACATTTATCATATGTACACAGAGCTCCACATAAAGCCAAGTACCCTGGCAATGGGAGAACCCTCTCCTTTGCTGGGAAGACTCATCCCAGGAGCAATCAGCCAGGGCAGTCGCAGCAAACAGCACAGTGTTATACCAGAGTAACAAATCTCCATTTTACCTGGCAAGCGCCTGGATTGAGGGACAAGGAACTGGTCGCAGCTGACACTAAAGGGTTCCATCCAATCATCACTATCAAAGGAAATCTGAAGCAGGAGCAGACTTCCTCCATAAGCACTCCACCAGCCCTGCTGCAGCCCATGGCAGGCAGCCTGCTGGGACCAGCCTGTCCCTGGGACTGGAAGGGAGCGGCAGTCCCAAGGGTTGGCTGTAGCTACAGCCCCTCAAACCTGTGGCTTTTGGCACTATTCTAGCCCGCCACCTCACCTAGCAATTTACGTATCCGTTATTCTAGACACGGGATCCAGAGTCAATATACCTTTTCCCTTTTAAACACAGGTATTATGATACAGTTTTTATTGCATCGTAACTTTTCCCACTAAAATATATTAAATGAGAAATTTTAAGCATGGTCATGTGAAATCATAAGGGACTTTATAGGCAAAAACCTGTTCCTACTTCTCAGCTGTCTACTGAACTGTCAAAACTGCAACTGCTATGTATTATTGAAGGAAAGAAGGGTTTATGAGTAGGGATCATGAATATTTGGCAGAGCAGCTGCAGTAATATCTGAATTAAACATTTACTATATCAATATACCCAGTTACAGAATTATATGTGTGACTTCTTTAACACAAGTTTTTTCTCCGTGGTGTACTGAGCTGCATCTCAGATGTCACACTGACAAGTGAGTCCTGTGTACAGAAAGTCCATGTGAAATGACCAGAATAACATAAAATGTGAAGAACACAATGTCTGTGTATGTAGTTTACACTGAAGTCAAGAAACAAAGCATCCATACTTAAAGACTGTAGCAAAATGCAGATCCAGAGAAGGAGAGAAAGCTGCATGGGTGTAGTCTTAAACTTCAGCAGCTTCTGATAATTGAAAATTTTGAACAGTTTTTTCAGTAATGGATTCAATTTGCTTTTCTGGAGGGGGGTGGGGGTTTGGGGGGGGGGGGGGGGGTGAAAGAGTAGAATGTATGCAACAGACAACTTAAAGGACTCATAAAGCTTCCTTTACTGTAAACACCAAATCTTGGGAAACCACATCCTGTTGGCTTTCCCGGGATAGAACAAGAAGACTGCAATTTCACAAAGCTCTGCAAAGCTGAGCAGCTCTGGGATCCATGCTGAAAATTCTACTGCACTCCATTCCCAGTAGAAGCTAAAGAAAATACCCCTTTAGGAAATTTCCTCAAAGAAACACTTCATTTGGGATTAGAAAGACCCTCTGTTTCCATTAGCGGGTCAGTCAGTAAGCGCAGAGAGCAATGGAAGGTCACTTTCTGAGGCCAGTCAGAGCACTGCTGCAAATTGGGAACCTGACTGCTTATGGACAGGGTGATGGTTTACAATAACCAGAAAATACAGATAGGCATATCTTTCAAAATAAACCCAGTAAGGAGCAAACTAAGAGCATCTGGATGTATATTTAACACGTAAGTAAACAGAATTAGATAACAAATAATCCCATTCGGTACACTTACGAAACCCATTCATTTTGGATTTAATTCTCTTTCTAAGACACGCCAATCAGAAAATCTTTAAGTATACTTGGTAAGAAAAATGTAAACAGCAGCTTAAAAAGTTGCTTAAAGCAAGCAGAACAGTGACCCCAACCACCTCACCAGTGCTGAAGTCAACACTCAGCCAGAGCCAAACTCAGCAAACTCTTCTAATCTCCCCACTTATTCCAGAGAAAACACTGGAAAGCAATGCACTTTACTGTGGGATCCAGCAAGCTACCAAAACTAAATTCAACAGATTGATTGCTTGTATATCCTTCTCTATCAATGTCTCATTATGCAGTTTCATTTTTGAAAGTTCCAAATTAAAAAGTGAAATCTAGTTCACTGTAATTTTACAAGTCTGTGCCTGCTGCTCAGTAAGCATAAATAAATAATGTGGCATACTGTAAAAACCAAAAGGCTGTTACTGTTAATAGAAAATCTCAAAACATTTCATTTTTGGGATGCTTGCTCACATACACACGTTCCCTTATCAGCTGCATTACCTCTGCAAATAATACTTTTAAAGAGAACAGTATAAAATGTTGTATTACATAAAAACTGATTTATTTTCCACACTGTAACAAATTTCTGGGTGTGCACAGGACAGCCTGTACTCCACATCTATAATTAAAGGCCACATGTTGTTCTTAAACTAAAGGAGAGTTATGAAACAGATTAAGATGGTGAGAACAAACACATTTTCCCCCCTCTCCAGTGAAGGAAAATGCAAAAGTAAAATCCATTAGACTCTACTTACAGAAAAACACACTCTGTACTGGTTGCATAAAAATTGCTGGACTTCTTAGAAAGAAGTCATAACCAGATCAAATCACAGCCCACCTGCTGCTGACACCTCCTGTCAATATGTCGTGATGTGATCTGCATAGACAGTACTTTTACACCTACATCTCATTTACTTAATTCAGTTGTAGTTGTTGGAAGCCATGCGTAGGCTATGAGTCTGGTGTGAGTCTCAGCTCTCAGCCATACCCTAGTAAGCCAAAGAGCCACTGGCAGTGAAAGATGGCCAGAAACATGACAAACACATGCATGGGTTTCAGTGCCTACCTCAGCGCAAGAAGCAGCTATGAGTCAATACAATAAAAGGCACGTATGCATGCAAATTTCAAATTTCTTCTTTTTATGGTATGGATTCTTGGGCATAGGAAGGAACAGACACTGATAGAAGAGTAAGACTTGACAGCTTGGGCTTAATAACAATAACAATTTGTAGCTGTTCTAGACTGGACAAAGAGCCTACGAAAAGATCAGGTCAGCAGGCATTAAGGCTACATCTCTGTTAAGGAATACTCCCGGGGACAGCCATAGATGTATAACAGAACAGTCCTCACTCACATCAGCTAACCATTTTGGCTTCTACAACTATCCAGACCTGTTACTGGAGGTGGCCAAAGGATGGCTTGCCAAGTTGTAACCAGCAGGCGTGCTGGTTGCCTCAGCCAAAGTCCTCTGGGGTATGCAGAATTTCAAAGCAATGCCCCAGACTCTGTCTGGAGCCATTTAATTTACCACAGTTCGAAGAGTCAGATGCTGTTCTCCTTTTATTGACTTCATCGACTAGGACAGGAATTTTGCATGGAAAAAGAGTGCAAGATGTAGTCCAAATGATTGCGTGTCACTATGTGACAGCTTATGCAAAATAAGAGAGTAGCTTCCAATTCCTGTTTCCACAGGACATTAGCCTTCATGCTTGCAAATAACTGGAACAGCATGGTTAACACAGTTATAAACTAATTTGGGATAATCTCTGCACTTTTATAGCATCAGCATCACTGCCAGAAACAAATTAAAATAATTAGTAAAAACAACTATATTCTCACAGCTTAACATGAACCCCTGGTCTGTGACTGAGGATAACTGGTACCCAGTGCAGCAGAGCGTCACAGGTATAATCCATGACTTGAACCCAAAGCGCTGGAAATCAAACATGACACTCAATTACTCAAATCTATTTTTATTTTTCTCATCTGTTATGGTTGGCAATTATTTGTTGTGTTTTTTTTTTCCTTTTGTGTCATTCACACAAGCCAGAAAGGGATTTTAAAATATATGGTAGCACAAAACATTTGTACCTGATCCCATCCTTTTTAGAGCCTACTAGCTCTCAGTGGACTTCCAGTAAATATGTTTCCACATTGTTAAAAAATATGAAGTAAATTCAGGATTGGGTAAAAGTTTTATATTCCAAACAAAGAGAAAAATTAAATAAGGACTTACTGAAAATCAGATATCTGCTTTTCTGTACTTAGGGACATGGTTCAGTGGGCATGGTGGTGTTGGGTCGATGGTTGGACTAGATGGTCTCAGTGGTCCACCCTCAGTGATTCTATGATTCTATTCTATGATTTTCAAAGGATATTTGTCTTTTCTTTCTTTTTTTTTTTTTTTTTTTAAATTTTCTTTAAAACATATTTGAAAAACTTAAATCTCAAGTAGTTACAGCATTTAAAACAATTAGGTCTCCTCTGATCATACAAAATATATAAAAACTCCAGGTTTGTAGTACTGCATTTTTATCACTTGCAACTCCTTCAGCAGCTTCCTGCACATGGTCCTGCTTCTTGCAAATGGCACTGCTTTCAGCAAACAAATAGCTCCGAACACTGCTATGCTGCGAAGTGCTCAGAGTTTAAGATCAGTTGGTATTAACAGTATGCAGAAACATAACTCAAAATACATTTTTCATCTTCTGAAAAATGATAGTTGATATAGCTAAAACTAGGAGCAATTTTCCATGATTTGAGGAATTTTTCATAGCTGTGCATGAGTGACAGCATGCATCTCTACTGCCTGCACTGTCACTTACTAATGCAGCTTAAATGGAGACGAATACAGCTTGATCATTCAAGCTGATCTATATTTTTCTTTGAACTGATGGAAGCTTTTACAATGGCATTATTGCAAACAACATTACTTCTTTCCCTGATACAAATCATATGCTTTCTGTAATCAAATATTTAAGGCTTAGAAAAAAAGCACTTTCAACTTTACATTTCTTAATTTTTCTTTCATTTGTAGGTGATTACAACATACCAGGAGAAAAAAAAAACAACAAGCAAATTATAGAACATTGGCAAACTCATTTTAAGATGTTTGTTTTTATTTTTAGTGCTAGGTAACTCAGAAAATTCGATGTCTGGATCCTTAATTTCCAGTAAAGGGGCATAAATACAAGCATAAATGTAATTACATTATAGCTGGAAGCTAACATGTGCAAAAGTGTGGATATCAAAAAGAAATGCTGCTTAAGATCCCTCTACAGTACCAGAACTGCCTAAAAAAATGCACATCTGTCCTCATATGATGCAGTAGGCATTACTAAAAGAAAAAGGCATCTGTCCTGAAGGATACTGTTCCATAAACAGAACACTGATACAACAGTCCCTAAAATATTTTAGGCCACTCATCAACATTTCCTGCAGACTAAAGCATATCCTTGCCACTCAACTCTAAGTAAATCAAATCAAAACCTTTTCCGCTTTCAGTCTGTAGAATTTTGGAAATTAGCTGTTGACCCGCGACAGCCATGGATTCATGGATTGCAGCAGGGAAACCCCAAGAGTTTGAGAGTCCATAGGGACAAAACCATGGAGGACATCCTGGAGATTACTAACACAGCTTATTATTTGGGTACCTAACCAAATGGCTCATGGGGACAGGCTGCTCCAGTGCAGATCTAATTTAGATGCTCTGAATGACTCAGCAGAGGAAGTTCTCTCTCTCCACTGACTGGAGAGGCTCAGAGCTAAGCCTTCCAAATTAGGTAACTGATGTTGGTCCCCCATCTGAGTGATGGGGCCACCTCCCAGTGCACTGGTATGCAAGTAAGGAAGGACTAGCAGTGTGACAGCTTTTCTCCCATCATCCTCATGGATCAGCAAATTTGGACAAAGCAAAAACTGTTTGATTTTTTCCCCCTTCCCTTCCCTTCCCTTCCCTTCCCTTCCCTTCCCTTCCCTTCCCTTCCCTTCCCTTCCCTTCCCTTCCCTTCCCTTCCCTTCCCTTCCCTTCCCTTCCCTTCCCTTCCCTTCCCTTCCCTTCCCTTCCCTTCCCTTTCCTTCCCTTCCCTTCCCTTCCCTTCCCTTCCCTTCCCTTCCCTTCCCTTCCCTTCCCTCATATTATGTGTACCTTATCTTTTTTGAGTTAGTCCTACAGAATTATTGATCTAAATTTCATGGTTTATATCAGTGGCTATTCTCCAAACTGCCTTAAATCTTTGCAATTAAAAAAATAAGCATTTGAGTCAGGAAGGAGTCATAGCTAAAGACCCCCGAAAATACGGTGGCTACTCTTTTAATTTAATGATCCTGCGTTAGGTATATTTTCTTATGAAAACTTTGATGTTATTCTTTTATGATAAAAGATAATCTGTGATCACTCAGGACATAATTAGTTTTTTCTACATTTTTGTCCATTTTTGGTGTTAGCATCAGCAGTGGGCAGAGGGGCACCTTGATCATTCAGGCAAAACTGTTGGACCGTAAACCTTCCCTCTTGTTGCATTCTTTTCTCTTCGGAACTCCTCTGGGCATCTTTGCTGCCTACTGAATTCAAACCAGGAATCCAGGCAGGACTGCCAGCAGAGGAATGCTGTCTTTTAAATGCTCAGAACAAGGGACAAGGCTTTAGGAGACAGCTGAATTTGCCAGAACATCAGCTTCTCCTCATTGCCCACACAATGATGGCATTGTTTGAGAAACCAGCCCACCACACTCAATCTCTCTTTTTGAAAACCCAGCTACAATGACGAGTAAAGTCAGGCCCAAAGAGTTGAGCATTCAGTGGCAGCCCTATAACCACTTGTACCGGCTGGATAAATCCAAGTTGCTCATTTTGTACGGAATTTGTTTGCATGCTATCTAGCAACACTCGGAGACCAGGAAAAAAGAAAGTTTTTAGAAGTCTTCAACTGAGGTCATAAAGCACACAAATTCCAAAACCCGCCTCTGAAATGCCACACGGTTTACAAAATGGAAAAGCTGTAAATAAGTTTGATGTTGTAAATGTGTTGCATTTTACACATAAAAAGACGGGTTGGCTCTGGAATTTCCACAGAACACAGGAGCACTGTGAAAATCGGCTTGATTTTGAGATTTCAATATATACAAAGCCATTAGCAGGCTACAGTGCATATCAGCCGTTTGCATTATAACACTCAGAAATAAACAAAACCAAGATTCTTACTTTTTAATTGGTTTAAAATAAAATTAACAAAAAAATATTCTGACTGTTGAGTACTGACCAAATTCAAAAAAAACTCTTGGATACCAAACTTGTACAAGTGTCCCATTTTCAAATCTGGAAGGCAAGTAGTCAGGTACTCTAAACCTGTAATCAGTAAATTTTCAGCACAAACGTATTAAAATTAGAAAATGAAATCTCTTAACTTTATTTAGACAGCTCTTAAACTTCCACTGTGGTTCATAAGTAAGTGTGTACTATGAAATACCCCAGCCTCAAAAAACCTCAGAAGAATACGATATTGAAATAAACTACAGAACATTATTTCTAGTGGGGGGCAGTACTGCAGACACTGATCATGAGTAAGACAGAAGGATCACTTTAAAAAGTGGGGTTTAAAAAATATAAAAAGAGAAAGCATTTGGCAAAGGAGACTGGGAGACCACTCCTAGGTTCCTAAAACAATAAGGTCCAAAGATGACAGTGTGGAGAAAAAGGGCAAACTGAAATCTAAAAACCACACAAAAAGACCACAGCTAGGGTTTGACAATGAAGGCAGCTGAGTGTAGATCCTGGGACAAACAGGACAGTGTGTTGTGTGAGTTACAGAGCAGATCAGAAATTATATCATGGCATGATGTCTGAAAAACAGAGTGAGATGGAAAGTTCTGTCTTCAGGAAATCTGCATCCACAGTAGCAGTCCGCCAAGCAAAAGGCACACCAGGTGCAGACAGTAAGGGAAGAAGTTAGAGCAGGCAGTAGCTTTGGAAATCATCCACGGGGAGCTGACAGCCGAGAGGTTTAAAGTTTCCACTGTAGTGTTTCCCTGGTTCCCCAATGGAGCATCTCAGTGTCATAATGGCCAGTCACAGCTCTCCAAAGGCTCATGGCTAGAAGGGTCTCCAGTAAGTACATGCCCTTCATTAGCAGAATATTGCTTTTGGCTCATAGGGGATTGGACTATAAAACAGTTCAGTAGCTGATGCTTTTGGGACAGAAAATTAAGGAATTGAACCTCAGGGTACAGCATCAGCAAATGGATAAAAGAGTAATTTGGGGGGGTGCTAAATAAACAGTAAACTAAGTAAGAGGAGATTGTAAAGAGCCCTGAAAACCAAGAAAATGAAAGGACTAAAAGGACTCACAAAGGGTAATGTTCTTTGGAGAAAAACTAGAAATTGTCAGCATAAACGTTTCTGCAGTTGTTTTCTTGGTGTTTTGGTCACATATCAATCACTGTATGCTGTTATCCAGTACATCCTTTCTGTTGATCTGAAAGCTCAAACAACTCTGAACAGCAAACACAGCACCTGACTGCCCATTGGCTGGCTCACCATGTTATTTGCCAGCCCCTGGAGCTCACTAAGGAAGGTGATTCAATAAGTGGCACAAACTTTTTAAATCCTAGTCAAACATGTTGAAGAGCTAGTGTCAGCTAATCCAAATATTACCAGTCTGAAGCAGTCACGTTATTGGTTTGGAATCCTTTTTGTTTCTCATACGCTTAGAGGCTTTATATTTAATTCATCTCTTGAAGGAAGGAAGGAAGGAAGGAAGGAAGGAAGGAAGGAAGGAAGGAAGGAAGGGAGGGAGGGAGGGAGGGAGGAAGGAAGGAAAGAAAGAGAGAAAGAAAACACTGAAAAAACCTGCAGCTACTGCTAACTGCTGAATTATCCTATTCTACAAATTAGCAAATAAATGAACACAATTTTGTTGCTGAATGGCAGTGAATAACAGCTACCACCTTACAAGATGGATTTCTTCATGTATTTTGACAAGTGTGGTCTTAATTATTTACGAAAACGTTTTGCAGTATGCCAATAAAAGCCCCACCATATATCCTAGCGTATTTTTCAAAAATAATGAAGTCTTAGGAACATGTGACCTTTCTGCCACAGTCTGCAATTACACCTGTGCTTTAGAGTAAGTCTGTAGGCGAGTAAATGACACCACCATTTGTGTGTTAGCATCTGTGTATGATGAGACTTCCCATTAAATGAAATCAGCTGGAGCACATTCTTACCATAGCTTTTCTTAACAGACACTTAAAATTCAATAGTTTTGTGGCATGTAAAAGAAAAAGATACAGATAATATCCAAGGAAAACCTCAATACAAAAAAGAGATTCTAAAGCAGAGATGAGTTTCAATGGTTACTTTCGCTGTCTCAGTATCTGAGGTTATAAAACAGAGGGAAAACCAGATTCTTATCCAATAGTTTTCTGCCTAAAGACACAAACCCAGAACTATGATATATTTAATGTCACTACAAAAGGCCAGTGGCATGGAAGATGTTGCAGGATGAAAGGATAAAGTAAAAATGCCTAACTGCACAGTACCTGAAGGCGTTATTATTCTTGATACAAATAAACTAGCAAAATATCTTTTACTATTTATTCTAGTAACTTTATTAATACATACACAGCAGCTATCATATTTTCATCAGGCCTTAAGATCTTCACTGCACTAAACACTAGACAACTATTCTAATCTGAAGGATTAAAAGTACAGACGCTATGTCTAGTTGTTAGACAAGAACATCATATCAGGGTACCGTAACTAACAAAGACAACCATGAGACCATTTGTGACACATCTTTTCTTTATCACTTTTTGCACTACATTTTTCCTTGCGTACGTGCTGTTTAGTGTGTATTCACTTTAACTACTGCCATATACACATGGTTTAGTTGATATTGCTTCTCTGACTGTATCTCATCTTTAAATATATCCTCTGCTTTGGAACTGCATGTCATATTACTGCATCCTACGGAACATTCATTCATACTCTGACAATTGTGGCACTAGAAAGTAGCTAGCAGATGTGCCAGCACTGCCGGATTACATTTTGTGAATGCCATTCTGCTAATCTTCAAACTCCCAATTTGAATTGAAATTAGTTAGACTATGGCCAAAAATTTCCAGATAATCAGGCCCTTCTCCCACAGAAAAAGCAAGGCTCAGAGCAGACAACGACCATATGAGTTCTCAAGGTACACTTATAAATGGATAATGAAGAGTCTTAAAGCATTATCACTTTTTATTTGATTAACTCTGCATCTGCAACCACATTCTGATGTTAGTCAATGTTTATGGAAGCCCCCGCAAGATGTACTTTAGCAGGAGTTACGGAGGAAAAGAATTCCAGGAATGATGGTCATTTATTTGGCTTTACTCAAGGATCAGAATTAATTCACACAAGCAACTTCATTGCCTAGCCCCTCCCAAAACCAAAATGCATTACTATAAAAAGAAAGGGAGACAGTGGCACTCACCTTACATCCCTCACAAGCACTGACACCATAGTGATATCCAGATGATTTGTCTTGACAGACAAAACAGGGCTTGTAAACACGCGGGGGTGGAAGAGGTGAAGGAGGGCTTGGAACAAGTTCCTCAGAACTGGTGCTCTGAGTTTCAACTGCTAAAAAGAAAAAAAGGAATATAAATGAATGACTCATTAATGAATTTCAAATAATCAGTCATTTACTGTATTACTACAATCAAACTGGCCCATACCTGTCTTTGCTGAATAAAAAACTAGAAACAGAAAAAGACAACTAGTGACAGAACTATATGCTGCACACTCAACAGTGTATTTTAAACTATCTGGGATGTAAAGTGTCCTGTTCCAGCTACTAAACACCAAAAAAAGCTTCATCTCACTTCAGATACACAGCTTAATTATCTTACAAGGCCCCAGAAATGGAAAACCTTGGGCTCACATTCTGATTTTAGCTTACTGAATTACATGGGGTACATGTGTATCCCATTGGACAACAACCTTAAATGGAAAACTGAGGCATGCATGCTTCGAACCCACCACTAGTCTTGGAAGTGCTCTTATATCTTTTGCCATTGTCTAGAAAAGGTAACATTTTCCATGTGCAATTCTGCCACAGAAAGATACGGAAATGGATCAGGACATATGTAAAGAGGTGAATGAATAAGACCTGAAGTGAAAATTACCTGAATAAGTAATTTTTGTTGTTGTTCATCAGTAAAACCAGCACAATCCAGTAACACTTCCTTATCAACTCTACGATTTGTAACATCAGGAAACCTCCCTGAGAAAAAGCTATTAGATATTATGACCCCATGTCCTTTATTGCCTTAATATTTCTGGATGGCCATTTGTTTTGAACTTGCTAGAGAGCCAGTCATCCTTTTCAGTGAGAGGACATGAAAGCTCTACGATGTGAGATAAGACACGTGAACTAGATCTTTTCAGAACATCTGCATTAGTTTTCCGTGATATGCTGTCATCATTCCTCACATTTATTGTAGATGTGCAATACATTTTCATGTTTCACCTAGCTGTTCTGCTGCTCCTCAGATAAATCCCTCCAACTTTTCAACAGATACACAGAAATGACAGAATCTGTGAACTCAGATCTATCCAGAAATACTAGGCACTATCTCCACAGCTAAATCTCCAGAGCACTAACAGCAGGCCCTACAGAATATTACTCAATGGAAAATCCGAGACAAGATTTACTGTACATGATATTTTTCAGATTACTGAGATGATACATTTGTATTAAACCCATGATTCATTGTCAACTCATGTTCTTCAAAATTCAGAGAGGATCGCAGCATGTGATACGACTTCCGATTTCTCATTAGGGAAGGGACAATTTCTGCCATTTTTACTTGGGTTAAACTACCATCAACTTCAAGGAGACATTTTTTAGAAGAAAATAAATGCTGGCATGAAGTGTTAAGGGCACTGATTCTAAGCACAGAAATATCTTTTCAACAGGACCGATTTATTTATATATGTAACAATAGGAAGGTTTCTGTGAAAAAACAAAAAAGTAAAATAACATGTGGCTCAATAAATCATGATGTTAAAACAATGTCCAGAACTATACTTAACTGTTTCAGCATTAAACATGCTGAACCTTGACAAATATCTACAGCTTCCTACTGGCCCAAGAAAACTTTAATGAGCTTTTTTGTTAATGAAAAAAGAAGTGAGAACAATCATTTCTTCTCAATAGTAATTTTTGGTATTTAAGAGAGACACGGAGTGCTCCGTTATTGATTTCTGCACAGTCATCCTGCTTAAATCAATAATCTATTAGTACTTCTAAATTAAAGTTAGATTCATCAAATGCCCTTGAGAGTCCTCAAACATTCTGCGTCTTATTTCACGCTAGCACAAGTATTATAGTGGTTTCCAATCAGTCTCAGAATGATAAAATTTTAGTTTAAAACTCTAATATCAGCAGACAATGTGTTTCGTATTAGCTCATTCAATTCTCCCAGTCAGTCTGAAAGGCGGTTTTTAGGCTTCCCTTGGGAAAACAAGGTTGTGTCATTCAATAAAACAACCACACTCCCGCAATCCTTCTGTGATTTTGGTTTGTGAAAAGCAGCCTACGAGGAATAATGCCGATACACTTCTGTTTTTTCAACAACCTCATTGCAAACAAGCCCCAGCATCTAGTAATGATGTTCAGAGCGTAAGCCATATGTACAGTGTAGGTCTGTCAGTCACTGGCCAAGCAACAGCAACCTGGGTTGCTCAGAAGGGAATAAAGCAACCAGCTCAGTTCATAAAGGAAGAAAGAAAAAGTGGTCAACAACTGACGATCTGAAGGTGCCATTGCAGATTTACTTTTTTTATGGAAAACCTGGAAAGATATATGAGAGTGAAAAGCCCAGAAAAAAACCGAAGATGCACCCCAAAACACTCAAATAGATATGCTACTGGAAAAGCGGAACCTACTCAATACAATATTTGTGTCAGATGAACAACTACCTAGAGAGTTTGGGAACTTTTGGTCCTAGGCAAGATGTATGAAGTTTCTGGAGCAGGCTCCAACTCTGCTTACACAAACTCTACTCCTAGTTGGCTTCTGACTCACTGTTCTTCCTTGGTTGTAGCCTTTGAAACTCGGTATTTGAAAATGCATGTACTGCCAGTGTGGAAATGCAGAAATCAGGTGCAGAAGCCTGTAGTGCCTGAAGCTCACTGGATTTTGAGCACTACTTTTGTGTCACACAGATGGCTACTGGAAGAACAACAGCGGAACTTGTTTTCATCTATGCATGCCTGCACATGAAAGCTAAAAAGCAAACCAAAAAAAGAGGTGGAGGGGGGAATACAGATGACATTTCCAAAAAGTCAAAGTTTGGAATTTTTTTCAAGAAGTCTTAGAATTTTAGGAACAATTCAGTCAAAGCAACTTCTTCTGATGCCCTGCAGCCTCCTCATCCTGTGGGCTATGACATCACTCACCTGAGAAAACAGAGCCCGAGCACAGCACAGAACACCTGAATGCTGCCCAAGCACACAGGGGCTGGCAAACAATAGGTCACTTCACCATTCCTAAGATGTCTGAAATATTTCTAAAGGTTAGATAAAGTAGCAGATAAGATCTTGAAAAGCACAGTGCTTTGTGAGAGCTAATTTACTGCCAGCTAAACCATGTTGACAGATAGAGGTATTTCACTTTGTGACCAAGTAAAAGCAGGCATTATGAAATGCCTTTCGTTTCACCAAGAACCTCGATTATTAAGCTAGTATGTTAACGCACACTTTGGACAGTTGAGTCTTAAAAGAATAAGAAGTTGTAAAGCAAATGGCATTTCCTGGATAGCCTCAAGGGAATTGTGAATACTGAGCTCAGGGTCCCTGGTGGGAAGCAGCAATTTCAGCTAATTAGGGTGAATAGCAAAGTGTTGCATTTGGTCAAAACATTCTGTTAACCCTCATTTTTGTTGGCACCAACAAGAGTCTGGATTTTTTGCCTTTTTTTTTTTTTTTTTTCCTTATGAATTCTCTGCAGGAGTGCAAGGCGCACAGCTCACATACATTAGGCAGAAAGTCAAAGGAAACGCCAAAGTTCAACTAAAGTACAAGTAATTAGAACCAGATTCTCTGCTGCTTGTATGTGTGCATTTGATTGTAGAAGTTATTTATAAGCCTCCAAACATTTGAAAAAATAACTATATACTGTAGATCATTTAATTTTTATGTCTAGTCTGGAAAAAAAAAAAAAAAAAAAGTCTGCTTTTAATCATCTTCCAGGAAAGAGCCAGGAACTGGGAAAGTGGGTCTCAATTGTTTCAATACAAATTTCTCTCTTTCATGTGCCACATAAAACTATACTATAAAATTAAATCCAAAATATCATTGACTCAACCCCCTGCCCCAATTTTTTTTTAATAAAAAACCTCTTTGAATTTGTCATGCTTAAATAGTTTGCATTGTTACGAGGGTTCTGTGTTTTTTTTTTTTAACTGTTGTTTGGAAGACAGACAAGAGGGGGGAAAAAAAAAAAGTGCGAGAGAAAGAAAACATTATGGTGGAGACTTGCCAGCCTTGACTTAGTAACCTGGCCATGACCCTCCAGCGAGTGTGTGTTTGACCCGGTCACACATGACTCTGGCTGCGGACTGTTGCTGGGTTATAAGTCCCAGATATTTTTACCATATATACAACAGGTGCAGATCAGAGACAACAGAAAGACGAAAACAAAGTCTTCGCTTTGCGTGAAGACCCCGATTTTCTCTCTTTCAAAGCAAACAGCAAAAGCAAAGAAGTCGGGGTACTGTTTCACTTTATTGACATCTCTGTACTCGATCGCTGTTCTACATGAGAATTTACTGCAGGGAGGTCGAGTGGGCTGAGGGCAGGAAGAAAGAGGAAAAGGCTCAGGGGAAACAACACGCCAAATGTTGATCAACTTGCATTGAGTTACCAAACTGTCACATCCGAACCACAATCAAAAATCTTCCCCCGTATGGCTAGGTATGCACTGAGGTTCAGGAAGGAATGTTTTTTATTAGAGTGAACACAACATATCTGCATTATAAAACATAGGCTGCCACGATAACTCCAGATTGAGATATTACTATCAGAGCTTTCAGAAGTACTTAAGAAAACGTCTTTCACGTTTTAGGGTTTCTTTTTCATTACTCATGTCTTGCTAGCTCCACACATTTGTCTTAAAGCCATGATGTTAAATGTAGATTATTATACTTTAATTCCTCATTACAATTTTTCCAGCTTAAATTTTAATCAAGCCATAGCTCAACTCTACAGGACAGTCTAGGTCTTAAAAAGGCACGTTTTGGCCTTGAAAAACAAAAAAAACATCGAAGTCTTCAGGTTTGGTTTTACTATGGAAAAGGGACTTTTTTCAGCAGGAACATCAAATATCTATAGTTTATGATTCAGCTTTTACTTTAGGGTGCCCAATCCCAAATGATCTCTTAGTTATTTGAAAAGCTAAGAGAACTGTGTACCGTTTGGGAATCCTACAGTACAATTTAAAAAACAACAAAGCTCACAAGAAGTAGAGGTTGTGAAGATCAAAAGTCCAAGTTGCAAGTTCTAACTAACAGACAAACTGCCACAAGGTCATCCAGAACGTGCCTCAGCCGAGGTCATTTTCAGAGCCATGCCTATGGCACAGCTCCTGCTGCCAACATCTATCTCAGATAAGGTGCAAGCCCTGATAGAGGCAGCCCACTTGGCAGAAATCTCTAAAGCTGAAGTGCTTTTGCTGTTAGGACTTTTGTCAGTAAAGCAGTGATAGGACAGCTGGCTCCTGTCCAGCCGCAGCTGGGAGAAGAGTGGTCCCGCTGAACTCTGTCCCCAGTCTCACAAGTACGAGGAGTAGTTAAGCACACGCTTTGATATTCTTACCCTAATGAAGTTCCAGCTACAAATTTGGCTGCACTCCACTGAAGACAAGCACACAATCAAGACAGTATTTGCTTCCCCCTACCCTTTTGCATCTCAAGTGTTTAGACTTTAGGCTGCTTTGGGCCAGGCCACTGGTTGGCCTTTCATCAACAAAATTGCAGGGTTTCAATTGCAGATGTGTAATGCTAACCAGCAGAGTAAAGTAACTTAAGTCAACGGAGTCAGTGGATACTGGTCTCAGCCATATGACAGCAGGATAGCCGACTGACGTCTTTATTTGTATCAGGTGATTAGGGCCAGAACGTAAAATTCAACTTCTTACTGCCAGCACAGCAGAGCTATCCGGATATGTTTGCGGTAAATCAGAAAGCAACAATGTCTACCAGTTGTTTATCCTTTTCTTCCAGTCTAACACAATTTCTGTTCCTCAACAGCATACTCCCTTTTTCATTCGCTGCACAGATTCAATATTCCCACAAACACGCTCTCTTCGTTGCCCAGTGAAAGATGGGTGTGTTTTGGCAATACCCTTTTCTGTTCCACCACAAATAGTCTGGTCTCTTAATTAATCCATTTGTTAAGCAAGCAAATTGAGTTACCTGACTTCACAGTGCCATATACCCTCCAGGGGCCCCACATGCCAGTGGCCTTCCCAAGCAACATTGCTGCACAGATCTGCCCCCGCCACTCACCCACTGGCACACAGCAAGGCCTGCAGTACTCCTGACCCTGCCATATTTAGCAGCACGAGACCCTGCTCTGCGCTACCTATCTAATCTACAGGCATGGTCTCTGATGCTCCAGTACTTGAATATCCGACAAGCACTCATATGTTTATCTTTGTAACACCCAAGTGGGATAAGGAAAGAGCTATTCTTTTTACTTCGGAGATGGGAAACAGAAGCACTGACAGCCTAACAGCTTGATTTGCCTAGGTCTTAAATTCCTGGAAAAATGCAAGCAGTACCCAACTGGAATTTTCAACAGCAACTGAGCCCAACTAACTCTAGCTCTTACACGGCCTTCCAAATGCAGCCTTACATATCTTTCCCCAAGTTACAGACAGTATACAGCACAGAGCAGGGAACTTAATTAAATCAGCGCTCAGTAGCTCCAACAGAGGACACCTCTGAGGCACTGCCCAGTTCCCAAGTCTGAGCATGCATCCCACTCAGCAGCCAGCTGCAAGATTAGGGGCCCTCTGTCTGCAAGAGCCACCAGCATTACTGGCAGGAGCTCAGGGGGGCTGGTGAAAGGCTCATCTACACTTGGTGACTTACACAGACAACTGACAATCAACTTTCTGCACGACCACACCATACATTCAACTACACAGGAAAGTCCCAGCAGCAAGCAGTCTGTCCTGAGAGAATCACAGTCTGGCTGAGGTGGGAAGGGGACACTGGGTCTATCCAGCCCAACCCCTGCTCAAGCAGGGACACTCAGAGCAGATTGCCCAGGACCACGTCCAAGCAGCTTCTGACTACCTCCAAGGGGCAAACTCCACAAACTCTCTGGACAACCTGTGCCAGAGCTCAGTCATCCCTCACCAAGAGGTGTTTCCTTATGTTCAGATGGTGCCTTCTGCATTTGTTTGTGCCCTCTGTCTCCCGATTCTTGTCCCCACACACAGTTGTTACTCAGCAACCCCCATGCTTGGGTGCTATGTTCCCACACAGGCAGAAGCAACAATGGAAGCTGCCACAAAAATCTGTACACGTGGCTCTGCTGTCCAAGCCACCAGGAGACTCATCTACTACCAAGACATAAACCTGAATCTACCAGGATAGAAGTGTCTGTGCTACATACTGAGCTCATCTGGTCTGGAAATCACCAATATGCCCAACCATATATTTCTGAATAAAGACCTTTTCCTGAAATTGCTGCATGTCGTGCCCTGAAGGTATTCTGGAGGTGAGCTGTAACTGCATGCACCTATAGCTCTTCTCCCAGGAAAGTCAGGACTCCTGGCAACTACAGAATTACTCCATGCACACATTAACTGCGGTGTGCAGGACAGCAAGGACGCTGCAGCTGTGCTGTAAAAGCACATTCATGCTTTGTAGGTTTGCTCAGCATGGTCTTCTCAAACAAGAGCAACTTCTACTCCAGAACTGCCAGCTTTGCAAAGGTCAGGTTCTTCATCCTGATTCTCAGGTCCTTCATCCACGAAAAATATGGGGAATTGGGTCTATCTAATACAGGAGATTTATGTTTACCTGACCTCCTCAAAAAAAATGATACTGTTTCAGGGTCTGTATTTTTTAACATTTGTGTCAGCACAGCAGTTGTACTCGGGTTTATCCATATGGGTATCTACAGAGACACGTTTACACTTGACAACTGCAGGTGGAAGCTTGCCATGCTTAATCGTATTAGAGGCAAGAACTACATCTGGTTACACCGGTGCTACTCTCAGGACAGACTTAATGATGCGCTAGGAACTGAGAACAGGAGTGTCTTTCACTAAATAAATGGTTGGACAGACACCAGGAGGTGTTTCTGGGAGAGAGGGGGGGAAAGCAAGCATGCAGACAGGATGGCCAGAGGGGCTGCAGGCATGGTGGAGCTTACAGGGCAGCAGCTCATCAGTTTGTATTAAGAGGTTACCTTCAGAATGAAAAAGAAAACATGTTACAGGGAGAAAAACAAATCGTATGGAAAACTGAAGAGAAACATCCGAAAGATGCTAGCTCTGTGGTTTTTTCAGGTCGGTGATTTTCCGCCTGGCCACTACCATGCAGAATTCCATCAATCTGAAGTGAATTTTTCATATCACTGCAAAATTGAAAAATAGGATCTTCTTTACCAAAGAAAATCATGCTCCCATTTGTGTGCAGTTCCATTTTCCTTTGAAAATGAGCTTTTCTTACAAGCGGGGCTCTGCTTGCTTTCCCAGTGATTTCCAAGGTCAGATCCCCATCTGGAGCAAAGTGGCACAGGCAAAGCAGCTGCAGTGGCTTAGAAAGGACGAGGACTCGGGCCTCTTTATTTATGAAAACAGAGCCTCTTTCTGTGACCTATTGATAAAACTGTGTCACAAATTTAGCATGTTTTCCCTGCAGGATCAATAATAAGAAAAAGTCACATTGGGAGGGACAAAACACTTAAAAATAGCAGAGGTGCGATTCTTCAGACCAGTTTTACAGTGTCATAAACACACCAATTCCAAGAAGTACCCTTGATTTGTAAACATATAAAATGGAGAAAGCTCAAATCCAGTCTCTTCAATAATAAATAAAAATTGCAAGGATAACGAAATCGTTACTGCAATCTCTATACACATCCAGATATTTTACTAAGTCATAAAGTCCCCATTTATAGTTATTAAATGCTTTACAGTACTTTGAGCACTTTTCTTTTACCTTCAGATCTTTTCAAGCATCCAAACAGAATAATCCAGAGCATTATGCTACGGGAACGAAAGAATGATTTCATTCCAGAAAGCTGGCCTCCTATCCAAGTTGGTATTAGTTTTCAGTATTACTGTGTCTGCCAAATAAATTTATTTTCTATATATTCAGTGTGTTCTTATGACACTATTTATCATGATTTTTTTTGCCGTGGCTTGAATCCAGCAAGAAAATGAGTGTTTTTATATCTTTAATCATGTACTGCTATTATACAGTTGTTCAGTACCACACAGACAAAATGAAACTGTTGTGCTCTACTTGCCGATGCCCTAAAACTGACTTGCTATGCAGTATTTTACATGTAATTTTATTTCTCAAACTCTAGGACCGTCAATTTAGGCCATTTTGATCTTCAGGTATGTTTAGATCTTAAAATTAATAGAGTGACTCAGCAAGAGCAAATTCATTGATCAAAACTACTTCAAGTAAGTACAGTCCAGTTAAAAAGCTTATCATCCCAATTAATTTGTATTGCAGCCACACTGCTGGATATCACTAATTGATTTATGTACCCTCCTTTCTATTCCCATTTACAAGGGCAATTATGAACTCTATCACATGTGTTTAAATGGGTTATATTACGATAATATCTAAAAGCTGGACTGCTGAGCTTGAAGTCCTTAAGAACAGGTGAATTCTTCTTTAATGGGCCCGCTATCAATCTGCTACAAACAGCCTATAACCTTTGAGGCAGAACATGGCACTAATATTTCAATTTTCATGGGCAGTTTGGGGTTGACTCCAATGATGAGCTCAAACGGTATTTTTAATTGTTTTAAAAATGGCATATTATAGGCAGCAATAAACACTTACAAATTAGTATTGTACCAGCCACTGCTCTCTGCAAAGCATGGTTTCTATAAACAAGTTAAAATGCATACATCTGTAAATAATAAGTATAAGTATGCTGAATTTAATGAATAAGGGCACTAAAAGAAATTGAACAGTAGGGGTTCAGCAATTAGAGTAACTGCCCATTTTATTAAAAATGTATTGTTTCCAGCTTTCACTTTAGAAGGCTTTTATTGCTCTGCTAATTCTGAGTTTTGATATCCTTAGAAAAGGAGGCCTACCCTTTATTTTCTTTGACAGTCTCATCACACAGTCCCTCGCCTCTTTTTACAAGGCATCAGACAATTATTAAGCTTATCTCACTGCTTGAGATCTCACTCTTGGGCCCTCGCTGCAGATTTTTTGGCATGATGCCACTCAGAGGTATGTTTCTTCTTCAAGTATGAATCTGCTGAACCAGCAAACCCCAAGAAACAGCCACCCACAGCCCACTCGCAGGGTTGCAGCTTCCCAGCCCTCCGGCAGAGCAGAGGGAAGAGCATGTGTCCAGCTTCCCTGCAATGCCCCTGCAAAAGCAGGGCCATTTGCTGAGGATGGCGAGGCTTGGGGCTGTGAAATGGAGCCGTGCATTTCCTCTTGCCATGGAACAGCAGCCTCCTGCAGAGGACAAGACAGAGCAAACCGAGAGAGGTACCCTCTTTGAAAGGTAGTTCTAAAGCAGGGAGGTGTCCCAGGAAACATCTCCCATGCTCCTGGCATTATTGCTGTTAGTCTCTGGGGTACCTGTGCTTATACAGGTCTATTACATACATCCAGCTTTCCTCCCTAGTAACTGTTAAGACTTCATAAGACTATTTTTAACACTAGCCTAATTGCACCCACATTGCTACACTGCTACAGCTGTGGGGGTTTAATTAAAACAATACATTATTTCCACTTAGACATGACATATAACTGTAAATAATAGCTTTCATCACTTCAGCTTATCTGCAACAAGAAGGGCAGTCAGACGAAATCTTAACCTTACTGACATCTTCGGATGCACATACACACACCATAACAGGGACAAACGCTGTCTCCTCAGCCAGATCAGGTCAGTGCTCTACTAAAAGCAGCGCACCTCAACACTTCCTATGCTGACATGAGAAATTCAGGTTCATGGAATATTTAAGAACTGAGTATCACCAATATCTGTTGAGGGGAGAAAATGAAATACACACTTTATCAAGCTGTAATGTTCGCCTGAGCAGAATTGCAGTATTTCTCAACTGAATGCCTGCTAGACAAAAGATGATAACATAGTGGGGGAGATACCGTGAAAATCTAAGACAGCACTGGCTTTCTTCTCTTTGAAAATCAGTATCCTCATCATTGTGTTTACATACTGCTTTATATCTGTCTCTTTGGATGTTTATAGGTGGGATTTACTTTCCCTTGGTGCACCTAACCTGGAAAGCATCACTGTGTCCCCTTGGCAGTCGGTGCCACAGAAGCTAAAAGCTGGGAGGGGGCTTGGTGCCTCAGAGCAAAAAGGTAGCAACACTGTGAGCAGATCTGTACTCTGCCTGGAAGATAAAAGATCAATAAAATAAGAAATTCACCAGAGACGGGAGCCTAGATGAGAACTGTGACTGAAGAGCTCATTTTCCAATATTCTTTTCTCTTACCTGTGGTGGATTTTCCTATTAATCCCTTAGAGCGAGGAATGCTCATAATTTTACCTCTGCCATCTGTGAGTACCATTCTCACTCAGAAGAGAAAAAGATATGCACACACTGTAATGCTGATGAACAGACTTGTGCTAGTAGTGTTTCCCAGTCGCTTGGTGTTTCCTGTTCAGTACCCACCTTCAGCTCTGAGTTATGGCTTTTTTTGCCTAGCTACCCTGCTCATGATTTACTGCATTATTCCAGACTTACAGACAGGGAAGATGTCAACTGCACTTTAAACAGCATATGACATAAAGGAAATATTTCATAACAGGAAAAACTCCAAAAAGCGGGACAGGCAACATTCAATCCTGACCTAGAAGCAAATTCAACACTTGATGTTTCAAGAAACTTACTTAAGGTAAAACTTACACTTGGAAAATAGGAAATTACTTTTTCCAAGTGAGATTCAGTTCTAGAAGACCTTTGACTACTGTGCTTTAATCATTTTTCAATGTCCATAATACGATTATCCAGCATTATACATATGCATATAAGTATGTTTCACAGAATAAGCACTCTCAAGGAAAACACTTTTCTTGCCATATTTGAGAGATTTGGGCCATCGTTTTCTGTAGAAATTAAGCTTATTTGTACAAACACTTTTCCAGTTGTCACGGTTGGAAAGATATGCCATTTAATGTAAATTCTTTCCGTGCCATCTTCCCGAATTTGCAGAAGGACAGCATTAGTATCTCAGCTGACACTGAAAGGAATCTGAAGCCATAGCAAAGTGTAATTGACAACATACTGAGGCTGCACAAAAAACTGAGGACAGCATAGTGAAACTGCCTGGAGGACTACCTCTTTCACCCTAAGGTCCAGAAAACCTTTAGCCTGTGGCACTTGTAATTCATAGTGCCCGGGACAAGACAGAGCAGTCATTTTAAGGAATAAGTACAACACTGCTACAGCACAGAGCTGTTAGCTAGAAACAGTCCTTCTTTTTATTTCATAGTATTTGTAAACGTCTTGACAACTAACTGTGCAGCAGCATACAGTTGCCAACAACTGTACTTTATACCTACTTAGGCTTTTCACACAATACGTTTATTATGATTTCTCTCCACTTCCCCTTCTAATATCAGATTTTGTATAGTTTGTCACTACATACATATTCCTTTGGAAATTTGGGGAAATTATACCAGTGCTTTTTCCACACATTAACCCACCAGGCATGTTATCCAAAGAGATTTAAGAAGAGTTACCCGTGAAAGAAGGAGACCCTCTTTGAGAAAACTTCTCTCTGGCTAATTTACTCTGGGATCACCCAGTACGGGCAGTCCCAGTATACAGGCAGTGCTGGTGGGACAGGGGCACATTTAGGAAAACTCCCACACCTCCCAGGCAGAGGGGATACCCCGCTGTTTGATGGCGTCCCCAGCATTTGCAAACCAGTTTGTCTGATCACTAAGTTCTATTGTTTCCTCAGATAAGCAGGGCCCCAGTGAACAATTAAAGCTTTCAATAAATAATCTGTAAGCACATTCATTTGATTTACTGTTATTTGATACAGCAGTTAGTTTCAATGGGGCACTTACTATTGATCACGTAAAGTACTACAGACAAACATGAAACACTTCCAGAACTCCATGGATTATTACTCTTTATCTGCCACTCATCTGGCTTACTTGTAATGGTTGCAAAATTTAAAATCAATAACAACAATTAGCGTTCTGTATACTCTCAGGAATGAATCATGTCAAATATGTTTTGTTACAAAAATGGAACGTAGGAGAGCGTTTAAAACACGACAGACTCTTGCAAGTAGCAAAACTAAACAACATTTCTCCTTGTATTATAGAGTTCTCAACATGGGGCGGGGGGGGGGGGGGGGTAAAGAAAATTTAAAAATATATGAGTGATTTCATTGTACCTACAAGCATGCACACATTATAAAGGGACAATAAGATTTAAAAAAAAAATTGAAACTATTTAGGCATACCACTTTCAGCTAAGCTGGTGAGAAAAAGGCAACACATTTTTTTTCTAGGAAAAGTCCACGGTCACTTGACCTCAAAAGGAGTTCTGGGTTGCTAATAATGACAGGGCTTGCTCCTGTGTAGGGAGTTGAAGATGAATGAAATAGTCTGATTCATCCTGCTACTACTAGCTTTTCCTGAAGAGTCCACAACAACAACAACAACAACAAAAGCTGGAAATAGATTGTAAGTGGTTTACATAGGAAAACACCTTTTCTCTTAGCTTTAGATTCACAGAAATTTGTTGTGAATCTAATGAAATGCACGGAAATAACAGTATTTTGGGATTTCTGCTAGAGCAATAATTCTAGATAATTAAAATGCAAAGCAATAAGAGAAATGTTTTATCATTAAACTGTAACCAGAGCTCTGTGTGAAGTCATCCATTCAGAAGACTTGTTTTTCATCAATTATTTGTTATTTATCTGATGTAAATATAAGAAGGTCTAATTAAAATGTATGACTCCTTATGCAGCTTCTTGTCATTAAGACCAATGAAAGCGTTCTGAAGACCATAATGAAATAATTATGTTTGCCTTTAAGAATCCTCTTCAACAACACATGGCAGTACTACACTAAATTAAAACATCAGGAACTAAATTTCTCTTGCATCTATTTCCATTTTCACTAATTATACCCCCAAGCTTTCCAATAGACCAGGCCCTAAAATTCTTTTGAAGCTGAAACAGCCTAAGGAACAGCAGCCTTCCCATAGTAATGGACTTTGATGAACAAACAAAGGTAATGCAGCCCTGGAAGCATTAATATTTCAGATAGAGTTATCACGTGAAAATATGTGTTTATTTGAAAAATAGGGTAAAAGACGGTTGGTAAAGAGCCAAATATCTGTTTCAGGGAAACTGATACTCTTATTTAATCTTATCTAATTGCGTCACTCCTTCCTCACCTCTTTTGGTCAGAGCGTTTTCTTTCTCTGTACAGAAATTAAGCATAGCAGAAGCATAATAAACATCCTATTTTACTGGGCAGTATCGGTGTAAAATCCAGTCACTAAGCTATGCTTTCACATTTTAGTAAAGGTGAAAACAGCAACTTTGAGCAGTTGCACCTTTCATACTGGGCTCCATTTCATAGAGTGAGGTAGAGCTATTTTTTCAAACAGCACCCAGACATACAGTCCCTCCCAACATGAAGCTCATACTTCACCCATGAAGTTCTGAAGGATCTATCCAAAACACAGGGAAATAAAAGGATTTGGATAAGGAAGAAATAGGGAAGGATGTGAGTCAGCTCAGACTTCTTGCAGTCAGCTGACAGCTTCACTGCAAAACTTGAGAAAGATAATGGCTCCTTTCTGCCAGGGTCTCAAAGAAGCGAATGTGGCAATGCATGCAAAGCGTAGAAAGGCAAACAGCTCACATACCTAACCCACACAGCCTGTGACAGTACGTGCAACTAGAAACACACGGCTGGAATGTGCTCTCAAAATGGAGAAAGGAAAGCTAAGGTTCACTGCCAAACGAGGATTTGAGAAAAGAACATCCTCCTATCAACCCCCTCATCAAAGATACTTTGCACAAACACCTGAGAGACATAGGTGATTTGCCAACATTCATTCCACATCTTAAGGCTTGGTGTTCAAAGCGTGAAGTGAAAATGGGCGCGTTTGTAGAAAAGGCAGGTCTCCAAGGGTTCCCAGCTAGCCCCGAAGGAGGATCTGACATACATCAATCCAGTAACTCATCATTTTTTTCCCCACAAAAGAATGAAAAAAGCAAACCGAACAACAAAGCAATGCAAAGGAAAAGTCTGAAAGATGGAGTGAAGGAAGAAGAAAAATCCCTCAAATCGAAGGTTGAGAGAAACAAGTATGAAGCACTGTTTAAAAGCAAACAAACAAAGCCCCACAAGGACCTGATCCTAACAATAAGAAGCAAATGTGCAGGACTGTAAGTCAGGCCTTTGATTCACACCCCAAGCCAAAAATGCAGGTTGACAGATTAGTGTTTTCTGCGAGGAACGGAAGGTTCGTTGAAGAAGACAGCACCTCTGACCAGGTTAACGGATACTAAGAGTTGTGCAGAAAACGCAGACAAGCTGCGGGGCTCACAGGCGATTCCCTGCGCCTGGGGAAAGGCCCCCGACTCTTGACCAAAGGCAGTGCCTGGGAGCAGCAAGGTTTGGGCAGGTATCGCCAGATGGCACTGTTACACAGTTTTCCAAGTCCTCTTCCTTCCTGTTCGAGTGAATGTTCAGTCTTGGAAAGACAGACGATGTTGGCCTTCCTGGTGGCTTTTCTGGTGCGAGGTGAGGAGCAGAGGAGCGGGGCTGGGAGGAGGCTGGCACCACTTTAAATCATCTCAGCCCCTGTTAGGTCTGCTTATCACACAGGAGCCTGCAAAACTTCCTAACGCTGATCTCCATCTGGCAGAGGAGAGGCTTTGGTGCAAGACTGGAAGACGACAGGCCAGTGCTGCTATACAGGCAAGGAGAGGTACACCTCTGTGTGATGGGCTGTGTGCTGCTAACAGGCTGGCAGAGAAGTAACAAAACGCTGTGAACATCACTACAATGGTGCGTGTTTCACCACAAGCTGTGTTCAGATAGAAGAAATGACAGAATTCAAAGAGATTTTTTGTTTCATATCACTGTTGTGATTTTTTCCTGACTGAACCATTTATTCCACTCTGAGTGCATTATTGAGCACAAATAGCTTTCCAGCACTGAAGCACCCACTGAAGTAAACCTGAGTTGGATCTAATGGCAGCATTTGTCTCTGGTTGGTGCAGCACTGGGCAACTCACTCAGCTGTTCCACATCTCTGCTGTGGAGCTCTAAAGGAGAATAATTATTTTATTTTATTTTATTTTATTTTATTTTATCTTATTTTATTTCATTATTTTCCTAAGAAGAAAAGCAGTGTTGGCTGTTCCTCCTGCTGAATATCCAGCACAATGGCATCAGCATTTACTAGTATTTCAGTAAAGCAGTGGTACATAAACATGTTAAAAGGCTCAGTCATAGAAGCACTCTGTGTCTGAAACTCCTATTAAATCCAAGGGTGGAGCGCTGAGTGCATTGAAGGGCCTCACAAGATAAGGCTCTAAAAGACAAAGATACACTTAATTTGTCTTGTTATTGTTCAAAGATCCTTGCTAAAAATACAATGTGAGCCGAGAGAAAAGTATTATGGTTCAGTGGAAAGACATCCTCCTAATCATTAAATGAAACAAAGCGGTGCTAAAAAAAGTCTTTGTTGTGAGACATTTCTCCGCTCTTTATCTTAGGGGATGCACTTAAAGGGTAAAGTCTAAGTCACTGAAAGTGCACGAAACGGAAATCCCTCCAAACTATGGATGGACTTTAACACCGTGTCCTTAGCGGTGAAGATCCAGAGCACTTTGAGAATTTATAAATACTCACTCAAGCTTTAACCTATTAAACCTATACAAGTGTCACTTGCGTGTATATGTTTGACTTACATAGTTTTATAATATTCCGTTTATATACGGTATAAGCAGGGGAAAGAAAAATCACCTTGTCCAAGGGGAACAGAAGGTATATTATATACTCTGTGTCCAGGATTCTTTACACAGACTTGCTGGATTGTATTTCCATCTCTCAACAAAAGTATTTGAAGAAGCTGTAAAACTCAAACAGAATGCTAAAAGAAAGTGGGGTCAGTTATATAAGAGCTGGCATCAGTTTGTTACGTTTTTCCTTATCCACTCCCGAATAAAGGGACAAAGAAGTTAACATTGTGGGAATGTGTTCCTAAACCACATGATATCCTTATCAGATTGTCATGTACAACAGAAGTTCTCACACACACGGACCCCATGCTGGTGATCTGCCGTGAGCTGCCCCATCACATGATGCAAGCTCTCCGCTCCTATTCAGATCACTAAAATGAGCTGAAGGAAGCTAGATTCCTCACCCCTCCCTAGAAAAAGCAAAATCTGCAGTGAATACAACCACATGAATTCACTGTCACTGGGAAAACAACACAGAGCAGTCGCAAATGAGAGGTGAGAATATGACGATCATCTAACTATTAAAACCCGTACCAGGACGAGAAGTCTGAAACTGACTGAGAAAAAGTCCACCCATATGCAAAGAAGCAAACAGAGAATCAGAGAAATAAGCAGGACAGGCAAAATACATGGGGAAAAAACCCCAAACCCTAGCCTTGTACTTTAACAGTTCAATTCTGAAAACTCCACTTGTAAACTTACAGAAAAAGAGTAATATGCTGTTTAAAACAAGTCCTGCTTTGTCCTGTAAGCGTCTCTATTTCCACTAAGTGTTGTGAACTTAGTTTGTGAACTAAGTGCTTTTTCGTGGAGCTGAGGTGAAGTGGAAAAATCCTCTGAAATTTTTCATATTAAATAAAAGTTCTAGACAATATCTGGTCATTTCAATACGTGGCCTGTTTTTAAAAGTGCTGAGGGAGCTCTTAGATTCTCTGCATTTTTGGAAATGAAGCCATGAAATGTGGATTTAGGATGCTAACTTGAGGCTACTGTTTCTGACATTCTTAACTTTTGAAACACGTTTGCTCATGCAGCGATGGATTAATAAAATCCCAAACATGAGATTATTTTTTAAAAAGATAATTTCAAATCCAGATTTCTGGATGAAAGTTTTTTACTGACTGTGATTAGGAGGAACAGCTGAGATTATGGTGACCGAAAGAATACACAGAAGATTCATTCCCACATCGTATCAGTTTGTTTATTTTGTACCTAGAATATGGTTCTCATAAAAAGGCAGCAGCAGACGGAAGACATTACTCTTGGTTCGCCTGCTACTAAACCCAGTTTTGCTGCCCTCCTGCTATACTTTTTCTTGCAGTACAGAGGAGATGATTATTCTGTTATTTTAGAAGACTTTGGAGCATTTCATGGCTTCTATTTTCGTGGTTCCATTTGGTTTGAAAGGGCTTGGATTTCAGCACGAAGTGGCATGGGTCACACTGCATGGGGACAGACTTCGTGCACGTGAGCAAAGGTCAAAATCAATCATAGCTTTGTATTTCCAGCCCTATTACTTTTGGCAGTTTACCCTGCCAGAAGGGGCTAAAATATTTGCTTCCCAAAAGAAGTAAACATCAATAGGCGGCAGGCAGATAATCAGCTTCTCAACCACACAGCAGTGAGAAACGAGGGATCGGGATCTTCTCCTTGCAGCAGCCATTTAGCTATCTAAGTGCTACATATAACATTTCCAGTTAAAAAGTTTAAGGTTTTCATAGCGCAGTAATTTGAAAAGGACAATAGGCCTATTTAGGTAATTATATTATGCAGGCTTTGTTATTAGGCAGCCCTGCTCAGTCCCAGAAAGTCTGGATAATCAAAAGTGTCCAACTACAGGAAGGGGAAAAGTACAACCCCACCCTCCCTCGCAGCCGCTGCCAGGATCCGTGGATCCTGAAGGGTAAAGTCTATTTATTGAAGTTCTTTGGCCATTTTATACATCCACCGATATCCTTCCTTGTGGGGCTGCACACCGCTGCCTCACCGCGGTGGAAGCCACCCACTGTGGGACCCCCTGCCAGGGCAGACAGCACAGAAGGGTTGAGGGATGGGCCCCCCACTCACACAAGTGCCAGTGCTGGTCCCCGTGGCCGGGAGGACCTGAGAACTCATCCCAGTCCCACTCGCCTTTAAGGTTTCAATGGGAAAGGCTGATGGCCACAGCCCCTTCCAGCACAGCATCTCTTTCACAAACAGGCCCCCAAACCCAAACGCTGGTTGTGCAGCACAGTCGCAGCGCTTCAACTGTGTGCGGGGCGGTGCGTGAATTAGATCAGAGCACTGGGGGCCATGCGGGCCCAACCTGCCCAGAGGGCTGCCCGGTTCCCCACGCCCCACCAGGCAAAGCCCCCAGCCTGGCTGCGGCCCTGGCAGCCGTGCAGTAACGACACTGGCACACTTAGCAAAAGCGGCTCTGGGAAGCGCGCTCAGCAGTAAGTGGGGATTTAGCTGGATGTGAGGATGACTAACTTGGCCGTCTGAAACATTATCTCTCCCTTTCAACTCCTTAACTTCAGCGTAACCTCTGCGAGGCAGCGCTGCAGCAGGCTAGCTTTGTTCTGACAAGTTACACCTTCACTGCACAGACGCATTAGGCAAGCAGGGAGTCACCCAAAGATACATTGCTTTTCCTCCAAGCTTATCCCACCCCGGCTTCACCAGCGAATGCCTCTCATCATTTTTATCTGCAGGAGTTTTTGACAGCGGTGCACGTCCATTAGAGTTTTCCTGCGCCAGCAGATGAATCGGGCGACCTAGATCAGAGCCTACGTAGAGGATCGGTTGCTCTCATTTCAATTCATTTGGAAGAAAAATATCCCCCTGTGACGTTCTGAGTGAGAAAATCTGCGTATTGAAGAGGATCAGAAACAAATACTTCTCATCACATATTTCAGGGCATTAAGCCACAAGTACAAAAAATTAAATAAAAACTCTATTCCTAAACATATCGGTCCTAATGATTACAATGTAAAGTTTATACATGAACTTTAAAGAAAATAACCTGGTTCAAACAGATCTTGCCTTTTGGGCACTAGCAAACACACCTGCAGCAATTTGATACCTGGGAATGCAGATTACAAGTCCCTACTTCAAAATGTTTGTTTTTAAATTCAGAAAGATGAAAGAAAAAGTCCTGCACTTTTTTTTCTGTTGAACGCAGATGTTTCCAGTACTCCCAGTGCTTGCAGGGAACAAGAACCCGACCCAAACGCCTCAGTAATCCGGAATTCAGAAGTAAAATGCATGCCTTGTGGATTTCCATCTTCACAAACTTTCTGGAAGTTAATACCTTCTAGACTTCTCCATGAAAACTTCCCAGAGGACACAAACAACAACCGCATGCTCCAGGAGTGCCCGCATCATGCCGCACTCCGTTGCCATGCTTCTAACTTTTGCCTTCCTCATGCTCCGTACTCTTCTAAACATAGCAAAACATGGCAGGTAGTAGTATTTCATGATATTATCAGCTAAAACACTACATATACTACCAAGCAAACTTATTCTGGCTTTGGGCCTTCTCATTTGTTTTTTACTTCTTTAATTAATGAAGACTAATGAAGACTTTTTTTTAATGCTTTTCCAAGGCTGAAGGAAAATTGCTCTGCCTCGCAGCTCATTCCCTCTTAGGGCTTGTCCCGTTCCTACTTCCGCACTACTGAGTTAGCTCACATTGCACCAAAAGTTACTTGTTTTCTTATGGACATTGTTGTTACTACACAATGAGGGAGCAAAAAACTCCATCTGTCTTGAAGTATAAATTAATCATTCTGGCTATCTTAACTTCAGTCATTTTTGTCCTCTTAAGAACTGTTCTCCTCTAATTTGATTATATCACCCTGATTTTTATCTTAGGAGAAAAGGAGAATTACTCATGATTAAAACCACAGTCAGTTCTAGTGTCATCCTTGAGTCCACAATTTCCTTTGTAAATAAATAGCTTCTCTTTAAGCCTATAACAAGGTAAAAAGCATCAGATAGATAAAATATAAACGTGTGAGCGCACAAATGTATACAATTTGTGTGTGCTCATAGCACATCTTACAGTACACAGTGGCTAGCGTTTGGGTTGCAGACCCCTAGCATGCTTTTCCTCCCACAGGGGGAGGGAAAAAATGCCACACCAGCTAAGGTCATGTTTGGGCTGCATCTTACCCTCTGCTTCACTTTGCAGACCCTCATGGACTTCAAAATTCGTGATGTTGCAGGAGTGCGTTGGCTTAGTGAATTGTAACGGGATTAACATCCTGAAGATGTGCTGAAGTTGGAGACCCACAGCGTTCTGCCTTAACCTCTGTGATAGCCAATTCTGCGAATATTTCAGCTGAAACCTCGATGCTGGGATTGTTGCTGGGCTGTTCTGAGGCTGAACTGTTCAGGTATTATTCCCTTAACAACCATTTACCTTTTACTCTGCAATCACATCTCTATCAAAGCAATATTTCTCAGGCCTAAAGCTATGGCTGCAGGTGTACTGCTTTTATGGGAGAGCCAAAAATAAAACAACAAACTAGACAGAAACAAAAAAAAAACAAAAAACAACCCTATTACATGTCTAATAATTTCAAAATTTGGCTATGATTACGTTTCATTAAATCACCGAGGTCTTCATAAAAAGGGAGAATCAGGAAACACTTCAGTTCAAATTAACCATTGTTATCTTTGTATTTGTAATTACTGGAGCAACCTTTAAACCACTGAAAGTTTTCTTTACCGCAAAAATTCTGGTTTTTGACCCTATTTTCAGGAGATACAACATCAAATCTTACACACTGACAGAATTTTATTGTTCTGTAATCCGTGTACATATATTTATCCACACGCATAAAGTGCTTACTATTTTTCCAAAACTAAAATCACCACTTGCTCTAGAAATCAAACAGAATTCTTCATTTAGACTCTAACTCAATTGCTTTTCCATATTCACATACCATTAAATTTCACAGTTCAAATTACAGCCACCGGATTGTAATTCAGGTTTCAGCCTGACTTCAGATTCCCATGCAGTGAAGATTAATCCCATTCCTCACAAAGTTAGGAGTCTGGATTCCTCAATGCATTTGCCTTGTAGTTTTCTATTTGCTCATGTTAATATTAGTTTCTCTGACTAGCTAAACTTTGCTGTTATCAACACTTGTCTCTTATCGCAGGCCCTAAGCAAATGACATATTTACCACTCATTCCATTCCGATAAGGGTAATCCCGTGTTTAACTTGTCCAAGAACAAACATCATATATTTTGTTCTTAAGAATCATGCCTCTAGTTATTAACAAAACAAAAGAGAATGAACAGGAGATTTTTAAACCAGAAGTTATTCAAGAATTTTTTGCAAATGAGGGCTTTTTATGATAGCTTATTCTTCCTACTTCAGGAAAGTTTAATTCTGAGTTTCCACGATATCGCTGCTGAAGTTATAGGAAAGTTCCTTCCATAGCAGAAAAAAATCCCAGTTTTAGTGAAACATCTGTTTGGGTTTTTTTCCCTCTAACTGAAGCTCGCCCAGAGCTAGTAACATTATTTTGAAGAAAGAGCTTTGTTTCATATCTCGTTTGAAGCATTTTGAGAACAGCGTGGAGAAAATAAACATCCCATGCTGAACTTCACAGTCTAATTTTAATTGTAAAGACATCAAAATATTTGCAGTGTCGTAGGCTGGTAGTCATTGATTTCTGCAGTTCTGTTTTCCTTACTCAACCCACACAAATGTCGTTTGCTGACTGAAAACTTTAGAGAAGAGTGAAAAACGCATTACTTCATCGACCATTTGTTAAATTTATTTTTCGATCCCATCCCCCCTGCCTTGAGATTAACTGTATTGAAGGGAGAACTATTCTAATTCCAGGCAACTTTTTAACACACTGCAAAACAAAAATTTCAAACAATCAGACAGTTAATGGTGTACTGGAGTGCCTGAGAGCGTGCTAAAAACGTTTTGATAGATAGCCAAGTCATTTATCTAAATCACCGTCAGAGCAGTGAAGCATCCTGCAAGCTTTTATGCAGAGTATAAGGGGATGCTTTCTGGCACCTCTTTCTCAAACTTGAAATTGTGGAGTTAAAATACTATCAGTTTACTACCTATGCATTTCAGCACAAAATCAAGACTCTCTAACATAATAACATGCTTTCTTAGGTGTCCCACCACTAACTCTTCTTCCTCCATTAATGCTGTAATACTGCCTGAATCTCAAGGTATAGAAATAATTGATGGTTAAACTCAAAGGGTGCTCACAGTGAGTAGTTTTCTAGCAAAACAGCAACTTCTTAGAGCAACAAAGTGAAGAAGAAAGGTGGCAGCAAGGTCAGTACAAAGAAATATTGCCTTTTTTTTCAGAAACTTAAAACTACTGTCTGATTTTTTGGAATGGCACCTACCCAGTGCAATTCAATGGCTTTGTAAGAACTGCACAGAGCAGCATTTTAATTGCTTGGCTGCTCTGCAGAAATGCACTTCAAGACAACAAGCAACCAGATTATCAAACGTGGTGCAAAATTAGATTAAGGAAGCACAGAAAAAAAAAACCACCAAAAAACTACTGCAGAGATGCTATGTAAATTCGTCCTTCACTGGTTGGAGTTTTACAAGTGTTGTATAATATTACAATTTTATGTGTTCCTTCTTGGCTTCAGAACTGTTGTAAGGATCAATATACTACATAAGAAGGGATAAACAGAAAACAGCTCGGCGCTTTCTTTTCTTTTTCCCTCCTGGCCAAAGGAGAAAAAAGGCTTGCAAAGCACATTCTGCACAAAAATTCCCCCCGCCCCTCATCACCCCTGCACTTAATTAAAAGTACTTTTTTACATACATGCAAATAATAATAATCGCTTTAAAGTGGAAAAAGAACAGTTGGGACCTACATTGAGCACTGTGCCGGTGTTGCCACTCTGTTTGTGCCAATCCACTGAAGCATGCTTTGAGAGCCTTCTCCTGGAGCATGCAGGAAGACGGACTCGCAGTGTAGAAATCCAGCATCTGAGCAGGGCTCACTGCTAGAACATCCATACAGTCAAACATGATTCCCCCTGTACAGAATGCCTGCAAAAGTGCTTTCCTCTAGGTGTGGAGGAAAATGGCACATAAAAGTACACCCAACTCCATCAAACTCTGCCCCTTTTTTGGCACGTAGGCTGTTGGTCTTTTTCCCAGACCAGAATCATGAATTATGACAGACAACACAGCTAAAAGCCTGTAATTGATCCAAATGATCATTTACCATTTTCCAGGCTGCCCAGCCAATCCAGCAAGATGGGGGGAAGCAAGCCGCATTCCAAGTTTTAGCTCCGTTCAATCTCCCCCAAAATCTCTCTAGAACCAGTCCTGCTCCTCAGGCGCTTGCCGGCTGCCTGCAGCTCCTCGCGCGGCGCGGACGGCCGAGTCCCGGGGTCGAAACAGCTCCGGTAGGACCTCTGGATCCCCCTCAGCCATGAATAGATCCTTCTGCCTCTGAACAGCTCACTTCCTACTACTTGTGTCACACAGAATGAAAGATTGAATTGCCTAATATATGCGAGTGAACTTTCTGTGAACCCTTCCCAGGCTGCTAACCTTCAAATGACCCAGGCGTCTGACATCACCAGCTCCCAGGATTCTCACACGGCTTAAAAACTCCCAGCAGCCCGGCAGCGAGCAGGCAGCGGGCGGTGAGGGCGAGCGCGGCCCTCCCCGGGTCGCCCTGCTTCATCAGGGCTGGCAAGAGCAAGCAGGGAGGCGAAGAAAAAAATTAAATTTAAATTAAAAATAAAAAAAAAATTAAAAAAAAATCAGGAGGAGGAGAATCACGCCGGGAATAGAAACAGGCCCTGCGCTGGCTGGGAGGCTGTTTGCACAGCACTGCTTTAGGTGGTTGCTGCGAGCGGGGGTTTGCGCATCTCAGCTCAATTTGCTGAAACTTCTGTGCCCCCTCCCCACTCCCTTCTCCCCCCGCCACATTCCTTTGCTCCCCTGGAGAGTCCATGAGCAACGCCCAGGCGTCTGCTGCCGCAACAGAGCCACAGCCACAGGCATCACCCCAGCTATGGGGCAGCACGGAGCAGCCTCACCCTGAAGGGGCACCACCACTTGGTGCCACCCGCAAAGGGATGGCTGGCACAGCCCTGCTCCTGGTGTGCCCAGCTCTGCCATACAGGGGTCTCCAGGTCCCCATCTCTCCTCACCAGCCCTTTTCTCACTCCTAAAACAGCTGTGTGTTACAGCTGCAACGGAGCCAGGCCACGCTGCTCAATGCTCCCAGGCTTGCCCACCGGGCTGGGGTTTGTCCCTGCGGCATGTCCAGGTCCAGAACAGTGAGACCATAGCCCAGCCGGGGGCAGGAGGCAACTCCCTCCTCTCCCATCCTGGCTGCCACCATCCCAGGTCTTGCCTGTCTCTGATTAGCTGAGAGGGGTAGGGCTGGCTCCCGTGGCCCCGGAGGGGCTGTATCAGTTTTCACACAGCTAATGAGCCCCAGCTACCAGGAGGGTGAGAGGGGAAAAAGGCAATGGGCTTCTTTGTGGGGTCCGGACCTACCCAGTGCTCATCCTGCTCCCCACAGATATTGATGAGAGGAGGCCACAGATGCCCGCAGGCAGAGCACCCAGCTGTCCCTTACACCCCTGCACTGCAGAGGCTGCCATGTCCTCCCTCATCAACATTTTGAAGGCACTGGGTTACCCCTGCCTTCACTTTGTGGCTAGAGACCCACCCCAACACCGACGCAGCAGTATTTCTGGCATCCCTCCCTTGTGGCCCCATGACGGGTTGCACAGCCTTGCCAGGGCCACCCTCAGCCAGCAACGTGTGCATGGCTCTTTGCTGGCCTACCCTTTGCATCAAGCCAGCGCAAAGCCTTCTTCTGTAAATAATCATCCTCTGCAAAGTCTTGCTTCCAAAGAGACTCCATCGAGACCTTATTCGTACAGACACTTTAAAAGTGGAAAATAACATTGAGGAGCCTGGAAGCACTCCCTCTGCCCCACTGGAAAGGACACAAGCTAAATGACCACATGTATGCTTTTACTTTCAGCGAATGCGCCAAGGATCTGGCAGAGTGAGCATACACAGCACTAAGGAGCCCAGGGCGAGATTTCCAGAGGCACAAAGGAGCCTGGTTCCAGGAGAGGCAAGATTCCTTTCTCTGCCTTTCAGCCATCCCTCCCTTCTCCCCTCCAGTCACTTGTGTGGCTTCTCAGCATTACATGAAAATCAAAAGCTAGCTCAGGTTGGAAAACTGGAAAATGAAACACTCCATTACTGCATGTTTTCTCAAATCCCAAAATCGGAGCCTGGCAGAGCAGGGGACACCGTGCAGGGCAAAGGCACACAATTGAGGACTGTAAAGAAATACTGGAGAGAGATTCACTCTGGGACCTGTGCAACCAGTTTAATGGATGTGATGTCCTCCCTACAAAAAGTCCTTTGATGAACTGAGAGCTCTGTGACAATGCCTGTAGATTGTATTAACAAAACTTTTCACAAAGGTTCAAGAATTTAAATAAAAAACAAAGAAGACCCCCACACACTTGCTCCCTTGAAACTGATACATCCATATTGCAAACAAGCAGCCAGAGAAAGACCTGTTGTAATCTGGAAGAGATAAAAACAAAAGCTTTCTTAACGTTTTTTTCCCCTCGGATAGCAGAACTCTAGCTGTCCCTGCAGCAGGCAGCATCTCTTTCCACCTTCCCTCTAGGCAGAAGAGTGACAAAGCTGGAGTTTAACACTGTGTTTTTCAGGACTTTCTAAGTTTGTCAGGATGTCCTCCCCCATGCTGGAAAGTCCTCAAGCCGATGAAGTCCCTGACACTCGGTAATCTGAAAATTATGCACAGCACAAGTTTATCCAAAAAGTCATCTTTTAGGGAAAGCTTGTTTAAACAACTTCAGCCCAGCAAGCAGAATTCTCCGTAGCAAAACTGCAAGTGAAAAGCAGTGGTTAAATTTCTGCTACAATCTCAGCTGGCTATATTGCTGCAATTTGGTGTGTTTTGAGTAACAGAGCTAAATTAGAAGGCAGCATTTTCTAACCAAATGATACAGCATGCACAAGAAGTTTGGAATATGCAATGCGTCATCACAAAAATAACTTGAAGGGATCATACAAAACACAGTATGTTTTGTCAGTCTCTGATTTAGAGAGAAAATAGCATTTTGTGCAGACCAGGGCTCTTGGAACAGTTTAAGCTGAAGCCAAGAAAAACATATTGCCCGTGTGAGTTAAAATAAATGAAATCATACAAACAGAAATTCACTTTTCTGTTTATTCCATTACCAGTCTTCTAAAACCGAATTTACAAATAAAACCTGCCCGTTTTGCTGCAAAATGTAGACTGGCAACTTCTGAAAGTAAACGTCAGGAAGTCACGCGTAGCTGCATACGAATTGAAAAAGATTGCTTTTTCACACTGTATCTAAATGAGCCAGGTAGCTCATCATGTTTTATTACGAATAATAGTTGTGCTAATGCTTACACTTATTACAAAAACCACATGTAATTAATGAATTCTTCAAATAGTCTAATCGTTTGCTCACATACTCTTTCTACAATACAGTAATTGATGTATCTCATATTTCACTTTGAAATAGCATGATACTTGTGGTTTTTTTAAACAGAGTATCAGGAAAAGCTACACTCATAAAGCCGTGGGTATTTTCTAATTGAGATCAGGACTAACCACAATTATTGTGATAACTAATAGCCCTCTAATTCAAATGTAATGAAACTTTAAGTAATGCCACATATTTTAAATGTCTACCCGGCTCATATGGGGGTGCAGCAAGCAGGAAACTTCGCTCTGATATCTTCCCCTTTATCCATGCAAAGAAATCGTGATTTCACATCACCGCTTTGATCTGTTTTCTCTCAGACTGCAATGGCAGAAACTTTACAATAAACATATTCTTAGCCATAAGCGAAATAAAAAGCAAAAGTTCAAGTCAGAAATCTATTTCCTTTGGTGTTACTGTATATTTGTCAGTGTGACATAGCACATTTGAAACCCATAATCATAAAACAAAAATTTACAGCCAAGGTTTAGGGTCTACATCTGTTTCTCTGGTTTTTGTACTGCAATTACCCACTGGACAATTCAGAGAGAAGCACTATGAATCATGTGCTACGCAGGTTTGTGCTGGTCACTTTTTCTTTAGCACAAGAGTTTGAGGATGCTGTAACATGCCTCAATGAGAAAGGGCATTAACTAGAATTAGGGTTGGTGCACTAGGCTTTCTAAATAAAAAGGACTTTTTACTACAAGCAACACAGTGCTCTTGGAATATTACAGGCATGTTTATAGCACAGAAAAATTAAAAAGTAAATGCGAAAATTCTCTAAAACGAGTACCTCAGGGGAGGCATACTTTTTTTTGCATGCATGCATTTTACTATTAATCAAATGTAGCACTCTCTTGAAACAGTTTTGACAGCAGAGTAAATGGTTACTAGTGAATGATGTGTGTGTTTAAGCAGTGAAAGCAGAGACAAAGTGATGTTTTCTTCTACTCCCTAGGCAAGAGCTGACACTAAGCTTGCTGCCTCAGCTTTGATACTCACAGATTCCTTTGTGTCAGTTGCTGGGAGAATCACTGGCAGTTCACTAACCCTGCCTCACACACAGAGGCTTTGATTTTTACCTCTTCATTGAGAATAGATGTTAATATGGAACAGTACTTGTCAGCTTTGACTTTTTTTTTTTTTTCCTTTTTTTCCCTCTCCAACTGGTGATACAGAGTTTCACACCTGAAAATCTGAATCCCCCTAACACTACATGCATATTTTTTTTTTTAGTGTTGTAGGATGTTTTCCTCCCATCTCAAGCACAAGAATGATGTTAAAAGATTACAAGGAAAAAGAAAAAATTGCTGGGACAGGAGAATGGCTGAATATTTAAAACCCTGAGGTTGTTCTGAGGGAACGGAGATCCATACTGAGCAAGAATGGCCCACAAGGAAATTAAAACAGTAAAATTACTGGCACAAAATGACACAAATGGCACGGACAACCATGAAGTACAGTGAAATTAAGTCAAAAAGGAGATTCTTGTCACTGCCGTATGCTGCTGTGCACAATGACTGAGACAGGAATTTGCATGTAACAGGAAGAATTACTTCAGGCCTGAAATGTAACAGCAACTGGCAAAAGAATATTCAGTGCAGAATAATATTTGATTTCAGATGGGAAGAATGGAGTTAGTTAGCTCCAGATCCAGAACTTGGGTATACAACCAGCCTGCACGTCACCTCCTAGGGATAAAGGCTTTTTCTCTATTTTAATCAGCGGATATGTGATTGTAAAGATGCCTTTAAAGCTGACTGCTTAACTTAAAGGCAGTAAAAGTAATTCATTTCACAAACTGGAACAGGCTACCATGTTTCTTAGAATCCACTCTGCATTTTACATTCCTTTGGCCAAAAGCCATGGAAAGAGAACTGCCCTGGGTGATAGAACTGGAAATGTATCTGGGTCAGCAGCACATTTCTAATAATGACTACTACTAGCTCTTCCTAAGGAAAATACAGGAATCCCTAGTGATTGGCAAAGTGTAACTCACCCACAGGTCCCTCGACAGCTTCTTCTCTAACAGCAAATCACTTACCCATTATAACACGAGATTTATTATCCTTTTCAAATTTGTTTTTATTAATAATATTCTAGATATTAATATATATCCAATGTGCTTTTTTTAGACTGTGATAAATCTGTAGCTCTGTGACACGAAAGGAGATAGTAAGTTATTAGACTTGAGTGAACCAAGAGAAAGAGGGATAAATACTTTTTTTAGAACGCTGCAGAACTCATCCATGTTGCAAGGAAAGGAAAACATAGCCCAAGCCGCACCTCCCTGAGGTCCCAAAGGCCGACCGCTGCTGGTTCCAGAAAGGCTGGCAAACAGGCAATGACATCATCAGCCCAAAAGCTGGATGACATGCATTTTTGAAAGATACGAAAGGAGAAAGTATTATTACATTTAAAATTGGCTGCATACTGAATAGCCTTCTTCACGTTTGCTGTTCGGGAGATCCTACAAACACCATGCTAAATTGTTGCCAGGAAAAGAAGGAAAAAGGGATGGTTTCATTTTGCTTTCTTTTTAAATGACCAGAAACTGTTGTTTCAAGGTTTTGCCAAGAAAGACATTTTTACTGCTAGCTTATAAATCCCTCAAAACAGAAAGTTATAATGGAAATGCTGAGGTAACTACGGTGCCATGCACGGCACTGACACACTGCATTATATAATGCAGGGAGAACAAGGGCTGGGAGATCTATAAACTCTCAGTAGAAGCAAGAGGTAAGAAGCAGAAGAGTAAGTTGAAATATTGAATGTTAATGCTTCTAACAAGTTTCCCGTACGCTGATGGTGTGCATGGTTGGCAGAAAGCAAAAGTGCACAAAGCTCATTTAAAGATATTAAAAGATTCCAAAAATCTGAGCATTTATTTTGTATCTGACCTTTTAAAAGAGGAAAAAATGAAATGTTACCTGACAAAAGTACAATATCTCCTGATGTCCTGATATCCTGAATGGCATCTCATGATGTGTATACAAATAATGTTAGAAAATGCAAAATAGAGTTCCTAATATACACAACTTACTTACAACCCCAGGCGGAGCCAGGATCAGAACAGAACAGAAACTGGAATAAGAGGATTTCTAGAGGTTCACTGATGGTATCTTAAAATTTAGCCCTAGTCACTTTCTTCCAACAAATGACCAAGTTACTTGAGCAAAACCCAGAACTGCAGATCAGTGCAGGTCTATATCCTAACAAAGACTAGGCCTTACTTAAGCCCGATTTCGAAAATCTGAGGCTGGCTTATGCAACATTTGGGGCTTGTGCTCATGCACTGCTGCAAGGTTAACCTATACAGGGTGATTCCAGATGCCCACAAATAGCAGAAATGTGCTTGCACAGAGTTCTGGTCACATTAAACCTCAACATAGATGGACTGGATTTTGTTGCTAGTATAAAACAGAATAGAACCACAGTTTGGCAGCCTAACACACATATTCCTAGAATCACAAAATCCTTAAGAGTTGGAAGAGACTTTTAAAGGTCATCTAGTCAAACTCCCCCGCAAAGAACAGGGACAATTCATGACAATTCAACATCTGCATAGCTAGCTCCCCATCAAGCCCACATCAAATACTGAAAGAATAGTCCAATATCCTACCTGGGGGTATCTCAAGCAGCAAAATTAAGGAGGAAATAACAGGGAAATGTGTTGGTATACCTACCTAGCTAGCAGGGACAAGGACAGCAATGACAATGTGGTGATACAGTCTGAAAGGCCCTAGTAATGATGGTCAAGCATACACCTTTAGCCTGCCTGTTGCTCTACGTACTGCCACAATTGCACCTTTGTTTTACTGTGGAGGTGTACTTTGTATCTGCAGAGGAAACAGGCTGGGGAACAGCATGTATGATTTTTTTTCTGTAAATGATGTAGAATCACCCAGAAAAAGTGGTCACTATTTGGAAAACTGGCTTTTATTTCCCTTTGTAGGGTATGTGTCATCAACACTGTGTGAATTAACTGAGGGCACACATCCTCTCAGGAACATTGGTACCATGTTAACTACACTGAGGCAGTCTGATTAAGTAAACTCTTCTAGCTCAGCCAGTTTTACAACCATACAGGTTATCACAGAGTAACTACTGCTGAGTAGGTAAGGAATTCTGTGTATCCCTATTATGGTACACCAACTGTGTCCATAATTAGGTTGTTGCAGGTACAACTCTTTCATATGAGGAAAGACCATTTCCTTACCCTCCCTTGTTTTATCAACGTTAACATTCAAACACAGATAAGATCTCAGCAGACAGCAAAAATGAAGCTGGGCTTGCATTATGTTCAAGCAATGGCAGCATAAATGATATCAAGTCCAAAACATTGCAAAGGTGTTTTCTGAGTTTCAGACTACATTAGAATACAGCAATCAAGTTGTACTTCGATGCATTCTTCAAATTCTACTTGACCTCTGCTATTTAAGTTCTCAATTCACAAAAAAACCCTGCTTGTTCTCAACCTGATCAATTAAGCTAGTCCCATACTGGCTAAAGAGGGCCTCAAATTCCCATACACATAGTTAGCAAGATGCCTGCAGTGAGGCATAGAAGAGACTGAATGTGTAGATTATGGGCATGCTCAGGAAATCATGACTGAAATATATATATATTTTTTTGTTTTTTAAATAAACAGAGCTTGGGTGCAGTTGAAGACTGGTGGTCAACAGCACATTGCTCCAGTCATTGTGCAATATCAATTTTTTTTTCCACTTCTGGGACCACATGTAGTGGAAAATATTCAAGGTGGTTTTTAAGAACCTAATACATGTAAGGCTTGACAGGTATATAAAGCTATCAGATCTGCTTTGCCAAAGACATACCCAAATCCTTCATTTTGATATCTCAAGCCTTCTCCTGACTAAACAGTTTTCCTTAAACCTTGCCATTGCAAGGTTGAAAAAAAACAAACTCATTCCTATTAATCCACCTATAGTTTTGGACAAACCTCCTGAAGAACAGCCTTCTCATTCATGATACATTTATCTTCCATGTACTCTTATCAGCTGTAGGCTATCAGAAGAACAGACTTTGCCTGCCTTTATACAGAGCGGTACAAAGATGAGTGTATGGAAAGAATCCCTTTCCCTCCCCAAGATGGCTCTGCAGTCTAGCCCTTACAACATCCATCCATTCTGTCTTCAGCATTAAGTATTTTAAAGGACATGCCAAGAGACAGAGCTGTGGCCCAGTTTTTTCAAGGAGCCATCTAAATGAATGGATAGGGGAACAAGCCACAATCCACAGAAGGTATAATTACACAGATAAGGCATATGAACACTCCCAATTCTGACAAACATGTTAGAATACTCCTTCTTTTCATGTTATATATTATCATGTTATGTATCATGTTATTTTCACCAAGATCCTAAACGACAAGTTAGTGAATATGTGTCACTTGAAGACTTCAAAAAGTTAAAGTCGCACTTGCTGGATCCCTAACTTTGTCTAAAACTCATTAATTTATTTGTTTTTAATAGAACCAGACTTGCTAGGAGTACAAATGCTCACTGCTGATGCTTGAGCCTATTCTGCCAGCTGAACGATACCGGAACATTATGTCACTTGGAGACAAAACTGCGTAAGCATGTAAGAAAGGCCATGAGCTTTGTCAACACGAGTTATCAGGCAGAACCTCTCTGGAAAAAATGAGGCACAAAGATCGAAGTGAAGTGTAAAACATATTGAGAATTCAATGACATGTTGACAAATACCAGTCCACTCTTTTTTCTTCTATCACAACCCAGCAGCTGAAGCAAAGATTTCTAAGTAGTGTTTTTACAGGCCAGGCTTAGTCTCCTCGTCATCTTATCAGCAGACTTCAAAGAGATTTTAGGTGGATCTCCTCCAGGAAAAAAGAAAAAAACAACTAAAAACTCAGACGTGCCACCTCTTCCATACAAATATCCTGGTGCAATCACAGAGGCTTTCCTTGAGCTGCAGGACTTTAAGAAAACACACCTGGCTCTAAAGGAGAGAACTAACTTTAGAACTTTCTTTCTAAAGGAGAAAACTAAGAGTTCATGCTTCAGCTCTTAAGCCTTGAGTGGCCCTAAGAGGAACAGCTAAAGAGAGAGTCTAATCAGGACACAGTGAAAATGAATATTGGCTTCTTGAAATATCTTACTCAGGAAGGAACATCTTAAGGTTCAGATGTTTAGTCACTCTTTCTGCACAAAATACACACTGAAGGCTGCTTACACATGTGAGAACATAAAGGTAGGAGAAGGTTTTCCCGAGAAGCAAAAGTAAAGTTCTTCTGGAAATACCATCTTTTATAGATCTTCAAGTTTTGATGCGAGGCAGATCTTTCTACACACAACTCAAAGTTGCCTAAAAGTAATATTTTCAGTACAATACACACCATTGTACTGTTATTTTCTGACTTTGGTGCGGAATACAATTATTTAAGACTCTGCAGGAGAGTATGAAAGGAGCTAAAGTGTAATTCTAGTTCAGAAAACGTCCAATAACTGACAACACGTAAGAAACAGAAGATAGATGCTTTGTATTGTCGATCTGAGCCTCATTGGCTGGAACCCTGACTCTCCCAGCAGGACTCAGTTACATAGCAACTCCTGAGGACAGATTAACCCTTTCCCAGTAAATGTATTTGACATGATTCAAAACATCTTTTCCTCCTTCTGCTTCAAAATAATTTTGTAGGCTTGCCAAAAATATTTGGAAAAAATGAGTTTAATGCTACTAGAGTAAAAGCAAAACTATCTAACTCACCGTGGGATACCCATGGCACAACAAACAGACAACAAAGGGAGTTTAGATCAGTTCGAATTATATTTAATATAACTGGATGTTGTGATGTATAGGAAACATAGAACATACTTTTCATAAAATTGTTCATGCTTACTCTGTGGGGATCGTATATGGACTGCATTTATCAAGCACCAATAGTTTATTTCACCTAAATTCTGCCTGTTCATCAACTTCTGTATGGACAATTATGGAAGCATTAAAAAAATCCTGAGCTGATGCAGGTAATACTTAAGTAATCTATATGAGAATTTTTCACCATTGTGGAATGTATTGCTTTCATCCCAAACTGTACAATGACCACTGTGAACTGTTAAAAAACTGCAAATTTCATTATATTAGTTGTTTAGTAATCCTTTCTATTTACTGCCATCAAGTAATTACACAAGATTCTCAGTTTATCTCATTATAGCAAATGCATTATGTTTATGTGTTTACGCATTAAATCTAAGTGCAAATATAAGCATACATGCATTAAATATAAACATCTAAGTATGATATAAAAACAAGTGTGATGATATTGCCACTCGCTTTGGTTATCGAGGATAACAGAGTTTGATTCTAGAAATGTTGAAAGCTCAGACAACAGACTCCTAAAGCACTCTCTTTTTAAATCTTGCAGTTCAAACCTGTTGGTTTCCTCCCCCTTTTGAAAGAGTGGACAGGGGGACCTGGAAAGGAAAACGTCCTCACTCAAGGCATGCATTGTGCGATTACACTTCTCCACTGTGAGCCACAGCTGTATACCATTAGGAAAAGGATTCACTAGGCTTCCAGTGGAGAAAATAAACGATCAGACTGATAAACACTTATTTCTGACTTTCTTCTGGTCACAATAGGTACGAACTCTGTATCTCATTTCTTGTTTTCACATTCCAGAATGGGACTTGCAGTGCTAGGGGCACTAATTAAGTCTAGGAAGGGAAGGCACCACTGGCAAGGCCCCATTTCAAACAAAGTAAGACTCAAACTTTCCTTTCTGTGGAAGACATTCTCAGGGACATTCTCAGCTGATGGTTCAGAGGAGAAGCCTTGAACCAAGCCTTCCCACACTCCTCTTTCATTACCCACTATTTCTGGACACAGGTGCACTGGAACAGCAGATGCTGTAATGCACACATCCCACCTCCATCTCTTAACAAGGTTATTCACTGCTCAGTAGCAGCTCCTGATCCCACTCAGTCAGGATTATTAAGAAGAATCCAGAAATTAATTCGGTCCAAAAATACACAGAGAATCATCTTAAAGTTTCTTTTTGTCTTAATTGCTTTGGAATTGTACATAACCATAGTATATTAGCAAAAAAACTTACAGATATGTTTAAGACATTCCTTTTCTAACCACGTCAAACACTAAAAGTTCATCTCTATTTTCTCTGTATGGTCCTCGTAGACTGCTTATAAAAACAGATAGAACAGATAGATAGCATCTTAAGTTAAATTCATTATTTAATTTGGTTTCACGTGTGGGTAATTTGAAAGCTCCTCTTGAACATCTTAGTTGCTCTCTTCATAAAACTCTGGTTATCACTATAGTGTAAGAAAACAGGTGCTTAAAAATATTTTCTGGTTAAAAATTAATTACTAAGAATCCATTTCTTATGTTGGATTAGGAAAACAGTCTATATTTTGGTATCTCTGTGAAGTTAAAACTACCACTGGCACTATTGGAAACTTGGCCTCTAAATGGAAAGGTTTGAACCTGAAGGACTAGATTCAATATGGTTATACTCTGTTGAAAATACCTCCTTGTACAAATGCTACCTGACACCTCTCAAATATTTGTACCCTTCATTAAACTAATGCTTTCCTGCATAACGAACAAGACAGTAGAAAATATAGGTGTATTCCAATGTCTCACTACTAAGGTAGGAGATATCAAAATAAATTTGCAACCATATCAATCTCCAGTATTACCGCATCAGTACTATACCCATAATTAACTATCTACAGGTCAAATGTCTAATAAATCCCTAGAAATTAAATGTATAATTTGTCAAAACCACATGCCTTCATAAATTGATTATTCAGAATTTAGAAGCTTTTTAATTAGGAAGAAATTTATGCAATACCATGTGTAATAATTACGAATCAGCTCTTCTGTGATATTTTTGTACATCAGCAAAAATTAAAACACTGAAAAACATTACCAGGTCATCGCAGTATTTCAATGTCAAAAGAAACACATAGTTTAAATCTAGAGGTTAAAGATATTTTCCCGTATCTTTTACATCTTACACGGCTTTAAGATCTCAGGACTGGAATCATTAACCAAATACAAAATCAATGAGAAAAAGATCTAATCTGACCATTTTCAAGTTCAGAGTCACTAAAAATGATTTATGCCGCTGTAAAACTTTTTACCATGCTCCCGTAGTTTTACTAACAGCACATATTCTAAGTCAAACTTCCATTTTATGCTACACTAAACAGTATTTTGCTTCTTTTGTGTCTTCCAGCTAAAACCCCCCAAAAAAGCATTTTACACTTTAAAAGTGTAGTCTTCGTAACAAGCTCCAGGAAGAGGGCTATGACCTCTGGTTGCCAAATGGAAAACTAAAGAAAGAGAGTGTTAAGCGATATTCATTAACAGCATGCAAGAAGCTAAAATCGCACCCCAGCTCTCCTGCTTTCCTCTCCTGTGTGTTAACCATGGGGCTATTCAGATCTGCCCCCCACCCCCAAGGGCTCTGGGTACTTCTATCAACATTTCATAGGAGAAGATTTTTTTTGACAGAGAACACAAAAGCTGCTTTGTTGGAAGTCTGGACACTTTTTTTTCTACCTAATAAAAACATGAATAGAAGTGGGACCTCAGTAAGCATATGGCAGAAAGTCTGGACTAACTGAAAAAAGGGGCCTAGAAAAGTTTGCTCTCTGTCATTCTCAAACGTGTTTACTGCTGGACGTATATGGTGTAAATAAGAAGTATGCAGAACACACCATAATGGAACATTGTTTATGTGCACATCCTGGCAAATGCATATACAGCACAGAGACTATTTCTAAGCAGAACATAAACACAAAGGGCGAGTGATGACAAACAAGTATTCCAAGGCAAGAAAAATGTTATTCCATATACAAACCAAATAAACTGAAGTGGTTTCTCCTCTGCTAAGATCCAACTGGCAGCTCTCAGCTGCACACACTATGTGGCTGTTAAAGAAATGAGAGACATCCCAGGCTTACTGGTTGGCTTTCCTATACTTTCCTATACTTCAGCAACCTCATTATGTTCCCAATATTAAAAAGAAAAACACAGTTTTTATTTCACTCTTTGCAAAAACAAAACAAAACAACCTTTTGTGTAAGCCTGAATAGGAGCTGTGGAGATAGGGCTGATGCCAAGGAAAGACCATAAGGATTTAAGGCATGGCTTTCCTAGTCCAATTTCCCACTGAAAGATGCAGACACATTTCTCTCTTCTGAAGGTCTCTCTCACAAACCTATTACACGGCTTTAGTAAGCAACACAATTGTGACAGTAACTTCGAGGTTTTGGGCTATTTTTTTTTTTTCCATTTAATCACTACTCATAAAAAAGAGGGTTTACAAAACCCAAGTCTCTGCAATTTCAAGATAGATAGCAAACAAGGGGATGAACTTTTTTTTTTTTTGCTTACTTTTCTAGAACAGAATATCATGCTTTTACAGCTGCTATTTAAATAAAGGGGTGTAATTTTATTCCTTTAAAACTAACTTCAAACACATGCCCAACTGAAAGAGGAAGAAAAGATGACAAGTAGGAAAACAGCCGGTAGATTGACCATGCGAACCATAGAGTCAACTGACAAAGCAGAGCTTCTGAGATAATATGCCTCTTTCAGACATTAAGACACTGGAAGCAAGGGGCTTTTCTAACAAAACTGTATGGGGTGTAGGCCTAAATATTCTGTGATGTCCTTCATAGAAAAGCAAAGCCAGTCTGTGACTTCAAATTATTTTAAGATAGAGAGTGCCTCACTTTTTTCACAGCTCTGGATCAAGACTGAACAATGCATGGAATAGTTCAAAACTGGGACCCAAATGTGTGTGTAAGCTCCCTACTAGTCTGTCAAGACCTGGATCCAAACACCTTACTCTTCAGACTTCATGAAGTCTTGTGGCTTGGGTGCTTCAGGCACTGAGAAGAGATAAAGCCTGCATTTGGGAATGTTTGTAGTACTTATGGAATATATACACAGTCCTAAAGTGGAACCACATTGATTTGTTCTTTGATTTTTCTTTCTTTCTTTTTTTTTTTTTTTCAAAAAAATTTATCAGTTCCTGATATATACAAGACCAAAAAAATAAAAAGCTTCAAAAGCTTCTAATCAGCCACTGGTTTAATGTTAATACTTCTGAGTCAATGCCTCACTTTAGAATCCAGAGGAAGCTCTTTTTTTTTTTTTTTGCTTTTCTTTTTTTCAAATTGCCCTTGAATGCACAAACTCCCACCTCATCTGAATGTGATCTTGTGTATCTTGTATGTGCCCGCTACTTGTGTTTACATTCAGCAATTTGCAGAGCTGCAGTTATTTCTGTGCCTCAGGAAATAAGATATTTCTAATAATTAGTCCAGCCTAAGTACTATTTAAATGACCACAAGAACTACACACTCACAGTACCAAATGCCATTGGATGGACAGTACCCAAGCCTGCCAGCTGTGACAGTGCTGGACCTTACACAGTAAAACCCATTCTCAGAGGGAGAAAGGATACTTACAGTACTATGACAAAGAAGGTGCAGAGAAATGCCAATACAAGCTGACGTGATCTTGATCTTAATACAGAGAGTATTTTTGGTAGCTGAACACCACAAGGGCCAATGGTATTCTGGGGTGGATTAAAAAGAACGTGACCAGCACGTTGAGGGAGGTGATCCTCCCGCTCTGCTCTGCCCTGGTGAAGCCACACCTAAAGTACTGTGTCCAGTTCAGGGCTCCCCAGTTCAGGAAAGACAGAGAACTTCTAGAGAGAGTACAGCAGAGGATGTGCAAGATGATTAGGAGCCTGAACATCTTCCTAATGAGAAAAGGCTGAGAGACCCGGGACTGTTCAGCCTCAAGAAGAGAAGACTGAGAGGGGATCCTATCAATGCTTACAAATATCAAGAGGGTAGTTGTTAAGAAGATGAGGCAAGGCTCTTCTCAATGCTGCCCAGAGACAGAACAAGGGGCAACGGGCACAAAATGTAACACAGTTCTGCTCCATCGGAACATGAGAAAAAGTCTCCTTTACTCTGAGATTGATGGAGCCCTGGAACAGGCTGCCCAGAGAGGCTGCGGAGTCTCTTTCTCTGGAGATACTCAAAACCTGTTACGGGGAACCTGGTTTAGCAGGGTGGTTGGACTAGATCTCCAGAGGTCCCTTCCAACCCCTATGATTTGGTGCCTCTGTGATTCTGTAATGCATGCCAGACTGGGCAGTCAAGTTCAACCGAACCTCTGCCATGACAAAATCTTCTGCTTCACAGGAGTTCCTGCCATGGGACATTATGGCAAAGAAGAGGATATGTGAAGGCTGTTGCAAAGCTGATTTACAGTGGATGTTGCAATGATTTTAAATAAAAGGTTTTTGTTAAAGCTCTGCCTCTTACACCCTCACACTCCCTTAAAGAAAGACTTTAAAATATGTGAATAATCTTAAATAGTTTTGCCAAATTGCTCAACTTCATGGTGAGACTTAAAAAAAGCTTCTTCTCTTTACATAAGCTTCAGCAGACAAGTGAGGATCTTAGTTTTCATTTAAGAAGAATTCATTTTCCAGGATTAAGAAGGATGGCCTTAGACATGACCAGACTGGCATGCTGAAAGACTAAGAAAGTAAAGGATAAGGAAGAAATACTCTAAATTACTGTAATTAAGTACTTCAATTTGTATGCCAGTGTTATGATTTATTTTACCTTTTGGGAAGTAAGTCATAAATACAAGAATGAATTCAGAACCTACAAAAGAGGCGTCGCAAATCTACTGCAAATGCCTTGATACAAGAAAGTCTGTATGCCTTACTAATTATTGCCCACTCTGTTCTACCCTGCACATAGTGGTTTTAATAGACAACTACAAGAAAATAGTATTCTTTATACTCACCCCCATCTCTCTTTAAATTAAAACTGAATTGTTATTTTAACCCTACTCAAGTATGTAATATAGTGATGATTGTAAATCTTGATGATCACAAAATCCCTTTGATTTATCCCTCAGTTTACTATCCTTAACAAACATAATCCTAAAAACAGCACAGGGGAAGATCTTATAGGCCTGAAAATGATGGAGGGGGAGCAAAGAATGACTATATACCTAAAGCTACAGCTTCAGGGCTCATGATTTTCCTGTTGGGAGGCTTCCTGAATGCTGCAAATAAGGTCCTGTCAATGGAACCAGAAACATTTATTTATAGAAAAAAGGCCTTCAGTGTGGGAAGAAAATTTTTCCAGTAAAAAATTAATAAAAAGCTGATAGATGTGGGATTTGAATCTAACAACAGACATAAGTATCTCTAAATACATAGGAAAACATGAATATTATTAAAGGTGGTATGTCCATGCCCCACATCCTCCCCCTGTAGAACTGAAGTCATGACCATGACAGCACGCTCAAAGCTTATGTGAATACACTAGACCTAGCTCTAAACTGTGAGTGACCATATGGCAACAGACACTTCAGGATAGCCAGAAAGTACATATTTATTTTCTGTTCACTATTCGGCACTGCCATAGCCACACTTTGCAAGAAAATACATGCAGATGTATGCTGGCATTTACCAACTTCATTAAAAAAGGCACACTAGTATTTTGAGTAAGGTGAAATTTTTGCTTATTTCTCATCAAGGAGAATAAGAATGACATCCTGGAAGTTAAAAAATGCTAGATCTCCCCTACAACTAAGTGTGACATTTAACCAAAATACCCATGGTTATCACACCGGTAATATATTATCTTCCGTGAGGGTCCTAGCCCATCTTCCCTCATCAGCTGGCTCCCAATTCCATCTCATCATTAGTCATCAGAGTTACCATTAACCTTGCCTTTTTCTAGCTGAAGGAAAAACTTTAGCCAGAATGGCATCTTTTTTCACATGCCTGGTATTCACTCCTTACCCTGCCCTGGATGTTCTCTGTTAATATGGATAGGAGAATTCCATGAGGACAAGGATGTTGGTAATCCAGCTAAGACACACACATCTGCTTACATACTTCTGGAACTACACCTCTACATAAGTTTCCTCATCCTGAAGGCCCTTCGTTCTGAAATTGCCAGAGGGGAAGAGGTATGCTCCCACACAGACAGTGTGAAGGCCTACCTCCCAGCATCAGCAAAGAGACCCAAGGCCAGGCAGTCCTTGGGCTTACCCTTTTACTCCCTGGGACAACATGGAATACAGCACGGCATGAGGGTGTAGAGCTGAGAGCTACAGCCTAGAGAAGGAAATCCTTTTAATGGTCTCTTCTCAAAGTAGAAACCCTAAAAAATCAACTTTACCACTTACCTGATATTCAAAGAGGAAACAGCTACTGTAATCAGTAACAAGTGTGTGCCTTTAGTGAAGGGGAATTCTAACAGTAAAATCTCTGCACCTAAAGCTGTCAGAGTGCTGCTGTAGCTTCCTTATCTTTCTTAGGATTTCTCATGTTCAGTACATTAAAGTGAGACCTGCAGGTGAACAAGATTGATGGCAAATACTTTATCACTAAATACAAGCATTCAAACCAAGGCAGCTCTGGAGGTCGACAATCCTGACTTAAACACTCTCTTGAGCTAACCATGCTGCTCCTAGGGCAAAAATTATAAAAAAACCCCACAAAAGTTAAGCACAAAAGTGTCAGAATTTTCAGAGGAGTGCAATGGAGTCATCTAGCGAACCTTTTTTCAAGTAAAGGTTTTTAATCACTTCTGTGAAGTGGATTCTGATCTCCAAACACATAATCTCTTGAGCCTACATGACATTTCCATTGTTTGTACATTATGCTCAGATATCCCAGGTTGAGGATGGCCTGCTTGTTTAAAGTCTTAATGGTCAACTTTAGCGTATGGTTAGTAAGAAAGTCTGCAATTCCGCGGCACTGACAAAAATAAATAAAAGCAGAACTGTATGTGCAGGACTCCTTCATTTTTTGAATCACTTCTCATTGATATTTGTGTTTTAAATTCATATGCTTTCAGAGCCAAGTACATTCCACAGGAGCAAAAGATTTAAGAGCTGTGTTGTTGTTGTTGTTTTTATGAGTTGGGAATACTGGAAGTGCTCAGTCTATAGGGAAGTCTGGAGTTTGAAAAGTGGATGGATAAACATCTTTATTGTCACGGCAAATGAAACTCGATACTGATTTTTCTTATTCATACTGCAGATGTCATATCAAGTTACATAGATGTAAACCCACTGGAAATAACAGTGGCTCTGAATTACTGCTAGTCAAATATAGCAGAATTTGGCCTGACACAAAAGCAGGAAAATGAATATGCAACTGCATATATGAATTAAGATAACATTACATATACATTTCTTAAGTAGCCTATGAAAAATTTGCTGCTTAATTCCCTATGTTGCAAACATTTTGAGAGTAGGCTTTTAGATGGTAAGATGTAGTATTAGTATGAATTTCGACCACCATTTGCAAACCAGGCATTTAAAGTTAAAATAAATACTTTTATAGGTGCTCAGTGTCCATACTGCACACATACATACACTGATAACCACTAAGGTGGGCAGGATAGATGACACTCTAGTAGTGACTTTTAGGGATGCAACTTCTGTCTGTGTCGAATTAGACAACAGTGTTGCTGGTCCACCATGAGAAGAAACTACCAGAAAAATGGGGTCTCTGGGGATACTTCATAAACATGAAAACACAGTAACAAACCTTGGCTAATTTGGGGTATAGAGATCTACAAATTATCATGCATGTCACTTTTTCATGAGATCTAAAGGACAAAAAATAAACAAAATCTCAACTCACAGAATGAGAGCCCTAAAAATAAAAATTAAAAAAAAAAAGAAGTATAGCAATTATGTTTGAGTCGATGAAGAAGGATACTGTAAGAAGCAATGCTGTTTTTTGTTGTTGTCATTTTTCTTTTTGGACTGTTTTGTTTATAAATAGGATAGAAAAAACTCTGCAGAAGGATTTAACATGGGTTGTTTTTTGTTTTAATGGTGATCCCTATCTACTACAAAAGCAATTTACCTTTGCATTATCAGTCTTTAATCTTTCAGGAAAGTATTTAAGACCAAGTTAAGTTTCTAATCTTGCATATTGTCTGCGTGACACATTCAAAAAGAAACCTGGAGAGCTGTGACTGCTTAAATCAATTGCATTCAGGGCAGTGTTGGATTTCCTGTTTGTTTGCTTTTGGCCTCTCCGCATATTGCTTCAGGACTCAGGGCTGATCTCTGCTGCAGAGATGATAATGCAAAGACAGAGCGCTTCTTTTCCTCTGGCTGCCGAGGAACCCCCTGCTTTAGATTAGAAAATAACTAATGATTGTGTGTCCCTGTATGCTTTGGAGTAGGGCCCCTTATTTTATCTACATGGCAGCTACCTGTCAACGTGTGGTGCTTGGAGTAGCGCACTGGGAGTTCATACACACCAAGACTATCTAAACAGACCATTAAGTGCTAGTAAAGTAACACATGTGAACGACAGGTCAATAAATTTTAAACAACTTATGTTCACTGCAAAGACCTGGCTGTTTCAGAACGAGCTGTGTTTACATAAAATCAATTTTTACAAGCATCTTAATAATTAGGGAATATACCACAATAATAATTGTATTCTGAGTTCAATGTAATAGTTTCAAAGGAATTCACGAATCCTTTGCTTGTTTACCCACTTCTGCCTCTTTTCCACAGCTTGAGTTTCTTAGATAAGCATTTCACTTCTACAGAAAATGCTGATTCCAAAGTGTGTCCAAATGAGGAGGACCTGTTACTTTTAATGCTAATGTACCCCAATACCCTTCCCTCTGCATTCTCACCTAGAAAATGACCAAGACATCAGCAATTCACACTTCTGACACAGACTGTCATTTTTACCCCTTCTAACAATATTTTCCAAAGCCGTCGTTTTAAAATCAATTACTGCACCCAGTACAACCTATGCAGGCACAGAAAGCTGGAATTACATGCATTCAATTTTAGATTAAAAAAAAAAAAAAAAGATCAAAAAGTTTGGATTAAATGATAGTCGAGACCTCAACTTCCTGATTGCTACATGATGTCAGTCCAATAATTTAAAAGCTGCATATGTGTACTCAAATAAACATATGCACATGCTGCATGCACTCACACCCAACTGCAAATAGAAGGCAAATAAAACAACCCAAATTTTGCAATAATGACTAAACTAAATGTTATCCACAGCTACAGCGGCCAAGGTACTGGCAAGCTGATTTACAGATCTGAACTTACACTTCATTTTTGTTGCTTTCCAGCTACAAGCAAAAGACTTTAGCGTGTTGTGAGTGCTATAAATTCACGTTTGCCACAAGAACCCATGATGCCATCTGTTCCCTAGAGCGTTTACATAAAGTATGCCAATGCAAACCATCTGCAAACTGTTCTTGCATGCGAATTCTTGTGATAATGCAATGTGGTACATTTGCAATTTCAAACGGAGACCACTTGAGCTTCTTTGTAATTGCCATGCCTAAATCAGATGTTCTATAGAAACCTCTTTAGAACGGGATTGTGGGGTATTTTGTTGGTGGTTTTGCTGAAGTCCTTGATGTTAACTCTTACCATTATTTTCTGCAAGAAAACAGCGTGCTTTAAGATAAGGGTGAGAGGAGGGAACACAGAAGCAGGCCATCTTCCATAGCCCCGAGCTAAGGGCTTTCAAAAAAACCGCTCAGTATTTTGGAAACAAAAAGGAGGGTGAGACCTTTGCTACTTCTATTAAGGACTGGATTGTATGAACTGTAGCAGGAAACTGCACGATTGCAAAGCACTGCAACAACTCCTTCCACTGCAGAATTGCATCTCAGCTTCAGTTTTCCTTGTCACAATTATAAACATTTTATTCTCGTTATTTTAAAAAAGAAACAAAATGATCAGGAACAACACGCTGATATGCACTTACATTGTGAATGGCAGAGGAAAAACCTGAAAACAGTAACGGTGCAAAAGACCTGTGTGTATGTGTCTGTACAAACAGCAGAAATCCTTGCTGGATCCCTGTTTAAGTCTTTGCTAAACAGAGTCTACAGACCATATTCTAGGTTTCTCTAATTGGTATCTGTGATCAAGAACAACTTCCCTCCCCAGCCAGTGAATTTAAAAGTAGGATTTCCTACCTTGGGTCAGAACAGCTAGCATGAGCAATATGTGTGGGGGGGTCTTGGCTCCATTACTGAGTCACTATACCAAAGATTCACCAAAGCTGACATCTTACTACACAAAGAAATACGATTAAGTGTCATGATTCTGCTGCTACTTGGCTCTTCCCCATTATTCAAAAGTGACACTGCTTTTCGTAAAAACCACCTGGGAAAACAAAGATCTCACAGCAGACTTGGGTGCCATCCTTGACCAGGCAGCAGGACACGGTCCCATGCACAGTGCAGCATGGCAAGGCTGCCTCTCTCTCCAGCAACAAGCCCAGTGGATGCCTATGCGTTAACTGGTACTTGAAGAGCGTATTATAGACTGACTGGAGAAACGATTAGCAATTCTTAAAAGATTCAATCAGCTTGTAATTTGCTTCAGTCTACTCTCATTCTTTGTGAAAATGACTGTCAGTCTGGATATCCTCTACTCTGTGAGTGTCACTGCTGGGAAATACGCTCATCAGCTATCCCCATGCACCAGCCTCCTAACTAAATCCTAATAAAACTAGCTCTGAGATTTTAATTTCCATCACTCACCTACTCCAGACAACGTTAAACACTGTGAAGGGTGATATGCTTTATACAATTACATATGACTGATAGTTTTCATTTGTTTAAGTGCAAAGGCCCTATTTTCCATCATCTTCTTTTCAGTAGAAAAGAAGGTAAGTGCTTCCTTACATGGTGCACCTCCTGCTATCCTTACAGCTAGCAAATGCTGATTTTTAGTACTAGCTCTGCCTATTTCTTCAGCAAAACTTCCCTCCCTCCAGAGCCTCAGGGGCTGGTGCTGTGTTTTTCACAATGGGTTATGTATGTAGTGCTTTGTTGGAGACTTCAGCATGCTTAAAATTTATGCAAGAGAAAAAAGATGATCAAAGTAGCAGGAATACCTGAGCTTCTACCACTGCTGATAGCTCGCTTTCACTGAGCAAGCCCCAGCAGCATCTGTCATTAACACAATGCATTGCTTTGCTCAGACATCTGTGGGTCACATTATTTCATGACAAGGCTGCAGCAAGAGGGGAAAGTAAAACTGAGGCAGGTTATTAATCACTTACTCACAGTTTCCTGTACAACACAGAGGAAATAATCAAGCAGTATAGTGGGTTATAAAGGGAGATTCCTGAGAAACAAAAATATGCCATTCATTTATTGCATTGCAGGAGGCCATGAGATAGAGGCAGATTCAGTTTGTGGAAATCTGGCTTTATTTTATTTATAAGATTAAGTAACTGTCAACAGCTGCCACATCTAAATGAGAGCACGATGGCATTGTCCCAGGCCCTGAGAAAAGCAGCTCTTCAGGTTTACAAATCATCTTCATTCACATCCAAACAGCACACGGTTTGGTCCAGAGTGGGTGGAATGAGCCCAAAAGCACACTCAGTGATATTACACTACCAGGAACGTCGATCTGGAGGGAATTTGCCACATATAAATTAATGCCAACCTTAACTGGAATAACTTTGACTCATCGATACATGCAGCTGTGTCCTCGCTGGGGAGTTTCCTGGCTACATATGATTTTATACATCTGTCAGCTTTAAATCAGAGATCCAAATATAGGCTCAAGCATGCCAGAACATTGTGGCAATGTGCTGCTTTTCCCTGCGCCCATAAAGCACAATATGGACAGAGGCTCATTGGTGATGGGTCAAGTCCTGTTCTCATGTGCACCCCATACTCCCATTCGCCACGGCAGTGCAGAATGGGAGTCAATGAAAACAAAGCTGCACCCCATTTTTTAAACCTTCTTCCCCCCAACCTCCTTTTCCATCCTGCAGCAAACTCAGATTTTCTCCATTATTTTCTGCCATGCAAATTGAAAACCATACGCAATATCCTGACAGCTAGCAATCTGGAAAGTCAAAGGGTACACAGCATCAGTGATGGCAAATATTGAATTGAACAAGACAGCGTTCTGAGTCACTATTTCAAAGAATATCCTACAGCTGCATCTAAGCCATCACTCAAAGCACAACAGAGGCTGCCTACACAGAAAGAGGGATATGGGGGGCAGCGTACCTATATAAAACAGTGATTAGCACAGGGGGAAAAAAGCTTTCACATTTCACTAACATTACAGGTATTAGTATTGATGGACCAAACTTCTAGTAGACGGTAAAGCCTCTAACAAGAAACGCTACTGTGCACAAAAGACCTTTCCTTTTTTTTCTTTTTTTTTTTTTTTTTATTCCTGTGCTTTGTATTTCAATCCATAGAAGCAGCCCAGTCATCAGACACTGCGACCTCTGCGAGGGCACTAACTGAGGAATGGATAGGGTTTCTGAGAGACTAACAGCCCAGGTAGCCAGGCTGCGCTGCCCTGCACCGGCGCTGCTGCAAGGAATACATATATGACAAGACCTTTGGTCCCTAACTGTGATGGATACCAAGTTGCTACAGCAAATATTGCCCTGGATGGCTGCCAAAGATTAATCTTTCGACAATTAGGAACTTGTTTCATTTTCCAGCATAAGCGAGAGTATGCCTTGGCTAACCTAATCTCAGCATGAAAGATGTCAAGCATATTCTTCAGTACAAAATTAAAAGACAGGCTGTTTCATCTTCAAAAGAAGTGACTGGAACACAGCAAATCACACTTAAATCTATCCCTGGATACAGGACTAGATAGCGACTGGCTGTGTTTGACTGATGTGTTCAGCTTTCAATACCCTCTTAAAATCACAGTTCTAAAAAATAAATAATTGTTTGAAAAACCAAATGACAGAATCTGGTGGAAATTATATTACTTTGTAGTGATCAAATTCTGTCCTCAGATATAGACACATGGGGCTGTGTTTGACCACGAGCCTATGTAGCCTGAAAGCCTTCGCTGAGCACAGAATCTGACCCACAGATGCAGGCAAACGTACATGTTTGATGCAGCAGATTTCTTTTCCTTCAGAAGAGTAGCATCTGGCCCTGAAAGTATTTTAACACACTGAGACTGATGCCTTTGACATATTGTAGGCTTGCTGGGTTCCTTCCTTTATTTGGAGATGATGAACTTGATAGCAGTCAGCATTACCAAGTGATTAATCAGTCACTTTTGCAAAGGTTATCTGTTAAAAATACATCTGATTAATTTGGTCCAATGACAGAAGAGGAGCTATAGATTCCTTACAGCTGACCTAGAGGCCACCACTGTATAACAATAGACAGGTTTCATTTATAACATGCTGAACACACCTGGAAATCTGCTTGTAATTAGAAAGTGATAATGAATCCATCTATCAAAAGGAGGCCTGTTTGTCAGCAGTTCTGCATGCAAAACCAGATATTTACTGTAAATCCCTCTGGCTTTCTCTGTAATTGTAGATGCGAGGCTTTGGACCTTGAAATGCAGGGCTTTCCAGGCTCCAGTTTTAAGGAAGAGATTTTTCTTTTCGGTGAACTTATGTCATGGTCTCGCTCTAACAATGAATGAAAGTGGAAAGTGATGAGTTACATACATTAATCTTTTTCTTCAAACACCACTGTGTCTGTTTCAGCAGAGGAGAAAGATGTTTAGAGATCCTGATGATCTGAAAGACAAATGAAACCGATACAAACTGAAAATGCTCAAATGAAGCAGAAATAAGGGAGCCTGTAGATGATGAATGCCGATTCAAGAGAGCTGTACACCTAGCATAAGTTTCTGACAAAAAGGATAGGTCATTTAGTACCTATAAAGATTACTGGAGGCGATACTAAGGCTGTTTCACAAATAATCTGATTAACACAAGCTTTCGAAGAAGGCTCAGACTAAAAGAAGACTTTGAGATTATGAGCTTTGGGAACTGGAAAAATAGAATTACCATCAAAGGAAACTGTCAGCAAGGATGAAAGGGAATGGAAGGAGTTTGGAAGAGTCCTGACAAAACAACTTTTTGTATTTTATTTTACTTTTTAAATCACCATTTGGGTGGAGATTTCTGCAGATATCAAAACTCCAGTCCAAAAAATCATCCTTAGAAGGAACAGGACTATTGCACTTGAATGCTTCTATCACCCTGTGCAATGGACACCAATGATCAAATATAAATAATGTCTCTGAAGGAAACTGCAGCAAAGGGGTTCGATACATTTCTGAATATTGATTCCTCCCAGAAACCAGAACAATCCAGATAGGACCAAAGAGAACTGAACACTCATCTTTAGTGCAAAATCAGTTACAATCTAATTAAGTGTCTACCAGAAAGCCAAAATAAACACTCACATGTGGCAACAAAAGAGAAAACAAAAACATACAAGATTGTCACTCTAAAATTTAACAGGGAAAGATGAACAGACCTGGCCTGTTTCACAGCCACGAACAGATGATGAAAGAATAAAATACACATGTCAGAATAAAACTGTTAAATAAATCATTTTACAAGGAGGAATTTTAAAGTTTATTTCCACCGTCTTCTTGGCAACCAGCTAATTACCTGCTTATATCTTCTTAAGATGAGGAGGAAACTGAAAAGAGGCCATTAATAAATCAGATGTTCCCCAGCAGGCCCAAGCCTTTAAACACAGTGGACAGCAGTTTTTACTATGGGAGAGTATAGCCAAGCTCATAACAACATTACTCAAAAAGTCCAAACAGTCCTTCAACCGCCCATCTTCTCAAGTGTTTGTGGGGAAACGGTCCATTAAGGAAACTCTAGAATATATACACATGGAAGAGAGTGAAAAAATGAAACACGGCAGAGCACAGACGTTGATCTTGAGCAACCACATGGAGGATGCTGGGGCTGTGTCAGAGAGTTGCATGTCGGCACAGCATGGTGATCTGAGACTGCTTGGGACTGCAGAGAAGGATGTTGGATCAGCAGACACAAGCAGCTCCTGGCCCCAAACCCCAATACATAAGGAAAGAGTGGTGAGGTACTGGAACAGGTTGTCCAGAGAGGTTATGGATGCTCCGTCCCTGAAGGTGTTTAAGGCCAGGTTTGGTGGTGCCCTGCACAATCCAGTCTAGTATTTGATCAAGTTGTTGGCAACCCTGCCTGTGGCAGGCAGGTTGGAACGTGATGACCCTTGGGGTCCCTTCCAACTCAAGCCATTCTATGATTCTATGAAATTCAGCAAAAATGAAGAGCATCTATCACTCAATCAGCCACAGGCAAATGAACCCGTTAAGAAAATCTGCTGTTTCTTTCTGCAGTTGACAAATGCTCGTGAGCCTTTGTAGAAAAGGACAACCAGGTGGAAGGAGATGGCAGAAGAAGCAAAGAATCACAAGCACCTTCAGCTAATGCAGAAGGAAATCTCCACCGTGCAGCTTTCAGCATTCTGAGGAACTGCACAGTGCTTGAGACTGTGCAGGCTTTGTGAGGAGAAATCACAAAGCATCCTCAGAGACCACAAGCTATCTCATGCTAGGACTGGCAGGCCTACAGCCCATGGGATAACAACCAAGCAGGGTTTCTAAAGAAAAGGGTTTTTAGAGAGGCAACCAGTCAGGTCAGAAGTTCTCATACTGTCTCTGTGCAGCCCCTAGCAGCACTACAAAGAAGTAGAGCATTACAAGACACCACTTGTCCCCTGCAATTGAGCTCTTACAACGGAAAATGAAGTGTTGTTTTTTTTTTCCTACACTTTCCACGTGCACCCAAGAGCTGCTGCAAAGGTAGCTGTGCTGCTGACTTAGGGCAGATAGATAGACTAAACCCATAGTGCCAGTGGAACTGTCGCTGGAAGCCAGAGGTCCTGGAAAAAAGAGAGTAAGGCAACTAAAGGCAGAATCAGATGAAAGATCAAGCCAGAAAGGCTTGAATGGGAACAGGAATAGAGTGGAGAAGTACAGAGAATTAGGGGAAGGCAGGGGAAAGAAGAACAGAAGGAGAGGTGGATGAGGAGGATGACATGGAAAGAAGGTATAGCTCATGTCACTGAGGAATGTCCAGAACACAGTTCTCATAGCAAATACTACACAAACAGCAACACTGGCCTCCTCCTAGCATCCCCTCTGACACCATCCAGCAACCTGCAGAAGGCAGCCTTTGTCTCAGCATTTTGGTGCCAAGGAGATGAGTGCAAAACAGTTGTTTGGCAAGCACTGCAGCTTCAAATTTCACATGCTTGAATGTGTTCTCCTAATAAAATATATTTATTAACACAGTGCTATTTTTAAATGTAATTTTTAGAAATTGTGTCATCTAAGAGGTACGCTGTGGGGTGGAAGGGTGGAGAGGCAGAGGATGGGAATGGAGGTCCTTTGAGTATTGCTTGCAAAGGAGAAGCTAGTGGGAAATCAGTACTGTGAAAGCAAGAGATACAGAGCAGAAACCAAAATCATGGGCGATGATGTTAGTGAAAATATTGGTTATGTAGGCTTAGACAGCAGGGATACAGTTCTATCAGATATCAAGCAGTCCCAAAACACATCTGGACCAAGCCTGAGTTAAGTGCCAAATGAAGGCAAAAAACAACACTAAAATGGCTCCAAAGCTAGTCATGGTCAGTGAGTTAATGTTTGTGAAGTGCCACAGAAGCTCTACATTTTTCTGTCACCTAGAGATATTGCGGCACAAAAAGAAAGTTAAACAAAGAGCTGCATTCACTTCAGCTCCATTAAAAACACAGAGAACAAAATCAGTTCCAGACACGTGGAAAAGAATCAACCATCTATAACAAGAACAGTAATACAAGTTTTACTTTTCCAAGAGAAAGAAAAAACAACGATGAAGTAAAAGGCAAGAAATCACATGAACCATAAAAGATGTTTTCAACAATCTGAGTACTATTTTAAAGCCCAGAATATAGATTTATTAAAAAAAAATCAAACACAGCTTACTGAATTTAAAGCTTACATGTCTTAAAGGTTGAAACTCTTTCAAATATATTCTTGTTCCATAAGTTGTCAGTAATAACAGCCTCTATAATGTGTACAATATAATTTAAAAATGTGGATAACAATAAGTTAATGAGTACATCATATTTTCCCTCAAAGATAAGCATCAAGGCTGATTATCCATCTGTGCTCTTCACACCCACAATCTCATCCTACTGACACACTCTTCACATGCCTCTCCCTCCATATATTTTAGAAGATACATTGGTCAACACAAGAAAACGCCTTTATGCTTTTATGTTATGTTGATTTACGAATACAGAAACAGAAGTTCATTAACATCTGATCTGGTAAAAAGAGATTTTTATCTAGCCATCATGTGCATATATTTTTATCCTCCCCTGGTAAAGCAGCTGAAAATCTATTATCTATTATAGTGTGATTCTAGTGTCCTGTTGAACTGCTCAATCCCTATTCTCTCCCAGGCTCAGGAAAAGGGTTTCTTCCTCATAGCTGCAACAATTAACAATAATCAATCATATACCCAGAGCAGCTCCTTAATTCCCCATTTTATTTTATTTTTGCAGTACCTACTCACTTCCCTTCTTAGTGAAACCTCTTACATTTCTCTTACAGAAATGGAATTCTAACCTTCAAATACAACTATCTATTTGGCCAATGTTTTCCTGGTATCCCCAGAAACAAACAAATCTTATCCTTGAGAACAGAGATGGGGATATTATGGAAAAAAACATTTTGGTGGATGCGAGTGTATGTTTTCCTACTTACTGCTCAGAAGGGAGGAAGGTGAATTGCTACTTACCTTTGCAGACTGCAGTAAGATTTCTCATTCACCCTACCAGGCTCAGACAGAATTATCACCTGCATCAATTAAGGTACCTCAGTAATGGTATTTGATATATATATATATATATCAAATATATATATAATAATATCAAATATATATATATATGTATGTATGTATATAAATAAGTATATTTGAGATATACAGTGATACTTTTACCAAGAAATGAAAACAACCGATTTATAAGGAGGAAACAGATGATAAGTATGAATGTGTCCTTTTCCGTCATCTGCAAAACAAGAGGATACACGCACTGGCTACATAGTACATACATACATACATAGGCACTTTTGTTGGTAAGTGAAAAATTGTTAGCCACAAGCGAGGGGAAAAATAAGTGCATCCCTGGATTTCCTTTCCTCCTAGTCACTATCCTCCTTCCTTTTCTTATTTGGCATTTCACTGATAAACTTTCCTATTCAACAGATTCACAGAATCACAGGGGTCAGAAGGGACCTCTGGAGATCATCTAGTCCAACCCCCTACTGAAGCAGCTCCCATAGTGCAGGCTGCAGAGAAAAGAGTGAGCAAACAACCTGTTGTGATATGAGCACTTGGTATAAAAAGCAGGCCTGACATAGAGATTGCCACCAATCTGTATTGCATCCAAACCAGAACAGGTGGAAAATCACAGAATCACAGAATTGTAGGGGTTGGAAGGGACCTCCAGAGATCATCGAGTCCAACCCCCTGCCAAAGCAGGTTCCCTACACCAGGTAGCACAGGTAGGCGTCCAGGCGGGTCTTGAATATCTCCAGAGAAGGAGACTCCACAACCCCCCTGGGCAGCCTGTTCCAGTGCTCCGTCACCCTCACCGTAAAGAAGCTCTTGCGCACATTCGTGCGGAACTTCCTATGCTGTAGCTTCATCCCATTTCCCCTTGTCCTGTCCCCACGCACTACTGAAAAGAGTCTGTCCTCACCACTATGGCCCCCACACCTCAGGTATTTATAAACCTGGATCAAATCCCCTCTCAGCCTTCTTTTCTCAAGGCTAAACAGACCCAGTTCACTTAGTCGTTCCTCATAGGGGAGATGCTCCAGGCCCTTCACCATCTTTGTGGCCCTCCGCTGGACTCTTTCCAAGAGATCCCTATCTTTTTTATACTGGGGAGCCCAGAACTGGACACAGTACTCTAGATGAGGCCTTACCAGGGCAGAGTAGAGGGGGAGGATCACCTCCCTTGACCTGCTGGCAACGCTCTTTTTTATACACCCCAGTATGCCATTGGCCCTTTTGGCCACGAGGGCACACTGCTGGCTCATGGCCAACCTGTCATCCACCAGGACACCCAGGTCCCTCTCTGCAGAGCTCCTCTCCAGCAGGAGATGAGCAGGAGCTCATCCCCCAGCCTGTAGTGGTGCATGCAATTATTCCTCCCTAGGTGCAAGACTCTACACTTGCTTTTGTTAAACCTCATCCTGTTTCTTACTGCCCAGCTCTCCAGCCTGTCCAGGTCTTGCTGAATGGCAGCACAGCCTTCAGGCGTGTCAGCCAATCCACCCAACTTCGTATCATCAGCAAAGCATATCTACATTTCAGAAAGTGTAAACAGTTTACAGAAGATGGATTACTGTGAAGATAGATAGTTAATGTGCATCTTTTATTTTTCCAGATACATCACCATTACAAAGGAAAATCACTAAAAGTTGGAGGGTGATGGAGACCCAGGCTGGTGCCGAAATAGATGCAGCCATGGACTGTGAGGTCACCAACCAATGGGCCGTGACATCAGTGAGAGATGACTGTGACTTCACTGACCTTCATGTATAAACTCAGGCATCAGCAGAGCCCAGCGAGGACTCGAGCCTGGACTCCAGTCGAGCACAACTGCAAGATTTGGAGCACTCAACGAGGACTTGTTTTTTTTGTGCTGTGGGGCTGCCGGCAGCAGTTCTTGGTGCCCATCCCACAGCATTGCCTGTGCGCCTCTGGCCCTGCCTAGCTCAGGCAGCCAGGGCTCTGTGGGGTGCGCTTGCAGCAGCAGAGGTGAGTGGTGTGGGTACACAAACCCACGGCCCAGGCCAGTGGAAGCAGGGGTGGGAGTTTGCTGCTGCGGGAGTGGGACATAGCTGCTGCCTGTCCCTGGGACAGCGAGTGACCATAGCCTCTCTCTCTCTGCAGTTCGTGACACCTTCTGCCCGCTGCAGCACCAGTGAGGGGAGCAGCTTTCTGACCTCAGCTCTCCCCAGCCCACCACACAGCCCAGGGCCATGGAGGTGCCGTCAGACTGGACCTGCCCCATCTGTGGGCACAGTCAAGGCGATGTTGCCTACACGACCCCCTGCCTCCACCAACTGTGCTATGGCTGTGCGCTCTGGTGGGCGAGGAAAAAGCCAAGATGTGCCACATGTGGGCACAAGATCAGGACCATCCGATACTCGGTGAGGTCAGAGGACGATTACATTGAGTGCCCTGTCCCGCAGCCTGCAGCGCACTCAGGTTATGGCCTGCAGGGTGAGCAGGAGCCTGCAGAACCGATCCTCCTGCCTCCTGAGCACAGCTTCCCACCTGAGGTCTGGGCTGCTTATTTTCAAGAACACCCACGAGACCTCAGGCCCCTGCTCCAGTGGCTCCGACAAGAAATCAGCAGGATGTCCGTCGATGGGTGGTGGGAAGTGCACGCAAGGCAGAGCATCGTTCTGGGCTTCCTGTGCAAATACGGGCTCGACGAGGCAGCCTTGCAGCGGGAGCTGCAGCTGAGTCTCAGAGGCCTCACGGTGCACTTTGTGAGGAGGCTCATCATCATCGCCACAGCCCTGTATGGCCCAGAGATCCGCCGGCAGCAGAACCACCGGGACACCCGTGCCAAGGGAGGGCATGACAGCCCCATGGCCAACCCCAGCCCCGTCACATCCCATCAGGAGCCTCCTGCCTCTGGCCCAGGGCACTCCATCAACCCTGCAGGCCCTGGCACTGAGGAGCTCCCTGGCGTCCTTCATGAGGGTCCTGGGCACGCCACCACCACCACCGTGTCCTCAGAAGAGGAGCTGCACAAGGAGCTGGGGCAGGTGGAAGCAGCAGGCCCCTCTGCCCACAGCAGATACCGCTCTCCTCGGGGGCCCCGTTGCCGCCAGAAGAGGAAGGCCCACAGCAGCCCTCAGGACTCATCCCCACCTTGCAAGAGGCCACCCCAGCAGCAGCACTAGGCCAGCAACCACTGCTGGGCAGAGCACGGCTCAGGTAGGCTGGAAGGCCAATATCGACCTCTTTGTTTTGAGGGAAAATAAAAAATTAAAAATGGCAGGTAGGGAATGCCATGTGTTACGCTATGGGAAAGCAAACAGTTGGAGCAATGGACCAGAAAAACAGAACATAAAGCACAGAAGAATGGCCATCAAGCAGGACCATTCAGCAGCACTTACTGAATCACAGTGTCCATGTGAAAGCCTAAAACCACTATTTCTGTGAATCACTTGGGTTTAAGTAAACTCTCATACAGCTTCTGCAACCTTAATCTGGCTTCTCCCAGCTTGCCCTCTGAGTTACTTCAAACCAGCCACACCCAGTCTACAAAACCTCTTGAATAAGCACAGATGCATAAGGGATTTCTAAGATAAGAGCATTCTTTCTTGTAAATATTGCTCCACCACGGTGCAGTTTTGCCCACAATCATTCCTGGATCAAAGAGAAAGGATAGTATTACCTACTATAGCATAACTACATCTTATCAGCCTGCTTTTTCTTACTGATGAAGAATGAATGTTATATGCTTTTTCTGAAGAAACTTCCAAGTTTTCCACGTTTCTACCTTTCCCAAGCTCACAGATCAACAGGCCTGAGACTTCTGCCCTTGGCTTTTATTCCTCATTACCAGAGACTATGTATGCTAAAAGCTTTATAACCTACACTGTGGTGCCCAAAACTGCAAAGAGAACTTGAGGTGAAGCCAACCCTGCAAATAAAACCATAGCAGCATCAACTAAGTATGAGTGAGTCCTAAGTTACCCAGTTGATGGGGCCATGTCAGCACTCAAGATTGCTCTGTGTGGGAGCTCAGGTATCTTGGTTATGTCATTCAAAGATCTCAGAGAGAAGAGATGCCATGAGACAGGAAAAAAGGTGACATTTGGGGAAGACAAAGGAGAGCAGATTTCTTACAGAAATGGATTTGAAGCACTATGTGCCTTCAGCAGTGAGGCTAAACTACTGTTGGGAAGCACCTGGTTATGTCTAAGACATAAGACAGCAGAGCATCTACTAGGTGTGTGGAGTTTCCTGAGGCGGAAGCTGCTTTTGCCATCCAGAGAAAATAGTACACAGTGGGATGGGTGAGGTTTAAAGACCAAGTATTTTGTATCCCCATTTCACAAATTGTCGGTCTATCCAGTTGCTTGTTACTTGAACAGTTAGCAGCATTCAAACTGGGAGAACAGAGGGTTATAAACAAACTCAAGGACTGTACAGTTCTTTGAAGTTTCAAAGGAATTTAGCCCAAGCAAAAAGCAAGTTGGAAATTGTAAAATGTCCTTACTGACACAGTCAGAAAGAGGAAACCAAAGTTTCAGCCTACCTCCTGCCTTAAGCAAACAAGATGCATGTGTAGCACTGTCAGAAACAACTAGTCAAGAAAAAGTCTCAAGCAGAAAGAGACTGACTATGCTGACTTGAAAGAGAAGTGGGTTTTTTTAGTGACTATGAATAAAATTCATCTATTTCACAAAAATAAAAACCAATTGTGATACGAGTTTGCAGGTCTTCTTAGTACTTGAGCCTTCTAAATGTAGAAAAAGGTTTGTACAAGAAAGAAAAACATGCTAAGGATTTGGTCTATATTCCAAAAGGTTTTTGCAGTCATAAAAAATGACCCAGACCTATTATAGCTTCAAAAGACACACATAGTTAATACTGATTTTATCAAATATCCTAATAATACACAGGCTAGCATTGCTTTTGAAAGTATTTGCTTAATGAATAAGATGTCAAGCAGTGTAAACTTTTACATTTTTGGTTTCTCATCTAAACAACTTTCAAACAAGGTCAAAAGCAAGGCTATATGTTTGCTTTATCTTATTTTCTACTTTTAAATCTTTAGCAGAAATAAGATTTGTTAGTTTTCAAGCATTTGTGAGTCCTCCTTCATTTTAAACAAGGAAAAATGGTTCTGACATATTACATATGACATAATGGATTTTTGGAAGAATCTTTTGCTGATTAACCATGCAGTGAAATGAAATGCTTAATAGAAAACACTTGGCACAAGCTCCCTGATCAAAATGTCACCTTGAAAATGGCTCTAAGTCATTTGTCACTGTAAAGTTTACCCATGTTGTATAATACTGGCATCCCATACTAACCAGCTGCAACTAGACAGCCTGGGGTGATAGGGAAGTTACAGGTATTATCTTTCTAGATATCCACAGAAAATTAGCAGCTCCCATAGTTTGCAGAGATCTACGAAATACCATGTCAAATGCAATCCTCGTGCAAGCAGTGCCTATCACAGTGCTTTACTATCTTTTCCAAGGTTAAATTTGGGTCACTGTATATGTAAATGTATAGAATCATGCATATGATACCAAGCAAGCATCATTCAGAGTTTGACCTTTACAGAACATGTTTTTGTTGTAGTATCTGGAAATTATTTGTAAAAACTGACAGAGTGAATGCAACTGAGCAGTTATAAATAAAACTAGGTATTTTCACTTGTTTTGCTGCTTTAAAGATGTCTGGGCTCTGATATTTTAGACAGAACAAGTTTCAACCGAGAAATGACATCAACATTAGTCCGCACAGTGCTCCTTCTGATTCCAGACAAAATGAAGATTCCTCAGACAGGCGACATAAATGCCCTGGTAAAGGGTAAAAGTCAAATTCTGCCCTTTTGAAGAAAAATGTTGGTAGCTCTCTGACTGCTTTGAAAATTGCCATTGACTCTCCACTGATATGGCTAAGAAAAAATATGGTTAGTGTTTTACCCCTACAAGTCTTTCCTTATTATTTCTATGTCATTCAGATCGTCTTTGTGTTACCTCACATTTAAAAAACCAGACTATTACCTTTCATTATATTTTATAAAAATGATACAAATACTTGGAACACAGGAAACACATTTTGGCAGAAAATTAGCAGTTTGAATTTTTCATCTACTGTTCAGGGCATATGTATGTAACAGAACTCAATACATCACAACTTCACCTAATTCAGGCATGCTCATCATGTACCCAGTAATACCAGATGCCCCAGTAAAACATGATACAGGAAGCAGAGTGGTACCTGACACGCTGCAACCCTTCTGCATTCATTCTGTAGGACTTCACACATCCTTCCTTTCTGCCTTTGTTCTCTGCAGTCCATCTCCACAACGTTCACTCCACCTCTGAAAGAAATAGCTCCAGTTTCCCCTAAAAACTCAAGCGTTATTCACTTGGTAAAGAGAATGGGACACTGGTGGCAAAGTCAAATGTCCTGCAGAACCTTTTAATGACAACCATGTATCACAAGTTGAATTTACAAGATAGTTTAAACATTACACCATGATGCAACACAAATATCCTTGATGTCTTCTTTAGTAAAAGCAAAAACTGTATTTCTACATGCTTGAGTAGCTTGGTTCCATTAATGATGTTCTTTAGAATACTTCATAATTCTTAAAGACAGATTTCTGTGTCTGAAAACTGAGGACTCCTGGTGCTACTCATGGGTGGAGGTGGGGAAACCCTAATAGTTCCATCACAGAAGCACAAGCATTAACCTTTTAGGTAATTGGTACCATAATTTAGGCCATTCAGCTCAGAATAGTTGCATGGAAACAAGAAGAGGAGGTGCTAACATATCTCTGGATTTATCCACACATCACTGTGAAACAAACTTATGCCACAGACCAGTCATGCCTTCATCTACAGCCTCTGGTGCTCATGTTGTACCACTTGAACGGCTGGGAACATCCTCCACTCAGCAGCTGGTCTTTCTACACTGTAGGTAAGACACTGGAGAAAAAAGCAGTCCAAAGCTACAGAGGAGAACAATCTCACAGTAAAAATTTATTTCACCCCCACACAAACCTGCACATAACACACACACCCTCATCGATATCACGAGCAGAAGACATCTCCCCCTTCCATCTGCAACTTCCTCCTCCAAAAGCCTAAAGCTACCTCTGGAGGAAAAAACAGCCTACTCCTCAATAATAATAACAATAATAATGAAGTACATTCCAAGGACTTGCTCCTTTCCTTGAATCTTAAGTTTTACGAGAAGATAACCTACACTGGATCTGGACAGACTGGATCTCTGGGCTAAGGCCAGTCGGATGAAATTCAACAAGACCAGGTGTTGGGCCTTGCACTTTGACCACAGCAACCAACATAAAACTACAGGTTTGGGGCAGAGTGGCTAGAAGACTGTGCAGAGGAAAAGGATCTGGGGGTATTGGTCAATACTTAGCTGAACATGAGCCAGCAGTGAGCCCAGGTGGCCAAGAATGCCAACAACATCCTGGCTTGTATCAGAAATAGTGAAGCTAGAAGGATCGGGGAGGTGATTGCCCCCCTGTACTCAGCTCTGGTGAGGCCACACCTTGAGTACTGCATTCAGTTTTGGGCCCCTCACTACAGCAAACACATCGAGACCCTGGAGTGTATCCAGAGAAGGGCAACAAAGCTGGTGAGAAGACAGGAGCGCAAGTCTTACAGGGAGCAGCTAAGGAAACTGGGATTGTTTAGTCTGAAGAAGAGGAGGCTCAGGGAAGATCTTACTGCTCTCTACAACTTGCTGAAAGGAGGTTGTGTTGAGGTGGGGGGTCATCCTCTTCTCCCAGATAACAGTGATAGGACGAGAGGGAATGGCCTCAAGTTGCGCCAGAGGAGGTTCAGATTGGATATTAGGATAAATTTATTCTTCAAAAGAGTGGTCAGGCAGGAACAGGCTGCCCAGGGAGGTGGTTGAGTCATCATCCCTAGAAGCGTTCAAGAAATACGCAGAAGTGGTACTAAAGAACATAGTTTAGTGGGCAACATTGGTGGTAGGTGGACAGTTGGACTAGATGATCTTAGAGGTCTTTTTCAACCTTAAAGATCCTATGGTTCTATGATTCCACATATTTTTGTGTGCCATAACCCAACACATACAACAAAGCACTCATGGGTTTATAGGACCATACAGGAGATGCTAGATTATAGACTTTAATTACCATATTTGCAAGGAAATTGTGTTATTAATGCCCATTCACAAAACAGAAGAAGCTATGCCCCTGCAGCTGACTCCAGGAGGCTGAACTGCAACCTCATTTCTCTGCTGGTCAGGAAAGCCCTCCTTTCATTTATAAACTCTATTTATTTTTTGACCTGTGCATACCCAGTTACTCTTGTGCAAACACTGTCCTCTGGGTTTAGCTAATTCCTTCCGCATCCAGCAGCCTTCCCCTCTGGTGTACTTAGTGCATGCTGTATTGCTGCTCAGCCTTCATTTTGCTAGACTAAACAAGTCAGGCTCTTTCAGTCTTCCCCTCTCAATGTCTGCTTCTAGCTGACACCCCTTCTCCTATTGCACAACAGACTTGCAGTCTTGTACTGCATAACATTTAGATTGTTCCAGTTTTAACGTGTGGAAAGTACTGAGCACTCATGACTTCTCACTTTTGTTTTAAAGATAAATAAATAAATAACTCACTACCACTAGATCATGCATTTGCAAAAGTCTGCTACCAAGTTATACGTTTAAAACAACCTAACCTAGTGAAGATAGATACGCTACACATACATACAGAAGTTATTCTATAGACCATTTGCTTCTACAGTGAAATGTAAAGCGTTTGCTGTTCTGGAATAGAAACTAATATTCACCACAAGTTTTTTTTTTTTTTTTAATGTAAGTATCTGCTTAAGACAGTGTGTTTTGCTGTACAATACAGCAAAATCAAATGTTCGCATTATGTTGCCTCTGTATAGCAAAGCTCACCTAACACATCTTGTGCAATTAATTATTTTTATTTGTACGTCTCTAGATTGTCCATGGTACTGCCTGGAATTACAAAGCTTTTTTCTTTTTTTTTTTTTTTTTAAATGAATAGAAGTTACAGAGTGTAGATTCTCCACATTTTCTGCCATTGCCTCAAAAATGCATATTAAGTTTAATGTGGAAAAGATGATCATACAGAATATAACTCATTTTTTTCTGCCAGTTCATGCAGTAAACTGGCCTGGTTAAAGAGACAGCACACAAAACCCTTAGCTGCAGAACAGGAATGGAATACAGGGGTTTTGACATGCGATACACAAGACAGTGTCCCTAAAGAAAGAGCTCCTGCATTCCCATGTAAGTATATTTAAGCTTCCTTCACTCACTCTGTTCAAGAGAAGGTTAAGACAACTCTCCTACACTTTCCCCTGGCAGACAAGGAAATGAAAATACCTACAAGAAACTGGTTCTGAGGCCCAGACCTCTGTCATCTTTGCCATCCATGGAACACACCACAGCATGCCATTTCTCACATGGATTTTGAGCAGTCCCTGGCTCTCACATATTGCTACCATTTCTTCTTTCTATCTTCTCCTCCCCTCCTGCTGTTTGTCTGGGAAGCCAATCTGAAGGAAGATAGTGAGATTAGACCCATCTGGCCTGGAGCTGGCACAAACACACTGCTGGCTTCTCTCAGTACGGGACCTCAGGTCTTCACCAGTGACCACCTATTTCTCTGATATCAGTTGCACATGTCAGATTCACACTGCCTCTGAGCATGTGTAGACCTAAGCTATGCCTCAACACAACTGGTTTCATACATGGGCTATTCACCTCTTCTCCATGTTACACAACCCCAGCTCCCTCAGCCTGTCTTCATAAGAGAAGTGCTCTGCCCTCTGATCATCCTCATGACCTCCTCTGGACCCCTTCTAAAAGGTCCATGTCCTTCTTGTGCAAGAGACTGCAGAACCGCTCACTTTCCTTGGTCTCATTGCCAGAAAAGCATAAAAACTAATATTTCAGTTCATGTAAAACTTTTTTTTCTTGTTCTTAACTCTCAAATAAATCTTGTTTGGAAAACATATTTAAGGAACCTGAGTGACACAGAGTCCCTTCACTGGCAGAGCCCCAGCAACAACAGCATGTGGTTGCAGACATACCCTGGGCTCCTATCCCGGTGGACAGACTCAGTAGGCTTTGTCCTTAATATGCATTCACTTTCATCTGATCCCAAAAGCAACACCAGTGCAGAAAAAAACGTTCATCAAGGTAGGAATTACTCCACCTCCCTTGTGAGCTGCAGCACACAAAGTGAAATGTGGACTTGCTCACCCCTGAAATGAAGGACGGTATGCCCGCTGCCCACTGTGCCTGCAGCAGGAAATGCCAGTGGCAACTGGCACCAGGCACCCTTGTGTATATTTATCTCAGATGCACTTCCTTGCTGAACAAGAAGGAAAAAACATCACAAATCTTTTGTGACTGTTCTTCCTCAATAGTTGACAGACTTTTTAACCTAAATTTTCCCAGTCGTGCTCAACGTAACAACAACATAGTTGGTTACTCCAGTAGATATTTTCACTGCATATCATCTCCTCTTTAAAAAACAAGCAAACAAAAAAACTGTCCAAGGAGTTCGTCTTGAAAAAATAAACTTGTGTAATTCACACAGAGCAGATTGCACTGTGAAAACATTCTTGTTCTACTCAGGAATGTGGAACTGTTTAACTCCATGTATGCACGGCGCTCCGCATCCTGGAAAAGACCCAGCCAGGTCTTGGAGGTGAGCACCCAACCAGCCTGAAATAAGGCCATGCAGAGAAGTAACACAGAACTACCAAGCTCTCATCCGCACCACGAAGCCGTGAGCAATTCCTGTCTATGCATACTACATTGCTCTGGTTTTATTTTCCTCAGCTGAATGTGATGGAAAATGCACTGATCTGATCAGAACCATCTCCAAATGTGAAGGCAAAATGTGTAGCAATTGTGGAGTGTGAGAATTTGGGAAATTTCAGTGTTTACCTTATAAAATCTTGTTGATATTGTGTCAGAAAGCACGGAGGTGTGGAAGAGCTGCTGCCTCCCTTCAGCAAGCACAGCCCAGGTCAGCAGGGCAGCAACACAGCTCCCCACAGACTGTCCTTCCTGGAGCTGGAGTGCTGCCGGGACAGGGAGCCAGGACAGATGTCATCCAGACAGCAGAATCTGCAGAGGGAACACGTCCCTTGGGGGAACACGACTGGCATTGGGGTGGACAGGAAGACCAGGGCAGGCTCCAGCAGCAGAAGGTGTCAAGAAAAACTGAGCATTTGGTCGGAATATTCTATGCCAGTGAAGGCACACAAATGTACATTTTGCAATTAGGTTTCTATAAATACCATGGAAAACTGTGGAAAAATCTTAATTTCTGAAAGTCTGACTGAACACACAAATACTGCACAAGGATTCTATGATTCTAAGGATCTATATCATTGGTTAAATAGATGGTCTTGTGTTTAATGCAAGCAAAATGACACTGTACACATTTTTATTATTTTACATTCACTCTGCATAGTACGAAAGTCGTTGTCTCCTGGCTTAAGTATTGTATCCATACTGAGATACACAAGGATGTTTCTCATCCTTTGAGGAATCTCAGGCCTCTGAAATTTCCATCAAAAAAGATCTATTATTTTATTTTTCTATACAGATAGATAATATTTTTTCTCTGTACTCATCCAGAATAGTAAACTTAGAACACATTAAGCTTATTAAAACGAAAATCAAGCCAGCAGAGAAATTCTGTTATGGAGATGCAAAACCATGATACATGGATAGATAGACATATACAGAACATGTCACCAACTTTCACTAAGCAGGTGACACTACTTGCCTTTGGGAGGGTCTCATGAAGACTTCAAAACCATAAATATGTGCAGATGCTCTTAATTGTAATTTATTCTACGTGCATTTACTGAGATTTGTTAGATACGCACCAATAACCACAAAGAGAGTGAAAAGAAGTTATGTGCTCTAACCTGAGCAGTTAAAAGTCGGATGTCTAGTCAATAGAAGTTCTTTACATATCAAGTAGGTTCACTGTATCATCCTGTCTAGACAGGCATCTAAGGCTGGTCAGGTCAAGCACCCTCAAAGTGCTCAGCGCATACTTTTTAGAGGTGTCTACCTAAAACCAGGTGTGGTAAATCCAAGCATTCATGTAAGTCTTTTCAGAAGTGTAGGAAAGGTTCTTTTTGACCCACCAAGTCCTGCAGGTCATGCCTGAGAGTCACCTCTGCCTTCCTGAAGCACAATGCCCACAGCTCCCAAGGCATCTCTTGGTCCGTTCCTCCTCCCGAAATGCCAGAGTTAAGGCCTGAATACGCATCAGATGTGCACCATTAGCAATGACGTTTCCTGCATTTACAGTGCATAAACTTGTTCCTATAACAGCTCTCGCCATTCTCAGTCATTTGGCTCGCGCTCAGCGATGTAACCCAGTGTGAAAGAAACCCCCTTTTCTTTGGCTTCAACAATGTGCCCATTTGTGAGCAAAGTGCCTGTTTTTCCCCGTGGAGCTGGTTAGCAGTGATATTTTATTTAAAATTCTTGTGGATGCTTATGGGCTGAAGTAACTGCGATGTGAAAACCAGATGCCCAAAGCAGAAGAAAGATTCAAAGGGCTTTCAGGAATGGAGAGAGTCACAACTTGGCTTCAGAGCCCGGTGCTACTCCTACCCCTCCTACCCCCACAGCAGGTCCCAACGATGGGCAAGGCTTTACAGGGTTGTGTGTGTGAGCACGCAATAAAACTCAGCCATGCTCTTCGCACAGAATAGGTCTGTGCTCAAATGCAGGTCGAGAAAGGGGGTGAGGCAAGGTGATGATAGCTGCCCCTGCTGTCAGCCATGTCCCAGCACTGCCATCTCGTTCATATGGTAGGAGCTCTGTGGCCCTTCCCAGAGTGCTGCACAGGTTTCAGCTTTGGTGACTTTCTTTGTCACACTGCAGATTTCGTTGTGCAGTGACAGCTGTACAGCAGCTGTAAAAGGCAGCTAACAGTTCAGAGAGCAGTGTACCTTGTCAAACCATCTGCGTCACTATACGAGAGCAACTGGTGGGATGATGCTTAGTTTTACAAGTTATGGAGTACCTATACTGAAGCCAATTTAGGCCACTAAAACAGAGCTACACACATTATTATGCTGCATTGGCACTAAAAAGACCTCAAGCACAGCATCAATGAGGAGGTAATTTTCTCAACATGGTTTCCAGCTACTCTGATTCTCCTTGCTCAATACATATGTCTTACCAACCTTAAGAAGACAAGGAAACTTCAGTGGCACGGTTAAATAAAAAGTAACACCCCTACTTTTGTTACCATCAAAATCATACGACTAACTGAAAGAAAATAGGGAGCCAGGTCCCTCAAACTGCACTGAGGGAGCAGAACACCCCTCAGCTATTGACACAATTTGCGCTTCCCTCAGAAGTGCAACCACAGCTGGATTGGGATATTCTGTGTGTGCTGGTACAACCGATCTACTTATAAAACTGATTGAGATATAAGAAATAAGTAACTTGAAACAGCTCAGCTATAAAAACAGCATCCAATTACATGTCAAAACCAGACTGAGTGGTTTTAGGTGCATAAAAATTTTGAGTATGTGTTTTTGCAACTATAGGTGTTTCAGTTTTGCCAAAGTAATTTTGAAGTCTTTTCAAAGTCTCCCTGCATGGCTGCCAATGGATGTGCTTACTCACAGAAAAAGCTAGTAATAAATGGCAAAACAGCATCAAACCCCTTCCCACTGAAAATGCCAGTGAAATCTTGTTTAAATGGAGAGATAACTTGTCTGCAACTACCCTAAAAGAACCCTTGTACTTTGATCATGCTTATTTTAAAATACTTGAAGCTGTAAATATATCAACAGGAGCTCCTCATTCACTTTTACCACGGGCATAATGAATGCATATTTGCCTTTAGTTTCTTTCTTTCAGCTTTATCCAAGCGCTCTTAAGAAAATGAATGCAGAGTTACTTCAGGATAACATCCCCAAAATGTATTACTTCTTTTTCTCTCTCCGATGCATAACAAAATGTGATCTTTACTAAAAAAAATAAAAAAAAATAAAAAATATTATAAGCTAACTGCTGGAAGCTAGTCTTTTATAATCAGCTGTCTTATTTTGACTGCAGGAAAAGGTGTTGTCAGTTCTGTGAAAGCACTTAGATGTACAACCATTTATGTCCCTTTAACAGTTTCCTTGGAATATGTTTGTAAAAACAGCATATCTGTCTTCATATTTTTTTCCCCGTATTTTTAGCTTTGTTTCCTCATTTTTAGAGACGTGCTTTAACCAGATAAAAATTCAAGTATTCTGTCCACGCTACGAGTCCTATTAATTTCTTCTCTTGACCAATAAAACCTTCTTCCTTTTTGAGGTCAGAGAGTTGAAGAGTTGAGCCTTTACCCCAGGAAATCTAGAGTTTAAGTCAGGACAGTGCTGGCTGTGAGTGTCCATAAGCGAGTGCTTCTGGTGACACTGAAGCAAGCAGAACACCCACTTACAGCAATACTCCCAGCGGTACCATCCATTACTACATGCATTCGTCTTCCTGACATTTAGCATGAGATGACACTACTAAACCTGGATGTAAACAGTAGCAAGGTGCATGCAAAAGTATAATTTATACTGGCCTTCAAATGGGATAAAAATGAAGAGCTGAAAAATTTATCTTACAAGTACATGCAGCTTATGGTAATAAGGATCACCAAAGATGCACTTCAGTATGAGCCTGTGCAAATCACAGCCTTGTGACATTGCTTCCCACCTTTAAAAGCGCTCTATAACCCCCTCCAGATTTATCTTCAAATATATGCAGACTTATAAATTCAACTACTCTAAATAAGGCTGCAACAAAAAACAGAAACAGCCCCCTCACCAGCCTCTCGCAGACACGGCAGGGCCATGTATTTCTCTGTAAGGAGGCCCTTCTCTAATACGAGCTTCATCCGATCACTGTCATTGTTCTAGATAATGGATTACCTACACATACATTTTCAAGTGTAATGACACTCTTGCTTATTAAAGACCTCTCAGCTGAAGGGGCAGAATATTATGAACTGGCCAATCCATTCATTTTCTTGAATATGTTATTCAGTATTTTATGCTAAACCAGCAATACACCATCCATTTTAGTACAATGATCCTTATGTTCAATAAAACTGAAGTGCTGGATCATAAATCATTACAGTCATTTATTTTACATTAGACACATTAGCCACTATATTCCATAATCTATTACAATAAGGTGGATTTAAATGTACCCCAAGGAACTGCAATAATAACTTGAGAACCAAATATAGCAATTATGGATAAAATATGCTTAACCTAAAACTGCACTAGCTGAATAGACTGCTGTGAACTTTAAATAAAATTTAGGGAGGATGATAACTGTCCTGGAATAAACAAGCAACAGAGGAAAATGAGAGGCTCCTCTCTATACTTCAGATAGCTTAATGTGCCCTACTTATGGGGGAGAGGGCGTTACGCTCATATGCCAGTGACCATTAAAATATTATTCCATGATTACCGGTAATATTACCTTCCTATCATACGAAAATTTCCTGTATTTTCCTGGCATTTACATCTTACTTACACATTTAAATAGCGCTCTTCATGGCCGGCCGGCTGTCTGGCTGGTTAGCCAGTTTGGGGTTTAAATATTTAATACTAAATATTTAAATTAAATATTCTCCAGAATCCTTCCAGCCTTTTTCTACATTTTTGGTGAAGTTTACACAACGCATCCAAAGCTTCCCAGTGCCTTTTCAGCTTTGGGCTCACCAATGACCATGGGAAAAGCCTCTTTGTCTCTTAGTTCTCCAGACGTAATGTCTCCACACATGCCATTGGCAACTTCCTGGCTCCCAACCAAGAAGAAAATCCCAAAGATTTGAAAACACAATTTTGCATTGTTCAGAATCAATGCTCTCCAAGCACTAGAAGTAACAGCGGGCTGAAGCACATGGTTGTTTTTACCAGGAGGACGCAGCACCACAGACCAGTGGTCTCTGCGGATCAGGGCCAGCCACTGGCCCAGCACAGGAGAAGAAGGGCACGAGGGGCCATCAGGCATCATCCGCATGAAACACTGAGGTATGCTATGCACAAATTTCACAAGTGCGTCTTTGTATTCATAAAGCCATGCTGCTTACTTCATAAATTCCATTACTCTCCACGTATTTTCCTGGTTTTACTGCCTGTAACATAAATTACACTCAGAACTGGATGCCTCTGGTATAGCTGCTCTTACCTATTACTTTTAATTCTCTATAACACTCAGTTTCTCTGTGATGCTTCCAAAATAATTAGTATTAACTTACATTTCTTAATTAATTTCCTGGGGGGCATATTAGCTGCCTCTGCAGATACGTACACTGGATCTTCCATTTTCCAATTATTCTGTTACATGAGCTTTATCGGGAGGTCTATCTACATCATTTTCTGAACTTTTTTTTTTTTCCACGGAGGCTGAATATCAAGGCTAGACACTGAGTTTAGTCATTTGCACAGTTTCTGAAAGCCATCCTGCTGGCCTAGACAGAGGCTGAGGGGCAAAGTGGCACAGTCCACAGCTGTCATTCCAGTGCCTTGCACAAAACTTTACTGAAACAAAGGAAAACATCCAGGTTATCTGCAACAGTTTCAACATGAAATTTTGCTTTACCTCAAAAGCATGAAATACATTCAGAAAAATAATGGGCATCTGAAGAGAGTAAAGACAGAAGCCTGCTTCCATTGATGACTCCATATTTTACTTTCTAGCATAAAAGCTATAGAATTAAACGGCAGGATGAATTAAAGAAATCTCAGTTCTAGTTTAAATGTTCTTCCTATTTCCCAATAGACCAGATATTCTCCACCTGGCCAATCTATTTTTACTTAGAAACCTCTGACTGACAAAAGCTGTGACCGTGCCACCAAGAAAAGAACAATGTAATGATTGTGCTTTGGAAGAGAAAGTAAACATTTTGTGTAACATTCGCTGTTGAACAAATAATCCCATCTTTATAAACACGTAGCAAAAATCTGTATATATTAAAAGAAGAATTCAAATCCCAGCAATAACCTTTCACCACAGGGGTTGGGCAGAGATCCCTAGCAAGCAGCTGAGAGTGCAAAGGACATGAGACGCTCTGCTTGCCTGCTCTTGCCTTGCTCCCTATGCCTCCTGTGTTCAGCCACATGTGAGATACAGGAGCAGAAAGGAGAAACGAAAGGTGTGCATCTAACCAAGTCACTGCAAATTTCTGTCTAAAGTAGGACAGGAGCCTCAGAGGCAAACTGCAGATGAACTTGAATTTCTTCCCCATCTCTGCTGCGCTCTGCCCCCTGTCAGGGCTGCAGCTAGCAAGTCACGTCTGCGAGCTGCCAGCACGCTGAAAGCAGTCCAAGTGTGATGTGCTCCCCTCAAGTGTCATGCTCACACTTGCACTGCTGGTAGGCTCTGGAGCAGCAAGGGCTCTATCTTTCCATAATTCAATGAGAGACAGAAGTTGCCCTTTCTGCTGCAGCAGAACCATTTTTCCTAGCTCTGGACCAGACCAGAGGCAGTGAGACTTAATACCCATATCTTGTGTTGCAGAAAAGCTACTCTGTGTCTCTGTGTAACTTCTGAAATGTCTGAATGCAGCTAATTGCAACATTTTTCTGTTTTCAGTGTCCAAGAAATTACAACAATGTAGTAACATAAGCAGGAGAACACAATAACTAATTAAGTGTAACCTGTATCTGACATCCTCAAAGCATATTTATTTATTTATTTATTTATTTTCCCAGAGCTGGCACTAAAACAGACAGTGGTGCACAGTGAGGACCTCTGATCACTCCCGAGTCATGGCAGCCATTGCACAGTCCTGCCAAGAAAAACATTGTTCTGTTCTGGGTACATTCACAGAGCACAAGCTGAGTGGTGCTCTCCCTCTTTCTTGTCCCTCCCTGGGAGAACAAATGGAAGAGGTAGATGAAAGCAATTGCAACAAAAACCGGTCACATAACATGCTTTGATCAAAGGCAGACAAAAAGTGTGTGTTGTCCTTGGGCCAGGGCTGCCCACACTAAGTAAGGACGTGCCCACTCGGAGGCCTGGTTGCCACCATGGCAAGGAAAGGTAAGCGTGCCACCATGCTGGCTCTCAGGCAGGCCCCCGGCTTTGCTGAGCCTCACATCCTACTAGCTATGCCTCATGCCATGCAAATGCCTGCTCAGCTGCTGCCACCCCACTCAAGCCTGTTGTCAAGCTGCAGGCTGGAGAGAAGCCTGCCTGCAGCGAGGTATGAGAAGGCAGACATATAGTCCAAGGCACCAGAATAGGGCTCCACAATATTAATTGCATGCAAGAATACCAAGCATTTAGCAAGTGAGCTTACTAGTGAGAAGTATTGATCGTATTTGTGTACAAGACATTGTATATTTCTGCTGTGGTCTAACCCGGCACCACACAGTTGTTTGCTCACCTTCCTCCCCCTCTTAGCCAGATGGGGGAGAAAATCGGAAAAAAAAAAACCAAATCTACAAAATAGAACTCCTGAATTGAGATAAAAACTATATACTAAGACAGAAAAAAAAGAAAAAATATATTAGTAATGACAATAACATATGTATATATGTACACATATGTATAAAAAAGAAGTGATGCACAAGCAGTTGGTCACCACCTAACAATGTCCAGCCAGTATCCAAGCAATGGCTGCTTCCCAGGCCAACTCCCCACAGTCTTTCAAGCTGTTTTTCTGTTTGTTTGCTTTTACATGATGTCACATGGTGTGGAATATCCCTGTGGCCAGTTTAGGTCAGCTGCCCAGCTTCTGTCTCCTCCCAGCTCCCCGAACCCTGTCAGTCCCCCTCACTGGTAGGACAGTATGAGAAGCTGAGAAACTGAAACAGCCTTGGCTCTGCTCAGCAACAACTAAAACATTGGTGTGTTAACAACGTTGCTTTCCTCTTGCAGCCAAAACACAGCATCATACCTGCCACTATGAAGAAAATAAATGAATTCTGTCCCAGCTTAAACCAGCAGTTTTAAAACAGAGGTGTAAGCTCTTCAAGTTGGAAGTTCTCCCAAAAGTCATGACTGGAAGCCAAGAAGCTTGAGCAGCCTTATCTACCAGGTAAAGCTGCCAAGACACCCGAAACGCTCCCAGTTCCTTACAGTGGGAGAAGTTTTCTGCATTAAACATTCCTCAGAGTGAACAGGAACCTTCAGGTTCTATTCAAGCTCCAGCCCAAAGCCTAAGCATTCTCAAGATCCTCAAAAGAAAGCAAACACTGGGAATTTTTCCATAAAGTATGCTGTAAAAAAAACATGTTCTGACTTTTTACAGATAGACAGATATGTCCTCCAGCAACTCCGTTCCTCTCTTCCAGTGCCTCAGATGAGACTTCTACTCTCCCAAAGTATCCACAGGGACTTTAATCAGTGCGCAAGCCATGGAAGAATGGTGGGAAAGGCAAAGAGGCCCCAATGCCCGGCCCCCCCTCGCCAGTGCTCACCGCACCCAGGCCCTCTCCTCTGCCTTCCCAGAGAAACAGTCTATTGATCACATTTAAAGAGTAACTTCCTGCAAGCCTGGCTGGCAAACAAACCTGTGGAAAAGTAAATACGTTTATCACCCAGATTTCCTCTGCCCCTCTTTAAATAAGGAAGTGCTCAACAGCTTTCCTGAGTAAGATCCATAGTGCACTGAATGATGATAAATACGCTATCCTGAGCCTGGTTGAGTGACTACAGCCACACGCAATATGGAGTTACAGGAGTTTGGGGTGAAATACAAAAGAAAGAGCTCCTGTGTGAAGAAGCTCTCACTCAGAAGTGTGCATGAGCCCAACACAGACTGAAGTGAGGGAGTGGTGCATAGAGATGGACATACCCAGCGCTGATGGGGGCAGCAAGGCCCACAGCAACCCCATCCCTGTTCCCAGCACCCCTCCCAAGGGGAAGGTCCTCTTTTAAAGACACTGAAATGCAATATAGACATGTTAGAAGCAGGAAATAGCCAAGGGTTTGAAATCACCTGAGCCAGGAATTTGGCCTTAAATTTTCCAACCTGACGTTAGCACAACATCAGTACCTTTAAAGTCTCTATTAGGAAAGGGAAGAAACGGCCAGAGAAGTCAGGGTCATCTCTGGGAATTTATACTAGAAATGTTTGCAGTATTGCAGATCAAAATAGCATTTTGACTCATTGATCCCATGAATGCCATAAAATCTGAGGCGAGATCCTTGTGCTTAGCGGTGGGAAAAATGAGTTTCTTTGACGGTCTATCGTCACACAAAGAGTGAATAAAAGAAAGAAAAAGAAAGAAAAAGAAAGGGAGTATAAAGCTCAAGATGAGGGTAAACACAAGCAAGCAATTAAAAAAGATAAATGGACTTCAATTTACCAAAAAGAAAAAAAACGTAAACCTCCGCCCTGGTAGCATGTTTAGCCCTTAATCAAGTATTATTACTACCGCATGCAAATGATGGGATGGCAGAGCATTCCTTCAAATCGTGTTTTCATTAAAGATTCTGCTTTTTCTAGAATAATAGTAAATGACACGTGAACTTCATATGAACTATAGGTCATGAAAGGATTTAGTATTGGCATTTTTAATCTAAAAAGTCTGTGCCAGAAAATCAATATGTTTCAGTTGCAGCATTCGAATGCAATTTTCTTCACGTAACAGGGCTCTTTCTTTCACTCTTTCCCTCCCTCCCTCCCTTTCTCTGCCCGTCTTTTTTAAAATAATGAATAATCCCCAGTTTTTCCAAGAAACAAGCCAGCGTATCAGCAGGTAACGACATCAATAACGCATCGCATGTAAACAGAAAATGAACAAAAAAATCATTCACGGCCCTTTTCAAACCGGCGTGCTTTTCATCAGCGCTATTACAGGTTCCATTCACATTATCGGATCGCGCCGCGCTGCATAACCAAGGTGCTGACAAGCCCTGATTACCCAATAACTCCCGCGCTCCTCTCAGGCAGGTTCACCGAGAGGACAGGAACGCGCGGCCTTCCTGCGGGGCAGGCCGCCCGCCAGCCTCCCTCCGGCCCCGCCAAACCAGCCCTCCCGCTCCTGCGCACCGCGGCCGCCCTGCCGCTTCCTGAGAGGGACCCAGGGCTTTTCCCAGCTTTATTCTCGATTGTTTGGGGTAACAATTTATTGTACGTGGAGGAGGGGGCAACGTAAACATTTTAAACTCCTTTCATAACGCTGCGAGGAGGCTGCTAAGTCATCTCCACAGTAAATCTGTTGTCGGCTCCTTCCCGTACTGCACGGCCAACAAAGCTGTCCCTCACCGGGACCAGCCTGGAAATCAACCACAATGCATCGTGCACCGTGTTATCCACCTTTTGTTTTCCTCTGCACATCTCTTGCAAGAAGAATGGCTTAAATATAATTTTTAAAAGCAGTTTCAGGCAGCCCAAAGTGTTTTTCACCTTTGGACTCGGCCCCACTCTGACCAGAGGCCAGGCAGAGGACTTGCTGGGTGCTCACTCCCTCTAGCAATGGGGCCAGAGAACTAATGAGAAGCAGCCGCCCAAGTTGGCGGCCAGATGTGCAGCCAGGGCTGCACCAAAAGGGAGCTGGAGCCATTAGGACGGGGATCTGAGGCAGTCTAATTCCCCCTCCATGTCACTTTCCTAATTCCTTGCAGGCAACTCCTTTACCCTTCCCTAACAAGTACACACATATCAAAGGCAATCAAGCAAAATAAACATTTGCAACAAATTTATTTTTGGTAGCGATTTATACTAAACTTACTGTGGTTTCTCCTTAACTAATCAGTTTTTAGCCTTCCTCTATGTGTCCCCTGAGTGAAACATCTGCTTTAGTATCACTCAGCATCCAGAGCTGTGGGTGTAATATTACCCACATTTCTCTAATTAACTTCTAATGACACAATTTATCTGCACATTTTCTTATTACTTTTATTATTTTAAATCCAGAGCAGAATTCAACTTTTTTCTGGCCCTGCCACACATGCGGCCAGGCTCCTCCGGCCAGCACCAGCATCCCTTGTTGCAGGATCAGGTGTGGGTGCACCCCAGCACGATGCCATGAGCTGTTCTCTGACCAAGCCCTCTGTGATAGCAGGAGCGATGAGGCACCTTCCTCCCACCTCTGCCCACTGTACCAAGCCCAGACCTTCTTCTAGCATGGACTTCAGAGAGAAGGTAGCTTCAAGAGTACCAGAGATACCTACAAATGACTATTGCATTTATCACTATGGACTAGTTATTATCACAAGACTTTTAAATGGCAAAATATTCTAACCTAACTGTCTGCTGTTGTGCCAGTTCACTTTTTAATGCAGCAAAAGAAGGACTTTGTACTTGGTGTCTCCTAAAACTGGAACAGAAAGTGCTCTCCTACACAAACTCAAAGCAATCAAGGAAAGGCTTGACCATTCTTCCAAACACAGGATTTGCTGTTGATCAAGGATGCACATGTGACAAATTGCAGCTGAGAATGCACTGCTTTCAGAACATTCTCCCACACTAGTGACAGCAAGCTTCACCTTAAATTCTTCTGCATCCACCACCATTAATGTCAATGGAATGCAAACAGTATCACACAACAAAAAACTGCAAATTTGACCTCACTTTCTCCTTAGATGGTCATGGCTCTAACAGTGCCACCTCTAAAAATATTTATGAATTTGAAAACCTGTATTACAGTAACTAAGATTGCAGAAATAATTTTTGATATTATAAATACATTTAAAAAGTAGGAAGAACAAGATGCATACAGGACCTTCAAAATAATCTTCAATAGTATATGCTAAGATAGGTCATTTATAGAAAAAGGCTTTTATTTGACTTGTAACTACAGTGATCTGTTACATTAAAAAAAAAAAAAAAAAAAAAAAAAGAAAGAAAGGTGATTAACTGAGCAATGAGAAAACAGAACAGCAACAGCAATTAATTGTTCTCACCTCTTCAGTGTAGAATAGACCTGAAATTTATGTTATGGATTTGCTGATATTCGGCTGAGTGAATAACCTATGGGAATCTTAGGGCTTCCCAGCAAAACGCGCTAAGTACATAATCCTTCACTTCACTGTTAATTTAGTCATGGATTTTTGTTTTAGGTACTTCTGGTTTATCTGAAGAAAATATATCAAAATTTTACCTGGCTGTGTCTTTCTGATTATCACACTCCCACTGAAACAATAATTGCTATTGAGCAAATGTTCCAAGGAAAATTTACTAAACTTGACTCCAAACTGCAGCCCGTGGTTGGCCACAGTAGCATACAGCAGCTTTACAAAATCTCAGAGTATGAGAAGAACAGACCAAAAGTGAACTGCTGCATTTGTGCAGATCAGACTCTCACTCTCAGTCGAAGACTCACCACTCACATCTTCGGCGTACATGTCTTAACATCTTCTCTCAAAATTGCCTGCATTCTTCAGTTCTCCAGCAGCTCTTGTTCCAATGCCTACCTTAATGGAGATTTATATAAAAATTCTCTCCAATGAATGTGAAGGGAAAGACACGTCACCATCCCCCTCCATCCATCACTTTGTTTGTAGCACGTTAAAGTAACTGCAGCGGCCCTACAATAACTGAACAGTACATTTTTTTTAATTTTCAGAAAAACCTTCTCCCTTAATTGTGCTGAACAAATCGTAATGACATTTTTTAATGGACACTTGGGGACAGTTCATAAAAACTCTACGCACCATTCAAATAAAGGTTTTCATAGAACTTCACCAGATAAAGGTGAAATTAATCTTTTTTGAAGAAGCTATTATCCTATACACTAAGGAAGCCTTTCTTCAGTCTGACTAAACATCACTAATCTGCTATATCACCTCCTGGGTAGATAAGCCAAGGGAAAGTGCAAAAAAGCAATCTGCAGTGTAAAGCCAGGCCTGTGTCAGGCAAGAAGAAACAACCATCAGCCCAAATTCAAACTTCTGACTGAAGTCCATGAATGCCATAATCACGGAAAATGATAGCGGGATTGGCTGTGGCACCGAATTTATTTTCCAATTTATGTATTATTTTTATTGCTATCATTTTGTAAGTCTTTACATCAGGAAAGCCTTTACAGTCAGAAGATTTTATTAAGAAGTATTGTTGCTTTGCTGCACCCTGACTGGCTTCCAGGCAATGCAATGCCATTGCCACTCCGGTATGCAACTAGGAGATTCAATGTCACCCAGACAACCTTTGTCTTCTAAATAAATATTGGTATCAGACATTAGCAATATCAATTTCCATGCTCTCAAAGCAAAGATTACTTCCTTCTCTCAGCAATAGCAGGCAACTAAGCTGTACTACTGCAGGATACCTTCAATGGTCACATTAAAGTCAACTTTTAAATGACTCTGAGGAGGGTTGTTTTTCCTCCCCCAGGTACACACTGGAATGCAAGACAAGAAAGGATTTGCTTCTCGTTTCCAGAAAGAAGAAAAAAAAAGCTATTTGGAGAAATATAGTTTAAAACATATTTTACAGGAAAAATGTTCAAAATAAACTCTGGACAGAAAGAACTTGGGTCTGCAGTGCTGAGGAGGCTCCACATCAGAATAGCACAGAAGCACTGAAAACACCATTCATTGAGATGGCTTCAGGCAGACTTGCTGTGCCAATGTTCCTAAATCTGCAACCTTCTCAAGTCCCACTGCATGCCCATGTACAAAACGTGTAATTCGCCTCCTATGTCCCAGTGACATCAAGATACATCTCCAGCTGGGCAGAAAGCCCTTCCTAAACGCTCACCCAAACACAAAAGGCAGCCCTAAAGGAGTTCAGGATTGCCTTTTGAGGCAACAGCAAGACATGCAGCTGTTTGCAGGACTGAACGCTGTTGCAAAAGGCTTTTTTTTCATGAATTAGTCCCTTAGGAAAGTGTTTACCCCAAAGCAAACTGCTGTCAGCATGAGATGGATGAAAACTGTAATACTCAGTGCGCAGCAATATGCAGAGAGCAACGGCGTGAGCACGCTGCACTGAACTGCCCTGTAATTGTACAGCAAAACTTTTCTTTTCAAACACAAAAGATTTTGTAGACTCTGCGACAAACAAAATCAAGCAAGTGTTTACATAGGAAAACCAGCACTCTTGTAGCTGCACAAATAAATAATATTCTTTTTTCTTTGAAGAAAGAGCATATGCTCAACACTCCTTTGTCCTGCATCACAATAGAAAAACCCTTTGCACTGGAATATCTGAATCACTTCTTGGCAGGCTCTCAAGGTAAACAAAGTAAATTAAAAATGAATGTTTATCATAGGCACACACATACACACACTAGCGAAGTGGAGTGCTGTATTTGCCTATCAAACATAAGAAGCGATTGAGTCCATCACTCATTCAAACAAGCAACTGAAAAGTGGAAATAATGGGATGACAACATCAGAAAACAACCTCCCAGAAAGAGATGAGTTTCCTTGTAGCCATTTGTCTTGTCTAATTAATCCCACATGTGGGACCAGACTGGAGCATTAAAAAAAAATTAGGTACAAAATATTACTTTCACTGGGAAGCTTCAGAAGTACAAAAGAATCAGAAATGCGTTATGGTTGTGCTTTACTTTCAGACCCCGTTTTTCACGTCATCTTCTTAATTTGGGACTCTGCCCCTGAGTCTAGATAAGACTGAGATAATGTTAGCAGTGTAGATGAAGAAAACAGTTGGAAAAGCTGGGGAAAATTATGTCATTACCACTAATCAAACAAGATGTCAGTTCCTAAGAGATTAAAAATCAGTATATTAGGTTGCAGACGACTCCTGGGTACCTACGGAACGGTCATGCCCACAAGCACTTCCTCCGCTCAAGACTGGTGAAAAGGGCATGACCTATTCCCTTCCATGTAAACCTTGTCACAGTTTATCCACATTTTTGTCAAATCAGAATTAGACTTGCTGTAACACACTCTCCACAGGGCAAAACAAAATGCAGAAACAAATGCAGAATGTGTCAACTGCTGATTTAATGGAGTTTCATGCCAGGAGCTTGTTGCCCTAAGGTGTGAGGGTCTGCGTTATCCATCCTCCCAGGAGGCCACGTAGGTATAGCAAGGTGTTGGTTTTAATATGTAAAATACAAAAACAAATGGTTTCCGAAAGGGATTTCTGATCTCCTTCAGACAGACACACTTGACCAGGCTCTCAGAATTGTGGCCGCTTCTGAAGAACAAGATTTTTAAAAGCACAAAGCAGATCACCCCTTCTGCCACACTGCGTACCAGGTAGGCAGTACCGAAGTTGAATTGAAAGCTCCCTCAATATGGCAGGAAATATCCCCCATATGCCTATTACTCTAAAGCAGCCTACAGATGTTATCATTTTCCATGTGGCACAATGTGAGTGATATTGTTCTCTTCCTACAGCTTTCTTGGAGGAGAATGGACTGCAGGCTGAAGCTTTGCACTGTCCACAGCGTGAGGACCATGTGGCAACATCTGCTATGATATTACTGATGCAATTAATTAAGGACATCCAGGGCCCATATCACATACTAATCTTTTAATATGATGAAGTGAACATATATCATATTTTTGCACAGAAAAAGTAACAAGAGGGATGAAAACTGTTCTGGCACTTCTTGGTGTTGTGACACGCATGTGCTTGCTTACATCACTGGATGTTATTTGAAGGCCCCAGATAACATCACACGCTAAATCCAGAAGGGACAGTCACGTCTAAATAGCACCCACAAGCTGATAGCTTCACATGCAACTTTCCACACCTTGGCAAAACTTTTAGAAGAAAAGCCAACCAAGGAGCCAAGTTTTGTGTTGGGCCTCTAGCTGAAGCAGGCAGCAGTAACTTTGCAGTGTGCTGTGCATATGCATACAATGGCAATGAATGCTTAGAAGTGTCTTTTTCAGGAGACTCTGGAGGGGCACTGTTGCTGCACAAAGCTTCAAGCACTTTTGTCCCCTTGTTCCCCAAATACTCTCCAGCTTGCTTTCAGAAGATGACAGCATTGCCTGATCCCTCTTGCCCTGAAAGGGTCCATTCCCCTTCTCTGCATCTGTCCTCAGAGGAATCCCCTGCACCCCAGGGTCAGGACCATGCTGATGGAAACCTACCAGAGCATCCCGTCCCCATATGCTGCCCGACAAAGGTGCTACAACTGCACACACCAAGCTGCAGGCACGGAATCCACTCGTGGCTTCTTCCTCGCTTGCTGTCTTAGTTGAAAGGAAAGGGGTTAATTCCTGTTGCAATGGGTTTGAACCAGATGCAGTTTTATTTTCACAGCCAGAGTGGAAAAGGGGAACTGCAATGTTTTCCTTCTCCTACGAAGGAAAATCTACCTTTTGGCTACTGGGTCAACTCCAGCCCTCTCATAAAAACACCTCCACATTTAATTTCTTCTTTTCTGGATAGCATTTGCGTGTTTTCCCATGGTATTTATAAGGGTCCAAGTGCAGTCTCTCTTACAAACACTTCTAGCAAACAACTGCCCTAAATTAAGTAGGAACATCACACCGGAAAGCCCTGGCTAACATACCAAAATTTTGTGTCAGAAATGCAAGCAGTCAAAGAGCCCATCTCCGCTATCAGAAACCTTTTCAGGAACAGAGGCTCACAGGGCTGGCAGAAGAGCCTGAGGAATGTATCAATACGTATCAACATTTAGGAGAAACAACAGCACAGAGATCTGTTCTCCCACCACCACTAATAAATAAGGTATTAAATCGTTAAGATTTCAATTACAAGGGAAGAATGTGGCTAACCAAATAAAAGCAGGGGGAGTTGAAATAAGTAGTAGGTTAAAGATTAATATTCTGGGTTTAGAACAAAAGGATGTTCTTTTGTGGCACTGTGCTTATGCCTCTGAATGTAAACATTGTTCCGAGAACCATTTTTTCTTTGCCCAATCTTTAAAGGGTAATAAATTAGACCTTGGACAGCCATACAAGCTGCTACTAGATGTGAATGTGAATGTGTCTGTAGAAAAGGCTGACTTTCAATCAAAGTCTATTGAAAGAATAGTTGGATTTTCTAAAGAAGCATGTTGTGCCTATTAACCAACTTACAAAAGGGGCCATTTTCTTGATTTATGTTTGGTTGCTATAGAGATTCCGCAGTACAGACTGGCAGGTGAAGCTCCCATTTAACAATCTCACAGGTCTTTCTTATCTGTACTCAGAGGACAGGGAGCCACAGTAGGTAAAATCCGCCGCGCAAACGTACCGCATCTGTCAAACTTCCAGACCAGATTTAAGGCTCTCCAAGAATTTGTAGTGGATATGGTAGAAATGATTACTGTTTATTAATACAGTCGTGAACATTTTACAATCTGAAAAAAAATCTTATCACAGGGAGCTGCTTCAGCTCTGTTATATTTTGCTACTGATACACTTCTTATTCAGCAGGTAATTACTGGTTAGCAGGATGCCTGTACATCACATCACAGCACTGCAGGGGCATCTTTTTTTTTTTCCTCAAAAGCACACAACATATTCACTAAGAAAAATGTTCTTCAACAGCAACAATGCTGTTGTAAAATCATTCTGCAATGTGCAACAAAACAACCTGGAGAGTGTAGAGCTGAGAAAAAACCAACACGTTATGCTGGGCCAGAAGGAAAACTTCTTGTGTGTCAGTAGGGCATCAGTGATCCAAGACCTGGACTGAGAAATGCTGCTCTGTAAGCATGAGTCTTCTGCCTAAACTGCATGAAAAAGTAGCTGTATGCAAATGGACTCCTGGAAGAGAAGAAGGCAACACAATTAGAGGCTGAGGCGATTCTCCACAAACAGCAGCCTGGGGGAGAATGTCCAATCTGCAAAGCAGAGTATGCTTCAAGTCCAGAGAATGAAACAGAAAAATATCCAGTATGCCAGCTTTTCCTTGGTACTTTGCATTGACAGATACAATACCAAAGGGGAAGAAGACAAGAAGAAAATCAGAAACAGAAGCATAACTCTTACAGTATTTAAAATGGAAAAAATTCAATTATTCCTATGCGTCTCCTGGATTTCAACAAGAAATTTTCATTGGCATACCTTATCAGAAAGGAATCTGTATTAACATACCATAAACCAGTGATTTGATTAAAGTAACAAATTTTGACAGAGCGCAGTGAAATCGAACTGACGCAGAGCTATCAACATCTTCTGCATTACTAGCACCGCACTATTAAAAATTTTACATTAGTAGACAGTGAAGGCCAAACAAAACAAGAAATTAAAGCATGCAGCCTCCTCCTATTTTACAGAAGAAATAAGAGGGCATGGGATGGGGTGGCCTGGGAAGGGGCAGTCCCACACAGAGCCCTCCGGGAGCAGCACACCCCATGCATTTGCCTTGTCAGGCACTCCCAGGCACAGCCAAGCTTCTCTGCAAACAACTCCCAGCTCCCCCTGGGAAAAGAGACCAGCCTGGCTGGTGAACCTCACAGAAATGCATCACCTTCCTCATGCACACCCAGCCAAAATTAAACAACGTTTGACTTCAGTGACATGAAGTTGCCATCAAGAAGGTCTGGTGTCAGCTCACCTCTCTCTTGAAAGAGAAAGCTGCAAAAAGTTGCTTACATTTGAAAGAGGGAAGGGAGTGGGATAATTGCAGTAATCTTCAAAGGATTTGTTTTAATTTCTGCTGAAAGGACAGCAAATCTTTCATTGTTTAAACACATGGCTTTTGGAAAGAGCGCTCCGAGTTATTTCATTGTGGGTCTTTTGGAAGTTTGCTGATTATTAGGAACAAATACAGCCCTAACACCAGAACTGTGATGAAGAGAGATGACTTCCTTGTAAAGCTTGTGGTTGTTTGCATCCTAGTAATTATACGGCAAATGGATTCCACCTGTTGTACATCACCCAGCACATACAGATGGGACTGAAATATATCCTGGATTTATATTTTATTTGGACTAGCAAAGCCAGGATTTGAATTCAAGGGGTAGCAAAGGAACTAAGAATGTTCTGCATCAGAGACTTGGAAAAAGAAATACAGGACTTTGGCTGTGGCCCCTTCTACTCAGATTATCTCCAAATACTTTACACACAGTGACTCCTCCTAAGGAAAGCAGAAGCGATCAAATCCATTACGCTCTGCTGCTGAACTCTGGCTCAGCCTGCTCTTGACACATTTCTTTTACTTCCTGTTATTTATTTTTTACATTAAAATCACTGGCAATACTTTGACCATCTCCTTCCTGAACTCCAAATCATGATGATGGCAGATTTGACCATTAAAGTAGTATTACACAATATCTGTCATCCAGATTGGACAGTAACTTATTAAACCCTGTTTTATTGAAAGTCTGCATGTCGGCATTTTGTTTTTATATTTTGCATGTGTTCTTAGTGTTGAACTTGGCTTTTCCATGAATCTTATAAACACGAAAAAGCACAAATACTGAGATCCTGTCCCTGATGAAGTAATAGGTTTTTTCGTCACTGATGTCCACAGGGTAGGATTTCAGCCCAGATTACTAACAGATTTTTTAAAAATAATAAAACATTTCAATTTCTATCTCTCAAATACAAACCTATCGCTTGGTGATGTCACTGTGGGAGGAAAAAACTTGAGGCAGAAATATTGCTATCAAAAACACACTGTAGACAACATCCCTGTGCACCTGTGCATATAACAGCACACCCACATCTTCTGCAAGAGCAGGTAAGAGCAAGTGGCATCACATAAGGCCTGGCACTAAAGTAACACCAATGTTAGATCTGCAGTCTCTAAATGCCCAAGGATATGTCCAAAAGCAGAAAGATCCTAAATAGTGCAGAAAATAGCATTTAAGCAGATCCCTTAACTAAGCAACAAAATGCACTATCTATCTACCTTCTGCTATTCCATAGGATGCAGCATGTTACCTATTGGCCTATTTAACGTATGTATACTCAGACACAACACAGCGGTAATACCCACAAGGAAAGCTGCTAAGTCACACGGTATATGAGTTTACTGTACACATCCTCTAACTTCTGCCTGTTAACTTTGAGTCCTCCACATTTTCAATGCGGTTAGAGCCCTTTCAGTAGGTGCATGCCTTATTCCACTAACAGCAACGAGGGTGGGGAAAGAGCACATCTCCTCCCTGCTCAATGCAAAAAGAGCCAGCTTTGGAAATCTGCGTTCTTCACAGCCTAACAAGTTTAATGACCGACTTCAATTCCACAGGCAAGCACCAAGGTTCCAGAATGTCCACCAATTCAACCTTGCAAGTTTTAATATCAATCCTTGCAAAAGGAAAGTCCTTTAGGTCATTTCTAAAGGTGTTTTGCTGTTTAATAAGCATACCTCCTCATTTGCAGGAGGAAGACCATGAAAAATAAGATACAATAAAACTTAAAACCCTCCAAAATATTCTTAAATACCTTTCCTATAACCCATACGGCATATAAATGAATAGAGGACAGTGCTATATAGCAGGTTTATTGGCATACAGTTGGTATGGCCAGATTACTTGTCCTTTTAGTGAGTAACCTTAGATTACAGTCCATCTTAAATTCATGCTGATAAATCTTGAACATACTGTTCCACCGTGGATTATTTGTTCTTCATACATACATACTTCCTTTAAAGTATGAAAGTAGATATTTGCATATAAAATTCTGATGGCACACAAAGGATTTGATTTATGCATTCTTTTGTAAATCTACCAATAGTATGATATTTTCCATCGTTGATAAAACCTCTAAGGCTTTTAAACTCACAAATGTACTTTTACAATTGTTAAGCTGCTCTTATGGCCTGTGAAGGTTCCTGGTCTGGTAACAATGGAAACTGGAGTCTTATGTTTATCTTTGGGCCAGGACGGATGGAGGCAGCAACAGTATATGCTTTCCTAAACTGACCTGCTAATGACCTGAATGCTGCCCTGGGAGGTCAGTATCTCTTGGAGTAAGAGGATATTCAGCTCTGATGCCAGTTCAGCATACAACTCATTTAGAAGAAATCACTTCATCCAGGTTAAAAGTCTTAGATCTTCTTTTCCAAAATAAATCATTCATATGGTGTGTGTGTTTCTTCAGAAAACTTGCTTAGAAATATAGATGCTAGTTATGAAAAATATCAATATCAAAACACAAGTGGTCTTGTACTGCAAAAATTAGGACAGACGGTGCCAAATGCATAAGTATCACAAGATTTAAGAACCTGTTTGATTGCTTATCGCTTTCAGTTGTCTAATTTACTTTAGTACATCTACTTTGTGTGTCAGTCCAGACATGTCTTGCGCCCCTGAGGAACCAAGGCCCTACAGAAATATTATGTTCTTTACTGACTAGACTTCTTCCTTAAAAGGATCATGGAAGAACAGGCAGTTCACATTGGAAAAAAAAGAGAGTGACTTCACTGACTCTTTGGACAAAACCGATCTGAACTGAGTTTATAATAAATTCAGTTATACTAAAAAAAATGATTTTATTTTATCATAAGCATGTGTATTTTACTTGTTTCTGATCAAGATCAGAGATGGAAAATGGCACAGAAAGGCTATTTCTGTGATATCCTCTCGCACATCTGGAGATTAATGACAGAGCATTCCAAACGGGTTGTATAGTTTGGAAAACACCCAGACATTTGAGTGCTTAACTCACAACCTCAAGCGTGCAGCCTCCTCAGTCACTACCAAAATGCCAGTCGCTCATTTTCTTCATTACGACTCCATTACCACTGGGTAATGATATGGCCAGAATTTGTATTTCCTGGAGACTATGCACTCCTCTTTATCTCTGTATGCATCTGCCACTCAGCCTTGTCCAAATTCCGAGCAGCACTGGCTATTATTCTATTACAGGCTTTTCTCACATGCTAATCCTTAGGGAATCTGGCATTCCCCTTCACATCAAACACTATTCATGCACAAATGCAAAACAAGAACCCAATTTACCATTTTGCAGAAACATAAGCAACACAAATTAAAGCGATATGTATATAAAAAAAATCCATGTATATTTACATTTCTTGGCACAATTCCTATCCAGATAAAATTACCACTTATACCAGCCCCAAAAATTCTGCAAAAAAAAGCATTCGTTGAAATTTTGCTTCCAAGTGACTTGAATGCCTTGGAAAATGCTATCCGTGTCCATCTTCCAAAACAAATGAAACAAATTACATTTAGTGTAAAGCTGATGCATTCTAAACATTAATTTTTAGCCAAATTCTACTCTGAAGCATACAAGTGTTAGTCTCAGGAGAGTCAAAATTTGCCTTCTATAGGATGTGGCAAAAAAAATAATTACAAACAAACATAAAGTACCACACACAACAATGTGTAAAGCTGCCATTGTACTTACACCATACATGGTTGTAAATGGTACTCATTTCATCGCAATTTCCTTCTCCCTCAAAAACTTAAAAAAAAGGTTTTACATCTTCATAATGCCTCTGAAATAAAGCTCAGTGACTCCCAAAAACTAACTTCAAAAACAATGTGCAGCTACACGTGAAAAGCATGTTGTGTGTGCACTAACCGCCTTATTCCAGCATGCAGGACCATCCTAATAAATTGAAACATTCGATACTTTGATGTTAATTCGTTGACAACATCACTTCCACACACTGTGTATGCACAGGATAACCCTGAAAGGCTGAAGGAAGACCAAGACCACTCCAGTCTCACCAGGTTGAAGTGCAATGAAGTGACCTGTGTTAGCTGAGGAAACACCCCATCTCACAGCAGATGATGTTTGTGCACTCTTGGATCCTCCAGCCACTACTTCTGCTCTTGCTGAAAGGTGCAAGGACGCAGTCAGCCACGGCCCCTCTGCCCTCCTGCTCCTGCTGCACTCACCCAGGGCTGGCCCCAAGGACGTGGATGCTGAGGGGCAGGCCTCAGGGAGCAGGCTCTCAAGAAACCATCTCCCAAAAAAGCTAAACCTGCCCCACATTACCAGTTGCTGAGCTTCAGAAGAGGTCTGGGCCCTCCTCAGTCGAGTGCAGGCAGACAGCACTTCCAAAAATGTCCTGGGGTTGGTGGCCCGTGCCTCCCGGGGCTGTGCCCTGAGGACGGCGGTGACCTTCCTGCTGGCAGCTCCAGTATGTCGAGGTGATGGGGCACAACTTGCACCAGTATGGCCACGTCCCTGGCTCCAGGTGTACTGCTCATAAAACTATCTTTCCCACCAAGCCTGCAGAATAATATGTTTCATATTCTAATGAAGTAATTATTAAAATAGGTAATTATTGAAATAACCACATCAACTCCCAGTCATTAAAATCCTCCTAAACAGAACGGCATGATGGCTTAGGCTATTAGAAAGCTTGGCAGCCACCCAACGCCTACAATAGCTTCTAATTAATTGATCTCACCTCTAATCTGCTATTGTTAGCCTAGTGCTGATCATTTGTTTGGCCTACAGATCCTATTGCCCCTTTCATTTGATTGTATTTGTTACTGTACCCTCTCTATCTCTTTCAATTAAGCACAGGTTAAGTGGTTCAACCGCAAGAGAATAGGAGATAATGGCACCAATCAAAGTAATCTCTTTAATTTGCTAAATGGATTACAGGGAAACCCCAGCCAAAGTGAAGTCATAGCTGGTGGCCTTCACTTGAACTATACACAAAGAGTATCTAATTATTAACCCACCGCATGCCAAACTTTACAGATATCTAACAAAACAAGACAGCCTTAGGATACTAGCAGAGCTGCTCTCATTACAGAGTCTTCCACTGTAAAATAATTTTTACTGTAAAATCTTTACCTCAGCTTCTTCCAAGTACTCCATATACCATGCTTTCAAGTGCAACATACCCAGATATAACAATCAAAACACTGCACTGCATTCGAGTCAAGAGAGTGGATTTATAATCTCTTTAAGGACATGTTCATGCTAGAGTTCATTTTTCATATTTGTACTATAAATGCAAATGCAGTTTTGCAGGCAGTACTGCTTTTGCTTTTGCTGACTGTAGAAGTTTTAATAGCAAACAAGCTTTGTCCTTAAATTGGCAAGTGGGTTTCTTCCCACTCTCCTCTTTCTTCTGAAGTGTTTTTGAACAAGCTGTCTGGCAAAAGAGCTACACGACCAGTACTTTGGCTGAGTGTGTCCTTGGCTAATCAGTCAGGCAGTGAGTGAATTCAAGAATGTGAGCTGCATGAGACAAAGGGTCATTTCCTTACAATGACAAGGAGAGTAGGGCATTAGAAAGAAAAGAGGTAGGAGGAGACAACAGAATTTCACACAGAAGGAAATGCGGCTTGCTGGAGAGGCAGAACCTCTTAGAAGTAATTGGATCTCTTTGCCTTTTCAGAATGAAATGTTTTATTAGTGTCAAAAAAAAAAAAAAAAAAAAAAAAAAAAAAAGGAGAGATTACCAAGTATAAATCTATTGTTCCTGGCAGAATTTAGCTTGCATCAGATTACAGGACAGTAACACAGAATATGGTATCATTTTGCACTTCTATTTTGCCTTGGGTTGGTTGATTTCAATCAGGATGCTTACATTAGACTCATGCAGATCACCTAAATGCAATCTCCATTTTAAATTAAAGGGAGGTATACAGAGAAAGAATAATCTATATTCCAGGCTGGATGACCAAAGATCCTACAAAAAGCCCATTAAAAACAGAACGGGAGTCCTACTTTCCAGACCTGACACCGAACCCACGAGAGAGCACTTACTTCCAACATCAGTTTAAGTTATCTGTTAAGGTCAAGAGCTACAGTTCTGATTTCTGACTTAGCTTCTTCCATCTTCACTTGCTTGGGCACTAAACCTTTTGCACTGGGGGGCTGCTGCTTGTCAACATTTCACAGTCACTTTTGCAGTGTTTGTGGTTTCAGGTAGTTTCCATGCAATACAGGCGTGGAATCATAAACACATCTCCAAACTTCCAGTAATGCTGCTAGCACAGCTTGCTTCTGTTCCAGCAAGATGTCAGCTTTATATTTCATAACATATTTTTGTTTGCATAGTAACTGTCCAGTAACTTGGCATTCTTCTGTTGTTCTGCATTTCAGCACTGGCTCAGCACTAACTGCTCAAAGCCCAGCACATACTAATTGAATTAGCAACTACATGCACACGTTATTACCATCAGCAAGGTCTGTCCAACAACTACTTGTAGAGCTGATACAGTTCCACAGGAAAATTACAAATGAACCCAAGGCTGTCACCCAGGATCACACTGAGATAACGCACAATTTTCCCATCAAACTAATAGCACGAGGAAGTTGCAATGAACTGCATTGCTGATAAGTAACATCACATATTTTGTAAAAATATACTTTCTAGGTGTAGTTTGGGAAACAGAGTGAGATGCTTTTCTCGATTTCTGCCCTGTAGCATCATACAAGGTCCTGCTTACTACATCTTGGCCTTGTCTGTGGGCTCATTCAACCATTCAGTGAAATGAGGGACCGGTCTCCACAGCATGAGAATCCCTTAACAAAGGTGTGTTTTCTGCCCACAGTGCTCCTCTGTACCTACACATGGAAGTATGACTCAAAAAATACATGGCTGACTGACACCTACAAGTATGGAGGAAATCAAATGTCTAGATTTTTAAATGCCTTTGGCATTTGAGAGCACACACAAAGTTATGGGCTATATTCCACTTTCCAGCTGTCATAGCTCTAACAACCATAATGGATTTAACAGTGCAGGTTTTACCCTGAAAAAAAAAATAAAAAAATAATACTCCAGCATTTAAAATTATTCTATTTCTCAGGTAATTCATAAAGACTGAACTGGGCAAAAGGGAAGGTGGGAGCTAACGCAGTAGTATTGACGGGCTGGAAGCTGTTCAGAAAGCCCAAGCTTTGGGGACCTGTGGTGCTGATTCAGCCCCTTCCGAGAGCCAAGGGTCAGCCTACAGTTCTACTTCACTGCAAGGCAGAAATATTTATTCACATCAGGAAACGGCTCATCTGCACTGAAAACTTGTCTAATATTTTCTTGTCTATTATGATACAAAAGCTACTAAGCAATCTTTTCTTGCTGATCTATTTATCCAGTGGTCTTCCCCTCCGTTTATATACCTACTGTAAATGAGCAAGCCATTCCTGTTACAAAGTAAATCAAAACACTTTGAAGTCTGCCACGGTCGGCACCAATAATACAAATTGGCCCATAAATATTGAGGCCCTAGAAGTCCTCCCTCAACAAGTGAACCAAACAAGAAACCAGGCAAAGCCCTTCCATTTTAATTCCAGGAACCAATGCTATTAACATGGAGGCACACCAGCACGTATGAGCCCCCGCTCAAGTGACCGTTTTCAACACCACCTTAATTAAACCTGCTTCAAGCAAATTCAATCAGCGTGGGGAACAAAATGGCTTCTGAAAGCAGGGAGCAGTTTCAATTAGTGTTTCCAGCACCACTGTCAACACTGCAACAAAAAATATTTCGCTAAGCATCAGTGGGGATTTCTGGTAAAAAAATAAAAATATTTTTTAAAAATGCTATTGTACCCATATGAGCAAATTACTCAAGAAAGATGCTGACGGGAATGAATGCAGACAGGACACCCACTCTGCATCCCATTCTTCCCGGGAACTGAGACTATCCGAAATCCTCCTGTGCATTCAATGGCAGTGGCAATTCTCCAGGGCTTAAATTCAGATCAGAAACAAATTGATTCCTCTTTTCCCTATTCCTTCTTAGGTGTCTGCTTGTGGTCGCTGTGGAAGACAAATTGCTGGGCCAGACGGACCTTCGGTCTGAACCGGCAAAGCCATTCTTACACTGCCATATTGCAATATGTTTCCCGCACTATGGTGTCACAGGCAATGCAGAAAGTATTTGCTCTTTCTTTCTTCTGGCTGTATGAAGTCTATTATTGAGGTAATTATGCTAGGAACTGTATGAAGTGACTGTTTTCCTCCCCTTTCTATTGACGTGAGACGAGCCTTAAGACTTATGGCATTTCTATAGCCTTGGTATAAAAGTCACGTAAATCTCACTGTAGATATTTTGCATGATCTCAGATCCAAACCAGCCCTAAAAAAGATTACACAGTCTTTAAGTTCTTTCTTCTCTAACACTCAACTGCTGAAGTAAACAACCTTCTGTTGAGGCACCCCTTCTGTTGAGGAACGATGACCAAGGCTTTGCCTGACAGGTGGACAGCCCCTCAATCTTTGTACCCAATAGAATGTGCTGTGGGCGTTGGTGTGATGGCTCATGTGCTGCCCTGGAGAGCTACCACTTCATCACCACACCAGCAGCAAGAGCAGCCAGTGCTGGTGACAGGGATAGAGGAGGAAGAGCAAGGCATAGGCAGTGCCACAAACTCTGCCTTGGCATTCTTAGGAACCAGTGACACCGGTTTCTTACAGGAACCAGGGACGCTTTTCATGCTTTGTATTGCTGGAGCTGATCCGCAGTTACATCACATTGCTGTAGGACCTCGCTTCTATGCAACCTATTAAAATGGATGCTCCTACGGATGACAGCATCAGCCTTTTCTCAGTAGGTATGTTCCTTCTGCAGTCAGCACAGACTTTTTTGAATGTGAACGATTATAGAGCATGAAAAGGCACAGTTACATCCGCATACACAAGTCTTGTCTCAAACAGCGTAGCTCACCTACAAAGATGAACATATATGAAGGTTACAGTAAGAAAAGCCTTCTGCAAGGACTACCTTCAGCAGCCAGGTGTAAAATAGAAAAATTGTAAGACAATATAGAGTCTTTTAACTTCTGTGGATAAATCAAAATATCCCATCTCTCTGTCAGGAAGCACACACTTCTTAGGCTCTATACTAATTCCTACATTATTTTGGCCAATGAGAATTTAAAAGTTTAATACAACTTCAGGAGGAGTCAGACATAAATGAAAATACCTCATGCTTAGAGCACTCAGCCAGAAACATCTGCTAAAATCTCCAATTTAAACTTAAGTCTGTGACGTGCCAGGTTACTACTTCAGCCACAGAGTAATGGGCAACACAGGAGAACAGAGCAAGCTTTGGCTCATCTCCCACGAACCCTTCAGTAAACCTGTGAAAAACACCTCCTCCTCAGGGGGTGCACTTTCCCTCCTAAAGATCAGTTTTAATCTTCAGAGGAAAACAAGCCAGCTAGCTCAGAGAGTACAAGCTCTTTTCCTTTCCCCCAAGTGAAAGAATTCTTTAAATACAACCCAGATTACTGAGTAATTCATTTTTTTTCACTTCAACTGAAACTGAATTTTTCAACAAAGAAACCCTATGCAATTTGCACTCATCTTGATGACAGTATGCTCTCTGTAGCACAAATAAATACACACACTGGACAACACGGTAGCAAATACAGTGTGGTTAGAATCTGGTCAGATTTAGTAAAGCCAGGCTTTACAGCGAAGCATCCCAGCGGCATGGTCCTGCCAGGCTCGCCAGACTGGCATGTCTGGCTGCAAGCAAAGCAGCTCCTAGAGCTAGCACAGAAAGTGCTCAAGGACGCAGAAATATCATAGAGGGGAGACGCTAACGCAGCCGTGCCACAGCTGAACTGTAGAGAATTACTTCTCTTCGAAGCTGTAAAAAAAGAACCAGAATTGTTTAATAACATTTTTTACTACTAATGAGAGAGAAAATCAAATAAACACTAAATCCTTTACAGCTTCAGGAGAGTGTATAATGTAACTGAAAAAAAAACCAACCAATCCCAGAACAATTTCAATCCTCGGGCTTAAAGCACAGTATTCGCATGATTTCCCCCACAAAATTTAAATCCAGCAGTATTTCAATGGTTCTCTATATTAATAAGCAATACTGTTCTTGCAAAATCTGTTCAAACAATAGAATATCAGAGAGCAAGTGGTGTCAATTAGGTACTAGCTGAAGGTACGGATGAGTATTAAAATAAAAAGTATCCAGAAGTTAAGACTTTAGAAAAATATTCATATAAAATACCTATGAGTACAGTCTTTGAGGAAGAATAATGTGTTAAGCCAAGTACATATGGAAGCATCTAAAATTACAAGCTCTTATTCCAACTCCTGGTTATTCGGTAGCTAATCTGCACTGGAATAAGGTAACCAAATACAAATGAATTGTTAAGAAAAACACTCAGTATTTGCTTGAATATTTAACAGCTGGAACAGCTGGACTGGATTACTGAACAATGAAACGCAGTGTGCAGCCAGGTAGCAAGGAGAGTAAGCTCCCGGAACAAAGCCATAACATAAGGAAATATAATAAGAAGTATTTCTAACTGTATTTTTTCTTTCTTCTTAAACTGGTTATAAAATCTCATGCTGAACGTGCCATTTCACAAACACAAATGAATCAGATCCATGTTCCTAGAAGCCTGCTTCTTAAAGGTGAATGGCTTTATTCCATTTTGTAGTAACGAGATGATAAAATGAGATTTCTTTGAATTTTTATATGTAATTGAATATGTTGAATTCTCAGTGCTGAAAGGAACCTAAAGTTTCCACATGCTCCTGTTTATTTATCTAAAAGTGTAAGAAATTTCAGGAACTTTTTCAATCACTCTTTATCTATATTGCTGGCTGTCACTGTGAGTGAGAGGCTTATCTTGGATATTGACCCGTTGACTTCTACAGCACGTATTTATTGAAATGCTGTGAGCCTGCTCTGATGCTATTCAAAGTATATGAAAGTAAGTGCAGTGTAAGAATAGAGGCCCTGACCAACTCTAGGGACACAGGAATGTAATATGCAAAGGTGCCTCTGGACAAGGAGTCGTTGGCTCAGAGATGGGGAGCAAGGGGAACAAGACGTATCATTTTCCATCTATTTCTGGTCTCCACAAGCTCATGGATCATCTCCCCATCAGATAAAAGAAAGTGAGATCCAATTCACTTAATTTAGATGGACTCTCTTGCACAGGAATATTACACACAAGCACTATCCTTTAAATCTAGCTTAAATGTTAGCTGCCTAATGGCAATCCCATTTTCAGTTTTTCAAAAGCTCCTTTTTCTTTCCAGCACGCAGAACTCAAGTGCTTATTATACAAGGGCTGCATCGTTGGTGCCTAAAAATCCAGGTAGAAGTTCGGTGGTCTGGCTCTCATCCATCCCTTCCTTGTGGCTGCCCTGAATTCTCTCCTGATCTGCAGTGATACTTCTCTCTGCATTGACCTGGATAGCAGCTCTACCTCAACCGTCTGCCTCCAACTGCTAATTTTTCCTGATAAGTTTGCTGTGGCAAGTAGTTCTGGTGCTGATACCATCAGTGCAGCTAGATGCTCAAATAACAGGGTGGCAAGTGCAGGATAAGCATACAAATAGGCTGGTAGCCAATCAGTGAATCTGAATGACCAAGTACAACCCCTATAAACATTTCTTCCTTCAGAAAAAGACAGTGTTTTATCAGGATGAATGAAAACAGAGAAAACAGAATAATATGGGAGACAGTGTTGAGTTCAGACAGCCAGTGCAGTGCCAGAACGCCCACCGTAGCTGCTCCAGATTCTCAGGTGGAATTCCTTTATGTTCAGGCACTGACTTGCCTTGCCAAATATTTCTAATGCGATTTACATACCTCAGAAAAGATCCCAAACTTTGTGAATTAAGCCAAACCACAATCCCAGCCAAAGCCTCCACCTGTGCAAAATGTTTATTTTTAGCAGCTGCAGACTTCAGGGAGCCCGGCAACAAATCTGACCTGCAGCTGCTCATCATGCCAATGCTTCATCAACAAATGGTAGGCTGGCAGCAAAAACACCAAACAGAACATTATCTGGTTTAGTCAGTATGTCTCTAATCAGAAAGGAAACAAATACTGGCAAGTGCAGGAGATCTGGGTTCGGAGAAGAGTCCCGCTCTCCCTTTGGAGAGTGGCCTGGCTCACGCAGCCTCAGCTGCTGCGCTGACTTCGTTAACAGACTCTGTCAGTGCCCACTCCATGATCAGGTTGCTTGTTGACTGTTTTTTGAAGAAAGCAGGTGCTTAACAACAGCTCTCCCATGAGAAGTTAATCTGTTGGAGTTCACAGGAGGCGAGGGAACATGAAGCAAAACTCCAAGTACGGACGCAACCCATCACCTGCCAAGCTCAGTGCTTCTCAGGGGAATGCAGCAGAGACATGCAAAAGAAGGGGGAAAAAAAGAATGTGATGGCCCTGTTCTTAGGTCCAGGGCAAAAGAGGAGAGCCCCTGCAGTTCTGACCCATCCTGTTTTCTGCACAGCTGACACCCTGACCCAGCACCAACTACACTGTTTTTTGGGCCAGAGGCTGCGAGTCACAAACGTGCATCAAAACAAGGCCTTTGGTCATGCCCATCCTGCGTGCAGGATCTTACACTAACCCAGCCCAACTCCAGCTATTACTGGCTAATCCAGACCCCAGCAGGGTCTGGGAGGTCCCTGTGACCTGAGGGCCCTATCTCGACCTCATGGCCCTTCTCGTGGCTCAGCTCTCAGAGATGCTCGCAGATCATCACCTCCTGTTGCCAGAGCAGGAGTGTGATGGAGAGGTGAAATATTAGATTTCAGATAACAGAGAGGTTGTCAGCTGTATATTTTTTTTTTCCAATATCCTTGCCAGATTATTCACAGCTAAATTTAAGCAGCCCAGGGTTTCACTGGTGAAACACATCCAAGGCCACCTGACAGGCCTGGCAGCGTGCACCTGATGGGCAGGTCCAGCTCTCGGGGCTTGTGCCGGGTGCACGCCTGCCCAGATGCCAGGACTGCTCTAGGGAACCTGCTTTAGCATGAGGTTGGACTACATGATCTCCAGAAGTCCTTTCCAACCCTTGCGATGATTCTGTGACTTGAGGTCCGAGGGTTAAATGCCAGCTTGCCTTTGCGGTGAGCTTCCTCCTGGCTGAGGAAAGCCTCGCTGCACCGAGAGGGAGGTGACAGCAACCTCCACGTTAGCCGGCCCCTCTGGGCACATACCTCAACAGACAGCTAAAAAAAAAAAAAAAAAAAAAAAAAAGGAAAAAAAATTAAAAGCCCTTTATCTGATAGACAAGTTATTATACGCTGGAAGAAAGGAATCATCAGGAACAAAATCCTGAACGGCGCTGACTACCCACAGATTTCATTAAAAAAAAAAAAAAAAAAAGTCAAGAGAACAGTGGAACTCCTCACCCTTAATCCTGGATTTATACATGTGTTCTAATTAAAGATAAATTGAATTTCAAAGCCATTTGGAATAAAAGGGCAGCTCAAGAAGGAGAGTTATACAGAGATCTATATATAAAAACAGACCTATATATAAGCTTCAGTTATTTCAGTATCTACTCTGCTTAATGCCAGCATAACATAACCACCAACAGATGAACAGCACATTACAGAAAACTGATTTTTTTTGCTTTTTTAAATTTGGGAAAGAATTGGTACTGCAGAGGAAGCAGAGGAGGATAACAATGGCCTGGCAGGAAAAAGTAGCATCCATCCTCCAGCTGTCATTGCCAAGAGGGAACTTGGAAGAGGTTTCCCTTGAAAACAAAAGGGCTCTCTCAAATCCATTTTTATGGTTTGTTTTCCAAACACCTGGTGAAGGGTAGGTCTGGTTCTGGCCTACAAAATACCGCGTGTGTTTTATCAAACTTTCCTTGCAGAGTTAGACAGGAGAGAGGCTGCATAGGACAGGCTGTGGCTGAGCACAGGGAAGGAAGCCAGTAGCGCAGGGAGGCTGTGCGAGCCTCCAACCTCCCACCCTTGAGCGGAGCTGGGGATACCTGGGTTTGGCTTCCAGCCCTGACACGGCTTCCACACATTACTCTGGGCACGGGAACTCGATCACCATGCCTCCCCTCTCCAGTACCTCCACTCTTCCTGTCTGCCCGTCTCCTCTGATTAAAGTTTGAACTCTCGAAGCCCGGGCTGTGTGTTCATATGGTATTTAAAGCAGTATGGCTTGATCCGAGTTGGCACATTCATGTGCAGTGAAATAAATCAATCAATAGTCAGCAGAGCTACATTCCAGCACACCGTGGACAGTTAAGTCTGCTACAGAGTCTGCCTTTAGCTTCTCGCTTTGTTTCCAAGAACCGTAAGGATAATTTTTACTTAAATATATAATGAAAGATTAGGCCTAAATCTGTAATAAACATGAAATTGAAGTTATGCATATAAACCTGTTCTGCACAATGAATAGCAGTTATTGTCCCCCTCATGGTAAAAGTATTACACACAAAAGCCTCCTTGAGGCACAAGTAGCTATCAAACTGCCTCCACACCTAATTCTGATTTCATTGCTGAACAGAGCAGTGGGTTTGGGAAGCTCTCTGCAAGACCACAAAAATAAACGTCAGTTGTTTACTGAAGAAAAGAAATGGGAAACACGTGAATTTATTTATGCACCGAAACAACTGCTCCCATTTGGTTCAGGGGAACTGCCGCACAGCAGGGATGAACGGAATCGTGTCTGCTGCCTGTTCTTGCTGTCAGTGGCTCAGTGATGCTGCGTGTGCCTCACTTCTCTGTCTGCTGCCGAACCCTGCCCTTGGGTGCTCTTAAATAACCAGGTGCCGCATTTCAGCGTAAACTCTGTGCTGCTCAGTCAGCAGGGGACACGGGGTGGCAGGAAACTTGGTGGAAACTACAGTGACAAATGCTCCGGCACCTTACAGCAAAGTCACAGACTCTCTTAAACTAGCTGTTAAAGCATCTATATTTTAATTTTAATGGCGAATCTTATGGAATAGACATGTTGGAAAGGCAATAAATAATAAGTTATTATACCTGATCTTTCATTTCTGAATAGTTAAGGAGATTAATGTACTCATCTGCATTACCACTCTGAGCTATGCTGAAATGAAACCTCACGCAGAGCAGCTTATCCTCTATTGTTGACGTATCAAAGCAGGGGCCTGCTTTGACACATGCCTCCACAATACGTGCCACAGCTCCTTGTTTGGATTTTCTTCTCTAAATCAAAGGTAGATCAATAAATTAATTTAATTAGCACATTAGAATAGTCGTTATTGGGTCTTACACATAATGGAGGAAATCTAACAACTTCAAAAGAGATTTGGCGAATTAACACAAGTCTTTGTAAACAGAGCTAGAACGTGACCATATCACAGATCTAAATCTCAAAAAATTTCAGCAAAACCACAAACCAGAGTCTTACTTCAGGCAAAAACACTGAGATTACCCTTAAAAGCCAAGCAAATTACCTACTCGTGGCCAAGACTCTTCTCATTGGGATCGTAGTTGAAAAACAGTCAATAAAGAATTCTGCATCTTTGATTTTTCTTGTCGTTTTTCGAGAAAGAAAACCTTTCAAAAAGGTGAGGGGAACAGGGGAAAGTACTTTCCCAGACTTGGCAATGAAGTAGAATTTGAAAATTGTTGAAAAAAATGGTTTACTGGAGTTTTCAACACCTATGATCTCATTCATAAACACAGGCAGAAGTTTGCAAAGGCAGCAATTCTGTGCAGCACACTGGTTCTTCTTTTAACACAAGAATCAAACGCCACATGCCAGCACTCACCAGGGGTTGTGTTCAGGAAAAAACAGACAGCTCTACTAGCTGTCACTTTGCAACATACATGGATATCTATTAAAAAAATTGTGTAACTGCAGCAGAAAAACAACACGCATCTTTCATCCTAACTTACTGTTAATTAAGTCACTCGTATCATTTCTGTCTTGGTAGTTTTACAAAGATGCTGAACAACTGTGAACTCAACTCAAATGTGGAGTGAAAAAAAAGCTCTTCTTTGAAGGTTTTTGTGAAATTCTACAGCACATGCACAGAAAAAATAACCTTGTCAGTACAAAATGCCTTAAAGGAATCTTCTATCAAAACCACAGCGAGGATGTAGACTGTTGACTGAAAAGGAGAGATCAGTGCAGTCTCTAGAGACAGTATCAAAGACAGAGACTCTAAGCAGTAGCAGATTTAGCAGATCTCTCACTTCCATCTCTTCACTGCAGGATGCCGGCCACCCCAAGAGACTAACTTACTTCAAACAGAGGGAATGATCAGCGACAGACTCAAAATTAAGCTTACACGGTTTCGCAAAAGACTGGGGTGTTTCTGAGAGATAAATACACAGATGAAGTCGGAATGAGGAGCGTGCCAAACGCTGCTGGCATCCTCCTACACTCAGTTGGCAACTTTCAGGAGGAGGACTGCTGGGCTCCACACACAACACCAGGATGCTCACCAGCGCCCGCTGACCATATCAACCCCAATACCCTCACTTCTTATTCCTTCAGGTAAATAGGGCAAGGTAAGAGGATCTGGATGTAATTTATAGAGAATGGTGAAAATACACATTCAAATTATCAGACATTGATGAGCAAGACCTGTGTGTCTGGACAGAATGTGCTATGGACTTCGGGACAAGGAAGGAGGAGATGCTAAGTGATGACAAGATAACTAAAACAGGGAGCTGCAGTCTGGTCAGAATGTGGATCGTACCACAGTAACAATTCTGGCCTCCTGTGGGAAGTAGGCTCTTATGTTAAAGAATACCTCCCGCTTCCAAAGATAGTCTATCCATCATCATTTGCTGGACATTAACCTTAAATCTACAAAGTTACAAGTCAGCAGCTTTAAACACTCAGCGTTACTCAGAATACAGCCAGCTTTAAGGCCAAACCTGCTGTCACAAAGTGTAGAGGTGCTGTGCTCTGACAATTTTTTGCCCCAGTAGTACCAGGAACATTATCATAGCTCTAGGCCACCACCAGTAATACGCATTTTCTAAGATAAGAATGTTAGCTTTCCTCTTCCATGATTGCACGATGCACACTGATTAAACATTTGTTCTCTAAAACTGGAAATGTTATTTTGCATCAGGAAATCATAGAGGTTTTGATTTGTTTTGGCTTTTATTTGGCAGCTTGCCTCTATTAAAAAAAAAAAATGATACAGGAAGAACCAAAACATACTGTACTTATGCTGTACATGAAGATAAGGTCTATCCACTTTTGATGGATAACCTTACAAAGCTGGAACAAATACATAAATAGCTACACTTTGAAACTGCCTCCTATCCACACATTCAAATCTGTGAAACGTAGACAAGTTTACGCTATCTGGAACAGTATATAATGAAGACAGTAAGGGCAACAGATGACAACACATCCCTACTGGGAAATTCTGGGCCAGCTGCTGAAGAACCACCTTCTGTCATTGGGAAGTGCTTGGCAATGATTTCCCCCACGGAAGGAGTGCTACTTTACTGATGGGGAGCAGGGGAAGGGAAAGGGGGAAAAAAATAAAAGGTGGGAAGAGAAAAGAGAAAGTCTGTTCTTTCACAGGGCTGGAAATCTCAAGTGCTGCTGCTCGAGCCCTCATGCAGCTCCCAACTTCCCTCCCAGTGAGAAACTCCACACGAGTTTGAATGCCTTCCAAACACAACATTAAAAACAAGTTTGGTGTTTTTTTTTTATATTTAAGTCTCTCTATGCCTCATTCCCCAAACATGGAGACAATTAAACTCCTCATCACGCTGAAGTATTCTGAAAACAAAAACGTATGTGTTTGAGGCTCCCAGTCAATGTACATCAGTATTGATTGTCCTACAAAGGTCTTAGGAAAATAAGAGAAAGTATTTGATGCACAGTATATGTTCTTGATCTGTAACAGAGTAAATTAATTCTTAATTATTTACTGTACTCAGAAATGCATTTTTATTACTCCTTTGCTTCCTGATTTCCCAAAATGTCTCTTTTCCCAATTGTTTCCTCCAGGCAAAAATTACTTCCCAGGTAAAGTAAAAACATTCAATCAAATAGAATCCAAAATCACAGGGAACACTGATATATTAAGTACTTACTGTGTCTGTAGTTACAGCCTGATGAAAGAGCTTCACGAAAGCCCTGTGATAATATAAATATAAAATCCTTACAGAGGCAAAGATAGACACCAAGCCGTGATATAAATGAATGCCTACTACTGAGTTGCATCAAGGCTGAATTTTCCCCTGGAGTCCATGATTGATTAATTCCTCTAACTTTGGTACCTGAAAGACAGGAGATTTTTCTTGGGAGTAAAGAGCCTTATAAGATATACTTAAATGGATTATGTTGATACCTTTCATGATGTAACCCTAATGATAATTTAATTGAAAAAGTGCTTTAAGCCAAAATAGTAGAGACGATAGCATTTCCTTTTTTTCACTTTGACAATTATGGGCCAGTTCAGAATTGCTCTCAAAATAAGGCGGAGGACAAATTTCCAATCAACTTAAAAGAATGTGTCAAATTCTACGCAAGTTTTCCTCAAGCCAAATACAGAAATGTATTGGCATCAAAGCCCACACATTTTCTAGTCTCCCGTTTCCTCTTCCATCATGAAAATCACTCTTATCCACATGAAAGCATGCTCTTTACTGTACTAGCTTTCGTACGCCAGTGGGCAAGGCTGTGTGACTTCGCAATGGTTGTTCTCTATCCTTTCTCTTATCCTATATTCTTTGCATGACTTTTTTAAGAAGTTATCAGGTTTCTAAGATTGAAAGCATCATAATGCTAATGAATGTATGGATTATTATCATAACATATTCCTTTACTACTGCTATGCACACACATTGCTACTAAAACCTGAGTAAAGTGATTTTCTGCAGGTGATGGTTCTCCTTGCCATAGCTGCACTGCTGCTTCCTGTATATCCCACTGAAAATGCCTCCGTGGGGAAGGTCCTCCTGAGGGGACAGCGCTCTTGGAAGGTGCGGAAGGATGCAATTCCAGTTTGTCTGTCATCCCATCCTGTTTCCCAGGTGGGGGGGGGGGGGGAGGGGAAATTCCAGACAGCTGAAAAAGCTGATTTTCTGCCAGTATTTTCAGAGGGCAAAGCAGGATGAGCTAGGTATTTATAGAGAAGCCAGCTCAGTATTGATTTCAATCAAAAATAATAGAAAAGCTGTTGAAAAATGCAATTAGCAAAGAATTACGGGAGGTAGAATAACTAATGAAAATCAACACAGTATTATGGAAAAGAAGTCTTATCACATAAACTTGATATCATTAGAAGTATGGTTGGCAAAACTATTGGAGAAATAACACACTTGGACTACTGTCAGGCATTTAAATTAGTTTTACATGACATTCCAATTAAAAATTATCAGTGGACATAATCAATGGAGAAAAAATAGATTAAAAGCCGGCTGACCTATCTCAAAAAGTAATTGTAAATGGGGAACTATCAGTAATTACAGACATTTCTAAGGTAATTCCGTATGGATTTGGTCTCAATCCAATGATGCCCAAATTCTATCAGTAATCAGGGGATAAAGTTAGTAATAATGTCACTGATAGAGGAAAGGCACTAGGTAAGAAAATATACCAGATTAGTTCTAGGAAGTAAACCATAATAATTGATAAAGTAAGATAAACTTCAAATAAGCAGCATCCCCGAATCATCTCATTTCCAGTTCACACATCTAGAAATAAAAAATATGTCAGTCAGAAAAGGCATAGGATGTCCTTGGAAAGCTGTGACTTAAACAAATAGGTGGTCATCACGGCTGATGAGTTCAACGTATAATCACCATGCAATCCAGTCACAGAGACTACCGTCTTTCACATATGGAAACTACAGCAGAAAGTACCCAGTGGCTGTAAACAATGTTAATGAAGCAATACTGAGATTTCTGGAACCCACTTTTTAAAAAGAAACTCAACCAGTTGGAAATGACACAGAAGAGAGCAAAAACAACCCCCCGTGTTCTGGATACCCTGTCATATTTTGAAAGAGCAATAAATGTAAGTCTAACTTTGTTGAAGAGAAGAGATTGGCAACACTTCACATCATCCGTAGGAAGAATCCCAGCTCTGTGCAGCAATGAAAGCTTGAGTGGAAGTGGATGAACACACCACTGAAGGAAAAGGAAACGCAAACAGATAAACTACACTTTTCACCCTGTCTCCTCTGATACCAGTCTTTTTATCTGAACACTTTTGACGGTCCAGATTTTAAGGATCGGAAGGAATGATCAGGAGAAGGCACTGGGAAGGACAACGCAACATGCACAAAGATGATGCAGCTAATCGGGCATAAGTGCTGATACTACGAACAGCAGGGTATTGACAGTGCCCCTCCAACATGCTACACATGGAAGCTTGCTTTTGACAATCCTTTGCCTAAGGCATCAACATACTCTTAGCCACAGAATTTAACCTCTATCCATAATGAAGACTAATACTATGGATGTGCATGCACCAACTGGTGAGAAAGCTCAGAGTAGTTTGTACCCTCGACTTTCTTTTCCAGAAAATTTACTTGATCTGTTGAGCATTCTCGTTCATGAAAACTCTGTAATTTATTTTGTCTTCTAACACAGAGACATCAGCACCCCCTAGACAGTCAGTGTCCAGAGAGGAGTTCCTCTCTAGCCACAGCTACACAGCCTGGTTTAGGTCACCCAGGAAAGTGGGCTCTTAACACCTGTTTCAACCATGTGAACCCTTGATCCTGGATAGCTTTTATGATGTTGCTCCACATCTGTGACTGATCATTTTACTACCCTCAGCCACTCCTGTAGTATCAAACCTCCTTTGCTTCAAAAATATGCTGTGAGACAAAATATATAGCAACAAAGATGTAACAGACTATTTAATAACTACATTGCTTTAATTTTTTCATGAGAATTCTCATGTGTACTTTTCAGCCTATCACCTAAACACGTAATGGATACCATTGCTCAGGTAATTGTTAAGACCTTCCTTGAGGTCCCTTGCAGGTGCTCCACATCTCCTTTCATGAGATAGGGTATGAAAGGATGAATTAAGCCCAAGAGAATCACAACTGGCATTAGAAAGCCAAAATGGGAATGTGCTAGCCTCTATTTCAAACAGTCCTGTATTCCTGTAAAGACCACAGCCACAAACACTGTACACAACTTATGTTCCACCTTTATGCACCCACAATGTCTTCCTAAGCCATGAATGTAATTGACAAACGCTTGCATTCTCAGGCCTTTTCATTCATCAGCCTTTCGTGCACTTCTGCATTTTCTTTTCTTCACTGCTGCACACTCCCTTTGTGGATAAACAGCACTCGTCCAAAGACAGAGAAAAACAAGTTACCTCACCTCTAAAAACATTGCTGAACTGCTCATCACCCATGTTTCTGACAGGGAAATCATGGCAAATCAGCATGCAGAACAGCATTTTACAGGACGAAAGAGAAGCATTTAGAAAAAAAAATCTACAAGAAAAGAGGGAAGAAAAATACAAGGTTATACCTCAACAAGATGTGAAGAGAACAAATATACCCACGGGGTATCCAAGGATGCAAGGAGGAGATAGAAGTGTCAGCTGCAGAATGCAGAAAGCCTACGAATAACTGTAATGCTTAACTTTGCTGTTAGTCTATCCCAATTCTCTACACCACCCTGCTCACCCACACAGCCTCAGCACAAAGCCTCATCCTTGCTCAGCCTGAGAAGCTATGGCAGCCCCTGTTTTCTAACAGGATCACATTCATTACCTTACAGAGCATCTTCTGAATGAGGATACGCTGCATTTTTGAGTGATCAGTCAAACCTAAACAATCAATTATATCTTTTGTCAAAACTGTTTACTCTTTCACACTGTGCTGAAGTCATTAAGGATGAACACCAAGCAGGACTAGTTATTTATCCTCCTCCTCTTGCCCTGAAAGGGAATTAATCTTAAACTTTCCGTTAAATGATCTCAGTAAAGACTCACTGTAAATGACAGCAGGCTGCTCTGACAAATATTTAAAAAACAGAAGGGCCTTTGAATGACAGAGTTTAGCAATACAAAACTGTCCCTCAACACGTGCATCACATGACACCAAATGTCTGTGGAAGGCAAGGTTAAAAATGTGCTGCCTACCATTCAAGTGGTACAGAAGATGTGTTGCAATTAGCAAGGTATAGAGACTTATTGAAGCTGGGAAAGACTGAAGAAGTGAAAGGAACAGATACAAAAGCCATTTTTAAAGATGCTGGCCAACAAACTTTATATTCCCTGGAGTGTCTACAAAGAAAATGCAGTCCTTCTGAAGGCAATTAATAAGCAGGTTGTAAATATATCTCTTATGAAGTAGTGCATTCCCACACTGCATGGGGAGGTTTGCTGTTGCCTGGTACCACGTGAGACTGCAGCTGGTGCAGTGGCACATCCGGTGAACCTGCCTGCTTCCCAGGGGACAAAGCAAAAATGGCAGGGAACTACACGTCAGCTGAGGGGACGGCAACCTACCTCAGCACACTGAGCAGAATGAGCTAAGCATGCATCCCATGTTCTGGCCTGGCTGAGGCTCTCAGCATGTTTCTGCTGTCCCATGCCATGCCGACGTTCCCGCATGCATCAGAACAAGCCACACTTGCAAACACACTTTGGCCAGACCAGAACAAGCCAGGATCCAATAAGCTCTGTTCAAGTGGCTTCTATTGAAACCCAAGAGGGAGACGGGGCTTCGGTGCTCCCTTTGCTATGGGCATGGAGATCTTCCTGCAGGTTAGCAGATTTTGATCAGTGTAGCTTGCCTACACAGAGTATTCCTTCCTTCCCTTCCCTTCCAGAGGAAAAGAGAGTCTTTTTTTCAAGTACTTGAAGGTTTTTTTAAAACACACTTCAAAACCAATGGTGTCTTTATTTCCCTTCGATTCCACCACTTCATTCCCCGGATCTCCATAAACCAGAGCAAAGCTGACAGCTCCCCACAGCAGTGAGCTGCATTGACGGCCATCATCTCATTCATATGCACACTCAGAGCACTATAAATCTGCTCAAATATCATCCCTCCCCCGGGGCAACGGTTTTTTTTTCCCCAGAATATCTACATTGCTAGCTGCAGAAATTTCTCCTTCTAATTAACTTACAGGTTCCAAATACCACCAGCTGGAACCACAGAGCACAGCTCAAGAGCTGAAGGCACTGAAGTGAGTTTGGAGGAGGAGGGTGTTTCTTCTTGTTGCTTTGTTTTTTTTTTCTTTTTTTTCCCCTTCATTTACCAGCTAGCATGCTGAAAACTATCGGACCCTTTATCAGCACATGAATGGGCAGCGAATAATCCATGAACAGAGTGCACTGAAACTATCCACGCAACTCTTAACTGGTATTTTTTGTTGGACGTGTCACATCACATTGTTTCTGACATGTCACATCTGTGTCTGAGTCACAGTGCAACCTGGTGAAAGAACAAAGCACAGCACAGTGTGGCAGGACACACTGGTAAGGTGGAAAACACTCACACACCGCTGATTGACTGCTCAGCAGTAATTTGGATGTAGTTAATTCCTTCCAAAACACAAGAACAAAGTTCACAGAAGGTTAAAGTGCCTACGCAGGGTTTAATAATCTATTAACGTAATAACCTGTCATACACAACAATGCAATCAGCTGGTAGGATTTTGCCAGAAAGACTTCACTTTGCAAACAGTACTTGCAGCAATGCCTGATTCACTGCACTACCTGTGCACACAGGGAAGGGCAGTGTTTCTGGAATCAGAATCGATCCAATGCATGAAACGATCCAATGCATGAACGTTTCTGGAATCAGAAACGATCCAATGCATGAGCTGAGCAGCTACTTCTAAGGTAGAAAACAAAGCAGCAGCCAAATCACGTTGTCAACTTTGTAATTTTTGTTGCTGAAAAGTACGTATTAGGGTTGAATTCAGGCAGGCTGGGAGAGAAATCCTGATTTCAGAGTAGCCTTGAACAGCGGCACGACCAACTCATTAAGTCAACAGTGCCTTCTACCTCCTGTTTTCTTGATGAACGGCCGTAAGTTTTATTGGATTTTGCTTATTTCTTGCACACAGCAAGTCTGTTTGTTTTAGTTTAAAACCAAATTTTCACACAGCCATCTTGCTGGCACCAGGGAGAGAGCAACCAGTCTTCTTGCTTCTACAGACACACAGGCAAAATCTTCTTCCTCCAGCTGCCTGTTCCTTACCACAGTGGGCCTATGCTGGGACAGCAAGTGCCTTGTTCTGGAGAGTGAGCTGGGACCTCTGGGAGCTCCAAGAAAGCTTCATAAAGAGCAGATTTGTGTTACAGCACTAACGGGGACTCTAACATTAAGGACGGTGTGATTTGTGATGATGATCTTAACCTAACACCACTTAAAGAAATAAATTAGTTACTGTCTTTTAGAGCCATTCATATTTTGCCCAAATAAGGCTTCAAGAAAGTTACAACTGGAGTTCTTTTGGCTTGGGGTACCGCTTTTGCTGCCTAAATAAGCCCATAGAGCACTTAACCAGTAAAAGAATAATGACGCCAGCAAAGTGCTCCTAGTGTTATACCAACACGTGCATGGTTTGGATCAGTACAGTAAAAACATCATGAATGAATGAAACAAGCTATAGGAGCAAACCCCACCATTTTGCTGCAATCACAGAGGCTCACTAGGTACTCATGTGAATACAGTGTTGTAGTCATACCTCACTGACATAGGTATGCAGGCAGAAGCGTTTGGTAAAGACCTTAGAAGAGATTTACAGAGGGGAAAAAATAAATAAATAAAATAAAGGTTGATGGCCAAATCCTGAGAGGGCTGCAATCATACTACTCAGTCCAGTAGTTATATGGTAATACAAGAGAACAAGAAAAAAAGCAAAAGGAGGCCAAATTTTGCTTGAACTTCTCAAGAAATGTTCTTTGCTTTTGCTGAGGTTTTCCTGTGACTGGGGAGGTTTTGTTGGATTTTGTTGTTGCTGCTTAAAATAGTATGTGTGCAGCATTGCAGCAATAAAAATAGGGTCCCTAAAGGGATCTGCTTATCCAACAATGCATATTTGAGAATGCAGTGACACTCAGGCTCTAACCTTACAGTCTACTTGTCTTGCACCTGTGAGAAGGATGCACTTAAAACTACTCTAGAAAACACAAGCCACATACAAAGTCATGTTTTGGAAATCTCTGTTTCATAGCTAATTCTCTCTCCAACCCTACTGTGGTCTCACTGAGTGTCCTATGAAGTAGCATGGTCCTTGTGATACATGCCTTGGACCACTTCTCTCCATGTGGCAGTGCCTGGAACTGACACAACCTGTGCTGAGTATCCTGCAGTGTCACCGCCATGATTCAAAGGCATGAGCAAATTCATCCAATTCCCTTGCATGCTGAAGTAAATCCTGCACTTGAGACAACTCCTGGGGGAAGGACTGTTTGCCATAGGATCTTGCAGACCAAATAAAATCAATGGGTTGATAAGGAAAATGGAAGGGTTTAATTTTTTGAGAGAGTGTTTTTTAAACGTATTTATCTCAGTGCATGTGACTGAAACCTGAAGGTGCATCAAGATGACAATGGAAAAATCCTTAAAACTGCAAATTTTGGCACCATGTTTTCATAAGATCCCTTCCACCATCACCAAGATTTATGTGACAGGCACTCTGGAGGAGAGATTTACAACTTTCTATTCAAGCCCCCCAGCCATCAATCTAAAGAATCAATTCCTGCTACTTCCAAAAAGTAATGCAACCAAAGACAGGCCAAATACACATCCTTAAAAATACAATCACAAAGTCAGAGTATACAGAAGGTACCTCCGTTACATAGTTATGAAACCAGGAAGCCACATCCATCTTTACCAACACGTTTTGCCTTTGCTGATGCTGTTTTGAAACAACACAAGGACTGCAAGATGATTTTCTTACTGAGTAGCACCATACTTTGAGTAATACATTACTAGTGGGACTCCCCTGATGATGTATTACACTAATGCATCATTAGGATGATGTTTTGCACTGATGATATATTACAGTGCAACATAATGAGAGCAATAGCTCACTGGGTGCATAATCCTGCCAGGAGCTGTGCGCCTGCAGCTCTGTGACTTCATTTGCAGCTCGGGGTGTCCAAGGCTGAGATGGATTAGATCCTCACATACACACAGCATAAAGGATGGCATGGTCAGAGAAACACCAACACACAGGTGAGTGCCGTTAATTACTGGATACATTATACTGTGTGCTAATATCAAGATTCACTTTGGCATCGCATTTGTACACCTGTGCAAAACATCTTCAGACTAGGAGAAGCTGCTGCAGGGTGGGCTGCCGAGGTCACCTTATGCTTGCCTGCAGTAGCCATGCTAGGAGGCTGTTTGGTAGCTTGCAGCTATGATAAAAATATTCGACTCAAGTATTCCATGTCAAATGTCTGTTCCAAGGAAGGTGAAGCTGGGGGAAGAGGTTGGCCCTTTACTTTTAGTCAGTAACTTCAACGAAATCAGTTTCATTCAGCTGTTTCTATGAACCAGACTCAGAAAAAAAAACAGGTAGTTTTGCCACAAAGGAAAGATTCTAGTGAGTTTTTTTCTGACCTTTTCTGAAAAACAGAGTTATTTGATCTGTATGAAATTTGAAAAGATCTCTGCACTGTGATCAGCATCACTGACAAGAGGGCAACATTTTTAGATTTGTGAACTATTCACTGTTAAGCCATACATGATGTTCAAAGAGAGGGTAAATTGATATATAAACAAGGAACAAACAAGCCAGTTTGGTTAACAGAAGAACTCCTCCTTGAGTCTCTTGCAAAACCATTAACATTTACAACTGAACCACAATTTCATTATTATTTAGTTTTCATTTCAGTAACTTTGGGGTACTTCTTGACCAAGGGTCCATGCGCACAGACAAAAACATATCAGATATCCTGCCTGCGATCTCCAAATCCGTGGATTTATCCAGTTCTGAGAAACAGCAGTATTTTAGACAACTGCTGAATGCGCTCTGCAGGTTCGGCTCCCAGGTTCTCCTCAATAACAACCATCCATGATGGACAGCCCAGACACTCTGGGGAACATAAGCTTATCTGCTCATAAATTCAGAAAAAAAAACTGGCTTTCATAACTTTCTCCTGACAACTGTAATTGAGAAACCACAGGATATTTAATGAATCAGAGTGAGTACAGCCACCCCAGCTATCTAAATGATGAGTTAATATATCCGATCTTTTTCTTCATGTGTAGCCTTTCAGACTGCCTGAGCTACAGAGCTCTGCCTAGTAGATGCTATCTCCAGCCAGTTAACAAACAGGTTGAGAACGCAGATCTGATCTTTCCAGTTCCCATCTTTTACCCAGTTCCATTTGCACCAGCAAAGAAAAGCACAGTTTTAGAAGACTATTTCTCATCAGTCTCCCAGCTTTGTTTAACCTCCAACACATACTGGGATAAATGAATTTATATGAACAAGATTATGCCAGACGAGCATCATAATGCCTTGGAAAGTGGCATGAGCCCACTCATCGGGGCAGAGGGGTCAGAAGGCAGCACGCTCTGCGTGACCAATGCAGCAAGAAGGGGATAGCAAAGCCCACACAAAGGAGGCAGCTATGCTGTCCCAGAGCCTGGGGCTGGCAGTGAAAACTCAGCCCTTAAGGAAGCTGGAAAAAAATAGAAAAGAAAAAAAAAAAGACCAGAATGGATTCATGCATTTCCTCCACAATGCGCCCATGTAGGGGCCAACCACATTCTGGTCATAAATTCTCTGGCACAGGAGCATTATACCAACTGAAAGGAATGTCTTTCCATCTGTGTATTTCCCCTAAGGCGCTCACTTGATAATGAAACCAGTTAAGGTCTTTGGGTTCACAATGTTATTACAGTCGGATAATATTTTGTTTGCAGCAGAGCCTGAAGAACTCCTAAGTAGCATATTACAGGCACTATACACCTGTTAAGTCATGGCGTTTCTTCTGTAAGTGGACAAATCTGTTTTAGCCATCTCCAGAGATTTTCCGCTCACAGTTAATTATGAAGCGCTGACTGTACTCATTTCCTGATCTTAAAGGGAATCTATAACAAATTTAGGCCACAGGTGAAGCCTGTTCCCTCTGTCCCTCAGAAATACCAGCAATTCTCCTAGAGGCACTGACTGCTTTCCTTCACCCCTTTCCTCTGCTCTCCTGGTTCCTGTGCTCCAACAAAAAACAGGCTCAGAAAATTGGGAAAAAAAAGTGCATGCTTCTAACCAGCTGAGCAAGTTTAATGTTTTAGAAAATAAGTTATTAAAAACACATTTAAACACGCACACACACAAACAAAATGCCACAGGTGGCCAGTCAAAGGTGGTTCTGAAGAGACCCATGGTGGACATCCACAGGATGGACCTGGCTCGCTGCAGCCCCGGTTGCTCTGCAGCCAGTGATGCCCATAGGAAGAGCAATCCAGCAAAACAGTGGGGTTTTCTTCACTCTCTGTGCATGCATGCATTGCTACAAGTGTCCATGTGCTTCCGAACAATGCGGGGAATAATTTTGTTTAAAGAGATTAATGGGCTCAGGAAGAAGTTTGCCCTTTGTTTAGTTCTGAACTTGTGAAATCCGCGTTCATCCTAAGATAAATATCGTACTACACAGTTTTGATCAAAACCATAATTGCGCCTTGTACAGTACAAGATATTCTGAAATGAGGTCAGGTAAGATAAGCATTCTGGGGAAAAAGATAAGGAAAAGCAGTCCATCCTAAGAAAAAAGGGCACTTTGTTCTGACAGAAACCATTCTTCATGCTTCTTCTAACAGGCTAGTGTCTGATCCCAGGCACAAATCCTTGGACACAAGTCTCCCTGACCTCAGAGATATATGCTAGATCAATGGCTCCCAACTTTCTGGACTGACAGACAGTTGACAAGGATCAGCATTTTCTTCAAATCGCCGCACATGCTCACCATCAGCGTTTTGATGGGAAACTTGTTAAAGGTGATGTGACTCAGCAAGACTGGCTGTGACTTGTTCCCTGCTTCCCTTGGAGGACGACCAGTGCTCTGAGGGCCTCAGTTGGTGCCATCTCAGATAACTTAAGAGATTAATTCAGTAACCAGCTCACACGTTTACAAGCTCTTTTACATGCAGGCAAAAGCTACTTCCTGTGCAATCATCAAGGCTCAGCCTCCTCCCCTGCCTGACCGCCCCTTCTGCTGGCTATCAAGAACGAGCCTTACCTTCCTAGAGAAGGCTTTTGCATGCCTCTCGTCAAAGACATCACCCTACTGAAGGTGCTACCCTTCTGCACTGAAGATAAACATGAAGCAATTCCTCTAGTACCAAAAGAGGGAGCAGAGCTATCTTCTGCAATTTTACATACAGTTGTATGTAGGCTTCTGCTTTGGAGGAAAGCAGAGAAACACCACAGAAATCAATTAAAAAAGACAGACACGGGGGGACAGATGGACTTTGACCTGAAGCTGTCAGTATAAGAAACAGACTTTGGATACTGAATTCCTCGTATGATTGTTTATTATTATTGTGTAGCTCTTTGCCCACCTCAAACAAGAGATCTGTCTGCAAAGTACATTTTTCTTCCAAAAAGAAGAAACCTGCTAGACCCCATGATGTGTTCACAGAATCTAACCAGACTTTAGTACCAGAGGCACGAATATCAGGGAGTCACTGCACAAGCAGAACTTCAGGAGAACAGTTTTAACAACATTGTTTAGACCTTCTTAAACGTTCTGTTCCAAAAGAAAGCATCTACTTAGCAGGGACATGCATTTCTTATCTTTTCCTTGCTTTCACATTGGGACTGCAGCAATGAAGACTTCTGGGCATCAAGAAAAGTATCACGGCCCAGAAATGATCAAAAGTTGAGTAGTAAGTGACAACTTAGAGAGAAAAGAAATGCACATATCTCACACTTCTAAGTGCAAATCGTCTTCCTCTGTACATCTGATGACCTTCGCAAAGTTTGGGTTGTCTGCTGTATATTTTCATCACTGTTAGAAACGCAGCAACACATCTGTAGAGCGCTTCACAATTTTGACAGAGGTTTGGCAGAAGCCCATTTTAAACTGCCATTAGGAGTGACTTTTCCTATATTTGCACTGTTGATGGACTGCTCCATTTAGACTTTTACCTTTGCTATAGAACACTTCATCTATGTCTTGGACGGCAAGTTAAAAATTATTTGGTTATTGAAAAAAAGGTGAAATTGGGGTATTTCCCATATAACATTTCAGTACTTGTGGAGTTCAACAAAATGGTGCACTTTTTGTGACTTGTGCTGTATATTTTTAATTTACTTTCCCAAATCTAGCAACGAGTCACATTTTTTACTGTAAACAAATACGATTACCTATTCGCAAAATCAAAGATACTGCAGTATGTTTCCATCAAGTTTTGTCCAAGTAACTACATATTAAAATGGCAGACATCCCTTCAAATAACATCCTGGCAGAGCTTGCTTCTTCTGCAAGTAATAAAAGTGGAGGAGAGCAAATCGTGCTCCAAGATGTTTGGCTACAGCAGTATGAGACAGTTGATGTGTTCCAAATGTCTGTCAGATTACTTAGCAAAACCAACCACTGTTAATCAATAGTGAAATCTTTTTCTTTGTGGTTTAGCTATATTTCTGTTTTTGTTAAACAGAAGAAAATTGCCAATTAGGTGGACTCTGCTAGACCGTGCAGCTAGGGGAAACATACTGTCAAACTGACTGGCTTAGTTAAGAGTTAAGAGGACACAGTTCAATTGCAGTTCAATTACAATACTTAATCGATCACCGACTGCCCATGCGGCTTTGTGAAGCAAGTTGCAGCATCTTACTCTTGCTCTTTACAAAAATCACGTCAGCCTCCAGAGTCTGCCCTGGTTTTAAGCACTCAATCATTTCTTTAAAAAGCACCAAGACCAGATTTGCATTCTAGGATGTGAGCTTTCCTTCACCTCAATCGTTTGGCTCAGAAGTTGCATCCTTTTCCCTTACTCTTCGTGCGTCTGTCTTATTTTTTTATTCCAAACTACTTGGAACAGAGATCGTATCTCCCTCTTTGTTTGGAAACTCTCTAGCAGTTTGTGTACTGCAGCAGTATAATAAATAAAAAGTAATAAAAATGTTAGGAAAGTCCTTAGAAAAGTCTATGTTATTTTTACAATTACTCATGCTGTCGCTATTTAAGAAACAATGCCAGGAAGATCTAGAAGGGGACTTAAAACAGTTTCTGCAAGAATATGCAATCAAAATGATGATGTTACCAACAGCAAAATGCTTTGCAAGGTGTACAGCTTCTCATGCTGCTTTTTCAAGTGCTTCTAACAGATGTTCAATTTCAAGTGGTCTGCAGATACCAATAGGCTTATAGTTCTGCATGAATCGGAGCAGCAGATGTGCCCTGCATTATGTTTTGCTATTCCCTTTATGAATTGATATGTCACCTCGTGGGTTTATAGCTAGTTAATTTTGCAATGACATCACTATTTCTGTACTTGTAATGATTCTCACAGGATTTAATTTCTCAAATAACACAACTCTTGATCCTTGAATTGCTATGTGAAAGCAATATATAACAAACAGGTTTGTTTACATGATACAGTTCCATTTCCCACCAAATGTCTTCACCGATAGCTTTTAGGTAATGCTGGTATGCAGGTGAATTCTTCCAAAGACTGTAGATTTACAATATGGCCTCGTTTCAGGACAGCAGACAACTGTGCATCTCTCTGCAGGGTCATTACAAGCAAGCACGTACCACTCATTGGTTGGAAGAAACAAGCATAAAGAACAGAGTATGCACAGAAACAGCAGGGATTCCCTCTACTTCTGCTAGTGGTACCCAAATGAAATCACACTACACAGGAAACTGCACAGTATTTTCTACTGACCGTGACAGGGCAGCACTTGACCTAGACAGGCTCAAGCAGTGGGCCCAGGTGAGCCTCATGAGGTTCAACAAATCCAGGAGCAAGGTCCTGCAGCTAGGTCAAGGCAACTCCTACTATCAGAACAAGCTGGGGAGTGTAAGGATAGAGCACAGCCCTGCTGAAAAGAACTTGGGAGTATTGGTGGATGGCAAACTAGACATGAGCCAGCACTGTGCCCTCACAGACCAGAAGGTCAACCGCATCCTCAGCTGCATCAAAAGAAGCATGGCCAGCAAGTTAAGGGAGGTGATCTGCCCTTCTACTCTGCACTGGTGAGGCCTCATGTGGAGTACTGCATCCAGACATGGAGTCCTCAGTACAGTAGAGATGTGGACCTGTTGGAGCACTTCCAGAAAAAAAGCCACAAAAATTATCCAAGTGATGGAAGACATTCCCTACAAGGACAGGCTGAGGGAGCTGGGGCTGTTCAGTCTGGACAACAGAAAGCTCCAGGGAGACCTGAGAGCGGCCTTTCAGTATCTAACGGGAGGCTATAAGAAAGAAGAGGACAGACTCTTTGTCAGGATCTGTTGTGATAGGGCAACGGAAAATAGTTTCAAACTATTTGATATGAGGAAGAAGTTTTTCACAATAAGGGGGGTGACGCAGTGGAACAGGTTGCCCAGAGAGATGGTGGAAGCCCCTTCCCTGGCTGAAGACATTCAAGATCAGGTTCGATGAGGTTCTGAGCAACCTGATCTAGCTGTAGGTGTCCAAGTTCATTGCAGGTGAGTTCTATTATATGACCTTTAAGGTCCCTTCCTACTCCAAAGATTCTGTGATTCTTCTGGCTCTGGCACTTTCAATCTTCAATCAAAAGAGAGCCAAGCCTTTTCTCCCACAAATAAAGTTGCGGAGGTTAATACAGTGGAGCCAATTCTTGTGGAGTACCTTGTAGTAGTATCTGTGGGTGGTGCAGACCGGATGGCAGGACATCACCTTCCTCCCCTGGAGTGTGTAGGATTCTTACAGAACATCCTTCCCCTTACTTCTAAATACACAGTGGAAAATATGATGCAGTAGTTTGAAACATATTGTGTCTGTATTTCTTGCAGTTCAGACTTCTTTAAAAAAGTCAGCATGAGCATTAGCTCAAATTCTGGGCCAAATTTAAACATATAAAACTGAGGAAAGCCAATGCAGAAGTCAAATCTAAACCTGACTGATCTTCAGCATTGAAGAAGAGCAAACAAGCTCTACCTGGAGGTCCACTCCTATTGTTTGCATACATTAATTGCTTTCGATCTAAATTTAAACTGTAAGCAAACATGTTGTGTAGCAGCAGGCTGCACATGGAGTCCATAAACATCTCGAACTAATTCCAGGTGCTGGAGTGTATTTCCCAAAGCCATGGAATAAAATAAGTGCTCCAGATCCACCTTCTCCCTGTAGCATTGAACTTCCAGTTGTAATTCCATCACCTGAACTCAGTTCTCCTTTAAAAACTCCCAGCCGGGACTTTCAGTTCCTCCTCCCAAGTGGCTGGACTTCCTTGGAGGCTCTCCTGAGAAGCAAGCGCCACTACAAATGAGCCTGTGAAAGCCACAGGCACCTTTCTTTGGCAAGCTTTCTCCAGCAGTACAGATACTTATAGAGCACAAATGCCAGGACTGCAACCAACACACCCCCCTCTTTCAAAACACAAACTCGTCACCAAAACATGTTCCCCATTGACATCACATTCCCCCCACAGGAGCATATCAAAGAATACGCACATGTCAGACATGAGATATGTTGCTCAATGCACTACAACAAGGTGCTCGGACACAGCTACAAACCCAGAGGAGCGGCGAGGAGGCTAGCCATTGAAAATATCTGGCCTATTATACTTAGGGTATGGCCACTTTCTAAACATGCACTACCCAGACGAAACAGTCGAGTATGTTAGAGATGCACATTTGAGTTTTCTGAATATTTCTCATATTTACTCTGACATTTCCTCTGAACATGCGTAGTGTTTTGAAAGGAAAGGAGTTTTCTGCTATGGCCAGTCCTTCCTGTTTGTTGGTTCATCCCAATTGTAAGTCTGCACATGAATAAAACTGTTGCTCTAAGTCTGATTTCAAACATGTGGTAAAGGCGAACCTAACAATTTTATGAGACATAGTTACTTTTGTAAAGGGTGAGTTTGCCTTGGGGAATTTGCTCTGACTAGATTTATCACAAGTTTTTTGAACCAGATAATTTTGTTTGATAGCACATCTGGCAGCATCATAAAATCTTGACGTCCCAAGCTATTACACAGGAATTACTTTTGTAAATCATTTATGAATATTACTGATGTAGGCCTATTTTGGGCAGTAGGAAAGGAAACAGTGTGCTGAAGGACAAAGGAAGGGAAAAAGGATTCCCTACTCTTTCACGATTCAACAGATATGGTGGGTATTTATCATTTTAAATGGGAAACATGGTGTCATTGATACAGCTGAAAGATCTACATAAAACAAGTTGTTCCCAATATTCCCTGCACAGACAAAAAAGGAAAGAAACTCTAGACATAGAAAACAATGTCTCTCCTGATGGAAAACTGCCCTTTTCTTAAATAAATCTTTGCAATTAAATGTCACACACTGCTAAAAGCGTAACAAGCATGAAATAGCAACCCAAAAATGAGTAAAGGAGGAATATCTGTATCAAGGCCAGCACTAAAAAAAGTGATTAACAAAAAGTCCACAGCAGCATGTCTTTTGGACCCAGCAGTATAACTGCATGGAAGCCCTCCATGTAATTAAAATAATGCGACTAAATTTTCTTAAACTGTCATTGACAAACATACACCTCCAAACGGAAACCTAACAAAAAGCGACCTTATATTCACTGCTAACATCGCAAAATATCACATGATAAACCATTTCAGAAAATCACACCTATCGATTTGGACTGGAAATGAAACACACACTCTCCAAACTTCCGGCTGTTACTCTGCCAAACCTAAAGTTTGCCATTACACTCCTTCTGAGAGATCAACCACACATTCCATATGTACGAATCTACAATAGACATGCAGTCATGGGTGGAGGGTTTAAACCCCATGTGAGACAGGAGAGAGGGAGTAGGCCCTGCTATGCAACAGCACGGTCCCCCAGTGCGCCCAGGCCGTGAAGACTGGAACTAGCCCTTTGCTGCTCCTCACTAGTTCCCCAGCCCTGGGAGGGACTGGGTGTTATTTTTGTTGGGCAACAGCAAAGGAAAAAGGTCATTAGCAATACTCCACAGAAACATATTTCCAGCCTTAGGTAAGACAGCATTTTGTTGGGGAATTTCCTTGCTCCGGGGCCCATAATAAGGGAAGGAGCATTTCTCTGACAGGTCCTATTCAACTTCCAAATGCTAGGCTCTTTCAGACCGCAGCAAATCTACAAGAGATGCACAGAGCAATTACGAAGCACATGCCAGAGTTACATGATCCGTTCCCTGTATGAGTGTAGGGAGGTAGACAACCTCGAAATTCAGTTTCCTCCCAGGAAGCAAATTCCTGCCTTTACTGATTTATTTCAGATGTGCACACTGCCTACTGCCACTGCCTACATGTGCCAAGGATTCACCTAGACAGGGCAGCATTACAGAATGAGTTACTGAGTGCAGTGGTGCTCCCGTTCACTTCTGAAAGCAGCAGGACTACAGACAGAAGTTCTAACACACCTGACAAATACATTTAAATTGTTGATAACTTCAGATTAACTGCAATCAGAAAACGACAATGTAATATAGCCTTATTGATCAAAGAAGTGTGGATGCCTTTGTGCTACAGAAGGCGACCAACCAGAAGAAAAACAAAAAACAGCAATAAAAGAGACTGAAGATCTGAAAAGCAATGATGGTATCTAAGATCGTGAATGATATCTGCAGGGGATCATCTGGACATTTCTCCTCAGATTTGCCAGCATGAGGCAACCCTGGCTGTAGCTAAGAAATCTGATATTCATATTCTGTTTATCTCCCTCTCTCAAAACGCAAACACATGTTCTCTCTTTTCAACAAAGATGTGCAACACATGTACTGAACAAGTAAAGAAGCCTTTAAAGTCAACCTGTTAATTGCAGATGTGTAAACGACTATGCAGCAAGCCTCGATAAAGAGACAGGACTAGGAGGGGGAAATGGAAAAAAGGAACAGCCACATAAAACGTGGACAACTTCAAAAAGCTCAGTGGTGTAATCAAGCAAGAGAAGTTCTTTAAAAAGCTAATTCATGCATTTTTTTCTAATTCAAGTATCATTATTTCAGAGTTTAAAAGAATACTCTTTCTTATTTTTAAGTCCATTACGAACAGCACTTGCCTCCATAACTATGCCAAATGAAGAAAATCCATCATGTCTTAACCATACTCCAACCTCCAACAGAAATGTTCCCCATTTGGTGAAGTAAAGTGAGATGTGGGAGTCCTTGACCTTCTAAGCAATTAAGGGAAACAGAGACATTCTTGTTTTTATTAGAGAGACAGTAAACTATTTGAAAATAATTTGAATAGCTGGAGAATTAGTGTATTTGCCTGTTCATGAGTAGTGCAGATAGTTTAGAGTTCTCTTGGGGGCAACACATCGTAATGAATATCTGCTATTCATATTTAATGCAATCTGCCAAAGAGTGCTTTTGGGAGGACTTTCTGTGTCAATATAATGATTAACAACAGAACTGGAAAAGCAAATGAATTCCTACAACGGGTGGGGCTGGCAAAAATATCCTGCAGTACTACACCAGCAACCCTGGATTTGACTGTACTTTTAATGATACCAGTGGAAAATCCATTTCCCAGGGAAAAAAAAGAACAACAAACAATCTTTAAGTTGGAGTTCATGTGGTAAATAACCAACAGTAATGGAAGGAAAAACAATGCTTAAAACCACAATCTATCTAGCCTGAGTATGTCTGAAATGCCTCAGATGAAATACTGGCTATTAAATATATAAAAGAAATGTAAATATAAGAATTATTATTTACATAGCATTATCCAAAAAGTAATGCCATTGTTAGTTCTTTGCTCACCTCTTCCAGATTCTCAGGTGACCTTACTTTCCACACATACCTACACACATACGTAAAATACTTAGATAAAACAGAACAAAAAGCCCTTTATTCTTTACAATGCACTTTTAAAGCACCCTAGGCTGTAAAGTACAGAAAAGCTTGTCTAAAATACAAGTGACCTTAGTGCTGAATTTTTTTTTGACATCCCAGCAGCCCTCTAAATAACGCATTCAGATTTTTTTTTTTAAATTATATTTTAATACCATCTGGATGAAGCAATCTTACTCAGTTTATATAAATTCCAGGACATTCTTGTACTATGCTCACCGCCCTTCTCTGCCCCCTTACCAAGCTACTCCTATTTTTCCCTTGCAATAAATGATGGGAGAATACGGAGGTCTCAAAGGCTCCCACCAGCAGCCTAAGGACCAAGGCTTGATCCCACTGAATGCCACAGGCTATAAGCATCACCCAGGGCAGGCAGGATGCAGGAAGCAGGATGCTCAATCCAAGCAGAAAGGGAACAATTGCCAGCCAAGGTGTTTTATTATTTAGTGGCTCCCACAGTTTTTGCTGTCCAGGCTCTACTTTAATTTCATTCAGGACGCTCTTGGGGATTATGTAAATCGCAGTATTAGCTCAGATTAATCTTTTTCCTCTCCATGCCAAGGCCTCCAACTCCCACCGCCTTGGCTTTTAGCAGGCTGAGTGTAGGCTGGTGTTCAAGCTCACGCTGTGACAAATAGGTATCTGAGGGAGCAACTAATTTCCTCCCAAATCCAGTCCTCCCTGAGGCTTCAAGACTGCTTTGGCCTGTGGTAGTCTTCAACTGGGTTAAACCAGCACAATCTGACCTTTTTGGCAAAGGAACATCACAGCAACAGATCTTAAAAGACACTGTACCAATGGACAGAAGAGCTCCATCTTCCCTATGCTGTGATTCACCTGTAAAATTTCAACACTGCTGCATGCTCTGTGGCCCCATTAGCCGTAATATAAAGACAGCATTCTCTTTCTTGGTTCTCAAATGAGGAGACAGACCACACCTGTTTGCACAGCCTCTACATACCTTCCTTCTCAGTTTTTGGGTGGTCCTTCACTCGGTGAGAGAGTCTTTTTTAAGGGATTTCTTTTTTTTTTCTTCTTCTTTTTTTTTTTTTTAAATTTTATTTTTGTATACTTAGTCTTTTCCTGGAGGTTAGAAATTGTGCTTACACCCACAACATGTTTTATGAAGATGGTAAGCTCTTCCTAAGCTGATATTGGCAACAGCATTACCAGTGCTCGGTCTCATGATGGCTGGAAGGGGCATTTCTTCCAGGAACAACACAAAACTGCCTGTGTGTGTCAACATGACCTCCACTCACCCGAACCTCAGTAGAGCAGCTTTTACTTTAATAAGACATTGTGCTACAATCCTTGAAAAAAATTATCTATTCCCCCTCCCCCAAGAATTTCACTAATGTTTTGTCATTTTCCTGTTGGAAGCATGCAAAGCCCGTGGAGTGCAGTTCCTGGAGTCCAGCAGCAATCTAAACAGGACAGGCTGTGGCATCGTCCAGAAAGCACAGGAAGGCCTCACCTTCATCTTTCCTTTTTGCCAGGCTTTGATCCAGCTCTAGAGAGAATATCCCCAGACAATACCTGCAGGGGCTTTTAAAGGATTCAGGTCTGAGCATTACACAATCCACTCACTGAAGCAAAAAATAGTATTTCTAAATGTAAGCCAAGTAATAATCTTCCCATATAATCTTTCTAATTATTATTATTATTTTTTTTAATACAGAAGAGATTCTTCATTATTACTGCAAGTGCAGAAGCCTGAGTGCCATCTGATCTCAGTAGTTAAAACATCAGCTTTGTGCTGTATGGGGCAAGTACAGTGCTAGGTAAATCAATCGGACTTACAGAAGTAACGATCTCAACCGTGGTCTCCTTTTACTCATTCAGTGCTAATGCACAGTTCATGTATGCATAAAAGTGACATTTTTTCATCTTCTGACCTCTTTAGCACTGTGACCAACCCTCTAATTATTAAGTGTTTTGCACTATGTATCTCACTATAAAAACAGAAGTCATGTCATAGGTCACAGAAGCAACACCGTTATTAACATCAATGAAACTAAATCACTGTCTCAAACTCTTTGTCTAAGTTATCAGTGCTCACAAAATTAACACATCTAAAATGTTGCTTTCTGTTCAGTAAAACTGGAGGTAGCTACTCCAACTCTAGACTAAGCTAACCTTGCATTCAGTCATCTGATAAAACCAAGTCTGAAATGAAGACAGACTAAAATAGAACAGAATAATAATATGAAGGTTTAAATGACTGTAACTTAAAAGAACTGTTAAGCTGCATTGTTTTAAAAAATATTAGAAAGATCTTTATAGCATTTCTAGTACATAAAATCATTTCTGTTGGATTTAGCACGAATGGAAAGAGTATGAAAGGTAAAAAGTACAACAGCTTAAAGCAATGCTTGGCCAAATTTTGATTTTTTTCTATCTTTTCAACCAAGAGCTGTATTTTCCCACTATCCAGCATAAGTTCAATCACACTGACCTCTGACTATGAAATGGCTGCATTGCAATATGACAAAATCATTCTCAGCATGTCCACAATGAAAAAAAAGTTGAACAACAAAAATGACCAAAATATAACCCAAAGCTCAACTTTCTTGCTTCTAAGTCCTTATAATTGGCCTCTATAATTCTAGTGGTATCAACCCTAAACATTAAAATGAGAAGTCTACAGGTTTAGAAACAAAAGAGATCGTCATTGCCAAAGGTAAGCAAATAGAGTAACACAGACAGAAAAGTCATCCTGCAGGGCGCTGAGATGAAATTCTAATTCAAGTCACCCTTCCCAGTATCACGAATTTTTAGCTCATAGATACAAACATATTGCCTCGAATTATGCACACCAGCTGCCAGACTTTCATGCTGTCAATGCTGCAAACCAGAGCTGCAAAGCACCTCTGCATAAGCACTGCCCTGAAGATGCTACAACCGGCACACAAAGATACAGACCCAAAAACTTCAGAATTAGCCTCTTATATTGTGTAACTACAGAAATTCAGACTTAATACAACTTTTTTCAAAGCCTGAACGCTAACTGTTCTATTTCTCATTAGTAACTCACCTGCCACTCAGTCTTATTCCACATGAACAACTGACGGAAAAGAAAACCCAGCACATTTGATCATAAAACACTCGGCATTTACAAATGCACCTCAAATAAAGGTTTTCATTCATACCAAATGTTATTTCTGAAAAAGGTGAGTGTTGTAGTAAAATCAGAAGAGATAAATTCATATTATAGTATTTTGAAAAGTAACTAAGATAATGTCTGGAAGGATTGGAAAGTCAGTTATTTGTGGACCTCGTATCTCAAGATGTTTTGTTTTTCACCTCCAATAAAAAATATACTTGGCACAATAAAACAGGATAAATAAAGGCCAGACCAGATTACACCTATTCCCACATGTGAAATTGCCACATGAAAATTGCCTGCATCAGCTGGAAAAAAAAAGCTACAAAAGACTTCAGTCCAGACTGCCCAGTTTTCAGCTATGTGTATGTGAGACGCAAGGCCAGAATTAGTATTAGGCAGCACAAAACCCCACTGCTTTACTCTTCAAAAGCTTTTTCTTCACTGTGGTTTCCCATTCATGTTTGGAGCTCTAGGTTTGTGTGCTTTCTACTGAAAGGTGTATTTGGACTACAGCTACAAATCTCTTTCACCTTTAGTAGAAAGTGCAGTTCTGCAAATTTGCTGTTCAAGACCTTTTTGAGCAATCACAGTAATGTATTTAGACAAACATCTTCACAACTGACCTGCAAAGCTGTTTGCACTCTAGGTTTCCTCCCCATTCAGTCATTCACCGCAAAGATCTCTAGAAAAGTATCTTGTCTATGTGATGCTACTCAAAGAGTTTATATAACTGGGACAACTGTGTTTGGAGCCACTTAAAGATAAATAAAACTTAGTCCAAGCAAGAAAAAAGTGTTCCTCAAAGTGATTAAAAAACAACAACAAAAAAACTTGCCCAGCTAACACACTCAGCAGTGCTGAAAAAGTGAGAGTGGTACACTGAAATGCAACCATAGATTGAAGCATTAACTCTGTGGCCATGAGCAGGCTGCAGCTGCTGGCTGTCTGTTGGGCTGCCACAGAACAAGCTTCACAAGAACAGTTCTTCACAAGCTGTCCAGGAGGGAAGTAGTTACTAACTAAACAAAAACATAAGCAGTAATAATTATAGTGCCACTGAAGGGAATTCTGTACTGAGGAATCATTGTTAATCAATACGCAATGGCTAATTGTGTGGAGTTTCTATAAACACGAGTTTCTGCAGCTAAGGTGCTAATATATGTCAAAATCCATAGTCAGTTTTATCACCCTCGGTTTCCAATGCTCTGGTATTTCACACAGTTGCATGTTTATTTCTACAAAAACAAGATTTAAGTGAAAATGATATTTCAGAAGAAATGAACCCTCTTTGCCCAAATAAAATAAATGAAAAGTGGGCAGAATGAACTAGATTGGCCGTCATAAAGGAAAAGGGGTCAATAAAAGCTATAATTCCGAGCACTTACTTGCAGGTGATGGGGTGCTGCATCCGCTTGTTGGTGGGTGACTCTGGAGTCCATGAAGGGAAGGCAGCGACAGCCCACCGATGACTGGAGGAAAAAGTAACGGGTATGGAGCTGCTGGGTAGTGAGTCATATGTCCATTCACTGCCGGCACTGGACATGTGCGGCTGCTGGTTGTCATGTTAATAGCTCACAGTGTATAAATAATATGTTGCATCACTCCAGGCCAGCAAGCAGATACTTGAACTTGTGAATGGAGAGGGCTGTCAAGCCAGCAGGTGTGGCTTGAGCTGGACTGTGTGATGATGAAGAGGTAACTCACTAGATCAGTCCCGTCCTATATTTCATTGCTGCTTCCTACTGTTCTCTTTTCCAGACATTCTTTCTCTGAAGGCTGTGGACAGATAGTTGTCTTAGTCCGTGTCTCAGACCACAATTCAGTTGTTTATTCAAATGCTTTTCTGTGAGGATAGTTGCTCTTTACAGATGCATAATGATAGAGTCTGTAGGAAGAAGAAAACAAAATATTGATGATAAAATGTATTTTATATATTTAGGCGCAGAAAGCTCTCTTACCTCCGACTCTGCTACTACAAATACCTATTTACAATTACCTATTTGTTAGTGTCCTCAAAGACTAGTTTCATGGTTACCTGGGGGTAAAAATTCTTATTTCATTGAAGCTAATAGCAGAACATCCATTAACTTGATTTCTCTATCCAATATTTTACATCAGAAGCTATTTCTGGACAGATACAATCTTGTTTTGGAAGCAGCCCGGTTTAAAACTTATGCGTAAATAAATACCTGAAACATTGATACTAGAGGAGTAAAAACAGCTTCTAAAAAATTTCTCATGTACACAAAAGCTTTCAGTTTCCCTGTTACACAATGAATTACACCGAGGAAGCTCTGTGCTCTGCTCCAGTGTCAGGTCTCAGTTCTGACACAGGGAACTGTTTCCAAGAGTGATTTGGTATCAGGTTGTTAAAACACTAGTTGGTCTACCAATGGTTGTTCTCACAAAAGATAGTTAGCTTGTTTTATTACCACTAAAGAGATCTCACTGATCATTTGCTCTTTATTTTAAGGGAGTAGATTTCTTCTATTACCAAATAAATAAATAAAATAGAACTTTCCATCAGTGTCTCCCCTTCTTAATGCTTTTCATAGCCCCTTCACTGCCTTACCTCCCCATTCCATGTGTCAGTGGTTTCTGTCCTCTACTTCCTCCAAAGACCGAACCAACTGTTCATAAGCTATATCATCTAATCAGCGGTGGTGCGCCATGAAGCTATTTACACTACCCTCCCATTTAATGGGTAATTTATTTTAGTGCTTTTCTTCTACCAGTTATGTTTACAAGGCAAAATTAATAACCCCGTGTTTCACAGGCTACTGCTCCTCTTTTCTTGCAACTTAGGGCACTGAGGAAAACAATTTTAGAAAGCGGTCTAACTACCTAGGCAAGGTAAACATGCCCAAAACTGCCAAAAGAGATCCACCAGTGCACATTCTGGCTGTTGTGTTTTTTTCGCTCCTGTTTTTGCTTTTCCTCATTCTGCTCTGCAAGAAGAATCCAAAACGTGTTATCTCATAGGGAGAGTGAGTGAGGGACCCGATGGCCACACACTGCCCCCGTGAATCTCTCCTGTTCTCATGAGCACCACCTTCAAAGTCTCCCAAAGTTATACATATCTTCCTCGAGGTTTCATCCAAACAGCAGCGCCTGAGAAGGGTCCTCTTTTGCTCAGTCTCTGCTATATCAAATGGTGAAACTTGTTCCCAATAAGAGCGGTTTAGCTTCTCATACAGCAGATGTTTGCTCTTTTCAGAAACAATCTGATAGTGCAACTCTACTAAGTTCTGCTGGTGGCATGGGGAGCTGGTGGAAATGCTATAACCACTCCATAGTGTGACCACTGCTCGGTTACTTCTTTGTGCAGTGCTCCAGCCAGAAGTCAGTGAGCGCAGCTGTTGTCTCCTGAGCACTTTCCTACAGCAGGAGCCACCGGGCTGTCCCAACACATGCTGCTGGAGGATGGCAGCAGGTGCCACAAGGCAAACCTAGCTACCCCAAACCAAGGCAGTCCAGAGCTGCCGAAAGACGGTTTGCTAAGAGAACATGTTACACTCTTACATCTGTTATGGTAAGTGAAAGGCAGCAGCATTCAACCCCTATATGGCATTTTTTATTCACAGTTCTTAGAACGTAACCTAAAGGAAAAGGCAAGACAATTCTGAAGTGGAAAAATTAAGGCGCCGAGGTGAAACGACTTGTCAAGGTCACAACCAAAAGCAATGCCAAGGGAGGGAAGCAGTGACAACACAGTGTTTACTGTCACTGCTGCTACTCAGTCTGCCATTTGTCAGTAAGAATTCAAATAAGCAAGGAAAAAATAAAGGAGAAAAAAAACACGAATGCATATGTTTGCCTGTCACAGAGCAGTGGAGTGTTTCTACTCTGTGAGGAATACCAGGAAAGGTTACCAGCTGTGCATGTTTTCAGAAAGCAATTTGTGCTGAGTACAGACTGCTTGGGGATAACAGGAATGTAGTTGTAAGTATTTGATAACAGTGTAAATTATGCACAAAATACCTTCAATGTTAATGGAGACAGACGTGTGAAGGGATGAGGCTGTAACAGCACACACCACGTCAGCACGCAGTTCCTGGGAGCTGGGCCTGTCACCCTGATCTCCAGGACTGTGTGCCCAGAGGTGGGTGGGTGAAACCAGGAACTGCTTGTGAGGAAGTCTCACCAGCATGATGACTTTCTAGCAACACAAAATGAGGTGGATCAGAACAGCTAACTTTCTGCTTTATCTATCTACAGCTTTATGTAACATACTTATTATTTCAGGTGAGGTGTAAATATATACTGAAATTAAACATTACCAGAAAACAAGTTGCTTTCGCCTTACTCAAAAGTCACTTTCATTTTAGCCTTTGTGGCACGAAACTTCCTGCAGATTGGTGTGCAGGACATCAACCCTCAGAACTCATTCCTTTGCCCTTCTCTCAGGTAAAGGCAGAGAGGGAAGACAGTAAAAGGCACAACACTCTAAACTGTGCATCATTCAACTCTGAATAGTGTTTCTTACAAGCAGCAGGATGTTACAAATGTTCGTGTGATTGAACATCTATAAGATGGCCAATGTGGAAACCATGGACAGAAGCCAACATTCTAGTAACACAATTCCTACAAAGAAGCAAATGTTCTTCTCAGCTTACCAAGGGATTTCAAGTCACTGGCTCTGATAAAAGAGGTTACAGATCGATCACCTCCATTGCTGCATAGCAGTGCACACTAGAAAGTAGAACTTGCTACAGGAAGCCCAGAAAACAGCTGTACCCATTCATGCCAGTTCAACATCACTAAAGAAAACTCTGAAGATCCTACAGAAAGCCTTTGTTCACATCGCTGGATTCAGATGCTCACACTTCTTGGTTTACTGACAAAGATCCTATCATCTGACACCAACCATCTGTCTGGGCTGTAGATGGATTCAGGGTGAAAACATTCCTTTTCCTCAGCTAAATATGAGCCACAACGCAGAGCACCGTAAGACACTATCAGCGCCAGCTTTGGAAGGCCTTCCCTTGCTGTCAGTTGCTCTGGTGAATACTCTCAGCTGAAGGGATGCACGCCCTCCAGACAGAGTGACACTTGCCCAGAAGCAACTCTGTCCTTTCCACCCCACAGGGACCTTGAACACACTCTCCTCTGGCCTCCTTCAATTCTCGTGAGGAGGGAGCTAACAAGAGTACCTAATAGCATGCTAGGAGCCAGCTCCCATAACTGAGGAGCAACTCCTGAAGAAAACGAGAAACAAGAAAAACTGAAAGCAGGGTCATCTTGGTGGTGATCAAACACCCATTCACACAAGGCAACAGCATCAACTTCTTCCCTACACAAATCTCTCAAGATTTTTAGAAAATGGCTGTCACTAAGGCATTTCAGAGTATCTACTCAGTACACAAGAAAGTTCTCTTCCATCTTCTTGTCCTAAGTGACTGCTCATGAGCACAAAGCTACAGACTCAGGTCCATCATACGAACAGCACATGGAAAAGGATCACAGAACCATAGGATAGTTTGGGTTGGAAAGGATCTTTAAGATCATCTAGTTCCAAACCCCCTGCTATAGCCAGGTGGATCATACAGGAAAGTTTCTTTGAAGGCTAACCACGTTCATACTCCTCTGTTCCCACTGTCCATAGCAGGGAATTAAGCTGTATTGCAAGTAAAGCAGGATTTTTGCCTTTTTTGTTTTTCTTCCTTCCCTTTCTGAAAAGATCAGCAGAGAGTTTTGCTCCACCTGCAGCAACATTTGAAAATCTGCAAGTCATTCTAAGATATCCATGACTGTAGCTTCTTAGCAATCCTTAAGCTAAATTCACGATCCTGACACTCTTCTCACATGGAACCAATGCCACTCTTCCTTTACGACAGAGGAACGAAACCCCGATCACAGAAGGGACACGTGGACACTTGGGCATGCTGTGCCTGGAGCTGCACGCAGCCCCGCCTGCTGCAGCGCAGAGCTCAGCCCAGGCTAATTTGCTGCTCTGAGCCTGCCCAGCCGTGTGTAGATATCCCTGAAGTTTACACGGTCATGGAGGAAGTCTCTTCTAAGTTCACTTCCCGTTTTCTTGCCAACGCCAAAATCTCCCCCTCTCTTAAATCTTTGGCTGAATCCTACAACAGGAACCTCTTGACTGCAAGGGCAGCCTGGCCAGTGCGCTGGGAGAGGCAAGTTGCTCCTTTCTCAGCAACAAAAACAGTCCCAAAGAAATTTTGCATGAAAACCCTCAACAAGATACTGCATATTTTCCCAAGGGACAGAGTTGACCAAGTCCTTATTTGTTGGGCAATTTTGAGGCACATTTTAATGCTGTTTTCAAAACAAGTCAAGATGCAATAGTCCCAAGAATACTTACTGCATTTAATGTACAGTTTGTAGTTTATATTGAAATCCCTGACTATGCATATGCTCTCTATTATGCAAGCTGATGACACTGCATTGAGTAGTAGTGAATAACTCAGCAAATTTAGCCAGAGTTGAGTGTAAATCAGTCAGATACAGTAACACGATCACCATGCTGGTTTTAAACTACTAGAAATGAGAGGAAAATTTACTTGGAAAGGGAGCGGATTCAGCTTTTCACAAGTCACTGTCAACCGTGGGATGTTGAATTTTGTTTTCTTGCCTATACAAAGAGATTTAATTAAACAATAAACTAGTTACAGTGGCAGAAGTAAAAAAGCCTTTGGAGTGTTATGTTTCCTTTATTAGCATAGTGATGTGAAACTAAACAGAAAAAGCAATCTAATAACAAACATTCCTTTGAGAACTGTTCAGGGAGCAAAAGGACATCCACTTATTGTTCAGCCCATCCCATTGGTCCATATATGGCAATAAAGGTACAATAGAAGGAAACAGGAAACAGACTGGCACATCTGCATTATCTTATTAAGGGCTAATGGATATCTGAGAGGAACATGCATCTGATTCTGAATAGTCTGTACCAATCTCCTAAGCAATTACTCTTAATTAGTGGATTCTGTTTATAGATGGAACTTAGTGTACCCTTCTGTATCAAAGAGATGCAGGCATCTGGAGAGAGATATGCTTTTCTTAAAGGGAAAGTACTACAGCACAATGTGACAGGGTTTTGGAGTTTGGTTTGGTTTGGTTTTTTTGGCAAATAAAAGGTCTCTGAAGCATAACATATTCTACTATATTATTAACAAAAAGAGCACGCCAGTTCAAAAAAAAAAAAAAAAAAAAAGACCATACTGTTAATCTCAAACTCTGAAAGTACACATAGAAAGCTAATACTTGCCTATGAATTATATGACAAAAACCACTTTGATGATAAGCAAATAAACAACCGAGCCCTAAAATTTTCAGCTGATGGCCAAAAAGTTTAAAATAGCAGCTTAAGTCAGAAGAACAACATCTGCATTTTGTATCTGCCTAGTCTGCAGCCAAAAAAAGTAAACCACTCTATATGACCAGATGCATGAATAAAAAAGAAAATGCATGAAACAGAACTTCAAAGTCAGTTTATGGAACAGCAGAGCTGTAGCTCCTACATCTCCAGTTGCCCTATATTTTCCACTATAGGTGCAAGACCCCATGGGGGAGGGAAGATAAATCGTAATAAATGAAGACGCTATGATAACGACACTTCTCCTACATCTTGGCATCTGAGGTGGCTGTCTACTGGGCAACCGTGAATTCCTTTTTGTCGTAAAACTGACACGTGCAAAATAGGTTTCTGTTTTGTTTTTTCCTGACTGAGACTGTTAGGAGATAATTAATATAATTAATGAAATTGTTGTTTATTTGAAAATCCTACGGGGAAGTATAAAAAGGGGGGGGGGGGGGGGGGGGGGAAGAAAAGAAAGAGAAAGCTTCTTTTTCCCTTAGCAGCTCTGCTTCTTACTGCCTGCATTGCAAACGCACACTGATGAATCCTGAAAAAAAAGGGAATCTAAATCTGAAAAGGGGGGAAAAAAAGTAAGAGACACAATGACACCCATTTATTTACACACCATACAACAGTACCCTGCTGTGCCAGCTATTGATTTCAGTGGAACTGAGAGTCCATGTTGGAGTGCAGCAGCTGTGAGTACATAGCCTGAATCCTCATGTGGGAACAATACGCTATAAGCAGAATAACCTATTTCAGCCAACCTTCATGTGTAACATACAGCATTAAAAACACACGGCTTACACTTGGAAATCTTTTCTCACAAAGGTCCAGGGGATTTATTAATTTATTAGTGCTAGCACAATGCTAGCATAACGAGGACATGTGAAGGATTGAAAATCCATGTTTCTCATGTCTGTTATTCTACATAGATGTTAATTCCGTTCTATACTAACCACATTTCAGATCCTCCCATCGCATCATGCAATTTCTCTCTTGTTTTCTCCTGTTGTTTGCTGTTTAAAAGGCTGTTTGTAACAGAGGGTTGGTTTTTTTCTTTTTTCTTTTTTTTTTTTTTCAGAACTATCTGCATTCCATGTTTCTTTCATTACTCAGCAGTTGCCAAAACTATGCTGAGAAGATAAATGGTTAGGTCAGGTGGTGGGGTTAACAATTTACTGTGTGTACTGCCCTGAGACCCAGATATGGTAGAATTGGCTCATGTTTATGTACAGGATGAGAAGTTGATTTCCTGCGCAGTGACTTTCAATCATCTCTGTAAGGGACTCTTACAGTTCCCTACAGAGAATTCAAGGAGCTTTGAATACATTTCGTGCTGGCATATAGGGTACTCCGCTTTGAAACTAAATGCATTCCTTACTTATTCTGCCACGTTCAAAAATCCCAACTGACTGTCAAGAGAAGTTGTTCTCTTTTATTTATGGAAACCAAAAGGAGGGTAACTGAACTTTAACTGATCCTCAAGTTAAAATGAACTTTTATACCCATTTCCCTCCTCAATATTAGAAGTGATTTCTTACCATTCAGAATTGCTTATTCACTGCGATCCAAATTTCTGTTTTTACATTGTCACCTCTGTTGGTCCTTACTGTAGCTTTTAAAGATGTAAAACAGTAATTTTGCATTGAGAATATCCTAGATAAGAAGTTACTCCATGGGCTACAATGCTTTAGGAGACTGGAGATCTTCCAGACAAAACTCATTTGTTTTTCTAGGCTGAACCTGTTTTCTCTGTTAATCCCAAAAACTGAAGGAAAAAATACATCACTTATCCCAAGCAGATAACGCAGATGATCCACAATTTAAGCAGCACATACCCATGCTGCTCATTCAAGTTATATGTAACTAGGAAGTCCAATACGGTGCTTTTCATCCAACCAGCTCCTACTACTTTTAATCTTGTTCTCTAACCATGTATTTTCATGCTTCCTCTGCTCCTTTTCCCTACAGTTCAGAAAAACCAGACTGGGCTTTTTGACCCAAACCATCCTTTACCATCCCATCTGTCCGCCATCCATACGCCAACAGGTAGCATCTAAAGCCAACTTTATTCTTTACTGTCTGTAAAAGAAAGGTAGTGTCCATGACCTCCGATTGAGTACAGAATAGGACACATTTCCTGCCCAACAGAAAAATCTTCTATTAAAGGTCTTCTCCTTAGCTGGCATCTAATGGTTCTTTAACTCTGGAGGAGTTGGAACCCCAAGATAGTAACATATTGATCCCCAGCCAAAGCAAAGTTCTGTCAGAAGGGCTCTTGGAAAGAGATGAGAGCCAGGGAAAGGTAGACTGAGCAAATGCAGAAGACTGAGTAAACAAGGAAAAACTCACCCTGTTGACTATGTTCAGTAACATTATCCAATGTTATGTGACACAGAGATGTTTACAAGTATATAAGTCACCTCCCAAATGGTGTTAGGGCTAGGAGGACACAGAGAATGCATCTGAAGATTCCCAGTCATACTTTAGGAATGTCCATCCTCAACCTGGTAGGTAATGGGTAACATTTCACGATGACCAATGGCAAAAACAGCACTTTCCATCATTGCAACTGCTAAACAGGACTTCTACTGACTGTTTACAACCTTAAAGAGGCCTCTGAGATTAGTAAGAGGGGTCAAGTGATGTTATTGTTTTGGTGACGGAATGAAGATCCCTAGTAAATGATGGGGGCCTGGGAATCATTAAAGAACAGAGTACTTCATCTGCTTAGAAGCTGAAGAGGAAAGCAACTTTGGAGGGCAGCTCCTTGACAAAGAAGTAGATCTCTTTGGGAGGCCAATGCTCTGTGGTCACGATGTGCACCGCCACATGGACTATTCCGTCCATTCACCCTTACAGGTATCTTCCCAGGTCCTGAGAAGGCCTGATCTTAGCAGAATCTGCATAATAAAGCAAAACGACACATCAAATCTTTTCCTCAGATCAGCTGAGTAGTCATTTTCTGCTTGGACCCATACAGGGAATCTTCAGTAGAACAGAGAACGGAACCCGGTGGTCAAAGGAGATAAAGAAGGAAATAAAACACCATTTCATTTGCAAAATATGCACTGCAGTGGAGGACAGTTTCAGTTCAGCGCAGTTGACTTTATATGCCACACAGACAAGGATCCTGCAAGAGTCTACTCTGTACATGCCGCAAAGAAAATTTTCCTGCTTTGAGCAATGTAACTGATTGTTAGGTAAAGCAAGTGGATTCACTCAAAAGATGAATATGTTTTATTCAGGTGGCTCTCTGAAAAACATGAGGGAAGTTTATGTCAGGAATGTGCCCAAGGATGTGAAATGATAATCTAGGGCTCTCAATCCCACAGTTAGGACGCAAGACACTGTTCAGGATGAAAGTGCAATCTGCCAGCCGTCTGATTTTTTTGCACTACAAATCTGGAATTTCTTCTTCCTCAGAGCGAGAAGAGTTTAGGTCCTTGCTGTACCCCTTTGTCAAGTGAGGAAGGTGGAACGAGGGAGAAACAGGATTACTGGTTCAAGTATTGGTTGTGAACTCTGTCTGTTGGACTCGAAGGCCATCTATCATCTTGGTAGCACAGAAGTGTAGACGCTGTGCTAACAGAGAATAATCTCACACACATAATTTATCATCTTTTGTTATATACGGCAAGTCTAACAGCGTGCCTGCTGAAAGGTTCTGTAATTCCTCTGAGTTATTAGAGTCTTCAGTCCTACTTTACACAGAAGACGACATTTCTGTTGCCTACTTCAGGCCCCTGAGCCTTCACTTACTACCCATCACAAGTTCCAATATATTCCCAGTAAGACTCCCTTAGGGTCAGCAGAATATGCCAGAGGGCTGGTGGAGATTATGAACATTTATATTAGAGCCTCTATTCTCTGTAGCTCCCTGTCACAGGAACAATAGGGTAGCAAAATTAGGAACAAGCACAGCCATTAGCTAAGAGGGGACAAAGCCACAGAGTGGATGGCAAAGCAAAAATAGCTTTTTTATTGTCAATATTTTGCTTAACAGGGAGCCAATAAGGCAACTGCAAAATGCTATTAATATGCTGAGATAACACTGCTCATGTAAGCACTTTTGGATTTGTCATCTGAATCATTTGAAAATGTTGCAAAACCTTATCAGTCAGGTCATAAGGACAGAGGTGCAACAATCAATCATGGCAGCCACAAAAACAGTACATCTTTTCCACATCCTAACACATTTAGAAGATCTATGTCCCAGAATTATTCCGAGAGAGGTGCTGGACAGATGGATAACATTATCAGAAAGACCAATGTGAACTATGACCTTACATTTCACTTTCAAAAGCAACCAAGCAGGAGCCTAAGCACAAAAAAAAGTCAAGAAGACTTTTGTCATACATGCCACCACCAGTGTAAAGCAGTACTTCAAACACAGAGCAAAGGTATTCTTGCAGAAAAAGAAAGTGTGAATTCACAGCAATTGCTCACTTCTGAAGACATCTTTCCACTGCTAGCTGCTAGGCAGCTTTCCACTGGTAAGTACACTAGCCTGAATTACTTCATATTCAATGCGGAGGAAGAAGTTCCATGTAGACTCTTAGGGATGCAGTCAGACATTATGCCACCACGTGGAACTTAGATCTGCCCAAACTTACTGTCATTTTAAAGCCATTTAGCCATAATCAGTTTAACCTCAGCCCAAATCAAACACTCAACAGGGCAGCATTTAGCCTCCCATTACATCTGGAACACTGATCTTTCAGCTTGACTGGCTAAGTAATGTATTAAAAATTGTTAATTCTGATAGCATTCAAGAAGATAATAGTAATAATTACGCCATGATGAACTGCAGCTGAAGCAAAGCTTAGGCCCAAATTTTCCTGCATTTCCTAACTATCAAAGCATAATTTGGATTTTAGGTCTGAATGGCAGGGGATCTGAAGCTGCCAGTCCCCACAACTGAATATGGAACAAGGAACTATTCCTCCTGTAAGTCAATGCAGTGGTGCCTTAGCGTATGAGTTCCACAGATTCTTACTGCAGTGTCACCATGGGACACAGCCATGGACCAAAAGGCCACATCGTGCCAAGCAAGATGTGGAAACATGGCAACTGTTGTCAAGGAATGACAGTGCTTTGTTGGTAATATGGAATGCAGTTCTAAGGTTTCTCCTGGGAATAATAAAGCTATAGCTCAGTAAAATGGGAAATGGCTGGGCAGCTTCCCCACTCTGTCATGTTCAGGTTGGAAAACCAGGTGATGCTCCTGAGGAAGGAAGGGAGCAGCCTACCGCTGTCACAGGTGGAGGCTGGCAAGGAGTGCTACACAAAATCCACCTGCTGGTACAGACAGCACCATCCCTGCTGTGTCTCTCCTTCATGCTCACCACATGGCGCATCACCAGCCTGCTGTATTGTATGATGCTGACTGCTACTCTTGTTCATACCTCAGGCTATCCTCCGTACCACAGCCAGACAGGTACGCTTTCCATACCACCCTATGCCCTGTCTGGTCGTCACCCTCCCCCTGCAGCAGCTCTCTGCCAGAGTGACCTTATCAAGGCTCTCCTCATAAGATTTTCAGGACAGCAGCACTCACAAGCCAGGCTTTAGCAGCCTTGCGTACTGCAAAGGACACAGCAGAGGCTGTGGAGCTGGGAAGCACAGCTGGGTGCCCAAGGCTGATAAGACAATCTGACTTAACCATGCAAATACCAGTGGCCAAGTAGAGCGTATCTTTGAACTAGGAATGTCAAAGCAGACATGTCACAGCAGGGAGCGCCTTCCTAACAGTACCTGAAGTTTCTTCAAAAGCTGCATTCACTGACTGAGCAAATACATTACTCCCTTACCTTAGATAAAAAGAGAAAAAAAGAAGAGGAAGAGGAAGAAAAGGAGAAAGATAAAAATGAGAAAGATCTTTGCAAATAAGACAAAGCCATCCAGAATCCACTTGTGATTATAATCAGGCCAACAAATCCCCAGACACTGTGTCCAGTCACAGATGATGGCTGTTGGTTCAGCCACATCCTTCAGTATGCCCGCTGTTACTCTGACTGCATCCTCTTCCCTGCTGGCATCATCTGCGCCAACTGTGTCTCAGGCAGTTATCCATCCATTCTATGTATGTGGTCTCACAGAATACCATATGCTAAAGTAAATCAGAAGTAAGCAGAAGAAAAGCAATTTAAGTGTCCTCAGAATGATGCATAAGCAAGAGATGCAATAAAGATGCCAACTAAGGGAAATAAGCTCTCAGCATAAGTAAGTTCTGTAAGAGCTTCCACTTGCTTTATATAAGCAGTGGTTCTTGTAGATATTTTGCTCATACGGATCCAAAGAAGAAGTTTTCTGTTTCCAAACTTGAAGTCCGTGACTGTGGGCACTCTGCCCTGGTAAGAATGGGAGCTGTGCTGTGCCTTGTGCCCAGGGGGAAAACAAAGAGAGCAAAAATGCAAGGAGAGTCACCGTCCCTGGAAGCGTTGAAGAAACATGTAGACGTGGCACTCAGGAACATGGTTTAGTAGGCAGTATCGGTGGTAGGCAGATGGTTGGACTAGATCATCTTAGAGGTCTTTTCCAACCTTAATGACTTAATGATTCTGTGAAAAACAAGCATGCAGGGTATGGTCCTTATGGTTCACTTTGATGACAGACGTGAAGAGTCTTTTCATGAATACAAAGCTCATGTGTGCAATCACAGAGGAACAGCGACAACGATCTGAAAAGACACTGCAGTCTAGTTAAAGTAATTACTTAAAATGAAAGCAACTAAACTGCAACACCAAGAAAGCCAAGGATGTATTACAAGCAACATACCTGACTGAGTGACACATGAAAGGAAGGTTCCAAGAAAAATGTTGATTTGTTCTAATGTACTGAGAGATATGAGAGAGATTGAGGAATTTGAGAAAAAAACACCTTCCAAGTCATCCCTTTGTATGAACTGTCACATTTATGACATAGGCTAGTCTCATATTCATGTAACCACTCTAACTCTTCTTTTGCCAAAGACACGTGCCTTAACTTTAAGCATATATTAACCAGATGAAGAGATATGCTCCTAAAATAATAATGGGAGGCTATGTGTTAAAGAAAGCAATAGGATCTCCTTCTTTTAACACATTTTATAGCTACAGTATTATGGCTACACTGTGATTTTACCATGTGTGAGCTAAGACAATTTCTTTTTCTGCATGCGTTTGCACAATAATGATGAGCCTTAAAAAAAAAGAAAAGAAAAAAAAATAATAATAATAAACCAACAAATTGGGTGTATTGTCTTCACTATCAGAGTATAAGGGTTTTGCAAAGGAGAAATATTTATTTTCTTGTACAAAGATGAAGTCAGAAGTAGAGCTGCTGAATGCTAGATCTCAGCATCAAAGACCAAATGGCCTGCAAGAAGAATAATAAGAAAATTTGAGAAATGCTATAGCAAGACCTTAAATTCCAGTCTAGCATTTGATTTAGTGATAATCCTTCAAAAACAGTTCTGCATCTGATAAACACAGGTTTAGGATTCAGTTGTTGACACATGGTAAGGAAATGAAACACATTCTCCCCATATGAAGTTCACATTTTTCTGGGCGAAACAAAGCACACTTGTATCCCATGTCTCTCATGTACCTCTTAAAGCAGTAAAAAGAACTGAAAGTTATCTACATGAAGCAATATTGTTTGACGTGCTAAAAAGATCTGAATTAAACAGCTTGACTGCCTCATACACTGTTAAGCCTAAAGAAAATAAGGAAATCCAACGTAAGATCTGCACAGCAATTCCACACACACCGTTCCTCAGAATTACAACTGCACCTGACGTACCTCACTGCAAAGGCAGGCCACTCACTGAACCTCTTTGGGACAAGCAATACAGAAAGCCCTCTATTAAAAATGGATGAAGGTAGAAAGTTGGGTTCACTGGAACATAGCCTACACTGAACACCACTACCAACAAGAGCACACTTTCCTTTAAGATACTCTCTCTGCTGTAAAGAAAAAAAGAGCTGCTGGAGCATCTCGCAATTAGTGATGAGGGCAACCAGTCAACACCATCCCACCAAGGTTACTTTGTCCCTCAATTCTCAAAAGCACACAATGCTAAATAACAACGTTACTCCATATTACTGAATAGCAAAACCTTTAAAGAGGAAACTAAATTTTGTAATTTAAAACATGCATACACATAAAAGGAAAAAAAAAGCCAACAAAAATCAAGGATACCCTTTTCCAAAACAACATACAAAATTACATAGCAACAGCATAAAAGCTTCTGGACAGTTTCCTTAGCCTCCAATGGATGGTTTATTCCAGGGAGACAACCCTCAGCAGACAAAGCCTGCTTGTAAACACAGGAACACAGGAATTGCTGTACTGGGTCAGATTAATAGCCCATTTAGCTCAGTAACCTCTCATTTGACAGCAGCCAGTATCAAATGCTTTGGGGAAAGGATGAAGAAATCTCTAGGAGAGCAATTACAGAAAAACTTTCCCATAAAATTTCTTTCCAGCTCCCATCTACTGGATGGCTTATACTCTGTAACAAGAGATCTCCTCTCGGTCTTTTTGTTAGTTTTTACTAGACCAAATAATATGAATAATGCTAAATAATACTCAAGCATTGTGGATATCTGCTGTATCTACATTCCACATGTTTTTAATCCTTAAAAATATGGAGGCTCTGACTTTCCAACATCACCAATATACTGCTTAAAATAATATTCTGCTGTTTTTAAATAATTCCCATTTTCCCTGAATGATGCTGTGTAGCTATAGGATCTAGTGCAGCACGGTGAAAGAAAAGTTAAATGTAAATAACTCACTTTCTTCAAAAGTCTCTGGTTCTCAATTCCTCCTCAACAGAGCACACTGCAGTGGCTCTTCAGAAGCACAAGAGAGGCTTTGAGAGGGCAGAAGTGTCTCCACATTACCTCTTCCTCCCTCTCTCCCAAATGCGTCAGGTTTCCTTCAGGATAAATATTAGTTTCTTTGTCAAATTTATTTGTCCATCTTAATTGCTAGTAAATATTTCTTCAAATGCTGCCCACCTAGTTATCAACTTCCTTAGATTTCAGGGTAAACACTTTTCAGGGCAGGAAAAAAAAAAAAAAAAAAAGAAATCAGTTCTTAAATAACAAGTCAAGAGTAGTAAGTCCTTTCTCTGATTAAGGCACTGACTTCCTTCTAAGATTGCACTGGAATTATCTGTATATGTATAGTCACTTCCATGCTAAAATCCTAGGTAAATATTAGCAAAGAAACAATTGCATCAATTAATAATGGCAGCTGACAGACAAACACTACAAAGAGAATTCCATTAGCTCCCCAGACAAACACTGTGCCAGTTTACAAACGAAGGCAGAAGAGGAACAGCATGGACCCAAGCTGCCCAATCTCTGCACTTAAACACTTACGCTCTGTAAACACCAAGCCATTACCAGTCTGCTTGCCACCCTCTCCACTGGTCTGCAGGAACTGGCTAATGGGGTGGCTGAGGGCAGCAGGGACGGGGAGCCCTCGGAGAGCCTGCCCCACTGGCTGACCTCCAGGTGGCTTTAGGTTCACCTGTGGTTCATCCACGCCGCCTATAGTCTGCAGGCTGCCCCCTGATTTTGGAGAAGGCTGAACATTGGCAATTTTTGTTAATTTATTCACGCATTTTACGTCCATATGTCTTGATGTGCAAGTCAGCTCAAGCATGGAAATGAATGGAGCCTGGACAAGGATTAGTCTAAACTATTTCAGCGGTTACATTACTTTTGGTAAACTGTTCTTTGTTGAAGCAAAGCATTTCCTACCCAGTAATATGACCTCCAAATTTCAAAACTTTTTTGAAAAGTGCATTAATTCATACAGTTGGATGATGGCAATTTGCTATTACTGCCAATAAGACTAGTGTGAGCAAATCATCCCTTTGAAATCAGTTGTGGCAGAACACCTGCAGAATGGCTACATGGGAAAATATTTTTTTTTATTTTTTATCAGGACAAGGTGAATATCATACCTCAAGTTTCCCAATCTCATTTTTAAATTCCATTCTCCCATTCAGTTCCATTTGTAGACAGCCAAAAGGCATCGCAGAAACTGTAAGAATCTGGTCATTACTTGAGATTTGGACTGAAGGATAAATTGCATGAACAGAAATAACTGATAAAGAACCTGGAAGCCTTCTGTGGTATTTTCCTCTTCTCCTACCATAATTCCTTCCAAATCAAATCAACTCAAAGGTTACAATACACAGGCAGAGAAGAAGTGGAATCAGGTCTGTGCCTAAGCTCATGTTCTCATACGATCTGCCCCACACAAATATCAAAGAGATACCATGGAGCTGACAGCATCTGGCAAAACACTGCGTAAGGAACCTGTAGCCCAGGCTCCTGGTGTTTTCAGGGAGTGATGGCTCAGATAAGCGCTGCTGAACATCTGAAGAACTTCCTCACAGATACTAAAAGTAAACACTATCACCTCTCAGGGAGAATGGTGAGGAAAGATGCTCCTAATCTCAAAACACATGCAGCATGATCACGTCTTATGGATGAGGCAAGAAGGAGAAAAATGGATGCATTCAAGTTTTCACACACGTTGCTATAATCTCTTTTGCTATTATTCACAGGATTTAGGAGATTTTTATGTCACCGTCAATGCAGTCAGAGGCTCAAAATAGTAGTATTACATTCCCAGCAAAGGGAAAGGTGTGAAAAAGTGAGTATGAATCAACAGACTACACTGGGGTAACTCAGAAAGGGACGATGTGTTAGAGGCAAGTTCAAAATGCCAGAACCACCGTCCACTTCTAAGTAACATCAGGCCAACTGAAATCCTCAGTCTGAAAAAATGAAAAGCGTTGTGACACGTAATCTAAACAAATGTTAGAAGTGAAGTTTGACAAAGATAAAATATCTGCCAAACATCCAAAACATAAATGAAACTGCCATTCAGCGATGGCCAAATAAAACAAGATGTAGTCAGGCAGCCTCTGACAGAACAGTAAGCGCATTGTTAAGACTTCTTATAGACCTCCTTTCTTCACACACACACACACACACAAAAAAAAAAAAAAAAGAAGGGAAAAAAAGAAAGTACGCAGTAGAAAAGTGTCTCAATTTCAGTACACACCTCAGGCTTTCTTTATTGATCTGTGAAAGAAAGGGGATGGGGATTTTGTGCCTCGGGTGCTGCTGGGTGCTGCATCAAAATGGCTGGGTGGTTCTGAGGACCACAGCACAAGGAGATAGAGCGAGATGACAGGGAACGCTGGGTTTGGGGAGCCGTAAGCTCATCTGGAATTTCAGGAAGACTTTTGTGTTGATTAAAGCCTATTGCATTTCAAAGGACAATCAGCATTTTAAACAAACGCCTCTTAATTAAACATTAGCCACCTCATCCTTACGGTGGCTGTGCTGAGTCAAAGCTTACAACCCAAGCAGGAATAAGGTCTTTCAGGAAACATTAAAATAACTTTTCCCATAATTTTTCCTATAAAGAAGTAAAATACAGCAAAGAGTACAAAGCTAAAAAAAAATAAATAAAGAGAAAAAAAACCATAAAACCAAAAGTAATCAACAAACCCTGCAGGTTTTCTGAACAGTATCGTTTCAGCAGCTAACAGTAAAACCAGATTAAGTCCCCCCTACAAGCTTCAATTCATGATCAAAAGGATAGAGAAGAACATACATTAAATTAGCAGAGAGAATACAAAAGCTCATTAATGGAGACCAAACCAAAAAACACATGAAATGTTACAGAGAGGCAGTGACACACACTCCCCTGTTTGTGCAACAGTTCAGGAACGATAACTTCTGGAAGCCATACATTTACTTCCAGCACACAGCTTTTGAAGACACTCACCCTTCTGTGACTGTTTAACACCATCTCCTCTGGTAATAACAGCTGCTGTTTTTTTACAGCAATTAACATAAGGATGTTAAGAAACCCAGCAGTGACTGACAGCCAAACATAGCTGCAACCTTAAGAAAGGCATTCCTTCAGCACACACTTTTGCTCATAGCTTAGGCAGGTTCCAGAATTCAGTTGGCAGAATTAGGCTGATGAAAAGCTCCATGATGTATCTCCTTTCTCCTCGTGCCCTCCCTCCTCCAGAGCACCGAACTGGCTTGGTGAAAATCTGCTGAGAAGCCAAAGCCAGTCTATAGGAGGAAATTTCTTACTCAGAGGGCAGTAAGGCCCTGGCACAGCTGCCCAGAGAAGCTGTGGGTGCTCCATCCCTGGAGGTGCTCAGGGCCGGGTTGGATGGGGCTCCGGGCAGCAAGATCTACTGGGAGGTGTCCCTGCCCACAGCAGGAGGGTTGGAACTCGATGATTTTAAGGTCCTCTCCAACCTAAGCTATTCTACAATTCTGTGATTTGTTGCTGACAGAGACCTCCAGCACACGGTGACAAGCTGTACGTGCCCGCAGGACTCCACAGCCCCACGGAGCAGGCAGCAGCTGCAGGGAGTGGGGGCAGGCTAAAAACCCACCTAAAGCCACAGGCCCCATGCAGTCCTCCAAGACAGATTTAACCTTGCATACATCCTTAGAACACATGCTGTTTCACAACAGAGTTTAGTTCCTCAGACATGGCGAATCCACCATTTTAGCCTCAGTTTACATCACAACCACTTGCTTCCAAGTGTCCCAAGAGTTCCTTTACAGACTGGTTGCACTGCGTTTTAATTAATTGTTTATGGAGAAATGGATTTTATACAAATCCATTTCAGCAGCGTTCAGCCAGGAACAGCCTTTTCTCAGACTTTAAAAGAAGCTCCGGGTTCTTCTATTATAAATACAGGCCACAAAATAATTGCAGAAAGTCTAAATGTTTTATGGCTTGTTTACAGGATGGAAATATTTTACATTTCACCATGACAAACAGAGCTATGGGTTAAAAAAAAAATAAAATAAAGTTATTTATTTTAAAATTTAAATGTTGATTTAATATTTATTTTGAACCTACTAACAAAACTTTTTTGGGATCCGTTAATTACACAATTAACATTTAGAGCCATAATGCAACAACTATCACTGTTTTTATTACTTTTAAGAGGTAAGCATGTCTGGAACGCCATGCCATGGAGCCAGGGCAGGAGGGGAGGGCAGGGAGGGACGGCCAGTGCTGATCCACATGCTCTTTCTGTAACCCTGTTCTGCTATCAACAGCTGGTATGAACTAGAGCTGCAAACACCCAGTGAAGTAATCCCTATAACTGCAGCTTCCATGAGGACAGTTCAAGAAAGGAATCTTAAGAAAAACTGAAATGAAAAAATATATGTATGATTCACGACCATAAGTTGTCCACCCCTACAGACCAGCCTATGCTCCACTTGCACCTAATAGCTTCCACGATTTGGGGAAGAGAAATCCCAGCTACTGACTACACAATTCTTCAGGCAGCTCCTTCCTTTCCCTCATAAAATGCCATCTAACAGAAGCATACCTACTGTTGGAAGCTGCAGGCTGGAAGTAGGCATCCTCAAGCAGCAAGGCACAGGTGAGAAACCAAACACACCAAACTAAAGGCAATGAGAGTACACTAGCTCATAGGGTTGTACAGCAGGAAAAACTGTTTGACTTACAGAGCAGATATTCTCTGCATAAGAATATCACCGTATTTCAGAGAAACAGCAAACAGCTCTAACTTTCTTAGGTGTTAGTGAGGAAAGAGGAACCCATGCCTGCATCTCACCTCAACAGGATCTGAAAAGAGGCACTGGCGAGCTAATGAACTTCAAGACTAATTATCCCCAGTGGATTTTAAGGACTACCCAAGGGAGGTTATTCCCAGCTGTAGTTAGTCACTTCCACTTCCAGACAACAGCCTCACAGCATCATACCACTGGGCCTGAATTACTTCTGTCTCAGAGAAAAGGAAGAAGCTCAAAGGTCATGATGAGAAGGCACAAGTACACTTCTCTGTTCTGCAATTTCAGCTTATTGCTTACAGACTACATGGGAAAAATAAATCCAGAGACCATATTGCCTGTTTTGTATTTTAATTAAGTAAGTGCCTTGAAATAAGTAATAGGGTTTTTCCACTGCTTTCTCTTGCTAGCTGCCCAAACACTGGCCTTTCTATAACCATGTCATGAATAAGATATTCATTACAAACAAACAAAAACCCCACTGGCACATAAACTAATTAAAATGTCTCTACCAATTTCACCTTTGCTTTTCTTCTTAGAAACGAGTACTCCCTCACTTGACAATAAAACCCAGTACTCTCCAATCCTAGTCTCTCTCCTGCCACCCACAGTTCTTTCACCATTACATCATATGACATTTCGGGGAGATTCTGATCTTGCCATTTTCTTATTCACCTCCCAGGGACTCCTAGAGTGTATTCCAGTCATTGTGGGCAATTTGTTCCTGTTCAACTCACCTAATGCTCTCTGCCCCATTTCTGTGCCATGAATGGCTACTCTTTGTGCACTGCTGTTTGTCACAGAGACACAGGGGTTGGAAGGGACCTCTGGAGACCATCTAGTCCAAACCCCCTGCTAAAGAATGTTACCCAGAGTAGGTTGCAGAGGAAAACATCCGGGTGAGTTTTGAATATCTCCAGAGGAGACTCCACAACTTCTCTGGGTAGGCACATTATACATGCCAGACATAAAGACTACTGTGTTTAGAATCGAAGGCACAAAAGTAAGCAAACAGTAAAATTACTGGAGTGCCCAAAGCCAAGGGACTTTGGATAGCCCATAATCCAGCAGATGACCCACTCCCAGAAAACTCAGACTAAAACAGAAAAAACGCTCAGTGAAACATACTTTATTAAGAAGGATGCTACAAATGACCTTGCTGTTAATACAGGTAAGGGGACTTTTCACTCACTGGTGAGGTACAGGGTCCAGTCTATTCCTTCACTCTTTTTCAGCAAGAAGATAACCCAGGCCCGATGGCTTCTTTCCTACATTCTTGTCTACTCTATAGCAATCTGAGATCTGGGACACAAAGAGAAGAGTCTGACATGAAACCCTGTGTGCAAATAGCTGTGTTTTACACACTTCCTGTCCTTGGAGCATGCATTTTCCCATGGTCATATGAGCAAACTCAGAGCATTTGGAAGAAATTCAATCCTCGTTTATGCATCCCACTAACCTGACACCCTCAAACTCAAAAATTTATGGCTATAATAATCTCAAACCATGAGTCTTCTCACCTCCCCTCTTTTTTCTACCTGTCTCACAGGAGAGATGAGTGAGTGAGCAGCTGGATGGGCATTTGGCTGTTTGACCAGACTCACCCACCACAGATGCTTTTCACTTTTCCTGTTTTGTGCACCTTTGTTCCCAGAATCTTCCTTCTCCAGCTAATAATACTATAAAAAAATATTGCTGCTGTTGCTAGGATTGCCAACATTTTCTTGATCTTTCTTTGTCTCTAATTATCTTCTTTAATTAATCTAATTAATGTGTATTTACTTAGCAGATCAAAGAAAATTCTTGACATAATAGCTGACTGTTGGCATCACTACGTAGCTGGAGTCACAACAGATTTATGCAAAGTCACTGGCTGAAATTGGATTTCTATGAAATTGGATGCTCTGCTTAGGCTAGCCTTGCCCTCTCTAATCCATGGGACAAACGTCATGTTGTAGCCTCTAAGACTTCTTTCAGGTAATCCTTAGGAAACTGGAAGACAGTGATGGCACTGACATGACTCTAACATCTATGTTTAATATGAACCAGACCTAGTTCTCATTCACTTTCACTCACAACAGAAATTGGAACATCAAGCCCCCCAACTTATCAGAGTGCCAGTAACAGCAAGGTTTTTGATGACGGACAGGGCACCAGCAGGTATCACAGAAACTTCTGTCACTCAGAAAGTTGTGAAGTCGTTTATCTCTTTGAAAAGCATTAACGAACTTAGTTACACACTGCGAAAGCGTACATAACCACATAAGGCATATGGGAGAGGGTTCTATCTTCAGATCTGACAGTGAATTGCTAGTGACTTCAGGAAAGTCATATGAACTCTGCATGACTCAGTTTTTCCATTTGTGAAATGAAGATCAACATGCACTTCCATTTGAAGATAAGTGAAAAAGTGAAGGCCAGCAACATCATTAACTAATATCTATTAGTATTTGGTCCACGCAATTGCTTCTTTAAGCAGTTTTCCTGGGGGTACTGGGAAGCATGACTTACAGTTTAGAACAGATAACAACTTCATTTCAATAGCCATTCAGAAAAGGGCAATATACCTGCTCCTAAATGAATTCCACACCCCAAATCAATTCAATGCCTAGGAAGAAAAAAAATACATATCCACTGAAAAATAAGGCAACATATTCCAAGAGGGCTACTTTATCTATCTGATATGTTTCTTGCATCTAATAGTGATTTACAGTAATAGGTAATAACTAGTGTACATTATATCTAGTTTTTAATAACCGCACTTCCATTATATTTCATTTCCCAAAGGTACTATTTGTGTTTTTTTCATATCTTTAACTGTAAAACTGTAAACTGCTATAATCAAGCATTGCTTTCTCTTGTACCCCGGACATCCTCAGTTGATTCCAATCACTGCCCGCTGAACTTATCTTCAAAATGTTAATCATGACATGAAATAAAAATTGGTATTACGACATTGCCAAATGCTCTTTTCATTCACTCTTCTCCCTTTAACCCAAGAGACCCAGAATACATAGAATTGTAAAAAATAAAATAAAATAGACACGAGCCAGATGATTAGGCAAAATTGTCTTTGAAGGAGACAGAAGACATCTGAAAAGTTAAAGCACAGGCAGTTCTCTCTATGCTTTGCAAAAGAGATGATGGCTCTGAAAATGTGTCTTGAGTTAATTGAACAACATTCACTGTAACAACGGATAAAATAAATCACATTCAAAATCAGCGTAACTAGTAAATGTGTGCATGTTACCTTACTTTCTCGGGATCTAGGGACCTGCTCCCACAATCGCCTACCACCACAAGGTCAATACGAAGGTAATATATTTCAGGATATGTCAATAAAAACGAGTACAGAAGGGTACAAATCAAGCTGCATGGTCTGCTGACTTTTCAAACTGAAAGCATATTTAGGGGAAGTAGAGGTTGCCATGACTAAAGAGCAACCCAGGGAATCACTGGAGGTGGTGCTGTACTTGATGATGTCTACAGCAACATTTTTAGCAGCCTCTTATGAAATATTTTAGAAACCTCAACTTTCCAAAAACAAACAAACAAAAAAGCCATATAAGGAAGACCTAAAATCCACGGTGTAGCTTACGCTCATCACACAGGACACACAAATCATGCACATGTGGTCTTAGTTTTCTCTGGTTTAATCTGGAAAGCTAATAATACAAGCTAACAAAAAAGAAAAATAAAGAGACAAAAACACTGCAATTCATCATTTTAGCTTTATCAGTACGATCAAAATGCAAGTTTTATAATTGCATCCAAAAGAGCAAGACACAACCACAGCTTACTTAAAAATGAAGAGCTCCTTTGGAAGTACAAAGAGTTCTAATAGAATGAATAGAACTTACTTAATTCACAAAAAATCTGTCTTCTAACGAAATGCTGTTACCAGAGGTAATTAAAGTTTCTTAGTTGCCTTTCAGAAGAAGAAAAGAATACCTACAAGTAGAATTTAGGAAACCTGTACAAAGTAAGTTGGCCGGCTCAAGTTCAGCCACCTGGAATATAAAATCAATGAACTAAAAGTGTAATTAATTTAGACAACTGAATATGGACAGAGGCAAAACCACTGGCAGAGAAAATGAGATAATGCAGACAAAACATGATCACCAACAATAAATAACAGTGAACCAAGGAGATATGATCAAACACAAAGTAGCATGTACATAAGTACCAGTGATATTACTTCTGAATTTGATTTATTTTATCTTAAATTACAGTGTATATCATTTAAGCAAGCCAATTCCTTCCAGGTATCTTGCTAATATCCCTTTAACAAGAACATGACTGGATGTCCAGACAGAAACAGATTAATGAAAAGGCAAGAAAACGCTTACTAGATGGAAAGGCACTATAACTGTGGGATAGCTAACATTTCCTATATATAGTCGAGCAAAAGGCTACTATGATCATGTAGTCTGGCCTACTATTTACATGGGTTGTGTATTTTTTCCCATTAATCCCTGGATTAATTCGTTTTTGTACATATATATGCAGTTTTTTGGCAGGTTTCTTGTTTCTCCCACCAACTCCATTTCCTTTTCACCTCCCACTCATGGATATACCAAGCACACTGAAGGAACAGTATAACGTTACTGCCATTCTCCTGGTGCAGCATGTCTGATGCCCAGTTGGGACAGATTACTGCTTCAAAAAGACAGGTGAAAACTTCTTTCAGACCTAATGGAAACAGAGGTATCAGTGATGTCATAGGCAGAACCCTTCATTGATCTAAACAGTTATCAGGCAGGAGAGTGGTCCTGACTTCAGGATAGCATGAGTTCCTAGCAACTTGATGGTTGGACTAGATGAGCCTAGTGGTCTTTTCCAACCTTAACGACACTATGAACTCAGAGCTATTTATTGTCTGGAAATGGCTATCATCCCCAAGGCTTTAGCCATACTTCCCTTCTGGCAGTAGCAGTACCCAAATCCCCCCTGCAGTTGCAGCTGCATGTCCCACTTGCTTCTGTTTTTACATCCCAGCCCACTCCCTCCTTAGAAAATTATGTCCTGCTCTGCAGGACAAGCTATGGGTGAAGAAATTCTGAACTCCAGATGAAACAATTGTTATCAAGCTTACTGCTCCATGCACCGAGATCTTCAGACATTACTACAGAAAGTATAGACAGACTCGATGAGAAGACAATACATTACAAGAAAAACTATACAAAGCAATCGTTCTTCTGAGCATGAAACAGAAAAGTTAAGAAAACTTAAGAACTGAATGCCCTTTTAATTGCAGCTGATCTAATCACAGCTATGCCTAACTCATCCTTTACAGGCTGCATGCCCAGATATTCAGTGTTCAGTAGATGTCACGGAAAATTTACACACCTCAAGAAAGCACAGTATTAGCTGAGCTGGACTCCACCAGTTAGTACCCAATACTCCCAAACAGCATGCTTGCCTAATACTCCTAGGTCACTGCATGACATAGTCAGCTCTGGCACTTCTACTCAACCTGACTAAAAACATTCACTGCTTCAATGAAGTGACACATTCAGCAAGGGCACTGAAAGAAGCCCATTCACTTTCATTTTAATTGCTTTGTATAACCTACCAGGCAAGTATCAGCGTGCTTCACACCTGGGAGGTGTGTGCAACTTACTGTAATGCAATAGCTTGTCTTTTATTTCTTTGATTATAGTTGTTAAAACCTTAAATACAAGAAAAAGAGTGATATTTCCAATGGAATAAGCTATTAGAAGCAAAACCACTTATAATACAGTATATACTGTATTTATCTCATTGTAATTTTACTATGTAATGTTTTCATGGAAATTATGAGGCATACTTATTCCCGTCATACCTGAAATTGTTGGTAAAACATACAGTATAACATTTCTGCAACTCTCAGACTACAACCAGTGAACAATCCATCCTGGCTTTGCAGCTTTCCTAACCAAAAGAAGACCATTAAAAAATGAGTGCTGTGAACTTCATAACTATGCCGTGTTTCTTGTCATGCTGGGATTAGTAATAGCAGTGCTATCAAATATTACTGTGCAATAAAACCTGTGGTTTGCATTTAGATTACATTTGATTTCTTCATGTGGAAAATGCATGCTCTAATTTTCCTCTTACAGTAAAATTGATAATACATAGAATACAACATCACAGCAGATGACACAGTCTACAAGGTAGGCATGACTTGTTTTATAGTCATAAAGCTTGTACTTCTGGCTGTGATTTTATGAGCCAGGAATACAAAAAGGGTACAAAAAAAGATATTTATAAATAAAGGCATACAAATAGGAAAGGAGACGAAGTTTCAGAACAGATTGAACTGGATGTAATCAGCACCAAACAGCTCTCATAGAAACTGCAAACTTGGCACTTGGATACCTCACCAGTCAATAATACAGGTACAGCATCCTTCTTTAACAAAAGAAAGCAATTCTAGGCAGGAAGAAAAATAATGTAAATAGGACAGGCGGCATCCTCGCCAGGCAAAAATGTATTTCCTTGAAGTACGCTGGTAAATCTCACAATATCATAAATAGGTCTCTCTTCTCATTCTTCCACAATTTTTTTACAGTAGTTAATCTAGCCAAGTATCCATTTCAGTGGCATCTTACAACATATCTCAGAGAAGCCTCTACAAACATCTAGGCTCTTATTAGCTAAAAAAAAAAGGAGGTGCAGGCAGCGCGTGGTCTCCATGGGGACCTTCCACACAGTAGAAGCTGCGAACCGAGCACTTCCATCAAAGAAAGGCAATAGGGAAGAATTATACAATAAGGAACCGAGTGGAGAGCTCATTACCATGTAAAAACCATAGCCCTATATATACTGTTATATTTCTGTATGTCGTCACATTAACAAATTGCTGTGTATTAGCCATGATTTACTGGAGTGCGCGCAGCAGAACTGGGCACTAGCTGAAGCAAAGCAGCTGGATGTACAACTAATGCGAACAGACACGAGGAAAGTGATGTCTTAACTGCGCCTCTGCATAGCTTGAGCCACCAGCCACCAGATGAACTGATTACACATCATAACAAAAATTTCACCTTTTGTTACACTGCAATAATTCCTGGATAAATACAAAGCATGGCCAGGCTTGACAAACTGCTGTATGAAGAGTTGCAAGACGATCCCTTGCTTCTGCTAAGGCCAGCGCTGCCAGCATTAAAAGAAATGACCACCATGCACTGCATTTAGTGTTCTTATCGTCAGACCAACCGTGAAAAATCACAATGTGCAAATGTATTCATTTTTAACTGTTTACATCTGCTTCAAAGTACTCCTTTTTCTTCCTACTACCCCAATGCTGTCACCACATTATCTTACTCATCTGAACTCACTTTCTTTTCCACTGCAGTCTCACAGTGGATGCACGCCTGCATCCAAAGAAACAAAATCAGGACTCTACGAAGCCAATGATAACACTGTGCTCAAAGTTCAGAATTTCAGCAGACGTGTAAGTTCCCAATGGAGATCATCATAATTCAGTATTCCCACAATGCTTAAGCCCTAACCCGTGCCTGTTTGCTCGCACGGGCTTTGTATCTGGCTCAAGAAGTGCGCTGGTACAAAGAGAAAGGCACTTGGACAATGTATCTTAAACAACATGCATTCATGGCTTATTCTTTGGAAAAACAAAAATAGTTTTTTCCTTTTCATACGAAAGGTGCATTGCTCAGGAAGAAAAGAAAAAGAAGAATTGAAGCTTTGGGCTTCATTTATTTTCTTGGAAGAGCAAAAATGAACCAAACAAAAGTTGTGCAAAAAGCAGCAGTTCCCATACACAGCAGCAGTTCCCATACACAGCAGCAGATGCAGATTCTTTACTGTTTTAGTACAACAGCAACTCCCTAAATTCTAAGTTCACATTAACCAAAATTAAAACTCTCTTTGGATCACTAAGTTTCATGTGTTTTCTCATAGGCCTTATGCAAAATTTACTTTGGAAGAATATAGAAATGCATTATTAATCAGCACGGGTTTGTTTGAAAAGTAGGCTCTATTTATTCAGAGGCAGAAACTACTCCAGATCCAAGCTTTCTTTTCCACATGGAATGCAAGCGTATCAGATTTGGTATTTGATTTTTCAGCTCTGCTCTGAGGGATGAAATGAACTTTGGAAAAGAACAGAGGTAGATTCTACATGGCAACTGAAAAAGAAACCACATTTTTTCTTCTGGTTTCAGGTATCAAAGTAAAATATCAGATCTCTGTAACCACACCCATTACAGTAAAATCTCAGACCAGCTAGAGACAGAGAAGCTTTGCTACTGGCATTAAACAAGTCCAGTCTCACCCATCAATGACCAAGAGGACACAGCATAATTTGAAAATCACAGTCGCTTTTCTCTAGACTTTCTCTGTGTTTTCAACTCATATTTGAACTCCTCTTGTTTATTCTCATGCTGCAGACAAACGGTATCTATAATACAGCTAACAAAGCAGATCCATGCAGTTTTAGCGCACAGAAATCTTAATAACCACTGTTCTTTACCAGTTATTTTGATGAAAAGTGATTATTTATTAGCAACTATTAAGCATAAAGTTTAAGGAAACAGAAGAGGCTTGTTGGAGGATTTGCTAAACGGTTAGTGCTGTTACTTCTCACTTCTGAAAAGATGCTGACTTTGAAGTGTCTGCTGATAAAGCAAAAAGATATTCTTGGGAGACAGTACAAAGCCAAAAGCAAGTCACAAAATCAGATATCTCAGTCTTAAGGACTTCGTGACAAATAAACCTACTGAAGTTTCAACAGTTACACTAATAAACACATAAAATCGGAACCTAATTGTGCTGCTGGAAAATGGTAATGTAAACATACTAGGATTTTCACAGCATAAGTTTTCTCCATAAATGTATGCATGGAGCACAAAGTTGTCCATGTCTTTTTCTGAAATCCCATATGAGAAATCACAATACTACCAGACAGTGATAACCTTTCAGCGCTCACAATAGGAATGTTGCTTGCAAAAACTAGAAGGGAAGAAAAGGCATGCATGCTTGAGTGAGCCTGTAGAGAAACTTGCCTGCACCTAACACAATGGAAAAACTGTTCAAGAATAGCTAATCTGTGTGAAACTATGACCCCGCTAACGCTGTTAGAAGCAGTGAAAACTGTGAAAATCTACTGAATTAAGTGTTGACTGAGCAAGCTAAAGCTTTAGGTAGGCATCTCTCAACCCACCCATCCACCCACATACCTTGGGGTGGTATCCATGTGATAAATTGCATTTAACACACACCTGCACTCTGCCTACTAATCCATCCTCACCTTGGCTACTTCTAACATTACAAATCTCCCAGGCACTTCAAACAACCACCTTCTGTGAGGAAGAATTCTTCCTCAAGAGTGTCCTGGCTAGAAGCCAGAAAAGGTTCTAGTTGAAATATACTGCAGTTCAACTTGCTTAGAAATAGCATCTTTAAATTCTTAGAAAACGGAATTTCTAAGAATCTTCAGGATTACTATTACTACTAGGAGACAGAAAATCAGGATTTTTGACAGTAAAAATAGCACGTTAAGACACAGAGTGGCACACAACTCAGACACTCGTACACCTACATACAGCTGAGGATGGGGTTGGACAGAGGAGCCCTACAGACACAGATGAAGAGTCAACACATGCACAGCTACTCATGGTTCACCTACAGGCAAGACTACCGTTTCCTCAAGCAGAAGTGACCCATCACATGAGTGCCCCTGAAAGCCAAGGGGATATACAAGGCAGCTCGCCAACAGCCAGCTGGGTGGAAAATTGAGGCCTTAACGTGGGGAACAGACCTCTCAGTTGCTGAGTATTAAGGAAATTCAGAGTGATGAGTATTGCCAGTTCCACAGCATGGAGCATCATGCTGCTCGTGCCTAGATACGTACATAAAATTCATACTATTCTGTGTCTAGCCAAGAGTGAGCTCCGTTTTATTAAAAATTAAAGCAAGGCCATACATCTGACGTGAACTCCTATTCAAATTAAAGGTGTAATAAATTTACAGAGGAAATGCCAAAATTTTCCTAAAAATACCATAGATACCCTGTTTTGTAACACAACAGTCTATAGAGAAGCCAGTGCTTAACCCCTGACTCCATGTCAGCACAAGCTCCATGGGCAGGACCAGGCCTCTGCAGGGATGTCTGCCCATGCTCCCAAAGCTCAAGACACAGCTCCTCCGGCAGGCAAGAAAATGTTTTGCTTCAAGAAGAGAGAGACAGTGAGATTTTGTGCAAGGGCCAGTTTATTATTTGAAATCCAACAGGGCACTCGGGCTGGACCCTGAATAAATTATGCCAGGATATATGCTCAAAGTTAGCTTCCATAGCAGCTCTGCACAAACAGAAATCAGCAGGAGTCCAGCATGTAGAGCAGCTTCCGAATCGGGTCATTAATCTGTACAAGCAGAAAAACCTCCCCAACAAACACATTAGCAGTCATCACGCTCCAGGTTACAAGGCTGAACTATCACGTACATTGATATGCAGCTCAGGCCTCCTCCAGGCACAGAGGAAGGCACAAGCTATCTACAGAGGAGCGTACAGAGCGACGGCGGATGTGCACGCTTGGTAAGGAACAATGGACAGGACAGATCTTTTTGGTCATCATGACAATGACTTGGTATTATTTCTTCTGTGACTGCAAACGTCTTCAGAGATGATCAAAGCCTAAAACAACTTGGTTCTAAAAACACGGTTGCTGTAACACAAACCTCTTCCAACTTGAAATAATCACCACAAAACCATAAGGGCAAAGAAATCTGAGGTTTGATGTACACAGACACTCATCGATTAGCCACAAGCATCTTTTTTCCATACATTATTTTTGATGATTTATCAATAAACGAAGTGACCTCTACCTGCAGTCTATCCAGTAGCTGATGAGTTCAATGATTCCCTCCATGCCTCTGGGAGGACAGGGCCCTGAGTGCTTGATTTCAAGGACAGAGTAACAGCTTTCTTCGGAGTCTTACTGGGTGCGTTTGCACTTTGGGATCAAACCAGAAACAATTGGTTCCGTTCTTCTTAACTGACGCACCAGCTGTTGCTCATCTTCCACAACTACAGTCACAATGGCAGTTCAGCAGGCATGAAAGGAATTCATCTTTGTAGGTCCTACATAAAAACTAACGCCTTCTTTAGAGGTCTCTCCAGTTTGTGGTCCCTAAGCGGGACAGAAAGATGCATTTTACAGGCAATGTTTCCATCATGAAAACACATATTATTTACAGCAAAGTATAGCACAAAGAGAACCACACATGAAGTAAGCTATGAAAGCCGGAACAGCACTTACATTAATCATCTAAACACATGACCATATATCCTATAAGCATGATCTGAGTTAATACTGCCTGTCGGTTCTTCAAGATGATGCAGGGAACAGTGGGGACCAAGATGAGCTAAGGGGAGCGAAGGAGGTGCACCTGCTCACTTGCTTCCCTTTGCATAGAGAAAATCATACAGGAATTACTCTAATTGCACATTCAGGGTCATATTCTTTTACAGTGACAAGATTCTAAATAGCTTCTAGGGGATGGAAAATAAAACACGACTGCTTAGAAGCATTTTTGCACTACCAGTGGGTGCAGAAAACCTTGTACATAGGGATCCGACTCTGAAACTCTATCTTTACAGGTTACTCACCTGACGGATTTGCTTTGCCTATGTATGATAAAAACACAGTGAAAAAACTCAGTGGAGAGGCTAAGTAAAAACAAAGAAAACAAGAAAAACACTAACTGATTTATAAATACGTATCAAAATATACAAAGTGTATGAATATATACACAAAAACATTATATGCACGTGTGAGTACACATATATCCATATATAATAAAACTACTTCAGAACACCAGTTACCAAGTGTGTGTACTTGTACGAGTCGAATTCTCAGCAGAATCCTGGAAACAATTCTTTAAGTCATGGTAGTATTCACATTTTGCTTCCCACTGGAGAACAGCGAGTGAACAAAAGTTCGAACCATTTCAAGTGAGCCTGAGAGATGCTTATTCACCGGAGTTTGCATCTGTTGCAAATGGCTCATTTAATTCAACCTCGGAGGCATTCGCTCTCCACTTTTCAACCTTAGAAAGCAGTAACCTAGCTAAGGAGGTTAGACACAGTATCATCAGTTCAGATCAAAAAGATGCCAATGAACAGCTGAGATTTAAATTCATGCCTCACATGCTTACGCAGACATGAAAACAAATAAGAGGTGCAATCAGTTTCAGCTATACTACACATTTTCACTTTTTTTAAAGAATCTCCGCAAGACAAGTATTAAAACAAAAGGCTGAAATGAAAATCAACTGGGAAAAATTAATCTAACTGCTAAGAACAGATTCAGGTTCCACGACAAACATGGATACACATTCAAAATTAACTTTAAAAATGCTTTTAAATTCAACCAAGATGCTATAAAATGACAAATGTACATATTATATGCACCAATTATAAAATATCGCAGCAAGGATTAACTACATGCACAGATCTTACGAGCACCCCGGGAGCAAGACTGCGAACTGAATAAAGTAAAGCAATTTTGAAATCCACATTTTCCCAGCATTAGGAGTGAGAGGGGGGTGATTTTCGGGGCTTTTGGGGATTTTTTTTTCCAGAATGAGGGAGGGAAAAAGCCCAACAGTTTCTTGGATTATCAGTGGGTTTAGTCTAGATGCAGTATATTTGCTGGAAAATTAAACCTACCTAAATCCTGCAACATCTGTTTGTATCAGAGACTCACCTATTTGCAGAAAGACGATAACCGCTCATAAATCCATTTGCAGGAGAAAATATAAAAATCCTTTGGATATGCAATGCCCGGTATTCAGTATTTGCCACCAACAAACGCTATTCTTAAACAAAATGGGAAGCAGCCCTTGAAAGCATCGAGACAGAAAAGAGAATCTCAGCCTCCCTGTAAATCCTGCAAAAATACATCTCGTTCACTGTGTGGATCTCTTTATTGCAGTTGACATGGGCTTGCCCAGGGGACTAACTTGTTGTTCCATAAAGATCCTTAAATAGGCACTACTGATGAAACATTTAATCCAAGCCCAGGTATCAAATGGCTGCTATTGCCAGTGACAGTGATAGAAAAATCTATTTGCCAATTAAATAACTGCATGCAAAGCTATGACTGTTTATTATGCCTTTTAACATAGTTCAGCTGCTCTGGATCATATCCAGTAAGCTTCATATTTTACAAAAACTGCATTCCATGTAATTTATAAGGAACACGCTTTAAGTCTTCGTTTTTTAAATACACCTTTTCACACAAGTTGTTATGAAGTGTTTGCTTGGGCAAGGGAATACATTTTACACACGAATGCCACTCTCATCATTCAGCTATACATATATATTGCTTTGGACCTCACTCTGTTGATAATGAAATTATGATTTATATGTGGAATATGAGACTGTGTTTTAGTTGTTGAAAAAAACACTTTAAAAAACTCGCTCTGTTTACTTTAAATGTGAAGGACGTACAAAGGCTATTCATTTTTTGTAAAACTAAGGGAATACATTTTGATCCCATGAGTCTAATAAAACTCTGCATAAACATAACAATAATGAAAGCTAAGATGAATAGTTAAGATGAACACTTAAGCCTGCCTGGACTTCATTTCACTTGGACTTCCACCATGCCAGGAAACAAGAAAACAAGTGAAGGAGCAGTAATTAAAAGGGATTTAAGATTGGAGGCAGCATTATATCCACATGTGGAGCACCATTAAAAATAGCAGATAGCATTCGGCTTGATGAGGCTGTAACTTAAGAAAGTACTCTGGGGTCTAAGTTACAGCTCAGAGGAACATCACTGCTGAGAGCAACTTAAGCATATGCTTAACTTGAAAAAACATCATCTTAACATGTGCTGTATGTCAAGCTGGAATATAAGTCTTTGGGACATACGCCATATTTTGATTTCATTTTAGTATTTGAGGAAAATGAAGTCATACTAATACGTATAAGAGTTTTGAATAAACATGGTTTGAAAATACTGGAAATCGCAGAACATACAGCAGTAATTAAACGTGAAATAAGAAATAAGAAGTTGTACTTAGCATTTTGGGATGAATGCTTGTCCTCCCGCCTCTGTTCTTGTATCTGTATTTTGCATTAAGACCTTAATTACTGCATGCAACGCTACTCTTAACTTCTTAACTACCTTGCCGGTACAAGTTGCAGTTTTTACTGTTCTGCTTATTGGAGAAAATACTTCCATTCCATCCTACATTATCAATTTCCCCAAACAGTACATTTTGATTTATGAAAGTACTATTTCCAGTATTTCTCATATTTAGGCATGGAAATTATTTATGAATTTTTGCAGCCCTTTAAAAGTACATACGCTGGACTTGTTCGGTAGGAAGCATCGCTCCAAGAACTTTAGTGAGGTAAAATAACTAATTTAAGTATGTTGCTGTATCCTGGGTTCATGAGAAAATAAAACACAGCATTATGTTGGCCCACATTAAATTTAGTCATTAAAGTAAAAATAAAAACTAAAAACAACAAGTAAATAAAATTAATGTTGTTATGTTGTACTACAATATCTCTTTCCCTATACTTTATGGTTATTTATATGGGAAAAGGTCCAAAATGTCAGTGCTTAAAAACTGCATACGAGCGCCTCTTTACTTCCTTTATTTCTCCCTGCTGGGCAGAAATTTCTAATCACAAAAATACCTCTTGAAAGTCCATCTGGAATCCAACTTAGTTATACTCAAATCCTAACGCAATCACTTTGTTGTAAAAATATCTTCCGAGCAGTCACAACTGGAACCCATCAGATTTGCTGCTGAGGAGCAGAGTTTTACAAAGAACACAAGAAGCCAGCAGAACCTGCAGGAACACCGGGACCCCAAACCTGATGGCAGGTCTGTGGGGCTCCCACCCAGCACCCGAGGGCCCCTCTCAAGCGGCTGGCTGCACAGGCTGCAAGGTAAGCACGCGCTCCCTCCCCTCAGCCGGGTCACAGCCAGAACACTGGGTGCCATCAAGCTGCAGGGAGAAACTATCTGCTAACTCTCCTAAGGATTTTTTCTTTTTTGGTGTTAAATATTCATCAAAATCTCACTGCAGAGCTTAGAATTTTAGAATGTTTCTTTCACCAGCTTGGCTCTGACGCGTGTTCAGTAAATGCTTTTTGGCATTTTTACCTGTTGTTAAGGCAAAGCGTGTCTCTCAAAACAACAGCAGTGATCAAGTCTTTTATTTCTTCCTCCTAGGAGTCCGATCTCTAACATCAACAATTATCCCAGTTTATGAGTGTATAAAATATCTTTTTAAAAGTGCATATGTATCTGAATAAATACGCTTCGGTGTAAATAGCAATGCCCAAACTACTTATTTTTTGATGTATCACAATGAATACATTGGCTTTAGCATCTGTTCTCTTGATAAGTCATTTTGAGGTGGTCCACTTTTGTTTTCCTTACTTTCACAAACATGCTTGCAGCCAGTAAGAGACTCTTCACTATGATTAATGGCCTCCCATTGGGTATACAGAAAATTTCCCAGCCTGGTTCCCTTGAGAATGCTCCACTACATGGATTTCTACGCAAAGCTAGATTAAAAGAGGAGGAGCAATAGCTATAGTCCACCTACCCCACAGCCATCAATTATATACAGTTATAAATCAAAGTTTTCAGCCAGAACAAAGACTAGTGTGGCAAACAAACAAGGGCGTTCACTGCAAATTGTTTTGAGGCAGAATAAAACTCTTGATAGAAACAATGGGGTTAGCAAAGCCACTGTCAATATCACTATAAAGTTCTGTTGATTTATTAGGAATTAGACACGGTGTATCCAATTACTGCTGAATTAACTTAAACAGAAAGCGGCAAGTGGAAAAATAAGCAAGGAGATGGATTTCTCTTTTTAAAGAAAAAAAATCACGCAATTCTATATCATAGTTAATTGAATACAGTAATGTGAATCATAAAGTATCTGTACTTTAACTCTCTGTATTTGTGTTTCTTGGCTTTTAGTCTTAAGCTCTCTCTTTCATGAAACGCTGGTATGTCTACCTCATCCATATTTCATCTCCGGTCTGTTTGCTTTCCTGGCTATTTCTGCCTCTGTGCCATAGATGATTTTGATCGGTTTAGATATTTTTAAATACCCTTCACACACAATCTGCTTTCGAACAAGATAGCAGGAAAAAAACAGTAGGGGACAGAGAGACAAAAGAACGTTAGCATCTCTCTTCATGCATCTCTTCCCTTCTGGATAACATGGAATCGCCTGCAAGGGGTTGTGTTCCCCTTTTTTTCAGGCATTTAAAACCCCACTCCAGAATACAGAAATGTTTGGAAAGCCAAAGAATATAATATCAGTTCAAATGCAAGTAAGCACTACCCAAAAGAAATTTAAAAAAAAAAAAAAAAAAGCTGACATTTGCTACTGCACCCAGTCCTGACTGAAGAATACATTTAACACTGAGCCTGTTTTTCACTGAAGGAAGAGATGTTTTAGGAAGCTGAGTAATTTTCAGCAAGACTTTGAACTCCTCAGATGTCTGAGAAACACCAACTCCTGACAATTTTAACTAACACTGCACCGCTGCACACAAGCACCTGCAGGACTACCCCACCTTTCTGTGAGAGAAGCCTTAATCCTATATTGTATTTTCATGGGTCTGTTCCTGTGCTACAGTGCCCCAGCTTGCAAAACATGAGCACACAAAATCTAAAGGATGGCACAATTTCTCTGCCAGATACAGCGCCTCATACCAAGGATGGTCTCACATGAAAATATACAGTTAAGCAAAACTTTTTGTTGTCTAAGCCCATGGGTACACTACCTGGTTAGAAATGACCCTCTTAAAAGGAGTAAGAGCATAATGCTCAGATAGCACCATATCACTACTACACACAGATTTACTATCCCCCCAGCAGTGAAGGTACTGAGAGGCGTGCCTACAGAGGCTGCCTTCCTACCTGGACAGAAGGACTCCTTGAGGTCTTCTGGAAATGATCAGGAGAAGCACAGAATCACACAGCACGGGAAGCAATGGTAGTGAGTTAGGGAGGCATTGCTATATACTTGTTCTACTTTTGTATTCTTTCCCAGGAATTCATTTCTGGACACTGCTGGCAACAGGATATTGGGCTAGACAGACCTCTGGCCTGCTACAACATGGCTGTTCTTTCCACAGATAGCTTGAGGAAGAGACTTCATGTAAGAAATATGTCCCGAACTACATTAACATATACACAAGCTCCTGTTTTTTCTTCAACTACCTCTTGAAACAGGCCTGATGTGTTCTGAGTTATGTAAAATCACCACTGATTATGGTTTTAAGGCTTCTTAGCGGCTGCTGAGAAAAAAACACCAAGGATGATCAGCCCCACCTCCAAGAGACAGTAAGCAATGCCAGAGTCTGTCTGCCAAATCACTCCTTCTTTATTGGTAAAAAGCCTTCCAAGGAATCATTCCTGAAAATCCGGAAAAGCACAGTGGTGGAATCCTTATTCTACATGCCCTCTTAAGAGATGGCCAAGCCTGATGATTCATGTGAGGCAGCTGTTGTATGATAATGATGTAATACGTAACATACCAGGGAACTTCACACACAACACGGTGCATGAGGATGAGACTGAACTGCCAGTGGTTATCTCATCCCAGGAGAGTGATATAGCAGCATCAGGCCTGCAGACATTTGTCTAAGATGCTCTTAAAAACTACCAGCGATGGGAAGCTCTTAATGTCCTTCAGAAGCCTTTATTTTCTATATTGCTATTACTTTTTCTTGTTTTCCATTCTTAGGTTCAAGTCATTTCTGTCTTTGCAGCATCACCATACAGAAATTGTAACCTTGGTATCTCAGAAGCAACTCAAAGGCATGATGCATTGAACAGTAATACTGATACGTATATACATGTGGACCACCACACTCAAGAGGGGTTGAGCAATTCCCGGAAAAATCTGAAATAGTTACACGTGCCTTGCAGGTTTGTAACACAGAACAGAATCACAGAATATCCCAAGTTGGAAGCGACCCACAAGAATCGTTGAGTCCTGGTTCCATGCAGGACCACCCAACAGTCAAACCCTCTGTCTGAGAGTACTGTCCAAATGGTCCTTCAACTCTAGCAGCTCAGTGCTGTGCCCACTGCCCAGGGCAGCCATGCCCTCCACCCTCTGGTGCAGACCCTTTCCCTGCCCCCCAGCTGCCCCTCCCCTGACACAGCTCCATGCCGTTCCCTCGGGCCCGTCGCTGTCACACAGAGCAGAGCTCGGCGCTGTGCCTCGGCTCCCTGTGAGGAGCTGCTGCCGCCACGAGACTTCCCCTCAGCTCCTCTGCTCTGGGCTGAGCAAATAGGCTTTTTCCTCCTTTTCTTCTGTACAGAGCTAAATGACTAGCAAACAAAGAAGTGACAAGGATGTCTTGAGCTCTAATCTCAACTGTGCTGCTAGCTCTAAACTACCCAGTTCAAAACACTAATACCAGAACTCTATACACTCCTGCAGCCAAACAAAACTGCTGATGATCTGTGTCTCCAAAAATGGTACAAATCAATACATACTTGTATTTTCTTTTGTGTATCCTAGTTTTGTTTATTCTGGATAAACCTCAGTTTTCTTAACTGATCGTATTTTTTCCATCAACTTCAAAGAGGCTTTGCAGGTATGCACTGATTAATATTTATTAACACTTCACCTTTTAGCACTAACTTTTTTTTCAGATTTCTGAATCTGAAGAAAATGAAATAAAGATGTTTATGCAAGAGGTTTTTTAAAGGTACTCTCCTAGTTTTACACATCCCATCCTTCTGGGAACCGACATGATTTTTCTTGAAAGGATTACCTTCAAATAACAACAAACTTTGGTGTCCACAAGCTCATGACACATGCACGTACTAGTGGACCTCTCTTACTGTGTATTTACACACTAATAAAAACATCTGCCAAAATATATAAAAACACACAGGAAGGATGTATTATTCTTTGTAGTTTCTGGTACTAAAATTAAATCATGTTCTCAGTTGAGTTTACAACCCTTCACTTCTGAGTAATTTTAATATTTTTAATAAATAATACTTTCTCACACCAAATTGCACTGTGATTTCAACTTCTTGTGACATGTACGACACATCCAGCGTGTCAGTGTTTCCATTTTCCACTTGGTTCAGCTCTTTAGGAATGATGCATCTTACACAGCTCTCAATGGACTTCACAAATCCACAGCCCTCAGACATGCAGATCTAGAAGCCCCACCACGTTACCACACACAGAGGGGGACTCTACAGCTGCTGTCCTCTGTGAAATTTAACTGAAAAAAAATGTTCATTTCCCAACATATGACAATTTTGCTGGGTTAGCAATTTTGACAGGATTACACTGATAACACTGAGCCGGAAGTTTCACCTACAGTACATTGGTAGACTCCTGTGTCACACTTGGAATGTTTCCCACAAATGTTCCATAATGACTCCTGCATAATTCCAAAATGCTTTTCCCGTGTACCCACTAAAGCATCCCATATCACTAGGCAGCCAAAGGTGCTCTGGCATTGACTCACCTTGATGATAGGTGTCACAACTTGACCATGGGGCTGAGGCTTTCCTGGTGGGACCTCCCTGGCAAGGGCCTTGGCAGGGCATCCCACCTTCAAATTCTGCAATTTGGACTCCCCACCACCCTTACGCCCCTGAGCTCCTCTGGGCTTGCATAGATGGGCCTTTAATGGCTCCTAGGCTGGACTGGGTGGGGCAGGGTATTATTTGGGCTCCCCCATGCTCGCTTTGTGAATGGTGTACAGACCAGTTTTTACATCACCTAACATTTGGTATCCACACCTTAACCTCTTCAAGAACATCCATCAATGGACGCTGCACAGTGTGACTCATTTTATTTTGCTGCCCCTCTGAGCTCATCTTGCAGCTCCTCAGACAGGAGGACATCCTTAAACCTCTCTGTGGATATAGTTAGAAGTTTATTGCAGAAGCTCCAGGAAGAACCCTGAGGTTTAGCTTTGTTTCAGTAGCGTTTTTTAAATAGACTTATGAGCATTACAAGAACTTAACTGGGAACTTCACTGGGCTTGTTTAGTCTGGAGAAGAAGAGGCTCAATGGACACCTTACTGCTCTATAAAATTCCCTGAAACGAGGTGTGGTAAGGTGGGGGTTGGCTTCTTTTCCCCGGTAACAGCAATGGGACAAAAGGTAATGTCTTTTAAGTTGTGCCAGGAGAGATTCAGGTTGGATATTAGGAAGAATTTCTTCTCAGAGTGATGAGGTATTGGAACAGGCTGCCCAGGGAGGTGGTGGAGAAACTGTCCCTGGAAATGTCCAAGAAATGTGTAGATGTGTTACTGAGGGACATGGTTTAGCAGCCACAGTGGTGATGGCTTACTAGTTGGACTAGATGATCCTGGTGGTCTTTCAAATCTTAATTATTATATTATTCTATGATATAAAGGAATACCTCAACAGACTTTGAGCACAATTTGGCCTAGAATCGTAAAACAGTAACTATTCTTCCCATGGAGCACCAGAGTTCCTATTTCATACAAGCCTTATTTCCTTACCTCATAGTCTCCACTGATGAGTAAATATCTACTTAATTACTGGTTTAAACAATAAGTTCTTGTTTCTTGACTTCTTATGTGAATGCTGGATCACACACAGTTCAACCTCAAAAATTCTGTTGCCACCATTTAGCTGTGTGACAGCTCTGTACCTGGAAAACCAGGGAACTTGAGGTCACCTCCTGCACAGATACACCTGCTCTCCTGCAGGTACAGATACAGGTGATACAAATGGCTAATGCTAATGTCACCAAACCATAAAACCCTTTCATCAAATAGACACAACAAGATTTGACTTACAACAACAGAATGTGGACAGGCAAACTTACTTTTCATTGAAAATTACACCGATATTTTGCTTATTTTCTTTATAAATTACTGTGGAAAAGAAGCACATACCTACTTTCTACAACAAAAAGCTCAAGGGTAGACCTAGACTAGACACTAGGAAGAAATTCTTTACTGTGAGGGTGGTACTGAAACAGATTGCCCAATGAGGTTGTGGAAGCATTCAAGGCCATGCTGGAAGCATTCAAGGCCAGGCTGGATGGGTCTTCGAGCAACCTGGTCTAGAGCGAGGTGTCCCTGCCTATAGCAGGGGGGTTAGAACTAGATGACCTTAAAGGTCCCTTCCAACCCAAACCATTCTATGATTCTATGCAGAATCATCACAAAAATGAGGCAATATTAAATACATAGTTCTTTGTGTGAACTTACTGAATGAACGAGTTCATCTGAAAAGAGCAGACAGAAAGAAAGCTTCTTTTCACTCTCTACATGAAGTTATGCCTGAGTGATACAATTTTAAGATAAACATTTTTTTGTAGTTACCGAACGACTTTTCGAAGGGGCCACAAATTCAAGCACAGCACCTCATCAAGACAGCAACTGAAACAGGCTAGACTGAAAGCTTTCCTGGGTTGGTTTTGTGTTGGTTTTTTGTTGGGTGTTTTTTTTTGTTACTCATTTTTAATGTTTATTTCATACACATTTAGCACAGTTCATTTCAGCTGAACAGAACCCCTGTGTTTGTGATTTTTGCCTACAAGAATATTAAATTTCTGTGCATCTGTCTTCTCTCTAGGGGTTTCTCCAGGGAATATAATAGTCTATTTGTTTTTCTATTGATCTTGTATCTAAATACTGTTTTCTCCCTCAAAAATTAAAAAATAAAAAAAAAGGAGCTGCCAAAGAATCAGCAGTGTCACCGTGCAAATGTTTTTCTTAGCTGGATGAAATGATGGCAATGCAAGATTGGGAAAAATATTTCTCAAATCTGTTTTAATAAGCGTACTTCCAGATAGAGATATGCTAGATATTGGTCTAGGCATGCCCCAGGCCTATGATCCATCTTTCATCCTTTTTACCAATTTCAGACTGACAGCTAAATTAGCTCATGGAAAAGGCTCCCGTAGGCAGTAACCAATAACCTGCCATCCAAGGTAAGCTGCAACAGCAAGAGGCACAGGAAAAAAAAATGGAGATAGAAATCTGCATTTACATCAGCTGGTAAGGAGAAATTTGGAGATATGAAAAAAACCAAATTCTTTCCAAAAAAAAAAACAACCCCAAACAACTAAAGCACTTTGTAAAGAGAAATATAAATTGTGATTCGATGTTATGTTAAGGAATAGGCATAAGCCGAACTCTTGGAGTTTCTGCAGTTAGTACATCAAGTACATTTATAAATATACAGCTGCCAGCTTTCTTTACCTGTAACATTTACACTCAGTACCACCAACTTTCAGAGATGTGTTCATGGCAGTACAACAACGATTGGTCATAAAAGCCGGAGGTATCAGCACCCTCTGAATCACAATGCTTGCTTTCTTCTCAGGAAAAATAAAATCCCCAGCATGGGAATGCTCACATTAGAGAGCTAAGACTGCACACGTACTGAATTATTTCAAAAATAATAAAGATAGGAGGAAACATATACCCACTATTTCATTGACAAAGCAGTGATTTTAGTATTTGCACAGTACCTACCTGTGCAAGTAACTTGAGATTACTGAAGCTAGTATTTAACATACAATTCTCCATGAAAATAACTGCTTCAAACACTTACAATAAACTCTTTCTGGAATGGGTCTAGTTATATCTGAACTTGCATTTTACTTGCATTTTTGTCATTTTTCCATGACACTCTATAATAGGTAAACTGCAGTTTAAAACCAATGACTTAGAAACAGTGTTAGTGACTTTTTTTCATGGTAACAGTTTCCCCTGATGTTATTTAATTTACAATTACGGTTCAAAATATCATGGAGCATTCTGGGAAGTGCCATTATCGATTTTTCCTCCTTTCTTTCTTTCTTTATTTATTTATTTATTTATTTTTGTCCATGTAACACCAGAGTTTCAACAGGTATTAGAAAAAGCCCAAAATGCTAACATGCAGATTCATTTAAAAAAAAAAAAACAAAAAAACAACAAAAAAACAACAAAAAACCATCACTGACAACAAAACACTCCTTTTTTGCTTTGTAGGATGCCATAAAGCATGATAAACCCACCTACCCACGTGCTCTTGAAACGAGTATTATGCTGCTTACTGCAGCTGGGTATCTGCATTTGAAAAACATGCTTAAATTAAAGATGGAAAGAAATGCCTGGGGTTTCATTGCATTGCAAATGTAAAGACTGATTTTCTTCAAAGGAGGTTGATAATAACCTACAAACAGCAGGTATTTTCTGCTACCAGCATGGAGCTGGCATGTCATGGCTAGTACATCTTTAATCATAATAATGAGTTCTGCGGTAATCATGATAAAATATGTTTTAACTGACAATGTTTTTACCTGCCATTGCTACCCTCTACTGAGAATTAGCTGACTCTTTCTTTTGAGGTCCTCTGGCCTTAGAAGCACACCTCACTGAGGCAGCTGTATCACTAGCTGGTTCCCTACTTCAAAAGGTTTGGTTGTAGTCAGTCTTTGAGTCTTAAGTATTGGTTTAGCACCAAGAAATTCAGCTGATTTTGTCAAAAAGAGCACACTTACAAATAACTTAGAAAAGTAGAAGGAAATATTGTCCACAATTTTGCTCTTGTTCTTACTGTAACAGTTCTGTAACGAAGTTCTCCCAATAAATTCATATTTTTCTTTTCTGACACAGTTATTTCTTACATAGGCTCCTGTTCTCTTTTATCTGCATTATTCCTAAAAGTTTCCCGTGTAAAACAAACATATTTCTAGTCTGATGGAAAAAGGCCTTCTCTTGTCCTTGAACACAAGCACTGTAATAGAGCCAGTTACCTGCCTCCCAGAGCTACCGGCAAGCATCCCCTTCCTCCCTGTCTAAAACATGCCAGGAGTGCTCAGCATTCTCCATTTAGAGCTACGTATAACAACACAGGATTTTACCATGAGATGACACCAGCTTCTGACTTCCTCTAGCAAAACTGACTCTCCTTCCAGGGCCTGGCAGGTCACCTTCTTTGTCTTATCTCTTATGAAAATAATCAACACACCGAAAAAGCTTTTTTGTGTTAATTAATTAATGACCTATTCAGGCAAACATCTTTGAAATTCAAAAAATGAAAAGAAATAAAAGAGAAAAGATGGGAGGGAAGCTGGAGAGAATTAATTAAAGGATTTTTAAAACCCAACACAAACTGCCCAGTGAATAATTTAGAACTGTGGCACCCAGGCCATCAGAAGCTAAAAACAAAAATAATGCTGATGCTTAACAAACTTCCCTCAGCTCCATGACAAACAAACAAACAGACAGCAATGAGTAAACACAAGAAATTGGTACAGTTCTCCTGTGCAAATAAGAAATTAATTTGAGAGCTGAGGAAGACCACAGTACAGACACTGAAGCTTGAGCACAAGTATCTGCTCCACAGTCAGCTTGGAAAATCTCTGGCCAGACCTCAACACAGAATCACAGAATCACAGAATTATCGAGGTTGGAAAAGACCTAGAAGATCATCCAGTCCAACCATTACCAATACTTCCCAGCTAAATCATACCCCTCAACGCAACATCCAAACGTTTCTTGAACACTCCCATGGTCGGTGACTCCACCACCTCCCTGGGCAGTGCGTTCCAATGCCTGACTACCCTTTCCGAGTAGTAATACTTCCTAATGTCCAGCCTGAACCTCCCCTGGCGCAGCTTGAAACCATTCCCTCTAGTTCTATCACTGATTACACGAGAGAAGAGGCCGACCCCCAGCTCACCACAACCTCCCTTCAGGAAGTTATAGAGAGCTATAAGGTCTCCCCTGAGCCTCCTCTTCTCCAGGCTGAACAATCCCAGCTCCCTCAACCGCTCCTCATAAGGCCTGTGCTCCAGACCCCTCACCAGCTTCGTAGCCCTCCTCTGAACACGTTCCAGGGCCTCAATGTCTTTCTTGCAGTGAGGGGCCCAAAACTGAACACAGTACTCGAGGTGCGGCCGCACCAATGCCGAGTACAGGGGGACAATTACCTCCCTGTTCCTGCTAGTAACACTGTTTTTGATGCAAGCCAGGATGCCGTTGGCCTTCTTGGCCACCCGGGCACACTGTCGGCTCATGTTCAGCCGAGCATCAATCAGTACCCCCAGGTCTGTTTCCTCAACACAGTCCTCCAGCCACTCCACCCCAAGCCTATAGCGCTGCCTGGGGTTGTTGTGGCCAAAGTGCAGGACCCGGCATTTGGTCCTGTTGAACCTCATCCCATTGGCTTCAACCCAGCTCACCAGTCTATCCAGATCCCTCTGCAGGGCCTCGCTACCCTCAGGCAGATCGACACTCCCTGCCAATTTGGTGTCATCCGCGAACTTACTGAGGGTGCACTCAATGCCCTCATCCAAGTCATCAATAAAGATGTTGAAGAGGACAGGCCCCAGCACCGACCCCTGGGGAACACCACTCATGACTGGTCTCCAACTGGATTTGACTCCATTTACCACCACTCTCTGGGCCCGGCCTTCCAGCCAGCTCCTTACCCAGCCGAGAGTGTACCCATCCAAGCCACGGGCTGCCAGCTTTTGCAGGAGAATAGCATGGGAGACAGTGTCAAAGGCTTTGCTGAAGTCTAAGTAGACCACATCAACCGCCTTTCCTTCATCCATCAGACGGGTCACAGGATCATAGAAGGAGATCAGATTGGTCAAGCAGGACCTGCCCTTCACAAACCCATGCTGGCTAGGTCCGATCTCCTGGTCATCCCACACCTGCCGCGTGATCTCCCTCAAGACAATCCGTTCCATTACCTTCCCTGGCACCGAGGTCAGGCTAACAGGCCTGTAGTTCCCCGGATCCTCCTTACAACCTTTCTTGTAAATGGGAGTCACAGAGAAGAGCTCTTGCTGTGTGATTTTATTTCCCCTTCAGCAGCCTTCCACACAACAGTGCTACTAAGACTATTCACAGAATTACAGAATATCCCTATTGGAAGGGACCCACAAGCATCATCAAGTCCTGGTTCCATGCAGGACTACCCAACAGTCAAACACTACATCTGAGAACGTTGTCCAAATGCTCCTTGAACTCCAGCAGCACGACCACAGCCCCGGGGAGCCTGCTCCAGTGCCTGACACCCTCTGTGAAGAACCTTTTCCTAACACCCAACCTGCTCCTCCCCTGACACAGTTCCATGCTGTTCCCTCAGGTCCTGTCACTGTCACCAGAGAGCAGAGATCGGTGCTGCCCCTCCGCTCCCCACCATACTCCAGCCGCTAGACCAAAAAACAGAGTTGCACCTTGACCACCGCACTTCCAGCGTGGACTTCCATCCCAGATCCTCCCACAGCTCAGAATCTCTCTGAGCAGCAAAGCTGAAGGAAGCTGGTGGGGGATAATCAGAAGCTCAGACCGGGGCTCAATCCCTCTGCCACCATCAGCACTGTACCGAGCATTTGCATGCCTCTGCGTGCTGCAAAACGTTAATAGTTCTTTGCACCCCATAGGGGTGTTATGAACAGAACTAAAGATAACACCGCTCAGCAGCTCAGATTCTGCTGCAGCACAGCTTTATTAAATACTTCAGACATTTTGTAAAATGTGAGCAATACAAATGAATGCTACCAGATACAGAACTCTATGGGGAAGAGTGATTAAAGAATAAAATGCGAAGAAATAAGGATTCTAAACCTCCTTCTGAGAGCATATTCCAAAAGCATTTTCTTTTGCTACTTACTGAGGTTTGCAGAAACATGCTGAAAGGATGTTTCTCTGTTACAACCTTTAACTTCAAGTTCTTGACCATGTCATAGATCATAATATTGTCGTTCTTCACTGTCACCACTGCGTCAGCAGCTGTTTTTGGTCTCACAAAAAAGGATTTGACCTTTGGGATGGACAGGAAGCTGAAGGAGCAACTTTCTGAAAAAATAGCCTCCTGTTTACATTTGCCTTGTTTAGCGAACAATTATCTCGGGAGTCATAAGTAATAAGCATGTAAGTTTACATAAGCTGAAGTGTCATTTTGATAGCACTAAATATGAGTGCGTGTCAAGCTGTTTCTGAGTAGCTTATACAGTAAAATGCTGATCTGTACTTTACAAGCAACAACAACAACAACAAAAAAGTTGATGACCAGACCATCAGCATAATCCATCCGAGTCAGATTCCCATCCATCACAACAAAGCTCTTTCCCAGTAGCAGAGAAAACAGGGGCTGCCATTATTTTCTGCGGCACAATTTTTAGTGACATTTGTTTACAACAGCATACACAATTTTGGTCAGCCTAGGTCACCCCTTTTGTTTTCTATTCAATATTCTCTGATCTCTGGCAAGATCAAGAGCAGGCGTGAAACTACCCCCTGTACACGTTCTGAACTTTCTCAAATACTCTCATCCTTAGCCAGCACTAAGTTCTCTTTCTACATTAGTACGCTGAAAATAGATTATTTCACATTATTTCACATTGATCTGACTAAAAGAAAGGTGAGTTATATTCAGGTATAGCATCTTATAAGGGCTAAATGTACTTACAGATAACTGATAATAGCAGAGACAGCAACTCAGTCTTCTGTTGAAATATTTTATCCTTCTAAGCTAAAACGCTATTTAAACATATTGCGGGCATTTACACCTAATGCCTAGATAATCTGACTTCATTTTAATGAAGCATCACCTCATTTTCTGAGGATGGAAAATATGCAAAAATCAAATGTGAAGTATAACCATTTTTCCAGCTTCATGTTATAAACTACCTCCACAGGGAAATTTACTCTAAATATTTTTAAAGGAACAGTGCTGTTAAGGTGCAGCATACAGTGTCTCAGCCAATTTCAAGAGCGTCCTTGAGAATTTACTTTAATAGTACAACCGAATTTAATTCTATTTGCAAACACCAAAACAACAAACAATACTGTTTGAGTCTGTACATTCAAAGCTTCCTACAGGACCTTGAGAAAAGCTACAAAAATCATGGAACAAAGGTACTCCTACAAACACGCCTATCGCTACTAATGTTACATTTACACATACTTAACAGTCAGTAGATTTAGTAGACCGCCATTATGCTGATACTCAGTTCTCTACAGATTGGTAATGGTACAGATAACAAACTCTTCCCCTGAGCGTACCCAGGCAAATTCTTCTCGTACTTACAGTAACAGTCCACTGAAATCCCATCTTGACTCAAAGGAAAATTTAGCTCTGCTTACTTAAATTCCTAACAAACAACTGGAACAAAGTCCTCCACAGATGACTATTAGCCTGTTTGGCAGGAAAATGTGATTGTACCACTGACAGATTCTGGAGAAAACTAAAAGCAGAAGCACCACAAGACCACAGTGCCAAACAAATATAACAGTCAGCATACCTTTTCCTGGGCAGTGTGTTCTCAATTGCATTGCTAGCATTACTAAATGTAAATGGAAGAAAACATCCAAAAATCTCATTGGACAAATTTCATGATGCTGAAATGCTGGAAGCGTAATTTTTGGCTTGCCGTATAAGCTAGCTCAAGGTACCTACAGAACACTGTTATATCTGGTGCTCAGAACAAGTGATATGACAAGAAAAGAAGATGCATCTACACACTTTTTAGCAGCTACTGGAAGTCTACATGAATTACAGAAAGCTACGTCTGAAGAAAGTCATGCAAGCCATCTGCTCACAAATCAACAATCCTTGCAGCATGCTTTGTGGTCAGCATTTTATTTTTTTTAAATCTATTTACAGAATGAGATGGATTACGAAATATTGCAAGCCCAATGGGATAACTGTGATAATGCTTCCTCTTTTATTGCTTAATACAGACTGTTGTATTTTGGCCTCTGCTTGGGCTTCTTTTTGCAGTATAGGTGCCAGGAATATTTCTATCGAACATTTGGCAAGCTATTTTCACTTAAGAAAATTAAAAGCCTCCACAGAGCTAACCAACATAAGCTTCTTTACATAGAGGACTCAACTTCAATATTCCCATCTACCTCAAGTTCATCACCAACCTGTGTGCTGAGGCAGCAAAAGACTATGGATTAACCATCAGTCTGAAGAAGGCTGAGATAATGTGCCATCCTACACTTGGGAGAGGATAAAGATCTAGCATGACAATCAATGTAGATGTACTCTAATAATGGATTTCACTTACTGGGATTAGTTTTGTTTAAGCATTAGTTTTAGTGATCAGTAAATCATTATTTAAATGAAAAAAGTTGTACCTTGCATTCAGCAAAGTACCCCCCTGAATATGAATCCAGCAAAATATGAAATAAAACTCTTGATCTTCTTCTGTTCAAGACAAGTTCACCTCTGCTTTCCCTCTCCCTCCTTTTCCCCCTGCCCGCTGCCTTCCTCATCAGTTTGCTCTCCTCTCCCTCTCTTCTCCTGCCCTCCTCTGTCCTCTCCCAGCTACCCAGCATATTGCCCTAGGATTTTCTCCATGCGTCAAGAAGCAATGCTTTCACAGTTGCTTCTCCAAATTTCATTCTTTTTCTTTTTGTTGCAATATAGCTGCAGACTCAAAAAACCCACAAAACCTAAGTAAAAAATAACTCTGCCCCAGTAAGGTGCCTTGTCTATTGACAATGAAATCTCTCTGAGCATAGAGGCTATTTGCTACGATATTTGTACACTGTCTGGTACAAAAGGATCTCCTGTAATAGAAGAATTTCTGTACTAAAAAGAGAATCAGTGCAGGGACACTACTATTTTTAATGCAGATCATCCAAAGGAAACCAACATCCTCTCTTTTTTTAGGCTTTCTAAACAATCTAACAAGTTGCTGTAACTGCAGCCACAGCAGATGTGAGTAGTATTTAGCATACAAACAGACCAGTCTGGTACAGGCATACTGCACCATTCCCAACATCATTCCAAAAGCGGGAATCCAGCTTGTGTTTTCAGCCTTAGCTAACAGACATCTAAGACATTTAGCTGCTAACCACAGGTTTATTTATTTGTCTGCTGGGATGAAGATTTAAGCCCAGTCCATCCCCGATGGGTGCATACCTGGTCATCCACATTTACAGATGCAAGTAGTCAGCTTCTGCACTAACCAGCTCTACCTGCCCTGCAAGGCACAGGACAGACCCCAGATGGGTTTTTGCCATCATTTCATTTTTGCGCCCCTCACCACATACTGTTAAAAAGTGAAAGCTAATTTTTACTCATGTACACTGCTCTGTAGAGTAGCTGGTGTTAAATGAAAATGCTAGACAAAAAGATTTCTCCTGTATTGTTTTCATTCATATTCATTTCATTGATATTCATCTTCTTCATCCACAGGAAATCACATAGCAAGGCAGCTTCGTGTTGGACAAGAAGAGAGGTCATCTAGGAGAGGAGTTTGTCCTCTTAGAGAAGAAAATGCCTGCAGTATTTTCACAGTATACAATTAAAAAAAAATAATAATACAGATTCACAAAGCAGTGTGAGAACAGAATTTTGCAAGAGAGGTGGTCATTTCTCCCCTGCAGAAAATACCATAAAGGAAGGGTTTAAAAATAAAACACAGAAGCTTGAATGGCAAAGGAAGGCATGAAAAAAAGAAAACATCCTCACCGCTGTGACACCAACCTCAACATCTGCAGTTGGTGCAGAACAGAATTTATGAAGGCACAGTGAATCCTCAGGGTGAAAACAAGTTCGAAACATACTTCAGCCTGAAGAAAACAGGATGCTTCTCAAGCAAGGAAAGCAGTTTATACTTCAGTAAAGAAAAACAAGTGTCTTAGCCACCAGGTGCCATAAATCGAAACCCTTGAACTTTAATTATCAGTTAATAATATTTGTGGGAAAAATAGTTTCCTCTCTACTTCATTAATTGTCATTTACAGCCCTTCCTTCCCTCCCTGCATGAATCTGAAACAGGCACTAATGTACTCCTGTTTGTTTAATACCTCCAAGGAGAAATACGTACTCAGAAGGTAGATCTCATCTCTATATAATTCCCGCTCAATATAACCTGACCTCTAAGGATTCTCATTCGGACTCACGCAAAAAGGATTCTTTTTTTATGGCTGAACCCTTGGCTTAAAAGGCATTATATATTGAATTGCACCTTTATAAAATGTATTTACAACAGGAAAACATGGCAAAACTTCTAACACAGACAGTTGAGGAGTGGATGATGACTGCAGTGACAGATTGGGACTAACCAAAACAGCGCCGAGTTTTGGGTTGAAAGAACACCTTCAGAACCACTGTGTAGTCACCTCATAAACAGGGCGGGATGACACTGCTCCACAATGCCCAAGAAACATCAAAACCAACATTTTTTTTTTCCACATGCGTGACATAATGCTCTCTTTCCCATACAAACTTCACCGCAGCTGTTCCTCACCACCCAGCACCAGACTGCTGTAACACACCTGCACGGAGGAGCAGAGGGCTGCTGCTGACGGTGTTGGTGTCTCAGGTGCAACCCCAGCTGCACTGAAGCTGCACCTGTGCTGACTGCCAGGAAATTCTCAAACAAAATATCATGCTTTTGGCATACTGCTGAACAGTTGTAGCACTGTTGTTCCTCTTTCCTTCTCTTCTACCTGCTTCTTGCCTTCAGTGACCTTCCACACAACCAGTCAGCAGTCCTAAGCCAGAAATCTCTCACTGTGAAGCAGACAGAGCTGCTAACAGGGTGCTCTCCCTTTCAGCCTCAATGTGGCGATCCATCAGATGCTTGGCTATCGAGCTCTCCATTTGTGAGTGCTTGAAGCACGCTGCAAGGCCAGTCCCAATTTCTACACGTAAAACTGGAAGTGCTTCATGCTAATCGCACTGCCATGAACAGTAGTTACAGCAAGATGAGCGGTCCTTTATTTCTATTGCTATCTGTATTATGTATTAATTACAAGGAGAGCATCCAAAACATAGTTTAAGTCTATTTAATGGCTTTTAGAGATCTAAACACATGAAAACAACCACTGGGTTTTGTTCTGTGTGTGATCCTTACCAGCTGTGAGTGAGCTTTCTATAAACCAAACTATTTGATCGACTTCCTTAATGAGAATTGCCTTGTAGCGTAAATCATCTGAGGAGGCAGGACAAAAAGCAAGTTCTACTTAGCCTTATTCTGTAGTGTCATCACTCAGAAGAGGAATCAACAGAGCAATTAATTATTTTTACACATACTCACTCACACCCATCTGAATTACTGGCATGATACAGTACTGGACAGGTAACTGTTAAGAGTCGGGTAATTCACAGATGTGCAGCATATTTATGGAATTTATCCAACAACATTTGGCTTGTCCAGGGCAGATGGGGGAAGAACACCAAAACATTTTTTGTTTTCTCTCTGAAGATTTGCTATTTGCCAGCCAGGCCACATGTTAATACACAATTTCTTCAATAAAAACAGAATCTTCATTGTGGAAAATTACAAGATTTGATACAGAAAGGATCATCTACAAAAGCTGCAGCTGTGCACATTAACAGCATACCACAAATCAAGGAGCAAAACACGTAGTAATTAGCAGGAAAGCAGCCATCTATGGGAGATGTCCAAAGAGTGAAAAGCAGATTTGCTCTCAGTGATATCAAAGCACTATTTACCACACCTTGATCAACTGTCAAAAGGATGCCAGTCCCTGCACAGGGGTCTCACTCTGCAGTCATTAAGAGGTGATGATAACATCTATAACACTTCAGTGTCACAGTTGAGAACACTGCCTCTCTAGGTAGTGGGTGGAAAGAGATGTGTGCTTTCAGAAAGCTGTCCTGAGCACTCTGGGTAAAAAGTCCCACTACTGCCTACATTTCGGTGCTCTGTAGGCTCAGCTATTTAAGAAAGTTGACTGAAACCTCATCAGTTCAGGAGTCAATGCTAACGTATTTACACAAGGTGGTACACATCTCTCCCCAGAACATCCTAACATCACACCACAGGCAAGTGTCTTACATTTTAAGTTTGTTTCCCCTGTGGAAACAGCATCTTCTTCAATCAGGAATAAAACTAATGGTTCCCTCTGGAACAGAAAGACTGAAGTGGCTGGTGACAGACCTTTTCCATTATTCCCTGTAGTGGTTATCCAGGTGCTCTCCTATGGAGTTAGGCTGTTGGGCTGTGATCTCACAATAGCCATGATCATGTTTACTTCAATACAAGTTCAAGCCTACCGTCTGATCTGGTTTTCTGGTAGAAATTCTGAGGTTCTGTATCAAATTAGCATTAAGGCCATGTTAAAGTGGCCATGGACAACTTACATTTACTGTAACGGTACTTCTTGAGCAAGAAGAAACACAGCTCCACCTTCAGCCACGTCAAGTCTGATACCATTAGGGTCACCTGGAATCGAGCAAGCCCTGAGATGCATCAGACATGGCAGCATGTTGAGAGCACACTGATAAAAGTGTTTTTAACATGAATAGCGCCTGGGTAAGGCACAGCTCCACCAGTAAGTGGGGGCAGCTGGCCTCTCAGGAGATGGGAGGCAGCTGCTTTTGTGTAACCCTGCCTCGGTGGGGAAAAAACCACCACCACAAAAAACTTCTGTACGCCTTCCAGACAAAAAAGTCAGGTGAAAAAGAGCTCGTGAAAAGGAAGTCAAATCAGTTTCTATAAAATTCAAATATGTTCTTTCAGGTAAAAAAAAAGAATAAAAAAAGAAAGAAAGAAAAAAAGAAAGAAAAAAGAAAGAAGAAAACCTCTGGTAATCCTGATTTCTGAAGGAGAATGGTGGAAACTTTGGAGGGCTACTTTTCTCTCTCATAGTAAAGAAGCTGGTGTTTTTAATGTTATATTTTACTTAAAGATATTTGAAATATGGATCTAAAATCCCGAAGCTAGAAGAACTGCTGTACATAGCAGTGGCACCATGCAACTCCCTCATCCACTACGAATGCCAACAACAACATGGAGGGCAAAAATGGCCAAGCAGTGAAGAATAACCTCTTTTTACAACCTCCCTCTGGCTTTTTTTGCATTTTCCCATAGCACAAAGACTTGAATACACAAGACTCATTCTCAAAGTCCTCAGCCATGCTGTGGAGGAAAGGAAGTTTTCCAGTGGGTTATTTAATCCACGGTGCACCTATAATTACTTGGTCACAGGAAGAGAAACTTCTCATTTCAGGCTTCTAAAAGCAGATTAATGAAAGTGTTTTTATTTATGGGGAAAGAAGGAGCAGGGTAACTTGCTTAAAACAATACATTTTTGACATGCATAGGTAGAAAATAAACCCATCCATAAAGGCTATATTAATAATAGATGAAAACTGGCTCCAGACACAAGATTACTTGGTGAAAATGCTGGAATAATGGATACAGAATTTGTATTCGATCAACTCCAAAGGACAGAGGAGATTAGTTTATGCAAACTCTCTGGAACAAGGCTTTATTTCAGAAAGTAATCCTTTCATTTAGCCAAGGTTTTGCTTGCTCAGAGATGCCACGACACAAAACCATGTATCTGGCATACAAAGAGGAAAGCCTATGCGCTGTGCTTAAAAACAATTAAGTAAGCATTTTGCACCACAGTAAAGCTTTTAACTATTGGAATAAGCAGAGCCAAATCTCATATTTTGTGCATACAGTTTAAACTGCCAAACAGGGTTTATGTACCGATTAGTGGAGATTATGTAGAGTGGTACTGCCATTTTTAAAAAATACAATATTATTACAAAGAACCCCTAGAGGTTCATATGAAGATGGTCTCTATTTCATAGACAGTAAAATCACTGAGGCACATCATCACAGCAATGACTTACTGCTGAGGCAGGAGCCAGGGGAGTTGAGCTAAGGACTGCTAATGCAGGGAACAGCCTCGCCTGCAACTGAGTACGTGAAAGCCAGCTTACAAGTTGTACAGGGTTTTTCCTGGACTCTGGATGAAGCGTTAACGCGTCTGCATCATTTGCCAGCTTCCCTAGCCTTTCTAAGAAACGGGGACAAATTAAAAACATCTAAAATATTTAGTATTTGAAAAGTTTCTACTTCCTGTCAACTCCAATAACACCAGTGGTGGCTACAAATACTTGTCGGGCTTTTGGGAAAAGAGACTTTCACAACCCCACCACATGCATGGGAGAATACTAAATACTGGCGCCACTGAGAGGCTCGAGCTGCAATGTCTCAGCCCTTGCTAACATGTACATTCAGTGCTTTAATCAGCACGGGGCTATTTATCTTCATTACAAACACAAATTCTGGCATTACTTAGCAGCTCTAGAAATGCTCTTTTAGATAATTTTCTTTTGTAAAGCATGTTTAACATGATTTATAGTTAGTAGCAGCACAAGAGCAGCATAATATAAATATCACATCACTTGATTTTAGCAGTGTTTAATTGCACACCAAAAGCAGCTTAAGTAACTTGCCTGGGGAAAAACTGATGTGATTTTCAGTAACAGCTCTTGACTACAGTGTGACTGAACCAGAAGAAATCGAGGTACTTGCCGATTTGCAAGCAAACTTCTCATACACACCGTAGAGCAACTAGGCTCAGGCCCATGGTGGGGGAAGTCCTTAGAGCCAGAGATGAAGTCAAGGCTTTCAGGTGGCAAAACAGCTCACCCAAAGCAAACAGGGTTAAGTTATGTTTAATTATGTCCAAAACCTACCCGCGCCTCTGTGCTCTATCTCAAAGTTCAGGAAAAAATTAATTTACTATCAACTATATATGATTTATGTAGGCGATGGTATACTGCACACCAAGATCTTAACACACAACTGCAATTTTACCACTTCTCTTTGTTATCACCAAGCAAGAGAGAAAGATAAGATTTGGCTAGAAGGGTACAACATAACCGCAACAGGAGTCTGGACCTCTGGGTCACCCTACTGGAAACCAGTGATGGATGGATGAAACTTCTGTAGTGGAACGTGCAGAGATGAAAGCCTCCATGAGCAGAACAGCCCCAGGAAAAAAAAAGGCATCCCCAAGCAAAGAGGCAACGGGCAGAAATCAGACATGGAACAAAACAACAGCACAGCAGAAAAATGTTTGCCACTAGGAGACTTTCAAATAAGACCCTAACATAATTTCAGACAAGAGAAACCCAAATCTGAAGTAGCTCTCCTCTTTAAGCACACTTTTGTTTCCTATAATAATTATTTTGGAGAAAATTAAAGCATGAGCAACATAACATAAAGGACACTGGAGCGCTTCAGACAGCAGAAAATGAAGAAAAATAGACATCACACAATAGAAACCGCTGGGCTCTGAGTCGTTCTGTACCACAAGGCTGTCAAACTACAAGGGAAAAGCATATCAGGCAGGTAATACTTCTATTTATAGAAAAAAATCCATTTATAGTGATGCCTGCACGAAGGAAAGAAAGTGCCTAAAACAAACAGTCCATTATTGGTCTGATGGAAAGCATACTCAAGTCAATGTCAGCCTCTGAATTGACTTTAAGAGACTTAGTGTCAGGCCCTATTTAAGACTCCACTGTATGAGGGACAAGGAGAGAGGGAAGCGTCCTGATTCAGCTGAAGTCAGCTGGAATTTTCTCTCTGGTTACACCAGCACCAAGCTTTACCCAGTCAGTGCATACAGTCCACAGACTGTGTTCCCAAAGTTGAGTTAAATGAAAAACTGAAATAAGCAATACACAGCTCAGAAGACCTAGAGGAATGATACTTGGGGAATGCAACACATGAATTAGAAATTTCCATATAAATAGCTAAAAGTACGAGCAACAGGAAAAGGGTCAGTTTTGAATTCCCAAGAGTGCCTCACATGTGTTTAAAAACAGTCTAGAAAATAACATGAAAATATTACTATATGTATTATTAGAGAATTCTTAGAATATTTCATTTAAATCTCTCATAAGCAAAATTGAAACAATTTATTGTCATTAAAAGGAAAGTAAAATAGAAGAAGTTGTGACAGGCATTACAACTCCTTAGCCTCTTAGCCCGCAAAATTTCTGAAATATTACTTACCATCAAGTCACCAACCTACGGAAATATGAGAAGGTAGAAAAGAAAGGCAATGTCTTACATTACAATTCAGAACTTGGATGATGAAATGATAAGTAAGTGAGATATCTTTTAAAAGTGAATTATATAGATTTATACCTATTTCACTAGCATCTTTGTAAGAATTTCAAAATAGTTTGTCTCCTACTTTCTCCCTTCTTAGATGCCAGAACCAAACTTCTTTTCCTTCATAGTCCGATTTCGTTATGACATCTGCTTCTCACATCAAGGTCAGTGCTTCAGCGCAGAATTTTCCCGGCAGACAAACCTGCTATGCTTAAAACAGTGGTGAGACAATTCCAGATCTCCCTCTGAGCAAAATGGTTTGGGGGCAATGCTCCTGTTAAACAATTACAAATTACAGTGAAAAGCCTATAGAGAAGTTTGTATGAACAGTCACATAAATATGACATGAGATCAGCATTGTTAAGGACACCACAATAAATACCAGATGGATTGATGAATTCTGAGCAATTACCGCAGAGCACCTCAGCACCAGCCCACCACAAAGCCCACTGCAGTCGCTAAACAGACACCTACATAGCAGGACCTGGGTTCATGGCTGCCAACTCAATACCTACTGGAGTGAAGAATGTTCACTGGTGAAAAGGTGAAAAGGGAAATAAGCGATGGGCACAAAAATGGTTGGGGTACCAAGGCAGACAGTAGAAGGGCTATGAATCCCAGCTCCCCAGAAAAATAAACTCAAGGACAATTTCACCCAAAATTAGGGCTATAGCTCAAACCTTCTGTGCACAGCCCAAAGACAGGCAGACACAGATATGGACAGCACACAGGTCTCTAGAAAGAATACCATCACCAGCATCTCCCTTCTGGAAGCCAGAAATACAATAGCGGATTTACCTTCTGCCATGCCTATCCCAAAGGTGCACTCCACTCTCCTCTACTGTTCACTACGGTGAAAATGGGTTTTTTGTACTACAGAAGACTCCCCTTGGCACTTAGGTGGCTGCACAAAGAAAGGTTTTTTTGGAGGAGACTGTGATCTCTCCCAAGCCCCTCTGCAGAGCAGCTCCGTACCATGGTTCAGCACAAGATGCATGCATTGATCAGCTCACTCTGCTGATGCTGCTGCTGAAATAGGATAACTGGGTAGAAACAGATGTGGAAAGCTACAAAACATTTAAGCAACACTCAGCTGCAGCCAGTGCAAAAAACAAAAAAACAAAAAAACTTGATGCAAGCTGTTGGCTTGAAAATCATGATTTCAGACAGCCAGCAGCAGCATACTTGCAAGTCACCTAGATCTCACTAAGGCTGAAGATTTGCTCCTTGCAGTGATGTGACCCATCATCCTATAGTTCACCGAGGATCCAAGTAGCTGGGTCACGCAGCAGCAGATGCACGCGGGATGGAAAACCTCTTGCTGAGATGGCTGCTCTGGTTCCCGGACTCCCCTCTGTGACCAGTGAAGCAACCAACTCCTCTGCCCCCTGCTTCTTGGAGACAGGGGAACGGGGTCAAACCTGGATTCATAACCTTGTTCTGATGGGCATCTGACACACTGAGAAAGTCAGGGTGGAAAAACTTCCTCTTTAAATAAAACCACTTAAAATATTAAACATCCAGGCATGTGACATAGAGTCAATGTAGACAGAAAGAATCATGTTCCTTTTCACTTTGAACTAAGAGAGTCATCCACCTTGTTTTCTTAAGACCGTGCACTAATTTGATGGATGTGGAAACAGACTTCCACTGTCCGATAAAAAATGGAAAAGACAAAGAAAAAAAGAAAGTAACGCTAGTAATCCAGAGGATTAGGGATCAGAGGTTGGTGCACAACCTTTTAATGAGGGAGGTATTTAAACACTGATGACACAGTATATTTTTATTCTTTGGTAATTTAGTACAGAAGTTCACATCGATTACTTAAAAGGCCAATCGATTTTATTCCCCATATTTAATTGTTCTTAGTGCCCAATAAATGGTTGACAAGAGAAAGTAAAAGATTATTTTATTCTTTTTGTGCCGTTTAAAATACCGTCAGCCCAACTCGCTCATTCACACGCCATCTGCATGCCCTTCATGTTTTTACAAAACTGGGCAGATTATCTGTTTTTCATTACCACAAAACCTGAAACCCCCACAGCGCTCAGGCTGTCTATCCTGAGCTAAACCTCTCACAGGTGCATGAACAGAAAGGAGGTATTTTACTATTCCCGGGGAGAGCTTTACAAATATGACAAAGAAAAACCATAGACTTGCACAATGAAATTTTGTTTCACCTTATGACTTAGGTCTTCTGTGCAAAAGCGCTGCCTGCCGAGTCCTTATGTCTTCTTGTGGCTCGGTTCTCTTTAGTTCCTGCTCACTGACCAGGGCTGCTGACTCTCAGATCAGGCAAATATGCCATCAAATGCACAGCTTAGGTACAGGCTTAAAGTTTAGCACATAGTTGAACTAGCTCATCATCCGCTCACCCTTCTTGTCAGCAGAGAGTAGAAATGTGAAAAATATACAGAAGGTGCTGTCACCTAGCAAGTATTTACTATGTCTCACTACATACTTAAATTATGTCACTCAGTGAACATCATGACAATTTCCTAGGTAGAAAGTTGCTTCTTTTTTTTTTTTTTCTTCTTGTTTTCCAACAACTACGCAGTTATCCGGATGACACGTGCAATTTCTACAACATCTTGGTATCAAGACAGCGGGTATTTGTTGACTCCACCTACATACTTGCATGATTTTGAACTCGCATGACCCTGAAAAAAAGTTGTCAGCTTTTAATTCGTAACTTTTCTCCTGTGATGCAAGAAATTATCATCTCCATTTTACATCCAGAGAGCTGAAGCTGAAGAAATATGGTTTGGATTTACAAAAGGTTCTAAGGAAGTTTAATGCCCTGATTGCCTTATCTTAATTCCTAACATGTTACCCTTACTTTCAACAAAACTCCTAAGGTGAAACTGCTAATGCCATTGAACTCAACAGGATACTTTACAATGATTTCAACAGTATCAGGATTTCTTCTTCTAACGTCATTAGGATTTTTATCTAAATAAAATCTGAGACTCTTCCTTCATAGCAGTTCACAATATTTTATCACATACCACTGAATTACCAAAAAGATAACTTGTTCCACTACTGCAGCTAAAGGGAGTCTCACCCGGAGGAAAATAAAGATCCTTAACAAAAAATAAATACGTACTAGACAAGAAGTTTCATACATGGGTATGAAAAGAGATTGTTAACATTAATTTTCATGTAGCATTTAATATCAGTGATGTCGATGTTCATCACTGTAGAAAGGAACAGTGAAACATTAACAAAAAGGAAAGGGCCTAAAATTTATTTTGAAAGATAGCAACACCGTTTTTGAAATGCAATCACAGAGTTGAACCGGGACAATAATCTTAAATCTGTAATCCACTTAAGTATTTATTGATTGACACCCATGACAAAATAACTGTTGCCCTAATAGGATTCACATCTAGCATTTTTTAAGTTTCACAAATAGTTCTCATGGCACGCTTACATATAAATCAATTAATATTGACTGATCGATCAATATATGCACAATATGAAAAACAGTTTTGGCGGCTTTATGCTCTCCACAGAGCAGCTTTACCTACCAATGATTAATTTTAATTTACTTTAAAGGATTCTACTGCACTGAAACTTTAATTAAAAACAAAATGAGAAAGTCTATAAAGTCTGCATTGCATCAATTACCTAGACTTGATATCCTGCACTTCGCCTCCCCTCTGTACATATGGTTTGTGTTAAAATAATTGGAAAGCACTTCTGAACAATGTCACCCACACATCCATTCTAAGAGCGAGAGGATATATTACCATTAAACGTCACTAATATTAATAAAGAAACAATTAATTCTTCATTATCTATTTCTAAAATATACCATCAAACTCCTTCAGTTCAAACACAAATAAAACATTACCCACGCCTGTCAGTGAAATGGGTAATCATCATCGTCGCTGTAATTTATAATGCTTTCTGCTGTAAGTCTATTGCCTCCCGCTTTTTGGCTGACATTATAAACAGTCTCTTTGAAATATTGAAAAAAAAAACAACCCAACCTGTCCGTTATTAAGTGAATTTCCATACCTCTTGTCAACTACTTCCTTATAAAATGTTGCTTCTAATTTGCATTACACCTTCTACTGGTGAACAGACAAAATTTACATTTATAAATGTTGCTGTTCCAGTAATACACACTAAATAATACTTCCTGTTGACTTAGGCATGTATAAAATAACATATATTTGGCACATCGATTTCAATCCCAAAGAAAATTACTATGAAGAAAACACAAGCAGGAAATGGTTCGGATGCTGCTGGTGCGCTGACACCAGGCCTCGATTGGCTCTGCAGCCATAAAGAGTCTGATTTAAAGATCAGAGTCAGTGACAAAGCTCCTACTCACCACCAACACTGGTTTGGATCGGGTACAAGAGCAGTTCAGTGTTTTAATTATTAAAAAAGCATGGAATTGTCACAGTCCTCATCCGCTCCACGCAGCATCAGGTTTCAGCCTCCGAGGTGTCTCTGGCACGCTGCCTGGGCTGTTTATTGCTATTTGTAAATTGGACGCTTGTGGAAGAATGTCAATTTTAAATATCTTTGTTTAAATGAGCCTGATAAGAGATGACCAGATACACATTTTATGAGACTGCTAAATAATTACATTACACAATGACAGCTTGTGAACATTCCAGGACAGATAGTAATGACACAGTGCGCTCGCAAGGCAGCGTGTGAATTGAGCACTGAAAGAAGAAAGCTATCAGGAAGAATCAAAAGTGTATGCTCTAAACCTTCAGAAACAAAAACACCAGGAAAGTCAACTACAGCCCATAATAAGAACAATCATCTCCAGGCTCTCCACATACGAGAGTAATAGAGCCGAAGGTGCCTCTATCAATCCTGCTAATACAGCTCCAGCAATTACTTTCTGTACTCTACACCGCTAAGTTAAAATATGTTTCCAAGGCCTAACGCAGCAGTCATTAAAGTTTCCCTGCCTCAATCAGCATAACTAATGATGCCATATAATAACAGAATGCAATCTCTAATGAAAAGCCTAACAAAGTCTCACTGCAACAATACTGCTCATGATTTAGTATTCTGAACTTGTCCATCCTCCATATTTTATTCTGTGGATATTATCACCACTCAGAAAATTACATTTCAATGAACTTGTCAGGAAATAAGTAATAAATTAATCAAGCAGCATAAACCAATTACAGTCATTTTCTGTGTGTTTTCTGTCGGGGCCTGGGCCCAAATACAGCTCTAGCTGTGTGGCTCATCCCTGCAGGCCGCCTGGAAGGGCTGTGGGTGAAAGCAGCATGGCTGGGAAGAGGAGGAAGACATTTTTTTAAACATTTCTGGCTCTCTGTTAACTTGTCTCCCACCACAGTGATGGGATTTGTAGGATCTGTAGCAGCACAGACTGCCATGGGTGGAAAAGCTTGTTTCATTTCAAACCTTTAAGTCAGTAGAAGGAAGAGCTGCCAAAAGTCAGGTTTGCAGAAGCTTCAGTGTGCTGAAGCAGTTTAGATGCCAGCATCTCTACATAAAACCCAAGCTTTGCAGGCACGTTGAAAGATACAGTGGTGAAAACTTCATGCAGCTGGACAGGTCCGCAAGTCCAGCCCAGCCTCCTCCCAGCTGTTGGGAATGACCAAGCAAAGTATCTACCGGACTGTGTTGTTATTACCAGTAATAATAGACTGGTAGATATAACTAGACATCAGATGTGGCAGTGTGAGATGCACATCAGGCTGATTGCAACAGCTCACCTCAGGGGTCCAGGAGGTGCACTCTACTGGGCAGCACCCAGCTGCAGTGCATCTGTCCTCTTCCTTTGACCAAGAAAAGAAAGTAAGTTTTGTGCACGGCACCGGGGAGCCATGGCTCCAGCACAATCCCCAGCCCCACCATTAGCACACCGGGGCCATCAAGCATGCCAGGTTGCACGCATGCCCTCAGACTAAAAATAACATGCATTTCTAATGAATTAACATCTCTCTTTTTTCTATAAGAACTTTCCGCCCTCGTCCAAAAAGTCTCTATCTCCTCTTGAGGAGAGGGAGGGAGGAAAGAAAAAACATATTTCTCTAATGCTGCAACCATAGCAGCACCAACATGACAAGCTACAGTAAGCTGATGTGACTCTTTTCTGTATTTGTGTGGGTGCACATCAGTGTACTTTCCCTCTGCAACACACCTCCAAGGGGAGCACCTGAAAAACCACCATTTTGTGTGCCTGAGGAAAGCCCTTAATACTGATGATGTTTCCACTAACTACGTGCAGCGAGCAGCAGAACCATCAGCATCACCAACCGAGAGCTTCCACGTGAACAGGGACAGAGCAGCTGAAGCCAGACGCTCCAGGCTGTGTGAAAAGCCAGGAACACGGCTCGTTAGTTTAGCACCTCTGGCTTCAAGCATTGTGTTCGTCTTCGCAAGTAAGTGAGCCAGAAAGACATTTACTTTAACAAATAAAGTTCAGATTCTGAAGCGCAAGGCACACTGTCACAGCACAGAACTTCACAGCAAATTATTCAGATGCAAAATCTCAAGCAGTTTGGGCTTCTGGTCCTAAACATAAAAGCGAGCCAACGTAATGCTCAAAATGGTACAGATACTCTTTGCCTAACAACAAAACCAGAGCAGAAAGAAAGTCCACCTGCTTTGTGTCTTCAAAAACAGATGGATTCTTACAAGATGTATTTCAAAATACATTTTTTTTTCCAAAGGCTGCTTTTCTCGCTACATACCAAAAACACTAACACACGCTCTTTGCATATATGCAATATTTCAATGAACTCAGGCTCAGTCCTACCAGAACCACACACCTGCCAGACTGCCGACCCTCCTGCAGCTCCAGAATCCTTCCCTGCATTTTGTCTGTGTCCTGTCTTGGCTGGGAAATAATCCAAGTGGGTTAAGCTCCAGGAGCTCATTTTCATTGCCACATCTTGAAGGCTGAGTATTGTTTAACCTCTCCCCTGTAGTCTGCATAAAATTCCTAGAGGGCAGTTCAAGACTCATATGGTCTAATTAGAAGTGGGATTTATTAAGACTAGAATGAAATAAAGTAAAATAAAATTAAATTTGTCATAATATATATAGCCCTGTATTTGCCATAAGGTAGGCCAGAAGTGTAGTAAAAAATTAAGTTCCAGCATTTAAAAAAAAATTATCTACCAAGCACTTTTGTCACTGAGTTGGCTGCCAAAGTAATATCCCACCTCTGCGACTTCTACAATTCTTTTCTTTTCTTGATTTATCCTCATGCCAGACAGCCCCTACCAACACATCATGCTCCTTCATGCTCTTCCCCTAAATTCATCTAAAACTATATTTAATCTACCAGTGGTTTCAGAGCCAATTTTCTTGTTTCCTCTTTTTATCATCCTACCTACCTCTTTCAAGCTGGACTCAAAGTGGTTCCTACTTTCATAGCAGTGGTCAAAGATGTAAGTGATTGATTCAGACAGCGTGTACTGTCTCCTTCGCCTGCAAGAGCAAGGAAATGTGGTCTAAGGATCTATTACTTATGGAATATCTGGAAAGCAACCAGAGGTGAGACATGCTTCCAGATCAGGTTTAGATGAGCCAGCTCTGGTGCTGATAGCAATGACAGTGGAGCAGTACAGGCATTGGTTTGCCTGCAGATAGGTGATCCCATGTTCAAGTCTGTGCCATTCCTCTCTCGCGGTACCTCAGGCTAAAACACACAGGCTACACATGCTTTATGTACTTGTGCTGAAGCCACATCTCTGACTACAGTACAAGTATACATTCAGACAACACATCTGATATTCGTATTGCTCTGCCAAAAAAATACCAAAACAAAACAAAACAAAACAACAACAAAAACACAAAAAAACACCAAGTAAAGAAATGGAACAATCGGTCCCATTCTGTTAATAAAAATGAAAACAAATGAACAGCATCCACTCATCCCTTACAGCACAGGGGAGAACTCCTAAAGTACAAAGACATGGGGAGCCCACTTCACCAACTGATACTCTGTGGTGGCAGTCATCAGTAGCACAGTTTTCAGCCTTTTGCTGCTTCTCAATATGCTTTTCCCACCAATACGTCCTGACAACGGCCAGCCCTGTGACAGCAGCGGTCTGAGACACCGCACAACTCCAACATTTAACCCAACTGATCTTGTCTGCAAACAGGAAAGCTCTAGTGAGCAAGCAGGTCTGCTGCTGAGACAGAGTTAGAAATGCAGCTAACGCAGGTACGCCTCGCAGCACAAGCTCACTTAGCACTGGGTTCACCTCTGTGTCACATTGCAACAGCCTTTTTAGGTGAACTTTTCCCATCCAGCTTCACGTTCCGTACGTTCACTTTGCTCAGATTATCCCAATTCTGTCTCAATGGGTCAATGCCAAATGAGCTTTCTCCCTTCTTTTTTCAGCATCGACATACTTCAGAAACAGCTAGCTGGTTCTTGCGTCCCACTGTTTCAGTCACCGTAAGCAAATATTTAAGCCTTTCACATTTGTTCTCCGAAGTGAGTACTTTCAGTGCCTTAACTGTTTCATTCACTGGCTTTCGGTGTGCAAGCTGCCTGGTGTCAAATGACTCATCTTACCTTCCAAAGGAGAATGCAGTTCCAGTAACACTCACTTCAGTGTTTTTCTATTCTGGGAAACAAAGCAAAACAAACAAAAACAAACAAAAGTGCCATTTTCCCCAGTTGCCCTTAACTTGACTTCACTATGGTCCACATTAACAGAAACAGCAGCTAAATCGTCTTTGAAACTTTATTCACCATAGCCAGAAAAAAAAAAAAAAAAAGAAAGAAAAAAAAAAAGAGGAAAAAAAGACTGGTGAAATGCCTTTAAAACATGCTTTAATCTAGCTGGAATGCCATAAATTGCTTCCAGATGTGCTCCGTACAAAAGTCAATCATAGCTATTTATACTGACACTCTGCAGTCCAAACAATCTGAATCCAAATGCCATGTCTCTGCTACAATAAAGCTATAAATGTCAGTTTTGTTGAATTTGGAGAGGTGTTGAAGAGTTCAGGCTAGTTTGCTTTCTGGGCTATTTGTTAGCCAGCAATTATTTAAGAAAAAAAAAAAAGAAAGAAAGAAAGAAAGAAAAGAAGAAACTTTTAAAATAGATCCTTTCCTTGCTGAGCTATTCTTAAAGCACACCTGACACCTTCCAATCATGACCTTGAAAGTGCCACAGGTTATAAGTTGAAATTCATTTCATAAGTTAGAAAAATGTAGTGCTTAGGCTACGAGCCAAGAATAACTGAAGGGCTTGGCAAGGCTCCCATGCCCTCCCTTAGACTGAACACACACGTAGTACACCTGGGACTAAATGAACTGAAGTACAGTAAAATGACACACTGACTACAATAATACCTCTATTCAGTAATCTTCCGGGGCACTGGGAAAAAAAAAAATACTCTTGCTGGAGAAAAAAAAATAAAAATTGGAAACTATATCCTAATCAATTGTTTTGCATGCGACACATGGCCAGCAGAATCAAAGTGTTCTTCACTTGGGAAAACTGAACAACCACCGCTTAGATGAAAAGATGACCTGAGGAGTTATCCCACACTACTTCAGGAAAATATATCAGTTTTGTGTTGTCTCCACAGAATTTTCTGTTTGTTTTCTTTTCCCCTGCAAAAGTGCACCTGCAGTTCAATTTAGGTATAAATGTTCAGAGTTATAATTCTGGCTTTTTGTCAGTAGAAGACAAGAGGGAATTTTCTTATCACTACTTGCAGTTTCGGGAATTAAAAATGTTTCAGAAAATCATAATATGTAATGATTGTTTTCTTCAACTTTCTTGGTGTTATTTCCCCTGATGCTTGCTTTCTACTCCAAAGATTTCCCTTGCCTCCCTTCAGTTCCTTACCTTCTCCAAAGTTCAGAAGAGCATCCCAACATGAAGCTGAGAAACATTCCTTCTTTTCAAGCTAAGCCGTAACACTGAATGTCATCTGTCACCAAACAACTTGAGAAAAACAATGGCCCTGAATGCACGTTTCCTAAGATCTTCTCCGTGTTTCCAGAGAAAGGATGCAAACTGAACAAAACATAGTGGTCTGAAATTCAAATTGTATATACACGTAGAACTGAGAGACTACAACAAGATTTGTCCTCTTACTTCAACTTACTGGAAACTCAGCTTTAATAAATCTCTTCAGCCAGAGATTCCATGAATGACTACAGAAGCAGCGAACGTGATGACTGTATTTAAAAAGTGGGGGAGGAACCTACGAGTGAGCTACTGAGCCGTCAGTCTGGCCCAAATATTATGCAAGGTTTTATAACCTATTTTGAAGGAATGTAATTTCTGTGTAATTGTAAGGGGATTGAAGAAGAAATAAGCAACACAGAAGCAGAGAAGTCACTTGAGTTGAAAGACAATTTTGGCATAAGAACAGATGATTAAGAATTGGCCATAAATCCATTTAGACTGGAATTTACAGGCACATCTCTAACACTCCAAAGGGTGAAGTGCTGCAGCAGCCGTCCCACAGGACTAGAGGGAGGAAAATCATTCCACAGTGGGTGCTGAGAAGTTCATTAGATTTCAGTGCCCTGTAAGAGCAGGGATGCTCCGTGAAGCACAAGCATCTACCACTGTGCTGACCTACCTTCATGCATCTCTAATCCAAGCTCCTGTCAAACAGAGAGATTTTTTTCACTGTTTGTGCATTGCTTCCTTTTCTTCCACCCCGGTGATGACAGTAAACATCATAAGCCTTATTCCCCCACAAATTTGACCTCACTTCAATCTATGTTATCACATATTCTCAGACTACTAGTACGCATACAGGAGGTCTCCGCACATCCAACCTGCAGTGCTGCCTCCTAAGACACAGGCACTCCCTCACACGCCTGCCCTCAAACATCATAAAATAAAATGTTATTTTAAGGCGCATAAATACGTGAAGTAAATAACTACATTTATTCTGTATACATACTCCTTGCTATCTTCTCTTAAACAAAGTTCTTGCTCTGGCACCATGTTCTCCCCTTACCTGTGCACCAGGCTTATCACTTACATTACACACTTCCTAGGTCTAGGATGTACGGTCGTCTAATGAAGCATGAGCCACGCTGCAGGACACAGCACACAAAAAACCAAATATTTTTGTCAATAATAATAACTAACACCAATCACTATTACTGGCCTCAAACACTACAATCTGTTCTGCTTTTGCAGCTGCGCTGTGATTCTGCTGAAGCACCAAAGGTGCTGCCAGCAGCCTGCATATTAGATTATTAATTTAACCCATCCTCCTCATCCAACAAAAAGCACCATATCTCCAGATCTGCATAGCTTCTGCATTTGTGATGGCTGACCCCCAAAAAGAGACAGAAGAACAAGTCAGTGAAGTTACCAAAATATACAAGTCCCTTACAGCTACTGTTTCAAACAAATGGGTTTGGAGCCAATATAATAATTTCTACTGATATGTTTTATTTGGTTTAGATTTGTCATCGTTTATTGGAAACAATAATCCTTCCAAAAAGAAACAAAAAAAAAACAAAAACAAAAAAAACAACCCAGCGAACTGATCTTGTGCGTTTAAAATTATTTACTACAGCTTTAAAAGTAACAAATGAAGCACTTGAGTCTCAGATGTGTAACCAGTAGGGAGTTGGCTTGATGCATCAGTTTTTACACCTCTAGCAGTTAAATCAGAGACCCAAATGCAAAATCTAGCACTCAGTGGTGAACTTATAACACTCCCTGGAGGAGTGTGTCCATAAACCATTCAGTGGATTACACTCATCCATACAATACTTTATTTTATATACCCTGTCCCCTGAAAAAAAAAAAAAAAAAGAATAAGAAAAGCTTAACTAAGGTGAAATTAAGGTTGCATAAACCATACATCATTTTTGTCATCATATTTCTAAGCTTTTGCTTTCCTTTTTGAGACTTCATTAAAGCAATTTTCCACCATCTTTATCTCAATTGGATTTGTTTTTCCAAATTTGATTCTCAGCCAGGAAAGGACTCCAAAAACACCCAATGACATATGTGGCATGGCTGCGCATGGCTCAGGAGCACTCTCCGGGCTTCATGAGCATGCTCAGCATAGCCGATACTCTTTTAAGAACTGCTGCACTGACTTTTTTTGTAGAATGCCCCTAATGGGAATCTTTTGGGAGTCTCATGTTACTCCTCATATATTTCAGAGTCTTCCAGACGCTGGGTCTTTCTCAATATATTTCTGTTTCCATATACATATGAGTGTGTGCACACACACTATCTTGTGTCCACGTGCTCACATGCACATACACATGCATATACATACAGATGTGCAAACATACACACAGCTCAAGGTCAAATATGCAAGGGATAAATTTCACTAAATTCAATGGAGGCTACAACAGATAACAAAACCTAGGGACAGTAAATGTGGTTTGTGGCCCAGTGACTCTTTCAGAATCTACAGAACATAATAAAGGTGAGTGTTTCCAAGGTCTTTCACAATGAAAAAAAAGAAAAAGTACATGAAATAACAATAAGAACAGTATTTTTTGTTCCAGTGACTACTATTCTCCAATCCAGTCAAAAAGCACTCTTGTGATGCAAACCTACTGGAAAAATCAAGACACTGTAGTGCCAGTGCCAAGTTCCTTGTAGGCCAACTCATCTCTGACCTCATCTGGATGCAGTCCTGCTCCTGAGTTTAGGAGCCAAACACCAGCATTTTCCTACACGCTTGGACATTCCACATCATTCACAGCTAGGTGGAGGCACTTACCCAAGAGAGCCTACACTGGCAAAGCCTCTCTGCTGATCTTACAGAATTGCCAGAAAAGGAGAAGTCATAATCCTCATTTTTGAGCTGCAGGTAGGCCTACCCTGAGTGTACCAGAGTTCGTGATAAAAGGAGGCAAAGGAAAGATAAAAGTCACATAGCCAAGATGAGAGCTGGGCAAGGTCCTGAACACCAAAGAGGAAATACAATCTGCAGTAGAAAAAGCAGGATCTCAAAAACTAAAGAAGAAATGCGAAATTTCTGCACCTGACATTGTCTATCAGTCATCACAGGCCTCCCTCTTTTACTACAAGCCTTCATCTGTGAACAAGCAAAAAGACACCATTTAATCTCTCTCTTCCCTTGCCTCCTACCAAAATCTCTTTTTAAAAGGTCTTATCAAACACAGTAGAAAAATGTAAAAATTCAGAATTGATTTAAACTTTTTAGCCATTTGTGGTACTTTTTCCAGCCACACAGGAATTTAGCTATCCAGCCAACCATTTGTTGGTCTTCCGTTGTTTTTTTTTTCCCTTTTCTCTTTTAATGACTGTATAGAAAGCTTTGTCTTCAGAAAAGTGCCGTTCAGTGCCAACAGCCTGAGAAAATGCAGCTCTAATGCAGAAAATTGAAGTCTGAAGAAAATTTCTATTTATCATATAGCAGTAATTACCAACCTTCCTATGGGGCTAAACTCTTTCCCCCCCCATCCTTCCTGAAGTCGCTGTGCAGCACATGACTCTCGCTATGCAAGCTTGCATCCATATCTCTTGTTTATTAAAATTTGGGAGTAAGGGGCTCCCAAACAGTAGTGTTTGTTTAGATAGTTCTCCAGCGACTGTAATTCATATACACCTGTTGGAATATACCAGTTATCCTTATGTCTACATTTATCATCATTCCTCAGTTACGTCTGCATCAATTTGAGTTCCAGAAAAACTTCTGCCTATTCTCTAGTGGTTTTGTGAAAGCAGTAATATTCAAAAAAAGCACTGTTCTTATAATATGTTTTAAGTCCTTACGACTTGTTGTAGTTGATTTATGAAAAGATATTATTGAAAGCTATTCCTGTAATACCACTGTCCACCTTCCACCCCACCAAAAAACCAAACCAACCAACCCCAACCAAAAAAACATACACAAAAAATAACATCTTACTCACTGAAAAACGTAGATTTTCTTTCAGGGGATTAAGTTCACGGCAGCATAAAAAAATTAAGAAAAAAAGAAGAAAAAAGTCACATTCCACTGTGTGTTCATGAAACCTGGATCAATGCTGAGGTCATTTGTCACACTATTACCTGCATACAGGGTTTACCTTCAACCTCTCCTGTTTGCAACCACATATACATGTGTATAACGCACTGTTTTTGCCATTGAGAATTCCTAGCTACAGGAAATCTCCAGCCATCATAAATCAGGTTCCTGCTCCATGAGTTCTATCGGGATGGAAACAGCAGCAATGGCAGCTTATCTGCAGCTTCTCCTTCTCAAACGACAACAAACTGCAAGCAGACTGGGATAGGCTAACAGCAGTACCAGTGATACATCGATCCATTGTGTGACCCCACACTAAGGAAAAATGTGCTCTGAGAATATGCAAAAGTGGCTATCAACTCAATTAGTCAGTTGAAGTAATTATGCCCTCAAGTGTTAGGAAACAGAAAAGCCATTTTAGCTATAAAATATACAAGGAACCTTAATGTTATGGTCAGTAAGACAACGGCACACACATTACTCATGCCACGATTTATCTAGTCCTTGAAGGCAGCTCTCAGTGCTCCTGATGTAAGATTTTCATTAGGCATTATACGGCCAAATGTGAAAGCCAAGCCAGAGAACTAAATACATCCAAACACACAGCCAAATTAAGGAGTTGACAGCATGTGTTATAAAATATAACCATGGGCCTCTCCTATGAGTCACAAAATAATAACTACTGAAGCATGCTAGTCAATAAGGAATAACTGCCCACCCCTCACCCCCCCAAAAAAAAAAAATAAGAGGAGTTTGGTGAGCAATAATAGGTAATGGTTTGTTCATCTGTTTATCAGCCAAGCTCCAGAGACTAATCTCCCCCAATTACATCGCTCTCCCTCATCATGCCATACCTCAGTGACCACATCTCTATGTCAGTGTTTTTTAATTCTTTTCTCTCTCCGCTCTTCTGCTTTAAAAAGCTATCCTAAGTCTTCGCTTATATCGCTCTGCTGAATTTCCAGCATTTTGAAAAAATATCCGCTGCTCTTCAGTTTTTTCCAGCATATTTTGTAGGTGGCTTTTTTTTTTTTTAATCCACTAATAAAATCATATCAGAACACTTCTTAGTGCAGCCCAGGCAAATGCTGCAGTATGAGTACAGGGAGATACAGGACAATGTGCAAGAGAACTTAGAGGCAGAAACAAGAATACCATTTCCCATGAGAGAGTTCTGTGTTCGAGCCATTTAACTTTAAAGCTAGTTCAATATTTGAACAAGACACTATTTTATTCCCATTCAAGGTTTAAACACAGATCACTTCGAAATCAATCATAAATTCAAACCTCTTTGCTTTAGAAACTGTTTCAATATTTAAATGCTTTTTTTCTTTAATGTAACAGCAGCTCCCAGGCTGCTGAGGCAGAATTGACTTTAAGATCCTTAAGAGCAATGCCATTTTTCTGCCAATACATACAAAAGGCAGTTCTAGGAAAAGGAAAAAAAAAAACCACAAAGGCGAGGCTGTGCTTTACTTCTGAGTTTAAGAACAAAGTTTGGACAAAGAACACACAGCTTAGTCTTCCACCCAAACTAAAGTAAATGCATCTGGTATGGGTACTTTTCAGAGCACGAGACCGTAATTCCACATTATGCCACCGCTCTTGGGTGCAAGGAAAATCAGATGGCCAGTGGGAGCTTCATAGAAAAAAGCGAACCCCATTTAGGGATAGGGCTTCTAACTGAGTAACAGACCCACAGTTTAGAAGAACAGAGAGCCCATTCACCAACAGCTCCCAATGCAGTCCTCTTCCTCACCCAGCACTACTCTAGCACCTCAGCAGCCTCACACCCTGGCCATCACTGCAGAAACTCACAGCATAGCTCTGTTACACAGAAAAAAAAGCAATTTCTTGTGGTGAAGTAGGAATATTTCACACCTGTGTTTCATTTTCATATAAAGATTTCAAAGCTGGGTGGGCGCATTTTCTGTCTGTTTGTTTGTTTTCAATCCCAAGCTGCCCTCAAAAGCCATTTTAGAGACGGGCAACTTACCACAGAGACAGAGAGGTGAATGCATGACTCTGCAACTGTACCACTGCCCTGCCCTTTGGCACATACCACTCTAATCCAACTAATTCCAGATGCAGTTTGTTTCTAAAAATCATTTTTTGCTCTTCACAACTTTGTATAATGTTCCAAATGACAACAGTAGGGCACACAGATCAATGCAAGCATTACACTGTAAAAATACACTTACTGAATAGGAAAGACAAAAGTATTAACTTCAGGGCTGCCATATTCTCATTTCTGGTCAACTACTATCTTCTCAGTCAAGTTAAAAGACCCTTAAAATGGATCATATGTGTGTACTATGAGATCACAGTGCAATGCAAAAATTAGGCTCCAACTCTGTGATAACAGTGTATTTACCTAACAACTGCTTTGTGGGAATCCAGGAAATATTATCTGAGGGTATACAGCAGGTTTTACAGACAACGCGATAAAACCACCTCCATGGGTAGCAATCGTGCTGTTCACAGAGTAGAAGCACTAAGCAGCAGGCATCTGAGCCTGCCACCTCCTCAGGAAAGGGCAGCTGCCATTCATAACCATCTCCCCTTAATTGAACAACGTACTTTCAGCACTAGCATCATGCAATAAATGAGCTGTGCTCTCCCCCTCCTCTTTTTACATACCTCCAAACAAAATATTCTGTTGTAATTGACACAATATTAACATGTCTTCTAATATTTCACATATAACATGTCATTGAAAACTCAGTATTGAGCAGGAAGGTATTTGATGAATCAAGTAGATGAAGCCAAGATGTAGTTATTAGATGCATTACATCTTTAGCACATCATCTGTAAAAACGTCCAGGGTAAACTAACGCTCCAGGGGAAACCTGACCTTTAAGAGGCTCCCTAATACTACATCTAAATTAATGTCAGTGGCAGGCACTTCAATCTGAAATAGCAGGGTTCTTTCATTCCATCTACACTATCTATTCATCCGTTTATTTGTGTGTAAATGTGCGTGTGCATAAATGAATTTGTGTCACTCTAGTGCTGGGGGAGTGGGTGGGAAACAAAAGGAGCTCCCAGACTCTTGGATTCCTATTCCTCCTCATCACTGTCATGCACGTTCTTTCAGAATATTCATTCAGAATTTTTGGTGTGTTAAAAAAAAAAGAAAAAAAGAAAAATTATTATTTTTTAGTAACTAAACCTACTTTTCCAAAGTTTCATCTTTAAATTGCAAAGTAAACATGCTTGAATGAGAGAAGGATGGAACTCTTGCAGCAATCAATAGAGCAAGCTATGCTGAATTTGTTTTAAAGAGCTGGGCTGGGCTCTGACATGATGGGTGGCCAAGATAAAAATCATAAATGAGATCAGTTTTACCGTTTCAAAACAAAACGTTGCAAATAAATTCAGTAGAAGACATTTCTGCCTTGGGGAAAAAGAAACAAATAAACAAACCAGTGCAAAAGTCTGATAATGGAATCAAGTCATGGCAGTTAGTCAAATCAGTAGTAACTATGGTGTCCAAACCTTCACTTACTTCTCTTATTTTCCTCTCTGTGGTTTTATGATCAAGGGAGTGAAGCAACTGTAAAGCATCTGTGCTGCTGCCCTTCCTTCAGGCTCATTAGAGTGCTCTTCCTCCCTCATCACAGCCAGGCACAGCTGAGCACTGGAAGACCCATACTCCTCTTGCAGGGCAACGCTCTGCCCCCCCACCCAACCAAGAGATGTCTTCATGCAACAGAAACGGAAGCCTGCACATTGATGTAAAGGACTTACGCCCGGCTCTGAAATGAGCACAGTTACATCAGCCAAATCCCAGTGAACTAAAATTGCTAAGTCCTTTCACATTTTGTTGATCAAGAATCTTTTTATTGAAACATTTGTCTTTTCAAACCTCTCGTGGGCAATAAACTATGTTCTAATTGGTCTCCATGCAATAAAGAGCTACCTTGCATTTTAGCTGTTTTATGCAGTTTTATTTTCTTACAAAGACACAAATGATCAAGAATGATCATAATCCTACATCAAGCTGCAGTCCTAGAAACACTGAGCACATAAAACATTAATGTCAGCAGTACAAACTTGATGAGCTTCAACTATCCTTTCAGCTCAACAATCCGCCTCTTTCATACTAGCCCCATTGTTCAGCCCATGGGCTACATAAACATTGTCAAACCTGGTTTCAATATTAAGAGCATATTAATGTTCCCACTAACACGCATTTCCCAGTAAATACCCTATTAGATTGCTTAGTTTAAACTCTATGACATATCCCATAACATACCAGATAGTTCAGACTCATGAGCTCAGAAGACAGAGACATTGTCAGCTTCCTATGTAACTATTTAAAAAAAAAACAATTTCATGTGCATACTCAATAGCCTTGCCAGTGCAAAAACTCCCATGAGGTTCCTAAGAAAATATGCCCATTTAAAACAAAGCTCTTCTCTTTTTGTTCTAAGTGAGGGCCTTTAACTCACTTTTTCACACAACCTAAGTTAATTGGTAGAAAAAATAAGAGATGCTGTTCAGAGCAGATAATCCTTTCCATGACCTCAGACAGTATATCTGAGACCAATGGATCCACCAATGACTCTCTCAGCTTTTCCCAAAAGCACGCCAGTGAGCAGCTACCAAGTTTAACACACAACATGCAGAAAGTCCCTGACTTTGTCCACTACAGACCGTCTGTAATAAAGTGAGGCTCTACTCCAGACACATGAACTTTTACTTTTGCCTGGTACTTGGCCATACTGCAGCTGTATAAATCCTAAATGGATGCAGCTGCATGTGCTAAAACACAGCACCACAAGTTAATCTCATGTGAGACTCTTTAGCAAGTCTATGGTCCCACAAAGTACAGCACACATACTGTATAAGCAATGTGCTACAGGCATTACTGTGTTCTCCCTTTGTCTGCCTGGATTATAAGGATGGTTTACTGTGGGTTAGGGACCTATATACTAGGAGCTCACACTTTCAATTTTCAAGTTCGGCAGCTGGAAAAGTAAATATCTTCAGACAAAGTTCATTAGCCTGGAGATGCTCCATGGCCAGGCTTCTGCAATATTGCAGGAAGATGCAATTTTACATTTGGGTTATAATATTTTGAAGTATTCAATGTAGCTGGAAGCCAACAAATCTCAACCTAGCTTACCACTATGTCCGGTAGTGTGTTGTGCAAAATACAGCTATTTTGAAATACAAAGATTTTAAAATCATTTAGGCTTAACACAGTGAAATTAAACACACAGAGCCAGACACGCTAACTTTTACTTTATTGAGTAACACTTAATACTTTAAAGAAGTGAGAAACAGGAAGGAGATTTAGGGATTTAGAGGTCAGCAGGGAATTACTATAAAGCCATCTGATTTCTTAGAAGAAAAAACTCAGAGTTGAAAGCAAAATTGAATTAATCCCAGAAATATGTAATGAATGCCCCCCTCTAAATAGACTATGGGGAGCACTCAACATAGAGTAAGGTCCGATCAACCTTTAAAAGAAACAGTACTCTCCTCTAAAGCCCTCTGACTCTTCCAGGTTCACTAAATTTGACCCAGAATACGTAAGTCTGGAGAGCCACTGATCTCATAGGGAAGATCCTCAGAAGGTGTAAATCAGAGTAACTCCACTGACTTCAAGAAGTCTGCTCAGATTCACCTCGTGCCAGCTGACCCTCTGGCTCCAGATGTCTGGATGCAGTCATGAATTCCCAATTTCAGTGCATTTTGAGACTGCTAGAAGAGCAGAAAAGGCTAACGAAGCTGTTGCTGTTGTTGTTAAGTTAAAAAAAAAAAAAATTAACATCTTAATCATAATTAATAGATTAAAATACCCTATAATTCTCAACCACTAATCAGACTAATATCACGTATATTTAGGTTCAAAGTAGTTTTGCTTTGGGCTACAAAGCTCACTTTTAACTTCAGCCAGCTTTCACCATTAACTTTCCAGCATGAAGTTTAATAAAGTTTACTCGCAAGACTTCATTCATTCACGTATACTGCACACTTTGATGCACAGTGTGCCTACTGAAATGCAATGATCTGAATATTGTGCTAAGTCAGTCAAAAGAAGATCTGGCCCAAATATCCCAGTCAGAGCTATTTCAACCATTCAAGAATCCAATTACTTATACCACGTTAGACCTTCCAACTCTATGAATGTAAACTGTCTACGCTCAGGCAGCCAGGATTGTTGTGATAGGGTTGTACATCGTGAATAATTTTGTCAAAATACTGTGTTTCCAATATAATTGCCAGAAGAAATGCAACGTGTAGGCTTACAGGCTCACGTGTAATTGCCTGGCGCATACAATGTACACACTAGTATACAATGCCAGTAGTGTAAGTCTATTTAAAAACCATAAAAGAAAACAATACTGGGACTGAGTATTATCCCCTCCTACATAGGGCTCTCTAACATTTGAAGCCATTTGGAATAAATAAACACAGTGAATCTTCTTGTTTCATTTAGCATAGAAGTGATTTGTGAAGATGGTATTATTAGCTAGTCTGTATAACTTATTCCGAAAGATGAAATCAAATACCTTTCATTTCTTTGTCAGATAAGATAAATGAGTGGAAGAGGTGGCCCCAAAATGTCTTCTGAAACATCTGAAAAATATTTTTTCTAACAGATCCCCAGCAACAATACTCCAAAGCCGCTATTACTGTGGCTCTACTATCTCTGTCTGGGGAAGAGGAAAGCAGCCCGAAAAGCAAGTATTAGAAAGCTGTTCTCCCTACAGATTCTTCCATCTCAACACAAGCTTTCGGGAACTTTTTGCCTTTTAGATGCAGCAGTGAAGAATGAGTTCAATAATTATCTTTCTCAAATCCTGTTTCCATTCAATTTGAATCATGCCCTTCTATTCTTCAAAGAAATGCAGCAGTATCTTGTAACAAAGATTTGAAAAGAATTATACAAACACACCCCAGCAACAGAACACCACACCAGCTATAAGAATAGCCGATGAATCTAGCTGACGAGTCTAGCTGAGTTTTCACATAATCACCTCTTAAGTTTTGGTTCTTCTACTGTGCACAATAAACTGGAGAAGCCTCATGTCATTATAAACTCTGATGAAAAGAAGCAGCAAAGTGCTAGACACAGTCATGAAATCAACCTTACATGGGAATCAAAGACAATGCTGTATCTTTACATCTTTCTGGGTGGGATACAGAGGTGAAAGCTGGGGAAATTGAGAGGTTTTGCCTTAAACATGTTGTCTTTCCCAGCAAGAATCTAATTCTTTCTGGGTTATCCAAGAATAGTAGCTGAAATATTTATGTATAAGAAAATATGAGCTCTGGCACTGAGTTGGGGTCTGCTAATATCTGTTGCCTTAATTCTCATTACCTCACTGGACACCATTCAACTGAAAGGGTGTGGGAACAACGTGGCAATCCATAAGCAATACAATAGCCAATTCTTAAAACACACTTGCCATCATCTTTTTTTCCTATATTTGGCCATTTAAATCTAGCACTGGGAGGTTTCCCTCCCACACTTTGTACCTGCATGCTGTTCTAAGAAGCATCATACAATCCTGTTCTGTTCTGCTACACAGCTTGCTGACTTGGAGGATCCGCCAGCAGGAATAATCTGGGTTACCTAATTCATGGCACAATTGCTTCCATTTGGGTGGCTGAAAGAAAATTCACTTTCCATTTAAATCATGATTTTCCCTCACACACTTCCCTTCTTGCCAAAATGCCACTCCAAGGTGCCACCAGCAGGGTCTGTTGTGTAAGGGGACCACCGTGCCTGGGGCAGGCAGGGACCCGACATACCGACACGCCTGCTGGCATCCATCAGCTACTTGGAGAGGCAAAACTAACTGTAAGCTGCTCAGCCGCTTCCCTCTGAATCATTTTTATTTCTGCAGTTTGACTCCTAAGTTCCCTTTCCCTCTCCTTTCAAATTGATGCCGTAACACGGCCACACTGCAGAAATCTGTATCGCAGTAGGTACGATATTCCGCAGAGCCACATCGCCCTCTGATATTTAGGAGATTGCTCCTGATTCATCAAGGCTTCCTCGATGACTTACAATGGCTCGGTCAGGTCACAGGGTGCAGGCTGCAATTTCCTTTGCCTTTTTCTTTGCATTAATCAGGAGCCGTGTGTCCGCCGTACGTCTGTCTCACCGCAGCTCTGCCTTACAGCGGCACCTGGCGGGACGGCTCCGGGCTGAGCGAGTGGTGCTGCAGGGCTCTGCCTCCCTGAGAGCTCCCCACTGCTCCTAACGAAACAAAAACGAGCAGCGTTTTGTTCCTGTGTGTCATTGTAACATCTGGCGATGTAAAAAGCACAGAATGAGCAGCACCGAACCCTACCCAAGTGTGTACTGAAGGCACGCAAAATGCTGTGCGGAGAGCAGACAGCTCCATGCCACATCTCACAGACGGGCTGTGAGCAGAGGGATCCAGGAGATGCATGCCAAAATGGAAAAAAATCTCTGATAAAACTCATCTCCAAGGTCTCTCAACTTTTGATTCATTAGCCATCATTAAAAATGTATAAAAGTATATTAGAAGTAAAGCTCGGTTCAACTAGCCTCATGTATTCTAGTGACAGACTGGCACACAGAGCCCTTTTCTTTTGATTACTGACTTCAATCTCATCATTTTTATTTTATGGGACACAAAGCATCAAATTCAGCTTCAGAAATACAATGTTCAAAATATAGTGGCCAATAAATGTTTCATCTTTTTCACAAACTAGACCTTAAAGAGCTTCAGTTATTTATTTTTATAGCAGCAGCATACATATGTGTATGACACAGTAAAGGATACTGATCTCCAAAGACCCCAGATTATCTTAAACTCCAGAAAATCAATATCAAATCCTGTGTTTATGGCTGTTTTCATTATTTATTTCAGAGTCTCAGAAAGTGGACAGTGGATGCTGCCACTTTTGTGGAGAAAGAACACAGCAAAGTTGCAGCCAGATTTACAGGTCAAACATTTCATTACAAAATAAACCATCCACTGCCAACAAATGAATTCATCGTGGCTCATCATAAACTGAATAGTTTTGTTAAAAGTCTGCATACTGTTACTCATGTGATTGCTTTAGGCCTTACACTACAATGCTAAGCGCACACAGTGAATTTAAGAGCTCCCCATACAGGTGTAGCTGCATTCAAGGGCACTACTATCAACTAGCAGACTGAAGCCGTACCGTGAGGTATTCCTGCTATCTCCAGACATTCTGAGGAATGGCATTTCAGTATGCACGCAAATGAATACCAGACTACCAGTTCTTCATTAATTTTAGAAAATGCAGGTTCATGAGACAAATGAAAGAGGGATAGAAGAAAAATCTACAGAGCGTTATTTGCTAAAAACCTTTGGGTGGAGGGAACATCAAGAGACAGAAGCACAGACTCATAATCCTTACAAAAGCACATCCACTGAATTAAGGATGCTGAGTTTGCTGAAGAAGGAAACTACTGAGTCAGGTTTACATTAAGTATAGTTTTCAATCCCGTATGAACTTCACTGAGCTGATTAAGAGCAGGAAGAAAAAGTGTTAATTTAGGGAGTGCACAAATTAATCTACAGAAATCCTAACTTAAAAGGCAAAAACGCCATTAAAATGAAAGGGACTTTCAGTAATGCTGTGTAGGTTTGACATACGTTTAAGAACCAATCCCTCACTGCAGTAATGATTCTAGCTCCATTTTCAGGTATCTGAAATCAAACACATTAAAAAGATAATCATGAGTGTAGGCATCTCTCTTTTCCCCTTCATTCCTCATATCAACATTAAAGTGCTATAGAAGTATTGCTTCCATACAAAATGACTTTACACACTATATATGAAATACTGTGATCTATTCTTGTGACAAAAGCAAGATACATAGATGAAAAATTGCTGGACTTAATACAGGCACAGGAAGAGTCCTGCAGAGACTGGAGATGCTGATGGGAATCTTTTCAGTTTGAAGATGAGATGCCTCCTAGAAGGCATGTTTGAGGTTTGCAAAACAAGACAATATACATTCAACATCTCTATTTATAACACATAATTAATTTGTGGAATTCACTGCTACCACACCACACTGACATCAAAAGAACAGCAGGATTCAGATAAGGTTTGGGCAGATAACTTGAAAATCAAGTGTTATATCAGAGGGGATTTAAAAAACAGAAGGGATTTAAGTCATTTTGCTTCATGGCGCAGACCGAAGTCTAATAAAGGGGACTGAGAAGATATTGCAATGTGAAAGATGTTTCAAAGTTTACTGCAGGGCTCTCTACACTTTTGACTGAAATACCCAGCTTCCAGTCTGTCTGGAGAGAAAGGACAACGACTTAGACAGACCACTGGTTTGATCCGGCACGGCAACTTCTATATTCTCATGTTCCTATCTGATAATCTGCAGTAACTAGACTGACAATGGATGGGTACACATTCTAGGAAAAAAAAATACATACATCATTCTACTTCTCAGTGCACTGAACTGAATTATGTTAGGTTAAGTGTTGTCACACTGAATAATCTCCAGCTGTATCACATCTCCAAAGACACAACTCAGTATAACGTGTAGGACAGTACACTAAAGTTTGCTACAGATCTGAACTGAGGGTGAGAAAAAAAAAAAAAGATAAACTTGAAGCCTAGTGAAATCTACAACGCCTGCAATAATACTAAAGCCCATGTTAGAAAATTTTAATTTAAAATGCTGCCCTTCTCCAGAAATAGAAATTGCTCACAGATACAGAACACCTGCCTCTTCTCTTTCTGTCTCTCCTCGCCCTATCCAACTTCATATAATCACAAACTGTGTTACATGTCAAAGAAATTCAGGAGTGTCTCCAAATAAAGGAGCTGTAAAGGTAGGAGAAAGGCAAAGACCTCTTACGTACTTGGAAAAAGTAATCATAAAAGGTAACTGCTAAAAATTCATTATGACATTGAATTAAAGCATAACAAGTTTTATGTCTGCAAGACATGAGAACCAGCTAAGGGCTCGTTTGCCTTATGTGGCTCTTTTTGCTAGAGAGAATGTACAGTTTGCCTCAGCATGTGAAAAAAACTTGAAAGGCTGTTTTGCAAAACGCACATAGTCACCTATGCAGAGCTTGCAGCTTAAGTATGATAGCAACTATGGTAAAAATAAGAGATAACTGAGCAGAAGGCAAAAGTCACAGCATCAAGATTATACTGCACCTCAAAAAAAGAGGTAGGTGCATGTATTTCTGCGGCTAATTAAAAGAGTATTTTTTGCAATTTTATGCTTTTCACACACCAAACCAAAGAAGTGGTACATAAATGAAAATGAGACAGTGAGTCAGCAGAGAACTATTATTATAATTATCAGAGACGTGGTGACCTTGCACAAGAACAATGGTCTGCACCCAAAAGCCTGGTGAAAGAATTCCTCTCTCTCACCCTCTGCTTTCCATCACACTTGGCAGGAAAAGCATCCCAAAAAGTCATGGCTTCCAGGTACTTCATACAATCGAATGTAATGTTTTTTGCCAACCCACACAGCTCCATAGCTAAGAAGACTCAGCAATCAGATTTCTAATTTGGCTTTCCATCCATTTATGCAGAGATTCTCTAAAGGTATCTGCAGATTCGGTGTTTGACAGCTCCACATGCTTCAGGAATCCCCACATCACGCACAGTAGGGTTTGATTTTAGAATAATAGCTCCATATTATTGTACAACTCTGAACAATTTATTACAGAATTAATGATGTTTATATAGCTTTTTCATTACCTTCTAAGACAAGCAGGTTAATGCTAGTTCAAACAGCGAGTGCCAAGAATTATTTTTAAGATGTAACGTCGCAGTGACTGCTGTGAAGAAGCCACAGCTCTTTCCATTTGCTGCCATGGCGGTACTGCCATTTTGAACAGCCACACACTGCCTTTCCTCTGCAATGCTGCAAGTGGCTCACAAACAAACAACGAAATGTTGCTGGCACCATCTGCTACCTGGAAACCTGCCAGTCAGCCTCATAACCACAGAGAAGCTTGCGTTGGGATTTACTCCGTTCCCATCCTTTCTGGAGGTTTGGCTTTTACTGCTGTCCTCAGTAGCCCTCCCAGCAGCTGTAGGCAGAGCTTTGATCCTTTTGTGGGAAAAAACAACTGCATTCTACCAACAATTTCCATCATACTCACAGAGATCACCTCGCCTCCACTGCTACAGCACATCTGCATCGCTGGGTCTGAAATGAACCTAAGCCATTGAAGAACACTTTGTCCTCAGTAGTTACAGCTAACGTGAAAGCACATCCCACATTAAAAAAAAAAAAAAAAAGCAGTATTTTGCCAGTCCCTGAAATATACATTGCTTTGAGAAGAGCACAGCAGATGTGAAACACACAGCAACTTCTGTCTGCAGTTTGGGGAGGAACTAGGGACTGTGTTCAGTCCATCAGGAACCTTCCACAGACAGGAAGACCCAGGCACCATGTCACCAACTTTGGTCCAGACACTAGAGATAATTAACAAGTTGCCTTACAAAAATAATAAAGGATCTTTTTCACATATTGAACATCTCAATATCAGATTAAAAAAAAAATCAAATAATTTTGTTTTTTTTTTAAAAGGAGATTGGAGAGGAAGGGAGATCTACAGAGCTACAAGGAAAGAAAATCTTGCACAAATCCTACGATGAGATTGCTGACATCTACTTGCAATGCTGTTTATTGATTTGTCATAATCAGAAATAACTGCTTCATGGTATCATGAATGCACAATTCACATCTTTTGTATTTACTTGCAATTAATGCCCTCAAAGCATAATCCTTTGTCCTATTTTTTATACCATAACTTCTTTGTTTGTTTTTACTACAACTGGTATTACATTACAGATCCTGCTGCGAAGCTCTATTTGCTGTAGCTCTTGGCTGCCTATGCACAATGGCAGCAGGCACTGGCTTCAGTGCTGTGACATATCTACTTAATTAACACAGCTGTTGTCTCTACAGTGCGAAGTACCTAGCAATGGTGCCATACTGAAAAGCAGGACTCGAAAAACAAAAAATTACAGTGCGAATTTGAAACACAAATAAAGTCTGCTTTAAAAAAAAATACATAGAAACACATTCCTGTATGCTTTGACAGGATTCCTCTATTCAGTTTGACACTGTAGAATATTATACAAGACTTTAAAAAATATTTTAAATTCATCTCTGTCTTCAATGAATTTGGCACTTCATCTATGTGTGCAAAACTAGATCATCTATCTGAAACAAAATCAAAAAACACAACAGTAGTCATTCCCTCATGACAGCGCGCTTCTAACTCTATTTTTTTAACCTCTATTTATACAGTATCCATGCTTAAAAGTGATTCCCCTTATCTTGGCATAAGACATAATGCAGCGACATCCTCCAACACAAGCAGTTATTGTCTTTTCCTGAAAGTCCTTGATACACCCCCCCACAAAACAAATATTTTTCAAGCGGTCATTTTGCAGCAGTCTGAAGAAAATAATTTTTTTGTTTGTTTTAAAGTTTGCACACTCATTACACATGAACAGTACATTACACATAATCTTTAATTGTCTCCTGTAGATTATACCAGTTGTGCCACAAAATGAGTCAGCTGTACCACTGAAAAGAACACAACAAAAAGAATCATAGAATCATAGAATCACTCAGGTTGCAAAAGACCTTAAAGATCATCGAGTCCAACCATGACCTAGCTATACTACCCTAACTAACAACCCTCCGTTAAATCATGTCCCTAAGCACCACATCCAAATGGTTTTTAGACACACCCAGGGATGGAATAGAATAGCTACATACTCAGTCTTCTTAAGATCTGCTGTTCATGTGGATGCTCTTGTCGGTATATCTGGGTGAAAATTAGTTAATTACTTTGGAAAAACTATATCTATTGGGATATATTCATATTTGAGGAGCCTTCGTGACCACTACAGGTGGGACAAGTGGGACACGGCACCTTCAACAGCTTGGTTCCTTCATCAACATTCTGCTCATTCACCAGATAGAAATTAAGTCAGTGCCATAAAGTAAGCAATCACTCACTGTTCCTAAGTGGCTGTCAGATTCCACTTGCATTTTCCATCGAGAACTGATGGGGCTTTCAGTGCGTCATGGACTGAGGGCATTTGAACTACTGGTGCCAAGGTACTTGGTGCAGACCACCCAGGGTTTTCTCCAGAACATCGGTGATGGAGAGACCTGTTGTTAAGACATGCCTACCTTATGAAGCTAATGCCAAGACCATATTTGAGGCTTTGCCTCACGGTCTTACAGTGTCTGAGTGTTAGAAGAAAGCTCTTCTCTTTTGGCTGTGAAGAGCCATCTTTTCTCATCACATCATTATTCCAGGACTATCAGTGCATAGCTGAATCACTGAAGCCTGTGATTACCTCCTGAGCTATGGTTAACCACAGCTCACAGCAAGGAACTAGAAAAATAAGGGAGACTGCTCTAATTGTTTGCATAGAATTGGCAAACATCAGCTGCAACACCCCTAAAGAAGGCACCTTTGATATAACTCACCTTGCAGCTCAAACCACACAATGAAAAGCACTTCCACACCAACTGCTCATGAATGCATTATTTTCCTGGGCATAACTATAATAAATGGGAACCATTGTGACACTGAATGAAACCTAAGAATTTCATTTCAAAAACTGATCTAGCCACTGTAACAGTGCCTCCCCAAATGCTCTAGAATATAGCCAACAGGAAGGGCTATATGTACAGTAATGTGGCCTGAATATAATTTATCTAAGTTAAAAACATGGTATTTAATTCATTGATATAAAGATCTGAACATTGTAGAGTTGCTGTTTTCATGGCAATGGCTAGTAAAAAGAGAAACCTGGCGAACACCACCATCTATCCTCTTACACTCTTGGCTACAACAGTTCCCAAGATTTAGCTATAATCCCAGCATTAACAAAGACTACATAACACAGATATATATGTATTTATATACAATCTCACACATAGCTCGCAGACAGGTAGATGCAGAGTAATTTGCCTGCAAAGTTAGAGTGGAACCAGAATGGCAAATTTCTGTCTACCATGCAATCATGTTTCGTCTGTTATAGTCAAGATTCAGGTGAAGAAATCCTACACTATTATTTTATTTTCAGAAAACTGAACTTTCTTGCAATACTTCAACTAAGGTACATATCCAGAACTCTGTAAATCAAAGAGATGCTCCTAAATCTATTTCTGGCCTAAGATGGAACACTAACCTGGAAGTCAGTTAACTGCAAAGAAAAACATTTTGATTGAAGCCGATTCTCAAGGCACTCAAGAGACTGCATGCTCTGCAAGTAAGAGCAGAGGGAATGATACAAACAGAAAAATTCTATTACGAGACCATTCCTACAGATGGAGACCTAGAAACGCACTGATCTTTTCTGTGACCCTTTTAAAAGAGTGAAGTTTGTGAAGTCTTTGGTTTTGTAAGCATAAGATTTTAGTGCAGTCCCCAAAAAACACAATACACTTTGTAGATGTTCACTGAAACAAACCAATCCAGACAAATATTTGAAGACTATTTTCTTCAGTCTCACAGTTCAATTTCACCACAGTTAACTTTCAAAGGTACATTCTTATCAGAAGATGCTGAAAGGAAAATTCTGATGCCTCGCTCAACTTCTCCCGGGTTCCAGCTGTGTAACACAAAAGCCCATCAGGATCTCCAGCAGGGAATATTTACAACCCTCATATTAACCAAATTAATTGATTGGGGTTCTGTAAAGAAGGGCTAAACTCTCACTTAGCCATCCAAATTGGCACATTTACCAACAACAGATCTCCCAACTGTTAATCCCCAAGCTATGCTCTCTATTTGATTCAGTAGGGAAAATCCTTCCCAGTAGGTTCCTGTTCAACAATGGCACTAAAAGGTCTCATTATTCTTACCAGTTTGTAGAAAGACGCAGTAATGACTGCAAAAAGAGAAACAGGGAAAGTATCAGCTCCTCCCAGACTGTTGCTTTTTGCATTCTTCCCCACTTGAGGACTTTCACTTCTCAATGGCTAAAATACTACCCAATTTAGCTGCAAGTGATTAGCCAGCACCAAGAAATTCAAATGTTTCATCTATCTCAGCACTCAAAATCCGAAGGAATCTGCAGTCAAATTAAACCTGTGATTTGTGCCACAAGTAGCCAAAAAAACCCAACAACCAAACCACAAAAGGAAAACCACCAAAAAAAAGCAATCTAAAAGTAAGATGGCTATAGATTTTCTAGAGAACAGTCAGACTTTGGCCAAGAGAAGCAAAGATGAACACAAAAACTGAAACCACGTTACTGAAATATTCATAATTTTGATTGCTATTTGCTAGAAGTTTTAATCACTGTTTGCTTTTTCTTAACCAGTTTGCCCACTTAAGTTCAAACTGGTAGAGAAGTAAAATAAAAAACTACTGCTGTAAATAACAGCAAAAATGGATGAAGAGAATATTTAAAAGGAAACACATCAGAAATGGGGAATAATGGGAATAACAAAGAAATGCAAAGAAAAAAATGCATACATTCAGAAATCTATACAAAGGAGAAAAAGCACAAAACACTCGTGTTAAATTCCTCTACCCTGAATTATGTATCCTTAGCAGAATGGCAACTGGTGGTGAGTTCAAATTAACAACACAGATGCTAATTTCACCTTAATTTTACACTTTCACCACACCTTTTTCTTGCCTTCCATATTGTCAGAATTTCTGCAGCGCTGCAAAAAATTTTCATTCCCATTCTCATTATCGGTGCATTTGTCCTACTTAGTTGCAAACTAAGCACTTCAGGCTCAATTCTAGAACAAACTCCTTGTCCGTATTTCACCTCATTGGCAGAATCAGCACCAAATCTGGAAAACTACCAGAGGAATACCCTCCCACATACTTTTTCCCAGTATTTCTTAAAATAGCACACAGATAATCTAGCCTATCGATCACAGTAATTCCTAAGTAGGTCACCACATTTTAGAAGCCAGCATGCTTCTGCAAAACAAAATGCCTTTGCATTCACGTCTGGTAGGTAGGGAAATGGTACTGCCTGACTGGCCCATCCTGTTATTGCTGCATTGTCATTCAATAACCTCTCCCCATTTTATGAGGGTGTTATAAATCAGGTCCCACACTCACGGAGGCTGTAAAACTGTCAATTGCAGATAGCCTGCGTCAAGCTAAGATCTAGTGAGAATGATCTGAAAACTAACAGCAGGAAACTTTACCACTATCATCTGCGGCAGATGAGAAGAGAGCAACATTCTGAATATAAAAGGCTGACATCTACTGCACACATCCAAGGAAGCACAGGTGTAACCTTTCCACTTCAAAGGCCTCTCAGCGCTCACTTTTATCGGCTCCAGTGCAATATTTTCAAAACCCCCCTCTGGGTGATGTCCTCAAGCCTTTTCTAGGTACCCAGTCTCAAATTTGATTTTCCTCCTTTTATTCTCTTGATTCTTCCAAGATCATTCCAGAAACTTGATTTGATTAGAAGTCTCTTTTAACGTAAGCAATTCATCCTCACACACGCGGAGCTGTTGATTCACCTTTTCTTTAATTTCATTTAGCCTGGCTTTCATTTGAGCTATCTCAATTTTAACCTCTGTAAAAGCTCCATCTACCTTGTTTACTGTTTCTCTGATTTGAAAGATCTCCTCCATTAAGTCCTTAAGCGACAACTTGGTGGCCATTTTTGGCTCCAGTTGTTTGTCAGGAGAGGTCAGCCACTGCCTCAGTCTTTTATTTGTCTGGAGCAACATTCAGATTGTTTTCAGAGCAATTGTTTTGTTCCTATTTCCTGCCACCGCCACTGGAAAATAATAACAAATGGCCTCATTTCTAGGGAGGGCTTTACCTCTTTACTTCGTTATCAAGGCCAGGGAGCACGACAGCTTCAGAGGTAAGTACCCTGTGCAAATTTCCTCAAGTCTTGCTCGAGGATTAATAGTGCAGTAACAGCTAAGAAATATTTTCCAGACGCATACAGCATCCTACATGAGAACACTTGAAGCCAGTCAGAAATTTAATCCATTAAAGATCTTGCTAGAAAGGTAAGTATTGATCTTATGGACACGAATACTGGTAACGAAAGCACTGCATTACATGAAAGCAACTTTTTTTTTTTCTTTTCTTTAAATTTACTGTAAACAAACAAACAAACAAACAAAAACCCACAAAATCAAAACCTAACAACTCAGCTCAGGTCAGTGAGATCAGTTCCTCGACTGTACAGGAAGCCTGTGGCAGATCTGGAAACAGAACGAAGGTTTCCTGCCCTGATATGCAAGTCTATCTTCTCTCCTCCAAATGCACACGACATGCTAAAGGAAACCCGCTAACATACAGAACTGATGAAAGGGCAGTTTTAGACCAGGAAAGGGCCATTCTCAAGCAAACCTTTATTCTTTGGTCTATTATTTCATGTATCAGTGACTTGATAAGGAAAACAGAAGATCCAGCGGTACTAAATGCACGTGCGAATTGGCATACTGTGAAATATTTTACTTATAAAAAATATAGATTTTTTTTAATTATAAGCAGACTGTTCTCTCTGCCTCACAAGCATCACACAGATCACAACGATCACATAGAAAAGAAAACAAAGCAGAACACTGGGTATGGAGGCTCTTATTATTCAGGATGGGATTCATTCAATTTGGCGCTACCTAACTACAAGTTAGTCAAAATTGTCGGCTCCCACTGCAGCCAGTCCAGCCAGGATGCCACCAATGGAAAATGCATCTCACCTCTCCCAGAGGCTTTTCCTGAGATGAGATGATTCCTTCCCCAGGGACCCCTTTCCCTCAGTGACAGAGCTAAAGGCTGGGCAACCAGCTTGTAGGAGATGCCTAGTGCTTAGAAACTAATGCAAAGTTAAACAGGTTCAACTCACACTCACTTTTCCAAGTGGATATGCAGTAGCTTTAACGTTAAATTTCTTCCATGCGAAGAATTTAGAGGAGAAGCTGTTTTTTTCTTTTTTTTCCTTTTTTTTTTTTTTTTTTTTGGGTTAGGAGCCATTTTTCTAACGCTATAAAATCTTTACCATAAAGAAAAATTCTTTCAGTACTACCTACACATTCCTTTCACTAAAAATGCACTAATAAAATGAAACTGTGAGCCCGTGATTCTAGAAAAACAGAAGTTCACAGTTAGATTTCTAACCAACGAAAGGACTCCTAACCAAATAGCTTTAAAAACACTGAAGGGACATACAGAGCTCCACAGAAGTACCAGACACATGTTTTAGATTTTTCACCTTTGACTCACTGGAGGCAAATACAGAGAGAAAAGACGGGTTATCTGATTGTTGTGTATGTAAATTTGTGCCAGCTGATTTTACGAATGCTGAAGAAAATCCATCTTGTTTTTTTCCATCCTGAATGAGCACTTTAATAGTAAAACTTCTTGCCAGAAAGATTATCTTGATGTAAAGTCTTAACATATATCCTTAATCACACATTAACTCTTCCAATAGCAATTACGAATCTTTAAACTGCAGAGGGAAAAAAAAAAAAACACGTACATAAATACATGTAAAAAGATTCACTTATTTTTAAAGAAGAGATTGAATCTATAAATAGTTGAACAATCAAGCAAATTATAATGCACATTTCTTACATTAAAAAAAAATAATAATAATCCATCCTGAATGCAATCTATTTGGTAAGTCATAAAAAAATAAGACAAGAACAGCTGGGTCTTTAGTCTCATTCTCATCGAGGCCCCATTTCATTGCCAGAGCAGTGCAAGGCAGACTCTGCATAGTAGGAATGAAGGCCGGACGAATGTGCAGCAGAGCACAGTGATGCTATACGTGTAGCTATTAGGAGAAATCCAGAACAGGATGTAGGAAAATTGTACAAGCTGTATCTAAAAAGACAGAGGCCACATCTGGATTTAAGATTAAATGCTAGTGTGCTATGCATGGACAGGGCAGAAAAATAAAATTACTTAAGACTTAAACAGAGATGTATCACAGCAGTGACACAAAGAATAAACAGTGAGCTGTGAGCTATGTCTGCTTACCTAGCAAGAAATGAAACTTTACAAAAAAACTTGTTTAAAATGCTCATAATGCTAGGACACAAAAACAGTACTTTTTGAGACTGATGTTTCTAATCTTTACTTACTGTCTGCAGTAGTGACTGTGTAAAACAAAACAGTAAAAATTCCTAGCCAAGCAAAATGCCTGATAATTTAACTTCCTGGCTTGGCTTCCAAAGACTCATGCAAAGTTTAGTAGCTGCATTGCCAAATAAATCTTTTGACTGCAGCTTTCTTTTTTTTCTTTTTCTTTTTTTTTTTTTTGAGAAAATTGTAAATAAGCTATTTTCTATGTTATATACCAGAACTACAGTCACTACCCAAGAATGCAGATCTTTCACCCATTCATTACTGAAAATATTGCTTGAGGGAAACTGCTTTAAACTGATTTATGTGGTAGACACAGAAAGACAACCCAGTCAAATTGGACAATGTGGCAGATGGTAATGGATTTATGCATATTTATGTAGCATGTATTTACTTGTCGACTTTGTTATCCATCTTTTGCCCCTTCCAAAAGTAGATGGCAATTTATAACAACTGTGATGCTGTGGCTGGCTGACACTCCCTTCACAGCCTTTCCTTTGGACAGCTAAAAAGCAGCATGCTTTGTGCAGCTATTTTAATTGTTTTACAGTTTTATTACAAAACATCCTGTCTGTTACACTTGCTTCCTGAGGCTATCATAACAATGTTAGTTGCTCCTGCTTAAATCTGCCTCTGGGTGTCTGCTTTTACAGTTACAATTAAAGCCAGTAAGTAGTTCACCAACATGTTAGCATTAATTTGTCCTTTAATTTATTTGACCTTTTAAACTGAGCAAGTAACTCACTGAAGTAAGGGATGCAAAGAGAACAAACTTCGTTCGCTATCACGCATTTTTACAAAAACATGCATTCAGGTTCTTTTCTACCAAAACACTAAAATGTTCAGCTGCAAGTGCTTTTGTCTACTGTACATTACTTCCGAAGAGGCACAGTCTATTTACGTTGTATTTAATATGCAAGAGCTTTACGTAACACTGATGCATACACCACCAGTACGATCTTTAAAATCCATAGCAGACTAAAGGAGGAATCACAGAATGGTTTGGGTTGGAAGGGGCCTTAAAGCCCATCCAGTTCCACCACCACTGCTGTGGGCAGGGTTGCCACCCACCAGATTAGGGCCCAGGGCCCCACCCAACTTGGCCTTGAATGCCAGGGCCTCATCGTCCTCTGAGTGAAGAACTCTCTCCTAACACCTAACCTACATCTGAAGACAGTTTCTAAAAAGTTTAGGCACCAGAACTGCTACACATTTGCACATCCTTTGCACACTCAAAGGCCAGTGGGTGCTGGTGTCCCCAGCTCCCCTGTTTCTTCATAGATGAGCCCTTTGTCCATGGCTGCACGACAGTCACTGCGGGCATGCACATCCCGAATCTTCATCAATGGAGACAAGAAGTGAACCGCTGCCCCCAGAGCCCTCCTGGAGAATTAGAAGGGGAGTGGTGAGGAAAGGCTCATCAAATGGGCACCGTCTGTGAGAGCCCCACATGAGAATCAATGGAGAGGAGGGAGAGAAGGAGGAAAGCATGGGGGGGAGAAAAAGCTAGAAAGCGGAAAGAATGAAATGAGAACAGGAAAACAGCTACTACTGTCTAATAAAAAATAGATGCTCATAAAAAAAGAAAAAAAGGAGACAAGTATTTTTTTGCTCCCTCCTGAGTGATTAAAACGTTTGACTCTTTCTTGCAAACCCTCTCCTGTGATGACCAAAGCTTTAAACTGTTACTGCCATCTTCCCTGAAAGTCCCCAGGCTTCCCTTGGCAGTAAAAGCCCACATTTGGCCGTGTGCTCCCAAGCCCCTTTAACTCCAGCCTTAATCCTCCTGCAGTGCAGTCACCAGCAATTAATGCCAGTATCTGCATGAAGAAAAAAAATCCCCAAAATGAGATAATAGGAAAACATTTTGGATTATCAACAAATTTCAAGTCAGTGCTAGAAGCAAAATCAAATCTGTGTTTACTCCGTGCAACTTTAACATCTGACTGCACAAGCCATCCTTCTGACACAGGGTGCAGGCGGAGGAGAAGAAGAGCCACCCAAATGGTTGCACGCCTATTCCCCCCGCACCGCCGCGGGACTCGGAGCAATGAGCTGTGGAAATCAGGAGCGTGGCTGCGCCTCACCTCAGCACGGAGGCCACACAGTATGAAGAAAAATGCTGCGGCTGGACGTGGTCGTCAGTCAATTACTCACCCTTTAAAATCCTATTATCTTCCAATTCTGCCGAGGAAATGAAAGGCACTGCTGAACATGGAAACGCAGAACAAACACTATCTTTTTAACCAAAACGCGTCCAAAAGGGGCTGTCCCTCCATATGCTGCCAGTCACCCTGCGGAAAGGCCTGGTTCTGAGCGGGTGGCTCACGGCACCCAGCTGGGATAACGGCGCTTGGAGGAGAGGGATAGACGTGGCAATATTTGACTTAGGGCTGCCTGGCGCCTCGTGGCCGGAGTAAGCCACAGAGGAGAGTTCTAGATAAAGCAGATAAAAGGACCACTACACACAGTCGAGAGAAAGACTAATGCCTGCCAGGTAAAACACAAAACAATGTGTCAGGAAGCATATTCTGTAATGAGGCAGCAAGATGGATTCAAAATACATTTCTACGGGCAAATAAGATCAGTTCCCCTGTCATTAAAGAAACGTGCTTGAGCGCAACCACATTCACAAACCTTCCGCAGGGCTGAAGACCCATTTTATAACCAAGCCGGAATTTATCAGATGCTGCTCTGTGCCACAGCAGGAGGAACAGAATAAAACCAGAGAGATTTCTTCATAACCAGCCCTCAGTACTGCATTTTATTCCACAGTGTAGGCTCCAAGGATCCTAGAAGCATCCCTCCCTCCCACCTTGCCCCCACGCTTACACCTCTGCAGCGCTACAGATGAGCCCCTGCAGGTGGACTGCATTTCCCAGCCCTGCAGAGATCACCGTGCACCACGTACACCTGAGGGTGCACAGAACCAGGCAGTGTGCAGGAGAACGGGACAGAACACAGCACAGAATGTGACCATTTGGAGCCCCGGCACTCGCGCTGCCCAGCTGGGATCATTTCTCAGGAACAGAAGCCCTCTACTGGTCACGGCTTCCTAGAAGATGATTTACAACAACTAAATCCAGACGGGTTTTAATTCATCAGCAGTCATTCATCAAACCAGAGTCACGAGTGAGATATGCAAGAACATAATTCACATTTCTTACAAGGAAAGGCAAGATACACACACCATGTTAAATTCACTTTCTATCCTTATAAACTGGGCAGCCTCTGTTTTGTTATTTCAAAAAATGCCATTCACCCCATAGTTAAATACATACTTGCTTTTAAAATGTCTATGGCTTAACCAGTCCTCACATACACACTCAACACTTCCTCCACCGCTCACTGATGAACAAACAAGAACCATTCGAAACAGACCAATTTACTGCAGTAAAGTACCATCACTGCAAGTTTGTACCCAGCAGAGGTATTTAATATTCACATGTATTAAACTGCTTACATTTGTTTGATATTTAACATTGTTATTGAGCACCGTAATTGCATTCAGGTTTCAAAAATTATGTTTAGGTATAAAATATAAGAAACTGGAATATTTCACCATTAAAGGTAACCAAACTAAGCCTGTGGTATGGAGATTAATCAGTTTTCAGAATGTTCAAAAAACAGATTTTTTTTCTTTTTTTGCTACCTGTGCATGAGTGGGATCATTGCCCTTCAAGATGTGTAAGTAACCACCTTTTAAACTCACGCCTCAGGTTGAAAAGGAGACGCTGGATTAATTTTGGATTTCTACAAGAAATCAAATTCTTGTTCCACACCAAAAAAAAAAACCCAACAAACCAAAACAGAGAGCCTCAATGGACAAGTCAATCTTTGAATACACAGACTTTATCATGCACACAAATACACAAACACACACATGATCCCCCGTCTCCACACCACCCTACAGCTGTTATTATTTATTTATTGTTATTACTGAGATGCCAGGGGACTTCAGTTAAGAAGCAGACTTTACAGTCTGGTGCTTCACTCATGCACTAACAGCAGTAAAGGCTGATCCTGCAGCTGTGTAGCTTTCCTTGCAAATTCAGCATCTGGGTTGTAACAAACCTCTGAAAAAATGTACCTTCTTCACACACCTTAACCCATACCAAACTTTACAGCTCAGTGTGCTTATGCTTGGCATCTGTAAATCTACCCAGAATAAAGAAAATCCATGAAAATACATAAAAGGTATCCAATTAGGTACAGTTCTACATATGGGAATTCTGCTGTGTGGTAGAAGCAGTGTATTTCTGAATCCATACCAACAACTGAACAGTAAATCAATGGAATACAGCAAGTCTACAAAAAAAAAATTAAAAAAAAAATCCTCCCAATAAGATAACCCTAGAATTATTTAAAGCTCAGCACGGCAGGATCCTTATAAATTAAGCTAACATCATTATAAATTAATTACAGAAGCCAAAAAAAAAAAAAATCTGACAGGTATGGCAGAGTACAGCACTTCTCCCCACACCGAACCCCATGCAGCTGGTGAATCTGCAGAAGGCCCTGTGTGGCTGACTGTGTGCTTTCTTTGTGCCTGCCCAGGAACAGCATTTGTCAGCTACCAAAACGCTCATCAATCCAGTTCCTAACTTCACACTTACAGGTACCAAAATATGCTTAAGTATCCAAGTGCTACCAGCAGCTGAAGCCTTTTCCGCTGATGAAATACAGGAGTATAAGCAAGATGGGGTCCTGCTAAAAGCTGAAGTGAAGAAAAAGAGCTGAATATTCTGAATGAACTACAGTGAAGCATCCAGCCCATTGGGTATTTTAACAAGTTATTACTTGTTACAGCTGCAACCAGTAACACTGCTCACGTGCACTGAATTCAAGTTGCTGATATCTTAAATCTGTTATTTTCTTATTTCTTAGCATTTAACTTTATAATCTCAGCTCACAGTGCCCTTCTGGTATTTTATTTTCTGATAGATTTTCTTGATTTTTTTCAGTGACAAACAGGATTTCTATCAAATCTATTCTATCACCTGGGTCAGTAGCTGGGCTGATTCTTTAGTTTCAGTGAAGAATCTTCTGTTAAGCAACTGCAGTCACCTACCATGCTGTCACCCTCTAGACCACAAACAGATAAGAAGGAGATGCATTGCAGGCAGGCTGTGCATGCGGACCTCCTCTCAGAGCACACACAGCTATTACAGGCTCCAATGCAAGACAGGAACTGGCTCCAGTGGGCACCAACTCTGCCTGTCTATTCTGTCCTGGCTTTCCATCCTCCCGTCCATCGATCCTCCTAGGTGCTCTTGTCCTCATTTTACAGAGAAAGAAATGAGACCAAAAGGCATTGACCCCTGCAAGACGACTGGGCTTTATGCAGTTTTATAGGAAAGAGAAATCTTGACCAACCTGGAGGAAGACTTCATTTTGAAACACTAATTTGAAGAAAAAAATAGAGAAATCATATCTCATGGAAGACAACTTGCACTGTGGTACTTTCTCTCAAGAATATATAGCTAACAAAGGAGTTTAAACTGTAATTGCAATTACTACATGTTAATACTCAAAAGTCTTACTTTTAACATAGGTCATCGCCCGAAAGTTCCAGTAAAGCACTTTCTGGATGCATGATGAATGTCTTGTACTGGTTTTTAAAAGCAAAGTACCAGCTCAAAGATTCAAGTTCTTTGAAAACCCACAGTTAAAATGAAGTATTAATGTCGAAGATTTCAGACAAAACCGATGGGTCAACAAGACAATCGCTGAAGACTACCATAATGAGAACAAATACGTAGGTTTTGAAGCATGTAGAACACTAAATAACAGTGAACCACACGCTCTGCGGGACAGGTACCAAGGGTGGAAGTAATTTTTAGTAAACTGCAACAATTCTCAGTCCTAAATGTACTGTGAAGCAAGCATGCAGTAATTAGCACATCCTACAGGGAAAAAAAGTTTACTGGGAAACTATCAGCACACTACTAGGACTGTACACTTAAGACTCTTTTTGATGATGAGCAGTAATGTAACAAGGGGCAACAAAGAGAACCTGGAACACAGAAAGCTCCATGCTAATACAAGGAAGAACTTATTTACTGTCAGAATGATGGAGCACTGAAACAGGCTTATCAGAGAGGTTGTGGAGTCTCCTTCTCTGAAGATATTCAAGACTCGTCTGAACACCTCCCACTGCAGCCGGCTATAGGGAACCTGCTTTGGCAGGGGGTTGGGCTGGATGATCTCCAAAGGTTCCTTCCAAGCCCTATGACTCCATGATTTTGTTCACGGGACTGAAACACTGATTTGTTTCAAATCTGTGAATTCTCCCTCCTTTTGTCTTCAGTCCATTGAAGGCAAAATCCCATCTATTTGAACAAATTACTCTTCATAACATAGAGCATGTTCTACCTGATAGCATAACAAAATATAAACGTCCGTTAACAAAAAGGGAGCATTATTTAAAAAGGAAATTACACCAAGCATCTTAAAATCTAACCAACAGGCTAAAGATGTTATTCCTCAGCCCCAAGAATTAAGCCAATTAAATGGGCACAATATATTTACGGATAGTCTATGTCTTATAGCAGACAGCCCCAGAGAGCTGAGGAGGAGCAGAGCTCACCCCATGGCAGCAGTGGGAAGCCCAGCAGATGCAAAGTAAAGAGGTGCCCAGGACAGGTCACTGCTTTTTTCATGTCTCTGCATGTGGTGACACATCTGATCCAACCAAACACAGCACCTCCTGAATCTGAACATGATCCTCGTGACCAACAAAAAGAATCAGAGAGAAGAAAAGAATCTGGGCTGGAGCAATGCAGCCAAGAATCTGGCTGGAGGCCAGACCTGCTTGAGCTGCCCACAAAATGCTGCCCAACCCATATCTGCACAGCGGCTCTGATCCTACCCGAGGGCCTCTGTTATATGCTTCCAAGGTTCAAGTTACAATCACACCTAGTTAAAGGCTCACTCATGCTGCCAAGGAGTATTAAGAATCTTTACATTAAACAGAAATCAAAGCCACAAATATTTATAAGGCTAGCGGGACTTACAGTACTGAACAACACAGATTTCGTATCATTCCAGCAGGCATTAAGGAGTGGAACTTTTGATGACTTTAAGGCTCCCTTGTATCTGTTAGAGCATTATACAGGGTGAGACTGTCTTGAAATCTGTAGTACAGCATCTAAAAGTAACTGGAAGGAAAGTCACAAGGATAAAAAAAAACATACTGCAATTTTATTATTAACAAATGAGGCCTTGGAGATCTTGTTCATTTCTCAAATACAATACTGGGAAATTGTTTTTATTCGTAACAAAGCTAATGATAAAAAAAACACACCAAACACACAGAATCATAAGATCCATTATGGTTGGAAAAGACCTCTAAGACCTTCTATTCCAACCACCAACCCATTCCCATCACGTTCATTAACATGACCCTCAGTGCCACATTCACACGGTTCTGAAACACCTCCGGGGACAATGATTTCACCACCTCCCTGGGCAGCCTCTGCCACTGCCTCACCAATCTGTCAGAGAAGAAATTCAACCTGAACCTCCCCTGGAGCAACACATGAATACTTAAAATTTTTCACTGTATCTTATTTTGAGCCATTAATTGGCAGAGTGCAGTGCTGTGCTTATCCCTCTAGATTCTGGCTCCAACATCTACGAAAGTTTGTCTAGCCCAGGTAGTAAAGGCTGATGTTCCTATATGCCAATGCTTCAAAATCTGACATCCACTCAGCAGGTACGGTCAAAAGACAAAGGAAAAAGTGACGTAGGAATGATGCATGGTAACCCAATGACAGGGCTATCAGACATCAGGCATCTCTCAGTATACTCTCTCTTCCCACTTGGATATTACGTGCAGCTCCTAAAGGAGTGCACTGTTGAGGCTCTGATGATAGTTTTACTCAGCGTAAAGTTGAAAGATAGTAATGAAATAACTAAGTGCATGTGAGTATCTCCTTGGTAACCTAAGTAAATGTACATAAGCAGATGACATAAAGATGTTAAGACACCTCTGAGGTGCAGTATTCAGTTCTTTCATGATCTCATTCTAGTAAACTAGTTTTCTGGCATAGGTGACAGAAGAGGAAAAGAGCAACTCATTTTTTTTCTGAATTCTGACCTTTCCTTCTTTCCTTTCTTCTTTCCTTCTACCTTCTTTAAGATCATGTCAGTCTGTTTTCCCTTTCTTTGTCTCTTTGCCTGAATATCCACCAACATCTCCAGCTTCTCGCCTTGTTCTTCCATTCACTCTCCTGTGAGTCTTTCTAAACAGTGGTTTTGGTTTCTTGCTTTCTTAATTGCTACTCCAAGTTTACAAAATTCCCATTTTATGACTGCTCTCTCCCCTAAAAAGTAGAACACATTTAATAAATATCCATACTAAAATCAGAATTTCCCTCTTGCAAAAATAAGCTTTTCAGGCAATGGCCATCCTGATAAAGAAAGAACAGCAGCATGAGCTCGTGGCCAATGAAATGCTTTTTCCCTCAAATTCCATACTCCATGTTTTCAACATGCTTCTTAAGTCTCATCAACGCACATATCTTCTGGACTATGAACAATATTAAAGTATGGCACATCATATTTATATAAAAGCAAGTTACAAATTGATCCTGAGGGTGGGAACAGTAATTTTGCTGGCTACACAAATTATCTCTAAGTGCAGCTAAGAAATCATTTCACAGGCTCAATGTATATAATAAAATAAAGGTAATAAGCATGACTGAGACACAGAGGGAACAGACTGTCTTCTGGCAATATACCCTACAATTGTGACTGGAAAAAAAAACTCCGTTAATCTGCAGCTGAGCAGAAGATGTATAATCTGAAGGGATTTCTTCATTTAAAATGAAAACAATCTGCTATCCTTTGATAAAGCAATAAGAACTTATAGTATTATACAAGTTACCACAACCAGAGACAAGTCCAATGAAATAGTCAGGTTTTCTGGTATCTCCAGCATAAAATCATAGAATCACCAGGGTTGGAGAGGACCTCCAAGATCATCTAGTCCAAGCATCAAAGCATCAAAATACTGCGTTAGTTGACGTATAATGTATAAATGAACAGAACAGCAGGAATCATTCCACGTCTACTTGCTCCTAACTTTATTCTGAAACAAAAATCCAAAAATCCAAATCCAAAATCCAGTAATTAACTATGGAACAATTTAGTACACTAAGGCAATGCGCTTCTATGCTTGTTTAAGTAGATAAGCGATATAAAACTAATGTGTTGAAGACTATGTACCCAAGAGAAAAACACAGTATAACCCCGTTTCCAGCATAGAAAAGAAACTGCAGCCACCGCCACTGAAACTATAAATTCCCCCATTTACAGTCCCACAGAGAACCGCTGCATGGGTACACCTCTCTAAAAGCAGAGAGGATTTTCTGGTTTCCACTGAGTGAATCGCGCTCCTGCCCGTGGCGGCAAAGCACAGGCACCAAACTGGGCCGCTGCAGAACTCAGGCGCTGACTTCAGTGGAAGACAGCCACATCTTGCTGTGGGGAAAGCAGGCCAAGCAATTAAATATGCATCAGCATTAAAGCTAAATGTACAGAAATAGCTTACACCAGACATAATTTTGGCTTACCAGCCCAGCATGCATAGCCTGCATACATATTTCATTTTTAGCTAAGCCAAAACTTTTGAGCAATATACTTTCTGTGTTACTATTGTATGCATCATAGTTTTGGAGTGATAAAAAGGTAAAAAATGACAGCAATATCATATACTAGACTTTAATATTTTGAATAAATATAGAATTAACAAGAAAAACCAGCTTCTCAGATAATACTCTACACGCTGCCCCATTAATTTTAATGATAAACACGTTACACAACCCCTTCCTCAGTGCATGAGCGTTCAGTTTCAGCTCTCACCTCCCAACTATTTGCTTCACATGATTTAACATAGAATGAATCTCTGGCATATCCATAGGTGCAAAAAGGATTTTTTTTTTCCCTGCACTATGGCAGCTTAAAGTTATCTGAAAAAACCTTCAAACTGTCAGCAGCTTCTTGCAGACAAATCATAGAAAGACAGAATGGTTTGGGTTGGAGGGGACCTTAAAGCCCACCCAGTTTAAAACCAGTGCCATGGGCAGGGCTGCTCAGGGCCCATCCAGTCTGGTCTTTAATGCCTGCAGAGATGGGGCATCCACAGCTTCTCAGGACAGCCTGTGCCAGTGCCTCACCACCCTAAGACAGGTAAACGCATTGCCTAGAAGGTGGCAATGGACAGCCATGACAAGCTACTGATACCTGCTCAAATCCTGCAGTTCTTCCAGCACTTACCCAAGCTAGTATTCATTTGTGTCATTCCTTACAGTGCTGAACATTTAAGCATGTCACAATTCTGTGATGTCTCATTTATATAATTAGCACAAACATATGGCCACAATCAGTGTGGGAAATCTAAAATATTCTCTGGAAAGTTGTCAAACCAAAAGGGATATGTTTTTCAATAAGGGAAAAGAATTAAGTATGCAGATCCCACCTACAAGGACAGCAAGGTGTGCTTGCTTAGCCCAGAAGATGGGCTTGCTTACTGCAGGAAGAGTAGGGTTACTCTGTTCTGTATTTATCTGCCAGGGCCAGTACAAACCAGAACAGGTTTCACAGAGTTCTGTGGCCACCACTTTATAAGGATTTTAGCAGCACAGTGGAAATCCATACAGTACATAAAACCAAAACCCACCACTACAGTGCCAGTTATGGTGAACACACAGGTCTGAATACAGCTTCATGGTAGATCACATTAATTCATATCCTTCAAAAAACTTCAGCTGCCCTCTGGACAGGGTCACCGCCATAGCATCTCCAGCAAGTAACACACTGCCTGCTATCAAGGAACACTTTCAAGCAGCCCACTCCAATTACTTTTCCAGAGGGGAAAGTCTTTCATCTCTAACCATCTCTGGGCTAAGTTTTCAGTCTTCTTCACCAGTTTCTGACTAGGAAATCTGTATCTAACTCAAGCATGTCACCACCCCTGGGGACTGGCTGGCTCCAGTTGACATGAGGAGTAAGCAAGGACAGAATCAGATCCCCCAGCTACGTATCAGCACCAGGTTATCTCACCACACCAAAGATAAGTCTTCAGGACCAACAGCCGTGCCTGATACTTTATTAATGAATTGTTATTTAACCAGTCGTACAGATCAAGATAAAACACCACGTGAAACATACAGAAGATCTTCCAGTGATAACGATGAGCTGAACACCAGCAGAGTTTCTGTGGCATTGCAAGTGTTCACAATTTCCCCATGAATCCTGACTGACTTTCACATGGTTCAAAGACACTTGAATTGACTGCCATGTGTGTAACAGCAGAACTAATTTGCAATGTACAGAGCTTATATATTCACAGCCAGTAAGTCTGAAGAAAAGCACTATTTAGTGAGGAAAAAAAAAAAAGTGAAACCACTGATGGTCACACTGTAAGGAAATATACTGCGAAGTGATTTGATGACCATTAGGTTTCAGAATATCCTCTGAAAAACAGGACTAGCTGCACCTTTCTCAAAGCAGTTGTTAGTAAGTCTGTTCAGAAAACCCCTTTCTTACAAGCAAATCCAGCAATATAAAAGCCCAATCATTTATTTTAATAAACAAACTCCTGCACCCCGTGGTAAATAATCTACATCAAATAAACTATACAAACAGTTGGCATTTGACACATCTCTTTTAAGAGAGAGCGGTGATGGGTCACTAATGTTTTCAGCCAAATAAGAGGCATGAAGGTCAGAAATCTGGTGATATGGGTGGAACACTGAGCCAGGATAAACAGGTAAAACCATTTTCAATGAACAGCACTGCTCAGATCAGCTCTAAACCTGTCCCCCTACATGTTCTGCACCTTTTGTTGTTAGGTGTATTATTAAAAACACTCTGTTCTAAACGTGTGAACAGAAGTACGCTGATATAAATTATATTTTGAATCTGAGACCAAGCCCAAAATGTGCAACATTAGCCTACAGTAAGAGCCTGAGAAAGCTGGAAAACTGGCCGTTGTGAAAAGGAATTAAATGTGTTAACAGGTATTGAGGAGAAACCTAGCCCTTGCATTCTACATATGTCAAAAAAAAAAAAAAAAAAAGAAAGAAAAAAGCATGCCAAGGCCTAGAGCCCACAGGAAGGAAGTCTGCAGAAGGACGATCTGCTGGACTGAGCTGGTAGTAGCGGAGGGTCTACAAGTTTGCAATGCCATCATCAGTGAGTTTCACATAAGAAGAGAGCATCACAGCAACTGGGAAAAACAAAAACAAAACAAAAGCAAGCAAAAAACAGAGAAATAAGCTGGCGAGAGATGAGGGGAAAAAAAAACCGTGTGATACACTTTTCCTCCCTTACCACAATGAAGTACATGGGGCCTTCCTTCTTCTTCTAGCTGTACTCAAGTTATACTCTTTTTTTAATTCAGATCCTCCTTGCAGAGTGTTGGTTGTTGAAAGTTCTGTCTGAACTGTCTCTCACAGGTTTCAAAGGTGGAAGAAGGAATGTGTTAAGATGCCTTAACTTGTTCAGACAACTCCGTTTTTTCTCAGACAACTACCACTGTTCTATCAAAGGGCTGTACAACAGCTGAATGTGAAAGTCGGTCTGCTGTGACAAGAAATGAAACACACCCAAAAAGTTCATGCTCATACTTAATTACTGAATAAATGAGAGTAATTGTGTGGTAAAGTGATACAACTTTCAACCTTTTATTTTCTTGGTATATGCATTTCAAAGACTCATTCTTACTTTCTTCTCAGCTCTTCTCACCCCCCACTTCAGTTCTTGACTTTCACCTTTTAAGTTGTATCACGTTAATTGGTGTTATTAAAAGGAATGGGATAATAGGAAACAAATACACAGGTTACTGTAATTTTGAAACCTATCTCAATTCTATTAGATGCTTTTCCCAGTATCCACACAGCAATGATTGCCTCTGCTTGAACATGGGAGTTAATGAACAATTGACAAAGCATGTTAAACTGAGGTCAAAGAATTAGATATTACTTAAAAGCACAATATGCTGTGACACAAATGACATTTTTGCAGAGAAAAAGCAACATTAGCCTCTTCGTAAATGAACGATGTGCATCCTTTCTGCAATCAAATTGTTCTTTAAAAGAGACAAAGCATTAAAAAAGGACGCAAAGACTTTTAAACACAAAAGCAATTACAACCTAAAACCTTAACCCAAATCACAGCAGTAGAAGAAAGGATCATTAAGATCTTTACACTGTGAAGATGTCAAGAGTAGAACAAAACGCCTTTAACACAAACGTGAGAACCAGACCAAGCAAGGTTTCTAAATTAGGGGAAAATCATGTAATTATACATTATTAAAATAATATATATATTATTACTATTTAATATTATACAACATTATATATATTTAATTCGTCTACATGCATATGTCATGTATTATATATGGATGAATATAATACTCAGAGAAAGGTGCTCAGTGCAGATAGTCAATGTCTGTCTTGATTCCTCTCCTAAAATACAAAGAGGAAGGAATAATTTTTCAGATTGCACTCTAAAATCCAAAAAGGATCAGAATTACCAGTAACTATGAATGCTGATGCTCAAAGTCATATAATAAATAATAAATAAACAGATGAAATTGAATTCTCGTGTTTTCAAATATAACATTATAGGCTAAAGGAACTTGTTCAGCTCAGATTACGTTTCTTCCAGTTTTTACAGCCTTTCAATTCTTCTGATTCATCATTACTTCCCATTATTAAATAGCTTTCATACATTTGACATGCAAATCGCAGGGCATTTTGGCATAGCCCAGCCCACATGACGATCATTATTTAATTAGCTGTGTTACTGCCTATTTCAGAATGCACAAAGTCAACCTACTGATTATTTAAATCATTACACAAATTCATTCCATCTAGAGAAGAACATACCACCTCAAATTACCTTAAAATTTAACTTTAAAACACTGAATATTAAAAAAAAAAACAAAAAACAAACAAACAAACAAAAAAAGTTTAATGGTTATTAGGAAAATACTACAGGAAGATGTAGTCAGATTATGTTAATTCAAAGATACTGGCCAGTGTAATGGGAACATGATTTTCATATTCGCAACACCAACAACAAAAAGGAATTTTTGTATATTATACATTATGTAATACAATAATATAAAACAAAAATACTGAAATTCCCAGGAAATTCAGGGCATTCTCCATTACTGAAATCAGTCTTGAATCCCCGTTTACAGAAATGAACTCCAGCTTCCCTCAGGGTTACAAAGCCCTGCAAACCTGACCTTACATTGGTGACTTCATGTACCCAGACAAGTATAGCCAACAGAATTCATGCATGAAAATAACTGTACAGCTAGCAGGCCAAAATCAAAAACCTTGTAATGTTTTCCATTTGCAGTGATGGAAGTGATTAATAAAGAAGCAAGACAAAGCTACGTACATTTTATGCAACACAAAGTTTCCAGAGAGCAGAAGCACATCTTAGAAATAATGGCAGCAGAATTCTATGTAGGCATTCAGTGGCAGCCTGAACAACACCAACAGCATTGTGCTTTCTCTTTTGCTTTCTTACACATCACCATTTGCCTGCACAGCTGCAGTACCACAGCGCAAGGCCTGAGCCGTGTCTTTGACCCAGAGCTGATGTCCTCACCTGGCACAACCTGTTCCATGCCAAGCTGAGCTCCCTCCTCCTGCTCATTCCTGATGCACTGGCTGCAGTCACTGAGTCCCATCAAGGTTCTGGGCTTGCAGCACTTCACTGTGACAACCACTGTACTATGGCCACAGCCAGGAGTGCGCTGAGCTGCAGGTTTAGCTGGCCCCTTATTAGTTCTGTTAAAACCAAGGAGGAATGCGTGAGCTTAAAATTATTTCCATCTGTAAATGCTCTGCAACAGGATCTATATTCCTGCTGCAACATCAAACCCACAATTTCATTTTTTTCCCATTCTTCAGGCAGTTCCCATTTCTGGCATTATATACCTCACTTTCTCCAGCAAAAAGCGTCAGTGTTTGCAACAACTTTCACTGAAATTTCCTCAAAGAGAAAGGAATTCACTAAGTGACCCCTCCGATAGTTTTATTGGTGAGAACGATTTATGCTGTTGGAGAGGAAATGCTCGGTGATATTGCTGAGTTTCTTTACAATACTTCTGTGTGCCAATAAAAAAAGTTTTCCGAAATGAATCAATCGATTCTTGAAGAGCAGCATTTTCAAAAAATGTTAAATAATGAAGGCTTTTTTGGTGTCTTTTTTTTTTTTTTTCTTCAAAAAATGGTATACTAAAAAGTTTATTACAGTTCCAAGACAAAAGTGGATCTCACAGATATACGCTACGGCACCAACAGTGACTGCAGAGTAAGCAGAAGAAGTGTTGTGCTTCAAGCACACAGTACGATGAGGCAGGAATGACTGCAATCCCCAGGAAGGTCAGTCAAGCAGCCTTCCTGCTGCACTCCCACTGCCCCTGAGGCACAGCCCTCACCACTCCTGATCTCAGCTGCAGGGGCTGCCCAGCAACGGTGTGTGCAGGGAAATTACCCAACCAAGCCAGCTGATGTTTAGGTCCGCAGAGACCCAGCACAGCACACTGCCTCTTGCAGTGCTACCATCCCATCTCTAACAGCACTGAATTTTCACAGGTCTCAGCAAATGCAACGGCACAATCAATATACCCTGGTAACGCAGAGACTGAGAGGTAAGATTTAGTTTAGCACTGTGCTTTGCGGAGGGAATTTCTCTGGAAGTAGCAGGAGGCTTCTTCTATCTATCTACATACAAAAAGTCCTCCTTGATTGGCTCCTGGATATTAACTGAAAGCTCTATTCTATCCTTAGTGTGAGCACAGCTTCCCTTAATACTAAAAGTTACACATGTGTGCGGGAGAACGTGGCCCATAACCTCTCATGGTTTCATCCTTCTGTTTTTACAGCTTTCCACCTGTGGTCACTTCTGAGGACAAAAATACCCTATGTGTATAAAAGTTAAAGAAAGGCAGTATACAGAAAGGCTGCAACCTCACAAAGCACGCTGCTAAGCTAATCAACCCCAGGGCTGGGTCTAGCCACATCAGCTCACAGCAAGTCCAATTCCATACTTATTTATGAACATGGGGACAGGAAACAGACACATACAACTGGAGTCAGGCTTGGCTTTCATACTCGAGTTGAAAACCCCACTCTGGCACTGGATAAGCAGGAGAATTAGGTATCACCTAATTTCCAGCTATTTTCAAGATGAAAGTGGGATGTCTGTTTAAGGCAGTTCCACAACACCCCAACACACAAAAAGCTGTAAGCCCAGTACACTGATGAAAAGCTATGGAGAAATTTATGGGAACATTACCTTAAGGAAGGACATACACCTCAACTTCCATCCTCAACAAATTTCTATATCCCTTTTACTGCAATCATTTGTTTGCGACCCTGCTTTTCCTTGTGAAAACTCAGATTCTTCTGTACAAGCATTGCATTTTCCAAATAAAGGGACTTGTAGCTGAAATGCTGATTACCCAGAAGAAGCCATAACAAAAACAAACGTAATAAACTATAACTATACACTACACGATATATGCCGTTTCACTGCATATGCAGCCCTAGCCATGAGAATAGCGATGTCTTTTGAGTCCCATTACATATTGGAAGAACAAGCATATTTATGAATGGGCAGTAGCTACTTGTGCTCATTGCCCTAGGAGAAGCATATATATTCATAGCAGCTAGCGGACTTGAATAAGTTCCACACATTTACTTTGTTTCAGAAAAATATACGAGCTACAGCACAGTCCGGGATTTAAGGCTCCTCCAAATCAGTGTCAGTTTTTTGTGGGAAAAAAAAATTCCATACTCAGCTAATATGTGCATACAGTTGAGTACATGCTCGAGTCTGCAATATACTTTTAACAACTGTGCAGTGAATTCTTGATTGAACATGCTACTCGGTGTGACTCAAAATCTGCTTTTTTTTGAGGGCACTTCCACGAATACTCTCTCAATTAGACAAATGCATATCACTAGATATTTATCAGAGACCTTCTTTATTCAGAAATAACTCATCTCCTGTGAATGGGCACTCAAAAAAAGAATTGCCTTTATTTTTTGCCCTTTCTTCCCTTTTATGTTACAAGAACCTTGAGACTTCAGTATTCACAGAAGAATTACACACTTTCTTGCACTGGAGATGCATAAAAATGTAAGAATCCTGGGAATAAAAAGCAACAATCAAAGCAGACAGTCAGAATAAGTCTCTGTGATCTGTCCAACCTAACCTCTGGCCCGAACAGGGACTCATACCACAGAGGAGAAAGGTATATTGTAATGCACAACTTCACAATGACCTGTCTATAGTGTTTTTTTCCTATCACTATGCCTTGAATGGGGGATAGGGACATAGCGGGTGTTAGCCCAAGCTACATTAACATGTAAGTTCTATTCACACATTTAAATGTCTGTTTTTCTGTTTTTTAATTTATGCATTTAGACTAAGGTACAAATTCCCAAAATGAATTATGTATTGAATACATTAACAAAAACCAACTCTGTTTCAATTAGTTATCTCAGTTTATTGCCTTTCAGTGTAGTTCTTCGTTCTTGCTGTAAGTTAAAGCACATGATTTATTTAAACATACACACGGCCCACTGACTGCTCATCCTCTAACCTAAGCTAGTCCTAACGCTTTCAGTACCTTGTAATAAAAAATTCCCTCCAATGCTACCACACCCTTCTGTTCATCCTCTTGTTCTTCTCATATTTTTACTGAATTTTGCTAAACAGTGTAGTGCAGCATTCCTGTTATAAAGCATCACAATGTAAACCTGTGGCAACTACTAAATAGGAATCTTCTAATTTAAAAACGATCTGCTTTTTCTTTAAAAAAATAAATAAATAGAGCCGGACAAATGGCAAGTTGGCAACAACAGACAAGGAGAAAGAAGGCTGAGGGACTTAACTTTTTTGCCTCAGCCTTCTCTGATAACTGCTCACCACACAGCCCTCGACCATTTGGTTTGGTAGGTGAGGGTCAGGGAAGCAACATCCCTCCCACTGTAAGTGAAGATCAGGTTCATGACCAACTGAGGAACGTTAACATCCACTTGTCTATGGGTCCCGAAGAGATGCATCCCAGAGTCCTGAGGGAACTGGCTGATGTAGCTGCCAATTCACTCTCAATCATATTTGAAAAGTCGTGGCAATCAGGTGAAGTCTGTGGGGACTACAAAAAAGGTAACATCACACTCATTTTTAAAAAGGGTAAAAAGGATGACCCCAGGAACTACCAACCCATCAGTCTCACCTCTGTGCCTGGGAAGATCATGGAACAGATCCAACTGGGAGCTATGCTAAGACACATGAAAGGCAAGGAGGTGATAGAGGAGAACCAGCATGGCTTCACCTAGGGCAAATCCTGCTTAACCAAACTAGTGACCTTCTACAATGGTTTCAATGCATCAGTGGACAAGGGAAGAGCAATTGATGTCATCTATCTCAACTTCAGTAAGGTCTTTGACATGGTACCCCACAACATCCTTCTCTCCAAAATGGAATACAGACTTGATGGGTGGACTGTTTGATGGACAAACAACCGGCTGCAGAATCAACTCTAGAGAGTGGTGGTCAGTGGCTCCATGTCTCGATGGAGATCAGTGACAAGTGGTGTCCCCCAGGGGTCGGTGCTGGGGCCAATACTCTTTTATATTTTCATCAGTGACATTGACGGTAGGGTCAAATGTACCCTCAGCAAGTTTGCTGATGACACCAAGCTGTGGAGTGAACACACCAGAGAGACAGGATGCCATTCAGACAGGCTTGAGCAGTGGGCCCAGGTGAGCCTCATGAGGTTCAACAAATCCACATGCAAGATCTTGCACCTGTGTTGAGGCAACCTCCATTACTAATACAAGCTGGGGGAAGGACTGAGAGCAGCCCTGCCAAAAAAGACCTGGGGTACTGGTGGACGGGAAGCTGGACATGTGCCTTCACAGCCCAGAAAGCCAACTGTTTCCTGGGCTGCATCAAAAGAAGCATGGCCAGCAAGGCAAGGGAGGTGATCCTGCCACTCTATGCCAGTGAGGCCTCACCTGGAGTACTGCATCCAGATGTGGAGTCCTCAGTACAGGAGTGACATGGACCCGCTGGAGTACATCCAGAGAAGGGCCACAAAAATGATCCACAGAATGGAACACCTCTCCTATGAGGACAGGCTGAGAGAGCTGAGGCTGTTCAGCCTGGAGAAGAGAAAGCTCCACGGTGACCTGATAGAGGACTTGTAGTATATAGAAGGGAGCTACAGAAAAGAAGGGAACAGACTCTTTGGCAGGGTCTGCAGTGACAGAACAAGGGGAAATGGTTTCAAGCGTAGGGAGAGTAGATTTAGATTAGATATAAAAAAAAATCTTTTACTTTGGTGGTGGTGAAGCACTGAGATGGGTTGCCCAGAGATGTGGTTGATGCCCCATACCTGGAGTCTTCCAAGGTGAAGCTGGATAAGGCCCTGGGCAATCTGATCTAGCTGTTGGATGTCCCTGTTCATTGCAGGGGAGTTGGACTGGATGGCCTTCGAGGTCCCCTCCAACTCTAAGGATTCTATGATTCTACAAAAGCCTAACTTGATAGCTATGTTTTCTGCAGCAAACATAATCAGTTTAATGTGCAACATGTAATTAGGTAAAATTATGCACTTGGAAGATTTTATTTGCATTTGTCTGCTGCAAAATTTTATCTATTGTCATAGTATCATAACATATGTTATGGATTTCTGCAAAGTGTCTGACACTGTCTCACATGAGATCCTGGTTGCCAAATTAGAGAAGGATGGATTTGACAGATGGATAAGGAACTGGCTGGCTGGTCACATGCAGAGACTTGCAGTCAGTGGCTCACGTTCAAGTGGAGACCACTGATGAGTGGTGCTCCTCAGGGATCGGTGCTGGGAGTAGTGTTATTTAACATCTTTGTACGCTATATGGACAGTGGGATCTAGTGCACACTCAGCAGACAGCACCGAGAGGTGCAGCTGACACGCCGAGGAAATCGGTGCTATCCAAAGGGACCTGGACAGGTTTGAGAGATGTCTACCTCATGAAGTTCAACAAGGCCAAGTGCAAGGTCCTGTACCTTGGTCAGTGCAATCCCAAGCACAGATACAGGTTGGGTAGAGAATGGCTTGAGAGCAGCCCTAAGGAGAAGGATTTGGGAGTGATGGTTGACGAGAGGTTCAGCTTGAGCCAGCAATGTGCACTTGCAGCCTAGAAGGCCAATCGTATCCTGGGATGCATCAAGAGAAGTGTGACCAGCAGGCCAAAGGGGGTGATTCCACCCCTCTACTCTGCTCTCGTGAGACCCCACCTCGAGTACTGTGTCCAGTTCTGGAGCCCCCAACACAAGAAGGACATGGAGTTGTTAGAGCAGGTCCAGAGGAGCACCATGAAGATGATCAGAGGGCTGGAGCACCTCTCCTATAAGGACAGGATGAGAGCTGGAGCTTTTCAGCCTGTAGAAGAGAAGGCTCAAAGGAGAACTTAAAGTGGCCTTCCAGTGCCTGAAGGGGGCCTGCAGGAAAGCTGGAGGAACTTCTCATAAGGGCAGATAGCAACAAGATGAGGGGAAATGGCTTTGAACTGGAAGAGGGTAGACCTAGACTAGATACTACGAAGAAATTCTTTACTGTGTGGGTGGTGAGACACTGGAACAGGTTGCCCAGCCAGGTTGTGAATGCCCCCTCGCTGGAAACATTCAAAGCCAGGCTTGGATGAGACTTTGAGCAACTTGGTCTAGAGGGAGGTGTCCCTGCCTATTGCAGGGGGGTTGGAACCAGGTGATCTTAAAGGTCCCTTCCAACCCAAACCATTCTATGATTCTATGATCTTGCACACCTTTCTCTGCCTGCTCTTCCTAGGAAGGCTCTTCTCTGAACAGGGAACATGGAATCCAACAAACACTTTATGTTGCAAGAGATCTTATACAAAAAAGAGTGTAATATTACAGTAGGCAGCAATACAACCCAGGAAAAAAAGAAATTATGCTCAGATGTGAATCATCGAATTCTCAAATACTTCACTAAGCCCGTTTATCTGCTCCTACCACCAACAGATACATCTTCCTTCCCTGTCCATGGTGGGGCAATCCAAAACTAGGGCAGCAATACAGCTTGAAATAGTACATAGTAGTCAAACTCACCTCTGTTGCTCAAAAAATATTTGTCCCAAAAGGCAACTGTATATTTCTAAATCCTGAAAAAAAAAAAAAAAAAACCCACACAAAAAAAACACAAAAAAACAAAAAAAAACCCCACAACGGCTCTAAGAGCTCACATGTGCTCCTCACAAAACTATATCATTTTTACACATCTTGGGTGCTTCTTTGAACTGATGTCTAAGAAAGCACTTCCATTTGGGGGATTTTGGAGTTCTTTGGTACACTAGATTGTAGTCAGGCTTTAGGAAGGAATTGCTTCAATGGGTCAAACAATTTTACTGCAGAAAATATTACATTTAGATTCCTTCCTCAATGTTTTTTTTAATGTTCTTTTTCAGATGTTTATTTGTTGTTGTTGTTGATGACTTCCTAACAACTTTTTCAAGAACATTTTGTCCTTGTTCATTTCAGCTACTGTACCTCCATATAAAATCATCAGAATCAGTGATTCAGAAATACCCCTATGGGAATCTTTTATCTCTAAAAGCACAGTATCAGATGGTCATTTCTACCTTTAGAAACAGCTTTTCAAAGCAAAAATAGCACTGATCTTTAAAGCTGTAAAAACAAGATCTAAATACATCCAAAGAAGGAATACATTTCACCTTTCTAATATCTATTACCAGCTTTAAAGTATCAGAACTTTAATAAGTAATAAACCACATGTTACTGAAATTAAGTAAGCAAAACAGTCCAGTAACTTAAGCATTTTAGGATGGCATGGTCAACATCTTACAAAAAGCAATTTCGAATTGAGTGTTTCAGAAGAGGAATGGAAAGTTACTTCTTGAATGTTGAGAGCAAGAATATAGTTTCCTTTCATCACTGGAGTACCACCTCACAACTATAAGTTGTTCCCTCAGACGTTATGTAACAACTTACCAATTACATGCCATTTTCACTGTTTGCAGTTGCTGCTGGAATGCTAGTATTTAACCACCTCAATTTGCACTTAAAAATTCAAGAAATTAACAATTTCTCTGTCCTGTAACTGACGTGTAAAAAAACTTGAAAATGCATGAACCTCAAGAACTTGTGAAAACAAAAAACTCTGCTTTCAGACATTAGGAGTTATCTTTTTGACATAACCGAAAAGGCTGTTTCTTCTCTCTGAGCTCAGGTCATTTCTACACAATCAGTGCTGGTGATGATACATCAAACACTTAGAATTTCAATAAAATTGTTACAACAAAGTTTGTGAAACTGCTGCGAATTTTCTGAGTTTGGTGCATTTTGCTTGTGGTTTAGTCTCAGTGCCTTTCCATAAGGTTTTGCCACCACTCCTGTGTAGTTTCCATCGCAGCTCAATCTTCTAGGCAGCTCTGTTACTAGGACAAGCCTGGGGCAAGAAAGGGTCTTGCCCAACATTCCCTACTCTTAAGATTTCCTGGTTGTTAACAGAGTGAGCCCCATGCTTGTGTGCTAATCCTTGTTTTGCATTTGAGTTAAGCCCAACAGGAGGCTCTGTATTTTGCAGCAAGCTGAAAAGGTCAACAGGCAGTTAGCAGCTATGCGTTGACAATAAATACATGTGCATATATAGCTTAAATACATATGCAAATAGTTTATATTATAGGTACATATAAACTGTGCTTACATAATACATACAGAATAACAGTTTTCACTTATTACATCCAATCACATCAATAGCCAAAAGATGTTAACATTTGTAGAGAGGAAAGTCACATATTTGGTATTTATTTGATCCCTTTAAAATTGCATATTCCAAGTTATGGTACCTCTGGTGATTCCCTATATAACTTTATACATTTTTTTTCTTCTCCTTCACATAATACTACAGCGTATTCAATTTCTACACCTGGTAACTGAGCACTGACTTTGTAAGAGTACCTTTCTGATAGTTCATGTCTTGCACATACATACTTTTTCGTAAAGAAATAAAGCCAGATGATGTCAAATCAGTTTTCTGAAGCTATCAGTTCAGGAAAACCATGAACAACTCAGAAAAATACAGCCACACAATTTTCAACAAAACAATATGGTACCTGATGTGATGCATTAACGGTCCATAATGTTATTGAACAAGACTACAAGAGAGACACTTTACTTGCACTTGCTTGTCAGACAATTACTCTTTGCTACTGTAATACTTCATGTGCATACTTCCAAGGAAGACTCATGAACGCATAGGTTCATTAAGGGAATGAGAGAATCGATTGTAAAATGGAAAAGGCCGAGTGAGGTCATATTTCAAAGAGATGAATATGGTACACTCCATTATGTTGTAATCAGCCTCTCTCTTTCATCCTAAGAACTGTAATAGTCTATCCTAATTTAAAAAAAAAAAAAAAAAAATTCACTGCCTGCATCCTACCTTCATCCCAAATACAGTGAGGAATTCAAATGTGCTGCAGGCAGTTTCCATTTACCATGGTCTTTGGAGAAGACGGTATTGATGTTGCTGACCATTTTTCTCCTTAATAAGAAAAACATTCAAATGCTACTAATATTGCTGCCTTGGCAAACCACATTTAATAGATGGGACTTGCCCTGTACATGACACACAGAACATCAATCAAGGCTGAATTTTATTTCAATTTATTATGGTTGCTGTCTAAATGAAAAAATGCTTATATCGTTAAAATGTCTTACAATATAAATGTGCAAATGATGCAATCACCCATTTTGTAAAAAATTTCTGATTTTGATTAAAAATATCTACAGTTGAACTTCTAAATATTTAATAAATGTAAAAACAAAAGCGAAGCACATTAAGAAACCACAGTAATTGGTATCTGGTGTAATATGGTTTTGTGCTCGACAGCTTTTATCTTTAGGACGTTAGTTTATTAGGTATTCCTCTTTTGTAATGATAGAAACTGCCTTTTTGTTAAAGTCACTCAGAATGAATTACTTTAATCTTTACAACCTTTACTTCATTCAGCACTCGCATATATAATTTGTTGTTGACTTCCCTTTGCTTTTGTTTTGAAGTTATCATTTATTGCAGTATCCAGCCGTCTCTAGACTGTGTACCAAGTGGCCTGCAAAAGTTCTCTAAGCCTTCCCAGCTAAGGGAGTCTGGACACTACACCATCACCGAGAGGTAGAAACCAACACCTATAAGAAAAAAAGACTACACTCAATTTTGTAATCGATTAGGGAGCCCATACGTGCCCTAGCAAGGTTGTGCTGGCACACTCACCAAGCAACAGCATCAGGACTTCACTGTGATGACTGCTCTCCTAACTGCTCTGTCCCAAATTGCACAAATCTACACATGCAAGATTCCAGTCTCGCTGTAAGAGAGCACTACAGACTGCCATAAAAGCCAGCTAAACCCAATGGTATTTAAACCTCATTAAACTGTCATATACTGCCTCTATATACTTCCTTCCACATTACTGCTTATTAACATGCAACTGTTATATAAATACAAACCTCCCCTCTGGTAAACAGATGGCTCTTTCAGATGACTCATTTGGAAACGCTCAAATGTCCACAGCCTAAATGTACTGTTACACATCAGAGAAAAAAAAATGTTACAAAATGTCATAATCATGTAGCAGGTCAGAAAAAATAATAATAATAAGTTTTTACTAGAAAATGAGAGTTTGGCATGAATATGCAGGCAACTTTCTAGCGCTTTCTTACATGTTTAAAACTACTTGGAACAGATTTCAGACACTACAGGCAAAAAGACTGAACTGCAAAAATGGTCTCTCAAAGTACATAGCAAGCTATGGCAAGATGTGACAAATTGGAACAGGGGCAGTATGGTTACACGCTGCATCACATGGCTCTGCAGCTTGCAGGGTAACCACCACTCATGCACAAGTCCAAGCATCTTTAATGAGACAGAATAAGGCATGCAATAATTTTGCCTTGCATTGCATTTTATCTTTGCCAAGAACTGAAGAGCAATTTGAGCTTAGCCTTTTAAAAAACAATGGATAAACAACTGGAAATGAAGGAAGTGTGGGAAAGCTACATGACAGATAAATGGGAATTTTATAACACTTGCATATTGTAAAGGTTGCCAGAATGTGTTGAAAGAAGAAGCACCAATTAAATCACATCCTGCTGCAGCTGTCCAACTTTATAGCTAAAATGTTCGTATTAATTTTGTTAAACAATTAAAGTAGGAAATCCAAAATATTATTACAACTATGTTGGCTTGACATTTTCTCTTCTCCAGATTTAATAACAGATAGAGCACTCTGAACTTCAAAGGGCAATGAATGTATACAAATTGTGGGAATTCACACCCTCAGGGCATGAAGTCGTTGTCATATGGAAACTCCACAAAATCTACATTATGCTACACATTTCTGAAAGACATTTTAGAAAAGCAAAGAAAGAGTTATGGGGTTGGTCTGACATTTAGGGGGTCTCAATTTCATTTCCTTCTCTGACAGACAGTCCTTCCTAGTGCCACACAAAGCATGAATTAATGATTTCCCTTACCTCAGTTTCCCATTTTTAAAATGGAGACCATTTAGACACCTGAATCAATTCAATATTAAACAATGGAAAGGAAAAAAAAAAAAAAAAAAAGAAAGAAGTTTCTTCTGTGCATCTTTTTTCTTCTCAGATGGGAAGACACCTGAAAGCTCAATTTTCCAGTGGCTTTGACTGTATGGTCTTAAACAGTTTGAATCAACCTAAACAACTACTCAGAAGTAACATGCTTTGCATTTTGCAGGTCTTAATGTCACTGGATAGCCTTCCATTTCAAAGTGCTGCTCTGTGATAGAAGAGATACAGAAGAATGAGCACTAGTGAAGTTAATAAACAAAATGCATTCACGGCCCATTACTTCAAATAACTTTACTATATAAATAGTCCACTCATAAAATAATGGCCTCAATTAACATTTAATTCTCACACAATGCATTTGTAATGTATTGCAAGGATTAAAAGTTCTGCATGAATATCACTATTCTAGAAGTGCCACAACTTACAAGAAAAGTACTGACATTATTTTCCACTTGATTAAAATTAGGTGTCTCCCCTGCCCCCTGCGCACCCCATCCCCCCTTCCCCCCCCCCCCCCCCCCCCGCCAATTAAGGCCTCCTTGCCCTGGAATAATTACAATAAGAGATACTCTTCTATGTGTTGAAGCTCCCAATCTCCCCGTTGATTCTCAGCGTTGATCTGAAAACCCACAAGCACTCTAGCACAGCATTACTGGAGAGGGAAAAGCAGAGAGGTCTCACCATCCTGCTAGTCCTGCAGTTTCATTCACAAAGCGATGTGAATTCACTGTGTATGCGTACCTTTGTATCCTTTGTACAACAAGGGGGAGTGCAGCAAATTTTGAGATCCCCATCAGCTAAAAATATGCCAGAACTGCCACTGCTGAGAACAGACACTTGAGGACAAGACTAAGGCAAGAGTGGAAGTGTATTTCTGACATTATCTGGACATTTTAATAGCAGCATGTAATAGAACAGCAGCTTGTAACTTGATAGATTTAAATGTCGTGTGAAAGACCTTCCCTCACTCAGCAATCTTAGGGTTTTCCAAGCTAAACTGACTGCCTAATGCACTCTTTTAGAACAGAAAATTAACATGTTAACTGGGAAAGAGAGTATCTTTATAATATGCGGTTGCTTTTATCCTCCAACACAATGACTGAGCATTGATGAGATGATAACAGAGTCAATTAATCAAACACCAACAAAACACATTCTAACAATGACTGCCACATTCATGGTGTCATTTTAGGAACTGACTCTCGTACACATGGATTTATTTTGTTCCGGGGTTTGACCTGAATCCTAATGAAATTAACTATTGGATGAAACCAAGCCAGTGCAAGCCCTGAGCTTTTGAGGGCATGCTGCAAAACCTGCTGAAAAGGCCATAAGATGCTTCCCTACAAATCTGGGATGAGGAAGACCAAAAAGCTCCTGGAAATTTAAAGCGGACCGTACTCTGCCAACCTAATTTATCTGACAAGTGCCTCAATGGTCAAATGATTGATTGAAAAAAAATATTAAGAGTAGGACAGATCTAAATTTAAAATCCTGCCAACACCTATTAACCTCAAAGCATATTTAAGACTATGCTAGCACTTCTGCCCACAAGTTAGCCTAAGTGACAAAAGAAAAAACAAACAACTGTTTCAAGGAAAATGAAATATATTTAAAAAAATACAACTGCTTTCCATCTGGTATTTTCCCTCCAGGTATTGTCTTACTTCAAATTTATTGTTAATATTGTACATTATTAGTTGTCCTTAATAAGCTCTGTATACATCCAAGAAAACTGCATACACCGACAAAGACATTTCTAGTTTTGCACAACACATGGCTTTTTTATATGATATGTTCACTCTTGAAAACTACTCCTTCACAAAATGAAAATTCAGCAGAATCCTTAATAGCTTTCATATTTCAGTCTAATAGGTAGCATGGCATTGCACTGCCACCCACCTTTGCTACAATATTGCACAGCACATTTAACAGACATTTGCTTCCTTCACACAGTCCTTATGTGCAGCTTCTGCAGGACCTTAGCATTAACATTTAACAGAGTCTATGAGCATTAAGCACATTTATGAACACCTGCTAGAACATTTTATTTGCCTTAAGAGTTTTATTACATCTGTTAATTTTTCTTGCTATGCTTTATGGGCCAAATCCTGGACCAGTTTTAGCCTAAACTCCCACTGACTTCAACAGGAAGTGGATGTGATTGTATGTGGTTTTCCATACAAACTCAATACAGCTTTAATAAAACTGGATGATTGGTAAGCACAATCGTGGACAGAAAAAGACAGTTCCTACCAGCATCAAAAAACAAAACAACAACAAAAAAACCAACCTACTGAATCCAGTCTTCAGTAAGAGATTAAAAAACAAAGAGTTATTTAATACATAGTTCTGTAAAGTCCACTGATATCAAGGCTGAAGGTAGAAGTCGTGCAGGTATCCCACGCACAAACACCTATGGCCTCCCATGCCTTGGTGGGATGTTCTACCATCAAATCTCCCACCGATTTGGCAGAGGAAATCATATTCATAACACTCTTAATATGACATCTACAACTCAGAGAGAGATTATAATGGAGGATTCTACACAGATTACTTCAAACCCCCCTAAAAAATTAAATTTAATTTGTTAATACATAAACACTACTTTGACCATCACTATAGAAAGCCATGAAGTAGTAACAACAGACAGGGAGCAAATAGTAGAGGGTATGACAAAGCCACTTCTGTTTCACAGCAGCTTGACAGTAAGTGCTTGATTCAATGCATACTATTAAGAAAAAAAAAAAAAGAAAGAAAAAAAAATCAAAACAATTATAAAATAAAATTATAGACACAATGATGAATGGTGACAGATGAAATGCTAACAGATCTAGCACCATACACAAAAACCATTGATTTTCTCTGATTACTACTTAGGTGATCAGAGTGTATTAGGTACTAGTTGCCTGCTTGCTCCAGATTTTATTAATGCTCCAATATCAGGCACCCAATTTGGAAATCAATTCTTACCTCATCATTTTTCTCTGAAGGATTCTATTATTCACAATTGATTTAACAGAAATGAAAGGCTTACCATTAACAAGAGCCAGCTGCTGACACTTCTTAGATGAATTATTGAACTTCTAAAAGTGAATTAACTTAACCATCACCAAGACTTATTGTCTGATGTTTCTCATACAAAAGTCAGTGTATTTATAATTACAGACTCAAGCAGAAGCAAGTAGCTTCTCTGGCACCTCCTTAAACACCTACCACATACACAGAGTAAATTATTAAGGAGATTTGTAAAGACACAGATGGGAGTTATGCACCAAGTACAGTCAGTGGGAGCTTTGTGTCTACCTTTTTATGCCCTTAATCTTTGTCGTCTTTCTACAACTATAAAGACAGGGTCATTTTAGGCTTCAGAAAGAGGAAATTCAATTTGTGGCATGTTCCATCTTTGCCTACTGTCAAGTTTCCTACACCTGACCACGCCCTCCCAAAGGCCTACAGAAGACTACTAATTCATTTTAAGTACAAGGTGAAGATCCATCTTAGGAACTGAAATAGCAGTAGAAATAGACAATTGCAAGTGGAAGCACTACTGCAACTGCAACCCCCAAAGCAGTGTAAACCTAAAAAGCTGGAGGCCCACCCATAAAGTTTACCATCCAAGTTAACAAGATACTTGCACAGCATGTAATTTCATCATTTCCACTTCCCAAACTAAGAACTAAGCTCTGCTCAAGATTAATTTACTTCCTCGTGCAAGAGCTTTTGTTCTATATACTACAAAGCCGGTGAAAGGGTTTTAAACCCTGATCAACAGTTTGATACTGACTACAGGTTTGGAAGGGCAGCACATCAGAACAGCATCTATGTTGCAATCCTATGAATTAGTAAGTTGGGCCTCAAGTACTACACATTCCCTAGCAGAGGCGCTGCTAATAATGCTACTCATGAATCATCACTGAGAAATGCTGATAAAAACCTGTTCGTCAGGACTGTTAAGAGCACCCAGCTATACCAGTCTATAAAACAATTTACTGTCAAATGCAAGAGGAACCGTGCTAGGCAATACACTATCCTTAAGCCACAGGTTAGCAAATCACAGCTGTCTGGTAGGATATCAAACTGCACAAACTAGTGAGCATTTTGGGTTTCACTAGACTTTTTTCTAATCTATACTACCTGGCTGAATATGCCTCTAAAATGCTACAATGGCAACCGCCATCTCTTTTAGCATTCACATACTTGTAGAGCTCAGTTCAGTTATACTTACCCCTGAAACTGTTCTGAAGACTCCAACTCAAGACCAAGTTGACACTCGAGGCGAGATCTACTCAGGAAGTCTTCAGCATTAATAATGCAAATATCTGCCTTCCATTTATAGTGGAATGATGATACCTGATTGATCCTTTCACACAAATTGAAAGTCAGCTACTGCCTGAAGTCACTAGGGTCTCCTGTCAAACTCCTTAATATACTTGTACACTGTTGGTGGCAAAGTATCTGAACCTTTTTCTTTTTTCTTTTTAAATTGGGTTAGCATCTGAAGAAGATACACTTAGTGCTGGATTTTTCATCCTCACACTCCTCCATCTGTTTTGCCTCCAATGTTACTACAACTAACTTTTAAAAATTCTGCTTACATTTAACAAAGAGTTTCAATGTCAAGGAAAATGAGAACGGATAAAGCCTGACAGACAGAACCTCCAAACTCAAAAGCCCTACTGTTTTAGGAAGGAAAACAGGCCAAAGGTGGGTTTTTTTGTTGTTGTTGGGCTTTTTTTCTTTCTTTTTTTTTTTTTTTTTTTTTTTGCTTTTTTATATATTCATGACACAATCATACTTTTTTTTTAAAGTATCCAAACTTTTCTATCTGCCTTTTCTCCACAGAGTAACACTTATTAACTGCAGACTGGCTGGCTCTAACAAGACTCATTAAATTTGATATCTAAATAAAATGCATCTCAGCAAGTACTTCATAAGAACTCATTTTAAAGGACATGGACATTGGCAAGTTTCTTTCTTTTCTTGTGCTCATTTTTTCCAGTGTTTGCCACATTGTGAACCTCTTAATGCTATAAGACAGAAGATTGCACAAGTGGTCCTACTGGTTCTTTCCAATGGGAATAGCGTGGTCAGAATCTGGCATTCAACAAAGTTTCCATTTCTACATAGGTCTCATTTATTTTTCAGTTTAAAAATAAGACCATATTACTTTGGCACGTAACTAGAGCCGTTCCTATAATGCAGAAGAAATAACACTGCTGGCGAGCCCCCAAAGCTCTTCTGAAACAGAAACGTATCGGTAGAACCTTTATAAAACTTTTTTGACTAGAGGTAGAATTCAACACTAGCCTAAGTAGGAAAAACTTCACTCAAATCAATCACGTTACACAGTCACTTATTGCAGATCTGAATCTCTATTAAGTTTACATCATGCAAATGTGTAAGCCCAAGTGGAATTTAAATTCTGTTGAACCAATTGCGTTCATCCCATACACAAATAATACCTGAACATCAACTTATATGATCAGTCTCCTACAAAACTTGTTTTCCCTCAGACACGGATACTAACACGCTATTTATGACATACTGCAACCATGACACCTTTTTCCCCCCACAGTATAATTATTATCTCACTCAGGTGCCCAGTTGTAAGGATATGATGAAATTACAGTTGCAAGACCTATCCTCCTGCACCAGTTATAGGCACTGAAGAAAATAACATAGATCTGATGTTTCGTAACTTCTGAGGATTTGGCTTTGCAACCTACTTTTCAAAATACGTTTTTTGGGTTTTTTTTTTTGCATGTCATATACCAGGTTGTTTTTTTTTAAAGCACAAATTAGCAGTGTGCAACAGCATTATTTCAACTCAACTCCCAGCAAGACTCGATTCTCAAAATCACTACAGGACAAGCAATTACCTGAACATCAGTGCCCATTTCTTTGAATATCCAAAAAATCGTGAGCTGACAGGTACAGCACAGAACTTACAAGGAGACCTGTACCCTTCTGGAGCAGCTGTTGAAAGCAACTTCTTGCCAGAGAAGGAGAAAATAATGCGATAGCGGTATAAGGCTGCTTAGGCAAGCTCATGAGTTTGAGGTAAGGATCCCAGTAAGGCCTTCCTTTTTATTTAACTCCCCTACTTCTGACTGGGAAATGCAGACTGTTCTTACTCTGCCAGGAGAGCAGGCAACTAGATCATCTAATCTGTCACTGAAAGCAAGCTTCAACAGAAATGTATGAGCACAGCACCCAAAAAACTAGCATATTTCCCTACAGATACTACTCTTATCCCTCTTCAGTGACTGCGTGATCCCAGCATTGAAAAGGCTGGTGATTTGGGCAAGGTGTCAATTCCTTCCTAAGGGACTTCAAAGAAGTGCAACTGACTTTTAAACTTCCATGTCTGATCAGATCTCAACAGAAGTTCATTGCTTCAGTAGCAGAGAAAGGTTATTTTAATTGCCTGAGAACTACCATACCACCAAATATCAACATCCACGGCAAATAAAGGAGGCGCAAAAGAAAAGCAATTTGGGATTTAGAAATCCTTATGTATTTAAGTTCAATTTCTAAGCACCAGTTACTTACCCTAAGGTTGACTTGACCTTAAATACAGTTGTTGGGGTACTAGATTGAAAAGCTTCATTGTTAAATTTTTTGAGGGGAGGGTGGGTGGGTATTGTTTTTTGTTTACCTGTTACACTGTTGCTGGAGATAAAAATGACAAAGGAATGTAGACTGGAATTCTTCACCTTCAGATTCTTAAGAACTCGTACCCCATGTACCACAACTCACAAACTGCTTCAAATACTTCAGTTAAGCACATTCGCTATAACTGTAAAAGTCAGGCTGCTCGCATATACAATCAAGTATTTTTCAATAAAGTGTAACATATTCGGGATATTTATTGACTTAAAACAAGTTCATAGAATCAGCAAATAGGAAGAAATACATGAGATGATTATATTCAGATCCTAAAATTGTAATTAATATTTCATCCATATATGTGGTTAGATAAGGCACCAAATAATCTCAATACACAGCTACTGTAGGAGTGAAACTCCACCCACTACTCAGACTGAAAATATATTGCTTTTTCCCTCCCCCTCCACACAGTTTGTCTTAGAATTAGTGTCATAATAATCATCTAATCTTCAGGAATTTAAGGCCAATTTGCTACTGAGGATAGCAAGACACGATCATTACCTTTTTATTTCCACAGTGGAAATAATGTACTACAGGTGTTTCAGAAAGACTTTGATTTTTGAACCAGTCTGCTTCCATATGTTACTGACTCTAACAGAGGCACATTTTTATTTAGGCTAAATCATGCCTTGTGGGACATACTCACGAGGAAGAAAGGAGGACATGCAACTGGCATTTGAGAGAGACTGCCAATGCAAAGCTGCCAAAAGCACACAGCGAGGAGCATGTTTTGGCTATCATGAGCAGAATAAGCATGCACTCCTCAACCACTGCCAGCTGGCATTTGTTTCCAAACACAGAATACACACTAGGCAGTTTGGAGACTGGACATACTCCTAACCTTAAACTACACTCCCATAAAAATGTGCTGCTGAGATACCTCATTAACAATGCCTGTCTCCTAGCTTACTGCCAAATAAGAAATGCTGAATGACACAGAAAAATCATACATTTCCGCTATGCAAAAAAAAAAAAAAAAAAAAAAAAAAAAAAAAAAAAAAAAAAAAAAAAAGAGTACTTTAAGTATCTTAATGTACTCTACTGCTTATGGCGAGAGGAAGACTTTAAAAGGGCTGGAAGAAGCTTCTGCCCACATCTTGAGAAGCAGAAACACTGCCACTGTTCCACAACATACAGATAGAAAAAGTGAAATCCAGAGATTTAGAGCAAACAAACACGACAATGAGCAGCAAGAGTGGCTGGAACTGTGATTATAAACACGTTTAATGCAACCACTAGCAATCCTCATAACAGAGATGCTCCCTCCTTTATGTGCTGGGGCAGGTTTCTGGGTAGAAGATTAATGTTCCTCTCCATCTGCTAATGACTATATAGGTCCCATGGGTTTTGCACCAAGGGTACTTCGCCCTTAGGATGAAAAAAGAAACGGGAATTTGTGTTGGATTTCTACATGCACCTACCATTTCCAGCAACACTCCCAATTGAGAAGTGCATATTATTTCCACTTTATCTACCAAAAACATATTTTATCACTGCAGTTCAACTGTGATTCCAATTAGATTTTTCAAAAAGAACAGTTAAAAGGAGAACAAACCAACAGGGGGGCACTTTTCACTTTTGAAGTGCTTACCTGGTATAGTCTACATTGGTATTTTCCCTGTAAGTGCTCCATTCATTAACTTTTCACCATATTTTCAAAGTCACTCCCCACCTTTAGATTTCCCCTTCTCTATTACGGATAGCCTGCTGTCACGGACCAAGCATCTCTGAGGAAAAAAGGAACCGGAGACCACCATGCAAAGGAGAAGGAACTAACTACAATCTTCAATTTCTTTGGATTCTGTGAGTGGATTTTTAACTTACCCCCTTAACTCTACCTTTGCTCCTGAGGACTGGAAGCAACTCAGAGGGAGCTTGACAGTGGGGTAGTTTTCAAAGACCTAAGCCAGTTCGACATCCTGGAAGAAAATGGGAAAGAGCAGTGAAAAATAGTTTTGAAAGAATAATGCCACACACTCATCACTAGAACTATGTCTGATACTTGGCAAAATTAGGAAACATCTAATACTAGCTCCAGCATGGACAAACAATAAATCATAAACCAGTCTTGCTTCATTTAAGTCTTTGGATATAGATGTCTCAGGCTCCTGCTCCCACTGAATGCTCCAAGAGATCACGATCCAGACCCTCTTCTCAGTCCCAAGACAAGGAAGAAGCAGGCATCCATGCCAAAATTCTCAGTGAGCACTCAAGAATTGCAGGGCTGGTCAAAAGTGCACTAACGCTGAGCACATGCAACCAACTTCCCCCAGTTTACTCAACTTAAGTTTTGGGGAATTGAAAACAAATAAACAAACAACCAGCTGAAAAAACAGCTGAAACACTTAGCAGCCGAACCATCAACATAACAAAACTCTAATCTCTTTTTAAAATGGGTGTGTTTTCAGTAATGTGGCTTCTACCCATCCTTCAGATCCAAGAAAGCACCACTCCTGTCAACCTGCTTCTACCCAGCAAGAAAAACAGGACAAGAAAAATGTCAGTGGGAGAAGGAAAAAAGGAAAAAATCTTCAGGGGAAAAAAAAAAAATATGGAAAATTCTGTCCATGACCAGGCAAAAATGCAGAAAATAGCCAGAGAAGACAATACAGTACTTCCCTTACACAGCAGCAGCACTACAAAACAATGAGCACTGAACCAATAAAGTGCTCTCCCTGTCCAGCCTTTAGTATTCAAAATATTACTTTGTAAACACTTCTCTAGTGGCTTCTTTAATTGAGAAATCAAAGATATATATTCGACAAGACTGACCAGTTACCTGGCCCATAAAATCCAAAGGAAAACACCCAAAAAGAACTGCTCTAGCAGCAAGGCAACTTCCGTACTGCAACTGTGTTAGAACTAACAATGCTGCTCCCATGTTTCTAATCCGGACCCAGTGACTTTTGGCCTTCTTAAGATTCCACTGACAATAGTTTAACATCTTTCAGCATTTAGCTTAAAAGAGAGGAAAATGCCTGCCTCTTTTAAAAGTGTACAATGCTGGGAAACACATATTGAGTATGGTTCAAACACACATACATGCTAAAAGGGAATTAAAATGGCTTATATTACTCAATTACTAAGTCATCCTCCAGTTCTTTTGGGAGTTTCTCTTAGGGTTGAAAATCTCAAACCTCCATGCTAGAAAATACCTATTGTTAAGGTAGAAGCTGCTGAGGCCCATGCCCCTGCACAAGCCAACAGCAGTCCCTCCAGCTTTACATAAGCCCACAGTACCTCTGCAGAAAGGCCACGCAGTCCAGCCCACAGGGAATGGACAGCAGCTGAGACTGATGGTATCTACTCAGACTACAGCAGACTGCTTATTCCATCCCTGGCAGCCTTTCTGAAAAGCTGAAACACTCTTAACTTCTGAGTCTGCATCACAGCAACCACCTTTACCTGTACTAGAAAAAGCATTAATGTCATTAATGCAAAAAAAAAAACAACAAAAAAAAAACAAACAAAAAAAACCCCACATAAGTTGTCTTTGGAGATACCAGCATTTAGCTGTGGATAAACTCCTCCTTCCTCCTCCCACCTGTAAGGAAGTTTGCACAGAACACAGGGTGACAAACTAACTTGCTCTCCTCTGGTAAATCTTCTCATTCCAACACACAGGCTCTAATGTACACAGCTCGTATTAATCCGTATTCAGAGAGTGAGACACTGCTTGAAAGACCAACACTAAATGAATTACAATTCACAAAACATGCATTATTTGGTCATTCTGAGTGCAGGAAACACTACGCTCTTAAAGCCAAAGCTGCAGGCATTTCCAGTGAGATCATCATTACCTCTGAGGAAAAGACAATTTCAGAAAAACAGCTTAACTTATTTTCAAGCATGGATGCTACAAACAACAAATGGCCAATGCAATACCACAATCAGCAACAGTGTGCCCTTACAAGAGCCAGGATACTCTCCTCCCATCAGGCCTAAGAGTGTCAACAGTCACTTGGAGATCTTCATTAGCCATTCAAAATAAAAGCATTTTTATTCCACCAAACCACAACAGGTTTCAAATTCACTACACATGTTACAAACCTTCCCACTGTTGAAGAACACGAAGCACAGCTGAGCCCACTGTCAGAAAAGCATTACGTTTATTTGTCCAGAGCCACCCCCAGCCCAGCAGCAAGATGACAGCCACTGACAGCAGCAGCTCCCTACAGAAGCACTTACCTCACCCCACAGGGCTGCATTTGAATACGTTCCCTTTGCTTACATGCGGTCACCTATTTCAATCTGAGGTGTCTACACCTCACTCATTCTTTGCACACCCCAGAGAAGGTTTTCTCTGTACTCCATCATAGCCCACTAGGATACAGAGGACCACAGGCAACCTCCACCTTCTGTTCTCCAGACTAGGTAACCCAGGTGTAGTGGAAATGCTAAGTCACAACTTGAACCAGTGACTGAGTACCTAGATGGAAGGCAGGGGCAATCCAGGGGAGCTCAGGTGTATCCAATGTACCTGAGTGACTGGAAGAAATGGAGCCAGGATCCATCCCTTCCCAGACCTCCTTTAAGGGCTGGCAATGGAAGCAAGCGTATCTTGATGGAGATCCTTGAAGATGCGGGGCCTTCTGAAGGTAAGCAGCTTCTTTCCTTTATTTCTGTGCCTTCTGCTGTCACATTTAAGTAAATCCTTGTTTGTTGCAACCTGTAATTTTGCTGCCCTGTTGTCATTGTTGTACTTTTCAATGCATTACACTGGGTCCCACAGCTTTTTGTGTGTCACAGGCTCCAGAAACCAGCTGCATGGGCAACCCTCCTTTGGGCCCTCTTCTCTTCACCCCTATGTTTTTTTATGCTGGAGCCAATACAGCACTATGCTAGGAAGAGCCCCATCACAAGGAATGGTCGCTGCCTTCAGGTAGTGACAGCTCAGCATGCACTAGGCTCCACTGCAAGAGCACTGACAATTCCTAATCAACACCCTGTTGCATCACAATATTCTCTCATTTTTATGCTTCCCCTCCCTAAAAGCAAAGATTTAAAAAAAGAAATGTGATTACTAAATATTCCTTGGGCACCACCACAACAGAAACAAGAAGCTAATACTGCAGCTGATATTCTTTGTGAAAAGCTTAGAAAGAAACAGGACATGACCTTACAGCTACTGACATCAACTAGGCCTGAGAAAGGATAAGGCCCAACCTGAAGATGCAGTACACTTGCAAACTAGTAGAGCATACCTGAAAATTGATCTCATCTTTTTTCCAGTAAGTTTTTTTTTTTTAAAGGGAAATATTTTAACTGAAATATTAACACTACTGACAGCTGAAACAAAGCGGCTGCTCCAAGTTAGGATTATTTAACTGTTTGTGGAAATATGCCACATAGCCTTTCACGTACTTCACCCTGATCAGACTGCATCGCCCTATGAGTCACCTGCTACCATACCTTCTCATCTTAGAGAGTGTTCTTCTGGAATCTACCTCACAGGAACAACACAGAGCATTAAACAGGAGAAGGCACTGCTTCCTGAGCAGCATCTCCAATCCCCTAATCATAGATCGCTGTGCAAAAGCTTTTTTTTTTTTTTTTTTTTTTTTTTACAGTGACTGAACAAAGTAATATCTGCACTTCAAGAAAACTGAATGTGGTTTAGAATGTATACAACTTCCTGCAGTTGACCCCAGGAAAAAAAAATAAAAAACATATGATCTGTAACTTCCTTTGACTTTTCTTTGAACTCTAGATGGAAAGCTTTGAAAAGCAGGATTTTCTTATTAGTTACTTCCAAGAAATAAAATTTCTAAATAGAACTTAATGCTAATGTATTTACGCGTAGTGGTACCATAGGAGAATGCGCTCCCACTTACAGAGAAACACTTCTTAAAATTATTATTCTGAGATGGGATGATGACACAAGCAGTATACACTACTCATTTGGCAGCACTGAATCCAAAGGATCCACAGACAGGCTAGACATGAGTTGAAACAGATTTGAAAGTGAGAAGATGTTGGAAAAGGAAGACTATGTTACCTGTACTGGACTGCAATTTGCTATGCCTGGCAGTGCAAAGCACGCTCTCACAAGGGATGCACCAGATTTCATTCAGACTCAAGGAAGGCAGCTTTCTGTACAGCCAGAAGATGCTCCCCATACGGAAGAATGGGTTTAATAAAGATTCAATTTATCATTTATTTAAAGCTTGTCTTCTATTACTATGGTACATATTGCTGCCGCAGGGAGCAACTTTTTCATATCTTCCTAAATAAGAGCTAAAATCTCCAGAATCCTGACCACCACCAAGCACTCAAGCCTTGGATCTCCAGATTGCATTGTGCAAGTACCGTAGGAGCTGCACAAGTTCCATCCAACAGCATTAAGTATGTTTTAGCATAGAGAAATACATGTAAGAGAATATTTATATACACACAGCTCTATTCATTTGTGAATACAGGACAGGAACTCTGCATACTACAGACACATCCAAAGTAAGCTTTCAGCAACTTATTACCAATAACAGGCATGAGTGACTGTAATATTCTGCATCCCTGACACAAAAGCAACACCAAGGACAGCAGAGCTGTTTGACGGTGGTAGCTTCCACCAACCTGCTGTAGCATGGGAAACGCACGTGCTCCCAGCCCTGTGATGCAGCTGGTCTGTCCCCAGCCTAGGTCACAAACCCAGAGACATCCACAGCACTGGTAGCAAGAGGGAACCCAGAGACTCTGACAAGAGATGCCCCTGCAGGCACACCATGCCCAGTGTAGTCTGGTGTCCTGCACAGCATCCAGAAAGGTGCTGCCACTGATGGTCCAGTGAGAGGGACAAAACTCACTCATGTTTACAACTTTCAAGTTGGAACTTCCCCAGGTAATTCTTCTTTCCCCTCTACCCTACCCTCCCCATTTAGTTTACAAAGACCACCCCCAGAGTGCCACGCTAATCAACAACAGCTTGCACGTTGTATCAAAAACAAAAATAGTCCAAAAAATGTAGTGAAAAGGAAAACTGAATGAGCTCACATGCATTTCATCAGTAAGTTCATTAATACTGGCATACTTTAATTATATCTAAATTATTTTAATTTTGATCTGAGAAGGTCATAACTGCAGAAAGAGTCATAAATCAGACATACGGTATAAGAGGGTCTATTGCCTCACACGTTTGTTATGAATACGATTAGTTTTTGCATATATCTTTCTGTATTTGCATACAAAAACATGTATGGCTAATCGAAGATGACAACAACCATCCCACTGCTCCAAGACACGAGAAGACATGAACAGCAGAGAAAGTTTAGGCTAGTGTAAAAGATATACCCAATATCTCCAAAGTATTACTTCAGCAAACGAATATTTAATAAAAGTGAAGTCATTTTTCCCTTCACTAACATAAGCAGCTCCTAAAGAATGTACTCCTTATAGGTAAAGGAATAAATTCTACACATTTTCTCTTTTTTTCATGATCATTTTTTCCAGCATAGGCCTCTCTCACGTACTTCCTTCACATCCAGCATTTTCCAACACATTTCCATGAATACAAACTAAACTGTAGATTACAGAGAAGAAAAAGTCAAATGACTCTTGAACACTACAAGTTTTCCCACTATGGTAGCAAGTGGCATATTGCATGTTACTTTGAAGGAGGGAAATATGATTTAACCATCATCTCATCACTACCTTGGGACACATAAAGGCCACCTCCTATGGCACTGAATATTTAATTGGAACACAACCCACAAAGAAGCAAAACTTGACATTATTTTTTTCTTATGTTTTGCCTAAGCTTTAACATTAGTTTGTACTTTAAATATACATTGTAATAAATCCCATTATTATAATTAAGATTAGTTAAGCTGTATCAAGGTATTTCAGTAGCTGTTGTCACTAACATAAAAGCAAGTAGAGCATCAGTGATATTGAGAGACAACAGATTTAAAACAGGTAACTTAGGAAATTCAGTGCTACAAGACACCAGTTAGCCAACAGGTTACTGAACAAGTATAAACATAGTAATGTTCTATGCAAGTAGCTGCTGGCTGAGCAGCATTAGAAGAAGCTTCCACCATGACAAAAGTACCCCACAGCTGCTGGCAAATGAACGCCAGCCTGACTTTGTTCTGCACCCCACAGAGAAGCATCAGCTTTTTAAAGCATTGCCAGTAATGAATGCTGGAGAATCGTATCCTGGGGTGTAAAGTAGTGGAAAATTATATCTTTGTCTTGAAAACACTGGTATTTCATGCAAGGAATACAAGTTTTAGCACAAAACCGATTGAACCTCCTTGCCACTCTGTTTTTACACGTGTGAATTCACAGAAGTCAGCAGGGACTTCTCCCACCATATCCACGCAGTCAAAAATGTGAAGATGATGACCTCTTTCAGGCACATCTGGCCCAGGCTCCTGCCCTGCACATCCATGGGTACCTCATAACAAGGAATTTGCCAGAATACTTCATTATTATATTCCACGCACATGTAGAGATGTGAGAAAATATTGAGCCTAGTACACCTTGCTCACATGAGAGCTCCATTGTCCTGGAACAGGACAGAATTCTTGTGACAGTAAATCCCTTTTACTGCAGAGATACACATAAAGCTATTTCAGCAGAACACCACCAAGGCATCATGGTGAAGCAGCTGTGGGTGGCATCACAGAATCTTCACAATTGGAGAAGATCTCTAAGATCATCTAGTCCGACTGTCAATCCAGATCTCTAAGATCATCTAGTCCGACTGTCAATCCACCACCACCATGTCCACTAAACACTCATGTCTCCTTTCGTGCCACATCCACATGGTTCTTCAACACCTCCAAGGAAGGTGTCTCCTCCACCTCCATGGGCAGCCTGTACCACTGCCTCACCACTCTTTCTAAGAATAAGTTTTTCCTAATATTCAACCAATCTCCAAAGAACCAGGTTTTCAGATGGGATGGAGATGCTTTCTCATGCTGTGGTTAGGGCAAACCAGCCTGATAGTGGGCCACAGGGCCTCAGCTCTGCAAGAAGGCAAAGGAGGGAACCAACAGGATACACAGTGCCCCAAAACACAGCATCTGCTCTGCAGCTGGAGGCTGTACTCCTCACAAGCATGCTCAAGTACAGAATAATGACAGCCAGGACTGAGGCAGGCTATATATTGGGCAATTGCTCTCACTGAAGTAACAGCCTAACAGAGACCTTTACCGCAGCGCTTCATCCAGCAAAACCTACTTCTCTGCTACCTTACCTACATAGGCAGAGCATCAACCTCCTCTGATCATTAAAATCAGATGCAAACAGATGCTGACACATCAAGCTCTTACCCAGGGCTTGGTTCATACTGAACAGATTTAATCAATATTTAAAATCAAAACCAGCATTCTTGTTAAAAGAAAACGAGAAACGCCGCACTTTTACGAGCAACTTTTTCTTTCTTCTGGATTTCGCTCGACTCGTCCCAAATGACACAACCAGAACCGTAAGAGATGCCCATGCAGCGGCTGTTGCCTCCAGGTCCCACGACGCTGTCCCCGTCGTCCCTCAGCCCCGCCCGCTCCGCGCACCTCTCACGGCAGCACGGCGCCCGGAGCCCCCCGCACGGCGCACGGGAACCCGCGGCGGGCTCTGTCTGCGGGCTGCAGCTGCGCTGCCCTGGCGGGCACTGCTCAAACAGCAATATTTTACGTCGCGCCTCTAAATATTTTCTTCTCGGGATCTGGGCTATTATTTCTGCCTCTCTTCAAAGCGCAAAGGGAAAGTGCTTTCAGCATCACACGCGCTGCCGCCAAGTTGAGTCTGTGTACTTCACGTTCCGTGGGTGCCTTGCAAAAACGCGCTGAAGCACACCTCAGCCAAAGGCCGAACCTCACCGCCGCGCAAACCAGCGCAACTCCGCCGCAGACCCCAAGCCCGCTCCGCGGCGCCCGCCCCGCGGCGATGCAGCACACCGGCACCGCACACCGGCACCCGCACACCGGCACCCGCACACCGGCACCCGCCCCCTCGGCCCCAGGAGAGAGGTGGCAGCGGGCTGTGGGCGGCACAGCGCGCACCTCGGGATGCTCCCCTGTCGCTTCAGCCACTTTCGCAGCGAATGCTACCGAGACAGAGCCGATTTTGAACAAACCGAGTGTCTTCCCACCGAAATAACTCCCCGCGCACGCAGCGCCGGCGAGCAGCGGTACCGGAGGCGTACACGAGCAGCAAAAGAGGTATTCCGCCCCACGCTCTGCCCCGTCAGAGTCCCGAGCGCAGTTCAGCGCTTCCCACTCCCGGCTCCACGATACCGCTCCGCTCCGAGGACGCCCCGGACGCGCTTTTGTCTGCGGGCGGACGGGCGGAGCGGAGCACCGCGGCGCTCGCGCTGACTTACAGCCGCCAGCGGGGCACGCAGAGCCGAGCGCCCGCAGCCAACTTCCCACGGCGCGCAGGACGCACAGCACAACGCCGCACCCCGCTCCGCTCCCCCCGCGACAGGACGCGAGCCGCTCCGATCCGCCGGCCCCCCGTTACCTCCGCGGCCGCCCGCTCCCGCCGCCGCCCCACCAGTGTAGCCGGCAGCAGCGGCAGCAGCCTCGGCCCCCCCCGCCCCGCCCCGCCCCGCCCCGGCCCGCCCCCTGGCGGGGCCGCCGGGGGCTCGCGCGCCCCCTTGCCGCGCGCGGAGGGCGGGGGGCGCCGCGGGAGAAGGCGCCCGCCGCCATTTTGCCCCCTCGAAGGCCGGCGGGGTCCTGTACGATGCGCGGCCCCACAGCATTACGGACCTCGTTGTACCCCACGCGGCCCAACCCGGGGAGGGGCACAACGCTCGCTTCGCCCCCTCCCACCATCCCCTCACCACAGCTGCCACAACCACCACACTTTGTGTTCTTAATGCACTGCCTGCAGATTCTGGACAAAGTTTCTCCCTCAGCACGCTCCTGTCCCAGTCTCATAACCAGCCGCAGCCACAGCACAAGCATCTTCAGGGCTGGCGTTCCTCCTCCTCCCACTTTGATGCCGCTCTGCACAACTCTGCACTTAGTCAAGCAGTGGGGCCTGCAGCGAGGACGGTTCGGGTGTGGAAGGAATCCCCAAAGAGGGAGAAAAGGTGTCAGACCGAGCTGTGCTGCTGGGACCTTCTGCCTCCATGTGGCTGCAGCTCATCTCATGTAGGGACTGCTAAGTCCTGTGGAGACAAACACGGGCCGGAGTGCGCCGCTCGGATTTGTGACAGGTATAAGGAGCTGGAGGAAGAATTATGTAAACATTATTAAGTGTAATAAACACACGTCAGCATTAGGCAGTCTCGTGTAGAAATGTTGGTAAAAGCTGCACTGAGCATTTTATTCCTAATGCTTTTTTAACTTTATGTAGCTTGTGTAATAGGCCTTGTGCTTTGCTCCTGCCTCGATGGAAAATCATTACACAGTAATGGATGAGCCGGTTCGAAAGGAGCGCCGCTGGGGTACCGCTCGCCTTCATTCGGAGATGCAGCATACGAGAGGAAGTAGCGGGAGGCCTGCCAACTTTCCCAATTTAATTATTAAGCTGTCAGTTCCTGACTTCTTGTTTCCACTTCCCGAGGCAACATCTGGCTGTAATAACAAAAATAAATAATTAACATAAAATTTGATCATTCACTCAGTAGCGTTCTGTTTCCAATGTCCTTTTTACTGACTGCAGTCTTACAAAAAACTCAATACGGGGGATCTGGACCTGGCATCTCTCTGAACTACTCCTAAGTGAAGACGAGAATAGAGTCAGCTGTGATCCGCGAGGCAGAGCTGTGCAGAAGGGTCTGTCATACTCGAGCCTTTCTCAGAAAGTCCAGTGGTGTGCATTTTAATCTTCCTAATCCTTCTTTTATTCAGAAAAAACATCAGCATTTTTTTTCACCGTGCAAAGCCGAATGATATGACTTTGGGAGATAAAAAAAAATCTTTTTTTAGCCAAGAATTATTGCATTTTCATCAAACATTGCTTCAAAAGGGTAGTGGTGATTTCAGAGGGGGGGGGAAAAAAGCAGCTATAAAGGATATCATGTTTAAATGCTACCAAATGTGAGCGAAATGCTGAAGAGAAGTTTTAAAATATCTATGACTGCGCCTTCACGTGTTCTCTGGGTCTGTTTCATATGATGTGACAGCTTCAGCTCTCAAGTCGTTATTGCAGTGGCTTTTGGAACCGTATGCCTCTTTTTTGCATATCCTCACTCAAACACACGCACATGCTCACAAAAATATATATCTATATATGTGCATATTCACAGGCAGAGACAAATACAGAGTGACTCAGCTCTGTGTTCTACTTGCTTAATCAGTTTTCAAAGCTCAGGCACTGTTCTCTTTTCTTATTTAAAATGCCTACAGCCATCTTTCCCACATTCCTTTTTTCATGGCATGGGTGCCGTGCCTCGACAAAGCCAGGCAACATAAGCTGCCCACAGTGGGCTCCTCCTCCCTGGATGCCACTCTCCTGAATGTCTTCTTGCAGGTCAGGAGGTCAGTTCGTCCAGTAATCACATGGGAGCTTGGCTTCGACACCGGCCCTTCACACTGGTGTGGGGGAATCCTAGAAGGCCATTCTTTGTGATGGTCCTGAGGTAAGGAAGCAGGTGGAGCTCAGGAGGCAGAGGTCCTGCAAGATGAAATATCAGGTGGTGGTGTCAGGAACACCATGGGGCAAACCCTGTTGCCCACAAGCAGCATGTTGGCCATCACAGCTCCTTTCACTTCGGTCTACAACACATAACTGTGGTGGTAAGTAGGAGCTGGACATGTACAGTAATAAAGCTCTCTCATCATGATTCAATCCCTTAGCATACCCAAGTAAAGCATACATTTTGGTTTTCCCATTCTGTAATTCTCCTATTAAGAAGTTAGGTGTTGATATCAGAGGAGTCTGACATCAATGCTGCTGTCATGTGGACTGGCATAAGAGATTTCCTCTCGGGGCCTTATTTTTTTCCAGAAGTTTGCTTTCTTTCAAATCTTAGAGGAATCTCTGGAGCATTTTATCGATTTCTTAGTGGCTTCCTAAGGATCACTGAGTACTTTTTCTTTCTTCTCTCTCTCTGTCCTCCAGTTCAAGTAGCAGAAAGGCTAACTATCCTGTTAAGTAGGGCGAACTTCCTTAAATCATCCAAAGAACTCTATAATCCTTTCATACTTGCTTCCCATCTTCAAGTGAAATGACTGTGCTTGTTAAGTCCTCACAGGAGAGGATTGAATACTTTATATAAAATCTATTCAAAATTCTCCTATTTTCCCTATAGTTCATGAAAGATCAGTCAAACTCCTACTTTAAACTATAAAGAGGAAAGAAAACAGAGCGAGGTGAATGTTGAAAGTGAATTTTCTGGTCAAATTCTATTTATCAGTTTCTCTACCATTAGCCAATTTCCAGGCATACAGCCCAGATTTATTTTTAGAAAAGTCACCTGGGACTGAAAAAAAAATGGTCAAAACAAAGCATTTCAAAATGCTCTGGACCAAAGAAATGTTTCTGACACAGAGAAGACTGTGCTGAGTCCTGTGATCAGATGCAGCTTTGAAAACGTTTGTGCAGTCTCTTGATATTGAAAGGAAAGTTTGTACTTGTGTACATTAAGGAGGTGAACTTCAGTTTCCCTACTTTTTGCTCAGGAGATTCCTTGACGACTTTTGCACCAATATGAATTTGGCAGCAAAGAGGGAATTGTGCCAACAATAAGCAAGCCTCTTATGAAAAGCCAGTTGATGGGCAACTTAATACAGATAATTTTACAGTCTGCAGGTGAGGGTCAATAACATGATGGATAAGCCTACAATGCTTTAATCTGTGCATTTGCCAACTTGAAAGTAGAAATTAGGGTCTTTCAAAAGTAGCAGCTTTTAATTGCCAGCCTCACATGCAGAGATACACTTGGAGAGACTGAATAAAAACTTAAAGGAGTTTCATGTCCAAGTTACTTGCTGTAGACCTAAGAGGTCAGAAAGATGCTGATTCCCAGGAGGATCCCAGTCTGGATAACATTTCTTGGCTACATGGAGGCAATAATTTCTGTCTGATACAAATTTGCCTATGCAGAAGGAAGCTTAAATGGGGAAATAGGATGTGCTGATCCATTAGGGCCAACATCAACAGCTATTAAAACAAACTGACACAAAGAGCCTCCTGGTTATCTATTACTGTATTGTTTGGAGACATCAGCTCATATAAAACTGCAAAATGCTTGAGACTCAGAATCAAAAATGACTTTCCTTAATGAAAAGCATCACGTGCTGAAAAAAAAACAAAAAATGTCCTGCAGGATTTGAAACATTAGATAACAGACAAGAGAGATCCAGAATCCTACTGTGCTTGGGGGGATTTCTCCACACCTAAATGAACATTTGATGCAACAGCCAGCACTCACCTAAGGACATGATATGAATCCCCAAGTATTAATAATAGAAACTCAATCCCTAGCAATATTCATATTTTTTTACGAAGATTCCTTAAGAGGGAATGTGGAGCCTATGAGTAGAGTTTAGAACATGAATTTTGTCTCTGCTACGCTCGCTAGGTAGCAGAGATGATAGTACATCTTTGGAGATGAGATATAAGGCGGTGGTGCAATTAGACCATCATGCAATAGTAAATGATGATGGCAGTCAAGATTGTAAGATTGTCCGCAGCTGGGATTCCTTCAGGTTTCTGCCTATGAACTGGTCTCTTGTTATCTCACTGGGAATCGTACTAAGCAACCTATGGGTGCCATGACTTCTGAATGCACAATAAAAGAATTAAAAGAAGCTGGTGAAAAATCCAACCAGTATAATTGATATCTTAAAGCCACCTCTACTGCAACACGTAGTGGCTTAACAAGAGCATGCATAAGATATAAGGAAGGAGTTAGAACAACTAACCCATTTGTTACCTGAGAATTTTCTTCAATGATAATGAGAAGATTGGGAGCGATAATTAGGTGCATCATGTTTAAAGAAGCACTCCACAAGATAGTCCCCATGATGGATTGGTAGGGAGTATTAGGGTAGCAAGTGTAATGATAAAATAATATGAAGAACATAGGTGGACTGTTTGATGGGAGTATAAGAGGCTATAAAGGTCTTTAAGGAGTTAGGATGTAAAATTGTAGAAAGCAATGCTGATTTGTAAGGAATCACATCACCTTGACATATAGTCTGTGATAATGAGCTGGAAACTTAATGTATAAAGCAGAAAGGTTCTTCCTAATATGTAGGCAAATAAATAGGAAATCCAGCTATCACGCTATGGACTTAGCTTATAAGGAGAAATTTGGTTTGTCTAGGGAAAGAGCAAAAATACAAGTTATGTCTAAATCAAGCTGTGTTTACATTTCTGGGTTTGTCTTGTTCATTTCTGATAACATAACTCCTTCAAGATTTCTGCTAGATCTCTTCTTGGAAGAATTGGTGCACCTTGTAGGCACAGGTCAGTGCTACTTGGGAGTCACAAATTAAGCGATGGAAAACCAGAGTATTGGACTATAAAAATGGAGTATTTCATAGAACTATATACCATAGAATATCATTCTTGAAGAGGTCCTTAAGGCTGATCACGGTGGGTATGGAACCTACAGAGCACATGCATTATAATGCCTACTGATTTTGAAAGGGTTATGAAAAAGATGTTAGCAGAAATAATGAGTAAATGTAAGTTCTGCTGATAGTATGCAACAGCATGGTTGCATGCACATTGATGAAACTCTGCAGTTTGGTCTCACAAGCTGTGTGTTCTGGCAGAGGAACCTGAATGGGTGTTATAAGGCAAAGCTTTAGATATCTGCAGACAAGTATGAACTAGCATCTGTCCCACAGGTAATGGAAGGGATGTATTGCATAATCACACTGGCGATCTATGTTTAGGGTTCTGATCAGAGAAGAACAAGTCTGTGTTATAAAGGTGTCTGTGTCATCTGTTTATACTATACTATTCAGCCCTCGACAATCCAATACTGTTCTGACAAATTGGGGTTAATGCATCCTGAGATCAAAAAACTTGTGAGGACCTGTACACCTGCATAGGTGCCTGATGCTGAAGGTTTTTATGTCAGTGACCTGGGACGATATTTCAGAAGGTGGACTGATATACAGGTCAGATGAGAGCATCCCAAGCGCAGGATATCAGGGGAAGAAAAAAAGTAGAAGAATTTGTCCACCTGAGAGAAAAACAGGAAAATGAAATTATGCTACAGTAAATAATGGAAGGTTGAATATAAGAGAGGAATGCATACATTTAGCCTCTAGGACAGGTATTCAGTCCTGCTATCACTCATAAAATGTCATTTGTGTAACCTAACTCCTTAAGAGGGTAAGATGGAGTACAATATAGAAGGATATTTTTGGTGTCTTATTTTGACAGATACATTTTATAGTCTTTCTACAAGTTGATTGCTGCATGATTGCTTATAGGGTTCTTATCTTCCCTGGGACCTTACAGATTAGCAGCAAATATTTTTTGTAATAGAGAGTTAAGAGTGGCCTATGCTCTTCTGTCATCTAATAAATGCTTGGATAAGCTGTATGTGGGTGGCGTTAATTGGAGCAAAGATTAGGCAGATCCTTGACTGATAAACATGCCATAGCTCTACTGCTGCTGCAAATTATTGTTTCATCAGAAGATCTGCTTCAGATTTGTAAGCAGTCCTGCAGACACTGATGAATGAAGGCCATGATTAATGGGCTGAATACATAGGATCGTAGTCCTTGGAGTGGTAGTTGGTGTTTTGGCAGGATACCCTAGGGCATCTCGTATGGCACTCAACACCTATGTCATGGCACTTGATTCAAGTCTTTAATGGCTCTAACTTGGACTCAAATGCACATTGAGCAACTGAATGCATTCTGAACATCTTTTGAGAGGATCACACTGACTCGAGTATGTCATTCTTTTATGCCTGTTTGGAAATAATTATCTTCTGAGCAATATAAACAAGTAATCAAACAAGACCACCAGGGCTTCTGTAATTGAGACCTTAGGCATAATTGTTTATCTGTGAAGGATAAAACACAGCTATTTATCTCTGTTAACCTTTGACTGCTTTCTTAGTCACGTGGAACAGCTTATTAAAATAAGAAAGAGTGATGTATAGGGTTAACAGTTACTTAGAGGATGTTTGCAGAATCAGGTTGCCACTGTTTCTTGCCACCCAAAGAAGTCACTTAGTCTTATAATTAAAATCAATGTTTTATGTCAAGCTTTCAGTCTGCATTCCTGATTGTCATAACTACAGTCAATACTTATTATTTATGTTGTGAGACTTTTCCAGGAGTGTTAGGTGTATGCAAAGACTGGAAGAAACAGACATGTTGCGTGGAATGTGCCCTCCTAACTCAAGAAGATCCCCTTCTGACAGCTAGAGCTGACGAGCATTATGGAATTCCATCCATTGCTCCTTTCATACTACAGTGTGCTTTGGAGTGCTCTGCTGTGGTATTGAATCACCATGAGGAATTGGAGCGAAGGGGAAGGCATGTGCACCACCTAAGAGCAACATCCCACTTTCCCCACCTTTCCCACCTTCCCCACCCCTTCCCACCCTTCGCCATGCCTTGGGGCTGTGCAGGGAGCTCCCTCTTCCGTTCTGGATGGCTCTCATTTTAACCCGATCATCTGCTTCCCTGCTAGCTTTTGTCATTGCCCTATTTAACTCACATTTCCATTTTAAATTAACATTATTCAGCTGTTTTCTTTTACTGCTTATTATTGTTTTGCGCCATGGTTTGCCACTGATTAAGATAAAAATCGATACCTCATCCACAGAAAAAAAATCAGAATAAGCTGAATGCAAATAGTGCAATCATCAGGGCACCATTTAAATTAAAGTGAAAAAAAAAAACGGGGGCAGGGGGGTGGAATACACAACATGCTAAGACCAGCCTTCTCTCTTTATGGCCATTTGTAGTGTGGTACCACTGACATTTGTGATCAAAGTTAAGTTTTGTATAATTTTTTGTAAATGTGGAAAGTAGTTTTTGGAATGGTTTATACATACAAGATTCTTTTTATTTATTTTCTTCTTTTGTTTCAATATGCTCATGATGTGAGTCTGAAACTTGTTTCCCTGACAAGTTCCAAGTGCAAGCATGAACTTGCAATACTTGGCTTTCAAGTGCACTGAAGAATAATTTTGGTAAGAACTATTTGTGTTGGAAGTTGGTTATTATTTCTCATTAATCTGCCCCCTTCAGTGGCATTATGTCCTTCTCTTTTTCCCTGGACTGACTGGTTCATTTACTTAAGTCCTACTCTTTGGGGAAGGAACAGTCATCTGCTGAATGCTTTTACAGCCCATAGCACAGGAAGGTCCTGACCTGACTGGTCTTCGGCCTTGGAATATTTTCAAGGAATTTATTATTTATTATTCTCGTATGTAATAAATCACGGATAATTTTCATTGCTCTCATGTTTTATCAAAGGTCATTTTCTGTCCCATTTAAGTATGACTTACTTGCCCTCAGAGTGTCAAGTTTACAGTACAGCAGCTTCTGCAATACAGTTGTGATAGAGATTATATAGAATAATGGTTGTGTTACTCTAGGACTTGAGGAAATACTGCAACATTTTGGAGACTTGCAACAGCACAAATGACACACCATGATGACATTTTCCCCTCATTTGGACTCTGCTGGGTAGCAAAACATCTGAAAACAAAAATCCTTTGTTTATCCATAGGCAGTTTCAGTACTATCAGCAGTGCATGCTTCTCTGAGCCTGCTTCGTTCAACCCTGGCCAAGGATGAGCGAGCACCATTCTGAATAGGAAGGCACCTCAATTTTCACGCTTATTCAATCCTAGGCCTCTGCTGAGACTATGCTAGTAAAAGTGCCATGTGTAAAAATGGCTTTATGGTATGCATTTGTCCTCAAAAAGTCCAACTGCAACAGTAACTGATGTGTCTGCATAAAACATTTGTGTGTTTGACTGAGAAAGAGAGAATCTATTTGCGAGAAGATTCAAACACAATACTGAGTACAGACAAGTTATTTGAATATTTATCCCGTTATGTTTGAAAGTTCTGGACTGTGTAACTAGCAATTTATTTGCCTTCCCACAGTGTCTTGGTTCTAACAGTCACAAAATGCGCTGCATGCTCAGCCTACCGAACCTTCAGGACCGTAAGAGCTCAAGGCAACTCTACAGTCTTGTATTTTTACATTTACAAATTAATGGAAAGTGCTGTCTTTGTCATTTAGTGGTGTTGTCTTCTCTGTTTGGATTTATTCTACACCAGAGAAAATGTCTTTAGAATTCTTCAGCAATGTGCTGAGAAAAAAAAAAACACACAAAAAAACAAGTGAGATTTCAGAAGTTTACATCCTAAATTTCCAGGCAGGAAGCCAGGCAGTATAGCAATCATGAATCTTCTAGGGAACAGATTTTGACCAGCCTGGATATTTAAGCTTTCATTGCATCTTTAACAACAAAAAAAACCCCTCCTCCTTCTCCTTTTCAAGCTTCACACCTTAATTCACAATCATTAAAGTGACTTTTAGGCACTTTTAGCTGAATTTTCTCCACATACAAACCTGACACGGCTGCACTGTCTTTTTGCCAGCACTCCTTCCTTGTTAATTTTTGAATCCGTTGGCCAACTTAAGTGAAATCTGTTAGACGTGCCAAAGACAGAGGTTGTTAGACGTTTTACGAGCCTCATGCCTAGAGGCTGCTGCTGGAGTTTGGGAAGCCAGCCCACGTGAGAGCTGCTGTTTGGTGGCAAGTGTGCCCAATGCCCAGCCAAGGCAGCCAGCAAATGCCAGCCAGCCCTTCACAGTCTCTGCTTCACCTGGCAGCATAAAAAATGTGTACAAGCAAGGCACAGGAGGGAGCCGATGCTCCAGGTAGATAAACTGGGGAAGTTTTGTAGGGAATGAGCTAGTGATATGAGAAGAATAAGAGGGTGTAGTGGTTGAAGGCAGTAAATTCAAGGAGAGGAAACTACAGGGACAGTGACAGAAGGGTTTGTGTAAGAGGAAACCTAGCCGGAAGGCGTGATTTTGGAGGAGATGTAGGACACAAGCTTATAGGAATCAAAGCTGCCTTAGTACAGTTGTTACAACCTGCTTACTGTAAATGTAATTGCTTGTAGACAATAGATGACAATAATTGTAAATTACAAAACACAATGCATAAACAGTAGCTTATGTATAGTATGAGGTAATATCCTCCCTGTTAACAGGCTTCAAGTTTAATGTCTTACTAGATTATCATGCCAATAACGAAGTTTCGTTATTTAAAAGAGATACATTATGGGAAAAACAATCATAGCAGCAGTATTCAAGTAGTTATCCACTCTGCAGTTTTGCCATATTTCCAAGCTGTTTATTGTTCTAAAAGAAGCTCTAATTACATTAAATACTTCCCAGTGTTCAAAAGCTGGAATTGCTTGGCTTTCCACTAGGTTATTATCCTGCAGTGAACGTAACTAAGGTGTTCAGTTCAATCACATATAAAAAAGAAAATGGTCTGGTCAACACTATCGCATTAAAATGACCACACAGCAGAAAAGACTGAAAGACATTTCACTTTTTTATTAATTATTGAAGAATATTAATTTTCCCATAGCTCTACACCCATGGTGTAAATTTAGGCAGTGTACTTGGGCTGTCCTTTCTTTAGTTCAAGGTAAACACTTAGTCTCATTAATAGTAGCTTACTTTACCAATGAGACTAGATTCCTCCACCAGTAAAATACTGACAGTGATAAGGAAGGAGGCACTCTACTGTGACCTATGAGACCCTGTATAGATACAGCATCATCACAGAAGAGCATCTGACTCCCCAGGTCTTCCACTCTATTTCGCTTGTTGGTTTGCTTGTCTAAGGTAGATGGTACTTGCCAAAAGAAACCAAAATAAGCAAGAAACTTCAAAGGCAGAAGAACTGTGGACATCGACAACCAAATGCTAAAACTATGGGAAATCCAAGGTGCACAGATCCAGGGGGAAAAAAAAAAAAAAAAAGAAAAAAAAAAAAAGGAGAGGATTTCTATGGGAATGTGCTACATTAAGTGCCATTTGCCAAAATTTCAGGAGGAAAAGACAGATGCTGTTGTGAGTGAGCACCTGACAAAGCATCTAGGTATATGACAGAAGTTTTTACACATCAACAAGGATCCAAGAAGTTAGAACAAAGCAATGAATGTCATTCTTAGAAGATAATGCTGAATATTTCAGGATATTCTCCCTGGATATCAGCTCACAGACTCCTTCTGGAAATCGGCTGCTGTGAGAAAATGGGGGTATTCATTAAAATAACTATGAAGAAAGCTAGAAAATCAGAGCAGACAATCTCAACAGAAAGAAAGAGAAAGAAATATCATGGAAAAATAGAAAAGAGTGATGCTAGCATGAGAAAAATGGATGCAGTATGTGCATAATCAATATATTTATGATGGTGGTAAACGTAAATGTTTATGGGAGAAAGAACCACAACTTTAAACTCTGTGCTCATTTTTTCTTCTATAGTCTTAGTATGAGCACAGTAAGGATTACATTGCACAGACAGTGCAGGCCATATTTTCTTAGAATATATTAGTGCAGAATTTGTATTCGTGGTTGTGTAACTGATGACAAAGCTTTGTTATGGCTGTGCAAAGAAAAGGCTGCTGTAAATTAGGGAACTTGCTGAACCCTAAAGAAATATACTTTCTGCTGAGAGAAAATACCATTTTTTAGAGAGAAATCTCACAGCATGTATACAACCTAGGTTCTCAGAATACAGCCTTTTGCTAGGCCTTCACGCTAAGGAATAAATTTAAAACTTTTTCTCATCAACCAGATAAGGGTGTATTAAAGTTCGAGGTACAAATTCATGCATTATGGTCTAAGTCTGTGGAGCCAAAATGAGGTAGGCTTACAGCAATACTCAGGAAAGCTCGCGTTAAAAAAACCTTTTTATCGGTGACCTTTCCCTTAGAATTTCTGTGATAACACTTGGGGATTTTGCATTAAGTTTCTTACTACAAAATGGAGCACTGAGCAGACTTTTAGAAAGATTATGATGCTAGAGGGATATTTAATGGTGAAATCACTTACCGTAGTACTCATTTCAGAGAGCAAAGGTCTGAAGTGAAATGAATTCAGTGATCTTAGATTAGTCCTTGGTGGGCAGAGGTCCATGTCTGAAGTCGCAGCTACATGTATAATTAGGTATAATTTCTACATCTGTTCAATAGAGGTTAATTGGACTATCATAATAATTGAATTCCTGGACTTCTGATTTTTCTATTCAACATATTCCTGTGAGATGTGAGCCAAATATTCATCATCTAACACATTTATAGGAAAATCCTGTTGTATTCACGCAGTATTTGGTTTGTGGGCTGATACAGGGTATTGGTATTTTTCAAGTGTCTGAGTGTAAATACACATCTAATCTTCCAAAATAAATACACAAAAGAAAGATCCACAACTGCACAGATTCTGTATGAAGAATTCTTCATACCTGAAAGAAATGGTCAAAGGCAGGTAGATTACAAACTGATGAAATGGAAAACTCCAATCTATGCTGCAAGGATTTCACTCTTTTCATGGCTATATTTTATATTAAAGCTGTATTACGAGCATTCAGTAAGTAAAAACTGTGCATTAACTTTGAGTATTTAGAATAATATGGTTGGGTTTTTTTTTTTTACAATCCCAGGTGTGCAAACATATGACAAAAGCATATGCATGAGTGCAGTGTATACTTACTATTCTCTGCATGCAAGCGGTTACGCACATTTTACAAGACTACTGCTCGCTCATTCAGAAAACTAACAGGTTTTCTTTTACTGCTTCCTTATGAGAAAAAAAGGTAGACAGGCACCGTGATGAACTGCATCCATTTATACATTCACCTGGGATCTAACATTATTGGATTATTCTTGGCTCACTACCCTTGTCAGACCCACTTTTTAATTTTTTAAGGAAACAACATTTACTTTTCATTTACTGAGTTTATCATTTAGAAAGAGTGCAGACTTTGAGATTGAAGTCTTCTGTGCATTGAAACAGACAAGTTACTGAATCGTTTTTTTTCACAGAATAGCTAGGAAAGACATTCTCCATCCCCATATAACCATATGCTTCCCAGCTAGGACTGCCAACAGCGACGTCAGAGATAGTCAGGAAGTGGACTTTCGTCAGAGATCCTTCAGAAATGTAGATATCTTATTAAAAATAATCAAAAATAAAAGATTTTTGACTGAAAATAATTGATTGGAAAAACTGCCACACTGTCTCAAGGGCTTTATGAGCATTAAGCTTGAGTAACCCTGATTATCAGCTAGATTGGACTGTTTCTCTCATGGTATGTCAGCTTGATGTCAGCAGTGTCTTGCCTTGACATAGTATGGCAGTTCTGGGAGTTCCTGTCTCTCTGAGGAGTCCAACTCATAGTACAAAGTAGAGATAATGCACAAATGTATCACAATCACTAAATCATTATTTTGTTTGTTTCATTAATCCTCTCCAGCTATTTAAATTTTTGCTTATAAATGATTTGTTTTTAACTGAAAGAGTGAGTTCCTGAAAAAAAGTTTGGTTATCGGTCGGTTATACTTTTAACTACATAATAATTTTCTGAAGAAATTCTCACACAGACCTGTCAGAAACAGCACTGGTGTTACTACCTGATTTAACACAAGTCTGTGACTGCCTATCTCATAAACTTCCAGGATTAGTCAGGCTCATGGTGTTGATTCCAGTGGTGTTCCTATCAAATACATATCACCAAGATTAGTGCAAAGTTTCAAGTGCAGAAAGTACAGGACTGATCCCTAAGAACACACTTAACATTTTTTTGCAACTCAATCCCATAAACCAATTTTAGTGATGCAAGGAAGTTCACTGTCTGCTAAGTCATTGTGAATCATAAAGTCTCCATTCGTGTGGTATAAATCAACATAACTATTCAACAATTAAATCTACAATGAATATATTTTTTAAATTACTAAGCATTATGTTTCATTTTACAAGCTTGCACATGCATTCTTTATAGCTTACTGTCATGTAATGCTTTATAAATGATACTTGATAAACAACAGCTGTATAATCTTAGAAATATTCATCAAGAGGCACATGTATCTATGGTAAATCACTTTTGACTTGTACAATGCTGGTGGCTGGCATATAATCTTATAACTGCTTGCATGTGGAACATAATAGGACATGGCACTGTGCTTCTGTGAGACCAAAATACATTCAGAAGACATACTTGGGTATCAATTGCAAGCAAGAATGAAAAACGTTTGTCAAGTGCACAGTTCCGAAGTGTAAATCTCATAGTAGATGTTATATTTATGGTACACCACTATGCATATTTTGCATACTGTTTATTTTTAAATTGAACTTCATTGCACTCATTTTCACAGTTTATTGGCACTGAAACCTAAAGCTTAGTGAAGATGTGGAATTAGGGATTGTTTTTGCTCTCCCATAAGCTAAAATGAGCCGCAGCTCCTGCACTTCTCTCAGCTGTTAGATTTTTACTAATCCCTCAGACTATGGTATAGTTTATTTCCTATCTGCTAAACATGTTTCAGATTTTGGGAAAGTTCCTGAGAGGCAGAATTTAGAATAAGGGGGATTGGCTGTTTTTTCAGTTGCATGTACAACTTCCGCAGAGCCACCTACCGTAGTCATTATGTCACGGTAAGTTTTGAGGAGAAAGAGATAAGGAACACCATCATGCACATACAGTATGTAGCAGTGTTACCTTTACATAACTGTTGGACTGAACAATTAAAGTACTCTGTGATTGCTACCTTTGGCTCTTCACTGAATTGAACTGCTTTTTACAGCGGCCTTATTTCTGTTCTGTTGAGACCATTCAGTTTGTATTCAACATTTATGCTATACTGTTACATCTTCTCTTTACAAACCACTGCTATTCATGCTTTACCAAAGATTATCTGAGAATGCCAGAGTCAGGTACAAACCATATCAGCTCTACTCACGGCAGTTTCCATGATACAGGCTATGCTGTTTTTTTAAATTGGGGGATAGGATTCACCTCATCTGATTGTCTATAAGTAAGACACCTAATGCAAACTCCTCACCTAGGCTTCTTCCTATACCTAACGGAGAGAAACAGAACAATTTATACAGAGTCCAGTTAATCCCATCCTAAATTGTGTCTAAAAAAAGTGGATAAATCTTCCTATCGGGGGCTCTGTCTTTCTCTGTAGACTCTAGAGACAGCCTAAAAGAATCATGGGATCATGGAATAGCCTGGGTTGAAGAGGACTACAATACTTATCTAGTTTTAACCCCCCTGCTATGTATAGGGTTGCCAACCACCAAACCAGGCTGCCAGAGCCACATCCAGCCTGGCCTTGAAAAGGCTTCCTTAAGAGTGGAAGCACACTGTTTTACAGAGTAGTATGAAGTGAGATGAGTGCTGCCAGTCTGTGTTCCTCTTAGTTGCTGTGCAGTACCCACCACAACTGCCCTTAACTATAGAGTACATCATTTCTGTGGACACATGGCAGAATTTACCCCAGCTTTGCAAAGCAGACATAGTTCGGGAAAACAGCTTAATTTTCTTGCCTGTTGTGTCAGCCTGTAATTACGAAATTAATCCATGAGTAGGCAAATATCTTGCATTTGAGGTAGTTGAAGTGTTAGGAAATTTTTGTTTTCAGAACAATGCTATTAGATCTGAAGCTCTTTCAGGAAGGTGCTGCGCGAAAGGGGCTTCTACTACTTGCGTTCACAATATTCCCTTAATGGGATTTGTGGTCTCTGCACTTCTGCATTTGTGTCTATGCTATGCCAAAACTTCTACAGTTCTTGACAAAAGTTAAGGATTCTCTTTATATCCTCTTATCTCCACCCTGAATAGAGGAAAAGCTAGAGCATATCTTTTATTCTTTTACAGAGGCAGAACTTAAGTAGAGGATCTGAACAAAGGAGAAGCTGCAAAGAAAACTGCCTGACAGCCAAATTAAGAGAGGAACTCTGGGCTGAGGGAAAAACTATGTACCTGTGAGACAAATTGTCAAAAATTAAGCCATTCTCATTTGTCAAACGTGAATTTGGGAATAAGAGTCAGATAAGAAAACAAATTTGCTAACCTTGTTTCTTGCTCATTAGAATTAACCATTACCAAGTGTGAAAGATAAAGTTTCTTAGCCATTTAAGTCCTGAGGAATTGCAGCAAATTCATTGGCACCTTCTCTCTCTTGTGTTGCCATCTCTGCTTACATCGTGTCTGTTGTGAACAAATACAGCTCCTGCCTGATTTACCCCTTTAACCTGTTTCAGGTATTTCTAAGTCTACACAATGTGCTCTTCAGCTCTTTAACTTACTTTAAACATTTATGTGGCTTGTAGACATACGAATTGTATGTGCTCAATCAAAGAGTTGCTGAACCCATTTGATCCTAAAAGATATGCAGAAGGGCTCTTATCACTCAACACCTTTGAGGAAATGAAAGCAAGTAGTAAAAGTATAAACATAATGATAAAACCTTTCTTCAGTTGGGAACATAATAAATTTAAATGTTGAAAGCAGCAGATAAAAAGGCAAGTGTTCAGGATTCAAAGTTACACGTCAGTTCACTGTTAAAGTCACACTGCTAACAATACAGCACAGAAAAAACTTTAGGGTGTATTGCTTCCAATTAATTCCTAAGTATACAAGACCAAGATTATTGCTGTCTTTGCCTCTGGTTCTTCTGAAAGGTTTTTGAAACAGTGTCGCCAGAGCTGCTTGCAGTGTTTAGCCTGCTGCATGAGAGTTTTATTAAGAAGTTTTCTTCCTTCTTTTCAGTTCCTTCCCTAAGTCCTAACACTCCAGTTTACAGCTGTGATCCTCTGGTTGGTGATCGTACAGAATGAGCCCTGGTAGCCTCAGCTCACCATCCAGAGCATGCCTTGTTCATTTGGAGTCTGTATTTTTTACAATTAGGAATGATTTACTCTAAATGCATTCTTCTACCCATACTGATTCTGAATTTTCCTTGCATTTTATTCCACGGTCTTTTCCATTGAGATCTAGAAGTTCTCGCTGTCTTATATCCCAGGGAGCTCCTCTCCCAAGCAGTAGAGGTGAATGATGAACAGCCTAAATCCCAATACTTCTATTTAGGAAACCTGTTAGTTTAGAAAGCTGATTACTTACAGCTATGCTTTCTCATCTGCCTTTAAGTCATTACTAACCTGTGGCAACAGCTTCCCATTAATTTCATGGTAATTTATTTTGTAGAAGCCTATAATGAGGAAATGTGTCAAAAGCCTTTTAAAAATCCAAATACCTTATAGTACTGGGATTGCTATAATCCACGTTTGTTGACACTTTAAAAAAATTCAAATACCTTTCTAAGGAACATCGTCCCCCAGCAGAAATTGTGTGTTATGCAATATGTTGTGTTTGTCCAGGCATCTATTAATCACATCCTTTATCACAGTTTTGCCATTTTGCCTGTACAGAAATCGGGCTTACTGTCTATAGGCCCAAGATCTCTCTGGAGTCCTTCATAAAGACTGGTGTCACATTTCCCACCTTCTGTTCCGCTGGCAATAGGTTAGACACTACAGTTAGCAGTTTAGCAATTTTATATTTGTTATAAATCTTCAGTGAATACCATCTGTTCCTGGAGATTTCTTACTGTTCAGTGTGTCAATTTGCTCTAAAGCCTTTTCTATTGACACTTGAATTTGAGCCAGTTCTTCAGCCTTATCTCCCGTAAGGAATGACTGATATCAAAACCTCATTCTCTTCTGTAATGAACACTGATGCAATAAATTAATTTAGCTTTCCTGCAATAGCCTCATCTTCCTTGAATGTTCCTTTCATACCTTAATTGTCTATTGGTCCCATCTGACTCTCTGTCAGGCTCTCTGGTAACTGTATGTTTGAGAAAAGTTTTATTAATAGGTTACTTGTCCTTACTGTTACTCCTTCAAATCCCTTCTGGCCTGTCATATGGTGTCTTTACACTTAGGCTGCTACTGCTTTTACTCCTTCCTATTTTGTTTGCCTGGATATAACCCCCATTTTTTTCACTCCAATAGCATAGATCAGGTGCTTTTCTTTCTAATTTATGTTTTTAACGTTTGTTTATCTTTTTTTCTGTATCTCTAACTTGAAAATGCTCTAGGTGATCTCCCTTGTAACCTGCAAACATTTTACCCCACTAATTACTCCTTTCAATTTTTCTTTCACTGATTTATCATTTTATGTTGCTTTTATTTTGAAATACTTTGTTACTGTGGCAAATCTGTATCATTTTCCCTTTCTATAAGGATAACAAACGTGAAGAATTTTAGAGTGCTCCATGTAGGAAAATACTGTTCTCTGAGTAGCTATTCCACAGTCATTTCTGATACCTACAAATAATGTGCCCAGAGCTAACAGCTTTTAGGTAAACAAACATGTTTTCAAAAAGTCTACGTACTATCATTTGCAATTGAAAAAGTCTATTATAAAAACAATATACATAGATATTGGCTCTTACTACCTAACACTCCAATAACTTTTGATGAAAGTGACCACATACGTATCGACATTCAAATTCTAAGCTTGGTTTTATTCTGCTCTTTTTTCTTTTTTTTTAACCTAACTTTGATAAGTCCAATTGATCTGCTATTCTGATTTATACTGAAGTAGGAGTGATATGAGAATCAGGTCCTAAATCTACAGATACACTTAGATAGTGTCTGTTGCTCTAGCTGCAGATATGTGCACTGTGTGGTCATTTTCAAACAGTCTTTTCTTTTGCCTGCTTCCCGCCTTCATAGTTGTTTTAAATTTATGGCTTCTATGATTTACTTTTCAATGGAATTACCACTGAGAATCAAGAACTCTACAAATCTTCTGGCTGGCCAACTTCCACCTTCCCTGCTAATTTGTGTGCTTATTAAGGAATTCAGCCATAAATCACCAATAACACAGCTATCTTAGCAAAATCAAATGTCATCCATTCGTTTGACTTCCGGTCTTGAACACAGTCAAAATGCCAAAGGGTGAACAGGAGATGAATGTGAGTCCTGCACAGAGGTGCATTTAATTTTTCCATTTGTCATATCATGTCAACTCAGACTCTTCAACCTTTTGCCTTTTAAGATGTAAGCAGGAATAGCTGTCAATATAATCTGCAAGACATCTACTAACAAATTTAATCAGCTGAACACAAGGGTGACTAACAAACTCCAAAGAGAATCAAGAATCTGCTCTGCAAGCAGAAGAGATCTCAGTGCTTTGCTCAGGAGTTTATCCATGTCATTGCCCTACAGCCTTGTACTAAGTGCTTCCTGCTGATGTTTTGTGCCAATGGACATAAATCTTCACTGGCATATTTTACCAGGAATCCCATTCGGTCATCCCAGGCATCACAGCACCATGTACTGCAGCACAGAAAAAGCTTTGAACCTGGCAGTTATCTGAGAAATTTCAAATTAAAACTATGTTTTAAGGACTGGTTATGATAAGCAGAGAGAAAGAGAGAGGGAGAAGTTGAGAATGCTAACAGATCACAGAAATTTCCTCCAAATGAAATGCATATTTAATTCTGGTACAGTCTCTGACATATAGCCAGTCATGTGATGTGAAAGTGATTCTCTGATACAGCTAAGTACGTTTTTAGATATAAATCTAAAAACCTGGAAGGAGGTTGCTGTGAAACCCTTTTCTTGTACCAGATTTGGTCTTTTTCACAGTCAGGAAGGAAGCTACTCTACTTTTGTTCCAAGTCAGCTCCTCTATTTATGCCAGTCTTAAATGTTGATGTATGGAAGGCAAAAAGGCACTTTTTGTTTTTACTGAATATTTTGTTGCAATAGAGACAAATCTGAACTCTTATTTCTGATCTGTGACATCTACTGGCACAAAGTTCTGGCAAACCAAAGTTGATAAAAGCCTGCTCTGATTATGCCTGTTTCTTTCCATCAAGTTCTGTGTGCTTCTGTCATTTTAAGTAAATCCATCCAACTCATGAATCATAATCTATCCAAGGTTTCTTTTATCTTTCAAATTCCAGTGGTATCTATTCTGTTCCTCAGCTTCTTGGTCCTACGCCTACTATAAATCTTACATTGAGTTATTAATGAACTATTTAACTTTTCACTTGTTGGTTTTTTGTTGTTTTTTGTTGTTGTTGTTTGTTTGTTTGTTTACATGTGTAATTATATTTAAATGACAAGGAAATCCCTGAAAATTCATTTTATATCTGTAGGGAAGTGTTAATTACTGTGCTATTTCTACCAGAAGTTTTGGCCAATGTCTGGACAAGCTATAACTGATTTTGTTTCTTTGCCTAATGAGTGTACAGTCTTTGAGCTGTACTGTAGTCCTACTTTGTTTTTAATAATGAAAATGGGTTTGTGGTTGAGCTTAGATCAGTGCTAGCATAATGTAGCTTTGACAGCTAGCAGAATTAGATAAAAGAAAGATTAAAATATATCACTCCTTTTTAAATCATCCATACTCACTATTACTGCTGTTTCTCTTCTCAAGAGAGAGGATTTCAGGACATTGGCTCCATTTAGTGCCTGTACATTTGCTGAAGCTCCTACCTATTGAGGAGAGCAGTGTTCACTGAGTATGACATCCCTGCTTTATGGGTGCCATCTCTGTATGCTGTTGAGAAGAATTCTGGAATTTCATACCTTCATTACATCTCTCCTTTTCTCAGCTTGCTATGAGTAACACAGTTACTCTGGTGATGCATTTTCCTTTAGTTCTGAGATCTTGGTTTTGTGCACTGCAGTTTTAACAGTATGTACAAGCATTATGACTATTGTATTTTATCAGTCAGAGGTAGGGGCATTTTGTGAGTAAGGGGCTGCTTGTAAAAGAAATTATAGTGCTTTCTGCTTTGGCTCTATATCCTGCAGGTAAACTGGCTGATATTTTAATTTCCTTGGACTCTTTTGAAAGCTCTCTAAATGAAGGTTCTGAAGAAAATATATAACTTTGGTTATCATACTTTATGGTTATTACTGTGTACACATTAAATGTGAATTAATGCAATAAAACAGTACATTTCACATAAAAAATACTGTGAATTTCACTGCTGTTGCTGACATGGCACATGTATCAATGTAATTATGGGTTACAAATCCTTGGTAACAGAGGCAATGTTACAGTTTTTGAAATTCCCCCATTATGTGAATTCAGAAAGAATGCTGCAGTGTATATTTAATTTATCTTGTCCAGTAGGCCTTTCAAAAAAGCAGTATTGATGCTGGATTTATCTTTGGTATGATGACAGTCACTGTAAATACGCATGTGGAATGGCTAGTGCCAATGAAAATGTTGGGGCTTGCTCCTCCCTGGGTTAATGGTGTTCAACCATCGCAGACTACTGAGCAGAAAAGCTCTGAGGCATTTTGCCTCTCCAGGGCAGTTAAAGGCCTAACACATCAGGGAGCTCTCTGTTTAGTACTCATTACATTTGATTCCACTCCAGTTGTTTTTCTCTGGATGCCTAAAGTAGGTTTCTTTTTATAAATCATTGATCAAAATGTTCCTTTTCAATGCTAATGCTAAAGAAAGGTAAGGGTGCAAAGCCCCATGTTCTGAAGAGAGCAAACAGCAGAACTGGGTGTGCCTAGTTCTCTGTCTGTTAGCATGTGGACAGACAACAGATTTATGATGACTTAAAGAACTGCTGATTATATGACCATAAGCATATCCTTACCCTGCTGAAAATCTGTATCAGTAGTCTTAAAAAGGGTTGAACATATTAGCTCATTCTACTTTATGCTTCCCATGAGTGAAAAGTATGCACATAGTCAGTTATCATGGCTCAGTTGAGATAAAGTATCTCAATCAGCTGGGGTAAGTCAGCTATGCATCTGAGCCTGTGAAAAAGCTATTTATTGTATTAGCACACAGTTTTTTCTTACATGTCCTTCTTTCATTGCCTGTAGAAACTGAATATAGTCTTTGCACTTCTCAGATATCCTAAACAGAACTTTTGCAGTCTTTTCCAGTATCTGTTACTTGTTACTTGTTACTTATTACTTGTTGTAATAGGCGACGGTGAGGATTTGGGATGTGACGTGGTAGGACTCTCCCCTTGCTCGATGTCGAAGGGTTAATGTATGCATAAGGGGCGTAGACAAAGTAAGATAGGTATATAGGTAAATCACACGATGCAATAAACGCCATTTTTCTGCTCACCATATTGGTATTCATGTGCAGTTCTTTGGCCCGGGTAGTTTTTACCCGATAGTCCAGCACAGGCACAGAGCTAAAAGAACATGGGTTGCCAGGTGCACGGCAACATATACTTTATTTCTCCTACCAATCAATTTGATGTAGAATTTCCTTCCAGTTCTGATCTTCTGACAATTCAAATTGCTTCTTCAAGTCTTCAAGAAACTTCACTGTGTTAATTCACTGAGATAAGAAACACTGTCACAACCCCAGCATTTAAAAAAGTTGATGTAACGCTTTTAGATTAGGAGTAGATCAGTAAATTAATTGGATATTCCACTGCTTCCCAATACATGAAGAACAGTTCACTTGACATCAGTTTTAGAGTTCAGTTACAGCACAGCAGCAACAAGAGTCCTGGTCAAGCAGGTAGGCAGCCCATTGAAAGCGTTTGGGAAAAGATAAGATGAGAAGGGGAGGTTACAGTGCTGGGGAAGAAACAAGAATGAGCTTATCTGACCTAAAAAATGTATTGAATCTATAGGGACTGTGGGGAGTTGGATTTAAACCTCAGGTCTCTAATTCCTCATGTATTTATAAATACAGTTATCACTGTTTTGCTTACTGTTTGTAAGAATACATGATTATGAAGCATTCAGACTGTGTAACAATTAGACATTATAACAATATAAGTATTTCAAGGTATTAAGCATCTTCTATCATTGTATGAATAGCTTTCTTTTCAGCTTAGGGTCCATTGTCAACACCTTCAGTATCCACCAAAGACATGAGATGCATATGGTCAGCACCTGCTTTCCATCGTAGCATCCTTCAGGCATTTGGTTCAGCTATATGCAGTCCTAAGTGCACTGTCACTGCTTAACAAAAACATCATAAATAATTACTGTAATTAATAATGAAGCTGCTTCCTTGGGCTAACCGTACTTTCTTTGTCAGTTCTGCTGTATGTAATAATGGAAATCTTTTAGGCTAAGTAGCTATTAAATTCTTTGAGTTTTATGAGTTGTTTCCAGCAGCAGAAGAAATGAAATATAATTAGAAGTTTGCCTCATATTTCTGTTTATCCTCGGAGAATAGACATCAATTCTTGCTTGCCTGAACACATTAGGAATCAATCAACAGGAGACTGTACATAATCCCTAATCATAATTCCAGATCTTTCTACTCAGTACCTTACTCCAAAATACCATCCTTTAGCCATGCTGCTGTGATTCCTTTGCTACCCTCTGGGCTTCCTGCTGCCTTTGTGGTGGTGGTGTCTGACTCACAAATATTTACAAATACATTAGAACAATAACCCAGTCTCTGTATTTCTGCTCAGACCCTCGGGAAAACTAAGTCTGTAGTTCCATGGATGTTATCTCCAGAAGCAATGCCAGCTTAAAAGCATCCTTCCACTTTCTGCTCCTTTCCACTTGTTTCTGTGGCCTGCTTCAGTCTTGCCTATGATGCAGTTAGCCCGCTCTGAACTTCCAGTGCAAATGTTTGTGGGATTACACAGTAACCTTGATCACTAACGTGCTGGGAGCTAATCACCTTTTACTTTTTACTACAAAAGAAAAAAGTACACCCTCAACCCTCATAGCTTGGTGCTTAGCCAAGCCTTGTGTGCTACTCTGTGGTTAGGACACAGACTGATATTATTCCAAAATAAAGAAGAACGTGGCTGTTTCCTGATTTAGCCTGACTCAAAAGTAGCAATTACACCTACAGGTCCCATAATGGCCAGAAGATCAAAGACATTCTCTGGGCACCAGCCAACCTCCAGCATAACAGTAAATCAGCATCTTCCTACACTTGTTGGATTGTACTTCAGTTTTCCTTTCCACCCCAAACTTGCTGCTATCAATTAGCTCTCTTGCGCTTCCTCTTAGCTTCAATGGGCAGTCTGAAAATATGATAACAGAGGCTCAAGAAATTGAAGGAGACAATTGTCTATGATGATTTGTTATATATTTTGTTACTTCCAAAAGTCTTAGCTGCCGCACAGCCTTAGGGATGTTTTGTTATTATCACTGTTGTCAGTTCTGAACACTAGAATTTACTGGTTTTGATGTTAAAATCTCAACTCAAGGTTGTAATATCTATAAAGAAAATATTGCTGTAAAGATTAAATTCTAAAGGGGCTGCTCACATAAATGAGCAGACAGTAGAATAAATACTGAAAATCTTATCTTTTTCTATTTGTCCAAGTTGCAGGGAACAATATGAAAAACATTTATTTCTATTTGACAGAAAATGCTTTTAACAATACATAATCATTATCAGTCAATACTCTGAGAGGTTGCTGTTGATAGTAGGTGCCTGAAACATGCTTTTCACGATGACCTTTAAATGCCATAGTCGTAAGTGAACATGTAGAAAGAATATTCCTTCATTTTAATACGCACTAGAAAAAAAAAATTAAATTGCTTATGGATGTAAACAGTATGTATGATAGTGGACATATCTATACAATGGCTTACTTTGCAGAGTGAGGAATGAAAAGGATAACATTCTCCATTCTAAATCTTTACCTTTGGGCATAGTGTTTCCTACTAGAATCACTGAATTCCTTACTTTTAAAATACTGTGTCAATTATTTTTCTTTATCATCCAGCTTATTTTTTTTCACTAGTACATCATCTGTACAATACAAAATATGTTTCCAAATTCAGTTGCAGCATAGTAGTGTTTAATTGTCAGTAACATGGATTTGCATGAATATTACCAGCTTTTCCAACTATGCAACTAATAGGATTGTGCAGAGCCCCATTAATAATATATTTTCTCAAAATTTGAACTTCAGAACTGTTGTGTTGTATTACATTATTCAACAGAAGAAAGTGAGAATAGGTACTCAGTAATTGCCGTATTAGAGCTTTTTTATGTCTTCCTCATAATTATTTCAAATGAGGTGGATAAAATATCATGTTAGGAGAAAAACTGAAATTTTACATAGGGTCATTAGGCCATGTGTCCCTTTTGCCTTACTTCTGTTGAGCCTATCCTGTATGCAACAGGTAAATTTCAGAAAGAAAAAGGTTAATTATTTCTTCTTTCAGAGATGCGAATCTAGACATTATTGCAGTCTGATAAATTTTGAAGTTAAGTGCAAATGTGAACTTACACAAATATGATCTGAATATTTAGTCTTGCTGCACTATTTATATTTGTTGAAATTGAGTATTTTATCAGCAGAAATTCTGCTTAGGAAGCAGATAATTGCTCTTATAAATCAGATTATCTTAAGAAGAAAATTATATATTCACAAATGGAAAAGAGCGTCCCCAAACTTTGGCTGCTTGCCAAATGAAAAAGAGAATATCTGTAATATTTTATATTGAAGAATGCAACACACAAGGAGCAGGAAAATATAACTTTGTGAAAGTATGTGGAACTGTCTCTGTTATATTTTTATTTCCTTTTACTAGAATGTCTTTATTTAATTTACTCTTCCTTTTATGCTCCTTTACACTCAGTAATTTCCAAGCACTTTAAATCATTAATGAATGAACCAGGCCGAATGAAGCTGAATCAGGCCTCCCATTGATTTTATAAAGCAGGAACATATAATTAGGCTAATTTACAGAAAAAAGAGCTGATGTACTGGAAGGTTGAATGATAAATCCAAGATCCCAAAGGACATCCAACATGAAACTAGTTATAAAAGTCTACGCCTTTTAAGAGCAAACCTATTTTTTTCACCCAGTATTCTAACTTTCAAGTAGTCATATAGAAATAGGTGCTAATTTAGGATAGCATCTGCTGCTACAAAGGCAGTTCTGCTAAAGCATAAGTTAAACAGTCATCAAAGTAATCTGCTGATCATGTTATACTTATATCCCAGGTTGCAAGTTCAGATCTGTGGGATCCAGGCTTTAGGTCCAGATTCACAGAATCAGTGGAGGGATGTGCCCAAGTACTTCTGCAAATCTACGCCTGTTGCCTAAGAGGACCAAAAATTATCTGCTGTAATGCCTAAAAAAGATTTTGTTTGATGGGCTTGAGGAAAATGAAACAAACTGGCCAAAGCGCAACTTAAATTTTACTTGAAGTCCACTGTGAAAACAATATTCAAGAAATACAGTGGTCTCTGTGACTCAGTAGTGGGGTTTTGCATTCAGTCCTTTATTTAAAGCTCTGCTGACCTAACCACATAAAGGAAAATAATCTTCAGCCTATTTTTGTGCCATGATTAAGTCTGCATGAGCTCCAAAAGCAGACACGACTGACAGTAGTGAAGAGGGTCCTGGGATATGTAGCTGTGTTACGCTTCTTCTGTGAAGGTCATCACTTCTTTCAATCAGAGTGAATGATTGACTCAACAAGAAGTTCATATTGCACGACGTACTCTCAGAAATGATTCATGTTAATGGTATATCTCAGGGGATTGATGCTGAGCAGAAACTACATCTAAAGCTTAAGAAATGATTTAGCAATGTGAAAGCCTACAAACTGGAGCTCACGTAGATACATTTGATGGTAAATATCAGAGAATAAATACAACTGAAAGTCATGAAGTTGGATAGACAATAAATCTGACAGTTTAAGACCTTTTGGGGCTCAAATCATAAAAAATAAAATTACTTACGCAGCCATTCCTTGATTCAGCTGTGCATCTTTTTCTGAGACGTGAACAGAAGACATTTTCACACTGCTGACAGGTTGGATCCTCTCAAGGAAGAAGCTATGTCAAAAAAAAAACCCACAAAGTACAATATTGAGGAAACATTGCTTCCTCACCTAGCACTGTCATCTGTCCCCACTTGGGTTTATGTGAAACGTATGTTCAGCAGAATGTCACTGGAAACTTTTTTTTATATGAAAAAGTAGCAACGCCAGCTGTGGCAGGGAAGGCTTCTGCCTCCCGCAGGCCAACAACCTGCTGGTTCTACTCACATAAAAGCATTTATTGGTTAATGTTGAGCACCTCAATACCTCATTATACAAGAAGTCACACTCTGCACTGGAGAACTAAGAGCTTTCCCATCAGTCTTTTTCTCCAGCCCAGCTGTCAGCTTACTGGGGAGATGCTGACCCTGCTGGCCAGCTGCCCGCTCTCCATAGGCAGGCTGAGGGCCAATTCCCACCTGGGGATTTCCCCTCAGGCCCATTCTCACAGGGAGGTCTTGCAGACATTTAGAAGACCTCCTCCCTGTGTGTCCCCCCACCCTACAAGTTCAGGCCCTGTTTCCCACAGCCCCACCATCCCTTTCAGCCTCCACCGTGCAAGGTGAGCATGATGAGAACACACGAGTGTATACATGTGTGCATGTGCCCGTGTGTGAGCACACCTGCATGAGTGCCTGCAAAAACTGATCTGTAAATTATAAATTCAGAAAAGAAAAAATGACAGGATTGGCTTGATTATTGACTGAATTTGTAGCTGGGGGTATTCCTGCCGAAAGGAAGTGGCATTTTGTTAATTTATGATTACATGTCTGTGTTTAGCTAGACATAAGCACAAAAGTTAGTTTTAAAGATGAAGTTGTGTAGCTTGGTACATTTTTGTTGCTATTGTTGCTATGTTTTGTCATGACTAAATGTGTTTTTTCTGTGTCAACCTCAGAGATGCAAGTGACTCTTCAACATCTGTTGTCCAAATGAAATGCCTAGCTCAATGAGTTTCAGGGGAAGCTATAAAAACCTCACAGCTAGCAAGTGTTATGCAACAGCTATTTATCTGTTTTTTTTAAATCAATAATTATGATAGGTCTGTATATTCTTGATATCTATATGATTATTCAGTCCTTTTATCATATTGAATTCTTAGTGTCAATGAATTTCTGTGTCAGGGAATTTCACAGCTGAAATGGCCTAAAAATGTATTGAACTTTCTGTTTATTGATTATACTGAATGCCTCTTTCACTTCACAAAAAAAGAAAAAGGTGAGGGCCACTAACTGCCTGGTCTAGAACACACATTACTGCACAAATTTCTGTTCGTAAGGTAACAATTTCTACCATTGCACTCCTCCTCTGTGAGAAAATTCTTTCCTTTCCCCTTCAGCAACCTTTTGGACATGTAGTACCCCACGCTGTACTGCTGTTTCTATGCTGTCATTACAGTGATCTCCACTTTCTTGATCATTCCATCCCTTTGCACAGTCCATATCTGATTTGCTTTTCTGGACTGCATGTGCATATTGATCTGTATACGGTAATGTCCCGGGTCTCCTTTAGATCTTATAATCAGCTTCAAGCTTTCCAAGTTGTGCAGGTTATTTGTCTTTGCAGCCTGATTTTGAATCTCTTTGTTATCATGCTGACTTTTAACCTATCTTATTTAAGTTTCTTTAATATTCTCTACAGTCATCTTAGGTTCCTGTTCACCTATACAGCTAAGTCTTTGTTGCCATGATATCCTTTCCCGTTTCCAAATTATTAATGCAGTCATTTAGCATCATGGCACATCATAAGAAACCCCTGGGGCAGTTAATCTACCACCATGATGGGATTTGGTCATTTAATCTTATTTGTTTTTTATCTTTAACCAGGTCTAGATTTAATCTTAAAATTTCATATTTAAAATGTTCAAACTGTGTCCTGACCTATCTGTTAAATGTACATTCATTTAATTCGTATTTATAATTAATGCCCCTAGGACTATGGATTAATTGAAAGCCAAAATTCAAAAATCTTTCTGAAATACTAAAGCCCACTTAAAAAAAGCCCTGCCAAGCTGCTATATCATTACCTAGAAAAGCCTTTCACTTGGCTTGGTGGGGAGTGTACAAAAAATACTTTCTGATGCTTATCATGTTCTCTTAGCAGCTGTATGGTCTTACATTGCCTTGTCCAACCACTGTTTTAATATGTGCAGATTTTTCAATCCATTGATGTTTCATTTATTCTAACTAACCATAGGGAATGCTTCAAATCTACAGTAGAACAGAAAGGTTGTAACATGAGAACACATAAATAATTTGTGGAGCAGAGGCATCAACCCAGGATTCCCCTATCTCAGGAGATCTGCAACACCTGTATCTCTTGATTAACGATCAGGAGAACAAGAAATTTACCATAATTCCCCAGTGATCTCTGTCCTGATGTTTATCTGTCATTTTCTAATAACTTACTCCACGTGAATATATGCAGTTCTATGAGGGAAATATCATATTTCTGAAACTCTTATCTATAGTTATACCATCTTGTAGCATAATTTTTCTTACACTTTTTTTGGTCTGATTTTTTTAATATATGTTATAGGACATAAATGAAACAGAAGATTTTGCCCACTTTGTTAACAACTGTACATCCAATTTTCTATTTTTTTAATTGAAGGCTGATACACATTTTTCAAATACAAGCAGTCAAAAGGCAGAACTGCATTTCAACATAGATACGTTATCTCAATATATATATATCAATATCTGTACAAAATGGGGAGGGATTTTGGCATGCTAATAACAAGATATGAATCAATAATAAAGAAAAGAAAATGCCTGAGGAAAAATAATCTTCTTAGCAGTTTTGAAATGACATTTTTTTTTTAACAGTTCTTTGTTAAAATTTGTTAAATTTTCTAACGTATTGCCAACATGAAGTTTCATTTTTCCTTACTTGGCAACAGAAAACCCCTTGGACTCTCTGAAATCAGAAAGATAATTTTTATTCATTTAATAGCATCTGGTTTTTAGCAAGGAATAACACAACAATGTCAAAGCTTAGGCTGGAGAAACCTTATTTTAGTTGTATTAATCACATCTGTTGAGCTTCAGTAGCTCCAGTGGGGCTAGCAAGTGTGTAGATCTAGTAGGCCTATAAAAACATTCCCTGCTTCTTTGAAACTTGGCAATTACTTTTCTTTGCCTGTTGAATTAACCTAGTAATGTTAATATCGGACAAGTCTTACTTAAAAGTGAGGTATTATCCGAGGCTGTCTAATGCTGTGAATGGCAACTAGAGTTCTGAAAAGATTAAATAACTTTGAGAGAAAGACAACCTTTCTGATCTGAAAAAGAAGTCAGGATTATCTATTTGTTTCCTCTTCTTCTAGCAAATATGTGAACAGCAGTTGAGATCCATTTATGCTGAGATTTATTTATGTTGAGCTACAGTGGCCCAAGAGGAACTACTTTGCTACTTGAATAGTTAAAGCAAACCTTGCATCAGCCTTTTCTTCTGCTGCCATTCCAGAATATCTCTGCTGTAATGCTGCCCAGTTTACAGATTTCAAGGTAGAGCAGAGCAAGTGTGTTCTAATCCATTGCACTGGGACTATTCCCTGAAGACCATTTCTGCTCCACTGTTCACTTGGGCAAAGAGATCAGATGAACACAGTGTATATAGATGGTCACATTTCTTTTGGGGAATTTTTTACAAGGACAGTTATACCCACATCCCATTTCTCCTAGTGGTAGGATGGCTAATCCAGTGTAATTGTAACCCCGTATTTCAGTCTCATTCACAGGCAGCTGATTGAACACACAATAGGGATCTTCAAAAATGCAGATGGAGGAAAGCCTCCAATTCTTGTTGACTTTCAGTAGGACTGAGAAATCTTCCTGCTCCTCATGCCTCAGAACATCTCCCATAACCAATAAAATACCAGTCTGGAAACATTGCTCAGCAGTGAGGCTGACTTATGCTGAAGATAAGACAATGTCTCTGAGTTTATTGAAGCTATTGTTTTGGGTAGTTTTATAGCTTGAGCATTATGAACAAACAACATATCCTTTAAGACTACAGGGAGAAAAAATTTATCTAAAAGATAAAAAATCTGATAAGTAATGAAAAGAAAGCGCTGTTTCTCTACCAAGTTTAAGTTTTAATACGCACAAGTGTGAAATGAACTGCCTTCACGTGCTTATTGTAGTGTCTCTGCTAGGACATGTTTATGGAGGAGGAGGCGCAAAGCAGAGGAAGTTTCCCCATGAGCACTGCCCCAAGAGGCACCTACCCTAGGCACACAGTGCGGGGACAGCTGTTGAATTCCCCTGGCTTCTAAGCACGCTGAAGCCGCATCCAATTGTAGCATACTTTCACACATCCTTAATCGCAGTATTTCAATTCATTGTACACTAATTAGATAGACCCGTTGGTTGAAGGAGAAGAATCAACATCCAGTAATTACTTCATTGTAAAATATAATGAGTTTTCCAACCTGACGTACTGTAAAAATTGCAGCATAATAAATAGAACACAGTTTTCCAACTATAAACTAGCAGTGAATTCTGCTAGTGTATTTCTTCATGAAACATGTTTATGTGATAGTCTTCCAATTTTATGGCTGAAGTTTATCACCATAAGGTGCATTTCATGACAGCCAAATAACTACATTCAGTTAGACTTGTCACCATGTGCCTTTGGTATCAAGACACATGCTGATTGTATCAAATACTGTTGACTGTCTTAGTGCTGCAAATAGAAAAGATGATTACACTGTTCTCTTTAGATGTGATGTAATATTATTCACTTCGCTAAGAACTGAAGGTCAAGGTTGTCTAAGAACATGGGAAAGATCATCTATTGAAAGCTTTGTAATACGGTAATACATTAAGAAACGCAGCAGTAGTTTTACATTAATATTTCTTTCATTTCTTATGCAAGGAGCAGTACATATTCTACAAACTAGGTGACCCACTGGTATATTTTCCACATGATACTGTCCCAAGAAATCCAAACTATCGTAATTTGCTTTCATTGATTTGTATTGCAAAGGTCGGTAAGTAGTTTACACTCCTGAGTGAAATGACAGCAAAGCATTAATATATTACCAATGCATTTACGCCATAATACTATTATCATCTTCTTGAACCTGTGAGAAAGCTCATGTAAAGAACTGATAGTTGTAGAACCTACTGAAGTAATTTTAAGTAAAAAAGCTTGCTTTAAATCTTATCCAAAACTTGTACAAATGCTGACAACATGATTTATGTTGCACGCAGGTAGTAGAAATGCTTGAACTTCGTTCCAGAAGCAAATAAAAAATACTTGCGTTTCAGAGCAAACTGCTTGTGTAATTTGAATGGAAATGTAAGACCCACAGTACTATTTGTTACAGTTTTGAATTTTGCTATGCTATGTGAGCTGCAGAAAGGTGTGAGAATTTGGGCAATCACATATGTCTAGATCTGTGTGACTCCTAATGGGGGACTCTAGATGTCACCATGACAGGTGACAGGACACAATAAAATGATTCATGCAAGATACTTAGGATGTGAGGGAGATGCCTCTAGCAGCTGCATCCTAAGCAAGTGATTCTCCGCCGAAGGAGCGCCAAGCGAAGGTGTGAAGTGTGGGCTCAGCAGGAGATGCTGCCTTTACCAGAGCCGGGTGTGCAGACTCCGCTTGTCTGATCGCCATGGAAACCACCAGAGGAGATCTCCCTCTTTGCCCTCTGCTCCACGTGCTTGGTTTCCTGCTCCCTTGTTGCCTTCAGCCTTGCGGCAGTGAGAACCTCCACCCACCATATCTTAAAAGAACTGAGATCGGTGAAAGACACCAGGCTGTGACGATTTTTAGGCTACTCCCTCTAGCATACATCAGTTTAGTCTAACTTACACCACATACAGTAAATATTTTGATAGCAGGCCGAGTAGCCTCGTGCCGGAAAAGGAGGACAGAAGTAAAGTAGTTTAAATGCACAGTTTAGACATTTTCACCTTTAAAATATATAGAGTACAACCCTTACCTGTAATTTCTTTCACTTAGAATATTCTGCTCAGGAATAACATCATCTACCTAAATCATCTTAATCTAAGATGCTGATGTGTATTCTTAAATTCGACTGCATCTTAGTGAAGTTTGGTATTAAAAACATGTGGAGCCCTAGAATAATGATAAATGTTGAAATGATCTTATATCACGAAAGACTGTATTCAAGGATTAATTTTAATGAGGTTTTCATATTTATTTTATTGTTTTAATTTCAATTTTTGCACTTTGGTTAATGAGAGTTGTCCCCTTAAGAAAACATTTACAAATAAAACCAAATCAGCTTACTTAATAAGTTTGATAAAATGTCGCCCATGACACTGCTGAAGCTTTGGCATATGTTTAAAAATAGCACAGAAAACTCAGCTTGATCACCCCAGATTTTTCTTTCAAGAAGAAAAAGGAGGTGTAAGGAGGCATTTAGAAGTTTGGGAAAAAAAGAGAGAGAAAGAAAGAGAGGAAAGAAGGAAGGAAGGAGGGAAGGAAGGGAGGGAGGAAGGGAGGAAGGAAGGAAGGAAGGAAGGAAGGAAGGAAGGAAGGAAGGAAGGAAGGAAGAAAAGCGAAATTGGAGTAATTGAGAGAAGAGGAGTAAGCAACAGAGAGGCTGCCAAGTGAGCCGTGGGCAAAAGCTACAAAGGGTGGCTCACAGCTAGCAATGCTGCTTGCTGCACCTCTTACCCCATCCCTTGCCAGGAGATCTCTGCCAGGGTTCTGGTGTGCCTCTCCTTAAATTCCCAACAAGAAGGTATGCAGACAGACATCCCTTCTTCAGATCAGCCGCCAGTGAGATCTGCACTGTGGCATCAGTTTTCCTGGCACCACAGTGGTAGAAATATGAGCTCATGCAACTGCAGCTAAAGTCAGTGAGTGCTGCAGGTGCTCAGCTGTCCTGTCCCCTATCCTCTTCCACACACCTGTCCCTGTGAGGGGCTCTCAGAGTTCAGTAAAAGTGAAGGGAAGAGAGATCTTTGGAGCATCAAACACACTGTGGCTCTTCTATCTCCTGCTTGCTGCATCCTTGCACCTGCAGCCAGGCGTATACCTTCTGTCTGAGCACTGAGATGTTGCCGGGTTCTTACTGCATCCTCAGCATCCCTTCAGAGATATGAAGAAGTGAGGTGTGTTACTTGTGTGGGCAGAGGGGCAACACCAGTTCTTTAAAGAGCTACACAAAAGAGTTGAATTTTATCATATATATAAACCATTATATTGAGAAATTATAAATCACCTTTTTTTCCCAATAGCAAAATGGTTACACTCAGGCTGTGTATGTTCCCACACGATGTGGCAGAATTTAGATTTGTATAGAATAGTTGGTGATAAGAATGTTTGTTTTGTTTTATTGACAGGATAGGATTGCAGGGAGAAAATTAAAGTAAAAACGATTATTAACCTCTAATGCCAATAACCCTATGCATAATAATTAGTGTATTTTCTTGATTGTCTTGTTCTGTCATTCAATTTTCAAAGGGCCGAGGTCAGACTATGCTGTCCTCATTACTGAACATGCATAACATCATCTTCTAAATTCCCGGTGACTATTCAAGTAAAGGCTCAGAAAGACAAATTGCCTATCACTCCAAAGTCTTAAAACAAAACAAAAGGCACCATATTGCCACTTTAGGGACACATTTGTTGCCTGCTGTTGCTATTATATATGTCATTTCAGTCCTGCAGTTAGCTATAAACTACATCTTTTCTTTTTCCAGAGAGAAATAAGAGATGCCTGAAGGGAAGCAAGAATGGAAAGCATCCTTAAAATGACTGATTTACAATTGGTAAGGAGATACAATATGAAAATTATAGCTTCTTAGTATGTCACATCACAAGGTTGTGCAATGCTCTCACATTAAAAGCTACCCCACCAGCCGGTGTGATGACTCCAAGAACAGTGTGGCATCAGAGCAGCTGTGTAACAGGCTGAGGTTCCAGCTCATGCTCCCAAGGCAGGCAAGAAGCCCCTGTCAGGGACTGGGCTCACCTCTGCTGTAGTCTCCTCCATCTAGCCCCCTCCACAACAAATTGTATGCCGCAATCTACCCTCCCACAGTGCATCTGAAAATAAAAACTGCAGCAGAGGCCTCAAGAACATGAATTGAGAGAACGAAAAAGTCTCTGTGAATCAGACCAGACAGAGGCCTTTTCAGGAGGTAGGAAACCTCTTAGCATAAAATCCTACCCAAGTGCTAGTGAATAATGAAAGCGTATGTGTATTTTATGTGGCTGTGAAAAGTAAACAGCCAGAATGTTATTTTTAGGGTCCTAGGTTTTAGGAGCCTGATGTGAGTCAGTCTGCCATAGCTCCTACAGTGCCAGGTCTTTAACCCAGAGGTGTTAAATACAATGAGTTGCTGTAACCTCTAGATTGCAGTGTTATATTCCAGAGTGTCTACCTTTACTTGATCTTCAAGGTATGAGAGGAATATGGGCATTTTGTGGTGTAGAGGACAGGATTACCTTTTTATAGTCTAAGTTGGTAATGGGTAGGAGCACTACTGATTCACTCGTATTTTAAGCAAAAGCAACACCCATAATGGCATTTTGTGGAGGTTGGGGCATTACATGGTCAGTGTGGTCCATAGCTCAAACACCTTCAGTGATACAGAGGCAGTCATCATGATTCTGGATCTAAGGGTGATTCATTCTATTTCACAATGCACTGTTTGCCTAGCAGCCTATGCACCAAAGTGTTTATCCTCCATGAATTTAACATATTCCTCTTTGATGCCTTTTGTATTTTTGCTGTCTGTATTTTACCGTAGGAGTGCATTCCATATTTTACTGAAATGCTTTGTGAAAAAGTATTTCACTTGTTTTGTTTGTCACCTGGTAATATCATTCCATGCCTGCTAGTTCTCATATTGTCAGAAACTGTGATTCATCTTCAGTTTTGTTATCTGGTTACTCAGGACTGCAAAATCTTTCTATAACTTTCTATAAATTTCACATTCAGCTTTATGTTTAACCATTTTAGATAACATAGTATCACCTGCAATTTTATTCATTCCAGATTTGTACTGTTTTCCAAAAAAATAATGAGAAGTACAGATCCTTAGGAAGCTCCCACATGTAGACTTCTTCCACTGTAGATCTGCAATTTATGCTTGGTCTTTTTATCTATTTATCTAGACACCAATCTGCAAGAGGACTTTCCCTCTTATCAATAATTAAAGAGTAATACAAAGATTTATTACATTTAAAATATGACTTTCCTATGGGAAATTCCTGACCTGTGGAGGTAGTTAAACCACTGTCTCCAAGAACACTTGGCTTGTTTTAAGTGAGCTACGCTACAGAGCATTATTTGTAAGTGACATACTGATTATCACTCTGCTGTTCACATTTCCCCATCACACACTGGGATTGTTGTTTGAAAGTCTTTCCTCTGGACTTCTTTTGAAAAACAATCCTTGATGAAGTAACCCAAGAACATAAACCAGGGTGAATTTTCAGTTGCTACTTCCCAGATTTAGTTTGCCTTTAATAAGCTAGTTTTTGTTATGTTTATTAAACATGGTTGACTTTTAGAAGAGCACCCACTGAGTTTTATGAATATGCAAATTGTATGTCTGTTTGGTATAGAAAGAAACCATCAATTACAATGACAATAAAGACCTGGTTATAGTTTTAATAATCAATTAACACATAAGTATTCTGATTTGCACTTGAAGTGACTAGTTAAATATCTCTTTACATCAAGGGCACCGGAGCTACTTTTTAAGGAGATTGAACCTTATGCCCAAAGAAAGTACATGAATGCACATCTACACATGAAATATAAATGTAAAGAATTCTGCTCTGGTATTTCTTCTTTCTGCCCTAAGAAAAGATTGCAGGCCTGTTCGGATCCCTGCCTGTGTCAATGATTATTTAATCGCAACAATTACTGGACTGGAAATTGGGATTCAATGTTACTTCTTAAACTGCTCACAAGTAGTTACGTTGCTTGAGACAAATCTCAATTTCCCCGGGGACAAAGTAGAAATAATAGACAGGTACCCATGCTCGAAGGCTTGTAAATGGAAGATACAAAAGCAAAATGCCATTAGTCGGAGAAGTAACAGTGATTTAATAAGTGACTTGGGGGACAGGAAATCAAAATATTTGTACTTTTTTTTTTGTTTTTTTGCCTAATTGCTAATTGTCTGTGTTATCTTGAGTGACGTATGGTAGGAATTACGCATGAGACCTTCCAAATACAGATACAAATAATGTAGTGTTAAACTACACTACTTCACATTCTGTACTATTCTGATGTGGTATCTAAGCCTATGGTGCTACTGGAGAGGCTTACGAATGGCTCAGTATTTTCAGATATGCACCACTGACATTTTGAGCTAGTTTATTTTCAGTATATTGTTAAAGTTAAACCTCCAGTATTTTCCCACGTTTGTGTGCTCTTCATAGCATGAATGTTTGTGTTGTTGTTTCCCCCCTAGGAAGATTGCCTTGTCTACTAATTTGAACGTTTTAGCCTCTTAATATACATGGATTCTAATGAAAACTCTTTTGACTGTTAGTTCACAGATTTTCCTTGCATTAAAAAAGAGCCCGAGGTCTTTTCCATTGAAGTAGTTGTCCTAATGTAGTGAGAAAATGCCAGCATCTAGAAGTAGTGACTTAAAAGGAATTAATTACTATTTTAATAGAAGTAATACAAAATTCTAATTCTGACTGTATGTAAACTTTTGAAATAGCAGTGCAAAAACCCTGCAAATCTGAAGAGGTCACATCAAGCCTTAGAACATAAGCAGAAATTAAGTATAAAATAATCAAGTATAAATATAATACATATTTATATATAAAATAATATAAATAATATAAAGCAATTAAAAAGAAATCAAGTATATATATATGATGATTCCAGAGCCCTGGAGGCAGTGGTACTTTAGAGGACAAAGCTTCATGTCTGGATCTGGGAGAACAACGGTTCAGAAGTTTGGAGCATTTGGTGGTTGGAATAGATGATCTTCGTGGTCTTTTAAACCTTAATGATTCTACGAACTGGGGAGACTGAGTTACTGGTTCAGGATGGCAACAGCAACAGACAGCGAAGAACCATTTATTGTAAATTCCGCTTGTTTTTAATAGTTTGCAGCTGACAAAGAAGGTTTGACTTGCCCGTATTCCCGAGCCTTCTGTGTAACACAAGACCAGATGTTAGGTCTTCCAGACCTAATGCCTGTTGGCTTGCCATTTAAATTGTACAATCCAACGAAGTCCCAAAAATTTCTTTCTTGCTCTCCACCACTATTTGATATTTTTGCTCTGAATGTAACAATGTAGGAAATATTTAGATTTAGGGAAAAAAATAGCTTAGAAAATATTACTAGTGGATTTCTGCTTTCCCAGAAAGTGAGTAACAGACTGGGTCATTCAAGCATCTGCATCTCTGCAAGAAAAACCTCACAGATCTCAAGGTATCCCCAAAAGATTGATTTACAGCTCTTCTTCTCTCCCAATAGCACTTAGCAAAAACTGCATTTCCCAGAGCCTCCTGACCTGCCCATGGCCCTCTCTTTCACTGAAAGCTCTTACCACTATGCAGGACACACACGCAAACAGGGAAGTCATTAATTCCTGTAGTTTCACGTCAAATCTCACAGATGCTGACATCCTGGAACGTCTCTGTCTCCCTGCTAACTCAGAGTTTTCCAGAAACAGTCAGTTAATCCTTCTATGCAATAAAAGCTTCACTCTCAAAGTTCAAGTATCCCCTAAATGTTAAAAAATTAGCATCAAAATGAAAATATTTGTACAAATTTCAGTGATCGCAGCCCACCTGCAGCAATAATTGAATGTGATCCGTGGGTGTTCGGTACCAATGGAAAAATCCATTCTAAAGAATCCTCCACTTCTTCCTTTTGTGTGACTGAGTGAAGTAAAAACGATCATGTTAAGGTTTCTGACACTTTTAATCTTCTCATGTTTCTTCTTCCTTTTGTCACTCTAACTGTTCTGAAGGGAAAAAAAGAAAAAAAATAAATATTTCAAACAGGCACATCTTTGTAAATTGGGAAAAGTCAGCAGATAATTGTGAGTTGGGCCAGAAGGAGTTCAATAACTATATAAGTATAGTTATACATAGTTATAAGTTATATATAGTTAACTATGTAACTATAGTTATTCAATAATCAAATAACTATGGATTAGAGGAAAGGATTGTTCTGTAATACCTAATAATTGTGCACCAAAGTTTGATTTTTATTGTGATTGTGTTTAAGATTGTGTCTAAATTCTGCTTTTATAAAAGTCACTGAGTGTCACTGTGTCATGAATATGTCCTCCACTCTCTAAACCCTAAAATACAAAGTGGGCAAAATCATTGATGTGTCCTCTCCGTTCTATAGCAGCCTACACATTTTTGCTGTTTTAACAGCATCAAATATGTATAGCAGGTGCCATCTTCTGGCAATGTCATTTTTGGAAATGAGCACCAATCTTACACAATGTAGGTGCAATAAACTACAGTGAGCTGATTGTTAAATATTTTTAATGATTGTTTACATGAAAGAAAAAAATGTGTCCTTGATGTTGAATAGAAAGAATCAACAGTTCAGAAACATACATGAATGGTCTGCTTTTTGCTTGACAGTTCCTAATAGTCTTGCAATAAAGAACAATATTTAAAAGGTTTGAAGACATAAATCCACATACAAAATATTTTGGAATGATTGAAATGACAGAGTTTGCAGGTAAGGGGTTAAAGTTTCTCTTGGACCAACAGTTCAGTTGTAAAAAGAGATCTAGCCTTGGGTCCCTAAGGGGGAATTGTAAACTTAACTTCAAATTCTTGTGTAATTACACACAGAAGAAGCAGGAGTCACAAAGTGTAGTGATTTTCATGAGAGACGTGTCTTGACTAGCACAGAAATTGTGTACAGAAACACAAATATATGGTAAAGAAAGAAAGTGGGTTAATTGTAAACCAGTTTTATTTGATTTGGTTGTATTTAAAATATACAATTGCCTTTCAGAAACAATTATTGAATTTCAGTAGCATCTCTTAAGTGGCAAACAATTTTGTCTAGTCCACCGGCATGGGGTCTCCCACTTCTGACATGCAGCAATCGTTTTTGACCCACAGATTGCCTGGTGCTCAGCAGAGCACCTTCCCGAGACACGTGACACTGATTCTGTCACAAAGATGAAGCAAGCACAATAGTGATGGTTGTTCCAGCTAACTGCAGTCTGTGTTCATTCAGGATTTCCCAGTCCTTTTGGACTCAGCGATGTTAAAACAGGGAACAAAGAGCAGGCGTCTCTGCACAGCTGTTTGTGTCTTCCTGTATCGTGTGATCTCTGACACAGTCAAATTCACACAAGACGCCAAGCCGTAAGTGTAAGGAGGTCAGCCACAAGCTGCAGGCTGATCTGAAGATGTCAGAGCAGCTGGGGCTTCAGAAACAGAAGGAGTTAGTAGTAAAAGGATGACACTGTACACCATAGGAACGATCAATTTTATTACAGTGCATAAGGTGTAAACAGCTACGTGCATTTCAGGACAATTAATTTAATATTGTCTGAAGCTTTGCTAGTGTAGTCAGTGTAGCTCATCCCTGTAGTTTCTTCTGTAAAAAGATCCTACAAGAAGAAAGCAAGTGATCCAAAGAAGGTGGCCCTAGAAAAGGGTCGTAGGTCATTTGCAGCTCATGAAGTCCATGACCTAGAAAAGGAGCTTTTTACTGCAAGCAGCCATGACAGAAGTATCGAAGCAGAAATGATTATAGGGTTTCCTTCAGCTGAACCTGGGAGCACGATGTGTTTCTTGCGTAGGAGAGCTGTCAGCTTGGACAGTGCTCCTACTCCACATGTGGTCCAGCTCAGGACCTGTCCTGGGACCAGGGTGAGCCTTTCCCTTGGAGTGTGGTGGGACCAAACCCAGCTAGCCAAAAGCATGAAAACCCTGTGGGGCTACAGAGGGACCCAGGTACCGGCAGTGACCCCAGGAAATGGGAAGTGTACTAGCAGCTGTACCACAGCAACACTTCTGTGGCTACAGCCCTATTAGGTGGTAGCCTTCCATAAAACAAAACCCTGAGGAGGTTGTGCTGAGGAGAATTTTGTTCTTAAAAAAAGTGTGGCACAGAAGGATCTGAGAAGCAGTGCAGTGGGTCTGTATTTACACAGAGTAAACATATCTCTGAGGGGATCAACATGATACGCATACTTCTAGATCCACGTAATGCGCCATGCATCCACTTTTACTACAAGCACAAACCTGCGTCTCAGCTGCTGCAGCTGGGATAGTTTATATTACAGTTTTGTCATAAGGCCAACAAAGTGCTGTTTACTGAAATTATACCTTCTGCAACAGCTTTAGAAACTCTCTGATGTTCAGTGCTACTTTCTGCAGGGCTTTCTTTCGCATGACTTTTATGTAATTCTGCTCAGACCTTTGGGGCACATTTTGCTGATGCAGCTGGATGGGAGCCGCGGCCACAGTCAGGGCCGCTCTTGCCATTGTTGCCTGTCTGGTAGCTCTGAGCCATCCCTCACGCATCCCAGCTTGGCCAAGCACTCACTGCCTCTCCCCGAGCTTGTGAGCTTCCTAGGGCAGCGGCTGCTTCCAGAGCCCTAATTGCTCGGTCTGCAAGGCTCCTTGTTACAAGTGTTTTTGCGCTTACTGAGGCATGTGAATGAAACTTGTCGGTGTTTGCTTCAGCCCCATAAACAGTGCTTGTTACAGTGCGGGCTGTTTGCCTGATTATTCAGAAGTCTAATCATCGCGCGCTTCGTTCTAGTGCTGCACACACTGGGCTTGTTTTGCAAAGCCCTGTCACGGCTTCCATTATCGGGTCTTTGTCTGGGAGTTTTTGTACTAGGAAATTCTTTCACATCGTGTTGTTTTTAGAAAATGAGGATTTTTTTTTTTTTTTTTAATAAAGCCAATACCACCAAAACGGCTTCTTTGCACAGTGCAATATTGTTTTCCAGGGCATGCCCAGAAAACAGACCTACTCATGTTTTGCTCAGTGGGAACAAGGACTGTTTTCCATCTGCCCGAGTCTGAGCCTCATTATAATCTCTTTTTCCCTATTTAAATAATTATTGCCTGGTTCCTAATTCCAAAAGTAGAATAAATTAATAAAACTTGGAAATTGCTATTGTTGATATAGTGAGGGTATAAACAGGACATGTTTTTCTCCTGGAGGTTCTAGCTACAGAAATGGTAGTGTTGTGATTGTGTATAAACTTCTGTAGCTGCTGGTAAATTACATTAATTAAGCATGCAAATATATGACATAAACAATAAATTGGCCTCAGCATTAACAGTTTTCCTCCCCCGTCCTCCTACAGGCAGAAGTGGTACAATGGTATGGAAGAGATCTAATTCATCCTAATTTTAGTCTTCCTCTGGGAACAGAGGAAATCCAGCTGGGCTGCTGTTGGTATTAGTAATTCTGACAAATGAAGGATCATGCATTTAATATCCTTTCAGATAAAAATTACTCAATTTCTTCTTTCTTTAGCAACATTTACAGTAAAACAAAATGGGATGAGAACGGGGGTGTTTCTGGGCAATCATATTACCGCTGACATGAAGAGTTCTTTTTTTTGTAGGTGGAAACAGAGCTTATAGTTTATAAGAATCACCAAACTATTCCTAGGTATTGTGCAAGAATCCTGGTTATAATCTTTACTGCCCTGAAAGGACCATGTTGTTGGAGCTCAGGATAGTATTACTTAAAGCTACTGGTCTGTTTTCTCTCCAACCGTGGTGGAGAATGTTCTAGTCAGAAAGTTATGTAAGAACAATATGCATTTATCTCTATAGATACTCTTGTTTTATAACAGAAAAAAATGAATGAAGAATGCATTAGTATTTAAATCTCTACCTGTAGTCATTCAGAGAGCTCTATAGACCTTGATACCACCCTAATTCACATCTACCCTTACATTTAATCCATTTTTCCTGCTAGATCATAGAGTCTGCCTCAGCCCCAGAGACCCCGGCTCACTTCCCCACAGACTGCTAGTTCCAATCTCACACGTTATTTGTCTTTCAGCTGTATCACACATGCTGTTTGCTAACTGTGTAGTGGCTATGCTAATCCAGATCTCTCCCCAGTTTAGCTGGGGGACTATTTCTGGACTGCTCGCGGGCCTCTGCAACATTGCTTGCAATACAAATCTGGATAAATAACTGAGCTGTGTTTCATCAGTAGCATAACTTTTTGGCTAATGCATTTTCTCAGCAGATCTATTTCTACAACTGTGCAGTGCTGAACTTTGCCCTTGTCTCCATCTCTGTACTCATTTACTGTATGTAAGTAGACCAGAACCATGTATTGTTAGACTCATCATTTCCTCACCTGCAGATCAAATTTTACATAGTTGGAGTCACTTTTGCTTATTTTGATTACCTGCTTCATTCATGTGGTTCTGTATCGTCTCTTCTAAGTAAAAATTTTTGGACCCAGACAGAAATGAAAATTCTACCTTATTTTGAGTTCAAAATGTTCCCTTGCCATCTTCTAGTACATCTGTTTACTAAAGCACTGACAGAAGCCAATGGAAAGCAAACCCAGATCAAGTGTATTTGGTAACTGAGGAAAATCATCTCAGGTATTGGTTTGGCTCCACTCACGGCCTTTCAACTTCAGATCTAAGAAAAAACTCATGTTTAACATAGAGTGAAAATAAAAACAATCACAGCTGTATTCCACCACCTTTATTTGCCTAGGTAATTTACAGTTGCAAAATCTCCTAAAACCTTGATTATCTAACTTTACTATTTTTAAGATTGATTGTTCTCCTTACATAGTTTTCATTCTCAGCAAAAAATGCAAAAAAGGCATTTGATCTTGCATGCTATATGTTCAAAGAACTTCACCTATTATAATTCAATATGTTTTCTAGAGTTTTCATATTTCATTTTGTACTTGTATTTGTAAGACAATATGCATTTTTAAAACAACTACAAGTAGATTGCTTTTTTTTTCTTAAATGTTGCTTTGATTTGTGTATTTTTTATGCTTTGTATATGATCTCTACAGACATCAGCAATTCTGACAGAGACTGGAGTATTTAGAGATATTTAAAGAGCAGTCCTAGGGAATTTCTGTGTGACCATCACACATTAATATGTGTGCTTAGTAATCAGCTGTGTTATAATTTACTGTCAAAACTGCAGACACTGTGAATTTGCTGTAACTGCGCTGCCGCAAGGACTAATGGGAGAGTTAGGAAGAAACCTAGAATTTAAGGAATTAAACAGTCATACTTGCATTTGCTTGCTCTATTCTAGGGCTGTTTGTGCTGATTCTATGTGGAGAGAAGGACCTTGACTTCTACTTGCACCAATGAAAAATCAGTCTCTTTTGTGTACAGTGGTAGTGCTGGCAGGAATTTCTTCAGAGACAAGGAGGTGATGAGTTTCTGCAGCTTAGGACGGTTCCTAAGGCTGCTCTATTGCAGTCTATTGTTGCCTGTTGCTCTAGGAAAGTATAAAGGAACATGACCGTGGACTTATTTTTCCTCTGGTTAGATTAAGAAAACAGCTATGCTTAAACCTGAATGGCAATATATGGGGATTTATTTCTGTTTAACTGTCATCTCCCACTGCTAGGATTGTAGCTAATTGAACCACACTCTGTTTGAAGCATCTCTGTAGGCAGTGTCCATGTGCAGTGCCGGTGGAATGTAGTTTATTTACTTGTGCAGAAAGTACCAAAATACAAGTTGTGATCCGAAACTATGTGGTCCAAATTCCTCTTCTAAATACTGGGCTGTGATGCCCCCAAAGCCTTTGAGTCATCTGGTGCTCTAAAAGGGTGCCTGACTCTCTGCCCAGCGAACCACAGTGACCTCTTTAATAAAATATGCAGTTGAGAACTTCACATTGAACTGCACCGTGTACAGTGGTCTTGCAGACCGTATACCATACCAGACTATGTTCCTAAGACTAATAGACTGCATTTTTCTAAAAACTTATGTATGTGCATTGACAGGCACAGGAAACCTTAACAAAAAGGAGGTCACCTTGTTATGTCTTTGGATTTTTTTTTTTATTTTTCTATTTTATTTTTTTAAGAGAATATTCTCTGAAGAGATCCTGAGCTTTAATCCATCTAGGCCTGGTAGAATCTTTGAGATGGCAACGGAGTACCTTTGTTGAGATGTAAGGAAATCTTCATGCTGAGGTAACTTTCTTGCTTAATATCTTGGTGAGAGAGAATCCATTATATATTAAATCCGTCTTTGTCTCTGTGGAGACGTTCATATTAAAGTAACATTTTAATCATGGCTGCAGCCCGCAGGGGAAAAAGAAGATACCCAGAGCTGAATAATGCATGCCAAACTACCGAAGGGGATGCTCTATTAACTGATTTACTCACGACTGCTTGTTTAAATTTGTAATATCACCATTCAGATGTCATTTTAGGAGGGTGAAGACATGGGTTAGGATCCACTATAAATCAAGGAGTGAATGAAGGGTGTTTAAAAGATGCTGTCCAAAAATATGCTTTGCCAAAATTAGGCCAAACCCAGCCATAACCACTGTGCTTTTCTGTTATATCACCTTCCAGGATCCTTTGCTACCTATCCAGCTTAGAAATGATTTGCCTGGGTGTTCTTCACCGTGACCATTTTGATGAACCCTTGGCTACTATAGAGTCGGATGCAATGAATGTCGTCAGAGAATCCTCTAACTCTTTTTACTCAATTAGTGGGATAGCAGCCAGTGAGCGATCAAAACAGTGTAGCCTGCTGGGCTGAGAACAGCTTCTTTGCACAACTAATTGTGTAGGCAGAGAGAAGCTCAGGGCTTCTGGCTGTGCCTCCTGGCTGGATTCTGCAGTGTCCATGACAAGGTGAAGGTTTTATGCAGTCACACTTTCCATGCAATTTCACTGGTGTGTGATAAAGAAGAAACTTGTGCTCCATGTATTCTCTCTTAGGGGCACTGACGGGATACTCCTACGTGTGACTACCTATTTTCTTGATACCTGTAGGAACATCACATCTTTATGGCCTCTGTATCTCTATCAGATATGGCTGAAGTCCATAGCTGGTGAATAAAAGTTACTGTCAGGAGGCTCGAGAGAGTGCTTGACTTCAGATGGGAAGTCAATAAAAATTGGTATTAAAAACTCAGGGACACAACCCCAGTGTGACAGCTGTGTCCATCTCACTTCCCTGTGGGCTGTGTCACAGGGCACAGCCCCTGCATGGAGTCAGGTGCTGAGAGGGGTCTGCATCTAGAGGTGAGCTTCCATCCCTATTAGCAAAAGCCTCCTACCCCCTTGCTGTAGCACATGCTCCATGTTCATCATTTCTGTCACTGTGCTGCTATCTTCCTAACTGGTGCATGGAGCTGAGCAGAATTTAGGCTTTGGAAATGAGACCAAGTGACCAAGTGGTACAGAAGGAAGTCTGTGCTTGAAGTCTTAGAAAACTGGGAAAATAAGAAATCAAGGCAACAATTGCTGTTGAAACCAAGAAAATACAGAAGATACTTTGTTGCCACCTACTGTTACTTGCTGTTGCTCTGCTTGTCATAATTTTTTCAGCTTTGCTACTGCTCTTTTCTCTATGCCCTTGTTCTGTTACTTTCCTTGAAAGAGACTGCAGGATAGATAGAAAGTGCAATTAATGCATCACCAGCATTCCCCACCCTACACACTTTGCTCTGTAATCAGGATGTAACTGCCTCATTTGCTCCAGAAAGTTGATTCCCCAGACACCAGCAGCATTCAGTAGTCAGATGTTCCCCGCCTTCTTTAAGAGAGCCCAGCGTTCAAAATCTGTATGGCCAAGAGCTGAAATTCAGCCCACCTCCTTTTACACTTTTGCATTCTGGCAGCACTAGTGCTCCACTGTTGGTGTGTACTGTTGCTTGGGAATGCCTGCTTTGAGGCTTCCCACTTGGTGGCCTGGCACTGCCATTTCTGTGAGCTCTGGGCACCGTGCTGCCTACACCTACCTGTGAGTGACCACGAGCTCAGCACCATGCACAAACAAAACCTAATAGCTCATTCAGTATACTTCCAAAGTGAGAATACTTTCAGGATTTGTTTTATGAACTGGAAGCAGTGAACACTATCATAAATGCTAACATACAATGCTGTGAGAGGAATAATTGTAGCACATAGTTACTTATGTTAATGCTATCACATTATCTTGTGATAGCTGTGCAATTAAATGAGTCACCACTACGCCAAATCTCATTTGTCTCCAAGCACCCCACAAATACACTGCGTTCACCGTCTGTGCTTCAGTCTGATAGCTTTTTGGGAGTTGCTTTCTCTTTGTGTTTGGAAAGCAACACAGCTCTGGCACCTTTGAAAAATGGAGCATACTGTTTGGAATTTAGTAGTAGAATGATATTAGATTCAGGAGCGTTTTTGCCAAGATTTATTTCCAAAAGATATTTTTCTGAGTGATACTGACATAGCGAATTCCAAGCCTTGATTTTGTTTCAAGAACAAAATTTTTGTCATGAGACAACTGTCTATATTCTGTTTATCCTTTATTCTGACTATAGGCCTGCTTACTCCAAATGCCATTGAGATGAATCAGAACCATTGATTTGTTTTCAGGTATTCACAGAAGTACCATTTGCAGAACTTTTGCACTGAGCATTGTTGGAACACCCAAGAAGTGAGAGAATATCCCACTTGCAGAATGATCAGCTCTTGGTTTTTAGCAGCAAAAAGGGAGCTTAGCATGCCAAACACAGTTTGTCTCATCAAAGTTGAAGGAAGCAGGTTTAAGATACAAAATGCAATTTGTCCCTTTTATGTTAAAATGAATGTTGTGACTCTTTGCTGGAGAGATTGTATCATGAATGTGGTAGGAAACAACAAGGAATTGCCTTTCCTTCCTTGCATAGTGTATCCTCCATTTCTCTTCCTTAGTAGAATCTGCGTTTTGCTTTTTATTTACTTAAAAATACTTCTCAGGCCTAGAAAAGCAGCTGAGTCTAAGTGTGGGTTGATTGCAATTATAAAACTTTCACCTAAACAATCCTGGAACTAGCTGCTGGTGTAAATGTGAGTAGGTGAGCACTAGGTACAAGCACATAGCTCCTCTCCTTATTGCTGTAGTAGCTCAAAAAAGCAACTGAAGAAAAACAAAGGAAAACAGACTTAAGCAGCGCTTGAGAAAATGTTCCTTGTGGCCTCAGGACAGTGTTCTGTTTCAGTCAGATGATGTTAAGGCTTAATAAAACAGAGGAATTGGGAGTGGTACATTTATACTGGAGACTTTAATTGTGACCTTTTGTATTTAGGCAATATTTTTTTCCCAGCCCAGAAATTGAATGTAGTAGAGAGACACTCCTCAATGTGACATCAAGTATCCTTCTTCCCCTGAAGATATAAATGTGAATGATGAAAGCAGGAAAGTGGAAATAAAAGTGTTACTTCCACACTTATAATGCCAGCTAGCACTTGTTACCAAACTTGTGAAAATAACACGATTTACTGTAATAGTTTACAGTTGACTAGTGAGGTATAAAATATCTTTATCTTATAGCCATATAAACTATGGTTAAATTAGGCAGAAGAGACACACCGAGCAGCTCCCACAGAAAGATTTTGGACTCAAAAGCATTAGGAATACAAGTGACAGAAGCAGAATATCCTGTTCAGAATATAAGATGGATTAAATGGGAGTGTAAGGAATCGAACAAGATGAGGCTGAGACAGTTCACTTTCTAGATAATTCTTAATCTGACACGAAAGCCAATTTAGGCTGAGGCTGTACTAGCCCTGTATTACCCTACAGCATTTTTGCTAATAGTAACATACGGACCCTAAATGTGACAGTGATAAAATAATGCGATTGTTTGAATTACTTGGATTTTCACTGCAATAACAAAAGCTTGGGTTTGAACAGTATCATTTTGTTAAAATACTCTCACCTACCTAATTATTTACATTAAAATTTCAAGGCTTGTTTTGCTTTGTTGTCATGGAGAACATGTGGACTACCCAGAGATCTGAGGTGAGAGTGTTCTCTATTCTCCTTTTCGAGATAAACGGGGATATTGAACTTTCCTTCCCAGATACACGAATTAGTTGTACAAAAATAAAGGAACAATCTAAAGAGCTGAAAACAGCCTGAGCTGAAAAACATCTCGACTGAATTACACTTCTCCCATTTCCCTGATGTGATAAACCTTACACTCTTGCAGTATCTATCTTTTAAATGGAAAATCAAATGGAAAACCTCAGTGCTTTGTTATTTTCTTTATACGTCATGAAATATTGAACAAAAAAGAGGTCATAAGCCATTTTGTTGACTTTATAGGTCTCCTGAGACTTCCTCAAGCTCTCTTCTTGATTGCTGCCGTACATCTGGAGCGAGAGTCAGCCAGAGACAAGATGGCAGGTGTAAGTTGCTCTCGGAGATGTAATGCATTTTCTTCTACAGCAGGCAAGACAGGCATTTCCTTTCCTGTTTCCACCAGAAGGAAAGAAAACTTTATGAGCTATGGTCTCACCTCCAAAAATGCATTTTTCCCAAAAGTTTCTTCACGACAAGAATTATTTTCTAGAAATTGAATGTGCAATTTTTTTTCCTTTTTATAGAGTTTTTTTGTCAGATGGAAAAAAAAAAAAAAAGTTAGTAACTAACAACGAAAAAAAAGATTTCATGTATTTTCCTAAAAGAACATAACTTTATTATTTAATGAGATGATTGTGTGCGTATAAAGACCTCAGGAAGCAAGGCTTTTAAAAATAAACATAGGTATAATTCAAACATAATGTACACTAAAATTAAAAACAACTATGGCTAGAAAAACCACAATCAAGCCATTCCAAAGACTTACTTAAACACGGTAACCTGTGAGAAATAGAATAAGAGGTTAGAAGCCTTCCTAGCACAAACGCTGATAAAATTAGTTGGATGAGAACCAGCTTTTTGTATAGCGTACCACCGGGTGGCAGTGTAGGAGAGAAAATGTTTGACATGCCCACGACGAGTATGATGAACGCTCCTGTTGCTGAATTTCTGTTTGCATTTCCATTTTCTTCCGCCCTTTTCTTACTAGTATGCATGAAGCTCTCTTGTATCAAAATTTTATCTGCCTGTATGATCAGTTATTAATTTTACTGGTCTTTAAAGTTATTTGGGTGAGAAAATAATGTATTGAAATCTGGATGTGACACATTCAGCAGAAGTGCTTCGTAAGACTTCATGAACTGGTAATTTTATTTTCCCTAGCAAATCCGTAAGAATTCACTATGTGATAGTTAATTTTGTGATCCCAAATTCTTTTTATTTATTTGCTTCAGCTGATGCGGCTTTTCTTGAAATGAACCTCTCTGAACTGTACTTGCTGGTAATGCCAGGGGTCCAGCACTACTGAGTCATCTAACATTTTTAATTTTCCTCCTGTGCACCCAAATAACCCCACTGTGCAGCTAACTGTAAATGAGCATTCATATACAGCTGTGCCCAGTGGCAGACATCAATGTGTGGGTGGGGGCTCAAGCATTTCTACCTTACTTTCCAGGCCTGTGTGTGCCCCACGTGGCATTCACAGTGCTCTCTGTGAGCCCTATGAGCAAGCCCACATCAGGCCTGGCTCTGCCAACCTACTCTGTAGGGTTCAGAGCAGCAGGAGGGTGGTTTGCTGTGTGCTGTATTATCTGAGATTTGATTGATACTTGTTTTATTGATAAGTTCTTGAAATCCTCTGAGAAACAAAGCAGGGGGCTGAGGGAAACTAACAACATACAGATGTTATTAGGAATCATAATATAAAAGAAATTCCTACCTTGTGAGGATTTGCCTAGAAACCAAAAGACAGTATCAAAGCATATGTATCTCCTGTATATTATTAGGCTATCAAGTATATTATTGAAATATGCAAATCGTGGCTATTATAAAGGAATTAAAAGGAGAAGCCAAAAGGGTAAAAAGTTTGCAGGTGGTATGCTGATTGTTTGAAGATACTGTTCTCAAGACTGAGAGCAAACCTTTACTCCTTATTAGAAGAGAGTTTAAAAGGACCACACGCGCACAGAAAGCTGGCATGATTAAACAGAAATGTGAAAGAGGCTGTTAGAAATAAAAGACAGTCTTCAAAAAGTGGAAATCACATTGAAATGAGAAAAACAGAAAAGAACAGAAACTCTTCCGCATTTAATATAAACTCCTTATAAAGTGGGCCAAAAGTATTTTCAGGAATAACTTGTGATAAGCATAAGAATGAATATGAGAACTTTCTCTAAACACATCAGAAGCGTGAGTAGTGCCAGACACTTTATAGGCATTCTATAATGTTTGGAATATGAAAGGAGCGTTTAAAGAAGATAAGCCTAGAGCAAAAAATGCAAAATAAATTTTTCACATTAAAGATCACCATGGGCAAGCTTAGGCAGGTCTCCACAGCAAAACCTTTTTTATGGGGCCAAGTCAAAGAAATTATCTCAAATTGAAGTGTCAGAGAAGCAATTTCAGATTAGATAGAACCAAATGGTAACAAATCACCTAGATTAGATCAGGTTCTCAAAACACTTCTAAAGGAAGCCTGATATATGTGACAAATTATTAACTGTGATGTAACTCAACACTTAGTTTGGCCTCTGTTCCAAAGGAATGGAATGTGACAAATATGACATTGCTTTTGTTTTAAAATTCAGGGGGTTCTCAGGAATTATATACCAATAAGCCTGAGCCTCGCACTAAGTAAGCTGATACCAACTGTGATGAAAAATGAGCAGATTTAGAGCTAACCATGATATGAAAAGATAAAGTTCAGAAAGCTTTTGCAAAGGTACGATATGAAGTACAAATAAACAGAGCTCTTTGAAAGAATCAGAATGCAAACTGAATGATAGTTATTTGGTTAATTCAGTGTAGATGCATCTGCAAAAACCTTCAGCAAGGTCATTCACCAAAGTGTGCTAAAGAAAGCGAGCATCGGACATAATACTTTTTCTCAGGCATTAATAAATAGTTGAAAGATAAACTTCGGAATTTAGGGTAGAGAATGAAATGGTTGTGTTCCTTTTTCACAGGGGAGTTATTTGACTTTGAGGTGCTCTCGAGGTTTTATGCTCAGACCTATGATACTTCACACTTTGAGTTTTAAAAGTAGTAAATTAATGAAAAGAAGTAAATGGTGAGGAGTTAAGATCAGCAGATGATGCGAACCAAATGCCAGTTACAATGGGGTGCAGAAATTTCAATACAGAGCAATTTGGAAATTAATGGTAGAAGAAATTCAATGCTAAAAGCAAGATAATGCCCATGGGGGAAAAAAAGTCCTCATTCTAATTATACAAGTGCAGCTCTGAATAAGTCATAACAACTACAGAAGGAGGTGCCTGAGTTCCTGGAGTGATGCTGTATGCAAATGTTAGATTACTGCTCAGCAATGGCAAACAAACAAAGTATTAGAAGAAGGAAATGGAAAATAACACAGAAAAATATTCGGAGTAGGAAATGGAGAATAACACAGAAATCATCATGCAATTATAGCTATGATGCAGTTTCTAGATCCAGATTTAGAAATTTGATTTGTATTTTGAAAACTGCATTATTCTGGTTAAAAAAAAAAAGCCTGTGGAAGCGGGAAGTGTTGTGATAATGAAAATACGTGTGAACGAAAATAAGGAGTGGCTCCACAAAAGAAGAAAATGAATAAGTTCAGGATACTTCAAACTGGATATGAAAAAACTGTTGGCAATATAATATGAAACCAGTAGTGGCAAGGAAAGAGCGAATATGGAGTGATTCTTTCCTGTCTTTCACAGTTTAAAAGCTGGCTTGCCCAAAATGTCATTTATGGGTGATAGGATCAAAATCAAGAGAAGCGAGTAGTTTTTCATATAGTGGTAACAAAACTGTGGAACTCATTGCCGTGGGGTAATCTGGATCTGCAAAGATCAAATAGATTATTAAAAAAAGAAACAAACACAGAAGAAGTAGTCCTAGGAGAACATTTAGTGGAGAGAAAAGTAATTCATGTGTTCACGACATAAGAATATTATCTGTTCTGATAAGGGTTGCCGTGGCATAGCAGTCGCTGTCTCAGCAGCAACTCCCACTTTATGGAGATTTGAAAAAGGCAATAAGGACAAAAGGACATTAGATACACAGCTGAACTATATGTCAGTCGGGTATAAACAAGTTTGAACGTCTGCTGTTCATGACAGACAGACACTAGCTTCAGGGTCCTCTGCTGTGAGAGAGAAATGGAATCCGTAGGACTGGGGGAATGGTGGGTTGTGTGCCCCCGAGAAAGGAGACTCTCTGTCAGTTGCACTTTTCAGTTTTACCACTCCTTTTTGCAATAGTTGTATCTAAGTCAAAACTTGTCACTATCCCAGGTAAATACACATAATTTTTTCATTAAAATGTGAATTGTTATTACTGGATGGGAGTCATCCCAACTGAGATTTGTGATCTGTAGGCAGGTATGCGGTATAAGGCAGCTGCCTGTATTCCTTCTCTACACAACAGAATTAGGTCCTATTACAGGATTTTTCCCATCATGAAGTACAAACCAGGTCTACGGTGTGCCAGTACCCAATTATACTCATCAGTTTGTGTGGAAGTCCACTAGAGACAGGGAGCATTTAAATTTGTTCAGCACCGGAATCCACTGTGCTACAGCTTTGAGTTAAAGTGGTGTTTTTGTGTTTTTTATATGGAAGTTTTTGTTCAAGAGAGAGCAGGAGTCAATTATGCAATGTGGATTGCAATTTAGCTCTGCAGTGAAAAGAACTTTTACAACCTCAATATCATTCTTTTCCCACAGTATATCTCTGCACAGAGTCATAGAATTGTTTGAGTTGGAAGGGACCTTTAAAGGTCACCAAGTCCAACCCCTCTGCTATGAACAGGGACATGTACAGCTAGATGAGGTTGCTCAGAGCCCCATCCAGGCTGACTTTGAATGCCTCTTTATCATAAAAAACTTTTTCTTTATATCCAGTCTAAATCTCCCCTCTTTCAGTTTGAAACCATTTCTCCTTGTCCTATCACAACAGATCCTGCTGAAGAGTCAGTCCCCTTCCTTCTTAAAGCCCCCCTTTAGACACTAAAAGGCTGCTCTCAGGTCTCCCTGTAGCCATTGCCTTCTCCATTCTGAGCAGCCCCAGCTCTCTCAGCCTGTCCTCATAGGACAGGTGTTCCATCCCTTGGATCATTTCCATAGCCCTACTCTGGGCACGCTCCCACCAGTCCATGTCTCTCCTCAACCAAGGGCTCCATATCTAGATACATTTACTTTTTAAGATACTAAACATATTTCGTAAAGACAAAGTACTAGATACTGTGAGATGCAGTCTGCAAGATGTTTTAGTCAGGATATATGTGTGCACGTATATATGTGCAGGGGTCATGAAGTTCTGCGTAGCCCAGAAACCATTTTAGACTGTTAGTTCAAGACTGTAATATTTAACTTAAAAAATGATTAACCCCAAATGTATTGTAAAATACATTGCTACCATAATGTATAGTTACAAGGTGGAATAGTTAGAAGTTCTCTCTGCTTTTGCTTGGTTTTGCTAAGTGAAAGACAGTGTGAGTATGAAAGAGAAACCTTTAAGAGATTTAGCATCTTAACTTCAGTTTAACTTCTGCCATGCCACGCGAGCAAAATATGTATTTTTTATATAGAATCTTATATTAGTTGACAAATTTCCTGGGATCTTCAGAATGGTGAACAAGAAAAAGGAGAAGAAGGTCTGGCTTTCCGAGCAGACTTTGTCAAGCAATCAACTTTCATACTAAAGGCTGAACTGTGTTATTTCAAGCTGTAGCATATATACCTCACCAAATAAGGGACCAGCCAACTTATGTAAAAGAATAACCTGCCTCTGAGCAGAACTTATTAGCTTGGGCACAGTTCCACATTAGCATGTCCAAACAGTCTTTGGACTGAACGTATCTTCCATTTTGCAGCTTAGAAAATGAGCTAAGCTGTTCCACAACTGTCTCCACCTGACTACATAGACATGCCTTCATCGTATAGCTTGGACCAAGGCCCTTCCCCAGCTTGCTGACACAAGCTGGCTGTCAGCTGCACTCATTCCCAGCTGCCATGAAGCAGCCACAGCAAGTTGAATACAATACTTACATGAAAGTCATTACGTGGACATTGGTAGAACTCAAAAAAGATAGGTTAGTTTCTAAATTTTCTGAGTTCCTTAAAAAGTATTATGTGAAAGTAAAACAGCTTTCTCTGCTTGATTATTTTTTTAAATAGGAACTGTCTGCAAAAATATTGCAGTTAAAACTTTATACAGGAAAATGTAGAAAATTCTACCATTAGCTCTGTGGAACAGTCAGTCTCCAGTGAAATGCAAACTGTGCTTGGATGAGGTTTAAGAGATCTTTTCTGAAAAAATGCATTTTCATCTCAGAAGCACCTATAGTTCAGAAGAGAAAGAAGAAAGAACCTGTAAGTCTGCAGGGACCCTGCTCTGGTGAGTATCTGTGTTGAACAGAGTAATGGTTGTAGTTCTGGAAGACTTTATAGGGAATGTACACCTTCCAAAATCTTGAATGCATACGCTTTGGAGTGTTCTTCTCCTCCCTTCTCTGTTTTTTTTTTTAAAAACAAAGCACTTTGGATTTCACACATGGAAAGTATATGATTATTTCAGCTTTATAGAGACATTTGTGTAACTATGATTGCATACTGCAGAGGAACTTGATGGAAGCCCAAGGCTAAGAAGGCCACACAAGTAAACGGGAAATATTAGAAAGAAAAGTGAAGATAGAGCCCAGCAATCAAAAAAACAAAACAAAACAAAACAAAACAAAAGTACCCCACAAAGAGATGGGGAGAAGGAAGGGACTGAAACAAGAAGTTCTGAATAGATGTTGATTACAAAGTTACTTTGTCATTCATGTTTGGGATCATAAGGGGAAAGGAAAAATAGCTTTTCTTAATGCCACATGAACATTAATATTGATGGCTTCATAGAAGTAAATCTAGGTTTCTCAAGGGAGAGTAGCACAAACACTTCTTTGCCATTTAAAGCTGAAGTTCATATAGAGGAGAGTCACAAAAGTCTTCAGGCTGTATACTAGGGGTGTTCAATAGACCAAATATTTTTGGCGACGTTCCTGCTCGGATGAGTATGTCAGTACTGTTTGCTGGGTTATGTAACTGAGTATACTAGAGCAGAGGCAATGAAGCAGGAAGCCTGAAATGTTCCAAAAGACCAACTGGGATTTCCCCTGCTGCTATTGTCACAGCATCACCACTATTTTTAATTTAACTAGCATAAATGAGTTTACTTGTCCTTTTCTAAACTTAGGCTGCTACTAAAGAATTAAGGCAATGCTGATGGGGTTTTAAACGTGCTAGGTTTTAAGGATGCTAATTGCGTGTCCAGTGGGGAGAAAGCTGGGAAAGCACAGCCTTGCGTGTGTTATATACTACTGTGATTCTTGGTCGTGGGGATACTTGGCTGTGGTGTGAATGGGGTTGGAAAGCCAGCTGAAGCTGGGAACTGTGCTTGCATAAACCAAAAATTAGTTTAGCAAAGGGACTGCACTGTAAAATGATTGAGCAGGCAGTGTGATGTAATTTGTTGTTACTGCTGAGAGATGGGATCCAAGATGCATTGATTTCCAGTGTTGTCCAAGCTACACACAGAGGACTTAGTCTTGCCAAGTACTAAATGTCTTCTTTCTTAGGTTCATGCCTATTCAGAATCTTTCACCTGCTTTCAACCAGCCATTTGAACTTATAGGTATTGTTCAAAATGTTGCTGGCTTGCAAACTAGAGCTTTTGCTGGGCCAGTGTTTCTGAGTTAAAAGAGTTACGTATATGCACAAAAAATCTTGAAAGTAATTTTTTGAGAACCGGAATCCAAGAAGTTATGCTTTTTGTGTGTGTTGTAATTACGTGTTGCGTCAGTGTAAATCTTGTTACATATCTCTGCAGGGTATTTCTGTACACAATAAAAATACAAAGCAATGTTAGTTGTAATGTGGCTGGCATGCTGAGGAAAAGACCCAGTAACAACGATGGTAACAATACTTTACTTACACATGAAACTAGAACTTAACAGTTCCCAGATCTTGACTCAGTGTACTTTCCTTGGGCCAAAGGGTAAATTCAAGGGTAAAACAGAAAGAAAAATTTTAATCATGTCTACGGTTACTTAAATTCTAGTGTTGAGTGCATGACCTAACATGTGACTCAAGAATTTGGGAGAATGTGATGAGTACTAATACAATCTGTGAAGTTTGGAAGAGACTAACAAGTACTGCTATGTACTCACAAATAATGGTTTTCCAGAGATTCATAATTTGTTCCATTGTTTCTGTGGCATATCCCACTCAGAATTCTGGCTCCAGTCCTGGTTTCTCCACTAAGTCCCTTGTTTTATCGTTCATTCTTCCCTCTCTCATCCCTGACCCTCCCTCCTACTGTTTCTCCATTATACATTCTTGAGCCAGTTTTCTTTCTTTCCACAGACTTCCAGTTCCTGTTTCTACTGTGTTTTCTCAGTAGTATCCTCATGTATTACATTCATACCCATTTGTAACCTGCAGCTCCATCCTCTACCTATAACAGAAAGAAGAAAAGGGAAGGGAAGGGAAGGGAAGGGAAGGGAAGGGAAGGGAAGGGAAGGGAAGGGAAGGGAAGGGAAGGGAAGGGAAGGGAAGGTGGAATAAAAGCCCAGATAAAGTAAGTTCTCAGTCTTAATCTGTAACACTGCAGAAATGCAGCGATTGGTAGGAAAAGCACTGTCACTCCTGGCTGAGAATGTCGTTGCACCTTTTGGAGTTCCAGCCACAAAGCGCTAGCAAGTCAGTCCCTCCTGAGCACTGGCGTAGAGATCTTTTGAAGTCTTGGACCCTGCTTAAGCTTGCTGAGCTTCTCACTTGAATGCAAGAAAGGGCATATTCACGACACAAAACCTGTCCCCTTACAAATCTCAGTTCACTTCTCTGAGGTGTAAAGTAGAGAAAGAGAAAAGGTGGTGAGCAGACACAGCCAATCCAATCTGGCCCTGACTTCAGAAAAATACAAGGAGAGACAGAGAGTGAGTGAGGGAAGAAGGAAGGCAGGGAGAGACAGAAGAAAGGTGGTTTCCAGCAGGTATGTGTGACTGCGTAGAATAAAATAAGATGTGAAATTTCAACATTAAAATAGCAAACAGTCAACGTACTGGTGAGTTATAGCAACAGAATATAGGATGCTTGACACAGAGCAAACTTATTCACAGCTGATGCTATCAGTACCACCTCTTTTCAAATATGAGTTTACCTTTTAAAAATTAGTGTGGGGTAAGCTGCAGTAGAATTAATACAACACTGTGAAAAATTCTGATCCATTCATCTAGCAAGGTTTTGTTAGACTGCCAAATGCATGAGTTTCATCTACAGTTTTAAAAACATGGATAATTCTTTCTCTCTGGGCCTGATCCTGCAACGTTTCAATTGCCCTCTATGGGAAGCCCCTGCCTAGTGTGTCAAAACTATGTGAATTGGTTTCTCGGCCCCTGGAGTGCAGATCCTCAATATATCAGTTTTATTTGGATTCTGTGTTCGGCATCTTAAATTTCCAATCTTTTGTCACTGTAATTTATGTTCTCATATATTCACTTTGCAGACACTATTTCTGTTGATCACTTAAAATTTTGGCATGACTCTGAGTAAAGCATTCAGCATTATATACTGCATACCAGATGTGGATTAACTAAATGGTGCTTGTGTTTCTAGAAACCAAGATCCAAAAATGTACTTTAAGCATAATCATTCAGCATAAAAAAGTGTATTTAAAAATGTGACCTATTACCTGACCATTTGCCTGAAACAGTTATACACAGTGAATTATTCAGTAGGAGATGATGGATATTTTGTAGATTTTCCCAGGTCCTTACTCTAAATGACGTACATTATTTCAATTTTTCTTTCATCTGAAGGATCACAAAGTGCTAGACAGACTACTGTGCTGATCAGTGGAACATTTCTATGGTGAAATGTGGCAAATGTTTAGTGACAAACAGGAAATATGTATGCCATTTAAAGACAGATTAAAACAAAGCAACAACAACAACAGCCCAGGATCAGGCTGAAACTTCTGGGATGATTAACTCACTGGATTTGATCTTCTGGATCACCTTATGCAGCTCCAATCTTTTAACTAGAAATCTTAATTTGCTTACAAATAGGAGAGGGCAGCACCGTAGAAGCCAGGTAACGGCCTGAGAAGGTGCAATCTCACTGCAGCATGAAAGGAAGCAGGAGCAATAGTGAAAAATGACAGCAAGAAAAGACAACACCACAAAGAATACATATGGAGTGAGCATGGGAGAGATGGAGTTTGAAGACCTGAGAGAAGACATGAATGTTGGTATAGGGTTCCAAGAGTTCAGATGATTTTGCTGAGATCAGAGATGAAGTGGTAGAAGGAAACAGATGTGCTAAGGCACCTTGGGAAGTCTGTTTGTTACTTGTTACTGTGGGAGACCAAGGGAAAAGTAGGGCTTGGGTTTAATTTTCTTTCACCTAATCTAGACTGAACAGCATTATTCTGTACTAGAAGGCAAGTCTTTGTCCAGTATGAAGATTATAATCTGCGACCTCTAGTGGAGCTCTTATTAGTCAGCGCTGGCAGAAGTCTGCTGGATATGGTCCACTGGCTTTCAAGCACAAAAATATTTCCTTTTCAAAAATGCCTTGGTGAGCCACAGATAAGTAAACACAGGGAGAGGTTTCACAGACTTCTGTGCTCAGCCAGGGCACATATATATTGTGAAATACTGCCCAAGGCTTGCTACTCAGTCCTCATTGGCCCTATAATCCAAATCAGAAGCTGACACTTTTACAAGTATATGGCAATAACATGACTATTGTCAATATGGCTATTGCTCGTATCCTAGTTATCTCAGTAGCCATAGTACTAGGTCTCTGTGAGTACCTTTTAGATAATCTTCACACTTTGTTACCTTTTTTCTTCTCACTTCCATTGTCGTGACACTAGAGGGTGACAAAGTTCCAAATGAGAACCACAGTGAAGCCATTTAGAACTGGAAAATGGAAATTAAGTGGAGTTTCTTAAGATCTAGGCAAGTCTTCCAGTAAAACGGACAAGATTCAGTGTTGCTACTGACAGTTTGAGAAAAGTTAGTAATTCTTAATAGACAAGCCTGAACCAGATTGTTTAGAATAAATAAATATCTGTAACCAGATTTCCTGGGACTTTTCTAGGGCAGAGTTAAAAAGAATGGAGTGCTATTTGCTATTGCAAATTCAGAGCAGTGAAGGAAAGTCTGCATTTTTAGAAGATGTGCAATGGAGAGAAGAGAAAAGCATAATCAAACTGCGACACTAAAAGTACCGTTTCTAATATGAACAACAGTTTTCAGTTCTGGAATTTGTTACTTAAAGAAAAATAAAACTTGTAAATGTAGTACTGTTTACAAATGTGAATACACTGGTTAGGAAATGCAAAAGTTCCAGTTCTTGCTCTAAGTATTGTATTCACAATAGTGAGAAAACCAAACTCCTTTTTGGAAAGATCTCTTGCTCTGCTGCTGCCTTTTATGGGCGTACATTTTATTTTGTATGTGAAAACAAAGTTTTGGATACCTCTTTGGTCTCTTGTAAACACATCTATGGTGAGAAATTCAGGATTAAATAGCTCATGTTTTTGCTTCCCACTGCTATGGCAGGCTATAGAAATATAAAACTCCACGTCAAGTCTTCTGTTACTGAATATATGGTTTATAATGTATGATAAATATTTTCATTATTTAAAAATGCTAAGAAATGGTGCTATTGGATTTATTTCCCAATTTTTGTTTGTAAGCTTAAAGTAACTGTTTAAAATGTAATTTGCATGACACCGTCAGCTGTCAAGGCTCTATCATGAAACTGAATAGAAGCTGCAATGTACCAGCAGTCAAAAGTGTGTAAATCTCAGCTTTCATTTCTGCAAAATGTTTCCAGGCTGCAAGATGGTGGAAAAGGAGTGGAAAAAAATGAACCCAAATTTCCAACATCTGAACTGTAATGAGAAGAACATCACTTTGCAATTTTAAAATGTTATTTTAAATTGTATTATTACTTTAAATTTTTTAGGCAGGCTTGTGGTGTTTGTGTTCTTATTCATGACTTTCAGTGCTTGCTGTTGGCAATAAGGCATGCAAATGGCATCAGTCTCCTCTAGCAGTCACCACTGACTACACTGAGGGATTTCCCCCACCCTTAAAAATGAGCAAAAGATGTGTAAACCAGTGCAATGGAAACTTTGGGAAGAAATAAGAGTTTTGGTTAAAGATTCTTGCTTCTATAGTCACTTGGCGAAAAGCAGTGATGTTTAGTGGTTAGAAGAAGAGGCAGACATTTGCTGTCACCAGAACTGAGCCAGCACTTCACCTAAGAGAGCCAAGCCTCCTTTGCTCCCCCTTCACACTCTGCACAGGCACCAGCCATCTTGCGGCCCCCTGGGATCCGTACTAGCTTTAGGCAGGTAAGCCAGGATGCCATTTGCAGGGCATCTGAGCGCAAGAGAAGGAAAAGGCTGGACATAAGATGCACTTCCCCTTCTGCAGGGGGGAAGCCCCACACTGACCGCAGTGCAGCTGTTCCCTGCTCTGGATAACCCCAGTAGGAGAGGGACCAGTCACCTTCTTTGGGGTCTTCTCTGTAAAATGCAGCAAAGAGCACCTTGGTAGGACACGGGAATGGAAGAGAGGCCTCTTGCATGCTTTCACATTTCACCTTTCACTTCAGTTTTCTGTCTAGAATAGTATTCCTGCCATAAAAACAAAACAAAACAAAACCAAAAAAACTTTACTAATTTGTTTTGAGATCCTTATGGTCCAACAGAAACAGTGGTAAAAGCAGGAGAGGAGAAGTTGCTGTTGCAGATGTGTGCAGCCTAAGTGACAAGGCCTGCAGCCATCCTGTCTCACTGCAGGTGCCCAGCCAGCACTCATGCATTGAGCTTGTAGCTGCCTTTGGCCTTGGGAAAAGCAGTGACCAGAAAGTGACTGCAGTCTTCATGCTTGAACTGGCCCCTGTGACCAAGTCTGACATTCACCATAAAGCCATGCCTCGTGTTTTCCACACAAAGCTGCATGATGAAGTGTTCTTGTGAAAATATAGGCGTAACATTTGTTTTGTGTAATCTTTTGAGTGTACTAGCAGCTCCATCTGAGTCTCAGTTGTAAAAGGGGAGAGGGGAGCCACCCAGCAGTGGGCCTGAGAGGAGGAGAGTGGGTTGGTTGCCTTTAGGCAGCTCAAAGACTCAGCCCTAGGAAAAGCAGCAATAGCAATTAGGTAATCACACAGACAGGTTGTATACCCACTGGTGGTTTTAGTGAACTGAGGAGAAATAACAGTAATGTGCTCAAGATGCTGTCCAGAGAGAATAAATAAGCTGCATTTGTATCTCAAAGGCTGTATCCAAGGAAATATAAATGGAAATCAATGAAAACTGAAGTAACAAAAGTTCAGGGCAGATGGGACACATGATTTCGCTACAAAATCTGGGACATATCATACCTAGGACATTTGAAAAGAACTATAGGAGAGACACCAAAAATCATGGCTAAAATAATGCTTTTGAGTAGGGCAGAAGGGCTTTTATTTGCTTGCAACTTTGTGTTACTATATATATATGTATTTTTTAAGCCTCATTATTAAGTCTCCATGACCAGAAGAGAGTGTGGGTGATGGTGAGGTATCTGAGGTATCCATTCCCCAGGCTAGGAAAGGCCACCTGTGTGGCTGCACACCCGCTGCCACAGTGCTTCAAGCTGGAGTGCAGAGACATGTCCCCAGTGCAGGGAGCAGACAACAGAGAAGCACCCCAGGAGCCAGCTGTGGTCCAGATCACCATCTGCACATAGAAGCTACTGGGCCAACTCTGCTGCTGCTGCTGTTGATGTTATAAAGCAGTAGGCCACCAGATTTTTCAATGTGTGCTGTGCGCGTCTGGTTTTGCTCACACAAATGGTCCCTGGGAAAGATCTTTGATATGTTTGACAGAAGCCTTCAGTGGAAGGCATGAATGCAGCATTTTGCCAGTTTATTTTATTCAACAAGCTTATTTTCTTTTGCTGTTTAAAGGAAAATGCCTACTTCCTCCCAGACAGTTCCTGTCTGTGGCTATTCTATTTTTCATGATGAAGATGGGAAGCTTTTTTTACCCCAGTCTCTGGACAGTTGCTTTTTGCTTGCTTTCTTCTAATTTTTCAGTACTTACCTACCAAAAAAAAAAACCCCATAACTAAAAAAAGCAACAACAAAAAACCTGACAGTACATTGCTCTTCTCACCACTGTTTAGGGAAAAAAATAAATAAATTAATTATCTGCATCTTGGCATCTAGAACATTCCCCACCCTCCCCTAAGTGACATTTTGCCTCAGAATGGGTTGCAAATTGTTCATAGCATTATTAATGTCAGTGTTTTAAAAATTTGTCTAATCCTGTGTTTTGCATAGAAACTATGCAGACGTGGTATATGTAATACAGTTCTAAATGTACTTAATAAAGACATAAAGAATACACGATACAGAAAATCAATAAGGACCTTGTAGACTGGGTGCGTCTGTTTTTTAGAATCTGGCAGTAGGAAGATGATACAGTTACTGGTTTTGATATCTACGGCTAATAGAAGACTTCATCTTTTCTTGAAATGGTCTGAATAAGCATTGTGACAAACCAGCATTTAATCTCATGTTGATAAAACTCTCAAATACATTGCTGACATCCAGAAAGCAAACTTTGATCTTGAGCTTGTAAAATAAAAAACAAAGTCAGTAAGAAGCTGTTTCATAACTGTCAGGTGGTTTGGTGGTTAGTGACATAATTCTTTGCTGACATTTGCCATTTGTTGTCATTGCCGTCTCTGTGAACTGGATCTTATGTGATCCGTAGTCTTCATGTTACTTCAGAAGCATGATTTTTTAAGGCTGATAACTGGTGCGTTGTCTGCTCTCAAATTGGTCCATGGAGATAGCAGAGCAGCCTTAGTTGCTGGCATCTCCTCTGTCCCCTAGCTCAGTAGCACAACACACATGGATGAGGCTGGGCACTATTGTGCCCCATACAATCTTATAGCAGCTTTGGATTCAATAAGGGAGCCTTCAGATTACAAGAGGAGCAAACATTATGCTTATCCATTTTCACCTTTCCTACTGCATGGTCATTATGTTTCGGCTCATAAGAGTAGAGAATCCCATCGAATAGTCAAAGAAGTCCAATAATACTTTTCAGGATTCTTCAGTTCACATTACTGCTTGAACTAAGGCTAATCTTCCTAGCATATTACAGAGCCTTCTTTTAAGCAAAGCCAAAGGAGTGTGCAAATTCAAGTATGATAGAAGAAGCCATTGTGGATCAACAAAAATGTTTGGGAAAGTTTCAAATAATGGATGACAAGTTAATGTGCAAAAGTGCATGAGCCAAATCCTCATCTGGTTAATATCACTGTATTTCTCTGAAACTGAAACCTCAAGATTCATTAACACCAGATGAAGATCTGGTCCTTGTCTGAATTTTTCCAGGCGGGAAGCTAATACTTCTGCCCTCAAATACTAGCCCCGTTCTTTAAATAAAGTAAGGCAGCCAAAATTTCAGAAATAAGGGAGAGGGATGTGAATGGATTTCAAATTCAAACCAACAGTGGAAAGTTGCTCCAGTCTAATCTGGAGGGATACCTATTACTTTCTCATAATGGTCAGATTAAGAAGGTAAATTTATTTTTTCTCAAATATAACTGACTGCAAAGTAAGACTGTTGACAAGGTTATGTGTAGGCTCTTTTAGATTTCTCATGTCTTCGTAGGACTGTGGTCTTTGTCGTTACAAATACACAGAGTAGTTGATATTAGTAAGAAAATAGAGTTTGTTGTTTGCATCTTGTCTGAAAGCAATGGAAAACTCCTACAGGGTTTCAGAAAAAAAAAAAAAAATCCCTGGATTTTGACACATCTACATAGGTCTGAAAAATCTCTTATTCATGAAAAAGGAACCAAGGTGTGAAAAAGTCCATTTTATTTTTCCTTGGAGATACTCCGCTGAAACTGTCGAGAAAACTTTACTTGTAACTTTTCAAGCTGCAGAATGCAGATCCTAGAAATGAGACCTCCCTAGCATTCAAGAGATAATGCTAATATCTGTATAACAATCTCTTCCTTTTTGTACAGAATACAGCATAGTGTTTTTGCTTGGATTCTCAGTGAATTTTCTTAATTTAATTTTCTTTATTCAAATCTAAACCCAGATATTTCCTTAAGTTCATGTAAGTTTGGCAAAGTTACACAGACTCTTTTCTCTGTCTGGTGGTTTGTGTGAGTCATATTAGCTGTATTATCCTATCACTAAGGGACACCCACTGTACTTCCCATGTTATGTGTTGAGACATATTAATCAGAATATACATTCGCTTAGATTTATATATATTCTTATTAATAGATAGCAAGCATCTTTAAAATGATGGATTCCTTCTGGAAGACACCAGTATTTTTAGGGATCTGGACTGACTAGGCAAAACCCAATGATGGAGATTCCGAATAGAAATCTTGAGCCCTGGGTCATCCAAATGTATTGAAATCAAGACACTGTGTTTTTGTTGTAACATATAGGGCCAAGTAAGGTCAGTGAAAGTTTTTACTTCAGTGACACCAAGTAAAAGAGATGACAGATAGAAGGAATGTGCATTTTATAGCTTTGGGATTGCTCAAGGGGTTCGCTACAAGTTTTGCTGATGAACATCATCAGAAACATCTATTAGCATTCTCATATCCAAATCACGTTGTACCCATCCTTGTCAGATACTGGAATTTCATAAGTATCTTTCAATAATTTAATAAAAGAAACTTGCCTGGGATTTTGAGTCTGGTACCAGAAAGCTTCAGAAAGAACAGCTGCTTGGAGGGGTTTCCTGAAAGGCTTTGTTCAAAGTGAATCACAGCCAAACAAAACATTTCTAAGGCTGAATTAGTACTAGCTGCAAAATAGGATGTTTAAAAAACCACACATACATAACAGTCACTTAGTAGCTGATCATGGACAAGATAAAAGAAATGCAAAAACAGCCAACTTGTGTGAAATACTCCTACCCTTCCTGCCTGCCTGGTTTCCCAGGCAAACATCACAGGCTGCCCTCATCACAGAGCAATCTGAGTCACAGTGATTAGCCGCGGTAACCCTTCCAGGCAGAGCCTCTGTTTTGGTCACCTCTCATCCAAGCATCCATTTCCTCATTAAAACCACAGCAGTCATGGACTCTCTGACCCTTATTTCTTTTTATTATTTCTTTGGCATGTATCAAAAACAACAACAACAACAACAGCAAACTTTGATACAAGTTTATTTTTATTTTTATACTTTAATACTTTGCTCTGATTTCTCAGGATGGTTTCAGAGTTGTCCCCCTCAAAGTATTTGCAGCTCTCAGGGCAATACAGAGGAAATTACATCTGACAACCCAACCTATGTATTTCACCATGGGAGAAATAAATGTGACATCAGTCCTTATTCAAATAAAACTCCAATAAATTGCAGTAATTCTGTATAAAGAACTTCAGGATTATTTCATAACTAATAAGATCAAAGAGTCTTTTGAAAATACTTAGTAATTTTTTGCTAGTCAGTGGTAAGATAGTGATAGTATGTATCTGGTAAGTTGTCAATAGTTCCTCAAAGACGACTTTGGCCAGGAAACTGTCCGGCAAGGTTTGGTAATTCAACTCCAACTACAGGGGCTCTCCAAAGCCTAAAATTGTTAAAATTAAAAGCAATAATAATAATTCATGAGCTGAGTCTTCGAATCTGCAGGATCTCCTGAAGTACCACAAGACCAAATTCTGTCAACTGTCACATCCGTTTTGTCTTCTTCCACTGCATTTATTGCCATTACCGTGCTCAAGAAAGACGTTTTTCCTAAAATCCAGCCCTGTTTCTAAACCAGTAATAAGTATCAGTAAAAATACTTTGCTGGCGTAACAACAACCGGGATGTAGCCATTCCCAAACAGGCAGAGCATTTTGCTTTGCTTCATGCAGTGAGCTGCTATTGTCAGAGAGTTTTCCATAAAAATGGAGGCTAGAAGTGCACATCGAGTCCTTCTGGAGTATCACATAAAAAATCTGGAATTACTAACAGGTGCCTTACAAAGAATGTATGATTAATATAGTTCTTTGCTGTTGTCACAGATCTCTACAGCTCATGCAAAAGTGCCTGCAGCCAAAGTACATAATTAATGGCACCTTAAATACTTATATGGTAATATAAAAAAAGTGATTTATTGCAGCAGATAAATGCATCCATCCAGAAAACAATGAATTCTTGTGTTGGAGGCACACAGTTAAAGTAGCTTAAGTAGTGTGGTTACATTATCCTTGATATTGCTTAGGTGTTTTTCTGAGAACTTTAATGAAAGTTAAATAAAATCACATCTTGGTAATTGGTTGTTTTATTTATGTATTTATCTAAGTACACTAAATAAAAAGAAAAAGAAAACCGATAAGGATGGAGCTTCTCCAAATTCTTGTCCATTTAGAAGAAAAATAGACTGCGTCTTTGAAAGACACACATTGATAATCAAACACATAGGGCAGCCACATTTCTGAATTTGTCACTCTGGAAAAGCACATCAATTTGCCCTTTGTATTCTGTGTGGATTTCTTTGCCTTTCCCCACCTCATCCCCCCCCCCACAAAATTCTTAGTAATTAATCATTACCCACAGTTTCAGTGTGGATACAGGTATATTCCTTCATGTCACCACAGTATCTTTCAAGCTCCCTGAAGGAAAGGCATTACCATAAGATAAACAGTTCTGTATAGCAGTGCCACTGAGCCACACAAACTCAGTTTATTTACTTTTCTTTTTTTCTGTAGATGCATCTGAAAAAAAATCTTTGCTTATTATCTGCTTCAGGCATTGTTTCCGTCTAAAGAGGAAATTTGGGTATCTGAATATCATGTGCAATAATCCGTGCTGGAGTTCGGAATAGCTCTGACACAGTTACAGAGATGTGATGTGCTTGCTGTCCAAATACGTGACAGAGCAGTCTACTGCTTTTTAATATTTCCTTCTCTAAAATTCACTGAAGTAAATGGAAGTGTTTCCACTGATTACATGAGTTCTGGAACAGATTGTGCATGCCTTCAACTCAGTTAAGGTTCTGCCTCAGGAAAGATTACAGGAAAATGATTCTATTTTAAGAAATTAAGAAAATGACTATTTTAAGAAATTTCCATGTAACATTTTTTTGTTGAACATCCCCGCGCTTAAAAGGAACAAAAAAAACCCCACTGAGATGAAGTCATCTGCTTTCCAGACTGCACACTTTTCAGCTGTATCTTCTTACTATTCGAACCCCCTAAATGAAACTTTTCTTTGTAAGTATTTCACTTCTAAACCATTCAAATGTCAAGTAAGAATTATTTGACTAATATTTCAATATTACGAATATTTTGAAAATAAATAGTTTAATTAAAATTATACAGTAAGGTTTGATTAAATATAAGTAAATTCTAGCATTTGCATTGCAAGATTTAATTGGCTTCCTTGATTTAATAATAAATACTTCCCTTTTCCCACATACAATAGATTAGAAAACTGCTGGAGGCAAATTTCTGAAGTATACTGAATTTTCTGAGCTTTGTGACGTCATTTGGAGGCATCAGCTATTCTGTCCTGTTTCACTTCTATTGGTTCCAACCAGTATTGCAATATCTGTGTTTCTCTATGATATAAATAAATACACTAAAGCTAAAGCAGCAAATGTAACACTACACATTTCTGTCAGATCACTCCTAATGGAATAAATATAAACAAAATAACCTTTTCTTCATGTCTTCATGATTTAGAAGGTATTATTTGAAATGAAACTTGTCGTTAGAAAATGATAGATTTATCACGTGTCGTGTAAATAGCAAGATCACCAGAAAGAATTTCCACATATGGACTACAATCTGTCATGATGATCTTTTTCACTAATGAGTACATATGGTTTTTTGTCATGTTTTCTCTGAGCACTTGTACCTAACCCACATCATTCCAGAGTAATCAGATATTATGGCAACAAGCCCACGTGCAAAAAAGAAAAAAGTAGAGCTTTGCTATCAGCAGTATCATCCTCATGGCCCAGTTGTGGTATTGCTTTAACATCTGGTGATGCTGCAGTCACATAGGGTACCAGTGCCCACCCACCCCCAGAATATTCTCTCGATCTATGTGTGCAGACCTGTAGAGGAACCCCAGGAAAAAAAGATAATTTAAAAAATCTTACATGTGGAACTAATATTGAACAGGGAAACTTTTCATCTACCTGCGATGGGCATAGTAGTGATCAATTCTGTGATACAGAGGATACAGGCGAGGCCAGATAGGCAAGAAGAACAGATTTGTGGGCTTACCTGTGCCTGCTTCTTAGCAATACATAGCACAGTGAAAATCAAACACAAGAGTAAAAAATATTCATTTTTAAAAGCCATTGTAGATTTTATCTGCCTCACAAACTGCAAACGCATGCACAGAAATTCAGTTGTCCACAGGGATCTACTGTTCGTTTTCCCCTGGATGTTTTTGGTATGAAAGTTCAGGCAGCAGGTTGTAGCTCATGTTGCAATTGCCCTAAGTGAATGACACTGAAGCTGGGAATGAGCTACTGTTTCACTGCGTCCAGTCATCTGAACTTGTTTTCTGGTGCTGTTTGAGGAACTGTGTAACCGTGTTGCCTTTCTCCTCTCCCTCTGGGCTTTCTTCCTCTTTCTGCCTATGCCCTGATCCTCTCTCCTGTCTCCCTGTGCAGCTTGCTTGTGCCCAGTCCCAGTCAGCGGCTCACATAAATCTTTTCCTGTCACGGATCAGGCTTCTTTCCTTCTGAACATTAAGTACATGCCCACTACCTCAGGAGGAGATTTTGCCTGCTAGCTGAAGAACAAATGGGAAAATAGAGAATGCTGTTGATGTCATGACATGGCCGGAGCTGGCTGTGTCTGGGGTGGCAATGAGGCAAGCAGTCCATGGACCTCTCTGACAAGGGTCCATCCCACTGCCACAAGGAATCAGCCTCTGCTGACTAGTTCTGTGTTATCATAGGCAACATCTGACATCTGATATCATCTGTGTAATGCTACCTCTCAACTGAGCCCTGCAACCTGCTAATGGTGGAGCATCTCACTTAAGAGGAAAGGCTAAGGAAAGACCTGGGACTGTTCAGGCTGGGGATGACTGAGAGGGCATTTTATCCATGCTTACAAGTATTTAAAGGAGAGTGGGGTCAGACTCTTTACAGTAGTGCCCAGCAACAGAAGAATGGGCAGTGGACACAAACTGGAACATGAAAGTTCCTTACAAACATGAGGAAAAACCTATTTACTGTGAGGGTGATGGAGCACTGGAACAGCCTGTCCAGTGAGACTGTGGAGTTTCCTTCTCTGGAAATACACAAAACCCACCTGCATGCTTTCCTGTGCAACTTATGTCAGGAACCTGCTCCAGCAGGGAGTTGCACTGCGGGATCTCCAGAAGTCCCTTCCAACTCCTACAATTCTGTGATTCTGTGCTTTTCCAGTCTGTTCCTTGAAGAGCCCAAGGTTGCTTGAGGGAGAGCATCAGAGGGCTGCTTATTAAATTAGATCTTTCCAAGTATTTTTTTTAATCCGGAAATAAAGTCAGCAAATTCGTGACTTTGTGGAGAACGACAGACTTTGCATTTTTGCCTCGTTCCAGTTTTTTAGGTGATGATACACATAACTGACCAAGGCTGACTTTGTCTAACATCTGAGTTCTTCATTTGTTTTTCCATGCCATTAGAATGGAGAAAGAGTTCAGGTTCCTCATTTGTGCCACAAGTATCTGGGCTAGAGTTAAACTAGCAAGAAAATACACTGTTCCTCAAGGATAATTATAGTACATTTTTCTAAGCCAGGCCAGCCCTGTTCTGAAATTGCAGCAAGGCAAAGTACTTCACTACTAATTTAGACAGGCAAATTTGACGATAGCAACAGTCAGTACATTTTAACAGAATAAACAAATACTGTTAATAGTAGACGCAGTTGTTATGTCTAATTTGAAGACGTGTCTAGAATCAAATTAAATGTGTCATTAGATTAAGAAGGCATCAGACTACTGAAGGCTTTTTTCTTTCCTCAACGACTTCGGTCCAAATATTTGTTACCGGTCACCTAGCCTTTGGAGCTTGTGTGATAGATGTTTTTATCAGCTCTGGATTGAAAGTGAAAGTGGAAAAAATTACAGGGCTTGTGTCTGTAGCATTTTATGGATTGACATAAAGTTATTATTGTTCAGTAATATTAAAAGTTGACATAAAGAGAAAGATTTATTGGAACCGTTTTAATATCAAGACGCATCTGCAAATGCAAAAATAGATTTAAGACCTGAAGGGTGTCCAGGATCATTTCAGTGTCACGTACAAGTTTGGCAGTCCTCTTTCCTTTGATTTATCTGCTCTCTTGCCGAGTCCATAGCCTACAGGACTGGCTCCTTGCTGTAAAACTTTCATAAAACACGATGGTATTATTAAATCATTATGTATATAATACAAATGATAATAATAGTTATGAATTACTCTTTCCTTTAAAGTACATCAAATCTCGTATTTCTTTATTTAAATTACTCCTTCTAAGGATTTTTTAAGTGCACCAAGTAAACTGCAAAAGTACTAAACCAAGTAATGGGAGTATAAATACATCTCAGCTGACAAAACAAAGTATAACTTAAGCAGTTATTTTTTCTTCCTTTAAATATAATACAAATTTCACATACCTTTCTTGTTTTTGTCTATATATTTTTTTTTCCATATAAGTTATGACTACAAGGGCTCAAAGACCTCACGCAATAATTATTTTTGATGAAAAAAATTCACAAGTGATTATTTTGTTAGCTATGTGGAGACCTGTGAAATCAACAGACATTTCTGAAAACTGTTGCTTTTTTGGAAGTAGTGTTTATCTACTGTAGTTCTGGTATTTTCTGACTTCACCTGCTTTCATTTGCACCTAAAACATATTTAAAATCTACTCATGATGCATTGTCTCCTATATAATTATACAGAAAAAGATTTTTTTTTTTTCAGCTGTCTGTGCTGAGCATTTGCCGACATCTTGACTTCAGTTTTACTGTTTCATTAAATGGCCCAAGTTTTCTTCTCTTGCATACAGCAAGTTTTAAAGGCCAAAATAATATGTCTGGAACTGCAAGAATGAATGGGGAATCAGATAATGAAAACACAGTTTGTGTATTTCAGCTCTGACCTATTGACCAGTGATACAACATTCACGAACAATTACTTGTTTCTTGTCTAACTGAATTTACTGTCCTTAAATCCTCCCTTAAAACTCACCTTCACACATAGGTGACATTTGCAAAGCAGTTTGGCTGGGTTCTATCACCTAATCTAGCCATCTAAAAGATATTTAAGTGGTAAATGTAGACTACCTATCTAGGTGCCTCCTGCAGTCAATGGACGCTACCACATCCAGAAAGTGATTCATCACATCTCAAAACATGTCAGATGAATGGATTATTTCTTATAACTGTCTCTCTCCTTGGACTGTAGCAACAACCTAAATGGCAAAAACTGGATGCTTAACTTTTACACACCTAAAGGTAGGCAAGATGAATCTCACTACCAGTGCTTGAGTTGGATATACTGTCTCACTTAACTTAGTCTTATTGTTTCTTAGTCTATCCTGTCTTTCCTGTGGTAACTATCTATAATCGTGTTTATTCTAGGCATATGTTCTATTTTTTTTCTCCTACACATAAATTTTAAGCTCTTTAGGGTAGGAAGGCAAAGTGGTCCATAAGCTTTGCCACAGGGAAACTAAAAAAAAGAAAAACAATAAGGAATAATTCTGGTGCCAATGAACAATCTTTTAACACATATCCTTTAAGCAATCTACAATTGCTTATTGACACAGTCAATTTATGACATCTGGACTGATCCTGGAAACTCTGCTCTCACAGTTAGTACTACAGAGGGCAATAGGAACATTCAAGATAATGGAGAGCTTGAAAACCATGAGAAGACATGCAAAAATCAGAATTACTTCCATCAGTAAGATCTGCTGAATTAAACCTTCAATTTGCCATCTGCAAATGTGGCCCCATAAAGATGTATGAAGATTTGCCACCCAGTATTTAACAACTCCAGATTGTGTTATGTGATGGCCCATAATTGAATAAATACATGGTATTTCTGAATTACTCTGAAAGGATATAAAAACATTGCTTTCTTAGCTGATTGTCTCGTGAAATTTCATACACTTGAATTGTGCATAGCTGCAAGCCACGTTTCTTCCTTTTCTTATTTTTAATTAAAATTTATGAAAACAGGAGCCAGAAACAATAACTCTGGTAAATTAAATAAGAAATTCTTGGCTATCTTCTGATAGGATTAAACCCTCAACGGTGAAAAATAACTGTCCTCTTTGGAATGAATAAGGCTATGACAGCTTCTGAAGTTGTTGACTTAAACAATCTGTAATGTCACTGTCCTCCTACACTAAGCCTACTGGATTCTAGCAGTCCCCATCCAGCCTGTAAGATATATTTACTTTGCACAGATTCTTGAGAAAATCATTCTGATACCATCACACCTAGCTTAGTCTTCTCTACAAGTTCTTTCATTATAATTAAGAAATCCATAATTTTGGCTGGTTGCAATAAATCCTTCTGCCAGCTGGAATAAAAAGTATTTTATTTCATATGCTTTAGAGAGAATTACGATGGAATAAATATGAAGTAGACTCAGAAAGGGCAGTTCCCTGCGTCACATATCATGTGAATCAGACAGAGAGAACTCCTTACCTTGCTGAGCACACCTTCAGATTTTGTATACCACTTAACCACTACCAGCTATCAAAATGTCTCATTAGCTACTGTTCATTGTTGGCATGAACATGTAGCTGCATATTCTGTAGCACAGCGTTAAAGGTAGTTCCATGGAATACCTTCTACCAACTCCAATGGTGACAGGATATTACCCATAAGTAAAAAAAAATTGTAACTCCCTTGATTACCCATGTAATAAGAATTTTAAGTATCGTATTACTCAGCTTTGCAAGAGTTTGTAAATATTCTAATGATAGGTTACTATCTATGTGATTGAAACGTCTAGTAATAAGTGTGTCTGCATATTTCAAATCCCTGGATCAAACTGATATTATCCAAGAGATCAGCAATCACGCGCTTACCTTCATAGCAACATTTTAAATCAAACATTTCACAAACCCTATAGTGATGCTGGCTTTCACAAATCAGTCTCAGACTAAGCTATTGAGAAAATCCCTTTTCTATTTCTATTGCTAGAGTGGCAGTTAAGTTTTTACTTTGTGTGGCGAGCTGGATCAGCCATTGGCATCCATGGATGACTGCTCGCAGTGAAGGCAGTCAGCATACATTTTGTCCCCCAAAGAATCTAAGGATCTCTTGCTCCTTGACTGTGTCCATACTGACTGAAAGCTTTCAGTTTCCAGAATCTGGATATAGGTCATGGATAGCCCATGTGCAATCTTCAGAAAAAAAAGTGACTGATATACAGGCACATGGTCATTGGACCCAGTGCTGAGGTTGCTGTGAAAACAAGATGGGAAGTCATCAAATTGAAAAGTACTGCTTTGCTCCCGAGTCCCACCTCTGGTCTGGGTGACTGGAGAACCTGAATTCTGGAGTTCAGACGTGCTGCCACTGAAAAGATGCATGTCTCTCCTTTGTTCAGTTTCTTTAAATTCTCATGCTGTTGCCAAGTCCAGTTGTTTGAAATATGCTCTGAAGTGCTTAAGTATTTCCTGCTGGATTTTCTTATGCAATAATTGGATTGTCTTATACCTCCTTTTGCACTTATAAATGATCCACCTATATTTAATTTATATAAGTAAATTCCTTTCACATCTCCTCATATGCATCTGTACAAATATCAACAAAAATATTAAAATATTAATGATAGCATTTTCTAGTCATTTTTTTCTAGGCTCTGAATCAATCCCTGATAGAAAGGACCTGACCCTGTTTCTATTTAAATTAACTGAATTTCTCTCAGTTTTCCTTGGGCAGAGATGAGCTCATCATGATGCTGAGAAAAACTTGTTTTACTTTTTTCCATTGTGTTTTGCTATCCTTCTGTAAAACTGAAGTATTACCAGCATGTAAACCTTACTTAGGCAAAACGTTCATGAGTAGTGCTGTCAGTACAGGCTTTCTTTAATGGTAAGAGGGAAAAGAAAGAAAATCAGTAAGCTATATTCCTCATCAAATACTGTGAACACCTAATACACACTGATTGTCCATTAGGACAGTGGCACAGGCATGAAGAGTCCCAGGCTGCTGCTTCTGAGAGTCTGGTTGAGGCTGTATGCAATCCAGCAGGTAGGGAGGCCATGAAGTTTGCTCTCTGTGAGCAGTCCAAGAGTTATTACTGCACAAGGCACTGTGAAGAAGGCTATAACCCCCTTGGTTTCCTTAACAAACCCACCATAGTCCTGCTTGGTCAGTGTCTCCATTTGCACTTCTTTTCTCTCACAGCTTTTTATTTCCCTTCTGTCCTACTTAAACACTGAAGTGGAATAACTGATACATTCCAAATTCAGTGCATGAAAACTCCCTGCCAAGTCCCACGAACAAAATTAAAAGGTATGATGAAATCTTACACTTACCAGTTATTAGATCTGTCAAGTGAATCATGCTTCTGGGGAATCAGATGGTTGGATTTCTACATACGCAGTTGTAAGTGAAGAAAAGGAATATATTAGAATAAAAGTTTAGTGCTTAATGAATTTGGGCAGATGATTTCTTCAACCTTTCCTGTACATAGAATGTAGGAATCACACAAATGTATCACGACACAGATAATAAATATTATAGCCCTTGCTAAGTTATTCTATGACAATTGCAATTTATAATTGTTACTGACCCAGATCTTGAGGAAGGAGGTGTGTTTCTGGATGAGTTCCAAATCATTCTTTTTGGCCCTAGACACAGACTCATTGCAGAGCATCACAGAGATTTTTTGCTTCAGAAGCAGGAAGGATGAAACAATGTTAGAAAAAATTAAACATTTGATACAGTGAAGCTTAGGACAGATTTATTTTGCGAAGGTTTACCAAGGGAAAAAGCATGCACTGAAACATTTTTTCTGTAGTTCCTTTGATTGTTGAGTTCATTTGTGGGCTTTCCTCTTATGTGCTCTGATGGGTAAAATGCAATTAAATATATCGTTGGGCAAATATAAAACATGTAAACTTTTTTTGTTGTTGTTAATGACTGTGATTACCATTGGATTTCTCTTCAATTGCAAATGCAGTACTAGCTCTGAAGTAGCCAGAGCCAAATCCTATTTGTTCTGTTTTTCGAGATACAGCACACTCCAAGAATCCCTTTATAGCAGAGCTTCAGATGGAAATGAGGAACACAGCCTAACTCTAATCCAATTCAGTGGCTTGCTCCTGTGAATAATTATGGAGTAGTGCAAATGCTCAACCCTTTAGTGATATCTAGTGCTTAATTCAATGGCTAAATTGTAGTTTAAGCATGAGAGAAATCTCATTTCTTATAGTATATGCCATACATAATAGGCTGGCCAAATCTGGCCTGAATTATTGAGGAAAGCAGCAAACCACAGAATTGTAGAACCATTAAACTTGGAAAAGACCTCTAAGATCATATAGTCCAACCATCAGCCCTTCCCCATCACGCCCACTGAACCATGGCCCTCAGTGCCACATCTACACACTACTTGAACACTTCCAGGTATAGATCTTAGCAGAGAAACTTTCATCTTTTTCCTATGTCATCTGCTACACCTACAGAGAACATTCAGTGGCCCTGGCTCCCAGCCCCCCATGGGAAGCAAGCTGAAGTGTGGAGCTGGCTGGGGAGGAGTGCCCAGCTTCAGCTGCCCACTGCTGAAATCACCTCATGCACGGTCATTAGGCACAGGTACTAGTCCATCCCTGCAGAAATCCCAACCCAACCGAAGCCTAAAATTACCGTATATTTTAAAGTGAAAGAAATTCCACGAACAAATAAAAAAATACATAAAATAAAATGAAATAAAAATAAAAAACACCCTTAATACATTTAACATGGAACTAAAGTATTTTTTGTGAGATGCCTGGTTTTGAAGTGCAACAGCTTCAAAGGAAGATACTGCACATCTGTGGGATTTCATCTCTTTAATTATATTCCCGTTATACAACAGAGAGTGACTTGGATATTGGCTTTATGGATGTTCTATTGAGCTTAACTCTGACTTGTAAATTTCCTTCTAGTACAAAGTGTTCTCTGATGTTTGCTGTTGTAATAGCTATTTTACATTGTCTGCTTCTAAGAGGGTTATGTTTAAAAATCCATTACTGAGGATAGCCCTCATCCTTCTTTGTTAAATTCTTTAAACCCGAGAGTAAAAGAAACGTTCTTTCCAAAGAAAGTTAAAGTTTTGAAGTTTTATCTTGCTTTTTGTTTGTTTGATATAATTCTGCTATCTTCTTGTTGGAAAAATAGCATCAGGAAACACTGGTGATGTGGCTTGTATTTCCATTAATAAACTCTTGCCAGATAAATTATTGCCAGATCTCCTCAGCCGCTGTCTTTATTAACGCGGTTACATTTCTCCTTTGGTTCACTGTTCAGTAGCCTGTCCAACTCAGTGTGCTGCTGGCAGGCTGAGGGGCTCAGCGTCCCAAAAAGTAAAGTACTCATGTAGCAAAAGTTACAAAATCGTAACATCTATCAGCTCAAATGGTTTTTTTTTTCAACTGAGAAACAGGTTTATAAAAAGCAGCCATGGCAGATGCATTTCCCTCAGAATACAAAGAACAAAACACCTCAGTTTACTAAAATAATTTGTTTGGGTCTGACTAGTTGCTTTTCAAAGCCAGTTTTCCTTCAGGTACAAGGCTTCTATTCAGCGCAACAACCGCAGGCTGCTGTGTGCGTGAGGAGCAGTGCAGTGTCCCTCCCACTCAGCAGGACCCATTTAGAGGCTTAAGTTTATCTTCTTATTTGTATTTACTGCACAGCTAAATGCTTCTTCCCCATCTAACTCTTTCTCCCACCGTGTTCCCACAAATCTGTGTAAGGAGATTAATAAATAAAGCTTCAACTGATAACCAGATCAATAAGACTTTGTACTCCTGAGCTTTTGTGGTTGGCAGTGAAGTGGGTTTTCAGCATCCTGAACTAATTTCCATAGAAATCAGGAGAAGCTCCTGTTGATTCGGATGGAGCTTGTCCCAGGCACTACATAGCGCCTTAAATTACAAATCTGTTTTCTAAAAAGTGGTGCTAGAAAAATGACACAGGCATGTTACATTTTTATGTTGCTCTGATTTGTTCCAGACAAATTGTATCCGATTTTACAAGTGGAAAAGAAAGCCATCCCCCTTCTCCTAATGTATTCAGTTGCCAAAACCTGGCTCTGTCAGCTTGGATTCTTTCTCTTGCTTTTTCCAGTGTGTTGTCACCAGCAGGCCAGCTCTGCCATCAGGAACACTAGGTGGTCAGATAGAGTTCAGTAGCTCAGCACACGTACAGCGTGTGTAGGTCTGATGTTGTACAGAATAAATAACAGTATCCATTCTACTTCCTCTGGCTGGCTTAGCTACGCAGAGCTAACAGGAATAAAAAATAACTCCCAAACCTCCACAAATCAGTGTCTGAGAAGGCATGTGACCCAAGGCTGCAAGAATAATGTCCAAACTTCTGCAGGCTCCGATGGAAAGGTGCCGTGCCTTGAAAGGGCAGAGTCCACCCTTCTCTCCTTTCCCCCTCACCGCTCCTCAAATTCTGTAGTTAGATGTCCACTCAGCAAGGCTGGACCAGATTTTTCCTGCAGTATTGGCTCACGTTATGCATACATGTTGGCACACATTCAGCCTGCAGTGTTTCTTTGCTGACTGCCAAAATGCATGCTAGTAACTCAGATATGCTGGTGGGGATGGGATATGAATATCTGGCCACTGGGAACAGTAGGAGAACTTCATTGTTTTCCATAGTCCATCATAAACCAAGAGTGATTAGCCACATGTAAGTGAGCTGGCTTTGCATTTTAAATCCTAAGACATCAAGCATTCCAGCCTACTTCAATTATGTTTGTTTTTTTTTTTTCCATTGCTCTGTGAAATAAAAAAAAGCATCATTCCAGCACAACAAAATAATTAGAGGTTATCAAGAGGCAGCTGAGAATTGCTTGTGTCCTGTCATGCAAACTTATGTAAGCATATACATATAATAATATATATAACATATAATAGGACTTCTGTCTATATAAGGTAGCGCACCTCTGAAAGTGGGTCATTTCTGCATGTCTGTTGGGAGTAGGAATTTAGCAGGTTAGTCAGATGCAGAGTTATACAAGCATGGTTCAAAAAGCAGTGCTTCTGTAGACTGTTTCAAAAATCTGATTCAAAATCTGCAATTCATTCAAAAGCTGACCGGAGTGATAGGGAAGGAACACAGCTAAATATTAAAACATTGGTAAAAGATATGGGATTTTCTCCGGAATCATACTGAGGAACTGACAGTGAGAGCTGACTTTGTGGATTCTGCTGTATTACGCTCGCATATCCATTAAAAGAACTGCTGAAAAATTAACCGCTGTGCAGGAGTTCAAGAAATCTCTCAGCCATGTGTTTCTTTTTCAGTCGTGACACAGTTCTATGCCTGTAACAGAAAGAAGCAACCTACCATTTGTTTTAAACTTAGACTCCCAGCAGCTCTCTCTCATATAACCTAAAAATAGTGATATTAAAATATATCAATCCAATTCTCCAACTGGACTTGTTCCAGCATGTTTATGTGCAAGACGTGTCTTACAAGCCTGCTGAGATAAAGAGGCCACTCTTGCTTTCCTCCCTGCCTCTGCACGGTCCTCCGCAGCCATCAGTACCTGCTTTGGTACCCTTCAGCTGTGTGCCCACAGCTGGCAGCCACCAGCTCTGTGAGGTGGGAACCCTGGTTCCGGTGGAGGAAGGAGCAGTTCCTCAGGACCACAGTGGCATTAGAACAGAGAACTGCATGGGTGAGTTGGGCACAGCCCATCCACCCTGGTTCCATCCAGAGAGAGAGCATTTCCTTATCTTCCTCTGTTTCTAACTCAGCCATATGTTTGTGTTCTGCACGTGTAAATTAGCAGGAGGTTTGTTGCTAACTCTAATGGGATTGAAATTTATCCTGCTCTCCACACTTCTGCTCGCAATATTAAGTGGAAGAAATGGAATGTCAGTAGCACTCTTTCAGAGAGATGCACACAGTTAAGAACATTTGGGTGAAATTCAAATCTGTTGAAGTCAATGCGAATTCATTCTATTTTTTCACTACGCCTCTGTTTAGCCCACACTTGAGAACAAAACATACACAGACACTGAAGTGTTACATATTTAAAAGAAACATCACAGGAGTTGAATGGCAAAAACTACCTAATTGTTTTTATCTTCGGTCACTACTAAGAAGGCTGCCTCCACAGCAGCTTAGCATAGAAGCAATAATATTCCTTCCATCTTTTTCTCTTTCCCCTGTAGCAGCTTTCTTGGTAATACCCTCAGTAATTTGGAAATGCAGTAGCAGCGTATTGCAGTGCTATATTGAATACTGAGGAATAGCATCTGCTGTCAGTACCAACCTTTGTTTATTACTGCGAAAAAATAACAGCAGTGTATCACACAGATCTAATCTGAGAATGGCGTGCTGAAATTATTATGTAATTTCTTTTGTTTCCACCCCGTCAGATGCTCTGTTTGTACTTGTGTATTCTGTTTTAAGGTGTTCATGGCTGTATACGACGATTTATTTTATTACTGCACAGTGAGATACCAGATTCCAGAACTGACTTTGCTTCTCTTTCTTACCACTCTGAGCTTGTTAGAAGTACACTGAACACTGAGCTTATGCAGCCAGCATGAACTGATCGTATGTGGAAGTGCAACACACCCACAGCCTAGGAGAAGAATGACTCTTCTGGATGTTTTCAGAGTCCACTGAACTGTAAAAAAAAAAAACAACGCAGTGGTTCAGGAAAACACGTCATACTATGAGCTCAGAAAGAACCAATATTTTCAGATTACATGATGAATATCTGCAGGATGGCCAAGGAGGACAGTATTTGCAAAATGTTATATCTTATTTATAAGAAAAAAAAAAAAGAAAGCTTAGGTAATATGATGGTTAGAAAGGTAATATGGGAAACTAGCTTTGTACATTTAGACATTGATACTCAAATGATTTATGAATAGGATTGAAACGTTGGTTAAAATGTTGAGTTGCGGATGGCATTACATGCCTGCCCCCTGCTATTTGCTCCCTTCATTGAGTTGCTCACAGAGAAAATTATTAATGGGTCATAATCGTAGGTTAGACTGCCAGAATTTCACTTTGCAATAAGTATCAGCAGTTCTTCCCTTTCTCCTTTCACAAAGGGATGTCCATTTCACTGGAAGAGGAATGAGCAGGCTCTTTCCCTCTGACCCCTATTAAATTGCTTGCCATGTGTTTGTTTGTTTCTTTGTTTTTGCAGTTCTCATTTCCAAGATTTTTCCTGTAGACTGCCCAACTGCGCTTCAGAAGTGAAAACTAAGTATATCTGCACAGCAGCTCGCTGTATGTCGGCTGTCTGAAACGAAAGGCGTGAAATGACCAATCCACAGCTCTTCAGCTATTTGAGTCCATCCCCAGCTGTGCCACGGTTCACACTGTTAATCCTTTTTGAAGCTCCAAAATTTAACCCTATTTTGAAGGCTTGGTGATTTTTTTTTGTATCACAGACATCTCTCGCAGTGGAACTCTGATCCTGGCACATGCAAGAAGATATCACCTACGATGTGATTAGAACACCTTGAGGTGCTAATTTTCTTGTTAGTCCACTGTCAGCCTTCCTCTCTCAATGTAAACAGATAACGGTTTTTGGGAACAATTGAACCAACTACATTTATATTTTCACAGTCTCCCTGACCCTAAGACAATTTACTGGAGCAGTTTTGCACCATTACGAGGGTACTTTGCCACAGGCTTTGCTTGGTCCAAGAGGCATCAGGGTATAGTGAGGATGAGCTCCTCCATGAAGGCAGAAGAGCTGGGAGGCAAAAGTGACAGCAAGGCTGGCTGGGCAGGGGCTTGACCAGCAAGGGAATTGATCCCACAGTCCCTGAGCTAGGTGGCAGTCCCCACTTTGCCAGGCAAGATCTCAGTGATTAGGTAAGTCTGAAGCCAAGCACAGATGTCAAGTCAGCAGGCCAGCATCGAGATCAGGATCAGAATGAAGAAGTCAGAAAGCCAAGTTCAGGCACAGCTGTGGCATAGCTCAAGCAGGAGCCAAGAATGCAGGCATCAGATTAAATGCAGCCCTGGAGCAGTCTGTTTCCAGGTTGAGCAGCTGCACCACACCAGAGTCAACCTTGAGACAAACCTCCAGGAGGGGTGAAGAGGTTGACACTAGTATTGACCACTGGCAGTAAGTCTTGATATCCTTCCTCAGCTTTATTCTGACTGTGGCTTCAGCTGAGAAAAGAACATAAGCTATTTCTCTGCCTACAGCAGAAAAAAAACCTGATTTCTGTATGCTCCAGTCTCATGTGAATGTGTCTTTAACATGTATGTTTAAGGTATTAATAGCATACTTTTAACTTGGAAATCCCTGCATATCCTCACAGTGGCATTGTTACTGTAGCAGAACATACTCCTACATGATCCTACTTGGTTAGCATTAAAAATAGTTTAAAAACAGAAAGGAAGAACAGAGTCTTTGTCTATGAATGCTAAAATCTATCTTGGAGAAACTGTTGATGAATTGCCATGGAAACATTTACTAATTGTCCATATAGCCCATGAAAATAGTAATGCAAAAGGTAGATTTGTCAAGAAATGACACTGTGAGAGGTGACCTAAACCAAAAGAAGAGTTCTGAACAGTGTGTTATAGAAAAACCATTTCGTCTGCAGAGTATCTCTTTGCACACTACACTGAGATTACCGTGGTACCTGCCCAAATGGGACCACATTCCCATTGTAGACTTGCAGTGTCACCATGATCCTTGATGTCTGTTCAAAGTCCATTCTTCAAAACACAGGGATCACTGGACCAGGATACCCACCCATCCTCTGTCCCAGGTTTAAAGATGTGATTAGTCAAGTTCCTCTCTCTCTGTCTTTCTTTTTTTCTTTTCCCCATTTCTTTTTCATTATCCATAAGAAAATGCTGCTTTCCAGTTCTAGGTGTAACTCTTCTGGGCAGAGCGTGATGCAAACTCAGTCATAGCTTGTGCCCTTTGGAATTCGCAAATTAATTTAAAAGCTCAAAGCAAATCAGGCAGCAAATAGGAGAGGCAGGACAGAAAAAATACACTCAGGTAAAACTATTTTAGCCAGAAGTACATCTCAGAAGTTGTTTTTTGTTTGTTTGTTTTTAAGTTATCTTCAAGTAGTATTGACAGTATCTTACATCAGCTATTCATGCTTCATTGACCAACCCCAGAGGCATTTGAGCTCTTAAAAAACACATCAGGTCTCTCTGCATTTTTAAGCTTTTGGTGTTAATTGTTGTGTAGCAAAGGAATCTGTCTGTTCTAGGAAATATTTCCATAGCTAAGTCTAAAAAATGGTCTGAAATGACAGCACATTTTTGCTCACGGGCAGTTCACGCTGGCAGCCAGCAGCGAGCAGTTACTGACCTAACGTGGTTGTGTACTACTGGATCTAAATCATTCTCTACTCATTACTTGAGTCATTCAATGTAGGCAGAGAATAGAACCAAACAAAAGGATGTCTCTGTTTTGTTGTTGTTTTTTCTTACTCTTTCTTCCTGCTACTGAAGAATCTGTTCCCCACCCGCTCCCCATGTGAGTAAGAAAATAATGTCTTCTCTGAAGTGAATTCCTCACCTATATGTGAAATGAGTTAATTACCATGGAAGAAATCTTGAATAAAATTGCCATTTCAACCACTACATGTCTAGCACTGATTTTAAACCAGTAATGACCCTTGACAAAAATGATAACCAAGGAATTTTTCAGTTCATTTCGGATCAGAAAGAAGTAATTAAATCGCTTATGCTTGAAATATTCCTATTAGAAGCATCACATTTCTTTATTCTCTGAAATCTGTGTTTCAATACATGAGCAGCGATGTGCACAAACAGGAGGTCACTTAGGGCTTAGCCTTATAACAGCTCTTCTTGCAGATCTCACCCAGGGATCACACAAAGAATTAACTAGGAAGGCAAGAGGTACTGGGCTGGGGCCAGAAGAAGTGACTCCAGCAGAGCTATGTTGCTGGTAGAGGGTGAGGGCCACACACCAGGGAGCAGTGCAGCCATATGAAGACAGGAGCTGTCCACGCAGACCGCTTTCTCTTCACTCGATGGGAATGACTGCAACCAACGTTGAGAGCTTTCCTCTTTCTGAAATGTTCAGCTCTTAAAATCTTTTTTTTTTCTTTTTTTTTTTCCTTTTTTTTTTTTTTTTTTTTTTTTTCTCAGAGTATTGGTGCCAGGATAATCCTTTGAGCGATCCATTTGTCTGTCCCTTTATTTCTTTGTGGATAGACCTTGTTGTATAGTGAGCTGGTTGAAGCAAAGCTCATGGAGGAAGCGTTGATCTGGATGAAGTTGCCCTAGACTGTAAACTCAATTTACTCAAAGGACTGTTGCAATACAGCCACTGCTGGTTTAAAGCTAACATGTTTAAAGCTGATTCCAGTAGCCATTGTACACCAGCATCTGCAGCAACCAGTCAGTTAAGGCCTTAGCAAGCTATGATAAATCTTTCTATATATATATGCTTTGCAAGTGCCAAGGGGGGCATTACTCTGGCACATACCATTTTTCTATTAATCTACCATTACTCTAACTTCTCACAGTGTGTAGCAATCATGAGCGGAAGACTGAATAGCAAAAACTCACTAAGATGAACCACACACATCACTGTAGCATTTGACAGTCTCTACCATTATTTGTTTTGTTGAATCTTGAAGCAATGTGTTTTGTCAAGGAAAGTAATTACCATCAACACAGCTTTATACCAGGTGCAGCATGCACAGATTAAGCATGAGCAAAAAGAGGCAAAATATTCTGCTTGATGATTAACACTGTACATGCTTTCAGTGAATAAGGAGATGCCAAAGTTCCTGCATATGAGGGCTGATCCACAAAAGCCGACAGCGCCAAACCATCAAATGCTTTGGCTTTTCCACCTATTCGCTATCAGAAGGTGTGGATAGCTGGGCTGTTAGACATCATATGGCTCAACAGCAGAACGCTGCAATTTTATTTTGCCAGTGACGGGTCTTAAATGTCCACTCAGACAAAACGTGGGACTGTCTGAAGAGGTGAACTAAAAGGCTACTGAGCATGTAAATGTAGGGTTAACAGTCATATGCGAAGAGTATTCCAGCGAGAAGTCTAAAATTCCAGCACTGTTTTACAAGGTAAAGGAGTGTAAGAGATGAGTAAACCTGAATACCTTGGCAGTACTGTGCAAGCCAGTGGGGACATCTCAAAGGAAATAATGTCATAAATTAGCAAGGCAGCAACCGCATTTATCTGCTTAAATACGATTCAGTCCCTGAAAGTCTTCACTTTCAAGAACAAACTGAATATTCACTTCATGTTATTTTCAACTTGACAGATGGATGTGAAAGCTGGAAATCTACCAAAAGTATAGGCAGTTGTGCAGGAAACCTGATGAAACACCCCCCCCCCCCAAAAAAAAAAAAAAAAAAGAAGAGGAAGAAGAAGAAGAGGAAGAAGGAAAAGAGACGGTATCTGGAATATGCGTTCATAACCAGAAGGAAGAAATTGCAGAGGTCAAAGCGTACTCAGAAGTATTTGTAAGAAGGGAGCGCCGGAAGGGACCCTCCCCTGGGCCAGGCCGCTCCTCAGCGCCGCTGGCGGCCGTGACCACGGACAGCTCCGCTGCCGGCTGCAGCCCGCTGCTGGGCGCTGCCGGGAAGTGCGTAGCCGGGTCTTCCTTAGACGTCTGTGAAATTAACGAATAGGAAACCATATATAAATATATATATATTTCCCCAAGAAAATACAGAGATGGGCTTTTGGTCATTTATATTTCTATGCTTTAAAGAAATCATCGTGGCATTATACAACGTATTGCAACAGTCTCTAAGGGAGCATGAGTAGCACAGCTTCAGACCCTCCTCCAAATACTGTTTTTCAATACTATATAGGAATTGCTAAGTCACGGCCTGAACCAATGATTGAGCACCTGGTGAGGGGATACAGCCAGCCCTGGAAGCACAGGTGAAAGCAACTCACCTAACCTCATTTAAGGGCTGGCTGCCACAACAGAAGGATCTCTACCTGGAGTTTTCTCCTCTTGCAGTATTTGGTAAGCTTTGATCCTTACAATGAGTAAGCAAATTTTTCTTTAACTAGATTATGACCGTTTTTTTAAGTAATTTGCTGTTTTTTAGGTAATTTAGAACTGGTTGCCTGCTATTGCCTTTCCCTACAAATACAGTGGGCCTCATCTGCTCCCAAGTACTTCCCAGTTCCAGCTGGCTGTGTCCCTCCCTCCGAATAGACCTCTGGTACAGAAACACAAAACTGCCCCACCGGTGGAAGCATACAGAGGTCAGATGCGTTTGCTTGCTGCTGGGTAGAAGCAAGTGATGCCACAAAGTTCAAAACCTTTAAGATGTATCTCCACAGAGGCTTTGAAAACAATGTCATCTGTTCCCCTGATGGCCACCAGTCTTGCTGCTGCTCCTGGCTCGTTCACCTCATCTCAGCGGCCAGCTGCTTCCCCTCCCCTCCTACATCAAGATGGACTTTATGTCCTTACTCCCCATCACCTTTCTCCTTCATCACTGATTTATTTATTTATTTTTTTCTTAGCATCACCCCTCCCCTCATTTTTTGCTAAGGAACAATGCAGTCCCATCGTCTCTTTTGCTGACTTGTTTCAGTCCTGGCATCAGAGCTTCTCCTACGTGGAGCAACCAGCCCTGCTAGGTACGGGAAGTGATGGTGTAAGAGATGCAGGCAGTTCAATCACATCTTACATATTTATACTAGGTGAAAACCTGAAAATTTGTTTAAAAAATAATGGCTTTAATCCAGCTCATTACCCTCAGCTATTTAAAAGTGTGCAATTTCTCATTTTGCTAGAACAAGAACAGTCCTTCCTTGTGGCTTTAGAAGTCATTGAGACTTTTCCAGGCAACTGCTGAGTACGATGATTTTCAAATCCAACAGATCCACGAGCATGGTTAGGGGAGGCTCTCTGCAATGTGCCTCCTAGAGTTAGGGCCAAAGTATCAGACAGTTGGGTGTCGGGGGGAATTCTTCACTCAGAGGGCGGTGAGGCCCTGGTACAGCTGCCCAGAGAAGCTGTGGGTGCCCCATCCCTGGAGGTGCTAAAGGCTGGGTTGGATGGGGCCCTGGGCAGCCTGAGCAGGGGGGTGGCAGCCCTGCCCATGGCAGGGGCTGGAACTGGATGGGCTTTAAGGTCCCTTGTGACCCAAACCGTGCTGTGATTCTAAGGTTCTTTGATCTTAACGGAGAATCTTGGCTGCCTGCTTGTTCTATTTCCCACCGAAATCTATTGATATTTGTTGAGTTTTGCTGTCATTCATTCAGTTACATAATTGAACTAATTCTAGTTTAAAATGAATATTAAGTTTTAGCTGGATTGGGAAGATTTTGTATGCTTTTTGTGTAATAGTAACTAAATGGTGCGTGTGAGAAGCCAGAATTCAGAGTATTCCAGCACACTGTACTCAGATAACTGTTCCAATAGTTGAGCAGCATGGATGTTTTTGCAAGATGGTAACTGAGCGCCAACATCTTTACATGTCAGCTGAGCCTGGGATGCTGCAAACACAGCAAGCACATGGATTGTACTTTCAGAGCAGGACGGTGCTATTAGGGAGCAGTGCTCGGGAGGTTCAGATACTAAATAGAATGGCATTTTAATCGTTTTACCACCTTGGAAATGTGCTTCGCTCTCAGCTGTGCCGTTACTGCACCGCCCGGTCATGCTAATGGCATCCCTTTGCCGCAGGCAGGCGGGAGCTCCGTGTGTGCTCCCAGCGCAGGCAGCGCGGTGACAGCTCAGCCCCGCTTTGCCCTTCTCTCTTTTTCTTTCGTTTCTTGTTATATGCCAAGCATACCGCTAAGGAAATTGCGAACAGCAAGAAGCCGAATTTCCAAAGCCGGTTAAAACCTGTGAGCCCGACGTGCGCGTATTTCGGCTGCGGCAGAGCTCAGCCGGTGCGCAGCGGTACGAAGTAAGCAGGGCAGAGCTCCTGGCCGTGCGCGCCGTGCCCGCGAGCTTTCTGCCAAAGGACCGCGCTCTGCTCTTACGCAACGCCGTGCGCTGTGGTGCAGCAGAGCCGGCAGCGGTCCGCAGTGCCGCTCTGGCACCTCTCACAGCCGCAGCGCTTCCGCCGCCGCTCGCGCGGTCCCCGAGCGCACGGAGCCCTCGCTCCGCGGTGCCGCGAGCACGGCGCAGTGCCTCGGGCTCGGGCTCGGCCCCGGCGCGGCTCCACCGCCGCTCCTTCCGCGGCATCCCGCGGTCGGGCAGCGCCGGCCGCCCCTCGGGGGCTCCTCCTCGGTCCGAAATCCCCCCGGAGCCCCCTCTCCCCGCGGGGCGCCGCGCCGCGGCAGGCCGCGCTGCCATGACAGCCACCGGGCGCCCGGCCCCGCCCGCCTCTCGCCCGGCCGCCGCGCCGCCTCCCGCTCCGCTCCCCCCGCGCTGCCTCCCGCGGGGTCAGCCGGGGACAGCGCCCGCCTCCCGCCGCAGGAAGCGCCGCAGCCGCCCCGGCGCCTCCCGCTCGGCGCTCGCCGGTGGCAGGTGAGACTGCCCGCGCCCTCCCGCTCGCGGCGGCGGCGGAGGGGCCGGGGGAGCCCCGGGGCGGAGGGGCCGGGCGGGGGCCGCGGTCGAGCGCATCCGGGGGATGGAGGGGACCGGGGCGGGGGTACTGCGGGGCTGCGCGGGGTCGCGGGGTCACCCTTCTGCCGTCGGGTCGCGTTCTCCTCAACGGGCTCCCCGAGGCCTCGGGTCCCCCGTCCGCCTCCCAGATGAATGTCTGCGGGGAGCAGACGGCCCGAGGACGTGCCCGGGGCTTCTGCCGGGTCCATGCCGTGCGGGAGCGCTCCGAACCGCTGTCCCTGCCCTGGCGCCTATAGGGATGCTGCGCTGACAGCCCGGGGGTCGGGTCGCAGGGTTGGTGCGTGCTATCAGCCTGCCAGCAGATGCACGTGGGGACACAAGTTGTGAGCGGCTCCTTGTGCCTGCCCTAACTCTGCCTGTTCACGGTGCGTGTGACTGGAAAGGCAGATTGACCGATGTTTTAAAACCAGTGGCCACTACTGACCTCCAGGTCAAGGCAACTGAGCGCTTTGTAGCAGTGACACGCAGTTGTCAGCATGTGCTGGGACAGGGCCTCGAGGCAGAAAGGGATGGAGGAATGCAACAGCATGGAGGAACCCAACCCGAGGCCCACGGCGACAGGTGGCTGCTGGCCTTGTGCCTTCCTCCTGCAGGGCAGGGCCTCTTCTCAGTGAAACCACAGCAAAATGCTGCTGCCTGCAGGAAGGGCAGGGCTGGCCCTGCTTACAGGGATGCAGTAGGGAACCAGAGAATCATTTAATTTTATCAGACTTTTGAGCCAGCAATGTGTCCAGGTGGCCAAGAAGGCCAATGGCAGCCTGGCTTATATCAGAATTAATGCAGTCAGCGGGAGCAGGGGGGTGATTGTCCCTCTGTACTTGGCAGTGGTGAGGCCGCACTTCAAGTACTGCATTCAGTTTTGGTCCCTTCACTACATGAAAGACATTGGGGCCCTGGAGTGTGTCCAGAGAAGGGCAACGAAGCTGTGAGGGATCTGTAGCACAAGTCTTACAGGGAGTGGCTGAGGGAACTGGGATTTTTTCATATGGAGAAGGAGGCTCAGGATAGACCTTACTTCTCCCAGGTAACTAGCAATAGGACGAGAGGGAATGGCCTTACGTTGCACCAGGGGAGGTAAAAGTTGGATATTAAGAAACATTTCTTCTGAGTGTTCCAAAGGCATTGGAACAAGTGGTGGAGTCAACATCCCTAGAAGTGTTCAAGGAATGTGTAGATGTAGCATGGAGGGACACAGTCAGTGGGCATGGTGGCGATGGGTTGATAGTAGGAATAGATGTTCTTAGTGACCTTTTCCCAACCTTAATGATTCTGTGATACTATGAAAGCATCTCTGGGAAAAAATGTAGCTTGCACCTCAGCCCTACAACTTGGAGAGTAAAGTTCTCGTGAGGAAGTTGTGCCATTTTGGGGTGTGAATGCCACCCTGTGTGCTTGGCTGACTGCTACCATGGCAGGAGGAAGGCGTGCTCAGCTGGTGGCATGCGGGGCAAGAAGGGGTGGGGAGGTCTCAATGGAAAGAGAGTTCCACCCAGCAGAGATCTCATTTCCCTAGAAACAAAGTGTGCCTGAAAGAAAAGACTGTGTGAAGTCGTTAAGACTGAATGAGTAGCAAAAGGAAACAGAAAGATGCTGTCACTAAATAAAAGTTAGTAGGGTCTAGAGAAGCGAAGTTTCCAAAAAGAGCAAGACTTGGTTAGGAATTCAAAGCAGAATATAATGTGCATAAGTGTAAGATCTTGCTCTCTTTCGTTGTATCAGTACAGATAAGATGAAAATATACAGCTTATCATGTGAACTGAAACTGAGTTGACAAAAAGCTTGAGCAAAACAAAGGAGAAGTCACAGTTAAAAAAAAAAAAAAAAGACTTGGGGAAATGTATCAGGAGTTACTGGAGAAATGAAAAAAACATTGTCTCAGATATAAAAAGGAAATCTCTTAAGAATGAGGCCTACTGGAAAGAAAGAAAGAAAGAATGGGAACCTGCAGCATTGCTTTGATTTTATGGAGGAAACTGAAATGTAGAACTTCAGAGAAAAAAGGGTTGGTTAAAAAAGTGAAATCCAAAGAAGTGTCCTTGACAATGATGGAAACATTTTGTTAAAAAGAAATTGGAGTGCTCCAGATAAGATGAAAGTATTCACAAGGTTGTATTTGAGTTGGTTGGCTGGCAATAGAAGAGCCAAACAAAGCAGAGGCAGGTTCGTATTACTCAGCAAGCTGTTGAGACTAAGGGAAGACGTTTGCTTCCGTTACAGCAATTGTCTAGAGCTGAGGTCAGCCCCAGTAATGCCCCAGAAGAGGGGCTGCTCATAGAAAAGTTGCAGAAAAGCATGGTGGAATGGGAGTGGGAAGCAGAATGTCAGCAGGTGGCTGCGCTGCTGCAGGTGGCCTTGAGACTTCTGCTGGGAGGGAGGGCCGCAGAGCTCCTGCCCTGGGGAGCTGTGGGCCTCGTGCGTGGGTGCTGAGGAAGGCCCTGAGATCTTCCTCTTTTGTTTTCTGTGTAAGTGAAGATGCGCTGGAGAAACCTAAGAAATTCTCAAATGCTCTGAAGGCTGCCTTTCCAGGAGGCTGAAAATGATGAGGCCAGAAAAACCTGCTGATACTGAATGGTGTATCAAAAGAAAAGGAAAACGTGAGGAAAACTTTTACAGAGAGAACCAAGTGTTGAAGCACTGAAGTCACGAATACAAACGGTTAAAGAAAAGGCAGAAATGAATAAAATGAGAAAAACAAGATGTCTGTAGTAAGCTTTCTACGCTTTCCAGGCCGACAAAGCAATTTAGCTGTATTTGCAATCAGTCCTGAAAATGACAGCCATTGATAACAAAAGGTGTTCTTCCATCAGGGTGCATCCGAACGTGGCTTTACATTTAGGTCTGGGCTTGGCTTCCTGAATACACAGCAGTCTGCCTTTCTGAAGTTCCTAACACTTCCATTACAATTCTTCAACTTGAGTTTCAAAAAAAAAAGTGCATCACAACTGAAAACGTTAATTACATAATTTCTAATCAGTTGATCTTCTGTACCTAGCAGTTAGCATGTCAGGGAGAAACCTATGAAACCTGAGGAACCTATGAAACCTGAGCTGGAAGAGGGCTGGAAATACATCATATCTTCCAAACATGTTGTGATTTCTATATTAATGGATTAGTAAACAAATAACAGGAGGGAGAAGAAGGATCCACACAAAGCTTTCAGCATATTAGCTAGCATGCTGCAACTGTCTGCCATGCGTTGGCTATAATTTAAGAAAGATACTGGGGGCTGTAAATTGGAATGCCTTACGTAAATGGAATTATGAAAGTGCTTGTCTTTCTTTTGTGAATTAACATGTTGGCTGTGCTGAATAAATGTTAAGAGGTTTGGTCTCACCATTCCCGGGAAATGACAGAATACAAAGCCGCGTGGTTATTTCAGAGATGTTTTTCTTTAGGTTACTGGAGGTCCTCGTGATTACCTTTGGTCAAGCTCACAGTAAAGTAAAACTTCAGGAAGTTTACCTGTCCTCCTGATGAAGGTAAGGAGATTTTTGTTAAGAAGTTTGACTTCTGGATGACAAGTGACTGCTTCCAACATGAGTGCAGGGAATGCAGTACTTGATGCAGAGACAAACTGATGAGGTCCAGTCTGTTACCTAGCCAGCTGAGGACTGGATGGCAGAGAAAAGGGAAATTGATAAGAAGAAGTTTAGAGGGATCTGTGTTGACATTGTAATTTAATGGAGTTTGGAGTCAGAAGTAATGTGAGAAGTAACCTTAATTTTGTTAGTACAATGGCAAGTTAATTTAAAAAGATCAGTAAAAAAAAAAAAAAAAAAAAAAAGAAAGGGAACTGTAAATAAACAAATGAATAATAAACTTTATAAATCAATAAATAATAAGAATATTAAAGTGGGGCCATTGTGGTGTGAAACTGCAGAACAAGAGCACATCTGGAATGGAAGATTCAGACTTTTTTACTGTGTGGATGCATGTTTTGTTCTCCTTCAGTCTGGCCAGGGTAGATGGATTTTGGTTCCTTTACCATGCCAGCTTTTGAATTGTTAATTATTAGTTTTCACAGTAAGGATGCATGACTTACTTACTGTTTTGAGTCATGATAGGAGATGTGCTTAGCATCTAAGATCTGCCCAGTCTTCTAGGATTGAGCTGTATATATTTTCATTAGATGTGGAGTCACTCACTGCAGTAAGTCTAGAAATGTGCAGATGCTAAACATAATGCAGAATTTTAATTATTGTTTACAGTCAATTACAACGCTATTTTTGTGTTGTTTGCCTCCCTCTGGCACCTTCAAGTCCTAATTAATTCAAAACTGTGGGTGGTGGGATTAGGGCTGGCAGCAACACACACCTCAAGCAGCCCACCAGAACCTATGGCTGTACTTGCAGTAATCCTGCAGAAGCAGAGATCAAATTCTTGAGAAGTTAGATAAAGGTGGCTTTTGTTGCTGTTGCCAGGATTATTTTTATCATGTTGTCAACGTATGTGTTAATGTACAAACATGTTGGTGGAGTATACGCAACTTACGATACTCATGAAAAGGTGAAGACTTCATATACCTGTGAAATTAGAGCACCGAAGGTGAGATGTGTAGAAAAATGTTGAAGGCAAACCACTGTTCATTTGACTCTAAGGACCCGGCTGGCACCGTTCCTTATGGTGAGCTGCCCAGTGACACCTATGGCACTAACAGAGAAAACCTGTGAGCAAATATGATTGACTGATGTGGTTCAAGGAGTGGCTATTTCTCACATTTCTATGGAGGTGGTACCTCAGGTACACACACAGCTTATGAGTGAGGTGGGGGGTTGTTGTTTTTTCATTCCTATAATGCTGCAGTTGTTGCAAGGTTTTTTTGTTGGTGGGTTTTTTGGTGTTGCTTTTTTTTTTTTTTTGGCTTTAAAGTGCTTCTGTAATTGGTTTCTAGAGCTTTCTTGATTTGACCTAATTGGACATTTTGAAAGTTCGCCAAAGTACAGGCCAGGATTTTGCCAGTTTTCCATCAATGACTAATAAAGCTCATTTGGAGGATCAATTAGAGTTCCAAAAAGAAATTTTTGAAGTGGAATTGTTATAATAAGTGCTGTTTTATCAATGGGCATTTTCAGCGTTGAATGATGAAATACGGCACTGCAATGAACAATAAACCTACACTTCTTTTTAGAGAATCTCCTTCCTTCTGACGATTATTACACTGTACTGGGAATTCGGTAGCCAGGATTGAGAAACACTTTCTTCATTCTGCTTTGTAATGACATTGTTGGCAAAATTCAAGGTGTTGTTTTTAAAAGATCGTTAGACCATTAAGAAGTGGTTTTAGCAGGTAAGATTACTTCAAAGAAGTTTGTTTGCTCTTCGTGGTGCTAAAAGTGTAAGCACCAGCTCTCTAGAAGTCTTCAGTAAGAACAAGTAACCGCTGTTGTGTAGCCTGAAAGACTAGTGAATGGGAAGAAACGAAGGGATGTGTTGGGAGGGAGGAAAAGCAGGCAGCGCATGCCATCATCGGTTTCTAATCATCCTCAACTCCTCCCTGAGTTCTCATTTTTATAAAGATAATTAAAAAACCAAGTGCAAGTTGTTTGGCCTGTTTTGGTGCATTTCTAATTTGTTTGTAGCCTTGGTACACAAGTATAGATTTGACAGAAAGTTTCTTCTGAAGAAATAGGGCTGGATATTCTACTGGATACATTAACAAGCAGGAGGTTCCTACATGTTGGAATTAGCTACTTATCTCATCCATTGCTTGTTTGTTCATGTTCTGCTCATTCAAATGTATCCTAAAGAAATGAGATTTCCAGCTGTTATGGTTGATCCAGTTTCTAATTTGTTCCAGGAGTTTGTAGCTGTGAGTCTGAGCGCACCAGGTAGGATCTGTAGGTGGTTACATACTACCACTCACTGCATTTGGGTCATACGTAGCTTTTTAATGTTAATGATTTTGTGTTTTGGCTAACCAGGGAACTATAAAAAGTATGTCCTCAAATTACATTTATGCTCTTTTCTGCATAGTGAATTCAGAGTGCAAATGATTACATCTGTCATTTTTTCATGCCTCCTTAATGCCACTGTTCTGGCAGTGGTTTCTACCAAGATGAGTACACAAACTGCTGCATGATGACTTGCTGTACTTATTCTGTAGGAGTAAAACAAGTGCCTTTTCTGAAGTACTTCCCTCTTCAAAGATTGATGCACTTTTGATAACATTGCAAATGCTCTAAGCAAGCTTGTATTGCTTAAGGTCACTAGAAAAACCAGAGGTCTCACTCAAATAGGACTCCTCCTTGGCAGGTTCTACAGCAAGAGCTTTCAAACCGGCCTCCAAAGCACCCCTTGGGGATTCCTGGCAGATCAGGTGCTCTAAGGGAGGGAACTACTGCTTTTTTCACACACTATTAGCATAAGTATCACTACATGAAGTCCATAGTCACACTCAGAAGACACTTTCCCCTTGTAAATCAGGAGGCAAATCTTGCTTCAATTGGTGTTTACTGAAATAAGACTGCTGGAAGTGTACCAGTGCTGCACATCACACTGATCAGGTATATATACTCATACTATGCTATGTGCTACGCCTGCAGTAAAAAATGGCAACGTGCACTCTAAAGTAATAGAATTATAGTACTATGCCATTGTAGCATTTCTGCTAGCACCGTGGTAATATTTATCCTCCATACCTTTGAAGAGAACTTGGGAATGAAAATGCTTTGATGAAAACTATACACGTCTAAATTATTCCAAATATCCAACTATGAGTGGATTCAGGATGAAAAAGAGAAAGTGAGCTCATTCAGTCCATGTTCAGGCCTGCTAAGATAAAGCTTAATAAAATATTGCTAAAGCAAAAGACAGAGAAACAGAAAGATGACAGTGCAATACCTTATGTTTTCAGTTACTGAAATGAGCAGATGTCCTGATTTTCTCTGAGGAAGAGATACTACGCTTCTAAGTTTTGTTCTGAGTTGCGTGGAAAGACAGAATCTTCATTCCTAGTTTCTATTACTTTTACGCTGTGTTTTGTGGCATCTGTATGTTTTCCTCTGTTAATTACAAATAACAAGTTGATCTAGAATAGGATGAGCTGCATATTCCCTCAGTTAATCCTTCTACCCACCCACCCACCTGCTACTTGACGACTGTATGGCCCTCCATGAGGAGCAAGAGAACTTGCTAAGCTCTTGCTTCTGTCAGGCCTCCAAAATCAAATCTTTACCCAGTGGGTTTTAGCGTTCCCTCACAGTAACCTGGCTATCACTATTACAACTGCCAGAGCCTTTCCAAGCCCTAACCTTTTATCCGGAACCACAGTGGTTTGGGACACAGGATCTGGTCTGAGTAGGAATACAGGCCATCTTACTACTCTGCCTCCTACAGAGCAACCTTCATGCTCTCTCTGATTCTTCCTAAAAGAGATGTCCCTTATCCATCAGCAAAACAGAGCTCTGTGGAAAGCTGTGGTGGTGTCACACCTGTTCCAAACTAGAGACTTTTCTGCAGGTCACTTAAATGGAGCTTTCTTTTGCCTGACGGGATGTCCTCACTACTGTCCCAGTCTCACCCTCTGTTCCATTCAGTATGAAAGGAAAGCTAAACATCTGAGCTAAGTCTGTCATCTATTTTTTCCATTAATGTTATTACAGTCCCTGTTGTGTATTTTTATGAAATCCAAACTAGGCCCACTGCCATTTTCATGAGATTTGGAGCCACTGATCATAAAAATTTTCATCACAGGCGGCAGCAGAATATGACAAGAATGACCTTGATTATCTTGTCAGAAGATAAGAAGTATGAATCACCATTTTTATTTATTCCAGCAGCCCATCTAGCCCAGATGCCTTGGACTGATGCTAACAAATAGAGGATGCTTACCAAAAGACTGGAAGAAATGGGATAAGTGTAGAATTTCCTAACTTCTGGCAGTCAGAGGTTATGGGAATTTCCTGAGCCAGAGGTTTCACGGGATTGCATCATCATGTTTACTCGCCATTGATAGACTTATCGACCATAAATTGTCTGATCCGTTCTGAACTTTCTTGAACCTCCACATCATCCTTTGATGACAGTCCAGACAGTCTTTTATAGTAAAACAACTTTTGCAATAAAAAGACGAATATCCACAAATCCCTAGTTAGTCTGGAAGCCTGCTTCAGTGTAGGAGAGCTCAGACCGTCTCCTCAAAGACTTTGTTATTGCAGTTCAGAAATGCAGACCTTAAATTCTTTTTGTTGATAACTTAATCTCGCTGTTTTTCTTTCCGTTCACTTCTTTTTTCCTTCTTTTTATTTTTATTTTATTTTTTTTGCCCTTGTTCATTTGGTTTTGTGGACCAAGCACTGATGTCCTGTGGTGCCATGTGCATCCCTGCGTAACTAGGAAAAAATTCCGAGCTGTATTTTTCATGCAAGATCAAAAATGGATATTTGTTGAAATATGCAGTGATATGAACTGTGCGTTGGAGGTTAGATTGCGCCTCTAGGTTTGTTTCTCTCTCTTGCTTTCCTCTGCATTATTTATTTTTCTTTCTGGTTTCCCCGGATTTTCATACGTGCCTCTTCTGTTCTCACATATCCACTGTGATTCCCCCTCGATTCTGATAATAGAATGGAATTAGATGTCTGTGCAGGAAAAAAAAAAAGTATTGCATTAGGGTATTTTTATGTTCCCCAGAAGTCTTGAAACAGACAGAGGTTGTTACATTGTAGGATAAGATGGAAAATATTAAACAATGCATTGTATTAGTGGTTCAGTGTCACATTTTTACAGTAAATGGATATTTGCCCCCGACAAAGTCTGTAGGTTGTTGGCCAAATGCCTTCAGTTGCCACTAAAAAATTTTGAAGCCTTTCATGGCATTTAGAACAGACTGGCCTCAGCTATCATTAATAATAAATTGGAGTTACTCTACAGTTACTGTATTTGCATCTTGCCTAGTAGTTTTGAGGTATGGAAAAACACTGGACATTTATGGTGTAAAGAGGGACACACACGGAATGCTTTCTGCTCTGCTGAGTCACAGCTGCTAGTCCAAAGCATGAAAAAGGACATGTATGCCTCCCTGATATCCACATTTACCATAAGGATTTTTAAGTGAAACATTTTGGATTTTTTTTTTTTTTTTATTTGAAGTGAAGGGTCTCGTTTAATCACAAGACTCCACAGCAATCTTAAACTACTGACCCATCGGCTGTTTTACTGTAACTCTTCTCATCCTCAATCCCCACGTTCTTGTGCACTGTGACACATGCTATTTCAGAGGCTTGGGGAAATAAGGAGCTTGGGAAATTGCAAACAGCAGGAAAAAATGCACGTTTGTAAGACCCTTCCTGAGCAAGCAGCTGGGGGCTCCTCTGCCCACCAGACAATGCGTGCTAGGCGGCCATGTGATTCAGCCGCTTCCTTAGCTCATGTTTTATTGGTCCGTGCTATCTGCCTGCTGTGTATAAACAAACGAATGGCTCCTCTCCCAAAAAACATCAAAACAAAACACGTGAAGTTTGTAATATTTCTGAGAAAGACAAACTCACTTGTATATGAACAGATCTGCTAAAGCGGGCAATGTAAATTCAAATACCCATAGGGAAAAACAAGGAAAATAACCAGCAAGGAGGAAATCTGTAAGTTGATGGTAGATGCAAGACATCCATTACCACTGGGAAGATCAGCTGGACCGCTGTTCTCCCCCTGGCCACCCACCTCAGTGTGTTGGTATGTTGTTGGCTGGAAGCCAGGCAAAAAGTACTAATGAGAAAAAATAAATTGAGAACAACAACAAAAAAAAAGCTGAAATCCACCAATGTGTCAAGTTCTCTCTTTTTGTTAAAATTAAAATGAAAAAAAATACTGAGCCTTATGCCTTGAAAGATTTATGGATTCTCTTCCAGTTCACCTCGGAGCTGGATTATGTTAGATGCTCTCTGGCTCCTGGTCATGTAAAGAGGTTGTCTTTCGCTTGCTTTTAAATTGAAGGAAATTCACGACTCTTGTGTTTGTGAACAAACCTCGATCCATGGGCAGCTGATGCAGTGGGAGTGCCTGCAGATGACCTCAAATCTGTTCCAAGGGAGGAGGATAATGCTGTCTCTGCTTTCTTGGCCACATGAGCTGCGTGGTTCTGCCTCCCTCTTTAGTGCTCACTGCCGGTCCTTGATGTGTGCTGCAGCTATGTTAAATGCCCGTCAGACGTTCTCTGCCTAAGAAATGCATCTGTGTGGATGTGCAGTCTATGTGAATGCATGGCTGGTGTAGCTTGCCCATCCGAAGAGACACCCTGGTAGCAAGAGGGCAAGCTGAGGTTCCTAAAGGGCACTTGTAGTCAGGTGCTGGGACATCAGGAAGGCACAGCGGAGCAAACGGCATTGGGTGCGGCGCTGGAGTTCAATGTCATAGACTCACAGGATCATTACTGTTGGAAAGGACCACTAAGATCCTGTAGTCCAACTGCCAACCCGTCACCTCCATGCCCACTGAACCATATCCCTAAGTGCCATATCTACATGCTTCTTGAATACCTCCAGGGACGGTGACTCCACCACCTCAGTGGTGGACACATCCCTCGTGTTGAACGTGAAGTTGGTGGCTGGCCAGCACTTTGGGACACTGTGATGTGTCCCTTCCTGATGGTGTCTCATCTTTGGTGGGGAGTGGCACAAGGACCCATGGCAGCGTTGAGCTATCGGGTGTCCGCACGTACCTGTGCTTCTGTCAGTGGATGGCGGTGTGGGGGTGGTTCCGTGTGCCAGGTTTGATGACACATTTGAAGCTGATACTCTCACCATCACATGACCCCATGTCCCCACATTTCAGTCATTTCAGAGCCTTGCATCACCAGCCCGCTGGCTCGTTGGGTGCCCTGTGTTTAGAAGCAGATATTTATGACATGCTGAGGGAAGAATGAAGTTTAACTCATGTCCTTAACTAACCCTCAAGTGAGGGATTAACTGCCTACTGCATTCTTCTACTAAGTATTAATCACTTAACATTATTTCCATTTTTTAGAAGTCTTTTGATTGCGCAGTACAGCAGTGCACAATTTGGTTTGAGGTTGGTGCATCTGGGGGCCTCTGAGGCCATGGTCGCTGCCAGCCAGTATGGCCCCACTGTACCGCCCGGGGCGATGGGAAGCCATGTGCCGAGGGGCTGTAGCTCAGCGTCCTCTTGCCCTTCCTTCACAGACCTGTCCTCCTGGCTGCAGCAGAGTTAAAAAATAATTACCAGTTTTTCAAAGGATCACCCACATACACATGGTATGAGAGTTCTTTTCTTTGTTGGTTTCATTTTATTTGTACATGACTCACTCTTGGCAAAATGAGTGAGCCTCATGAGCCTGTAAAAATTCTGTTTGGATTAAATGATTTGCATTAAATGATTTATAACTGCAAGGATGGTTTAATATTCCTGTAATTCCTGGAGGAAAAACAATCCGATCGTACTCTTTCAGGTAGCTGCTGCCTTCGCGCCTGTGCCTCCAGACGCCATCTTCCTTGCTTGCTTGCTTCCCCGCTTGAGCCGACAGCTGTCTGGGAGGCTCGAGGTGATTCTCCTTCCCTTCCCGCCTTGTGCATTAGAGCCTGGTGGTGGGGATGCACTGCCATCCATCCCGGCGTGACCGAAACCCAACCGCCGCGTGCCCCACGACCAGCGAGGAGAGCCCTCAGTGGTGCGCTTCTAAGCACCAGCTGTGTAGGCCAGGACCCGTCACCCGCCGATCGCCCAGCGCGGTGCCCAGGGACGGCTCCCCAGAACAAGTGCTGGGGACACGGGGATCCCGCAGCGCTCTGCCCACGCTGCTGCCCTGGCCGAGGCCTGCGGGCGGGGGCCGGCTGCGGCCCTGGGACTCGGGAGCGCTGCGCTGGCCCTGGTGCCCGCGGCGGGGCTGAGGCACAGCGTCGGTGCCCGCGGGAAAGCGGCCGCCGCCTTCAGCCTCTGATCGCGGCGATCTTCCTTCCCCCGTGCTCGTGCCGCGCCGTGAGGACGGCTCCCGGCCGAGCTCCGGGCGCGGGATTCCCCCTCCCTCGGCACCGAGACCCCCCCCAGCCCGTGAGCCGCCGAGCCCGGCGGTGCTCCCGGAGGGGCGGTGACCCGGAGCCCGCCCTGCCCGGGGCAGCCCCGGTCCGGCGCTGCAAGTGGCGGCGGGGCCGGGGCCGCTGTCTGCCGGGCCGCGCTTCCCCCCGCCCCGCGCCCGCCTCCCGGCGACCCTCTCCGCGGCGCGGAGGGGCCGCGTTGCGTAACGCGCTCCGCACGGCGCCGGGACCGGCAGCGGGCGAGGCGCGGCGGTGGCCGCGGCCGGAGGTGAGCGGCGGCGGGTGGGGCCGGGGGGCGCAGCGCGGTGGTGCGCGGCCTCGCGGGAGGCGGCGCGGGCGGGGGGAATCCGGGTCACGTCCGCAGGCAGACGGCGGCTGGCGGCGGGGAGCGGCGGGAGGCTCCGCGCGCGGTAAGTCCGCCGCCCGGCAGCGCTTCCCCGCGCCGTGCGGGCGCTGTGTCGGGCGGCCCCCGGTGCCCGTCCGGCAGCGCCCGTCGGGGCGGCGGGGGCGGCGGGCGGGGTCGGGGCCGGCGCGGTGCGCCGCTCCTGCGCGGGGGTTGGCGGCGGCGGCGGCGCGCTTCGCTCCCGAAGTTTATGTGCCGAAGTTGCGTTTGACTTTCCAACACGACAACAAACAGGCGCCCGCGCAGCGGAGAGCCCGACGCGTTAATTGTTAACCACAGGCGGGAGGGGAGGACGCGGGCTGCGCTGGGCGCTCGGAGCGGGCAGAGGAGAGCGGCGGTGCGGGGAGGGCGGCGGCTGAGCAGCACCTGCGCTGCGGAGCGCTGCCGGGCGCGGGGCGGCTCGGATCGGCTCGGGGAGAGCCGCAGCGTCCGCGCCTCGTACATCCGAACGGAGCCATCTGCCAGCCCGGGCAGCGTGCTGCGCTCGTGGCTACAGCGCTGGGCTGTCAGAAAGACGTGTCTGCGTAACCTATAGGCTGCGTCTTTTCATAAAGGGATTTGTTTTCCTTTTACGTTTCGGTGCTACTAGTCTGTTGAGGCAGTTTACTCGGTTCTCTGGTTCCCGTTTTCCCAGCCCAGCTTCTGAACAGACAAACATTTGAGGAGAAAAACCAGAGCAAACGGCTTGTTCTTCATAAGATATTTGAGTAGCAAAGAGGTAATTTTCAGGAGAATTTACTACGATCGATGCTATCCTATTAGTTAGCATTGCCATACAACGGGTGGTGTGAGCTCCGTCCCTTACTGTGCAGCATGGATACATAAATGTATAGCCTCTTAAAAAGTGACCTGATGTTGAGCAGGAGCTGCACTAAGTCACTGCAGAGTACAACCCTTCGTTTTCTCACAGAACAGCTGTTAAGGGACAACAACAAACGTTCTGTGAAACTGGATATGCCTACTTCCTTCCTCCCCAGGCTTTTTTTTTCCCCTGCTAACCGGCTCACATCACCCTTCCTATCAGCGCCGGACCCTTTAGTCAGGCTCAGCTTTCTGTCGGTCGATGACCTTTGGGTGAGGTTGTGCACTTGGTTGTTATGTGCTATTAGTGATGGAACAACCTGGTCCTGACGGACCCATTGTGAAACTGAGGTCTCCGCCACACAATGGTCCCAGCGGAATTTAAGTGATGACTCTGTACTGGAGGAGGGAGGATTTAACTGTGTCCGCATCAGCTTCTAATGGGGAGCTGAGACACTCGAACCACCGTCTGCTAGAGCCGATGGAAAACCCCTGGAGATTGCAGTGGGTTTGGATCCAGCCGGTATGAGCAAGCACAGCATGGCTACTCTCAACTTTCTGTGAATTTGGAATTCTTTGCTTATCAAAGTCATTACGTAATGAGAAAATTACCGTGCTTTCCTCTTTTCCTGTGTGGGAACGGTCTTTCTGTTTGCCATATAGTGCTGACGTTGGTGATTTAGTTCACTTTTTCAAATGATACGGCATCATTTTATTAGATGATCATCTCTATGCACGCGAGGACACTGTGTATTCCTTTCCCAAATTCTCCCCCAAACGGGGGACTTCTAAGCAGATCTGTTTGCACTGATGGTTGCCTGCCCTGAGGACAGCTTTTTTTAAGGATGTTTCAAAGAGTTTGTGGCAGTAGGGCACCTGAAGACCTGGGATGTCCTTTCTCTGATGTTCATGCTGTACTGCCCCTGTTCAGTATGTTGTTGTTTGCTTTTTTCTTTATTTCTTTAAGGTGAAGGGGAGAGAGTTGTTAGTGGTAACAGATAGGGTGCTCCTTACAGAAGCTTGCAGAATAACACATACCTGTGGTAGGCATACATCCTTCTTGTTTCCCTGTTGTTGATGATGAGCAGGATTTTTCCTCTTGGCTATATGTAAAAACCAAGCCACGAGAAAAGCAGGGAGGAGGAGGATTACTGAACGTAAATCGTGGAAGTTGGCAGTTCATTGTCTGGTGTAGCCTGTCTTGAAATTTGATTCTATTTGGAAGGGAGTTAAGATGAAACCTCAACAAAGCCACCTGATTTTAAGGCAGGACATCCTCCAGCAAGAATCTCATTTGCTACAGGAAGGGTGAGACCAGGAATTTTGGCTTGCTGGGAATGGAAATTCTGGAGCTTGTTATCTCTTCTCCGTGATATTCTGGTTACTGATCTGGGGTTTGCTTATGACTAAAAGATGAGGAAGGCAAAAGAGGCATGAATATGAAAGAAACTCAGATAAATAGTGTGGGATGAGGAAAGGTATTAGAAGGAAGGTAGCACAATTTTTATGCATCCTTCTGTCTTGAATTTCCTTGTTGGACTTGGGAAGCACTCATTCTTTCAGTGAAGGTAATTCGCTATTTAATGGGAGATCTCTGTCACAGCGTAGGGCAGAGCTGTACAACAGGGCACAAGAGTAGCAATGCAGAGATTTCATAGAATCACAGAATCATTAAGGTTGGAAAGACAATGAAGATCATCAAGTCCAGCCATCAGCCTAACCGCGCTATGCCCATTGAGCCGTGTCCCTCAGTGCCACATCTACACGTTTTTTGAACACCTCCAGGGGTGGTGACTCCCCTCTCTCACCAGTCTTTCTGAGAAGAAATTTTTCCTAGTACCCAACCTGATTCCTAATGTCTTGCCTTGTAGTGTGCTGGATTCAAAAACGGGTGAGGGTCTGGCAGGTGGAGGAAGGGAGGAAGTACTGCTGAAGGCTGTCTGCCCTTCTGCCCTTGTGAGGCGAGGCAGAACACACATGCGTTGGCCACACGTGTGCTTGCTTCTGGAGGGTACAGTCAGGATCCAATTCTGACAGATAGGATCAGTCAGGAAAGATTTTCCTATTATTTACACTGTTCTTTATTCCCTCCTTTACAAATTTTAGAAAGAATTCCGTATGCACTCGTTGACTCTCTCCTATGTGGCCCCATTCAGATGAATAAATATTCCTTCTTATATCTGCTTACCTGAAGAAAGGCCTGTGAGACTTTGAGGTAATCTTTAGTGGGAAATGCAGTTTAGGTATGTGAGTTTGGCGGTTTGCCTGGGTTAATTTAACCTATCAAAGAGGTGAGCAGAATAGTCAACATGGCCATTAGTGTGGTAGTATTGCTTTTGATGCTTTTTGAACTTGTCATTGTGTTGAGTAGAAGTACTCTGTTCTTCTCTGGGATGAGTTGAGATTTTACATATTTTACAAGGACAACTAAACAAGTAACACATGTATTACAAGAAGCTCTGTTATGAAAATGAAATGCAGGCTGTAAATAAATTTACTTTCTGCTCAAAGATTAAAGAATACTATTTTTTCTCTGTTATTTCATCAGCTGTTTGTGGTCCGAGAGGACATTTTGAATGAAGTAAATGAATCTTGCGTAAGTTGTTTCTCTCATGTAATTCACAACATGTGAACAACATCGTTTCCATTACTCATCACAACTACTTCACTTTAATCATTTTATTTTTATTTTTTTTTTGTGGTAGGGGTACAATGCAAGTAAAATGATTGACTGAAAAAGCTCTCTGGTGCTGCTCATAACCTGTTCAGTTTATGGTCACATCGCCAAGATGCATGTAATAGCATGCAACTAGTCAGGATGAAATTGTGAGCATATGAGATGCCTTTTTTAAACTTCAGTATTAAATTTTGCATCCAATTTTGAACGCTTTTAATCGTTAAAGACTCATTTTCTTCTGATCTGTTGTAGCTTATGAGAAACTAAGGGTCCCGTGATACATATACCAATAAAATAGTCAAAGAATAAGGGAAGAAACTGCAGTTTAAAAAATTACTATGCAACCTCAAGTGTCTTATATATACAGAATTGTAATAATTTTTAATGATGAACGAAAATGGCAAATACTCTTATGCTATAATTAGATTATATGCATGAAAGCTGTGTAATCGTTCTAGATTATGGAGTCATTCTGTGTCCTCTGGTGAACCTAACCCAATAAGTTAGGGTTCTGTTTTCCATTGGAAGAAATAAAAGGACCGATTGTCAAGCTGTGTAGTAGGAAGGTAGAAAATGGGGCAAGGAATTCAGTGCCTTCTCAAGTGAATTTCAAGTCAAAGTGCAAGTCTTTCCTGTGCTGAATGAGGCGAGAGTGAACTTAGTGCGCATAGAACTAGATTACTTACGTGTAGGCATTCACAATGCATACCCTTTCATCTTGGAGAGAATATCATTAATCCTCCTCACCTACTAAATATTTTTGCCTATTTTAACAGTGATGTTTGAATGCCTTCTGGATTACTTCATGGGAGTTGGTAGGAGTGAGCTGTAACACGCAGGTACGGCACCATTACCCAACTGTAGGATGTGCTTTGGAACAGCTTTGGTGTGGAAAAATGAAGGCACTCATCGAGGAAAGTTGGAAGTACTTTCCAACTAAAAACATACCTGGATCACTGGCCAGTCACTCGATAATTCATATCGTAGTGGCATGCATATGGATGAACCATACTGCAAATAGTAATAAAAATGAATTTCTGTGGGTAAGAAAAGCTGCTTTCATCACCATTGCAAGACTGCTTCCTTGTGTGGCATGTCATGTTTCCTTGCAGTCCCTATAGCTATACAGGGTTCTTGAACTCTGAGCCTTTTCGTTTCTCATGCAGACCTTTACATCTTTCTTCCATCTTGTTGGTCCTACACCTTGTCCTTCCTTAATGTAATTGTTAACTCTGCAGCTCCCATCCATGACTTTGCATCATTTCCCTTAACTCAGTTGTGCCAGCTACTTGCCATGTGTTCTAGCCAAGCTATACATTAGCAGGTGTGGTGTACTGCTGCTTGGTTTCCTACCTAGAAGAAGAAGAAGCACTAATAAATTGAAGATACTCCTTTAGCATTGTTCTTTCTCCTGGCCTTAAGTAAAGACTCGTCATGTCTTGTCTATCATCTCCCTACCCCCTTACCATTTTTGGTGGGGGTAGGGACACTGTCACACTGATGTCACACTGACCTTGTGTGACATCATACCATCTGTTTTCTAGCTTTAGATTAAATAATTTCATTTCCATGATTTATTGTTTTACTTTGGGTTCTTTTTATTTTAATATTTATTTATATATGTCAAGCGTCTTTAAAAAAAGCGGGATGAGTCTGTGCATAAGGTGCTTCAAGTCTAGTTAGGAGCTGTAGTATTTCAGTACAAGGCTTAGAGTAACTTTATTTGTGGCTTCAGGAGATGGAATGGTTTATCCTGAGCCTTCTTTAAGTCATATGTCTTACTTTCCATACTGTGTTTGTTCTCTGGAAAAAAGATGAGGTGATACACATCATCTGGTTGGATAAAAAAGGAAAGATTCTGTACGGTCCTATTTGTCTAAATGCAGAAATATACATACACATGTGCATTAAAAAGAGTGTTAGTCTGTATGACATTTGTGACAAATTTCATTTCGAAACAAAACAACTGCTTTCATTAAATATTAATGTATGATTTTATTTCTTCAAATGTAGAGAAAATTGTAACTGGAACACGAAGTACTTCACATGGAGTGTTGAACTGCACATAATTTATGTTGTACCCTTTGGCTGATGTGACTTGCTGAAGTGATTTGGGTTATTGAAGTGCTGTATGTGACTAGAATAAAACAGCTTGTCTGAGCCAGATGACTTGGATCATCTGTTTAACTGCGTAAGTTGCTGATTATTGAGGTTATAATGTCAAGCACTGAGGAAAAGAAATACCAGAATTAAGATTAACTATATAGCCTTCATTTTGATATCTTTGAGTACATGCAGGTAAATTAAGGTTCATGGACAGTACAGCTTCATTATTCCGGTTGCTTAACAGTATGTAGAAATAGTTGTGTTTGAAAAATACGTATCCTATTTGTTTGAAACTATCAAACTTCTCAACATTAGATGCCAGGGATCGTTGTTGACTGAGTAGAATATGATGAGAATATGATGAGCATGGGGTGTATGACTGCACATTGAAACATATAACTAATTTGTCACTGATTATTGTAACTTTTGTGTTGAAAATCACTTGGGAAATGTGCACAATGGAAGTATCAGATCTTATTCTCCAATTTAGCATTCAGGTGTAAACTGTCCACTTCTCTTTTTTTTCACCACAGAGCCCCCTGCCATGGATACTCCTCACTATCTTCCTTTCCCAGAAATTCAACAGGGTCTGTAGAGACACTCCCCTTCCTTGAAGAGTCCCATGCATAGACGTGCCATCCTCAACCTCATTTCCCCATAGAATGTGCTGTCAGTTGCTGTGGTGCTGGATCTGCCAGGTGTTGAGGGCAGCTGCCATGCTCCTGCTGTTGGCAGGGTGGTGTTACTGTCCCAGGAGTCATCTGCTGACTGGCTCTCTCTGACAGGGCCTTGTTTCCACCACCAGGCATGAAGTGATGCCAGGACTTCTGCTTGTGCTGGCCAGACCCTAAGCTTTTGTTTTCTTATCTTTTTGCATTACTGAGTATTAGGTTTCTGTTGTTCGTGGGTATTTTTTGTCTCCTGTCCTGTCACTTTTTGTCACCGGACCCCGCACTCTGCAGTTATGCTATATGTGTGTGTGACCACTGGGACATGAAATGAGACTCTGGTGAAAATGGTGATTCTCTCAGAAATATGAGAATCCTTTTTTTCAAGTCGACTGCTGCATGAGATGCCGCCTCAGTGGCAGCTGTCTTCCCTTCCAGTGAGCTGTGGGAGGACCTGGAGATGGCTCTGTCAGTCAGCACAGTGCTGGCTCTTGCTTCCTGGAATGCACTCTTGCTTTCATCCTCTGCCTGGGGAAGATGGATGCTTCCTGCTGCCATTCTCTTGGTAGGATGCAAGGAATGTGCTTGCAGCTGCTCTGACCATACCTTTCAGTCAGAGGATGGTGGGATTGTGCTTTGAGAGATGGAGGGATCTGCTGCTGTGATGCTTTCAAGAGGCTTTGCATCAAAAAGCTCTTGGATTTTGCAGCAGTGCTTCCTGTGCTAGGCAGTTAGTTAGGTGTGGGTGAGATGCTGTGGGCTGGGGCACAGCTCTGCCTGCTGCTGGTGTTCTCCATACATGGTCAAACACGGGTGTGATCAATCCTGTTCTCTATTATTAAGTCCTTCTTTTACCTTTTTCAAGAGATACAAACAGGGTTGGTGCCTCATGTCCAGGCCTTGGCAGTACTTTTGTTGGTGAGGGGCTTTCATAACTCCAGACAGTATGAATTGGATGAAGCATTGTGTCTGGACCACGCTTCTGGCCTGGCAAGGGGGACAAGCAGGCTTTCTCCAGTCTGCTCCAAGCTATACCTCTCTTTCCTCCTGTTCATCTATATTTGCATGAAGGGCTTCATAGGGCAGGCATGTGTCTGGCTAGCTGTTAAGGCATTGGCCTTCTGCATCTGGCACCAGCGTCTCCTGAGGCAGGCCCAGCCAGGGCCATACCTTGGGCCGTCCTTGCAGCACTTGTTAAATAACATGGTGCTATACATGTGGAGAAACATACGTATAACAAATAGCATGCTTTATTCTATTTGCAGATGTCTTCAGATCTTCTGGAATGCCAGATAGCTGCTAAATTCGAGAAACTGAATGAAACAGTTGTTTGTTTTTCAAATACTGGAAGAGTTTCTGTGGAACACAAAGTTTGGCAAGCCTGCCTCCATCGTTTTCCCATTCTGACCAGATCTTCTCAGGGACAGGAGGTGGTTAATTCTTGACATAAGGGTTCTACTTGTCAAATTACAAGTTCTTCTTCAAGGAATAGGAGAACTAGAGTGGTTGAGAGTCTAAAGTTCTTCACATAGCTAAAAATGAAATGAAAACAAAACAGAATCTCAGCTGTTTCATTTGGCTACTTCTGCAGAAATACCAGAATCACTTTGACTGGCATGGGTAGCTCCTTCAAGTTGTGCTATCACCATCCTTGAAGTTATTAAATAATAAGTCCAACTGGAAGCAGTCCAGAGCATGAGGGGAATGAGAAGGGTGCTTAACTAGATGGTCTCCAGAGGTGCCTTCCAATTACAGCCATTCTGTGACTGAAACTTTCTGAGAATTTTGTCCTGAGATGGGCAGTTTGATATTAGGAAACTCAGTTCATGTGGTTAGAGATGAGTGAAGTAATGAACAATTTTAAATAGATCAGTGTTACAGGTCTGCCTATAATAAATTCAGGGAGTCAATAATAATCTTATGAATTCACACGAAAATAACGGCACATCTTACCACTTCTGTTGAAGCAAACAACTTCAGCTGCTGTATAATTGTGAAGAGTGTCCTACACACATTTTCCATGCACATGCAGAAGTTGCCAGCTTATTCAAAACTTAGAACCAGAATATTCTTGCCTTTGCACATATGGGGCCAGTGTTCAAGATTATTGCCTTTGATCCCATATAAAGAGTCATACTGGCGTAAGAAGTAGCCAGAACTTGACTGAGCTTGGGAATAGTTTTTTGATCATGCTTTGCTCACAGGAATGTAAGCAAGTGTAAAAAGCCAAATTTACATAAGCAAACTACTCTGTGAACCATTGCCCTCTCTTCTCCCTTGACCTTTGCTGTCCAGATTGGCTTCTAGAACTTTTCCAGAGATTTTTTTCTTGGATTACATGTCTCTCTCCAGTGAGAAATCTGAATTCTGAAAGTAAGAAAGTGGTGGAATTGCACCTGCAGAACCTGAAATCGAGCAGACAATCTTCCCTCTCTTATTACCACACCTTTTAGTGAGGCAGCCCTGTGGGGACCATGTGGATGCTGGCAGGCAGCCAAGGCATTTACTAGACATCTCCTTACCTCTGCCTATAGCTTGAGATCATCCACAAGCAGCAGCTGAAAGTTCATGCCGGTAATGTAAGTTCTTATTAGTTTAACCTGCATTTTGTAGTGATACTGCAGGCAGATTTTTGATTTTTTTTTTCCAAGAAGCTTTCTATTTCTCAATAATTTTTACATATTTTATTTCCTCAGCCCACAGAGACTAAAAGGAAGGCTTGTCAGCAGTTCACCTTGGAGATGGAAGGCAAAGGGGAAATGGATTGTTGACAGGATGTTGCTTGCTGTCTGGGCAAGCGTAACGTGCAGTAAGATTTAAGGCTTGGGCTCCTCTTCATGATGTTCAGCTCCATGCCAAGTTATAACTTGAGTTCAGTCTCTTCAAAACGTGTCTGTGTAGGCAGAGGTGTAGTCCGTGTTGATCATCGTAGCTCTGCAGCTGAATTAATGAATTGATGGTACAAGAAAAGTATGTAAAGAAAGACCTTTACCACTCATGTAAGTGCAGACTTACAAGATCAAATCTACAGTCTGATTTTTTTTATGTAAATGTTCTGTTGCTAAAGATTTCCTGATATGTCGTGCCTAATCTTGCCAATAATTCTTTAGGTCTTGCTCCTTTAAATACCTTTGGGTGAGTGGAGCATCCCATAATTTTGCAAAGGTCTCTTGAAATCAATGCCATCTGTGAACACAGGTAGCTGGAAAGTAGCAAATGGCACCATAAGCCCTATGCAGCCCTAAGCCAAACCATTTTTAGGAGATGATACTGATACATTATTACTGTTTGCTTTGTAATGTAATCATCTAATCTAAAAGAGCGTGAAACAGTTTGCAAATCAGGTTTATGAAAACCTCAATATCATTTTTTCTTCTTTCTGAGAAAAAGTATTTAAACTCAGAGCAGTATGCAAGAGGAATTTGAGAGATTCAGCTCGTCAGATGTTGCAAGGCTTCAGATGGAATTGGTCTGAAATTTTCCTATTGCTGTGTGAGGTTAAAAGCTGCAATCCCTGCTAGGAGATCCAAGTTTCACAACACTTGGGTGATGGTGTAAGAGGAAGAAGGGTGTGGGCAAAACTATAGAGCGATGTATGAGTAATTGAAGACCTCACCTGTTTTCCCATCTGAAGAGAAGGGCTAAGTGGGAAAAGCAGATGGGCAGATCATAAGTTACAGTTAAAACACTTGCTTTTAATGAGCTGAGTTTTTAAGAGAGCTGATCACTTATTGAGGATCATCTTTGGAGCTTCGTGTTTGTTGTATGTTTTTAAAATTTTGGGTGGATGCTTTTTGATCAGGTCAGAAAAAAAATGATGTCTGGTGCTGTGCCTGTTGTATACAACTTCAGAATGGTAAATCTCAGCTAGGAGGATGTATCCAGCAGATTCCAGCAGACTTTGAGATATTTTACTGTTAATTCTCCTAAGATACATTCTTAATAATGTTCCTAATAGCAAGTGAGTTAACTGTTAGTGTTGGCAATGGGATGAAATTCGTATCTAATTTCAAAGTGAAAAAATCTCGGTGAGCATCAAAGACAGATCACCACTTCAGATAGTGCCCCAGAGTGTTAAGTCAGGAAAAATAACAATGATTTTTTAATCTGCTTTATGTATCATCTTTAAATAAATACACAAATTCCTGCAGTGCTTGAAATTGAGTCGGGACCCAAAATTGAAAGTCAGTATAAGAGTTAGAGCTGAGATTGGCTTCGGCGGTTCCAATAGTTTGAAAACTGAGAAAGGTGAAAATAAAAGTAGGTGATGAGGCTGAGCGGAAGCTTAATGTTTTCCAAAGTTTTGTGAGGGAAATGATCTGCTACAGTGTGATTTAAGCTGGAAATCATTTTATCTACAGTACTAAATTTGGAATCATTATACCTCACCATCTGCATCTGTATATATGTTAAGCCTAATATCTTGATTTAGGGATTAAATTTATATCGAGCTCTTGTTTGTTTTTCGTCAGACTTTTGCTATATCATTTGTGGGTTTTTCTGATGATGTAGTGTGGAATCTCATTAGTGAATGTTGGTGCGTTTCTTGTTAGCTGCTATCTTTATGAAAAAGCTTGGTGGATGTTTGTGAAAACAGTGTTAAGGGTCCTTTTTTTGTACCTTTACATGTCAGTTAGCCACTCATTGAGAGCAACTCGTGCTCCTCCCTTTTTAATCCAAGCTGGTACCTTCTAATAGACATTAAGAAATCTGACGAACGTAACAAAAACCAGCAAATCAACATATTGTACTATTTTGAACTTATATTTTTTTTATCTTTTGAATATTTTATAGATCAATAGCTGAATTTCTTAGTAAATGCCTTACATATTTTTGAATCTGTAAATTTCATTTTCTGCCCAAAGTTATTTTGAAATTCAGATATCTGCTGAATTACCTATCGTTAATGAGGAACAATATTATCACTTCGGTTAGCATAGGAAATGGGAAGATTATGAGTACGCCCCGGCTTTGATGTTTCCATATCAGGTTAGCTGCTTTGAACTGGTTGCATAGACAGTAAAATCTGGTCCTCTGCTTGGGCAGATAGGAAGAATTCATCCAAGTATCAAAGTGGAGGAAATAACTAGACTCAGTGAAGCAAATACCTGCACGGCAATAATACGGAAAGGAAAAAAAAGAAAAAAAAAGAAAAAAAAAAGAAAAATGAAGCAATGCACTGTCATGCAGAACACTGTCTCTTTGCTGATAAGATTTATGGCTGTAAATAGAGGTCATGATGTCACTCAGCGCAGATCATAGCTTTTCTCAGCTTTGTACCATTTCCCCATGTCTCGCACAGGACCAGTTTTAGAACACCACGTTCCCTGTTCCGTGCTCCTCACGATTTATTGTTTTTTTCTGACCAGAACAGATTAAATAGGAGAGAGTTCAAGGAAGAGCTGGAAAAATAAAGGGAGTGAAAGGAAAATGGCACTGGTAAAGGTGAAAAGGTAACTGTGTAATTATATTGGCAACATGTCTGCATTGCCTGCGAATATTTGTAAAGAGTTACTGTAGAAAGTGAAAGTGCTTTTTAGTTTTAGTACTGTGATCTCTTATTGGAAGGAATGGAAATAAGACTTTGGTCTGTGACGGTGCTGTTACTTTGGAAGGGATCGATAGGAAACCTTTAAATCTCAGTTGTGTAAAGCAGCAGCAGCTGTATGGTATGAGCTGCTTTGATAGGACGAGGGATAGGCAGCTACTGAAGTTCCCTCTGGTGTGATTATTTTGATAGTTGTGATGTGTTTCAGTGTTATGTCTGTTGAGCGCAAGACAATGCCTGTGACCTCATTTAAGTGCAGTATAACAACAGTGAGAAAACAAACTATTTACAGTATGAAAAGAAATGAAGGAAAATATGGTGAAGTGTTTCCTATTTTTAGTTTTGTATTTTTCTTAACAAAAAACATTTGCAATGCTACAAAGCCAAAAATCTCTTTCTGTTGTATTTGCCCAATGTAGATGTGTATAATCTTGTAAGAACTATGAGGCATTTTAGATGTTATTTCATTTTCCCTTTGAGCTTTAAACTGTGACAGTTAAAGTGCCCTAAAGGGGTCTTTTTTCTAGTTGAACTGCTCAGCCTGCATTCATCTCTTCCTCTTTCTCCTTTTCTTTATGGCAGTGCTTTCAGTTTTGAGGACTATTGGGGGAGAAGTGTCATCTTTTCTGCTAAGACTGTTGGCAGGGAAAACTACTTGGTGCCTATTCAGTGGTCTTAGCAACCATCAGTCAGCCACAAAATGAGCTGTACCTCTTAGAACTACATATTACATATACATATGACCCTGATTCAGAAGTGCAAGTGTGGGTAATTTAAGAAACTTGTAGGACAGGTTGTGTGATCCCACCTGTGGTTGCCCATTGCACTGGCTGTATGGTTCTCTTCTTAAAAAAAAAAAAAAAAAAAGTCATTTAAGATGTTAAGGTGATGTAAAATCACATCATTTTGAAAACCTGGACTGTGGATAACAATATGTAGGTTGTAGATTGGTCAAAGTGTGGGAGACTGCTTTCCAGGACCAATATGCTAGGAGAAATACACAGTGGAGAAAGGGGGACAAGCACCACTGCCTCTACGTCAGAGCTGTCAGATTATTATATATTATTATGTGTATATATATATATATATATATATACACATATATATGTATATATATACACAGATTTGTCAGTGGCATCAGAAAAAAAGACTCGTGCAAAGTAGTGGTAATGCAGGGGAGAGTGTTTTACTGCAGACGGTGACTATCTGGAGATGAATTCCCCAGCAGTGAATTCTCAAAGTATAAAAAAGGAGATACTCTAGGAAGTGTATATACATATATATATATTACATATCTGATGATACGTAGTTACAATGAGAAGTTTAACTGCATGTGGTAATTATAGTGTTGGATTTACTCTACTGCTTCCCATCAATCTATGTGGAGTTTCAATGGTCGTTGTTAATAAGTGTGGTAACCCACTGAGAATGATGAAATGGTCATGGTGTGTTTCTGTTGGATCAACCAAATAAAAGCCTTTCTTCTATTGGCTCCTGCATATGTTTAAGATTGTATTTATGTTTTCATTTGTCCATAAATGATACTTTACAGACATATGAAAAGATTCCTTCCAAGATGTTCTATCTCATTTTCATCCAATTTGGTTATTTTCTATAGCTTTTATCATTTTTAACACTTTATTGTGAAAAAATAAATGCATGGCAGTGATTCAGTTTGCAGCTCTGTCTGTTTACCCACATTGGAAATTATTCTTTAACTCTGTGTGTTTGCTTTTTTTAAGAGTATCATGACTCATTATTTACTCATGGGTAATCATCTTTAGTAAATAGCGCATCTTGTGAGAGCTAACACAGAGCTGCATGTGTATCAGTAGGGACCCTTCCATTCAAAAGTCCCTGCCAGCTGTCACTGCTACAGCTCACATCACCTCGTCATACAGAGCTAGTCGCAAGATACCAAAATAATGGTTGTATTTAGAGAAAACAGAAAGCTTGCAAATAAAACAAGTCGATAACATGTAAGATGTCAGGGCTGCAGCCAAGTAGATGCAGACATGTAATAGCACAGAGTTATGTTTTGTGTCTGAAATGTCAGTACTGTGTTTAGTTGGTATTCTAGTTTTTTTAGTTAATGAACACACACACACACACACAAACAGAAAATAAAAAGAAAATGATGTAATAATTTGTCTACTACCACTTACTTTCCTTAAAATAATACTGTTGGTTTAGATTTTGAATCATTCCCTGCGATGTTCTCTCATTTTGTTGCCTATATATAAGAGAAGTGACAAGATTTAACTCATGAATTTTTCCTATGGACCGCAGAGTTGCTGTTCAGGGACAAATCCCATCCTTGGGTGGCAAAGTTGATGGGAGTCTCTCAAATGCATTTCAGCATAGTACTGAGAGTTCTTTGCTTCTATCGTACATAAGGGGGCAGGAATCAAGCAGATGATGGATAAACTGGTTGTAAAAATAGATAGGAAGTAGAGGTTCATTTTCCAGTCCAACATGCTGTTGCCAGTGCTGGAGGAAGAGTAAAACCATTACTCCCTGCCCTGCGGGAACTGCACCCTCCAATGAGTGAATACTGTATTTTCAAATATCTAGCAACATCAAGAAAAACTGGAGTCAGAGCAGTAGTTCAGATCTTAATTAATGAAACTGCCTTTCCTTCTTCTGTGCCATGAGCCAGAAAAATGTGGTTATGTTTTAAACTCTTAGACTTTTTCATTTCACTTCTTGGTGAAACAAAGTGCAAGTGGGCAAGTGCAGGGAGCAGCTTCATAGACATACATGGGCCAGGCTCAGGTTTGTAACGCGCCCCCGGAGCTTTGTGTTTAGGGCAGCCCTTGCTCCTGTATTCTTTCAGCCTCCACTATTTTCTGCACTTTGAAGTTACAAACCAAGTTAACCTTTGACCACAGGTTTCAAAATCACCTCATGGGAAGCCCTTCCCTGTGCGCAGCCTGATGAATGGAAAACTCTCTTTTGTTTACAGCACTCTGAAAGCCTCTGTAGAGAGAACTGGAGGCTTTCTTAATTCTGAATTGAAGTTTTTCAGTATAATTCTTTTTAGAAAGAGGCATCCCAGTTAAGCATACAAACTTCTTCCTTGCTGTTTGACATTTGGGATATAAAACTGGGTGAAAGTAATTAGAGGGGGAAATGTCAGTGGCGCTCCGTGGTGGGAACACCTTCTCGCTTTGCCTGCAGAGCACACGGCAGCGTTAGCAGTGGGGTTCAGAAAACTCCTGGTGCCTGCTCAGGAGAAGAGTTTGAGGCTGAAGGGCAGCCTGGTGCCTGTTCCAGGGCTCAGGACTCGTGGCAAGCCCTGCAGTGCCATCTGTGCGTGTGTGGTGTGGGCAGGACTCGGGCAGAGCGGGCTGCAGGCTGGCGGCCTGGCGTGGGGCACCTCGGTGCAGGTGAGATGTGCTGGGAGGAGCAAGCTGTCTGCTAGCAGCAGTGTCATTTATGATGGAATACATTGTTCGGGAAGGCAGACGTGGCGTGAGCTGTCTGCTACTAGCAGGGCAATGCAGGATGGTTCTTTTTAGAGAAATCACAAACATGCTGGGCACATCTACACCATAAAGCATCTCCTGTATAACTCATTCATCCACTGTGGCCTAATCAATTTGTCCAGAACTCGTTGTTTCTAAAGTTTTCATTTCTTTTATGCTTCATATCTCTCTCTGGTGCTCAGGTGTTTCTGATTGATGAGATCTTTTGATGCCTTGTGCTCTCTGTGTAGCCCTGATGAACTCGCCTTGCAAAATCACTACATTTTTATCATGTGCCTCTTTGAGTGCTAACTCTGAAATATGCAGACTTGTTGGCACTTCGAGAGCTTTATTTGTCTACTGAAAACAAGTAAGTCTGTCAGAGCTGGCTATCTTGAAAGGGTTAGGATTAAGTTATCAGATTTAGCCTGTGGCAACACTGGGGTGGATAATCGTGGGTAGATGGACAGAAAGATTGGGAAGGAATTAACTATTAATATACGTATCTTAGGGTTATAAGCTGAATTTTCAACAAAGCAGGTCTGTCTTTACCTGTTTTGCTATTTTTGACCTCTCTGTAGCCTCTGCTGAATGCATTTTGAGGCTTTCCACATGCAATTGGGACTGTGAAGGTTCCACACCGGTGAATGGGACATCCTTGGGGTTCTTTGAGGGCTCGTAATCAAGGCTCAGTCCCTTCACAGGTGAGAAGTTATCTTTGCAGCCATAATGTTGAAAATTATCAAGGTTAGGATTCTGATCATGCTCCAAAGAGTTAGGCATTGCACTCCACTGAAATCTAAGGCAAGACAGACACCTTGCTTATTAAGATGTATTCGATGGCATTCTCTGGCTGTTCTTACATTCTGCATGGTGTGTGGTTTGTTACAAAAAAACTGTGGTGTCCTGCTGATTTCCTTGTTTTTCGTCCCTTTTTCTTCAATTTAGAAAAAGAGGTATTGTAGGATTATACAAGCAAAATGTATTGACCTTGATTGGTTTTTGAAATCCCAACTCTTTGGAATTCCCTATGTTTTTCTTTACTTTTTAAACTGTTCTATGTGGAGGGTTAAACTGCTCAGAGAGGTTCTTAAACTTAAAATATGATCCCTTCTAAATAAATGAATAACGGTCCCCGCTGAAACCCATTGAGTTAAGGGCTGCATAGCAGCATAAACATAAAACAGCAGAAGACAGTAGTTCTGGAAAGAACATGAGGTGTCTGATAATTCTTGCCACTTTTGCTGCTAAAATAGCTTAAAAATGGAATGTAAGCTGATGAGGCACCCTGCCCTCTTTGTCAGAGACACAAAAGTGAAAGTTTAACTGTTGGCTTAGAGAATGCAAAGTGGGAAATGTCAGTGCAGATTATTAAAATTGCACTAAACGCTTGTCTATTAAAAGCAATTTGTTTTTTTGCTGTGCTGGCATATGGAGCTGCTGTCTTCCGTGCTGCAGCATTAAACCAACACAATTTCGGCTATGTTGATGTCTTTTTTGGTTTGTTTTTGGAAAGCCTATGTCTGTCAACCACTTACAGTACTCACTAGAATGACCAATGTAGAAAGTGTGTATTGCTTTCCTCTTGGTCTCTGCTTTTCCTTTTTCATTTGAGCATGAGTGTGGAATTTGGTGCTGTGCAACAGAAGCAAACTTGAGCAGTGCAGGACATGAGTTTTGAAACGTCAGTCCTTGAAGCCTCACAAGGCACACTGCTGCTTACGATACTGTTGCTGAGTACTCTTCGGAGATTTTGACCCTCAGCATTGATATGCAGTGGTAAAAATATGATATATTTGGCTTGAACTCCCAGGGGCACAGCGCTTGATGAGGCGTATGTACCACCTTGTTGTAAAGTAGACGAGCTTTCATTACTGCTGTTTTGTTTTTTTTTTTTCTTCTAAAACACAGGCAGAAAGTGTTTAATTGTGAGAAAGCTGTAACATTTCCCTAAGTAAGGCAGAGGCTTGTTTTTTATGTTGCTGCTTGTGTCTTCTTTCCTACCTTGTCAGTGGAAAATCATTTCTGTCATTTTGTTTTGTTTTAGGGAAAACAAACAAATAAGGAAAGTGGGCTTTTCTTTTTCTCTAAATTATGATGCCACTCTGATAATAGTTACAGGATTACTTTATTTTGCTGTTTTTCAACACCAAATGCAGGATCTCACATTTTTGAAAGTGAGTCATGAGTCATGACTTGGCTGGAGTCCATCTTAGAGTGCGTAACCTAAAACATCTGAAAGATGGTATTCAGTTCTTTCTGGAAACAGGGTTCCACTACAGATATTTTGGTTTGTCAGTGAAATGCCCAGACATCCAAGATCACTACTCTGATACTGTGATATGCACAAATATAGCTTATTGGGTTTCATTTCAGACTGTGATTGAATGCTTTTCATTATTTGAAAATGATTAAAAACAAACAAACGAGTACATATACTTGTAATTACATAACAGAATGTGATGTGATTGTATTATAGCTTGTTACGTAATGTATTTTATTATAAAACAACTGCATTATTGTCTGTATTATTGTACAGGGAAGGCAAAAAGGAGTAACTGATGGCTATACAGTGTATTACATGTAGTTCATTTTTATGGTATAATCTGACAGATGGTGTAGTTGCACAGCCATAAGCTATTGTGGTCTTGGTTTCCCAAACTCCAGACGATTCTGGCTGCAGGCCTGACAGCACTGAGTGATGTAGTGGCTCTTCCTCCTTTGGCTGTCAGTAGTGGCAGTGCTGCATGTGATCAGGAAGCAGTGGATTCAGCAGGGGAGGATGCAAGAAGAAGGATGCTGGATAGAGTGGCGTGTGAGGAATGGGGAGCAATGTGTAGGGCTGTATGGAAAGTAGTGCCTCCTATTTTATTACATTGGCCCATGATGTCAGAGGTGGGTGTTGGTGGTGTGGTGGTAGAGGTTGAACCTTCCCAGCAATACTCCATTCCAGTCTGTTGCCATGTGACAGATGGCAGCAGAGGGGCAGTGTGACACAATGGTGTATGACATGGAAGTGTGGATGAAGCAAAGGGGTGGCATTGAGTTCCTCCATGCGGAAAAGATGGCACCCACTAGCATTCACCAGCACTTGCTGAACTTTTCTGAAGACCAGACAGTGGATGGGAGCACAGTGAGGTGGTGGGTAGTTTCAGCAGCTGCAACAGTGACAGTGGATCTCCTCCACTGCTGCAGGTTTTCATGAGTGCAGCATGTGGGCTCTTGTTCGTGGCTGGCCAAAATGCATAGCAAGTGGTGGTGACTGTGCTGAAAAATAGTGTTTTGTAGCTGGGAATTTGTTCTATCAAATAATGTTATTGTGCTCTTCATATCTGTTGTAGTTTTGATGAAAATAAATAGAAGGCATTACTTTTGGAGTGACATACGTACAACCTCAGGAAGGTTCTCAGAACAGCAACATAGCAGTCATGAGTGCCGCTGAACAACAGTTTATGTATTAATAGGGAAAAGCAGAGCAGTGTTTATTCCTACCAAGGAGGCGTTACGTCATGTCATCAGTAAATACCTCTGAGGATGTCCTGGATCCGTACATTGTCACTAGAGAGCAGCTATGAGGGCAGTGCTTAAGCATTGTCTTGTCGGCATGTTTCATTCAGAAACACTGGTTCTCTGCAGAGCTAACGTGATTAATAATCATTTGAAAATCATAAAGGAAAAGATCTGATTGCAAGTAGATGGGGCTAATGCAGTCATCTTCCGTGTTTACAGTGTGTTTTTCAAGATAGCATAAAATGAATAATTCAAAAATGATTTAGGAGTTCACCATGGATACATCCTGTGTGACAGGCTTACAGTTCATTATTGTTTTGAAGGAAGAAATTATGTAAAAAATACAAGGAAATCTAAAATAATTCCGTGTAATATATAGAAGTTTATCAGAATAGCCTGATTATAGCTGTCAGCATTCAGTGGAAGACGTGTTCGCAGTTAATTGTTTTGATTCTTCATCGGTGAGGAAACCACCAAATATTCTGTCCAAGTTGTTAAAGATGCCATCCAAACTGCAGTCCAAGATTTTGATTAAAACAGAGTATATGTCTTCTGCACAATGAGATGTTGTTGCTGGATCTAATTAATGGTGAACTATTGGAACCACAGTAGAACAAAATAAAATAATGATTCAGATAAGTTATAGGGTTTTTCCATTACATAGTCCTTATGAACGATCCCAAATACCAATGTTGTAAATTAAGCCTGAAACTGGAAAAAAAAAAAAAAAAAAAAAAAAAAGAAAGAAAAAAAAAAGGAAAAAAAAAAGTTGAAATGCTATATGAAAGAAATGCTTCTCTGGCTTGTAAATTAAAAATGTGGATCTCTGCCCCATTGTAATTTAACTGCAACATCCAGCTGCTTTGTCGTATTGTTCTTCTGATGCATTTGCTGAAGAGAATTCCTTCCTTATAAAAGAAGCAAAACGTAGTATGAGAACCTTTTTGGAACAAATTAAAGAAATAAAGAGCTATGTTGTTTTGTGCCTAACGTTCCCTGTGGACATGCACATGGACTCTGCCCCTCCCCCATATTTTCTCTGAGTCTGCCCCTTTTCTGTACCAGTGTATTATGAGCATCTCCTTTCCCTGACAGGCTCGTGCTGACCTGGAAGGAGGGTAGAGGTGATGCTGCCCACTTCCCCTTTCTGCAAATGCAGATCACTTGCCCCCGTGTGCCATGGTTTGTTGCCCTTGCCTCATGCCTATTCACTCCTTCCAGCGGGTTCCCATTGCACTGCCTTCATGCATGCCTGTCCAGCTCAGGGGTCTGTGCCAGAAGTAAAAAATTATTTTAAAAAACCATTCTATGTGGGACACATTACTCAGAGTATTGGCATCTGTTGCATTGGAGCTGAATTTCTGCTTACCTTCTAACTGCTGGTTGTGACTGTCTGCATCAAAGCAATTAATCATCAGCTGATGGACTTTTTATCACATATAGCGTTAGTAATTGTTTTGAGTGTTGAAGGGTAAAAATCTAGTGCCTAAGTCTTCATGATACTGCCTACCAGTAATTAATTACTTATAAAATTTGAACTATGGCGATGAATCACTGATCTTACAGGTTTGGGGAACTGACCTCAGGTTAGTATATTGTTTCTTGAATGGCAGTCGGATTTCTCCTGTTTTTAGTAATTTTAGGAGTAAGCCAGTAGGATCAAAAGGATCTCAGTATAACTTTATTAAAATTTATTAAGATTTCTGGAGAGGAGGAGGCTCAGGGGAGACCTTATCACTCTCTACGATGACCATGACGTGAAAAGGAGACTGTGACAAGGTGGAGGCCAGCCTCTTCTCTCAGGTAACAGAGATGGAATGAGAAGAAATGGTTTTAAGTTGTGCCAGGGGAGGCTCAGGTTGGATATTTGGAAAAATTTCTTCTCAGAAAGTATGGTGAGACACTGGCACAGGCTGCACAGGGAGGTGGTGGAGTCACCTTCCCTGGAGGTGTTCAAGAAATATGGAGATGTGGCACTGAGGGACTTGGTTAGTGGGCATGGTGGGGATGCATCATGGTTGGGCTAGATGGTCTTAGTGGTCTTTTCCAACCTTAATGATTGTGTGTTCTAAGATTGTCTTGAATGAATCTTTGTGATTTTAAAGCTTGCTCTGCTCTGCTGTCACTGAGTGCTAACTGAAACAGGTACATGGTACCAAATCCAACCTGCTTAAGAGACCATGGAAGAGCCTGCAGGCATCCTTTAAAGGATGACATGCACTTAAAACCCCTTTTATGGCAATGTCATAAAAGGATCTGTAGCATAAACGATGATAATACTCAGAGGATTTCTTTAAGATATGATTTTGCTTATAACATTTCCTTTAATACATCCTTGTGCATAAACCCTTTCGGTGTAATTACAGCTTAGTAAATCCCCTCTGTTTGTTCTCTATTAGTAACAAAGGATTTGTCTGTTGAGTTACAGCTGCAAATACCTCATAAACCTGGCAGCTGGCATTACTGTGATACACTGGAGGAAAGAAAAAACAACATTCCAATACCATTGTCTTTCTAAAAATACAGAAATGTAAGTTAATTTTTTTTGCAGAGCATACAAAAGGTGAAAAATGCCACTTTCTGCCTTTCTGCTATTCCTGCAGTTAGAAGTTTTCAGTGCGGATGACTGTAGTTTTCAGCGTGAGTACTTGGATAGAATTTTTCCTGATCTCTTTGGATAGAAATAAATGCAAAAGACTATTGCAACAGAATGGTTTTGATACGTGCCTACGTACTTAGTAAACTAATGTTTAAATCTGTCTGTTTGTCTCTCAATCAGAGTTTAGCTCAGTTCTACCCTTTAAAAAAGCCATGGAGCTTCACCGTGACTGACCTCAGCTCCAGAAAATAAAGCAAGTATCATTTCTTAAGGCTTTTATCCTGTTAGCTTAGCCAGAAAGTCTTGACTAAACAATATTTTGAATTTACTCATAGTTGGTTATCACTAGCAAATGATTTTATTGTCCATAGCAGTGCTTATCACCAGCTCTCCAAATACGAAGTTAGGCAGCTGACTAATTAAGTGTAGTTGCCATTCAGTGAAGATGTGCGTGCGCTTTGTATGTTGCACGTAGGGAGACGTTTTCCAAAAACAGGGAGAAATGGCTGTTTCATTATCTATTTCTTATAAAGGCAGCCAAATGTACCTTTTGAGAAACACATCCCAGCAGAATTGCTGGCCTTCTTAAAATTGTTAGTGTGCCATAAACAAGAAGCAGCAGCTGTCCACTTTAAACTTACTTTGTGCTTTCACATGACAGATTAGCTTTTTATGTATTTAGTCTTAGGGGGGTTTTTTTGTAGCTTCCAAACTGTGAGCAAAGCTGAAGGGACTTGTTGCTCACTCAAGTCATGCAGCCTGTGGCCATGGCTCTGAGTTGACATGTGCTATACAGGGGAATTAATTAGGGCATGTGCCATACCAGTAGAGAAAATTGAAGGATTGATCAACACAGATTTCGTTGGGATCTTAAAGCAGTTAATGTGCTAAGCGCTAATTCATTGTACTTTGTTTTTTTCTCCTTTTCTTTAAAAATACATATATTAAACCTCTACTTTCATAATGCTTTTTGCTTTGATTTTGAATGAGAATTACTGTAAGAGCTGCACTACAGTGTACTGGTGTCAGGGATGTCATCTGCCATTCCAAGGAGTGCGTGTCACCACTGACTTAGTTTTTAGGAAAACGTTGTGGGAAATACAATATATCCTGAATGCACATTGAGTAGGTGGAGGCTGCCAAGCTTCAGGCTTTGTAACATATTGGACTGGGACTGGGATCCTGGAGAAGATGTTGTGGTGAGGCACGTCATGTTTCATTCCGGGACTCTGTAGTGGCCTTCACTGGCTGTGGGTGTTGGGCAGCGGCATTTACTGTTCATTCATTCTTGAAGGCTCCAGCCATCTCCATTCTGCCATTTCAGGAGACAAACCAACGACAAATAAACCAACCTTAATTGTTCTCATTACAGCGGGGAGGTTATAAGCAGAAACATCTGTGCTTTCTGATCAAGGGTTTGAAGGTTCCAGTCTTAGTTCTGTTGTAGTTTATTTTTACCCAAACTCGCAGTGATTAAAATAGGGCATCTATTTTGAACCTAAGGATGAAATTCATCTCGCCATGATTTGGCTGTCTCAGCCTGTCTGCTCTATGGCTTCCTCTTCAGTAAGCTGATGATGGAATCCCAGGCTGTCATGTGCACCACCTGTCTTAGAAGTGGCCACTTCCACCAGTAGCTGCAGTGCGTGGTTAAACACATGTAGGATGGGTACCCATACAGTCTCCCAAACTTTACATTTCACCACTGTCACACATTGCATTTAAAGCCTGAAGTCAGATTTGTGACATTTGGGGCAATACTCAGAAAAGCAATGAACACTGATAATTCAAAAATGCGCACAAAGGATTGTTTTCAGCACCTTGATGCGTTTCTTAATGAGATTCTTGAGCCTAGGCCAGGTTTTTAAGCCTAGGCTGAATGGAAGGTTACTGAGTGGGTGCAGTGTGGCCATAACTTTGGTAGCCCTGGGTTGGGCCCTGCAGGGATGACATCCTTAGAAAAGTATCTTTCAGAAGGAGAAGAGAGTTGTTTTATGGCATATGACTAAGTTATGCACAGAGAGAACAGCTGCCTTTTTCTGAGATCTGCTTAGCTGTGTTGAATTTTATGAAAGTCCTACCTCAGAGTAACACGTTAGCCTTTCTATTAAGTGACACAAAAAACAGAATCTGTAAAAAGAGTAGAAAAATGTGCAGATTTGAAAGAATTATTTCTAAATACAATTTTTATTCTAAAAATAAATCAATTTATCCTTGTCCTTTTTAAGTCTAGGAACATCGTGATGTTTATGCTTATAATATAAATACAATTTACTGTAACTGAACTTGAAGGCTTATTAGCCAAAATATCTTTTGATCTTGTTAATTTTTCATTAAAACAGAGATTTGTAATTGAAATGCTGTGAAAGCAGGACTACGGACTTTACAGTCTGTGGATTCACCATATACTGGAGAGGACAGTAGCTTCTGAACAGCTCATTCATTGTACTTCTGTATCTTCATCAGTAAAGTACCGGTGAAATGTCAGCTGTTTTGGGTGGTCTCAGGCAATAACAGTAACAGTGATGATAGCAGTGGTCATTTTTGGTTCCTCGTTATTCCACCTCTGAACTACTAGGTCAAGCTATGTGGCTTAAAGTTGTCTTCTTCAGACCCAGGAAGAGGACTGGCTTGCTAATCACTGAATTCTATCATTTTGGTGACAGCCAGTCATCAAAAGAAGTAACAAATGATGACTGATGAAAGAGGCTTGTGCTTGGTGTTCAGCTCGTTCTTGAGGAGAGGGATGAGCTTGAAGTGGTAGCTCCATGCCTGTCTGTGCTGGTAGGGAATCAGAACAGGGACTTTGTGTTTCTCTTGCAGTTGGTTATTATGTGTAAGCATCTATAGCTATGGGTGGGGTTGCATTCGGTTTTTTTGGCAACGATGGTTAATTTTTAATCTGTACGTATGCCTTACATGGGGCTGTTTTATGTGTTGTCTGCCTTCCAGCTATAATCATGTCTTTGCTGTCCAATCTAAACATGGGCTTTCTTCTAGCCTTTTATCCTGCAGATAACATATACCAGCATGGTAGTTATGATTAGCATTGCACTAGGAGTAAACATTCTCAGGATGCATCTGTATGTTGCAGGCTGTGCAAACAAGCACATCTCCTGCCTTCCCATACCCGCAGAGGCTGACTCACACTAAGGAAACACCAAGCAATTCAAACTGTTGTGTAGAATTCCAGAAATGAAAGTGCCTGTCACAGTTCAGACTTTGGCATGCTGCAGTCATGGCTTTTCTCTCTACAAAGTGTATGCACAACTTGCTAACTACTGTGACTGTTAGAACTGTGAAATCAAATGGCCTTCAGTCAAGAGCAGTGGGCAGTAAGGATTACATTACTTTTCTGTGCCTGTAGAGGAAGAACTTTTCTGAAGGAGGTCTGTGAGATTATCCATGCTTTTTGTTGTTGTTGTCATTTGTTTTTTAACTCTTAGGTGTTTTAATTCGTCATGGGAGTTGAAGCATAGAACTGAAAGCTAAACTTAATGGAGTGGCTTTGGGAATTTATCTTCTGCTCAGGATTCTTCATCTCCCACTGCTTTCTTTTTTCTTCCTTGACTCTTCTGGAGTGAGAAATCAGTGGCCTTTTCAGGCTCGATTGGCCTCCTTGGGTATTTGTGAAAAAGGAAATGGTAGATGTTTTGCTCAGTCAGTCTCCTTGTGGAGCTCTGAGCATCAAAGCAACCTGCAGGGACCATAGAAGTAAACTGAAGCAAAGTCTGGGGTGATGGTGAGTTTGTATTTGGATCTTTTGGTAACTAAAGAATTTTTTACCTAGGTGTTTCTCTGTAATTGAAAAGATCTGTGAAGGATTTCAGGAGCCTAAAAGTAATTTGTAATAGGATTAATGGGATTTTGTTGGATAAGGATAAATGTATAAGAGAAAAAGGAGTGCCCTCATCCCCGTAAATGAATACCTGTTCAAAGGCTTAGGCAGAATATATCATTTATATCTAAATTTTGTGAAGTGCACCTGGATGCCTTTTGTCCTACTGTGTACTGGATAAGTACTGAATCATTTGGAAAGAATTTGTTTTAGGTGTTTGGGTGTATTCATTATAGGGATCAAAACTATGCTTTGCTTCATGGTAAAATGTTTCCAGAGCTTCAGCTTTGCAATGTCTACTCAACAATATGCAACAGAAAAGGTGAAATAAAAATGTTTGAAACAAGAAAGAACCCTTTTAGGCATATGGTTCCATTCTGTCAAAAGTTTTCACAGAATCATAGAATCATAGAATCACCAAGATTGGAAAAGACCTTTAAGATCATCCAGTTCAACTGTCTGACTATCACAAATATTTCCCACTAAACCATATCCCTCTGTACAGCATCTAAACATGTCTTGAAAACCTCCAGGGATGGTGACTCCGCCACCTGCCTTGCCAGTCCATTCCCAGTGCCTGACCACTCTCTTGGAGAACTATTTCATAACGTCCGACCTGAGCATCTGACCATAGTAAAGAAGGAAATTTTCCTCTACATTAATTCTGCGGTTCAGTCAGTTTGGCAGTGTTAATTTTCTGTGTTTTGACTGGAGCTGATCTTTTGAGAGAAGACTTAGGCACAGTATCAGTAGCAAAGTTCATTATTAAAGCAGTTTCTGTCAGTAGGGTTTTTCAGTGTTAGTATTTATAAAATCAATTAATAAGGAGTAGTTCTGAGAAAGATGGAGCTTGCAACTGTTGAAATTATAGAGCCTTTTGTCACTGAGTGTGGATTGATGTCTACTTTATTTAACTTAATGGCATTGATTTTCTTTTGAGACAGTCTATTAGAAACCCTTCAGAGTGCATCCAAAGTCAATACAGTTGGTGACAGGCAACAAGTACAGTTTTTACTGTAAATTGACATACTTAGAACAAGGAGACATATGAATATTGTAATCAAAATCTTTTTTTGGTAGAGATCTTCCCCTTCATCTAAGCAAGCAAGTCATTAAGCATGAAGGAAGCGTAGGCATTTGACATGAAATGTTATATTTTTAACATGGATGCTGAGAGCCCACATGGAATACTGCCAGAGTATCAGAGGCAGGTAAGGCAGGAAGCCCTACAGATCTTCTGCAAGAAACACCAGGGTGGTTTGGGGCACATTTTGGTGAAGGTTCTTTCTGCTTGGATAGAAACAAAGCATGTGAAGATGGAGAGAAGCTCCCTTCTACCTGACGGAGGGTGGTATCATGCCTCTATTTCTCTGGGACGTGGTCCTTTTGGTCCAGTGTCTACTGACATCAAGCTAGGCAGCCAGTGTCACAAAATAACTGAATCATGGAATCATTAAGTCTGGAAAAGACCACAAAGATCATCTAGTCCAACCACTGACCCAAAACCATCACGCCCACTGAACTACATCCCTCAGCGCCACATCCACCCTTGTCTTGACAACTTCCAGGGACCTGTGAGAACATGATGGGAGGTGCTCACGGCATCATTATAGGTTGCCTTGTTATCAACAGCTAGATCAGATAAGATAAGCTTATGCAAAATGTTTCATTAAGCATGCTAGGATGTATTTTTTTTTTTCTTCCGGGTGTCATAAAACTCACCAAAGTCAGATTTCATTCTTCTTTTAAAAGTACATAGGATAAGTTAAATATGCTTCAAAGCAGTCTGCACTGTGAGTGTTTCAAGCACAGAAATATTTTGCTTCAGAAGCTGTGGACCTTGTCACAGGTCCAAAAGGACTTCTCATCTTCTTCAGACTTGCCTCTGGACCTGCTTTGTGGTTAAAACAGACCATTCTGTAAGATATTCTTTTCTTTGCCCACAAAATCACATGCTGATCCCATAAACTTTGTGCTGTGGACCACTGTAGTTTAGGGACAGGTGAGTAATGAACCAGATGTAAGATGTCCTCGCCTGCACTCTGTCTAGCTTCGATGGCTGTTCTGCATGAGAAAAGGTAAGAAGGATTTGGCTTGTGCTGTAATAAATCCCACTCAATCCTATTGAAACCCTGCATATTATCCAGTGATACAATACCTTCTGGTCCTGTCCCTTTATTCCTGTAATGTATGTAAAACCTTTCTTAAGTTATCTCTAATGGTGACCTGAAGCCCGATTGGTAAGCGTGAAATAATCTGCATGTTTTACTAGCCGATTATCAGAAAGAGATGTAGAAAATTAAACCTATGAGATTTTAAATATTTCACTAAGTGATAAAATAAACTTACAGTTATTTCTTTTCCTTTAAAAGTAAACGTGCAGATGCTCAGCTGTAGTAAATCAGGCTTTGTAAATGGCAGCTCTGATGAGCTGATTCCTAGAAGTCAGAGATCCCATTCCTTTTTCACAAAATGGATGTTTAATGTAATGAATTTCTGCACTTCAGAAATGTCTCTTTTTATCTCCGTTGTTTCTGAAATAGGCTCATATTTGGTCTCAAAGTACTGGCTGAACATATCTAAATTATGGAAAGAGGGGATTCTACAGGATGCCAGTCCCAATCCAATACATTACAAAGCCTGAAGCTCGGCAGCCTCCACCTACTCAATGTGCATTCAGGATATATCATATTTCCCACAGCGTTTTTCTAAAAACTAAGTCAGTGGTGATGTGCACTCCTTGGAATGGCAGATGACATCCCTGACACTGGTACTTAAGATTTACTTGTCTTAGACTGACAGATTCACAGCCATTCTTAGAAGACATCATTATTGACACTTCTTTCTCCCTCCAGAGTAGTATTTTAATTGTAGAGCTGAGAATTTTATCTTCAACCATTGCACAGATCCCATGGTTAGAGGCCAAGCTTTGAGTTAATCACTGACAAAGATTAATGAGTTCTCTTCATATTTCCCTGCATCAGTGAAATTCTAGATGTATTGTTTGATGGATAGGGAACTGTACCGAAGGTGCCAGAGGCTGAGACCCTTTGCCTATGTGATTTTCTCTGCTTTTCTACGAATACCATTTACTAGTCATTTTACTAGACTTGACTTTTTGTTCTCTACTTTATGCTGCATATTGTGCCAATTTAGAAAATGAAATCAGATAATGTGATTCAGTTCTTGCATATACATATTTGTGGCAGAAATTCCTGTTTGCTTCAGAGTTACCAGAATCCAATTCCCACCTGTAATGTTGATACATGTAAGTAGTTCTCATTGGTTGCAAAGGATGGAACAAGTCACAAGTAAATGAAGTATTATTTTTGCAGGCCTCAAAATTCATCCGTTGTTCTGAGTCATGCTGGAACTTTTTCAGCATAGTGTCACAGCTTACTTTTTGGGGGATTTCATGATGTGCATTGGGAAGCTGTTGGCACATGTGTCATTTAGAGTGGATTAGCTGAAGTATATGTTTAATGAAATGGATTGATGTTTTCATTCTTTTACAATTGGTGCCTGTTTTGGGATGGAGCAGAACCTACCTTATTAAAAAAAAAATTTAAAAAAAATCAAACAATTTCCAGGCTTTGAATGCTTGTCTTACAAGAAACAATATTCACTGTCAAATGAAAGTAGCAGCGATACAAATACTGATCGTAAAGTTCTGCTTCTGGTGAAAACAAACCTGCAAAGCATGACTAACTTGCAGTTTTGGCGGTGAATTGACTAGATCAGTTGTTTGAATTTTTGTTTCCCAAATATTTGAAATGCTCGTTGAGAAACAATGGCTAGCCAAGATTGAAAACAAATAAACAAAAAAATGCTTCCCTTCCAAAGCGCTGAGAATGATTAACACTCCAAAATAATGGAAATTCATTTCCGTTATATTAAAAGACACCCACAGCTTCTGTGTTAAACTGAAGTAGAGTACCTTTTTACCACATGGATCTTTAATACAGATTTCTTTACTCTTTTCAGTGAGAGAACAGAAAATGAAGCTCTAGTAAGGTAAGACTTCTTTATTCCACTTCAGTAAAACATTCTAGTCAAACACAGGTAATTTTACATTTGCTCGTTTCCAAGTAGATATAGCCCGAGTCAGCATGTTTAAACAAACTGAAAAGAAAAGAAGATAATATTGTGGCATGAATCAAACAATATTTCTTGAAATCATAGAATTATTAAGGTTGGAAAAGACAGATGATCTTTGCCATATAGCTCAATCATCCACCTACCACCAGTACTGCCCACTATAAACCATGTTCCTAAGTACCACATCTACCCTTTTCTTAAATACTTCCAGGGATGGTGACTCCGCCACATAGAATCATAGGATCACAAGGTTGGAAAGGACCTACAAGATCATCTAGTCCAACTGTCCTCCCATTACCATTGCTACAAGCCACCAAACCATATCTCGTAGCTCCTCATCCACCTCCCTGCGCAGCCCATTCCAGTGCCTCACCACTCCTACTGAGCCAATATTTCATCTTTTAAGCACAGTAAAATACCTGCTTTGATTTGGAAATGACTTTTTGCCTATGGAAAATTTACAGGCAATTATTTTTCATCAGACTATTATTTCACTATTCAGTCAATTAAGATGTTGTAAGGAAAACTTTCTTGCAGTTTGAAAATGAAATGTTGGTGTACATACTGATAAACTAAGTAACTTTGTACCAAATTTTTAGTTTATTAGTTGTAGTGTTGAGAGTTTATGAATTACAGTCAAATAAATGGGTCTGTAAAGAAGGAGCAAACTCTTCTAGGAGTATTTTATCCTCTTCTTTGCAACATGATTCAGGCTGCATTCTGGAAGAAGATACTGTATGCACCTGCTGATAAGCAAAAGCTGAAAGTGCGCTTCCTGTACATTACCAGATAGAAGAGGTGTTTAAAAAATGGAGTTTTAATCTTCATTTACGTCATCAGTAGTAAAGATACTGACAGTCATCTGCTGCATCATCCAGAATACTCTGCGCTTATGCCATGAAACAGAAATGTCAAATAACATAATCAGGCATGTGACAGCAGGTTATTCTGACTGCATGAACTCCTTTGGAGAATAACAGAAATATACAGTTACTTTTCAGTCACTGTTTTTCAGGTGATTTCTTAGTTTTTGTAGCCGTTCTTGGGATACTGAGGAAGGAAGGTGTTGTATCTGTAATCGTTTTCCCTTCTGGCCGTATCTGCCAGATTTGTTTTTTAACAGCTGTTAAAGTAAAAGCTTTTGGAGTTCTTATCTGGGTACTGTGAGCCTGTTTCAAGTCAAACTCTTTCCTAACAGAAGTGCAATGAAAAGGAAGAATTTTTGAATCACTAAAGTCTTAAAACAGTAAAACGTGATACATCTGTATAAAATGTGTTCCTGATTTCTAGAGGGGCATCCTTGGAATAGAGATGAAGGAGATAAGAAAACAGTTAGGCTATGTGGAATGGAAACTGTTTGAAATCACAAGTGAATAGAGATGTGAAATATTAATGGGAAAAAACAGAAGTGTTGTGAAAAAATGATGAGGTGTCATACCACATTTTTTGTTGTGGAAAATTTTTAAGTGGTGTTGTAAATAGCAGACAACCTAGGTTTGGATATTCCTGCTCTGTATTAGTGCATTGAGTATATGTCTGTGTGCATTTATTTGCAGTTACAAAGGTGTATGCATATATAATACTTCTGAGAGACAGAAAGATGCTGCTGTTCTGCACCAAACCAGTGCAAAGGACTGAAAGCCCTTCTGGCATACAGTCAGTTATGGAACTCCATAATGTGTTGAGAATCACATGGGTAGTACAGGGATTCAGTAAATTCCAGAAGCAGTTCTTGTTCTGAGCAGTCTTTGTACACTGATCTCATCAATTTCTATGTTCTAGAGAGCACACAAGTCCTCCTGTCTCCTTACCTGGATTCATCCATATGAGAGCTGAGCAAATGTTGCAAAAATGAATTAAGCTCGCTCTGTTTTCAGTTGATCACCTAACACAGGAGAGCCTTATGAGGAGCCTCTGAATGCTACAGTAATGTAAACTTCCAAGTAATATGCCTAGGTAATACAGCATGACAGCAGTAGTGGAAATTTACGTGTTTTCCTTCCCGGAGTCACAACTGGAAGTAGTTCAGGGTACATATTGCTCACTCCTAGATTTCTGCCTTGCCAGTGCCTGCAGAAGTACTGGTTCATTCCATTAACAGAATTTTTATGTGATTTTGACATATGAGTAGGAGAAAACCACCTGCCACAAGCCATCAATTATGTTATGAATTAGCTGCAGTAACTAGCGATCTGGTTGGAGCTTGCATTTATCAATTGAATATAGAGGAAACTCTCCAGATTGCAGTGCTATTTGTCCCAAATTTCCAGGTTTTACAAACATGTTACTGCAATGAAAGCTGGGAAAGCTTCTTAAAGATCTTCAGTGTCTTCTCCTTGTACTTGAATTGACTTTTCAAGTCTGTATAGTCAAAAGCTCTCTGTAATACCACCAGGAACACTAACCCCCAGCAGCTGTGTGCGTTGGGTTCAGGAATCTCTGTTTTGATTTGCCAAGCAGTAGGGAAACTATTTATCTCAAGTCAGAGAATTTTGAGGTGTGATGTGGTTAGTATCTAAAAATATCTATGTATGGAGATAGGATAGGGCTCCAACAGACAAAAACACACAGCAAGATAAGCAAGTTCACATTGGAAATGCGATACCGTAGGTGTAATTAACCATTGGAAACACTTAGAAAGGAATGTGGTAGATCACTTAGAGTAATTAAATCAAGATTAGATCTCCTTCTGAGATATCTTCTAGTAGAGTTACAAGTTCTTGTGCTTTGTAAAGAAACTGCTGCGTGAGGTATTATGGCCTGTGCCAAGCAGGAAGTCAGACCAGATTACCATAATAGTTCCTTCGGGCCTTCTAAATCCACATATCCATGAACAAAGGCTCTTATGTGGTACAAGCAGCCACAGAATTTCCAAAATCACCACTGGTGCAGCTCTCTCTTGTTTCAGTGGTGACTTATCAAGAACCATGAAAAGGCTGAAAAGTCTTTGAGCAGATTGGTGAAGAAGCTCAGTAGCGGGTACGCCACCACTGAATTGGCAGGTTTTTTGTCTGCACTGATCAGGGGATGTGTTTGAAATCTTAATATCCATATGAGTAGAAAGAGCAAGATAAGAAGTAGCTTGTGTGTTTGCTGTTTGACTTGCATAGGATATTGAGAGTGTGGAGGATACTTGTCTTCCAGTTCCCATCTGCTGCGGGGAAGTGCATCCTTGTTTTACTGGGGAGGAGACAACAGATCTTTTTCAGAGAAAATACCTGAAAATGGTTGATCAAAAACTAGTTTTATATTAGAGGAACTTAAAACAATCTGCTGAAAAAGGATGGCCCTGGCTCCTTTTTTGTTACTTTGCTTAACCTTTAAACTTTGTTTTTAACTTTGCTTTACTTTTCATCATCCAAAATTAATTGGGAATTAATACGCAAAATACTGCAAATGGAAAAAATTGTTGAGATCAGAATGGCATTGTCCTACTGCACCTGTATAGCATATCATCTGTTACAGGAATGCAGAATGTAATAGGACAGAATAACTATCGTGTTGGCCATTTGAGGTTGTAAAAAATTGCTGAGAAGCATCTTCATGTATTTCTGTCTCCATTTAAAAACTAGCAAAAAAGCAGTTCTGTAAAACCTTCAGAAACTAGAGTTTACCAGGGTGATTCAAGGGTGAAGCCTTGTGTTCAAGAATATGTGTTCCAACACAGGTGATAGCTGGCTCGCAGACAGGTGGTTGGCACCACATACCTCATTTGTTCCTGCACTCTGAATATCCCTGCTGCTCTCCCTTCCTGGAATAACACCTATGTATGTTCTGTATGTGGCTGTGGAACAGTCAGAGTGATGGCAACCATCCCCTGTTAGTTTTAATGGAAGCAGACAGAGCAGTCTGCTGCAGTGCGGGCACATGGGTGCCTGGGGTAATGCAGTTGGATTACAGTTACACTGAGGAGAAGAGCACAAAGACCTGAAGTATCTCCTTCCTGGTACTTCAGGTCTGTTTGGTGGAGGCTGACTTCAACACCTGCAGTTTAAACTAGAATTAGGAAAATTATTAGATTAATACCACAAAAGAGCGAAAATGGAGAAGAGAAATATCGTTGTATTTGATAACCCAAAATAAGGTGTCTGGGATGAGTAAGTCTGTGTCCCTGCACATGGAGGCTACACTCGCTTATGTGGGCATTCAAAAATTATTATTGCAAAGGTTTTGCAGCAGTGTTGAAGAGGAAAGAAAACTGTTAGTCAAGACTCTATGATGTTTGGCAGCTTGCTGCCAAATGAGTTAAATTTTTTTAGTGTGCAGTCTGACTTGAAAAATCTGTTACATACCTACGGTTTTCACAAATTCCTGATAGCCGTAATACTGGCTATGGAGAACATTTCGAAGCAAGCTTCAGGATGTCTTTATTCACTTTGTTTTTTTGCTACCGCAGAGTCACTCTTACTGGATACCTCAGTTCTGAAAAGGAGGGGAGGAGGTTATACCATGGAACAAAATTGTTGTCTCCATTAGCAAATGGATTTCAGCCATCAAATTGCTGCTGTTTTCTTCTGTGTGAAAGCTCATGGCTAAGTCATTTAGTGTAAAAGAAAGCAGTCTTCTATACCACAGAAGAAATTCCTCAACTGGACAGTGATAGGTGAGGCTGTAGAATTAATTGTGGGTATCATTGGGAGCTTCTGTGGCATTTCTTTTGGTTCAGGCAACACTGTGGAAGCACTCCAGATGACAGAAGAGGAGTTGTGTTGAGGCCTGGGGAGTTCCTCTGGCTCCTTTCCAATGCAACGCTAGCCCAGAATTTTTTATTTATTTTGAATAACTGTGCTTGCATTAAAAGCTCAGTTTTACTGCATTTAAAAAGTATTGAGTGTTGTGTCCTGTACCTTGTTTACTTAATAACCCCTGTACAAGAATCTCCGATTTTGTCTGGGCAGCTTGATGTTCTGTTCCAAGGAGTAAATGTACCCCTTTTATTTGTAATTCACATGCCGGGTTAGAGCACAGTTCAGTGTAAAGAAGTACCCTGGTGCTCAGACTGTGCTCGCAGTGTCTGCTTGGATTGGAGTTAAGCGTGCTGTGCTTGCTGTTACGTAACTCTGCCAAAAGTGTCGATTCAGGGAAATTCACATGCCGTGAGAGAGCGAGAGCGTCGGGAACGTTCTCTCCCGCTTAATGGAAACGTGGCTTTTGGTGAATAGTGCGTTTAAAAGTAGCAGGCTGTGTGACTGTGTCAGTGATGGAGTCCAATGTGAACACAGTGATGGTGTTGAAATCCCGAAGCACTGGGTCCTGCTGCTGGTTGCTGCAGCGGGAGGACAGATGTGGCTCCCACGATGACAGGCTGGTACAGCATACATGTAGTTGCTAGCAGAAGGGATTCACATCTGGAATGTGCTTTACTTTGAGCACCCTTTAGAAGGCTGCTTCTGAAAAGCTGGCCAGGCAGATAAACTCCCCTACCAGGAGAGACATCCTGCTGTCCACTTGGATCCAGCTGCTCCTTTCGGTCCTGTGGGTCATCCTGCTGACCAGGAGTGATCTCCCAAAACCTGCCCGTGGAGAAGAGGGACAGGTAGGGCAATGGGCACTGGGTCAGAACTCATTTTTGTCATGTGGCATTATGGAAATGACCTTTTTTCCTGGAGATTACTCACCTGATATTTCTACCTTTGCTATTTCACATGGTAGCAGTCCCCCTACTTGTTGTATCCTGAGGTGCATCAAGCATGGCTTGCTAGCAGGTCAAGGGAAGTGACTCTTCCACTCCACGCATATTGTGCAAAAAGGACATAAAACTATTAAAGAGAGTCCAGAGGAGGGCTATGAAGATGGAAAAGGGTCTGGAGGGCAAGGTGTATGAGGAGCAGCTGAGAATCCTAGATCGCTTCCGTCCAGACCAGAGGAGCTGAGGGGAGGCCTGATGGTGGCTGCAGCTTCTCACAGGGAGCAGAGGGGCAGCCCTGAGCTCTGCTCTCTGTGACAGCAACAGGGCCCAAGGGAACGGCATGGAGCTGTGTCAGGGTAGGGGGAGCTGGGGGTGAGGGACAGGGTCTGCAGCAGAGGGTGGTGAGCATGGAACGGGCTGCACAGGGCAGTGAGCACAGCACTGAGCTTTTCAGAGTTCAAGGGGTGTTTGGACAGTGCTCTCAGTATGGTCTTATTTTTGTGTGGACATGCGTAGAGCCAGGAGTTGCACTCGATGATCCTTATGGGTCCCTTCTGACTCGGGATATTCTGCAATTCTATGATTCTGTGACTCTACTTCAACCCAGAGGGATTCTTTTTATTACAGGATATTTCAGATTACTGTATTCTGCTTAGTAGCACTAGGCAAAGCACAGACAAAATATATTACTGTAAAAGTATATGAGAATGTGGCCTGTTCTCTGTAGTATCCATTCAAATGTGCAGCTCATTACAGAACAATGATTGAGAAGGTAAATCAGAGATAGTCAGTGTTGTCTGAAAATCATTAGTCCTGTTCTCTCTACACAGCATGTACCCATTCCCTGCCTTTCTGCCCACTTTTAGGATCTGAGACTCCACAGAAAACCTAATGGAACTAAAAAACCTAATAAAAAACCTAATAGTACTGCAGACGTAATGGTGTTGGCTAGATCTTCTTTTAGGTGATTCTTGTTCAGCAGCATCCTTGGAGCAAGCTCTGTTGTTTCAATTTCCTCATCTGCAGCTTTAATCCAGTACTCTTTCTTTAATCGCATCCTATATACACTTGTTCTCTGAGTGCCACAGCTCTCCCCCTCTCCAGCTTTAGAGTCTCAGTTGTTTATAGTGTTGTTTTGGAGACTCAGTGTGAATTATTCAGTTTTGGCAGTCGAGGTAAACAGACAGAAAAAAACGATGCTGTGGCACAAAATGTTCTCTAATCACTTATTTGACAAGTGCATTTTAATTATTTAGCAAATCTTGTAAAAGTAATGAAGTCCTAGTAACATGAGACTTAACACTGCTATTAAATTTTCCCTGAGAGGTGAGAAAAGACTGCTGTGTTTTTGGTGCAAATTGAGAGCTTGCAAACTAGTGAGATTTGACTAAGGATACGTAAAAGGGACTGGAAGTTCTCAGTGCTTCTTAATAGTTTTGCTAATAGTAAACCCGAGAGCATCCCACAACTAGACAAGATTCTGCCTGTGTTGGCAAACCAGAAGATACCGTCTGATGCTTTGCCAAAATAAAACAGTTTTCTTGGCCCAGCTGTATTTTTATTGAATATGTAACTTAGTAAGAGAAAACGCCGTAAGTCCCAGCCTTGCTGAAAAAGTATCACTCAAAATAGTTTTCTGTAGCATGATAGATTTTCATGTTTCTGCAAAATAAATATTTAATCAGCACTAATATTTTTGGTTCCCTCAGGCAGTGAGAGATGTGGAAGTTCTGACTTTTCACTCAAGTAAGTGCAAATGCAGTCTAGCAAGAAGTTCAAAGTAAAATGCGTGCATATCCTGGAGTTTCTGAAAATGAAATTTAGGTGCAGCCAGCCAGAAGAAAAGATAAATGTAAACCAAGCTGCAAGCCAGCATGCCTGTTTGATTGATTTGGGTTGTGTGATGAACTGGATCAGTTAAAATTGCATTGCAGAAATCCCAAACATAAATACAGCCTCCAGTGCTCTTCTTTTCAGTTGCAAAGCTACCTCCCCATGCCTGAAGTGAAGGGGCCAGGGGCTCCTGGGGGCTGCGTTTACTGATTCCTTCCTGCTTCCTTGATCTCATGTGATATAGTGAGCTCTGTATTCAGAGGCCCCACTTGCAGGTTATTGTGTGCACAGTGTGTCTGATCCCAGCTGTTTCACAAAGAGTGAAGTTTGGCCTCCAGAGGGGCTCACTGTGGGCTCTGGGTGCTGGTAAAGGCATTGGAAATGGAGCTTCAGCTCCCATGGTTTTAATTGGGCAGAACAGAAGACAAAGATTTAAAGTTCTTTCTCCATTTGTTTTTGTTTGTTGGGATTTTTTGTTTTGTTTATTTTTTTAACTGGGGATGTTTTGTTTGCAGAGGGAGCAAAAACTGAACAGAGTGCTTTATATTTTTCCTGTAAACATGAACTGCTGCCATTTTCCCTTCATCTGCAGAACAGTAGTTTGCAGTACCCTCAACAAAGCCTAACAGCTTTTCCCCTGGAACACGACGGGCAGGCCTGTATTTGTAATGAATCAGGCTTGAGGCAGTTGTCATGCTTGCATTTAAGAAAACTTTCCAGACCCATCTGTCCATTAATGTTCTCTTCTTATCTGTTAGAAGCTCACTCCCATCCTTCTAGTCATCAGCATCTTTCACTGATTGTCCTTTAGCAAATTAATTTAAAAACCGAACATCCCTTCTTTGATTTAATAAGCCCAGGGAAAAAAAAAAAAAAGTTTCAAGGAGGGAAGTGGTACATTCTGAACTTGCATGGGTGCATCATGGAAAGGCAGCGCGTGTTCACGGAGGTCATCCAGAAACCAAAGAGAACACTCTGCCGCATCTGGCTGTTACCACAGAAAAGAAGTACTGAATTTTTGCTGACTGTGAGGAAGCTGGATTAAAACGTCCTAGTCCTTTAACAGTAATAAATGTGTGGTACTAAGAGAGAGAATCCTATTGAGCAGTTGTGACAAGTTTTGACACTTCTGGCTTCCTTTGTATTAGCACACTAACCATACAGTTTCACCCCCAGTGGTGGCTGATTCAGAGCGCCTTGTTTCTGACAGTTGCAGAGTGGGTTTATCAGTTGGGGAGGCATGTATATTAAATATTCATTGTAAAGCCACGTTAAAATATAATGACACTGCTAGCAAATCAAGATTTCCTAATAAGTAGCCACAGTGCAGATGTTCTTTAGCACGTAACTTCTTGAGATATGGGAAATCGGGTTTTTATGGCAAAATTGTAATTTCTGAAAATCAGCAGATGGGAAATTACTGGGATTCATGGGAAGAGCTCCTGCGTGAGTGGCAGAAAAAAAATAAAGTGAAAATGGCAGGGAGTGCTCAGTTCACTCAGCAGTCTGTCCTTGGTGGGAAAGTGGCACGCTGACCCTGATGGTTCCCATCCTGCATGGGTGTATTTGGTATGTATTTGGATGATTGTTTGGAGGTAAAGCTTTCACATATAGGAAGAAAGTTAAACAAGAGACTGCTGTGAAGTCTGCTAACATTCATAGTTCTCTTTGAGTGCTGTTATTCCCTGCTTCTTTAAATTAAACCACAACGGAACCTGAACTGATTCATCTGAAATCTTTGTATCTGGTTGATTGACAGAGCATCTCACTCACTGTACTGAAACCTTTGAGATCCTTGTAACTTTCTCTCTTCCTTAGAATACCAGTACATTTTGCTCAAGCCAATTCTTAAATTAGGTGAAAATTAAACAAATCAGAGTTATTTGAAGTTGCAAAATAATTTTACACACATGCTTATGTAATGAGATAGAGCTGCGCAACTGACCAGAAAACAGTCTGTAGCTGCTGTTCTCAGTTTAAGCATGTTTTCACTTCATCGGCTTTTTAAACTTCCCCCTACTCTTTGCATCATTTTCTATGATTTAACTGAAATTCTGAGAAAATGAACCATGGATGTGAAGGACAGTGCAAGGTCAGATGGAGAGAGAGATTTCATGTAGGATAATGGTGCAAAGAAAGCAATGCTGCAGGAGTGGTTTGATCAAAATGTACCAGTTGGAGCTGCTTGGGATGGTAAACTGGAATATAGGAAAAATTAGATTAACTGAGAAAGAATGCATGTCAGGAGAGAGTAGATTCATTGGACTGGAAAAGCCGTCCCCAGGGACAGTAAGTGCTGTGATTTTCCAAATAAAGCGTCCCATGTCTTTTGGAATTGGAAACTCAATTGAATAAACCCTGGAAAATACCACTCTGAGATCAGCACTGCTGGAGGTGAGCACAGTCTGAGCAGAAGGCTCCTTACCTCTGTCTTCTGACTTGGTTGAGGCAGCTCTACCAGCTTCCTTTGAACAAAATCGTAAGGTATGTTTTCTCCCTCCCTCTCTCTCTCATTTCCCTAAATGTTGTTATACTGCAGCTTGGCTCTGTCCGCAGAGGCTGGAGCTGACTGAGTTGAAACTTGCTTTAGCCACCACTGAATTTAACAGCTTTTGGCTTTGTGAAGCAGTGCCTTAGGAGAACTCTTGCTCATCTGTTCCCTGAGCCAAAGGAAAAGTCCTCCAGTAGCTTTCCCAGTGTTTTCTCTGGCTGGAACACATACGTACCAATTGCTAGGTGAAGATACGCTATCTTTAATTATCTTTTGTATTTTCTCTCTGTCCAGCTGACATATTTTGAGACATCCAATTTGACTGGGATGGTGAAAGAGCCCTTTCACAATGGATTTTTTCCTTTCCCTGTACCCTGTGCAATTCAGTTCTTCCACTGGTGGGAAAAATGCTTTTCCTTGGTGTAAATATGTCGCAAGTAGCTGAGTACTGAAATAGGCATTCAGATTGCCCTGTTAAGTGTACTTCTTCAAATATTTTTCATAACAAAAGGTTTTATCTTTGGAATCTTGTTCAGAAACTTCCTTACATAGTTTATCAGCGCTTCCCTATTGGTTCTTAGGAAATTAAATCCTATTGGCATTTAATCTGTAGCTTGAAATATGTCTCTGGGAACTTCTTAAGTAGGACAGTAATAAATATTTGTATTATAATTTGCAAGTACAAATCACTAGCAGATATTTGCATATTTATTTATTGAATTTCTGTTTCCACCTCAGGTTAGATGAGACATAAACAATTATGTAGAACCTCTGGCAAATAAGTAGTCTAGAGAGCAAGTCAAAGCCACACCGGGAATTCAGAAGAAGGTTTCTGAATTTTAAGAAGGAACTGTGAAAGGCTTACACATTGATTCATCTCCATACATTTTATATTGATTATAGAATTAATGAAGTAGGCTTTCACTCTGATATACCTTTTCAGAAATATGCTTTAGAAATATGTTTAGAAATAATGTCTTTCAAAAAATATTCATTGCAGCAGCGGTCAGAGCCAAGTACTGCACCTCAGTCTGCATTGTTAATGGAAAGAATGGCTCCAATTTACAGCCAACTAGAAGAATCATTTTTTTTTTAATTTTTGGCCAGGATCCACAAGTCAGTCTCCACGTTGTGCGTTGTTGTAGGGGTCACCAGCAAATGTGATCTGCTGGAAAGGTGTTAATGGGCTTTCTCCAGCCACTGGGACAAAGCCAGTGCAGTCAGGGGAAGTGTAAGACTGGCTGTACCTCCAGCCTGACTGGTCATGCACTGCTCAATTCGCAGGGATGTTTCCTGGCACAAAATGTCCAGCAGCTTCAGCTTGCATGGTGGTTTTATGATGAATCCAAAGAAAATTAAAAAAACCCTTTCACTCTCATTTTCACTGGTGTCCTATATGGGTTCCAGGCAACAGCCCACTGAGGCCAGTAAGTCAGAACATAGCACTTGTGTGGAGGAGGAGTGTGTTTGGATGTGTTCCTGGCCTGCTTCATTTTAGGAAAATTGCAGCAGAAGCCATGAGAGGAAATTGATGTAATTAATTATAATTAGTATGGTATTTATAGTGAATACGTGTTCCAAAATCTGTAACAACAGTGGAGGAGATTTTGTAATTTTCAGGAGTTATAGATTTACAGAAACAAATAGGTGATTTAGGCCAGCCTTGAAAATCTTTTGAACTTGTCCATTTGTGCCTTTGAAAGTCTTCCCAGTTACTAGCAATTAAATTTGATGCCTGGATGCTTGTTTATGTGAAAGCAACTGGCACTCTTTTTCTGTTTGCGTCTCACTGTGTCTTATTTATTTATCAGCATTGCTGGATTTAAAGTTCTGGAGATGAACCTAAGTGCTGTGGGCAGGAGGCTTTCCTTCATTTCACTGCCTCCTCGTATACATGTGGGAAGCCTTGTGCTGAAAGCGAAGCTGGTAGAATCTCAATTTTCAAACAGAAGTGCTGTTTTTATTATGTAGTCATAAGGTTCATAAGAGGTCACAGAATCACAGAATTGTAGGGGCTGGAAGGGACCTCCAGAGATCATTGAGTCCAACCCCCCTGCCAAAGCAGGCCCCCATATCAGATTGCACAGGTAGGCAGCCAGACAGATCTTGAATATCTCCAGAGAAGGAGAATCCACAACCTCTCTGGGCAGCCCATTTCAATGCTCCATCACCCTTACTGTGAAGAAGTTCCTTCGCATATTGGTGCAGAACTTTGTATGCTCCAGTTTATGGCTGTTTCCCCTTGTTCTGTCCCCACAGACCACTGAAAAGAGGTTGGACATCTCCCTTTGTCTCCCACACTTAAGATATTTATAAACATTAATAAGATCCCCTCTTAGTCTTCTTTTCTCAAGGCTGAACAGACGCAGGTTACTCAGCCTTTTCTCATAGGGGAGGTAATCCAGGACCTTTATCATCTGTGTGGCCCTCCGATGGACACTTAAGATGATACTCTGCTTTGTAGTTCTTTCTTGCACATTTGCATGTCCTTTAAAAATCTGCCTTTATTAGTTGTTCTGTAAACTCTGTATTGTTTCAAAGGAAAGGGCCAGTAAATGGCAGTTTAGATTATATGGTGCATTTCTTAGTATGATTTCAGACTGATAGGAGTGATAAGGGATTGTAGTCAGTACTCCAGTTTGCATAAAGACGTTCTTGTTAAGTTCTTAAATTGCATTTTATTTTTAGCTACGTGCTTCTGCAATTGCTTCCAGTTTTGCAGAAAATTCAAGTAAGTATGGTCTGTATCTGAAGTTCACATAAACTTATTTTTTGTTTCACAAGCATGATGGGGTAACAGTTGGTAACTAGCCTCTTAGTAGAAGACTACAGACTTTTTTAATCTCTGATGTGAAGTTCCTACTACTGCTTCTTTCATTTTCTTCTATTTAGGATGGATCATAGAATCATAGAGTGGTTGGATGGGACCTTAAAACCCACCCAGCTCCACCCCCTGCCTTGGGCAGGGCTGCTGCCCAAGGCTTCATCCAACCTGGCCTTGAACTCCTCCAGGGATGGGGCACCCACAGCTTCTCTGGGCAGCTGTGCCAGGGCCTCACCACCCTAGAAGCAAAGAATTTCTTCCTAACATCTAACCTAACCTAAATTTTCCCTCCTTTAGTTTTAAGCCATTGCCCTTTGTCTTATCACTATCAGACCGTGTAACAAATAGGTTCCCCTCCTGCTTACGAGCTCCTTTCAAGTACTGGATGACTGCAACTGAGGTTTCTTCAGAGCTTTCTCTTCTCCAGTCTGTACAAACTTGACTCCCTCAACCTTCCTTCATAGGAGAGGAGCCCCAGCCCTCTGCTCATCTTCATGGCCCTGCTCTGGACCTGCTCTGACGGCTCCACATCTTTCCTGTTCTGGAGGTCCCAGGCCTGTACATAAATTCCGGATGGGGGCCAGTTTTTCTTTAAGTAGCAGTAAAGTTTTACATTCAGATTCCTTCCCTATATATCAATTATTTTACCTGCTTTTTCTTTTGCTTGTATTTACGTATTTTGTCTTGCAATTTGTGGGACCTATTTGCAGTTGTCAGTGCATTAAAATTCTTGTGGCTGAAGGATATGAAAGATACATTCTGCCTTTGGTCACAACCAAAACCTTTCACTTAAGTGAGCTTAGTTTAGGCTGGGCACCTAACTGCCCTTCAGATGTGGCCGAAAGTTTAGAAAGTCAGTGGCCAGAGAAAGCATCTGGCACTTAATCACAATTCAGTGTTTGTGTCGTTTTTTTTCTGGGCCGTTTCTTTTTCCTTGAAGGCAGAGTCAAGGAAGGACGTGCAGTGATGCAGCACTGAGTGAAGGATAGCAGAGAAGACAGTGAGACTGGATGCAGGAACGGAAGGATATGGACTTTCTTCAGTGTTACCGTATAGGATCTATTTTTACATAGAAATGTCAGCTGACAAAACTCAGGAGAGGGAATATCCATGTAGTCTAGATGCAGCTAGAGACAGGGAGCTGAAGAAATGAGGGAAGAGGAAAAGCAGTTGGGATGTTCTGAAAGCACAGCTGTATGTAAGAATGGCAGTTGGAATTGAGAGGTCTGCGTGGAACATGACCTTGCAGCGTAGGGGCAGACACTATTTGGTGGTGGAGAAATATGTTTGTTATGATGGAGAACTCAGGATGAAAAGTCAGAAACAGGTGACCACAAAGCAGAAGACTGCCACCATGAAAAAAACGAAGGCAAGATGGAGATGAGACTTGAAGCTGAGGAGGAACAAGTGTGCTATTAAAGAACTGGAGGGAGGGAATAGTTAGAAAATGGTTGAGTTGCAGCAGGGAAAAAGTAGAAAAAAAACCCTAAACAAATGAAAACATGGTTATCTGTAATTCGTAACACTATGAGGGAGGCACAGATGTGTATGTATGAAGACTTTTTTTTTAGGTGGAAAGAAAGATCTGTCAACAGAGCTCAGCTAGAGAAAAGAGTGATCTTTTGTTTTCTGGGAGCAAAGAAACACTGTATGAACCTAAAGCTGAGAAACTCCTAAAGAAGAATGTTGAAACAAAGATCTCAGCAGAACAGAATGAAGATTAATGTGCCAAGCCAGAGAAGAGCTCTCCTAAAAGGTGTGGCTGGTGTATTATCACCTAAATTATTTTGATCCCTAAGAAGAAAGGTGAGAAAATAACAAGCTAATGAAAATCTACAAACAGCTATGAAAAACTTAGGGTCATGGGTAATAACCTCTTAATATCTACGTTTATCATATATCATATCATATTAATATCGTACAACAGCTACAACAGCCATGTCTGTACTGGTAAATTAAATAGCGCTAGGAAGCATTCCCAGGCTCTGAAAATCAATTGTATCTACCGTTAACTGTTCCTGGCACAGTTTTGGCTTATACCTACAGGAACTCACCTGAATTATTCTCAGGTAAAGTCTGAAAGTTACCTTGGGATTATTCCAAACGGGAAGTTTGGAAGCAATCACCTTGTTTTGAAGGATGAGAGAATTTAATAGCATGGCACCTTTCTGTGCCAGTTGGCCTCTGCCACCTTGGGCATGTTTGTTGTGCTTGCAGAAATAGAGATGTAAATGGCTTCCTTCAGTAGATGCAGTTTTTGGAAACTTTGGACACTGACTGCCTTAGGTGCAAATTGTGACCTTGAATAAATAGGATTCCTTTAAAAAGTTACTGAACTGAGATGTGGAAATGCTCTCTTAGATTTCATTCTGATGTAGCAGGAGGACGGTATAGAAGATCTGGTTATAGAAAATAAGGTTGGATGAAGAGTAAATTTGTTTCCATATAAATTAATACTAGTATAAGCAAAAGTAAGTCCATAAATAAAGTTCTTTCTTACAGAAGAGCAAGGCGTGATTAGTTAATTAATTAATTAAACTAATTTAAATTAGTTTAAATTAGTTAAACAAGTTACCGAGATTGGTAGGTAGTTAAATTGGCTGGAGTAAAAAGCCTTGATCTTTAAAAGTGGAAAAAAATATATTAAAAAAAAATATTTAAAACTTATGCAAAAACAAGTGGAATCTCCAGACTGAAGTAGGCGAGCAGTGTGGTCACTGAAAGGGTAAATATAGATCTAGACCAGAGTAAGGATAACATGAAGATAGTGGAGACGTGGAAGTTTTGCTGTCATTGTAGAAAAATTGTACAGAATGAAATTTCAGGTGTTTCACTGTATGTAGCTCTGGAGTTTGAAGTTAAGACAACTTAAAACTAGAACAGGCACAGAAAGAAGAGCATTTCTGAAAGCTCCTGTTGTAGCAGAACAGACTAGCAAAGTGAAAGCTGAGACATGCTGAGATAATAAATACATCAGGGAAGGGACTGCTAGGGAGGAAGGCTAGCTAATATACCTGAATGGTTCTGACGCATGAACAAACCTAAGAGTAACAAGTTTCTAGCAGAAAGCAGTCGGTTGACTCTGAAACTAAGTTCAGTCATCTAAGTCACTGGAGGAGCAGCGTGGGTCTCTGTTGGCATTTTTAAAATGGGAGTGTTCTTAAGCAGAGGCACAGACTCTGTTCTCTGACGGCCTTCAGAGATACACAAGAGTAGCTGTACTTTCTTCAAATATCTTAGTTTCTAGGGAGCCAAATACAACTTCTTTGGAAATGGATGGTGAGGGACATTTCAGTGGTTCTCCATCATCGGCATCCTCTCACCAGACATCCTACTCCCACAGATCCTTTCTGCTTCAATTCTGCTGTTCGGATTTGTGCTGCAGTGAGCTGGTTTTGTATAGGCACTTCATGGTCTTACCATCACAGATATCCCGAATGACATAAGGTATTCAGGTCTTTGAGAAATCAAGCCCGAACAGCAAGTCTATCTGCAAGAGCTTACCTCCAGGCAATGTAAGACTGAGTCAAACTGAAGTGGTAGGTTTTTTTCATGGTGTAGTATTTGATGGAGCAGAATTTCATGTAGAGCATTCAAAATACGCATCAGTGTAGTGTTGTGTAATGTTTTGTTTATATGTGGCTGAACTTGTGTGTGAGGTGATAATAACAATGCCAAATTGTGACAGAAAGTAATTTGAATGTCTTTTCTGTTTCTCTTGGCCTTTACATGTTTCTATAAATACTGTTCAGTTGAGCAAGTACCAGACTGATCAGTGTGGAAGCCTGCCTGTCAGTGTTTCAAAGGGAAAGCTTTCAAATATAAATAGCCTTAAAAAATATAAATAGTGAAATCTTCATACTGTATTTATCACTGACCGCTTTCTTTTTCCTTTCATGGCATCTCCCATTTTATTTTTAGCGATGCTTACTTAAAATAGTTTCTCAGCTTTCCTGTTGGCCATTAGAAGGCCACTCTGGAATCCAAGTAATTTTTGAGCCAGCTGGTGAGGAAAGTGTTCCTTGCTTTGAGCAGTGTGAGATTGAAATCTTGTCTGTCCTTTATTGAAGCATCAGTGTAAAATGAAACCCATTTTATCCCTGCTTTTTCTGGTTGGTTGATTTCATGAACATATTCTTCAGATGGTTTCAAAATGTGATTCCAGCATTTTTGAGAACTTCTTTTTATGCTAATACTATTCCATGTCCTTCTCATAAGTTTATAGCTCTAGTAAGTTAGTTTCTCTAAATTTTAAAAGTCCGTACTCTTAACAAATTTCACTATGTCAGGCATTTTGGTTTTTGTTGGAGCTCCACAAATTCTAGGTTCTGTTGATCAGCTCAGCTGCTCATGAAAAAAATCTGAACCAGTTAAAGTTTTAATGGCTCTTGGGCCTGACATCATTTTTCTTTTGTGTGTGAGTGTGTGTTAGCATATACTTAATTTTAAGGTAGATTTTAATCTACCATGAATCACACTGCAGTTTGGAGATGTTGCGGGCCAAGGCCAATCTTCCAACTTTACTTAAAGGGATGGCTGATGAGTCACTTTGTCCTTTTATCCTGAACTATTTGTTCACAATGGAGAAAGGTGAGTCTGACCAAGGACCAGCTGGTTGTCTCTGCAATACTTTAAGTACTGCTGTGTTTGCACTGAGGTTGCCTTATTCCAAAACTTTATCCCTCCTCACTTTGCAGAACCTTTCCATAGAGTTGGGAATGTGGTCTCAGTGCAGGATGGATCTTTGAGACAAGCAAGAAATTTGGAGGCGATAGTAAAGGGAATGAGTTTTAAGACTGGGAAAAAAAAAATTTGGAAAGTTACTAATAGCTTACTGTTGTGTTTATAGTCCTTGAAAACACCAGCTGCCCATCCCAGTTTCCTAAGAAGTGCTAGGGATTGGCATAAACTCCAGGGAGTAGACTGATCAATGCATCTGCTGCTGATGAACCTCTGATATAAAACCGTCCCACTAGTTTTAGTACTAGCTCTAGCAGAGTAAGACAAAGTAGTTACATGGCAGCTTCACACAGAATTCATGTTTACCAGACAGCAGTGTGCACAGCGTGGGAGCTGGGAGTGAGGATCCACCCTGGAGTGATCCCACAGTGGGTCATATAGAGGGACCTGGGGGACCTGGAGATGCAGGTAGGAATAATCTACCACAGCTCCTGGTGAGTACAAGGCTGAGTGCAGGGTCACCCGTGCTCGTTAATGGGAGGTTCTGAAGGTGGCTTCTGGAATTCTGGAATTGATGAAGTCTGAAGTTCCCACAGGAGCTTCTGCCATGCCCTGTGGCTGTGAGAGTGCCATAGGTGAACAGTGTAGAAATGCAGTTAATAAAGGCAAATAAGGTCACAGTTTGTTCTTTGTATCTCCAGCTATGTGCTTTGATCTCAGCCTTCAGTGTTGCTGTGGGGAGGAAGGAAGCAAGATGGGAAGTTTATGGCAGAGCATTAGTAAGTAAGTAGGCTACTTTTGTGTTTATGTCAGCAGCAGCAGCAGTCTCTCTCACAGTTTGGAGCAGCAGTGATTCTCTTTTACCAAGAGAAATGCCTCGGTCCATGCCACCTCATCCTAGCCACCAGGAACGTGCCTGTATAGATGGATAAGCCTGGGCCACTGATAGGCATGCTGAGGCCTTTTCTTGTGCTGTTTGTGAAACCCCAAGAGCAGGCATCTGGGGCCTGTACATCATTATGATGAGGGATAATATTGCTGTTCCTGCCTGAGCCTTTGCTGCTGTAGTTCCCTTCATAAGACCACTCAAGTCCTTGCAGCTGTAGTGAGGCAGAGAAAGGAGCAGGAGTACGTTCTGCAGCTGTGTCTGAGAAGTGCAGAGTGCACTGCCTTCAGTCAGTCAGGAAATCCCTGGAACAGCCAGCTGCTGCTTATACACCAAAGCCCTTTCCTTTCCTTGTCAGGGGGGTGTTTTTCCTGCCAGCAAGCTGTCATAAGGATGCCTTGACTTCACATCTGATCTGGTTGCTAACGTGTCCTAGTAATGACAGGTAAAATGGTCTGTGTTCATGTGGCTCTGAGACTTTGGGGAATCATTGAAACATTTAATCACTGATCTTTATATTTATGCTTCAAGGCATGCCAGCATCTGTAAGCTTTTTGTTAGTTTTAAATGTGATTTGTGTAGTTTTATTTTTGTACTGTGCCTTGGGATGCTAACTGGAGAAGGCTCTTAAAATAGGTATAGCTTAATGTGCTGCTCAGACTTCTCATTAATCTGCTTGTCTTCACTCTTACCCAGAGGTAAAATGCAAAACCTACAGAATGAGGAGTCTGGAGTAAAATGATAGAAAATAGGACTCTGAAATAAAGACATTTAGCACAGAGGACTCAGACCAGCGGTGGGGGAAACAGAACAGGATGTTCAGAAAGTCCAAGCCCTTTGGCATGAATTAAGGAGCTTGGAACATAAGCAGGGCTACAGTGAATTTCTGAAACAATGTTTGTCTTCCTAAACTGAATGCTGGAAAGCATCCACTTCACACTTCTTCTTTGCCAGTGCTGTGCTATCTATTGTAGCACTCATCTTCTGGCTCCTTCACTTTCTGAGAAACATTTGACTTTGTGTTCGGAAGTTATTTGTGTTATTTGTGCTTCCTGCTTTCTTCTGGTGGTAATAGGATCATCTTGTGGCTATGGGATGAAAATTTGGGTCTTTGTTCCTGCTGTACTGCACTGTTCCTGATGTTTGTATTTTAACTGCAGCAACAGGGTTGAAAAGATCCAATTCACTGGAGCTTTGTCTGCACCAGTAAATGAAAAGGGACAGGAGTGGTATTTGAGTATTGTGTTATGATCATCCATATTGTTTAATTTCTAGCATGCTCCTTGGCAAGGTTTTGGCCCGTACCAGCTAGCACATTCACAGAGGACACCCCTGGTGTGGGAGGGGGACTGTTCTCTGCAGGCATTATGGAGACAGTGACTATGTTGTGGCAGGCACCAGAGCTCAGACTTAAGGCCTGGAGCTGGTTGAGTCCCCTGATCTACTGGATATTGGTGCATTTTATATAAGAGACTGGAGTCTCCTCACGGTTAGCACTGGAGAAGGATGGTAAAATGCAAGCTTCTGCTTCCTAGCTGCCTTGCTAGTGCTGCTATCAGCATCAGCATTGGCCCACGCCGCCTCCTCCTGTGGGCCATCTGCTGAGGCCTGCTTTCACCACTTTCACAGCACTAAAATCTTACCTCTTTGAAGAGGAGTTAGATGAGGGACACAACTCAAGCTTTCTGTTAAAGTAACAACACAGCAAAAGCCCTGTGAGTTTGGGTGAGTTTCCAAGAGTGTGGTCTTCCATAATGCAGCTAACCTGCCGGCAGAGGTACAAGTGTAGCTCGCAGAGCCAGTGTTGTCAAAGGCCCACTGTGGCAAATGTGATAAATAATTCCTGTTCTGGTATGCTTGTATTTACTTGTCCCACAGGGCCATAGTCAACTGCGTGCGCAGATCATATGTTTGTTTGGATACTTGGATTTTTTTTGAACTTCACGCTCATAAGTTCATTCTTCAGGCTTAGATGGAGACAGTGTACATGAAAATAGGAATTGCTGCCTTGTCTCTATGGGATTTCTGGTTTGTTAAGACCTCTGCGATTCTCTTTAGGAAGGCATCATTTAATTTCTGAGCACCGCAGGTGAGTGTGTTCTTCAAAAAATTGCTTCTATGGGCTATACCTACACATACAGTAGTCTTTAAAGTCCTCTGTTGGTCTCTTTCTGATTTATTCTGTTGTCTGACATTTTAATTGCAGTTACTAAAACCAGATTCTCCCTCAGTCAGCGTTGAAAATGATTTTTCATTTAGGTAGTGCATGTCAGCTGCTAGGCTGTGCATCGCTGGTAGCTGTAGGCTGTTGTCTGGAAAACAGTAGGACTGGCTGCACAGTGAGCATGTATTTAGCATCAAGATTGAAGCTCCTGGGCTAGTTTCTGGTGCCTCTGAAACAGCCATTCAAGAACCCTCTGCTGAGTCAGTGAGCAAGCCAGCAGAGCTCTTCTTCATTGTGATGCTTTGTGTACAGTGCTGTTATTGTGGGGAGGATTTTGCTGTGTTGGTACTGGGTGAAACGAGGTTTTTGCAAGCTAGTCTGGTGAATAGTTTTCTTCTCAGGTTGTTGAGGGCATTACAGCAACCGTCATGCAGAAACTTTTAAGAAAGAAGAGCTTTTAAGAGGCACAGAGCCAGGTATGTATAAACTGTTCACAGCTGGTGCCAATGTATGTACTGCTGTTGGTATTTATTAGCTGAAGAGACTGAAAAGTCAGTCTGGAGGGGATTGCGCTAGCGACACGTTCTTGTGGCCTTTGGTGATGCCAGCTGCAAAACTGGACAAGCCTGGTTGCAGTGGTGGGGCTGGTGGAGCAGCTCCAGTGCTGTGAAGACTGGCTGAGAGATGTGACGTCCAGCCCCTGGAAGGCCAGCTCTGCAGCAAACCCTGCCCCACTCTGTGGGCTTCTCTGCTGGTAGGCTGATGCTGGAACACCTAAACAGGTTCGTCATAAAGCCACAGTGATTTCTCCCCTCTTTGAGGTGGGGTTGAGGGCTTTGCATTGTTCTCATGGATCCATATCTCCCATGGGACACTTCAGAAGGTCTTGTTAGAGCAGCCACTGGTTAATAGTGGCAGAGTACCTGGCTGAAGCCAGATCGAAACACGTTTCTTAATTTCTCTCTCCAGCAACTTAAGTGGCTATTGGTTGGATCAGGCTGCTCAGCTGTAGGAAATGGAGCTCCTATTTTTCCTGTTAAGCTAGTTTTCTTAACAGCAGAAGAATGGAGAGGTCTCCTGGATGTCAACCCAAAACTGTGCCTTTGAAATAGGATATATACGTTTGCATGAATGAAGAGATCAGCATTAGGGATAACTTAGAGGTAGTAACACTTTAAAGTCTTTATGAACGCTTTGGAGCACTTTCCCTTTTCCCACGGAATTATGGCCTTTCTGGCTTGGTCACCTCTGTATGGGAAATGTTTTTGTGAGAAGAGGTTAATGCACCGGCTAAGGAACCTGCTGTGCTGATGATGGTGAGCTTTTTGCTCTAAACTAAGAGTTAAAAAATGAAAATTACTTTGCGTCATTCTTTTACCCTTTAATTAATCTATTATGAATGATGAGATCAATCTTTATTGTTAACTGAAAGGGGGAGCAGAGGGGCAGGTGCTGATCTCCTGTTTCTGGTGACCTGTGATAGGACCTGATGGAATGGTATGAGTCTGTGACAGGGGAGGTACAGGTTGGATATCGGAAAAAACTCTTCACCAGGAGGGTTTCAGGATCAGGGATATGATTGTCTTGACCCTGGTGAGGCCAAGCCTCAAGTACTGTGTTCAGTTTTGGGCCCCTCACTGCAAGAAAGACATTAATGCCTTGGAGAAGGGCAACGAAGCTGTGAAGGGTCTGCAGCACAAGTCTTATGGGGAGCAGCTGAGGGAGCTGGGATTGTTCAGTCTGGAGAAGGGGAGGCTCAGGGGAAACCTGATCACACTAACTGCCTAAAAGGAAGCGTAGCAAGATGGGATTCGAATTCTTCACCTGTGTAACTGGTGATAGGATGAGAGGTGATGGTCATAAGTTGTGACAGAGAAAGTTCAGGTTGGATATCAGGAAAAATTTCTTCTCAGAAGGAGTGATAAGGCACTGGAACGGTCTGCCCAGGGAGGTGAGTGAGTCACCGTAACTGGTAGTGTTCAAGAAGCGTGTAGATGGTGGCACTGAGGGACACGGTGAGTCAGCATGGTGGAGATGGCTTGATAGTTGGATTAGATGGTCTTAGAGGTCTTTTCCAGCCTTTGTGATTCTGTGATTCTGTGGTGATCGAGCCCTGGAACTGGCTCCCCAGGGCAGTGGTCACAGCCACAAGCCTGCCAATGCTCAAGAAGCATCTGGACAGTGTTCTCAGACATACAGTCTGATTTTTGGGTGAACCGGCATGGAACCAGGAGTTGGACTCAATGATCCTTATGGGTCCCTTCCAACTGGGGATATTGTAAGATTCTATGATTCTTTGATTGTATTTACTAACTTTACATATGGAGGGGCAAATATTGGGATCACTCAGGAAGTAAGAAATCTCAGTAAGAGCCAAGCTTTTCTATAGACAGAAATTAGACTACGGTGAAAGTAGATGGACCTCTGCTAGCTCAGATGAACTGTAATGACGCTTAAACTGTCACTGAAGTAAGGATCCAGTTAGTGGGGAGGTTACCCCATACAAAACCAAACACATGCTGCTGTATGACCTCCCTCTGTAGGACCTGCATTAACAAGCATCAAGTCGGCTCTACTTTGGCTACCTAACTCCTTTCTGAAATCAGGGAAAATATACTTATCAAATGCTGAGCACACAGAAAACAGTGAGAGATTCATACTTATCTTGTTGAAATGATTGTGGGGCTTTTCTGCACTTTACAAATTACTGTGTTCCTTCAGTTTCATTAGTGTTGTTTAAACATCAGTTTTTCAGCTCCTACTCTTGCACAAATGCCAAAAGTCACAGATGTGGAAATCTTGGACCCTGTGATTTTTCAGTGTTCATGACAAAAATGAATTTGACCTCAGAGATCAGAAGCATTCTTCAATTAGAAAAAGCTCTTTAAGTGTATGCTTTTTTGTAAAGGCAATTGCTCATTCAGAAGACCATGGTCAAGTGCAAGTACCCCCAGCTGGAGCCCTCATTCCTCTGCTGCAGTGTGGTCCTGCTCCTGTGTAGAGCTGGTGGGGATGTTTGAGCCACTTCAGCTCATTGCCTGGGATGTTCATCAGCTGCTGAATTTTATTTGCTTTTTAGAGCTTGTTCTCTTAAAAATATGGTAGGCACCAGCAGAAAAACAGCTGAAATAAGAAGGGTTGGGCTTGCTTTTCTCTTTAGTTCCTATATGTCCCTGTAACCAATAAGAGGACTATCATCTTGTTCTCTTGTATTCAGAAAAAGAAATTTGCAGTGGCTGGAAGGGGAAGTGAACAGCCATGAACTGAAAACAGAATTTGCAATACAATTCTGTGTACGTTGTCAGGGAATCATTCCCACGCAGCCCAGCAATGGCATGGAGATTTTGGGGATTACGGTCAGATTAAATGTCAGCAAGAGCGGAGCTTTGGCGGTGTGCCAGGGAGGTCACACGAGGCAAGTCCCAAACTTTTACACGTAAATAAAACCATTTTCTACTTAATACCCTAAATATGCTACAAATCTTAACACAGCTAATGACTGGAGTTAAGAAATCTCATCGTAACTCAATATATTTATTTTTGTTTAATTTAGTTTGGGGACATTTTGCTGCGTTTTGGTACTTAAGACTTTGTCAGCAATTTTATTTGGATGTTATGCATCCACTGTAAAATTTCTTTTTCTTAGGAGCACAATGCAAAGAAATGTTAGTCTAAAACTTCCACAACTCTTTAAATTTTTCATTGTTAAACTTGGACATCAGTGGAAAGATAATCTGCTAATACTTCCCCATGAAAGTATTATTTTACAGAGTTATACAGAAACATCCCTGTTACTTGTAAGGTGAAGAGAAAGATGCTACAGTCCCATAGGATTTGTGGCAGAATATTATTGGGAGGGAATGAGAAAAGAGATACTAATTGCATAGTTGGGAATTGTTCCTTTTTTTTTGTCGTTACCTATGGTTGGTGTGTACCACTCCAAAATACCTGTGGAATTAGGAAGGAATATGCTGATGGTACTGCACTGCATTAAAAATGGCTCCTTTTGTTTGAATTTGGTTTTCTGACTGTAACAGGTCGCTCACACTGATAGATACCCTCCCATGAATTTGCAGTACCTTAGCTACCCCACCTGAAATAAAACGAATACTCTTCTTATCTACTTGCCATCTCTGAAGAAAATCTGAAATTACTTTAAAGTTGATTTCTTGAAGCCTTTTAAGACTCTGTGATCCTACCAGTGCATACAATTACAAGCATGTGGTGCTTTTTTGTGCATCTTTTTACTTGCTCCATAGCAGTGAATTCTGCAGCAGAACATCTTCCCTTTACTACTTGAGCATCAGGTGTTGCTGACAGTGATTTAAAGGGGCATCCTTGGGTTCACCCAACATACTGGATCAAGTCAGCCAGTGAACTTCAATACGTGCTGCATTTCTCCAGGATTACCCGATGTGAACAGGAGCAAAACTTTAAGCCATTAGGCAAGGCAGCTTAGTTTGTGGATTCATAATTCCACCTTTCATTTCTGATTACATAGACACCTCATATTTGTAAATCTAATTTTACATATACTGTGTACCCATAAGTAGATGTTAATATACTCCTCTATGTGTGTGCATGCTGAAGTTAATTTGCCCCTTCCTCTTCCTGCCTTTCCCCACATTCCCAGATGGAGTGAGACATGAGGGAAGGAGAAGAGTCACTGCTTGTTTTGGCTGACTAAGGCCAGCGTAGGCACGGGAGGATCTGCAGACTGATCTGCTGTGTGTTGAGGCTGGAAAGTGGGAGAGAGCAATCACAGCTGTTAGATTGTGTGGGGTCAGGCATCAGATTGAAAGTGCTGTAGGTTGTGGATGGTGGGCAGGAGCAGGGGTGACCCGAGGACAGGAGGCAGAGGTGCTGCTGCGTTGTGCAGCTGCAGGTCTGGTCATTTTGTTCTTTGTGATGCAACCCTGACCATTTCAGCACTTCTTTGAAGAGCAGGTTTAAAAACTTGGAGTTTGCCAGCAAGTCTTTTCACTAGAACAGTAAATAAGGTAAATCAATCAATGACTTTCAGAAGCGCCTTGTGTCCTACCACTTATTTATCCTGCAAATCCAGTTCCATTCCATGGCTGCAGCTGAAACTGTCCTTTTGGTCTTAAGACTTTCTTAACGGATTTTATCCTTGGAAGTCATAGATTTTCGTGTGGTTTTATTTGAAACTGTGCTGCTTCGTGCAAGGTGAACAAGGCTCAAAATAAACTCAGTGCAAGCATTGCAGGAGCTCTGTACTGTGGTTGGATGTTCTTTTCCCCCAAATTGAATATTCTAAAGGAAGACATTGTTTAGGTTATCTATTTTGAGTTTCAGCCCAAATATAAATCTGAATTTCAGGTGATCTTGTTCCAAGTTAGCATAATATTTATGCACTCACTTTCGATGAAAGAAAAAGCAGCAGTTAATTGTTTGACAGAAGGAATAAAGTGTTTGACTTTCCTGGGTGGTATGAGGCATTCTGACAGATCTCTTTTGAATGAACAGCATTCAAATTATACATCAGTGAGGTGATGTTACATTATGCTATTTGTCTGCACTTCTACAAGCAATTTCACAATTTTCTTTATAAATTACACTGGTCTGAAGCCCACTGCCTTATATAAGTTGTAATTTTATGTAGTGTTTTGTATCCTATAGCAAATGATAAACAACTGTTACTCTTGAGACATTTGGAAGGTAATCAAATATAACTATTTAATTTTTATTTATTTATTTATTTATTTTTACCATGAGATTGACGATCTCCAGAAGTGTTTGGATTTTAGCCATTTCAGTTGCAGCTGGCAAAAGTACTTTCACTATCATCTTAGCAAATCAAATCTAACATACTGAGACAGGAGTAAATCTTGAGAGTCGTTCACTTGGAAATGAGATTAAATGGGAAATAACTTTTCAGAATTGTTTGCCTTAAACAGTGAAAAAAGATGGGTGCTTACAGATTACTGTCTTCTCAGATCTAGATCAGGGCTATTTAAATCACAGACTTTTCATCGAGATTTGAACCACGAGTGTGTGTGAACTGGCTGAGACCATGTGAAATTTCTCAGATGTCATTGGAGATGTGGTACTTCTTGCTGATTTTCGAGTATCTTGGAGAGACAGTTCACCATTCTTGTTTGTCAGAATTGTGTGCCACTCCTGGATGGCCCAGAAGAGCCAGATCCGGCGCACTATGCATAGCTCGGCAGGCTTTAGTAAATGTAGGTTAATATAGTGCTATCTCGTTATTTAGTGCAGAAGACTGGATTTTGATGGAAAGGAAAAACCAAATAAACTTCAGTCATGTTCTCAGTGAACCCTTTCATATGGCAGTCTTTTCTAAAAAGAAAAAATCCCACTGTTTTCTGGAGAAATAATTTCTATGAAAGCATTACAAACTTGTGATCAGAACTTACCTACTTAGTTTAATAGTTTGGTTTTTTCCTGTGCTGTGCTTGAGGAAGCCCAAAGAGTTTGATGTTGGTTATGACCATTACTGATGCCACAAAATATATCGAGCACTGACTTCTAACACTGTTCTGTTTGTAAAAGTGCAAAATGATTCATAGTTATATTGCAACTCTAATGATATGTGAAAGCTGGAAGCATAAAGCTAGGAAAAAAATCACCTTGGAGTTGCTATGTATTAAATTTAGGTTTTCTTATTTCTTCTTGTGTTTTGTAAAGTCCAGATAGCTCTATTGTGTTTATAGTTTTGCAGCAAATGACAGATGTTAAACTCTTTTCAGCAGAACCACTAAACAATTACTACATGTTTACGACAAGAGCAGAAATGCTGAAAATAAAATCCTTCCATTTCCAGTTTCCACAAAACTCTTAAAAAGGAATAGTCCCATAAAAACATTTTCTCAAAATTGTTTGGCAGTGCCATTCAAAAATGAAATGGGTTTTTATCCTACTTGTTAGCTCAAGCTAGACCAGGCAATGATAATCCTTAAATTTGTGGCTATAAATTGTTAGATTTATTAATAATGCTACTGTTTTATTTTGTCATTGTAGCATTCAAAAATAATCTGTTTATTTTTACTATCAAAACATTATTTTATTTTTTAAGTCCCAAACAAAAAAAGACGTGAGACCTAAACACACAGCCTTAACAAGGAAGAATACGGAGGAAAATAAGATAGATTAGCCCTTCAAGTAAAAGAAAACATTAAGTCTGAAATCTAAGTAAAGCTCTTGACTGAACTTTGAAATATTTATCTTGAGAAGTGTGGTAACTCTTTCCTCTGTGAGCGCTGTAAAGCAGGAAATCTCAGTTTGCCTAAGGCTGAAGCATTTCATTACTAGAGATAAGTCATTGCTATCTGTGGAACATTGAGCAGTCAATATATACCAGTCATCATCTTATGCTGTATGGTAGGTAGCTTATCAAAATTTGCTTCTAAGGTCTTCCTGACTGTTGAGGGAAGAGGGATTATATCTTTAATGTGGTGTTATTTAGAACAGTAATAATAATAAAGTAAAATAAAAGGCACAAAACCACCCCTAAACTTTTTTCATAAACTTTTAAGAACTTCCTTGGTTCACAACTACAAGTGTACTGTTAGCCATACTTTACTCAAAGGTATCTTCCTCACTTATTTTTTGTGATTATTTTTTATTTAATTCTTTTATGTCAATGGCCTGCAATAACAGTATCTCCAGAGTGTCTTCACTTCCTACCTTCATCTGCATATTATGTCTCCTGTACACAGAGGCATCAAAATACTTGTCTACTGATGTCTTTATTCTCAAGTCCTCTGGAAACGACTCTTTCCCTGAGAAAGAATTTGTCTATTATTCCACTTGGCACACAGTTTGAAAAATAGTAAGCCTTCTTGCTTAGTCAGAATGGAAATGTGTTTCCATGTTCATGAGCTACAGAGGAATACAATTGCTCAGTACTCAGTATTGTTGACACTGGATAACTGGCATCATTGTTGGCCATTATCGTATGAAATAAAGTCCATTACACTGCGCTATACCAATGCTCTTTTTCCCTGTGTGCCCCTTTCTGGACAACTGACTTTGAACAAGTATTAGTACCATACTTGTATATCACATTCGTGAAATCCTAAAGCTGCAGATATAAAGAAAGGCTTTTCCAAGTAGTTTGGCCAGGAAACAATGTTAGAAGGTATTCTGTACGTATACATGCTTCTTAATCCCTGGAAATTTCATGAGCTGTCTTTGGCTTAGTTTGAGAGGTCGGCTGTATAGCAGGAGTAACTAACCTTCCGAGTTGAAGACCTTGAAATCTGTACATGGTAGAGATGGCCTGAATCAAAGTTGTACCTGTTAGATGTTTTCACAACGATGAGTAAAAGCAAACCGAGTACAGATTTTTGAACTTACAATGTCCATTTGTTTTACTGTTTTATTGAACTTGGATTGATACTGGCCACTCCATTTACTACAGTACCAAGGTGTGCCTCAGTCAAAGCAGATATCTTGGTAGGCAGAGGGGCAAAGACCTTTTGGAAGCATCCTTTCATTGAGTGGTGCAGTGTGTGGAGCCCCCCAGAGGTTATTTTCTCTATGACGTCACTTCTTTTTTTTTTCCCTTTTTTTTTTTTTTCCCATTAGACTCTTAATATAGAAGGCTTACGAGCAACAAATCTGAATCATGAAGAGTGCCTTTGAGTGACAACAGTCTCATGTTTTGAGATATAACTAATGTTTCAGTTTAGCTGCCAATATACCAGTGGCCAGTGATGCTTTAAGATGTCACAGAAGGTCCCATTTGCTCTCTGACAGCGGCTGCATAAGGGTGTCTCGAATGGAAGATAACCACGAGAGAGTGTTGAGAAGCTGTATGGAAATGGGGAGCAGAGTAAGGTCATTACATCGTTGAAATTTATCTTGGTATCTTGATCTCATTTTTTTTGGTTTGTTGATTTTTGTGTGTGTGTGGTTGTTGTTTTTTTCACCTTTGAGCCTTTGACTTTTGCCAACATCATATGGCATATATATCTATTCTAGAGGGGACCATATAGACAGCAAATATATCAGTCTCCTCTCAGTAGAGGTGAAGACTTGGCATTCACTTTGTCTGTCAGGTGACCAAAACTTAGTATTTTTTGCCTATCCTATTTAACATGAAGATTAGCAAATGCTGAAATGTTCTTTAGTTTGACTGATGGTCTCCTCATTATAAAATTGAAGATTCTTAGGGAGTTTCAGAGAAGTTTGTAATGCATTTCCTCTTGGATGAAAGCCAGAGGATTCCAGCATGGTTCTTCTGGCACAGTTTGTCTGGTTTATAAAGCAGGTGTCTACATGTGTGTAATAAATCTAGTTCTGCAGATAAATTTGAACAGATCATTTAAAACCATGCCAACAAAACAAAATATAAGTAACATTTATGTAATGTATCTCACGTACAGTAACTTCATGAAGAAATAGCTCCACTGTGTGAGAGGCTTTTCAAATTTTCTGTTTGAGTTGTTCTTGATACAGATATTCATATATTTTTTATCACTCTTTTTCAGCTGAAATCTGCAAATCTCATTCTCTTCTTACTCACAGTGATATCACACGGTTAAGCTAACCAGCTATTGTCCATAACCTTAATGAGGAAACAGAGAGTGAATCATACACATTAAAAATAAATGTAGTAAACAGAAATAATCAGCAGGGTTATATTACTGAAGAGTCACTTTTCCAGGTGATGTTCCAGTCTGCTCTTCAACATCAAGAAAGCTTTTTAAACCCATGCATATCACATCAGACCTTTGCTAGTTAAATTACTAAGGTTCATCGATATTCTGGAAATCTTGGAGAAACGGACTGGCCAGTTTACTGCAATGTATTTCATCATTAGCACTATGACATTTTTTATAAATTTTTACAAATTTTTGAAGTCTCCATCCTTATTTTAGGTTAAAGCTCCATTGGGTTGATCTAATTATCATTAAAACTCATTTGGAGTCCCAGGAGAAAAGTAGAGGATTTTTGCTGGATATTTTCTAAAGCTCATGAACAGCTGAAAAATGTTGGGCAAGTGCTGCAGCCTCCATGATTACTGCTGCTCAATTAAAAAATTAGGCATTACTTGACAGCATTCCTGTTGCATTTGCTAGTTAGCAGAAGTTCTAAGACTTGAATGGTATTTGGTAGTTTAGACTCTGCTTGCCAAGCAGCTGAGGTGCTCCAGGGATTGCCTCCAGCACTGGGAAGAGCTAGCAGCTGTGACTGAAAATGTCGAAGATGTGCAGGGAACCACCACAAAGTCCTGGATTCTCCATCCCTTTGAGATTTTCTTTTAAGGCATTTTGACATTAAGGAAAATGTGCTGAAGTTGAAGATGAGTTAATTAGTATGTGTGTATGAGTATTTACTATAGCTGTACATCGATATATATAGTATTGTTTTATCTAGTTATACCTATGTTTTATCTGTATGTTCATGACGTATGTATGAGTGGATTATTTAAGGCACGTGGCCTGTGCAATACATTAAATGACAAGCTTGTCCCTCCTTCTTTTAAATGTTAAATCTCGAGAAGTCCAACACTCATGAGAGGCCACCTGGATGTGAGGTAAAAAGTGGGATCATACCAGTCCTTCTTCCTTTCTGTGGGATATTTTACTTTGTATGCATGCCTTGAAAGTGCATGTTCACGCTTGAGCAGTCTTTACCACAGAATTATAGGGGTCAGAAGAGACCTCTGGCCATCGTCTAACCCAGCCCCCTGCTAAAGCAGGTTCCCTACAGTAGGCACACAGGAAAGCATCCAGGCAGGTTTTGAATATCTCCGAAGAAGGAGACTCCACAACCCCTGTGGGCACCCTGTTTTCTGGTGCCATGTCACCCTCCAAGTAAAGGCATTTTTCTACGTCCTTGGTACAGGGAGTTCGTGATGGCTACTGTGACCTGCCTTCCTCTTAATGGGAATAACCAGCCAGATCCTCAGTAAATTAACAGCCTTTTCACTTTATTTTCAAACTGCTTTGATTATCCTGAGTTTAGAAGTGTAAATTTCATGGAGTGTGTTTGAGATGACAGGTGGGAGTGCGGGATTGTTCAGTGTATTGTCTGAAATAGACATGAATCCTCTTCAAACTGGGAAAGCCATTTCAAGTAAAGCACCTCTTTTGTGTGTCCTGGTGCAGTGATGGTCTTTTATTTGTAGTTCTCTTAGCTGTGTGTTGCGAGGAGCCTGCAGACATACATTTGAACTTACAAAGAGCATTAAAATCAAAATATTGTGAGAATAATTTATGCATTGTGCTTAGATTCAACTATAATTACATCTTGTGACCAAGAAGTGGAATTAAACATGATTTATGGTGCTTTTTCATGTGTTTTGGCTTTGCAGTAGTATTGGAGCTCTTATTGTGTATTGCAAATCTTTACTAGGTGAAAGGATGGCAGCAAGAAAATCATGATACTGATGACCATGCTGATAGAGTAGTGTGATAGTCCATTCTAAATCAAATGACAGTGTACAATCAACAAACACCTACTACAAAGAAAAATCCTGGGGACATCTGCACTACCTATTCAGTAATACCAATTTTCCTCAATTGCCATTATGTGTAAATTTAAAATAATTGCACCTAAGTCGATGAAACTATATTGCAACTCTACGAAAAAATGGGAGTTAATTCATTCTAGCTGGTTACGGGAGACCTGAACATTTCCAGTTCACATATTGAAGGCACAGTATGCGGTCTCGCTATTAACAGACATTAATATGAATGGTTAAGAAACCGAGATGCACAGAAAGTGTAGATAGTAACGAGTTATAAAAATGAGGAGGAGGAGCAGAGAGAGTCAAGCTCTTGTGTTATGAGCTGTGGGGATGCCAGTTTTGGGATATGACTTGGGGAGAGTGCTGAGAACAGGGTTTAGTTTGAAATAAAGGCTGGCATAGGGGTAAACGTTGTCTCATGGCTCCATCCTTTACAACTGGTAACAAATGCAGTGTGTTTAGATAAGCAGTTGTCACAGTTTTTTACAGGTGTTTCATGGGTAGGGTGGTTTAGGCTGTTATGTACAATTATTGGAAAATGATGTACAAGTTTATGTCTGTTCTTATTTCATGTGAAATATAAAACTGGGAATTATCAAGTTATGACTCTTTCAATATTTTTTTTTCTGAATTAATGTTAAACCCCATATATAGTACCAAGTAGATATGTAGAGTAAAAGAAGCGTTCCCAAAAATATTGTTTACCATTTCCTTGCTCAGAAAACTCTTAATTTTCTCTCTCAGCCAAAGTATATGCATACATTTGCTGCTAAAGATGACTGATTTGTAATGCAGTCCACAGTACTAATCATTCTACCTGAGCTGTTCTGCTGAGTCTCTGCACAGTTAGTGTGATGTGCTGTTGACACGGAGAAGGTGACACAGACTCCAGGTGTGTTTAATTCATTGCAGTAAAGCCCTGAGTTTGTTGCAGTAAATCTGAGCGCCGCGCCCAGAGGGCCCATTGGAACATATGTGCAGAAGGCACTGGATGATGTGCTTGTAATATCTTGGACTTTATTTGAAGAAAAATGTGGAGGCATTAAGCCTTGCAAATCAGAAATGAGTGGAATGAATGAACAATTGAAACAGAGTTGAATTAATTGTTCCAACACTAGCTTTCAAGTGAAGAAGGATCTAAATCACCCTGCTTTTGATTTAGAATTGGAGGCGGTTTTAGGCACCAAAACTAACTAGAAACAGAGGATTGAAAGTTACCATCTGGTTCATGGAGAGCAGTCCTGTAGTTTTGGCAACATCCTGGGTCTATCTTCTCTGTAGTAATCTGGCTAATGCAAAAAGTAGTTTGTCGCCATTTATTAATATGTTAATGCTTGCACGCATACAACCTCTGGGCTGCAGGTACAGGCCATCCTTTAAAGAGCAGCGCAGGCAGCAAATACAACAGACTGAAGCCAGGGAGGAGCAATGCAAGTATTTGAATACAAATGCAGTTTTCAGAAAAAGGTGCACCAGCTTTTGTCACTGTAAAATAAATGCGGTATTAGCAAGACCCTTCAAAGTAGCCTTGCCTTTGGTTCTATTTATTTATTCTTTTATTTTATTGCTGATGCTTGCTTTTTTTTTTTTTTTTTTTTTTTTTTTTTTTACCAGAGGGGAAAGAAGCTAATTAAGTCCTTTAGAAATACGCGTGCAATATACTATAAATAAAACCTTGCAAGAATGCTATTTAAGGCTGTAGTATCCATCTGTCAACCTACACTGTTTTGTTTTGCAGCTAAGGACATAGCATAGTTTTAATTCTCTGTGTTCTTCAGGCAGAAGTGGTTTGGGTGCTTTCTGTGCCTTGTCACAGTCTGGTGCTATGTTTAAATGCATTTTACCTCATAGATTTATCATCCTTCATAACCAGTTCTGACTTGTCTCAATAGCTTGCTATCCCAAGTCATTCAGTCTGTGTTTCAGTCCTGCAGACACCAAGTCCTGACAGCTGCCTGTCCTGTGTGATCATCTGTGCTTTTATTCCCTTACGGAAAATGTAATTAGAGAACAATGATTTAGCTCTTGGGTTGACATAATCTTCAAACTTAATGCAATATTATTCTCTTCTAATCTGCTGCTGTCATCTTACCCAAATATTATACATACCTCTTATTTCTCTCTGGTTCACCTGCCAGCTCTCTCCAAGGTAGAATATTGTCTCCATTAGCCATATAAAAACTTTGTCTCAGAGGGGAAAAGAAGAGTTATTTCCCTTTGTCAACCTACTGTGGGAATCTGGAAAAGCAGAATGTAATTAATTATTGAGCTTGAATTCTGGCCAAGGCAGTATTAGACTTGGAGTTACAGTTTATGAATTTCTTTCATCCCTGTAATGATAGGAGGAGCAGAGGGGAGATAGGAGGGTGGGATTTTGTGCTGGAGGAGAGTTTGGGCTCGTTCTGTGGCAGCATGTTTTGGTTGTTACCATGTACTGCTTGAAAGAGCGTGAAAGAGCTTCAGTGCATGCCCTCTGCCTTTCAATTCACCGTTTCCAATTCACTTGGTGCTTTGTGTTGCTTTTCTGAGGCAATTCCTTTCACTTTATGTGTATCAACACATTTTTTGTCATAATTTGTTGATGGTAATTTCTGGGCCAGATCTAGCTAGTTTCTAATAGAGTGTTTAGCAACTGGATCAGGTATGATTCAAATAGTAGCAGTACAATTGATTTTGTGTTTTTACTTGATTCCCCTGCTAGCCCTAGAGCTAATTTTCATAGAGAAGAAACAGATGTCAGTGACAAGCATTAGGACTGCATGCAGCAAGAATTGGGAGTGAGAAAAAGCTCTGTACCACTGGGGCACTCTGCTGCCCCATTACGGGAAGCTTGGGCCATGTTGGGCAGCACTCCCTGGAGCGAATTTACGTACTGGAGGAACAAGGCTGGGGAACAGGGAATCTGTCTTGGGCAAATCTATCACTTTGGGTGTTACACAAATGAAGTTATTGTTGTGTTCCTTTTCACCACCAAAATACTTAAAATGCCATCTATTTATATGAAAATCATGTAGGAAAACAACATAGGAAGATTATTCAGGGGCCTTACTTTTCTGAATCTCTTATTTTTATGTATTTGTCTTCTGAGATGTGTAGAGTCTGAATATGCTTCTTCAGTACTTAGAAAAATAATAATTCAGAGAGAATTAGATTTGCTTTTCTTCTGTCTCTATGGAAATATTTGTATTCTGCAAAGTCTGTAGCACTGCTGTGTAATGATTCTGCCATCCTTGTGAAACAAGATGTACTTTGTCCTTTTAAAATTGGATCTACTTAAGAGACACTGCAATTATTCCGAAATTGCAAATCATCTTTCTCCTGAGAGGAGATGATTTTCTTTGTTGCAGGAAAGTTGGCATTAATAAGCATGTAATCAATGACAACAGTATTGTCGTAATGGACATGGAAGTTTATATCTGCCAGAATAAATGATAACAGACAGGGTAGAAACAAAAGAGGGGTCCAGCTTCTCAGCTAGCATTCCCTTTCTTTGATCTTTAGACTAAGTTGTTGTATAACCAGATAGTTGTGCAATGTGGTTTCCACTGCTTGAAGAGAAGAAATAAGTGACGTAGAACACAAACTTAAGATAGAAGGGGGGGGAGGGGGGGGGGGGGAGAAATGCTACTATCAATGGCAATTTTTGAAAATTAATTCATTTCTATGCATACTTCTAACTATTATGTCTTGGTACCATTTTGAGCCTACAATCACAAATGTTCATCTGCCCTGTTTTGTCCTATTTTACTTCAGGACCATGGTGTAGGTACGTGAGCACTGAGCAACCAATGCCAGAGAGGTAGACAGTCAACCAACTCTTGCTATTCCCGTCTGGCTATAACACAAAAATCACTGCAGGAATTGGTGAAAACTTTCAGAAGCCCTTCGTTGCCGAGTCTGAGATCTCTGCGCCTCTGCCAGAGGTCAGAGCTCAGGCCCACTGTATCCTGGCAGTGCCTGCAGTAGGCTGCAGCTCTCCAAGTCACTTCAATCAGCTAATCAAAACCTTTTCATTTTACCCACCTCTTCAGCGGATCCTTATCTTGGTTTTCTCTGTAAGTAGACTCAGCACCTCTTACCAACTTCGTGGAGCTTTGAAGTAACACCAGGTTTTAACTGGCTTTAACTGGTCTGGCAAAAGATACTGCCCTGACCAAACAGCATATTTTCCCTATTTGAAACAAGGAGGATATTGGGATTCTTGAAGGAGGGGCTACCAGATATTGTTTTCTCACTGTAAAACAATGTCTTTTTTTTTCCTGGCTTTTGTCTTGGAAATCATTGAACAGTTTTGGCTGATGTCAGAAAAAAAAAAGAAAAAAAAAAACCAGCCTGAGGCACAGATCCAACATGGAATGTTTCAGCCCAAACAATTAGTCTGGTGAAATTATAAGCAAGTGAAAATTGGATCTTATGGGAAGCATTGGATAATCCTTGGTAACGGGCTGTGTTACAGTTCCCGTCTATGTGTACTGAATTTGAAAGAAAAACCTTTTAAGCGTTAAGCAAATAGCACACACCCTTATCAAATGGCTTCTGCTGAAATTCATATCACTTAATTCAGTAGTCCTCTTTTGCTCAAGAATCCCTCTGTCATGATATGACTGCAGCTAATCGTACATTGTTAGATCTGTTAATTGGCTATCAACTGTTGTCCTAGTTTAAGTTTTATACCGGACAACTGAGGACCAAATGCTCAGTGTCCTTTAAAATGTTACTTCTAGATGTAAAAGAATAATTATAAACTGTTTGGCCATCCTCAAAAATGTACAGTGAATTTATCATGTAAAAAAGTTGGTAATTGAAATGTTGTTATGACGCAGAAAGCTGTATTGCAATTTATGATTCAGGAATCATAGAATTACTCAGGTTGGAAAAGACCTCAAGGATCATCAAGTCCAACTGCACCCTCACCATAGTATCCTAACTCTATGGAAAAGGATAACTTATTGGAAAGCCTTCTATCTTCATTCTTCTAATGGCATAATTTGGTTATTTCCATATTGCGCTGTTCTCAGCAGGAGGCAGAGGAAGGCTTTGGCTGAATATTCTCTGCCCTAGCTAAGAGACTCTGCTGTGTTTTCATTACGTTTGCCTCACATAATCATTCACTGTTAATTTCAAAAATTCCTCGGTACTTTTTTTGTGTGTGTGTGTCTTAAGCAGCAAGCTGATCCAAAATGAAAAGGGATTTGTTGCCTTATGACAGTTTTTCCTTTTGGAAAGTACCGTATGAACCTGGGTGTTAGTTGCAGCTTGAGCAGATAACCCTCCTCCAAGTGCCTTGCTCTGGCTGCAGCTGCAGTGTACACCCATTCATGGGGACTTGTCTCACGGTGTTATCGGTAGAGCTGGGTAGTTTGGGTGATCTGATCAAACCCAGTAAATCATTGCCCAGCATTAAACAACTGAATCTGGGACTTGATTCCAGAAACCTGTGCTACTTTGTTCTCAGGTTGATATTTGCAGTTTAGGGCACACGAGGGAAAGGGTTAAAAGAAAAAAAGTTAGCAGAGCATTTGGAGATTCATTGTCATTGCACAGCACGTATGATCAAAGCCTGCTGGAAACCCTTTGTAAGGATGCGCAGCTAGAATGGTAGTTTGTTGCCAGCAGAACTTCTATGTAGAGAGGAAAGGTGTGTCACTGGATTTCCTGGTGGTTGTAGTGAAAATGATGGGTATTTTTCTGGTTTTACTTGCTGTCCTAGCACAGAGTAGTAGCTTCACCAAGCTTTTCCTTCCCCAATAGGCTTTCCGAGTAGACAGAGCTCAGGATTTTTCTGCCCCAGTAGGAAGATACTATGTCTTGCAGTCAGCCCTGGTGTGATGGGAAATGATGGAAGGAAGAACAAGGGGGTGGTGGGGCAGGGAGAGAAGAGGAGAAAACAGGAGTCCTGCAGTGTTCTGTGGGAACAAAGGATCATGCAGTGGGGAAAAGCTGATATGTGAATTGAGATCTGCATCACACGTGCCAGTTGTGGTCAGTTACCTCATCCATGTGCAGGTCTGGAGAGCACAAGTGGCTGAGATTTGCCAGCAAAGAGTTGACTCTGGAGGAAAATGAAGGCTCGGGCTGCTTTTGGCAGAGAATTTTGCTCCTCACAGAATCACTTAGAGACTTACAAAGGCTGTGAATCTTCCAGTCTTTATATTTGCAGGGCTTTAAAGGTAGATGGCAGATGGAAGAAGTTCATTCTCTGGTTATTTCATTACATGGCTAAACCTGCTTTCTATTTGTGCCTGTGTGAGATCATTCATTTGTGTTCCAATACTGTGCTCTTTATTTTTTTCCGTGACTCTCTTATTGCAGAGCCCCCAAAATCCATTATCAGACCTCTGATTCCGTTTGGATGCAGGGGGGTGGTGATACCTGTTTCCACTTGCAGCCAAATGGAGATGTCAGTATTCCCATGGAAGGGCCATGATGCCCTGGACACAAGAGGCCACTCAAGGATGAGGTCCATGTCTCAGCAGATGCTGTCAGTAAGGTGTGGGGCCATGTAGACACCTTGTCCTAATGAGAACTTCATACCTAGCTCAGTCGTTCCATGAAGGAAAAGGCATGCTGGCAATGGACCAGCACTTCCCAGCAGTATTACCCAGTCCTGCACTGAATGTGCCAAGGCCTTGTAAATCTTATGCCTGTTCTCAGCATAGTTTTGGGATGGCAGTGGTTGGTATTTTCAATTACAGTGGCTAGTTTTCAGGTTTCTTCAGTAGTTTTGTTTCTATCATTCCTTGCTAGAGGTTATTACATACATTACTTGTAATAAACTTCCTTGTAGTCCCTACTGTTCTGCAGCAAGCTGTAGATCCCAATAGATGGAGCATTTTCCCATTATTTCTGTGCCCCATCTGTTTTCAGATTAACTGATGATGGAGGATGGAGGAAGAGAGTGCAGGGAAAGAATAGCATAATAAAATTCTTCGGTTGCATCACACATAATTCTCAAAGAATGTTTATAAAAAATGATGTTGTTTCTCTTCAAGCTGCTGGGGGGGCACAGATCTTTAGTCAATTAAATCCTTATTTGGGGATTTTTTTATTTTTTTTTTTTTTTTCCCAGCAAGACTTATTAAATGGCTTTATGCCATTACATGTGTCTGGTGTCATTTTACTAGCTAAAATAATTAGACAGGTTTTGCATATTTTTAGATGTGTAGAAGATAAGTAAAAATGAAAACGTTGAAAGTATTGCTCAGATTAAGAATTGAAAGTCGATGTAATCTGAATGTGAGCCACCTGAGTTTGAATTGTCTGACTAGTTTACATCATGCAATGGGAAAAATGATGAAAAAGCAACATAAGCATATTTGAAATACCTTTCAGATACCACATCCAGCTGTTCTGGGTAAAGCTGAGTATCATCTACAATTCTGTATTGCTTTTCTTTTTATCATCCCTTCCATTATTACAAGGACAATCAAGATAAAACAAGACCTGTGAGCATCCATTTTCTCTGCTTGCTGTAAAATGTTATTCTTGTGATTTGTTCTGGAGCAGGTGAATGTGGCTGTTCTTATTGTAGCCCTAATTTTCATTTTGAATAGAGATACTGATCTCGCAAGCTGTATTTGATTTGTGCTTAAAAAAAAAACAAAAAAACAGAACTGACAAAGCAGACTTGTAGGATATCTATAGGCTAAATAGGAATAAATTTATCTAAAGATACTAGCTTCTTCAATAACAAGTCTTCCCTTTTTCTCAGTGTCACGGCTTTCTTCAGCTCCCGCCTTTTCATCTCCGTTGAAGGCTGGTATCCTGAGAAGACCTCCATTTCTTGCCCCGTGTGTCTGACCTCCCAGCCGAAGCACTTGTTTACTTAGAGATAATTGTTTTCTGGAGAGGATCCAGCTGATAACTTACTTTTTCATTAGACCCCTTTTTCCTATTAGTTATCTCCTGTTAGTTGATCTGTGTCGTTTGATAAAAGTAATTAGGTAATAAAAGACTGTTTCTGAACTCCTCCCTCTAATTTTGGCATGGCAAAATGTACTTCTTGGCACCTTGCTCTTTCCTCATAAAGACAGCCTTCAGTTGACAAACAACACTAATCCAAAAGAAAACAAGCCAGTTCACGCATCCTCTCTTGATATATCCCTTTGCCAGAACAAAGTAGTTCCTCACAAATTATTTGTACCAAAGATAGTGACATAAGCCTGGCTCTGTTTTATAGTTTTGCAAATGTTTGCAGAGCATCTCAAGAGGCCAGACTAAAAATACTCAATGAAACCATTCAGCATTCTACTAAGAGCGTTTTGTTTCCTAGGACTTTCCTCCCTTCAGAAAACACCCTCCCACTGCTGCATTACATTTGTTAAAAGGTGATGCAGCTGTAATGTAGTTGCATCACATTTTACAGCTTATATAGAAATTTAGCCTGAAGTTCATTTTTCCTTTTTAGGACAAGGAAATGTATTTTTTTAAAAAGAATTCTTAGTGGAAAGGAAGTTTATTTTTAGCTTCAAGTTGAAATACACCCCTCCAATGAGAAAGAGCCTCATCAGGCTGTCTTTAGTAAAAGTTTTGAGTTTAAAGGCCTAAGGTGTCACTATATATGCAGCATTTCAAGGACAGATAGCAAAGAATTGCCAATGACTTCTGCTAGACCCTAGCATGGTAGAAACTACCTGAAGATTGTGGTCAGACTTTTTCCTTGATTGCTGCAAGTGTGTACTCCAGGAAGAGGACAAACTCAAAAGCTTGTGTAATATGAAAGTAGCTTTGTTCGTCTCACGATTCGCACATCATGGATACCTGAGGCCCTGTGGGGACAGCTGAATTGAATTCTTATCTTAACTCTTGATTCTGTCACAACATCCTGAAAAAAAAACTTATCCAAGACAGTGAGTAGGCTAACAGAAGGATCTGGTCAGAATCTTGCCTGTGTTTTACACAGTCCTCTCTCTTAAACAGATAGAAGTCACTCTTCTGTTATTCAGTATTAAATGCGACCAGCATTTTGATCAGATCTGACAAAAAGCTTTGATATTAGTTGCATTTTTACCGTGCGCTGGATTTACTTGATGTCAGAAGCTCGTACTGTGGGATTGCTCAGAATCTGTGATCGCAGAGATTTGGAATACTACATCGCTGAGGAAGTAAGAGCCCTAAAATAGCAGCACATAAAAATTTAAAGTCAGTGGTATGATAAACTCAGTTAGTACCATGGTATGTGTATAAGTGAATCATATAATAAATAAATGATGAGAGGGATAGTGAGATGCAGTTGCAATTATGAGAAGAGTCTGTTTTCAAATGAAAGAAGAATTGAAGTATGTGCTTCTGTTTGTCCTAATTGGATGTGAAAAAAGTTTTTACTTGCTTTCTGTCCCTGAACATTATTTGTGTCCTCTCTACATGCATTTGCATTCAGCTCTGACTCGGGGGCATTCAGCTAACATGCCTGAAATGGCACTCACGCTCTGGGCTGCTGCTTTTCCTATCAGGAGCACACCTGAGCTGGTGCAGTTTGTACCCTACTGTAATAAATAAGCTAAAACTGATGGCTGTTTTGATGAATACACCTTGTGTATTCAAGCAGATTTGATTCTGCGTTTCCAGCATTAAGCACAGAAACTTCCTAAGCAAATACCTGTTACCGCTGCTGGTTATAGGCGTGGACTGGCCCACTCTTGCATCAAATCTGATCGTTACCTTCTACTCAGAAGCAGCTCTGGAAACCTGAATGACCAAGCATGTTTGCCCTGTGTGCCTGCATTTAAGATACTGTTTATTTTCACTTCAGGTAGCTTCTCGGCCCTCCAAGCTGAACCTCAGGCTAGGAAAGCCCTGCGCAGATTGCTGCAGAGCTGAGTGGTGCATCATGAGTTACATTGAGCATAGTGTGACCGGCCTTTTCCTATGGGCAGATTCTCCTCGATTATAGCTGCGCTCAGAGGTAGTGCTGAGTGTCGCTTTCTTCATAGTCTCGTACATCGTGTAAGGTCCATAGGCAGTACCCCTGTACAGGATGAAGAGTGCAGAACTTTGGGTGTTAGCAGTGAACATGGACAGCTGTGTCCAGACTAGCAAGCAGCCTTGCGCCTTCTTATGAATTCATAAGAAATCCTTATGTTCTTTGTATATAATTCTGGAGACTTCTGTAGGGATTTTTTCTGCCTTAAGGATTGCTGTTGTGCCATTCGATTCTTGTAAGATTTGACTATGTGGCGTCTAGTTAACACAATTACTGCAGTTTTTTTCTGAATGAAGAAAGCAGAGAAATGCGTAACCCTATCACGAGATTTTATGGGGAAAACCATATTTCACTGTTGCCCAAGTGTGAGCTTTGCTGACAGTCGCAGTGCTTTTGTCTAACGCTGAAATTAGTCTTTTCAGATGTATGCCGTGCCAGAGTTACATGGAATACAAATGAGAGCATACTTCTTGCAAGGAAAGATGAGAATTGGCAGGAAAATATACCATATCAAGGTGTGAGAGAGATGTAGCAGTAACCTTCTTTGCAAAATTTAAGATAGACAGGAAAAAAAAAAAAGATAAAAGGTGAATAATAGCTAGTACTAGTAATCAGTATTTGTCTTCAGAGGGCCATAAAGAGTTGTATCCATCTGAAGGGGGCACGGCCAGGCTTGGTTCACGGATGCTGCAGCTGAAGCAAAACAGTAACTGTCCATAGCAGAGCCAAAATGAGATCTGACTGAGATGTTCGTGCTCTCCAGTTCCCCAACTGTCACGGCAGACTGACACCAAAATGTCAGAAGGTCTACGAGTTCTTCTCGATTTCTAACTCATTTATCAACTTTGGTTCTCTGAAATAGACATCATTTGTACCACAGATGCATAGAAGTAATTGTATAATGTCTGCTTCCAAATATGTTACATTTTTAGAAACTGCAGAATTTTCCCCTGTTCTTAACCATTTCCTGTGGTTTTATTCTGAAGGGTGTTGCATGAAGAAGGCTATTTGTGTGATTTGGGTATGAGAATAGAAATTGTACATCTTGAGGTTACAGATGCAAGCCTGGATGATGATCAGTCCTTCAGTGTGATGAGATGAGTATCCTCATCTTCAAAAAACTATTTGTGTCATTAGAAACATGGGAGATGCAAGGCTGTGCTGAAGTTTGAAAAGCACTGTGGGATCTGTTAAGGAAAGGATCTATAATAGGCATTTCAAATCAGCGAGAATGGAGGAACAGCATTCACCCATGGCAGACCGTGGGTGAATCAAGCTAAATGGGATCAAGACAGGCTGGAAAGACTGTTATGAAGTGAAGTTAATTGAGAGCAATTAAGTGTGTGTAGACAAGATCTACGTAGGCCATTTGGGCTGAAGGGTTTTATGTGAGTAAAGGGTACAGGATTAGGCCTATTGTTTGTAGATTTACCTAGTGCTTTAAACTCTGTGGATGAATGGTGTTACACAAATGTTAGTCATAATTATTATTTAATTATGACCACATGTTTACTTTGAACGTAGTCCTACGCGTAATGTGTAGGGAAGCCAGGATAATACTGCAGCTTCAGCATATGAGCTCCTGTTTGCCAAGCAGCATTCTGCTTGGGGCTGCTCCTTTCTTAGGATGAACGGGGCTTCCCAGACCGTGAAGTTGTGCCGGTTGTGGTATGTAAAGGGCAAGCAGCTTTAATGCAAGTACCCTCAGCTAGAACATTTTGAAACAGATATATCTGAGATAGTATTAATTTTAATAACTTAGGCATTTTATTAAATGTGCTATTTGTGTATTGCTTCAAGATGTCTGAGAAGCCAGTATTTCATTCCGGTTGCACTAGGAGTGCAGAAAGCACGTTTTGTAGGATGATTAATGAGATAAGCAGTGCTACAGTATTTCTATAATTCATATGTTGCTACTTACATTTGCATTTGAATCTTTAAAATGTTATAAAATCTTAGGTTCTTTAAACTTTAATCAACTTCTTTTTTCACTTCTAACCAGAATGAAACTATTCCTCCTTCAACTCTGTGCTTTGAGGTTTTCCTTTGCTCAGAGCTTCCATTTCAGATGCTGTGGAAAGTTTGAGATAAGTTTGTGGGTGGCTGAAGATATGAGTAGGGAAAAGAGCTTAGTGGCTTTTTTATTTTTTTTCATTTCATTCTTCTTTTTAAGGAACCTGATAAGAAGTAAGTCAAATTCTGAGGGATGTGTACTGTGTCTTAGGTTGCAAGAGGTGGGATTCTCTTCTATCCTTTTTACTAAGTTAATGCTTCTTGAAGTGACTGAAGATAATGGAGAATTTTAGCTTCTCCTTTAGAATGTTTTTAGTGTTTTGAGATATCTTGTTCTCTCTGTGTATGACATTTTTAAATGTTTATTGGTGCTACTGAGAGGGAAGAGGGCCTCCTTTGAGTAGAGGCTTGGATGAAGGGCAGCCTGGTTGAATCAAGAAGTACCGGGCTTTCCTTTAACCATTCAATTCCTGAGTCTTTCAGTTACTCAGCCTTCTACAGCGACTGCAGCCCCCATTTTTCTCTTGGGTCAAGGCACTTGCTTTATGCTTCGTGCCATGTAATCTCCTGTAACATGCCTACCCGCAGTACACCAGCTTGTAGAAGACAACTTAGGGGTCCTTTGGTTATGCCAGGCTTGAGTTGACTGAACGCTTGCCATGTTCAGAAAAAACACACGTGTCTTCTGTATTTCGGCCATCCTGTACAGTGGTAGGAAGCATGGATTCAGGATTGTCCTGAATGCCTGTTTACTTTGTATGGAGATTTCTTGTCTAATATATTAAAAACATTGGAATACTCTAAATGATCGAGTAAGTGTGCCTTTACTAATGGAAAAGACGTAATAGCTCCTGTAGGAGAGAAAAAACTTCTTTTTAAAATGAAAAGAAGTCCAAGGTGTTCAAAGTCTGCTTGAACTTTCTTTCACACAAAAAGACATTCTGTTCTAGGCGACTGTTCCTACTTGAAAACAAAGTATTTTGTCAGAAGTAATTTACACTTTATTTGAAAAGATTTCTGAAAGGAAGTTTGGCTTTGAGAAACCATCTCACTCCTTCAGTTTATTATTTTGGTGCAGAAATGAAGGTAAAAATAATTTGTGAATGCAGTTTCCTTGTGAGGGCTTGAGTTTTCGCCCAAGGCTGAAGTGTTCCTTTGCCATCCCCTGTGTTTTTCCAGCTCTACCATACGACTGCCTGTTTGAATATTATAGTGTCAACAGCTCCGTGTGTTTTCACTTGATACAGCTGAGCAGAAGTTTTGACATTCAGCTGAAATGTTTGAGGAGCCATTAGCAGCAAAATTCTGCTTCTTAAGTAAATCTCATCTTGGTGCTTGAAATCTAAATGGATTAATATTTTTAATGTCTTGTTTACAATGCTGCCTATGAAAGCCTGTATTTGTCTACTTGCCAGCCTTCCTTCTTGGCCGGGAACTGCTCTGGCTTGAATCTCCACGCTGGGCTCCCATCCATTTTCCTTGAGTCTCTCTGGTTCCCTCCCTTTTCCTCAGGGGTTCATTGGAAGATTGTCAGAAGGGCTTTAATTTCTTGAGCAAGTCAGCTTTTTCTGACTCCTGAATATTTCTGCCCCAGCCCTGAATTTCAGAGTTTGCCAACCAACCACAGGCAGCTTGCTGCCATGTCACTGCAAAAAACACCTATTTTCTCAGGTTTTGATGAAAACAAACCTAAAACAAGCCAGTGTTAGCTTATCCAGTGGACAAGAAAAAATGAATGAGGAAAAAGAGGCTTGCAGTACATGTGCACGTTGACAAGGCGCTTAGCAGGAGAAAAGGTGAGCTAGTAGGTAGGTTGCACTGTTGATTGTATATATTAAAGTGTAGTATATTATTTTGCAAGAAGAGCCATGCTAGCTGGCCATACAAAAAATAGCAACACAACAGTGACCACTAGATATTGTTGCTGTATTGGCAGATTCTCTAGGGGATAGAGCAGTGCCGTCAGAAGGGCGGTTCCCTTGTGCTGAGAGGAAAGGTAACATAGCTGTAATTGCTGAGAGTCTTCAGTGGTCAGCATCAGGAGGCTCCTGGGCCCCGATACAAGGTGAAGTGCTAAAGCAGCAAGCAAGTTACTAGAAATTAGAAAATAGGAGGTGCAGACTACATTGCAGTGAAATTATGCAGGTGTAGGTACGGTGAACCCTCACTTGTGAGCAGGCCAGCAAATCCTCACTGGTGGTTATTTTGATATGCGATACTCTGATGCTAATCTAAGAAGTTGAATGCAAAACCAGAGAAACCTCAGAGACAACAACAACCTCCGCTGAGCAAGGAGTGCCTGGCAGCACCGGCTGCCTTCTTGGGAGCGCGAACTCACGTGGCAGCAGAACTCAAGGTTTGTGTGACAGAATGGCTGGGGCTTCAATCAGTCCCTGCCACTGAGTGTGGGGATAGGAAGATAAGCTGTGTTGCCACTGCAGTGCTGAGACCTGTAACCAACATCTCCCCATACAGTGAGAAAATTCTGCTTCGGACAAGGGACAACCTCACCCCAGCAGTGAGTGAGTGAGTACTCCATCCCTGGAGGTGCTCAAGGCCAGGTTGGATGGGGCCATGAGCAGCATGATCTGGTGGGTAGCAGCCCTGCCCATGGCAAGGGGTTGGAACTGGGTGGGCTTTAAGTTCCCTTCCAACTTAAGCCATTCTGTGATTCTCCATGGAAGTCTAAATGGCAGGGATAAGGGAAAAGGAAGATTGGATGTAATATTTGAAAAAGCTGACTGTTTGTCTATAAATTATTGATCATTTTTTCAGCTCTGCAGAAATTATTTGGAGTCAGGGATTCTCTAGTATTTAAAGAAAAAAAAAAAAAGAAGCCTCTTTTCCAGACATCAGAATTGCGAGATCAATGCACGAACACAAGTGTGTGAGTCAGGAAACATGCCAGCCGAGATGGCTGCGTGAGCGCGCCTGTAGGTAAACAGAAATAAAGTTAATTGGCAGTTTTCTTCTATAGCACGGGTAGCCATGGTCCTCTGCAGAGGAAGAAATTTTCTTTTCCCATTATCCTTCAACATTCTCTTGGCGGGTTTGTCTCAAGGGAAGTGAGTGAGTCAGAAAATATGCCAAGTTCATGTCACGGCTGTTTCGGCATTTCTTTCTCTCGCTGGCCTCCAGGAGCTTTATTGGCAAGTTTTTTTAAAGGAAATGTTGGCACAGGAAGGCCTTATTGTTTATGTCATGAAAGTCTCTTGGCATCTTCTGCCTTGTTATTTTCTGCCTTAAATGGGGAAATTAGGAGTGGGGGGGACTGAGAAAGGCCAGTACCAGAGAAAAAGCATATTGGCTTCAGACTGTTGAGGGGTGCTACGGAAGCCCTGCTCCCTACGTGAGGATGCGTCTTGGTGAGTCCTCTCTGCTTTTTCTCCCTCACTCCTCTGCAGGCTCAGCAGCAGCCGATGGATCGGTTCCTAAACATGCTCTTTGTGCTTTTCAAGATGCAGCATTCAGAAAGCTTGTTGGAAGGCAGCAGTTCTCTTGAGGGCTCCCTTCTGCCAGAGCAAGACCTGGCCAGGCAGGGAAAGGCAAAGCCCATGCTGAGCTGGGTTCACACCACTGCTGCCTTCCTGCGCAGGGCAGAGCTCTGCCATGGGATGAGTAGAGCAGGCCCTTAAGCCCTCCTCAGTTCCTTGGGATGTTTGCATGTAACACCCAACGTGATGTAGAGTGGGAGAAATGTGACTTCTGTGGAACAGATGCGGTGGGTACGGACAGGACCAATAGTGAGATGCTGACATGCTCAGAAATGCTGCTTGTTGAGCATCCAAGCAGAAAACAAAATTGTTCATTTGAATGTACACACATTCTTAAAAAACAACAACGAAAACCACCCACCGTACTTATTCATATGCACTTTAGGCAATTTTGGCATAACATAAAAGCCCGCACTTAAAAAAGAAAAATGTCCACTGCAGCAATAAAAGTTACTGTAACCTATTGCCCTCCAATTAGGTGAGAGTACTAAAAGATGCGACTAGAGAATTAGAAATCAGTGTTTCAAAGAATATAACAAAACTTAATATGCTGTGATTTGGAAAGGGAAAAGTTAACTCCCTATCTGTGCTGTGCTCTGGCAGGGCTAAACCAGGTTCATTTTTATCTGTATTGCCTCTCTGATATTTATGTGTGAAAACTCGGAGATTTAGAATGAAAAGTTCTTTCAAGTTAACACAGCAAAGATATGCCTTGATGTACAGAAAGAGGAAAACTCTTATTTCTTCTGTTTTGTTGTGTGTGTTTTTTTAACAGCAGCAGCAAAAAATAAATAAAAGCAAATGCTTGTTTTTGTGAACTGAATATAGACAAACTGACATCTAAGCTTCCCTTCTTTGTACCCAGTTAAACCAAGGATTGTCTGCTGTGGGATTAAATATCTATTTCAAGACTGCAGTGCAGTTTTTGTGATGCCTCTTCAAACACTTACTATTTGTTGGTACATAATATGTCTTTCTATTGTGGCGTCTTACTTACATTTTGGTGATGCTTTTTTGGAATGCTCTTTTTCAAAAGAAAGAGCGATGATTAATTTTGGCTCTTAAAAACTACATTGTTCATTTTTCAGCTCTTTCATGTGTTTTTGTTCACTGTCTTACCTATTTATGGGTTTTTGCAAAATTCTGGAGTGAATAATTGTTCAATTTGTGGAAGCTTTTCCCTCTGCTGCTACCCTTCCAGGTTTCTGCTTTGATTTGTTGGGGTATTGCCTTGGCTTTCTTTGAAAACATATATAATATTAAGGAAGGCTATTTTACAGTAGAAGTTTTGTGTAGCATATGTTTCTAGACCTGAATATTCTTAGAGCTTGTTATTTTTGTCAGATTTGGGATGTTTGAGGAAAAGTAACAGACTGCCAGCGTTAGAACACGGGGAATAAGAAACTGGCTTTTCCTTGGGAAACAGCTCTAGAAACAGTAGCTTTGGCTCCTACTTCCTTTCTTTCAAGTATTTCTTGCTAGATTGATCTATAGGAATTATTTTGCAAAACTATAACGATGAAAAAGAGCAGGGAAAAAATTACCCTTGGAAGTAAGCAGTAGCTGGTTTGTATATAGTTTGGTGAACATTGAACTGTAACAATGTAATCACTTTTTAAAAGACATTCAAGTTGTACATGGTATGTTACAGCTGAACTGTTTTCAGTATGTTGCAATTATTGTCTAGACTAAAGTAAGCTTTTTCTGTTTTTCTCTGTGTAGGCATATATCTGTGTCTATGAATATATTTGAATACTTACAAGCATCTCAAAGATAAATACAGTAATGTTTGTTGGGATATCACTTTGTTTCTGTAAGGGATCATGCATTTATCTGTTCTAGCTGATAGAAACCTCTGTACTATGTTTCTTACATCTCATGTCATAACATGAGGAAAACCAAGCCATAAAACAGGGTGTGAGTAACTGTACTTTGGCTTTTGTCTACTGTCCTCTTTACCAGCCAGCCAAAATTCTTTAGACATTACAGTTAAAACGCAATATTAAATCATCAGCCTATACCTTCAGCCCGTGTCATGCAACATGGCAACACAGCTTTAATACTGTGCAGGAGCACGAAGTGCAGCACCTTAGCTCTGGTAGCTGAACTAGCTAGGAGCCGTGGGTTGAAATTTTGAATGGAAAATTACTATTTACTGAATGAAAGGTTCAATTCAAAGTTTCTCCAGTGAGATAAGTCTGTGCTAGACCCAGGGAGAGAATTCCTTAATGCCTTGTTTTCTGAAGACATTCAGTTTTCCTTCTCAGTCCCTCAAAGGTTTGAAGTCATCCATCAGCTTGGAAGCTTTCATTTTGGGCAGCTCTGCTCATGGCTCATTGGCTTCCTTCCCCATGAACTCCGAGAAGGCTCCCTTCACCACATTGAAGGCTTTCTCCTCTTTCCCTTCCCCCATTAATTTCTACTTCATTGGAGAAAGAAGCAAGTAAGAAGTGGATAGGGGAAATAATGGTCTTTAAAAAATAAAAATCCCATAATTCTTAACCATTTCTTCTCTCACAGCCAATTGAGTCTTGGTTCTCCAAGAGAGAAAAAGATTTGAGGGGAAAAACAGGATCCACTTACCTATTTCGGTTTTCAAAAGCTTTCAGTAAGTTTCTTTAAGGCTCATACAGAAGTAAAGCTGCCGTGCAATGAAAGGGAAGCTCCTGTCGCGAATTTACAACAGGTTATACATTAGGAAGCAAAGGGGAGTAAGTAGTCAAGGTTTACAATTGGGGGAAGTTACCAATGAAGTCCTGTCGGCATCTGTCCAAGAGTCTGTGTTGTTTGGCCTATTGAAGAGGGTCAGACTGAAGGAGTAACACCTTCCGACAGCCCTAGCGTCAGCCAGGAAGATCTGTTGCAAAGGGATTTGACAGTGTGACTGTGTACTGAGATAGCGAAGGAAATTCAGTGAGAGTAAATGAGATTTTTACACAGAGAAGAGTTAGGGTCATGGCTGGCGAGCTAGCAGTCAGGGAAAGGTGCTAGTGTTTAACAAATGATTTTATAAAAGTAACAGCCGAGTGCCTATCAAAGGTCATAAACAAGCACTGGAAATTTTTAGGAAGGGAGTAAAGGAAAGTGTCAGGTTCTCCAAATTTCTGTCCACGTATGACTGCGTTCAATTGATGGGATCTTTGTCCCTTTTGATCTATGGGAATTTTGTCTGTTACGTCAGGGCACATGCAACTCCTTTCAGTTAATCACCCTCTGTAAAGGGGCATTGGTGAACACAGTATATTCAAACCATAGATGAACCTTGCTGTAGCATGATCTAGAACTCCTGTAATACTGAAGAGTGGATTTGGATTTGGATAGACTCTGCATCCTATTCTTTTCTATTTTTTCCAATATGAATGCTTGTCAGCATTGCTACATTTTGAAGGAAGGTCTGGCAGTTAATCTTACTGGTGAATAACAAAGAAAAATATGAAAAAGATATCTAAAAAAAAAGAAAAAAAAAAGCCTTATCTGTATGAAGTCTCATACAGATGGAATTACAGGAATTATGGATACAAATAACTTCATGCAAAGCAGAAGCCATCCTTAGTAAATAAGGATAATTTAGCTGGCTACAGTTGTATGTACTTTGCTGTAGCGTGTCTTCCATTAAGTTTTATTCCAGGATGTGGTAGTCTCAAAGGACTTCTTGAACGGGAGTATTCAGATGTCTGTGCATACAGCTATTATACTGATCAAATCCTGTATTTATTCCTTTCACTGAGGAGTAGTATAACCCAGCGGAACTCGTGCCTGTAGGTGTTAAGCACAGAGATGTAACTACTACTACAAACTACTTTGCCACACGTACTTCTCAGATACAACAGTTGTTATATATCCTGTGTATATCTCAGTCGTTCTGGTTTTAAACCTGCACATTAAGTTGGGCATTCATACTCTGCTTAATGATTTCCCTTTTTTCCTCCCCACTCATCTAAAGTGTTTAATAGAAAAAAATACATTTTAATCGTGTGTTTATGGACTCACTGGTGTTTGGATCATTTCATTTATGGCTTTATATTTTATTCCATCTTTGACGTGACCCGTTTCTACTAAGAATAAAATGGCAAAATTCTGTGTGTCACCCACAGAGGTTTAGAGGTTATGCTGATGAAACTACTCTTCAAAGTCCCGTAGTTGCTGTCAGATGGCTTAAAGGCTTATTTCTTGCCTGGCAGAAAAGAGGGTGTATTATGGTAACATTGCTGTAATGTTCATTTAATGGGTTGCATCCATACTCAAATTGAAATAGAACAAGACTGAAGTTGGGGGGGAAAAAAAAAAAAAAAAGCAGAATAAACTTTGCTCATCATTTTGGTGCTTTTCCTGGAAAAAGTGGTGCAGAGATAGCTACTGTATAAATAGATTGTGCATAATGAAAGAAAATGTTATTTCTGCATTACTTAATTTCTCTTCTTTTTTCCTCTGACATTTTGAATCAAGCCTTAGTCTGTAGAACAAACTCAAAATATCAGAGGTAAAACAAAAAGATTAACTTTGTCTTCAGGATTTAGATTCATTAAGTTTATTGGGCATTACTCAGAGCAGATCCATTTTTAGCATACTGCATTTACATGCTGACCTTTTACAGCGCTGTGAATGAAAATTGGGGTTGTGGTGTGTTGGTTATTCCCATAAAATAACATTTAGGACTTCACTTAAATACATTCTTTCTTGAAGAATAATGATATCTAATCCATTATTAAAATGAAAATGTGTCATTTGCTTTCTAGGTAGCCAGAAAAAAAATGGTCCAAAGCTAGGTCTTAATTTCAGAAATTCTCAGTGACGTTCTCCTTCTGCCTTCAGTAGCTGTCACTAAATGCAGAATTGCTAAAAGTCTAACCATCTACTACAGTATGGATCTAAGCACCAAGTCTAAAATGGAGGAATGTGTAAATTGGTGCGTGTGCACATATTGACTAAGGAGTGCAACCAGAAATTAATTTGGAAATGTCAATAAATACGTGAGTCAGAGTAGCTACTCCAGAGGTACTATATAAAGGGACAATTTTTTTCAGAGTAATCTCAGCGTGGTTTGATTTGAACTGAAGGAAACAGACTTACTCCAGAGGAAAGTATCCAGTATTATTAATGTATAGATTGCTTTCAGTAATAGCTCAAAGACATGCACATCGTGATGCTTCCCTGCTGATGTCCTGGCTGGAGAACCAGGGAGAAGTAGGAGTGGCTAGATGATAGCAGCAAGAAATATTGAAGGCTGAGGAAAGTGGATTTCTAAGTAAAGAGAGAGAAGCACAGCTGCTAGTTACTCAGAAAGACTGTTCGAAGGACCGTGATATTTTTTCTCTAGAAATGCATAAAAATTAGCTGTGAAGGAGAGAGAAGGCCAGCACTGTTCATAAACAGCAGAATACCAGGAGTTGAATTTGCAGTAGAACTCCATATCAGGGGGAAAGGCTGTTAACTGAAGAAAGAGATGAGCAATAGAAGAGATTGCTTAGGGTAAGCGAGGAGTTTGATGCTAACATAAATGGCGCTGGATTTACAAGAGACATCCACCAAGAAGCAAATCTCCTTTAGTCCCATGCGGTGAGGTGTGTGATTTGTCTCACGCAAGACATTTACCGTAGTCCTGATAGGTAACCTATACTATACCAGAATTTATATAAAGCCTTGTCAGGTGGAAACCTTTTTTAGAACATTTCTGTCCTCCACTACTTCTCCTGGCCCCAAAACCACTTACTGCAAACCCTGCTTGTGAATTAGTTGCAGTGGTACCCAGCCCACTAGTGTGTCCATATGGCCAGGTGAAGGAGATCTGCTGCTGGATGTTAGCTGATGTCTGCATTGAGAACTTCAGGTTTGTTGGAATAGTGAGAGCCTGCTGCAAATAAGTTCCTAATGGAAGGCTTATGGGTGTTTCATTGCTGTACATAAATTGGGAAAAATGCACTCAGAGTGTACTATTTCAGAGAGGGTATCCAGCGTTCAACTTTCTGCTGTGTTTCTTGGAAAGAGAAAGCAAACTTTCTGTCCTTCACACTCGACTGTTCATTCTGAATGGCATTTGCTGTACTGCCTACCATGGCACCTTACGTAATTAGCGCTTTCTGCTGTGCTTCTCCTGAAGAGAACTGTGGTAGTGGCAGACTTGGCATCTTTGCCACCAGAGAGATGGGGAATACTTCTGCAGCTCCTGCAGCTGACCAGCTGAGACTGTCTGGTTGCCTGCAGTTCATAATAAGCGGCACATGACACAGCACAGAGTATTGGCAAGATTAACTCAGATTTCCTTAACAGCAGGCTGACTTGTAATGGCAGTGTAAAGATGGAGTGTGTTAGCACATTCTCAGTAGTGTGGCATTGTTCTGAAATCCTTTGCAACTAGCTATAGAAATATGCAAAAAGCTGAGGCTTCTATTTGCAAGCCAGAGTTCGTGCAAGTGATGATGGACTGACCACTGCTGAAAGACTGAAGCCACAAAGGGGGAATCTGCTATTGCCTTTATTTCGGGCAACTATTCACATTTAAGAAAGCAGACTAGAACGTTTCCCTCTAAAAATGTTCCCAGTTCTCATGGCGGCATCTAGGAATACTTTTTCTTAGCTGGACTCCTTGGTGGTACTTTTGTGACATCTTTGTCATTCTGTATCAGGGTTATTTTTGTGTGGGTTTTTTTTCCTGCTGTGGTCAAACAAAAATGTATTATTGCATGAAAGTGCCTGAATGTGATACCAATGCTTTCTGATCAGTGGATTCCTCTGAAGTTTCCCTCCTTACTGGTGAACTTTGCTTTCTATATACTGTTCTTTGGAAAGTGGATGACACTTGCTATGGTTTCTGACTCAGAATTTGCTTATGCCAGATATTGATTTGAATTTTTGGATTTGGTGATACAAACAGCTGTAAGGGAGTGTAGTCTTTTGGGTAATCTTTAAATGTCGAGGACATAGAGAAACTCATTTGAGGTGAATCACAGATTGTAACCATTCAAGTCATACTTTGGCAACTATAATGTTTTAAAACACCCACTGATTTCCTTTTTATTATTATTCCCTGACTCTTACAGAAGACCAGGAAGATAAAATTTTAGGAGTTTGTACACGGAAGGAACGAAGCAACTCTTATCACACTGAAATAAGCTGTATTCTACATTCTTTCAAGGAGGGGGCAGTAACTTTGGATCTCAGAATGCTGAGTACAGTGCAAGAGTCCTTAGGCATGGAAGCTCTGCTCTGTGGCACCTATTCCTCAGAGTCTGAAGGTTGGTTTATAGCACTTAGACATAGGTCTGGTCCAACTGCCCATAGGAGAAATACACTGGCAAGAATTGAAGCCAAGTGCCGCTTCATGGCTGATGAATTTGGGTGGACTGCTCCTTCCATCTCTCAGGATTCGCATCCACAGCATTACTTCTGGGACCAGCTAAGTCAGGTCAGACTCTGTCTCCCAGTACCAGAAGGAAATGCCCTGTGCACTGCAGGATGGAGGTAGCACTGACACTTCCCACCTGTAGTCCCTCATCTCCTCCCTAATGTGAGCTCTGGCTTTGCACCTCCTTAACAGATAGGTAGCATTGCCCAGGGCAAGGTCTCTCAGGATCCCTGCTGAAGCTGCTTTTTTCTTTATATATATTAAATATTCCCTACAACTGCAAAGAGAAAACTGTCACTCTTGTCTGGGAGAAATCTGTGCAGGATGGAACAGAAATCAGCCTAGAGCCTTACATGAATTTTAAAAAACAGTATGGAAAGCATACTGAGAGAAACAAATATTCCCGTGCTTGAAGTAAGGGTTCATTCAATCACTTCATGAAAGCATAGATTTATTCAGGAGTTGAATTACACAGTAATACAGATTTGTAAGAATATTTCAGAAATCAGCTATCCAATTCCAGAACAGTTTAGACTTGTAATTTGTGCCTGTTCTTATCCATGTCAAATTTCAGATGAAGGCCTTTGTCTCAGTGAGTGCATTTGAGACACACTAGGAAGGGCTATGGAATTGCAAATGAGTGCCTTGCTTCATCTTCTCCTGGGTGTAGGCAGCTTTCGGCTCCAGGCTGCTGCCTACCTTGCCTGCTGCCTTGAGCTTTCTGCTTTCCTGTGAAAGAATATGAACAGTGAGTAGAAGTTCTCTCAAGATAAAGGGGAACCGGGCCAGGCTGCTTGTTAGTTTGTGCTTCTGGCAGAGTCAGGGTATTCCAGTTGTGAATCTCATCTTCTGATGGACAGTCACACCAGCCATCGTGTTGGTTTTTAAACTGGAGTCAGTGCAACTTCTTCCCATCTAATTTCTTTAATTTCTAAAATCCGTTTGGAATTCAGTGGTTTCTAATGAGAAACAAAGATTGTTCCACCTCTGTGTCAAAAGTTTTCCTCACAGTGCAGCAGTGAAAAACTGCATATAGATCTTACTTTATTTAGCTTGTAAATGAGATTTTTGACATTGCGTGTACATCGATCTGCTTCCAAACTATTGACTGTTTCAGCGATGCACAAATCCCAGCAAATGGAGTTTTTTCCTTTGCAGTTAAGAATCTTATTCTTATTACAAGTGAACTATGTATAATATACTGCTCCTTGTGACAGTGTGTTTAAAAAAGAAATGTATTGTGTTGTTAAAATATTCCAGTGGGCTGCTAAACCAAAGAAAAATGCTGGCAACTGTGAGCATCCCTTATCCCAGATTCTTCTTAGGAGTGGCCAGATTCTCCAGTGCTGCATGGCTTTGTGCAGCTCTTTGCATCTGTAGCATTCATCATTGCTCTGCTCTGTTGGAAATGTAAATGTGATATGAATGCAGGAGGTTCTGTGCTGCTCAGTCACGGTCTCTGGGAAAATGGAATTGCTTTTCGTAAACACCCCATAGTGAGTAAGAGATCATCTATTTAGTGAAGTTCCTGGGTTTATATCCACTGTTAATGTCTTGGTTTGGAGCCAATCAGATGTCATTCAGCAGGCTGATCTCTGGATTTTATTAAGGCTTCTCCTTACTCAAATAGCCCCTTTTCCTTCCTCTTATCTATCTTCAGTTGAGAGTTGTAGGACTCCCCTTTTATTTTGGCGGTTGTTGACTCTTGTAGACAAATGCATTTTCTTCTCGGTTATCTCACTTGGTCTTTGAAGTAAAAAACTCAGAAGCCTGGCTGGAACTCAGCTGTATATTAAGCCATGGTTGTTTTCACTGATCAGCATTGGTGACCAACATTTGGAATTGGTGGTGTGTTTTCTCTACCTCTGAGGATAATACATTGTGCACTCTTTTAATTTGTGAAGTATATAAAGACTAATACGTGCAAGGAAAACCGTGTTTGCTTGTAATCAGCTGGAACAAGATCTAATTTGAAAAGTGCTAGTGGAAAAAACAGCATTTGAAAGGAAGAGACTTCTCTTTTTCACTCCCTATTACCACGAAAATGTAATGCTTGAAATACAGGAATGCAGTTGTTTCATGCAGCATTTTTGTGAAGAAATATGTGCAATTCAATTTGATTCCTCACTCTGCCACTTACTTAATTTGTAGGCACTAACTGCTTTGTGATTGGGCAAACAATGAAGTGCAGGGGCATAGAAAAATAATCTTCCCCATCTAGCCAGTGAAAGTATCCTGGCAAAGTTGCTAATATGTATGAAGCTATGCCAGATTTAGCTGCAGCTATTTGGGAAAATGATGCAGGGTTGGTGGGAGAGGGCTTCTGCTGCTGCTGTGACCCCTGGAAGAGGTCAGGAAAGGGCTGGTTTGGGCACCATGGCAGCTCTCAGTTTATATTTCAGACACCATTACTTAGGTAATTGTGGCCTTATATCATAAAATCAAAGAATGGCATGGGTTAGGAGGGGCCTTAAAGATCATGTAGTTCCAACCCCACTGCCATGGGCAGGGCTGCCACCTACTCAGGGCTCCATTCAAGCTGGCCTTGAGTGTCTCCAGTATGGAGCATCTGCCATTTTTCTGGACAATCTTTGGACATGGCAATGGGATTGGGAGAGCAGAGGATGGAATATTGCTGGCTGCCATGTGACCCATGGCTGAGGCAGCAGTCTGCCTGAAAGCAGGCATGAGCTCAGCTGGCAGGGTGCCAGAGGGGAGCTGGGCTGTGGTGCTCAGCAGGCAGGCTGCTTTGTCCGCAGAGATAATGTCCCTAATGATGTATTCCTGTGGACAAATATTTTGGGCTCGATTTTGACAGAGACACGTTGCTGCCAGTTTTATTGTTTCCAAAGGGTAAATATCCAACAAAGAACCAACCTCTTTGAACCTGGTAAAGGAAGTACAGTAAATAGGAATGTAGCAAAGGAATGAACTCAGACTGGCAGAAGAAGAGGCTTTCCTTTGTAAAATATGAAGGCCTGGCTACTCGCCCAGATAGACTGCATAAAGTAAGGTAAAAGTTGTACAAAGGTTGCAGGAATGGTGGTCCCGGTAGACTTCATTGAGTCTGCTCAATAAAGCTGAGTGCACGTGAAGAATTAAGTATGGAATTTGGCATGAGGAGCTACTCTTTGTGCCCTAATCCATGCTAACAGAACATGGTACAAAATAGCTTACATCAATAGACACTCCCTGATTCTATGGGCCTTAGAACAGACCCTTATCATTTCTCTTATTAACTTAAAGCTGGCAGGATGGCTAATACTGACAGATATCCTAGTGCTGACAGTGACAGCTTAAATTTGTCCTGGAGCATGAAAGGGTATTTGTTTGTACAGCTCTGCGGGGTTGTAGTTCATGACTACAGAAAGCACAGGGACGAATAAAACTGAGATGAAGAAACATGTAAAATGTAGTCAAAGGATATCAGTGAAATAAAAGAACTGGAAGAGAAACACGTATTTTGGCCATAGCTTTTTAACACAATAGCTCAGAAATAAAGATCCATGTGGTTGTGAATTCCAACAAGTTAATGGATGATATTGATATCAGTTTGTACAGGAGGGGACAGATTTCTGCATCATTAAAACATTTCCAGTGATCCAGTGCTGTCAACTTCCAGCACTTAGGAGCTGTGAACCAGGTCATTACTGGCAGCTCTGCTTTTTCATGTTGAATTTTTAAAACTTTTCTTGTTTCTTCTTATTGTCTCTGTATGTGAGCAAGGACAGCACTGCAATACATACCCTGGACTATAAAGTTGTGCTTTTTATGCCAGTTCAGAAAATCCTAATGGTATAAAAATCTCACTTCGGAGAGTTGTACAAAGATGTTTTTAAGGAGGGGAAAAAAAAAAACCCAACAACTAACCCCTCTTAAGAGGTACAAAAAAGGCTAGGTTATAACAAAAAAGTAGGTTATAATTCGGTTAGCATACCTTGAAGAAAATCCTAATTTTGTGTTATTATAAAGAGTTTCATGAAGTTGTTGAGGAACCTTTAAGGATCTGAAAAATACTCGTCTTTTAGAAGGTTGTAGATTTAATGCTTACCCTGTAATCAGACTGCATTATTGTTCATACCAAAGTCTCTTAGCTAGCAGATGGCAGAACGAGAAAATATGAATCCTTTTCTGATAAAGTCTTCCCATAAAAAGTACAGTTGATTGCACATGCTTTCCATAGATTAAAAGGACAACAAGAAGTCTTCTCTCATTCTGCTAAAACCTTTGGAAGCTTTCTAATTAATCTGTTTGTCTGTTTCTCATACTAAAGATAGTTGTTTTCAATACCCATGGAAGAACAACTCAGAAACTCCATGCTGTATTTTTTTTTCTCAATTAAATTTCTCTATAAGCTTTTGCAATCACCATGTATTGTATCTTGGCACAAAACAGTACCTCTTCTTATGGTTTGTATCATTAAATATCAGATTGGCTGCTCCTTGTGTTTGTAGGATACAACAAGAAATAGCCTGTTAAATCTGGCTGGTTGGTAAAACTGGTGTTCATTGAATCACTGTGCTACTGCGTTTCCACATCATAAAGAGTACAAAATCCCATAAAACTAATAAGCTGTAAAATAGAATTGAAATCAATAGCAAAAGATACACCCAAATGTAGTAAGTAAATTAAGAATAACTTTTCCCTTTCCTGAAACCCATAGAAGCAGTCTCCAAAAGAGTACACCAGAGATGCAGTCTGTGAAACTGCTTTGAAGTTGGGCTTTTCGTTTGTTTGTTTGTTTTTAATTTGCATGTCAGCTGTATATGGTATTAATAATAGCAATTCTGATGGCTTATCTGAAGATCTTTGTGGCATACTCTTGGAACTTAGACGAGTATTATCATCTCCACCTATGGGTGAGGAAGCCGGGTTACTGTAAGAATAAATTTTCAACACGGAACATGAAGATGTGCTGATTCCAATTCCCATTCCAACTCCTGGCTTTAATTATTTTTCTCCGAGCTTCATTTGTTTCTTTTCATTACACAGAACTTGTTCTTTCAGCAGAAGGTAATTTGGACAGAATCGAATGTAGATTAGATCCGTATATTAATAATTACGAAACTGATTCACTCTGAAATTGTTCTGATAGATTCGCTTCTTCCCGTCACAGGATGGGAGGATGTCTACATCCTTAATTTACACTGCTGCATCATATTTGACACTTTCAACATTTTACTGCTCAAGACACTGTGGAAAGTGAAAGAAAAAAGATCTCTCGTGCTTTTCTAGCATGGGTCCAGGTAATTCACATGCTTTCCATCAGCCATATCACTTGTGGAATCGTGTATTTCTGCTGTCCTTTTCAGTATCCTTATGATGCTGCTGAGATAAATCAGAAGAAGCCTGGTTATCAGCAGTGCAAGGATGACATCCCATTCTGCATCTCCTACTGAGACAAGCAGCATGAAAGCTATCTCTGAGTGCCTGGCTAAAATCAAACTCCATGTTAGTTAAACAGAGATGACACTAAATGGAGGAATGAAATCTACTGAAAAAGCAGCAATTTCCATCTTCTTTTGTGCAATGCATTTTCATAAAGCTTTATAACAGATAATTCTGAAATAGTTTTTTTTTAATCTGTCCAATACGCCGTACTGCTGGGTTTTCAGTCTGTCCAATATGCTTCTCACACACCCCGTTTTATTGCTGCCTAGCTCTCAAGGCTCCAGACTGGGTCAGATTCAGTGTCTTCCTTCTAGCCTTTGAAAGTCAGCTAAGTTCAGTATTATAAAGTTAAGTTTCCTTTGAATGATTGCCCCTTATAGCAGCTGTGTTCATTGAGGCTTTGTTCTTCAAATGGCAGATACACAAGAGCAGTAGACAAAGATTGAGTAATCAGGGCTGTAACTTTGATGTTTGGTATTCGAATGGGCCAGAAAGCACATAGGTCTGATTTCCTTCAGAATGAAATGCAGCATGCAGTTTTCCTATCTACGCATTCATACAAACGTAGCTAGAAACTAGAACAGGAAGAAATGAGGGCAGAATGGAAAGCAGGAGAAAAATGCAGGCAGGGAGGGAAGGGAGAGAAGAAGAAACTGTGCATTACAAGAAAATTTAGTCCATCCCACTAACTCAGGAGAGCAGAGAAATTCAGGTTGATAGCCTGGTGTGACCTCAGTCACACAGACATCATGAAGCACTGGGGCAGTGCAGTATTCACAATTTAATGAGCTTAATGGGATGGGAAAATGAGCTTTCCACCATGTAACTTTTGGCATGTCTGCTCATACCATGGTTTTGCTCAGTACACTGGGAGGATGCTGTTTCTATATGTATTTCTTCCTGCCCTTTGAGGAACTCTAATATTAGTGCTTTGATAAACAAGTTTCTGAGGTCCCAGCACATTACCTCTTGTGGGGGCTGAATGCAGGTGATTGTGAAACTGGAAAGAGTTGAGGGTACCAAGCCAATGGCTGGCAAACCAAGAAAAGCAAAAGAGGTACAAATGTCTCCCTGAAACCTCAAGCAAAGTAAGTCGTGCAGAATACAGCTTTACAACTGCATTTCCCCGCCTCATTCTTTCCCTGCCGTTCTCCCATAGACTTGGGCCTGTTTTGGGGTTCTCTCCAGCGTGAGTCTATCTCTGCATCTATACACAGGCCACCCTCAGTGCTGTGTGATTCTCAAGTTGTTGTCTTCTATAATTTGGGTTTTCTGTATTGGTCTGAACTTCTAGAATGCCTGCTGAGATCCTCACCGTCTCAAGATGAGTCATACAACATATTAAGCATATTCAGAATAGAGCTGTCAGGTGTATCGGGTTTGTAATTTGATTCAATGGATGCAGCTTTGCAACCATTCCCCTTCTCTAATCAATTATCAGCTTTCTAATGTCATCATTTGGCTGTGTACAAGTTTATCCATATATTGAGCTTTTGATGGTGTCCCTCTGACAGATGACTAGAAGGTTCTCCAAAGGCTCCTCATTCAAAGTCTGAAAGTCTCCGCTTTGCTTCCTGTTCCCCTCTGCATCATTCTTCTGTACCTAACCTTCTTCCCCTGCACCTACAAGTCTGGTCTTGCAGTGCTAGCAGTGGGAATGCCGAGATGGGTTGTTCTGCTGAAGTATGGCACAATGAGAAAAAAAGGGTCATGACAAGGCAAGCCCTGTGTGCTGCCCATGGAGCTGGGAAGTTGCTCATCAGAATGGAAGCAGCAGCACACATTTGGCAGCAACAAAATGTTGCACATGTACCAGAACCTCCCAACCATGCATGATGTTTTGAGAGAGTCAGTGGTAAAAATGCAGAAATGATCTAGCAAGCTTAAAAGTTTAATTGCAGCTTCCTCACTGGTCAGAGATTGCCTTTTGGAAGGGTTGTGTAGGTTATACTCCTTTTCATGCACTTACTTTATTCTGGTAGGAGACAGCAAATGTTTAACATCTCAGCTAACCACGGATTCTAATGTTGTTAATGAATTCTCAGAACAAAGTCTGCATGGGTTGTGGAGCTTACAAAATTGGCCAGCTTTCATTTATATGGACTTAATTTACCTAAATGTAACTACAAGTCAAACAAACGCTTACTTAGCAAAGGTGTGGGCTTGAATTCTTGCTGGAGATATATTCTCACGTCCAAAGCATTGGTACTAGGTTCTTAACTTTGGTTAGTATTAAAGGGAAGACTGATCTTACTCACTGATATCACCATTCTATAGAGGATACCACATGCATTCTTTAGTATCTTTCTTGGGCATTTGAGAATCTAAATACTGAAAGAAGTTATCATGAATCATATTTTATATACTTTTCCTTTTTTTCTTCAAAAGAAAAATGAAGTGCTCAGTGTGACATATATATGAGGAATAAAAGCAATATTCGCAGTAAAGTTTTCTCCTTTAGAAATATGCCATTAGACATTAAAATCAAATCACCTAAGGAAAGCAGCTTAACTTGTCTTTATCTTAAGCAACTTCAGCAGTTTTGCAGAGAGCCACCTGTAACTCAGTGTTTCAACAGCTCCCCATTCATGACCCCATGCAACCGTACCAGGAACTAAATAGACCCTACTTACTAGCAATTAAAGTGATTTAATTTAAAATACAATGACAGATGCATAATGGGTTAATTACAAAATAAGTAATTAGCAAATAGGATGGAAGAGGTTAAAAGGTTGTGGACTTTTGTTGTTTGCTTGGGACAGATAGCAAAATCCTCAGCAATTAAACTTTTTCTTTTAATTTCTGGGCCTGATTCTGCTATTGTTAGCTGTAAATGAGGCAGCAAACAAGAATATAGGCTTAAAAAAATATCACTGTTTTATCAGACATACTGAAAGGCCATTGTTAGCACTGAGGCAGTGTGATTTGTTTCCAGTCTGTACCCAAAAGTAGGTTTGCATCCGTAACGCTTCTGCGCTATGCTAGGACGTTCGCTTTTCAGAGGTGAAGTGGCATTGGTAGCTCTGCTGTCCACACCGCGGCCCCAGTGAAATAAAAAAAGAATGGTATGAAGAGTGGTAACACCTTGTAGGGAACTACCTGATTTGAATAAGTGAATTATTTAGTTGGGAAGGTGCCATAATGTGTTTGTTCTCAAAAAGTGAGAATAAAAAGGGATAGGACTTCGAACAGGGCAACTTCTGACCTGTGAAAATTCTCAGCTGAAATCAGTTAACTTCATGCAGTGCTGCACCCTGGTATAGAGGATGCAAGCAGTATTCTGTTCAAATCAGCAAAATAAGAGCTTTTGCTTAGTTTTCACAAGTATTATTCGTTCTCTCCATGACTCTCCTCTGCCCAAAACCATAAGTAAATGGGCATTTATATAGTTTTAATACAGTCGTGTTTTATGACCACCAGCTTATTGCCAGGTAACTTGAAACTCTTTATTTATCTATAATAATTACAAATATATTTATGGATGTATAAAACATATGTTTTGTATTTTGAAATTTCAGAGGGAATGTTTGCAGAAAAGTTTCTCCAACTTGAGTCTAATTGTTACTGAAGTCATGGAATTTTTCTTTTGAAAAATAAGCTCTGGGTAAACCTCAGAAATAGCAATATGGGCTTCTCCATTTCAAAATATCAATTAAAACCAGGCAGGAATACTTTTTAAATATAGCTGCCCCCTAACCTAATTACATGTCCACCAGTAACCATTAGCATAAGTTAACTGAGTTTCCCATAAGTCTCATTCTTCCATCAGTCCTTCCTCTCTTTTGAATGGGGTTATCGTTTGCTTGCTTTCCTGCCAAGTTATAGTTAACTTTGAACTGATATGTCTGTCCGGCCCCTCAGTCTTTTAACTTTGTCTGTCCCCCCTTTTCTGTAATTGATACTTTTTGTGCCCATGCCATGCCTTGCTGCTTGACATGGGGCCTTAGTGCACGGATCCAGCATTGCATGGTCCTCTTCAGGTACAGAGCGTACTTTGAGCTTATGTCTAATGCCCGCTTCTTCTGAGCTCTTACTGCAGTGGCAGATGAACACTCCGGGACCACTGATTTGACTTTAGAGACTGGGAAATGATCTGGGTAGTTTTTTAGCTTGTCCTTATCTCCCTAGCATTGTCTTCGCTGGGTAGGGATATGTATTTCAGAAAACAGCTAACTTGTTCTCATCTGTTACCTTAATTTTGTTGGAAATAAGATTCTTTATGGTGGTTTCCACTTACAAGTGAATTTAAGCCATACATTTCAGGTCTGGGATCCATATTGAGCATTGCAGAACTCAATGGTTTTGCAGTTTGGCTATCAGTCTTTAGGACAAATGGATTCGGGTTTGGAAACTTAAGTAGTGCAATATGCAAACCCCAGTGGGGCTAAACCTATATCTGTGACCACATCTCTGATCAACTTTCCGAAGGTTTCTGAAGAGTTCTGTATATTTGCGCACTGTAACTGAAGGACTGCAATACAGGCAATGATTTTTGCAGTATTCAGAATTTCTTTTTGAAACTAAGAACCCTATGAAGCTGTGGTTAAGAAAAACAGAGAGCCTGAAGCTGCATTAATTCTGCTGTTCGTATCTGAACCCCTGAAATAGCTCAGACAAATGCCATTACTAATCTTGAGGATAATGCTTATCCCCATTCAGGAGGGTGACATTTGTGTTTGCAATGTACTCATTTCTGCTTCATTGATTTTATTTATTTTATTTTTTTTAGGCACAGTACATATACGGTGCATGGACACAATTCATTTTTGTTAACAAAATTCATTAAGGTACCTTCCCTCCTGACATTCAGAAAACATTTTTCTTAACTACCATCATGTTGATGGTGGAAAATCACCGGTTTCAACAAAAGTCTTCAAAATTCAGTATCTTTGGGCTAATCTTCAGTTAATTGGTTGTGGAGGTTTGCTGGGTAGTTCAAGACTACTGTGTAATACACGCTTCAAAATGAGTAATAAGAGAAATTAACATCGAAGATAAATTGTCTCTCGTTGAAATTTCGGTGGGAGCTAGGATTTTCTGAATTGACAGAACAAAACAGAAAAAGAAGAAAAGCTTTACGTCAAAGCTGTTGTCTGAATGAAACTCCCATGCACAGGAGAACAAACAGATAAGCCATGAAGTGTCTGTAAGGCTCTCCAAAAACACAGGAATAACCACTTGAATATGAGACCTTTTGTGCAATCACTTTTGCTTTTCTGTCATCAATAGCCCTCCAGGATCCTTGCTCACTTGGATGTTTATGCAAGTTTGCAGAGGTCTTTCTGAGTTAAGGCTAAATCTCTCCTGATAAACATCTCCTTACGCGCAGTTATATGTCAGCTCTTGCAACTTTGTTACGGCTTTCACTGTACCACTTCATATTAAGAAGCCCCACGGGGAATATTTGGCACTAATGCTCCAAATACATTCTCTTTTCCCTTGAAGTTTCACACTTACTGCCTGTTGTACTAGGTCTTCTTCACCCTCACCACAAGCAGCAGCAGAAGTTAGCGCAGGGTGCTTGTGCTGTGTGTAATTCCTGTATGCCGTATAAAGACATTCATGCAACTTCATTGCTGATAACCTCATCAGAGACGGAGTTCCTGCGAGAAGAGCAAAGCTGTAGGAGAGCTGGTTTGTGAGAGCACAGCACTGGTTATCAGACCAGAGGCTAGAGAGCTGCTGCCAGTTCTGTGCTCCTCGCATGCCCTCCTGTGTACACATGCAGTAGGCCAAAGTGACGTGAAGTAGTGAGATTGCTGACATCTCTGCCAGGCTTGACATAAAGCAAAGAGGAGGCTGCACTCACTGCTCTGACACAGTCCTAAGCAGATTACGCACAGATTTCTTTGGGTGTATGCATCGCCAGGAAAGGCAATGGCTCCACGTGGTGATCATCAATTGCAAATGATGGAGAAACTGTGCACAGTGAGATGATGTTTCATTTCAATAAATGCAGAGTGAGAGAAGCATCACATACACAGTTTTCTGCTTGATGTTTAAGTGGGTTAAAGGTAATGCTGCACTATTCTACTGTGTTGTTTTGATTATGCATTTTGACAAATCTCTTGTGAGACTGATGTTTTGCTGTGGTCTGACTGCTGGGGAGCTCATTGTGTTACTAACACCATTCTGCAGCTTCCTTTTTTGCCAAGGCAAAAATGATTCCTGTATTTTCTGTTGTTTTATAAAAAGATGCATTTACCTAAATACAGTAAGACTTGAAGTTGTGTTGAAACCATAAAACCAATATTTACTTGCAGTACTGCGTTTTGTAATCGTAGAATTGTAGATCAGCTTGGGCTGGAGGGGACCTCAAAGATATCTAATTCCAACCCCCTGCCCTGGGCAGTGGTTGCCAGCCTCTAGATCAGATGCTAGATCAGGTTGTCCATGGCCCCATCCAGCCTAGCCTTGAACACTTCCAGGGACACCTCCATTTCCTGCAGGTAATGTTCAGCGCAATTGTTTTATCATTCAGCCTGTCCTGCAAAGGGTGTGCCAGACCTGGGGTCCCACCAGTGCAGTCCAGGAGGAATGATTTTATCCATTGAATTAACGTGTTCATCCCACAGTTCTGCTCACTGAAGCCCAAGTGCTTTCAAAAACCTGCAAAACACTGAGGTTACAATTATAACTTATCAGGCTCATTGCCTGCATGTAATAATTTTCTGGCTTTTATGCTGTAAAATAGCTGCTGAAGCCTGCCCAGCGCTGAGCACATACCATATTATGGTCTGATCCTGACTGTTGCAGAGCTATTGTAGTCTTGACTTATTAGCGCTCTTCAATTTTTGGAGTGTTCAAGAAGCAAGTTAAAGCAGAAAGTTCTGGGCCTGAATACTAACAAATCTGAGCCACTGTGAGGTCTGCGTGAGGAAGAAAGGATCACACAGAACTACTGAATGTTCGTATCAGGAAACTTAGTAGTTCCTCGCCTTTTGATTAAGCATTTCAGGATAGACTTTATGTCCTTGTGAGTTGAACTAAGCTAGCAATAAAAAGCATGAGTCAGCCTGCTTTTGAGATTGTGCCTACAAGCCAGTTCTGATGGGGGCTTTTCATTAAACATATCTCCAACTACATAGATCTTTATTTTTCATGTGATGTGCAGTTGTTCAGTGTATTTTATACAGCTTGCTCATTATATGTGTATCGTGTTCTGTCATAGCCTAGTACAGTCTGCACTGAATATGTGTTAGTAGAAATTCTCTGTAAGAGTGTGCTCCAAAATAGTGCTTTTGCTTTCCTGCTAAATACTGAAAACATTTAAAGGTTCAGTTTGGTACTAACACAGCCTAGAGGCTACCTGGTCATTTCTCTGATGTGGCATTGCTAGTTTTTTCGCTTCATGGGCATATTCCCAAGAAGGCTCTAATGTCCTTTGTCATATCCTCGTACAGGTCAGGATGTTAAATCTACTGCCTTTGGCCATTACTCGTGTTATTACTTAGATAATTGAGGTTTAGCAGGAGTTTCATTCTCCCTTTGCTGGCCGGTTTTCTCACTGTTTTCCCCAAAAGTAAGGGCTGGTCTTGTGTCTGTGTGATCGGCCCAATGCCCTCAGATACTGTACTGGTGCTGCCTGCAAAAAATACCAAAGCTGGCTTCCAAAAAACTGGATGAACATGACAGAAATTAGAAAGTTGCTTTTCTCTCTCTCTCTCTCTCTCTTTTTTTTTTTTTTTTTAACCTTTGGAGGAAATAAGCCTGCCTGTAATTTTCTTCAATTTAAACTTCCAGATTCAAGAGTCAGTTGAAGATGTTTTCAGAAAAAAAAATGAATCTCCAGAAGGGAGTAGTGCTCACGTCCTCTGCACTGTTTTCTCTCCCAGCAGTTGGCACTGTTTATCATTCTGTTTACTGTGTTCACAGTCCCTGCTTCTTCTGCTATCTCCCATTTCCTTGTTGTCTTCTAGCCATCATGTGCAGATACACACCATGTTCTCCCGCATAACATCAGTACCGCCTCACACCTTCAAGGATGTTCTGCCCCTTTCATTTTTTTCTGTCCTCTTTCATTGCCCAGGAGCTTACATTCCCTGTTGTCCCACTCTGTACCCTTTTTTCTCACCTTTTGGGAAGAGCCAGAAATACAGAGTGGCATGAATTCAGTAACAGGAGGCCTCTATGTGGATGTGCCATGTCACACCATGGTCTTCACTTTTTAAAAGGTACATCAAGGGATGGTCCAGTTAAGGGTTAGGAGTTGGGTGGCTTGTCAGTTCTTCTGAGAGGTGCATAAACCCCTTTTTCCAGCCTTTGCTCTCACCTCTCTTGAAAAGAGATGAGCAGGAACAGTGCCGGTCTCCCTTTATTGCCTTGGCCTAATAGAAAGGACCACATGGAAAGGAGGTCTGAGGCTTTCCAAGCAGCACATGGTTTGTGATGTGCACAGAGACCAGGATTCAACCCACGGTATTACTGTGCCTGTGGCCTAACAGAGAGAGGCAGCCACAATCTTTATCTGAAGTGATGGAGTAAGGATACAGCCCTTTTATGCGCTCACTGGTTAATGCAGTGAATTTGTATGGAGGAGGTGGTGCTTGGTGAGAGTGGGAGGATGCTTAACCACAGCGATTAGTGTTAATTGGTTAATCACCTTTCATTGTGGGAGAAGAAGGTAAGTGCAGTAATTTGCAGTATGGCTTGACACTGTTGCTGGATTGGAGACCAAAGCCTGAGAATTAATTCCAGGTATGACCTTTTCAGACCAGAGAAGAAGATCCCAAAGATGGGTGTTCTTTGATTTGGGGATTGAGCAGGAGCACACTGCCTGGCCTGTGGCTCTGCTGATTGGCCTCTGGGGCACATGGGTGCCTCGTGAGGCAGCCTCTGGAGCTCCTCCTGCTGTCTCGGGGCACATGACTCAGAGCCATGAGACCTTGGCTAACTCCTTGTGAGCAGGTAAATGCTCTGCACATAAAGGATAATCTAATGAACACTGCTCTGATGGTAGCAAAGCTCCCACATAAAAGTTGTGTCACTTCTGGCAAGAGAAAAACTTAATCTGCAAAGTTTGCAAAGACTCCCAGATATTACTGGCCTGGTGTGGTGACTCATCTGCCTCCTTCCCACTTGTGTCCCGTCACAGACACTTGAGTCGCAGACTGAAAAAGAATATGATTTCCACCACTGCCTTCCACATCGATCCCTGTAAGAGGCGGCTGCTGTAATTAATGTAGATGAGGCCTACTCCTGCTGACATAGAGCAGCACGCCAGGCTGGGCCCTCAGAGGGTAGCCCAGGTTTTGGATACCAGAATGGAGGATTATTTTAATCATACACAGTAGACACAAAAAGGATCCGTGCTCTCCATTTTGAGCTGTGGGATGCAGGAAGACTGTGCCAAAGCCAGATGTGTTGGTATATTGCTTTAAACAAAGGGCTGTCTTTTCCTACAGTAGTTTTGTAATTAGACTTTCTACACAAGTGGCAGCTTCCTCTATGCCAAATCCTGGTCCCGTGAGGGAAATGGCAGAACTCCCAGCAGAGCTCAAATTCTTCTCTTTATACAGAATTCATTGAGGAATTTTATATTTCTCCTTTTTCTCTCTCTTTAATAGATTGGTGCAAAACTAATAATTTTAGGATTAGTAGCTAATTATTTACAGGAGGGGCAGAATAAAATACTGAATTGTTTACTTCAAGAGTGCTTATGTGTCAGTGAGTCACCAAACCACAATTAAATTCTGGGAACGGGTTTATTGTTGAGGTTCCTGGGGTCCCATGACATGGGATGGGGAAGAGCCTGATTATAATTGTAGGGCTGAGCTAAATTTGTATCCCCTTTACTCTTTTGATTGACAGACTGTAGAGAATTATGAAGTTCCACGAGGTGTCACTAGCAAAGAAAACTCTTGTTTTATTGCCTCTGGTGGTGCTGTTTGTAGATGGCAAATACCAAGCAGAATATTTGTTTTTCCCCTAAGAGTTGAAGGAGATGCTGTCTTTCTGAGAAGAGCTCTGGTGGAGCCTCGAGTAGTTTCTGTGGAAGAAAAGGCAAGAAGATAAAAACACTTTACAGCATGTATGCTGGAGGACATCTTAGCAGTTTCTGCTGTAAAACTTTCCATAGGTTTTACTTTGCACTTGCTTTACAAACACAGAGAACGTGAAGGTTTGTGGGTTTTTTTGTTTGTTGGTGTTGTTTGGTTTGTTTTTGGTTTTATTTTTTGTGGGTTTTTTTTTTGTTTGTTGTTGTTTGAATCATGAAGCAATGCTGAATCTTGGAGCAGCAATTCACTTAGCTTGAAGATTTACCAGATCTGCCTAATTAATGTAATGATGCATGAAGTGATGGAAGAGATAGGGAAAACGTTACGAAGAAGATAAGAGAGATGTTAATTCAGAGAGCTGGATTGAATGGGGGGGAGGGAATAATAATTAATAATAATTAATAATAATAATAATAATAATAATAAAGAAAAGCTGCCGAGGTTGCGCAGGGTGGGGTTGGCGGACGCGGGTCGAGGTCTGAACCCGTCGGCACGGAGGTGTCGCGGGCTGCTCCCGCGCGGCCGCCTGGGGGCACCACAGTACTGCGCCGCGAGGCCGGGCCCGCTCAGGGGAGGCTGAGGGTGCGTGAGGAAGCCTGTTGTCGGGCGGCTCGGCGAGCGGGACGAGGCTCTTCCCGGCGCCTGGCCCCTGGCCTCATCAGAGCGCGGCCTTCCCCCGCGTCGAGGAGCGGGGCGGGAAGTAGCATGGTGTGCGAGGGCGTCCCGCTGCCGTTCCGTGGGGCGTGTGACGAGCGGCTGTAATGCCGCAGGTGTCCGGGGCGCGGCGGAGCCGCCTGGAGGGTTATTCGGGCCGCGCAGGAGGGGCTGATGAGCTGAGGTGATGCGTCCCAGATACATTAATTATGTGATACATGCGATCACCGTAGTTCACCTGCTTTCTAATTCTGGCTTCATAGTCTGTGCCTAAATAGAGCAGATGCACTCGATGTCCTTTCAGCCACCTGTTGGTGGAACACTGTTTCAGGGAGAAGGAAGGGAAACGCTCCTGGTGTGAAGGGACAGCAGCCGAGAGGAAATACGGTGGTGCTGAATGTGAAGAGAGAAATAAAGACCAAAGGGCAGACTGTTAAAGTATTGATCAGGACAAGCAAAGAAGGATTTTATTTCCCGTATAAAATGTCACTTCTCTGCCAACACGAAGTGATGCAATTCAGAGGGGGACCTAGATAGGCTCGAGAAGTGGGCCCAGGAAAACAGAATGAGATTCAGCAGATCCAAGTGCAAAGTCTCAAAGCTGGGTTGCAGTGACTCCCCAGTGTCAATGCAAGCTGAGGGATGAAAGGCTTGAGCACGGCCGTGCTGAAGAGACTTTGATTTACTGATGGATGGCAAGCTGGACGTGAGCCAGCAATGCATCCTTGCAGCCCATAAAGCCAGCTGTATGCTGGGCTGTATAAAAAGAAGCATGATCAGCAGGTCGGGGGAGATGATCTTGCTCTTCTACTCTGCACTGGTGAAGCCTCACCTGGAACACTGTATCTGGATATGGAGTCCTTAGTACAGGAGAGATGTGGACCTGTTGGAGTGTGTCCAGAGGTGGACCACAGAAATGATCCTTCCCTACAAGGAGGACAGGCTGAGAGAACCGGGGCTGTTCAGCCTGGAGAAGAGAAGGCTCTGGGGAGACCTGACAGTGACCTCTCCTTATCTAAAGGGAGGCTGTAAGAAATAAGGGAACAGACTCTTTATCAGGGTCTGTTGTGGTAGGACAAAAGGAAATGGTTTTAAACTAGAATAGGAGAGATTTAGATTGGATGCAAGGAAGAAGTTTTTTACCCTAAGGGTAGTGAAGCACTGGAACAGGTTGCCCAGAGAGGTGGTGGATGCCCTGTCCCTGGAGAAATTCAAGGTCAGGATGGATAGGGCTCTGGGCACCCTGATCTAACTGTAGGTGTCCCTGTTCATTTCAGGGGAGTTGTGCTAGATGGCATTTAAAGGTCTCCTCCAGCAATTTTAGAATTCTAAATATTAAAACCATTACTTCCAGTTAACAAATCCAGATCCTTACTGCTGCAGTTCTCTGAGGGCTGCTCCAAAAATGATGTCATTTTGTTCTGTTGGCCCATGACATCAGAGTCGTATGGTGGTGGTATGGCAGTAGAGGTTGAATCCTCCTGCCAGAATTCTGTTACAGGTTGTTGCTGTGTGACAGATGGCAGCAGAGGGGCAGTCTGACACAATGGTGTCTGACATGGGAGTGCAGATGAAGCAGAGGTGTGGAACTGAATTTCTCCATGGGGGGGGGGGAAGGCATCAATTCATCAACACTTGCTGAGATCAAACAGCGGATGTGAACACAATGAGATGGTGGGTGGTGCGTTTCAGCTGCGATATACACACCATGTTCCACGTGTCGATGACACAGCTGACACACCACAAAATGAAGAGCATCTCAATCAGCTCATCCCTGTGAGTTGGCTGATGGTGGTGACTATGTTGAAAAACAGTGGTTTGTAGCTGAGAATCTGTTATATCAAATAGTGTTATTGCGCTCTTTGTTGTAGTTTCCATGGAAATAAATGGGAAGCATTACTTTTGGATTGACCCGAGAACCCTCCTGAGGTTTTATGTAGAACAGCACCACTGCACTGAATGATGATGGTTTATGCATCTATAGGGAGAAGTATAGAATCATCGTAGAATCACAAGGTTGGAAAGGACCTACAAGATCATCTAGTCCAACTGTCCTCCCATAACCATTATTCCTACCAAGGAGATATTTCTCATTTCTGGTCATCAGTAAATACCTCTGAGGATAACCTGGATTCATACATTGTCACCAGAGAGCAGCTATGAGGGCAGTGCTTAGGCATTGTCTTGTTGGCATGTTTCATTCAGAAACACTGGTTCTCTGCAGTGCTAACATGGTTAAAAATCATTTGAAAATTATTGTTAGAACATCAGGAGTGCACCTAAGGTACCGTTATACCAAATGAGTAAGATGACTGGCGTGTATCTCAAGACTTTAACTTTTACAAAGGGTTTCTGTGTTTCAAATGACTTGAGGAAGAATCAGTGTAACTGTAGGCAGAGAATTTGTAATTCCTTTGAATCCTCCGTTGTTACTAAACATGAAAATAATCCTCATGTATCATCGGGAACGCAATATTTTCTCTTACGGTTTCTAAAGTTACATATTAATCCTGAATAACTTCTACAAAAAAAATCAGGGGAAAGTGTTCCACAAAGGAGCAGAAGCATTTTTTTCTGCTGCTGTCAGCATTCTGACCTTGCTTCTGAAGCGCAGTTGCCCACAGCTCCTCCAGTCTGCTGGGCTTTGGCATGGTATTCAAGATCCAAAATATTCCATTCTGTTTAAATACTGACTGTGTTCTGCAGATTTGTGTTTATGGATGTATTACATGTGGGATTTTTTTTTCTTTCTTGTCAGGTGGCAGTGGTGACAGAAGAAGAACAAGAATGATTACATATCTGTAACTCTCAGCAGTATGTCAGGTAACTATATTCCATAAGAGCACGTATACAATATTTCCTTCTTTGCTGGAGTTGTTATTATTCAGTATTTACTGCAAAATTGTGCTTCACAAGTTCTGAATGCCTTGCTGGGAATGCTGAGATTTTAAGGTTTATCCTCCATTTGCAGCATAGAGTTGTAGGACACGTGGTGATCATCCCCAACATCTTTTCCCCAAGACTCTTATCCTCTGTTTTCCTTCAGCCGCCAAGTTTTGTTTTGTTGTAAACAAACATTCGAACTTCAACTTTTCTGCTGGAACTGCTAGTACATTGGCCGTGTCTGCTGAGTATATTGGCTTAAGTTATTTTGTAACAGGAATGTATCTTCTGACGTTCAAAGTGAGACTATCCAATTCGTTTCTCACAGATTGCCAAGTACTCTTTAGGTAATGATTGACCAACAGTGCAGGTGGGCAGAAGATCCAAAGCGAAATAACCATTAACCATTTAAAGTCCTCTTCACCTTCTTGGCCCTGTCAGTTGTGAAGCATTTGAAGGCTATGCATGACTCATGTTTAAAATAAATGATGTATTCTAATCCAGGAACGGTGTGTCTGCAAAGATGCAGTTATTACATGGAGGTCATACAGAGAAGTTAAAACTTCCAGGCTATGTTTTATTATTTACATAAGAAAAGAAAATGTTCTGCTGATACTGTTTGTCAATATCATTCGTCTCTTGAAATATGCATAACTGGGACCTCTAAAGCCTCTCTGTAAAATGTAGTATGTGTTACATTGAGAAACTCATCACAAACAAGGCTGAATTCCTATTCAAGGAATAGCTTATTTTTACTGGCTGAGCAGATGGAATATCCTTTCCATTCCTATCCTTTTGTACTGACCAGAAAATGGTAACATCTTTTATTCATCAACTGAGTTGGTCTTTTGAGTTTTGGGCCGTAGATATGAGAAGCAGAGTAAAATTTATGGCAAAAACAAGATATTATTTAAATGGATGTTTTCATAGTAAAAGGAATAATTTGAAAACATGCAAAGATGATATTTGACTTCTGTTTTTATGGCATCTTTGATGTTGTTTCAACCAGAATTTAGGCATGGATGAATATAAGTTGGAAGCAGATGGTGTTAAGGCTTTTGGTGGAATAGTTACCTGAGCTGTGATAGCTGTGCTAGGCTCTGGGTAAGCATCACACTGCATGAGTGTTGGAGGGAATTGGTATCCTTACTGTCAGAGCAATTTCATTTAGCAAATACCAATTTCGGGAACAATGTGAAGCATTGACACGTAACTCAATCTCATCAATTCTGTCATGTACTCTCTTCTGTCCCATGTCATGTTTTTTTGACCTTTTACTACAGGGCTTAATTTTGCTTTGGCATTAGAGGGAGTGATTAGCATCTGATGCTTTGTGATGGCAAAAGACAGGGATGGAAATGCAGCGTACCTTCTTTATCTTCACCTTAGTGGTTTGGGGTGTGTCTTCCTTTGAGGTGGGGCTTTGCAGCGCATTCCCACTGGCAGACCAGATCTGTCCTCTGGGCTTCACCATTGCAGGGCAGGTCTGTTAAGCTCGTGGAAGAAACTCAGAGAGTAACTGGAAGGGCCTGCATTTCATTAGAAGGAATTGAGTAGAACCAATATGTGCAAAGAAAATAATCGTGGTGTGGAGAAAAAAACAAACAACAACAACAAAAAAAAAGGATTAATTGTACAAGATGGCAATAGGTACAGCTGTAGATGTTCGGCACTTTTCATTAGGAGCAGTTTATATTTTCTGTTTCTCATTATACAAATGAAATTTCCTACATGAGAGTGAATTTGAAAAGAAGCATAGTTGAAATAAGAAAGCTTTCGAACTATAAAAACTGCATAAATACCACCCTCCAAAGCCAAACGGGACTCCTTCCCTAATGGATGAAATGGAAAGCTTAGATTTTGTTACTGCGATATGAGAGAAAAATCACATCCGAAATGAAACCAGTTGCATAAAATGATGGGCTGTATTATTCTGATTTTTGACAGATAATTGCTCTGCCCATGTAATATTTTTTATTGCAGTAAGGATTTTTCTCTTGTAGGCACTGCCCCAAAGCCTCCAGTTTCTTGTGCAATCTGCTGAACTTCTTCGGGTTGAAGATTGTGTAATTTGGCCCTTGGTAATAAAGCTGAGCTTTACTCCTTTTCGCAGCTGCCACAGGAAAAATATTCTGCATATTTTGACTTCTCAACTTTAAAAGTATTTATTGGTCTGATTATTTTCTGGCACACGTCAGTATTTGTATGTGCTGAGGGCTTTAAGTAAGGAGACAGTTCAAGTTTTTCAAAATTGTTTTGGGAACTTAAGTTACAGATAACATGGAAGGATTTCAGAAGAGAGAAGCAGTTGCTTAAAAGTGAATGAAATGAAAAAAAAAAAAAAAAGGGAAAAAAATATATACCAGGTGCCTTTTTTTCCTGCAAAAATAAGCTGAAAAATACTCAGTTAACAAAGTCCGAACTGCATTTGCTGTTTCTCAGAATGCAATCAAATTAGAGTTCGCACAAGTGCAGATGGAGTTAATGAGCACTTAATGTTGTGTACTTGATGACATCAGAAGTGACAAGTGAAAAGTGGGATGGGAGGGTTTTGTAAACACTGTGCTTCTCAGAGTACTTCTGCAGCTATGCCAGCTCTGAGGGCCAGAAGTTGCCTAAGCAGTTTTATGTACACGTAACGGCGCTGATGGCCAAACAATGAGATAAAAGGATTATTCTGGGGAGGGGGAAGAGCTGGACATAACGTACATCTTACAGTTGAGTACTGAATCAGAGACAGAGACATTCTGTTCTCATAAACTGAAGCTTGGTAATCCCTAAAATAAGCAGTTTTCTGACAAGTGGTCACACACATAAATGTAACAAAGCAAATTCTGCAAGTTTAGTTTCCCTATTTTGAAACAATTTCTTTATTTAATATTCATAGTCTGTTCTGATGAATGCGGTAGCAAAGTTGGTGCTTTTGAAGACCAGCAGTAATGTATTTTGAGAATTAGAAGACTTGAGTGTTTTTTTAAAAATGGAAGTAACTGGGAAGTGCCTGTGTGGTAGTAGCACTCCCAGAGCTCATCAGCAGCTTTGCAGATGACACGAGTGAATACTGTTCGTGGAGTAATACCTGGAAAAAAAAAAGCCATAAGAAGTATTTAAATATCAGTCTTAATTCAGCAAGAACTACTGTTCTTTCTTCCATTTGTTTGCACAATGGAAGAGGAAATTTTTTAAATCTGGAAAGTAATATTTTCCCTTTGGTATGATACAGTAGTTCAGATAAATGTACAGCGTGGTTCATAGCAAAGTTCTTGCTATCCAAACACTCCAGTGAAGCTTCTGCCTGTAACGTTATTATGTGCTCACGGTCGGTCTCTGAAGGCAGCTTTTTGTCCCATTTTCTCTCAAGATTCATGGTGAGCCCTGAGACAGATCTGCCTCTTATTGGAGTGAGAACTGAAGAAGGAATTCAAGAGCAGGGTCTAAAAATCAGAAAGCAATATTTGTAGAATTCTGTAAATCTTGTTCATTTCCTCTTTGTTGTAGATGAAAATTAAAATAAGCACAGTAGTGGTCTTCATGAAGTCTGCAGTGCTTATTTCAGTAGCTTCACCGAGGCCAGGATTTTCCTCTGATTTTACTCGGAGTGTGATTTGTTTTCTTTAATAGACCCAAACATTGTGCTTCTATTCTCAAATATTCACGGTGTTCTGTTTGGTAATGGCTGTAAAGTTAGATCAAGATAGGAGTTATAATAAAATTAAGTGCTTACGTTAGGGAATATAATTTAAATGTCAAAAATTAATGTTTTCAATAAGCAGAATGTAATATGCAACGTTTCTTCTAACAGGTTGCTCTTTTAAAGAAGAAATTTAGCCAACCCTTATGCAAACAAATCTATTTGAAAAGCAGTACCTCCGAGGGTGCTGTATGTAGTTTCCAAGAACTGGGAAAAATAATAGAGTAGGAAATGCATCATGTTTTCTTCATGAATCTTTTCACAGCAATGCTAATTATCCTGTAAACTTGCTGTTAAATTGGAAGGACAGCAGTTTATTGAGTAACCTCAGCTGTGAAATGATTTCTTCTGAACTTCCATCATGATTTTCCTAGGATAATATAATTTAAGATAAAAGACTGTCTGACACTTCTTTTCCACTGTACCATGATAAAATCCGACTAACTCAAGTGTACTATTTCTTTTAAGTAATGGACTTTTTAGAAGGACAGTAAATACTTTAATATAAGGTTTTGTTAAACTGGGATTCAGCAGCTTTGTAATGAGCATTTGGGGATTTGCAAAAGGTTAACAAGATTTATATTGTGGGATGTTTTTGCATGAAGCTATGAATCATTCCATGATGGCTCTTATTACTTAGAAACGTATTTTTGAATATGCGGTTAAAAATATCACACTTAGAAAGTTCTGGGTTACAGACATTCTGGCTTAATTTTAACTTTTACATTTTCAACTTTAATATTTTATATGCTTTTAAAAAGTTTCAAAAGCAAGTCGTCTGTCTGTCTGACATTTTGTAGTGTTTTGGTGTTCATTCAATTCCCTAATAATGTGTTGGGGTTTTCATTCTCATCACAAGGGCATAAAGATGGCTCTCTTAAGGAGTGTTTTTACTTCATGCAAATGTGAAGATCTTACTTCTGTGTATTTCTAAAGGTATTTAAGCTTGGTACTTACAACTCATGGATACCTGCTATATTTTCTGGAAAAGATGCATGTGTTTTTCAAAGCATTCAGGTCTGGTTAAATTTCACAATGAACAGAGAAAGCAAACATGCATTTATTTTAGCTTTGCAACATCTGCTAGCCATTTTCTTAAGTATGTTTCATTGTGTTAGCCCTGATACTTTTCCTTTTTCTATTTTTTACATAATCCACAAGTATACTCAGCCCATTTCTATAGTAATTGTATTTTAACCAGAGATGGTTCTTTTTGTTAACACATCTCTCCAAATGTATTTCTGATGGCAGCACACTGTTAAGTGAAATTTTGAATATCATTCTCAGACTGTGTAACACTGTATGTTATATTGCTGCCATCAGGTAGAGGGGGTGAATAATGTTGTCAATATGTAATGTACTTGTTGATTTTGCAGGAAGGAGCCTACTAAAATACTAAAGTCTTTTTTTTTTTTTTTTTTCCTAACTCTTCTCCATTAACCTATAAAATAAAATGCTTGTTTGCTGTGCTTGCTGCTGGAGCAGCAGCCTGCCACTTTATGTTCTTCATTAGCCTGACCACAGGCTGCTCTTCATTTCTTCTGACTGAGTCAGAACAGTGAGCTCACGCTTTGTGCCCTCTAAATGTAGTCTGATATGTCGAGAGGAGCGTATTTGTTTTTATGCCAAGTGTAAAGCTGCTTGTGAGCTATGGGGGAGCTACTATCTAATCAGGTATTTACCAGTTATTTCCACTTTAAAAAACAACAGCAACAAAATAACAACAATTAAAAAAAACCAGAAAACACAACAGCCTTTTGCATTCCCTAAGTGCATTTCTGATGTTCTTTAAAACAGATTTGCTACAGCATTTTATTTAATTTAAGATGAATGTTCAAAGAAGTCAGGTTTCAAAACAGGAAGGCCAAACTTTCAGGGCTGCTTTATTGTGTATGTGATCACTTGTCTGAAAATTGTTTCTTTTAGGTTTCTACTAAACTTGAGTTTGTTTCAGGTTTTAAAGAACTCTCTCCTCACATCCCACTTTGTCTTTCTTTCTGAAGATGTCTTTGCTTGCATTATTTGGGTAAACTTTTATTAGTTTGTGTTGGTTTGTTTGTTTGTTTTGCCTTTCTAAAGCATGTGTTTGTCAAGATGGCTGGTTTTAGTACCCTTCTTTTTAACTGAACATTGGCCACATGATGGTCCTTCAACAGGAGGTCCTATTTCAAGATACAAAGTTTCCTTAAATATTCTAGAAGTAAAATAACTTCAACTATTTCTTCACAGTGGAAAAAACCAAAGAGCTTCAATCAGACACGCATTTCCCCAGAATTTGCTGTTAGTGAACGGTGCTCATTCATCAGTGGACAGGGATGGAAGGTCCAGGGTGGGACTGAGGAAAGACTGTGTGAATGGATTTGAGGGTTTGTGGCCAAAGCAGTTCTGAGTATATCAGGATTTTGCAAAATTGTGTGGGGTGAGTTGAAGGGCAATTTGGGTTTCCCAAATTGCAATTATACATTTTAAAAAGGAATATTTTATGCTATTTTATCCCTAATCTGTAAATGGTATTTTCCTTTCTCAGGCAATAAATAATTAGTAGATTTCCAGGCAATTGCAAGAATTACGGAAAACAAATACCCAACGTAATATGAAGAAGGTGATAATCAACAACATGCCCATATTCGCACAATCAGTGGTCTTCAAAATGAGTCCTGGAGAAATAGAGCATTGTTTTGACAACAAATTAATCCTGGTTCAAAACAAACAGAGGGGTGATTCTGTATGTAAGAGACGGACACTGGAACACCTCCTTGGCAGAGGTGTGAATGGATGAAATATACACAGGGGGAGACTGGGCTAGACTTCAGAGAGAGATCCCTCAGGTGCTACTGTGTGTAGATAGACTGCAGGGTCTTAGGCACTCCCTTGGGCCAGCAGTGATTGGACATCTGGCACTGACTCTCAGTGGAAGCTCCCAGACAGTTCATTTGTCCTTACTCTGCCCCAGGTACCCATCCAGCTGTGGCTGCTGTTGGAGAACAGTACTACCACGAGCTCTGTGGTTCAAGCACTGGATGGCACGTTCTGGTATGCCCCATTCCCAGAAAGACTACCTTCCCTGTGTTGTACAGAATTAGGAGAGGGCCATGTGCATGTAACATCTACATGACTGTGTTGCTTATTGCCAATTTCCCAGTTCCATTGTGTATCCAAGTGTAACTTGAAGCCCAGGTTCTTGATGAGACAAGAATATGCCTAATTTTACTTTGATAGTTAATAGAAATTCAGTGTGTAGTTAAAATGTGGTTAACACTGGTTCACACTGCGGAGCTCATTGTGATAGCTGTCAGCAAGAACCAGGATAAAGCTATTACACTTCACAGTGCGTGTTCCTCAATATTGTCTGTTCATACACACTAAGAACATGGTGCAACGGTTATGTTAGTATCTCTATACTTTCACAATGACTTAATATTTGTCCAAAAGCTTGTTGGAAAATATTTGAAATACACTATATTCAAAAGCATATTCTAAAATTTTTAGTATTTTGTATTTAGTACCAGTATTTCATATTACCGTGTAACATTTATACACGTTATAATATTGTCACTGCTAAAGGGAGTGACAGCGTAACAGTCTGGGATTAAATAATCCTTGCACTGTTTTCTTGGTCAAGTAGACGTACAAACATATCTGAAATGCTGAAAATACCTGCTGGTTTCAGTAGACATCACTAATTCCACCTTCTGCTTAGAGCCTTTTGTCACTCATGGTACGCTTTTCTCTTGCAGTTTTATTCTTACGTGTTAAAATAAATACAAAATCACTTGTTCTCAGATATTTATTTAGCATATTGTATGGTAGCATGGATTGCGATTTATGAATAAAAATCTGGCTCCATCCTTCCTCTTACTCAGGAGTTGCGTGGACCTGGTTTAAAAGTTCGGAAACTCCACTGTGAATTGTTCAGGTGTTTGTAAGAGCGAATAAGATGTTATGGTGTTATTTAGGAGAAACGAGAAGGAAAGGGAATGAATGGGAGCAAAGGAAAGAAAATGCTGTGAACTGATGCAACAGTAACATGAGGAAACGAAACCTTTGCCCTGTGTGGCACAGTTTTATCACTCACAGCGCAAGCATATGACAACTTTGTATGCTTTTAGGTTTTGTTACTCTTTGTGCTTTAAAATGCTTGTACAAAGTAAGAATCTCATTTTAATTTTGCCTGGAGGGGGTGGTATCCTTAATTGTAGCTTTTTTTTGTTTGTTTTTGTATTAAGTCATTAGTTAAAAATATCATTTAGTGCTATTGGACTGGGTCCGCACAAAGCTAGGCTGCTTGATCAACCTATTGTGCACCCCCTAGTCCTAATCCTGATTACATTTGCCTTAGTTGATCTCCCTGAAACCAGCCCACTTCCATGTCCTTAGATGCTTGTATACTTCTACGTTTTAAAATACCAGCAAGCACACTGTTGCACTTGCTGCTCAGTTTTCAGTAGACTTCAGATATGAGAATAGGTAAACCTTTGTCAATCTTTTGTTTTCTAGTCAGGTAAGGTAGTTATAATTCAGAGACTACTTGTATATTCACCTATTGCTGTAATTCTGATGAACTACAAGTTGAAATGCTTACAAGCTGAGGCAGTTTTTGAATATAAAGTAACTCTTGGCAGAAAATAGCAGAGGAGTAGATGGAAAGAAGGGAATTATTTCACTGTTTTCGTAGTGTATTATGTACTGTCATTCAGACAGCATTGCCTAGCTGTGAGCTGGCCAACCTTCGGATTCATCCATGAGGTGTCTTTATCTTGGCCTGTAGTAAATAATTTCCGAGGAATTCTTCTAGCCTGTGCTTGTTCAGCTCAGCAGGCCCTTCATCCATTAAAATTTTGTCTCTTCTGTAAAACAGACTTACCTTTAAAAACACCGATGGGATCTTGAGAATTTTTTTTTCACTGTTGACTATTTGTATGCCAATTATCACTACAGTAGGCTGCTTTTCTACCTCTGAAGTTACTTGATGATTCCTTTACTATCATAGACAAGAAGAGCTCTAGGTCCTTCTTATTAGTCTCTCTTCACTCTGAAATAGGGCCTCTGGTTTTAGTCATGATTCATCCCAGTAGGCTGTGCTGCTTTCTACCTTGATTAGGAACGTTGTAACAGTGGCTAGGGGTGGGGAGAGAGATGATTCTCATGCAGTTAGGGAGCTCTTGCAAATTACATGGTCGTCCTTTATAAAGAGTTTTGGTTTGACAAAATCAAGATCAGATGTAGAAGATTTAAACTGCCCTCTGTTGCAAAACAACAAACAAGCGAACAAATAAACAAACAAAAAAACCCACAACGAAACACAGCTTTAGACAAAATCAAGCAAGATATGTGGAAGGAAACGTAGTAGATAAAATAATATAGTCCTGTAGTGAAATTGTAATTTAACAATTTAATAAGCTAAATGGTAAACTAGGACATGCATATCTTCTGCACCACAGAAGTATAGGAAAAAGAGATAAAATTTGAGATCCCTCAGTTCTAGTTCCTTACTGCTTAGTCTTCATCTAGTGAAATGTGAATGTGGAATGTCCCTGATGACTGGGGAGAATTTGACAAATACAATAGAGACTTGTAAAATTAAATAAACTGTAGCTAACATGGGAGTCAAAATAGACAAATTTCAGAGGGAGCTAAAAGGAGAAGAATAGACAAAGCAGCTTAAAATGGGTTAGGATTTGAGAAACTGCCTGGGCAAATTCTGAATGATGGGAGCTGTAACATAATCTGTTTATTCTCATAGTTGAACTGTGTCAATTTGAAAAATCCCAGAGATACTTGCAAATGCAGTAATTAGCAAACTTGTTTTAATGTTCTTTTTTAAGCTAAGGAGGGCCTTAGAGTTTCTTGTCCTCTTTGAATCCTTAGGAAAGATGTACCATTGTGATGAGTGTGTGTCTTCTAATTAAAATCAAAGGTAAGGCAAAGGCTCATAACACATGCTAAAAAACAGCGAAGATGGCCTTTAATAATAAAGTAGAGAAGATGTAGGAAGTTTTGCCTAACAAGATTGAACAGCTTGGGTTATGAATCATTGATCTCATTTCCAGTAATAATAGCAACAACTGAGTAACAGAGGATATAACTAATTACTTTTTTTAGCAAGGTGTAGGGTTATGTGGGGTCAGTGGTCTTCTTGAGAATCTCACAAAACACAGAAATACCCAGTTAGTTATAAGTGAATTATAGAACTGTCCACATCTATTACATACATATTGATCTTGCTTGTCTCCTAGATTTCTATAAAAAGACAGCATTAATTCTGCAGGGAGATAATTAGAACTTGATGGAAAATGAGGAGAGCAGAGTTGTGTTGAAGGATCCCTTATCTGAGGTTACCATTGGCTGAGAAAGGTGGGTTACACTGCATGGTTCTCCATGCCAAGAAGAATGAATGGCCGAGTTAGATTCAGATCTCACAGGGAAATTCCGTGCAGCTCCTGGAGGGTTTTACCAGAATAATCCAATCTCTCTGTCTGAGTCTGAGCTTATTATGGAGTCTAGAAGACAGAAAAGTGTTAAAACTATGAAAAATAATATATATATGTTAATTTGTTTTCAATTGCCTATTATTTTCTGTGTTGTATTCACTATTCTATTTTAAATTTAGTTATCCTCCTACGAGTGATATACTCTTACCATATTGCCTGCATTTAAAGTCAGTCTTTAATTTTACTAAGTAAAACAAGTCTGAACAAAGTGGGTATGGTCAAATTTGGTTGTTGTCTGGACATGTCTGATGCGCGGAGTTCTGTGATGCCAGACAGTGTCTCAGACAAATTCATGCTATTAAAGTCCAACTGAGATAAAGTGGGTAGAAGGAGCACACCTTAAACTTAAAATATCAAGTGAGTTTATGCTCCCAGCAGGAAAAGAATATATATGAATATACACTTAAACTGACCAACACACTGAGCAAAGCTATAAATGTGAGCAGGAATTAATGTAGAATACCAGAAATTAATATCAACCATAACTAAATATGCCCTATATTAGTAACGTTTGACTTAACTCTTAGGACAAATCTTTCAAAAACAGTAATGGTATGATAGATCTGGTAACTGAAATCCAGTTATTTCTAAAGATTATTATCGGGAAATAACTAATCTGGCATGCACATATTTCTAATATGTCTATGGATGACTTTGTGAAGTGAAACGTACGTGAAATTAACTCTTACGTTCAATAAAATAGCAGAATCTTACTGTGATTAAAACCACGGTGCATTTTAGTTGTTAAATAACTGGAATTTACTATTTTCTAGATGCAAGTTAGAAAGCTGTCTTGAATTTGAGTTTCGATGCGTGTGGTATAAAACAATTTCTTTAAGTGTATAATTCCTATAGCATATAATTTTGCTTCCCCAGAATAGAAGATGGGGTTATATTTATCTTCACAGATTTATTAATCAGCGGTATCTCAGTCCCTTCTATATGAAGGGATAAATAAATTCACCTAAGTATTTTGACCAACTAGGTCAAGTCACGCTGCCTTAGTCCCTTTTCTGACTGACACTGGACCCACATGTCTGAACTCCTGTGATAAAATTAGTGTCTGGTACTCCAGTGTGACCACAAGTAGAGAAAGGCAGTAGGTAGCAAAAGCGGAACTGCTAAGCATGCCCACATAAGAATGTCACACTTAGGTAACAGAGTGTCCCTCAGGTCAGCCTACGATAAGAGCAAAGTCAAACAAGGCTGAATCCGTGATGTTTTGTGTTTTAAGTATCTGAAAATTGTTCACGACCAGCCTCGACCTACAAGACCTCAAATGATCATATGAGCAGGGCAATAAATTGGTGGTAACTTGCCCGGGGGCCTGTGTCATGGTTGTGGAGTTGTGAAAGTTACATCTAGTGCTAGTCCACGTAGATCTGCCTGCTTGTTTAGGCTTCACAGATGGGAATGTTTTATATTTAATTGTACCGGAGGGGAACTATGGTGGCTGAATGGGCATGGCTGAGAGGCTCTGCATCGTACCGGTGCAGCCAAGTGGATGGGAGTACCGCGCCAGCAGGAGAGCTGGGGAAGCACTTGCTTTCCAAAACTCCACACCTGAGCAAGATTCTGGCAATGCCAACAGTCTGTAGCCCGACTGTATTTGCCAGCCATCCAGAAAGTGGCCTCTTGTCATGGCACAGGCTGATTCACTCTCCAGAAAAAAATCAGAAGTGGAATGTAGTGGGCATAGCAGAAGGAGATTTGTTTAGGAAAAGGCTCTCCAAAAGTGATGGTATCCAGAGGAATGGACAGCATCTCTCACAGTGTCGGCGTGCTTCAACTTGGACTAGCACAGTTTTCCAGCCAGGCCATGCAAAAGCAAACTTTCAAGTCCTGTCAAGTTCCAAGGAATATCAAAAAGAAGAAAAAAAATATAAAGGTAACTGGCTTTACTATGCAAAGCATAGCAAACAGTGTATTAAAAGGAAAATGGCTGTTATATTTTTGTTTACATTCAGGGGATTGGCCATTGATAATAGCATTATTATGTGCGGAGCGTTTTCTTGCTACTATTCTGCTGTGTTTTGCGTCACAGATAATTGTGATTTTTAGTATTCCTTTTTACATAACTTGTTAGCTTTGTGGGGAGCCCTAATGACAATGTGATAAATACTTACTGGGGTTTTATCTAATTTAGTATCTAATTTAAAATCATTTATATTCCTTTAGCCCTTTTAAAAGTTTATTTCTCTCTTTGTGGTTGTGATAAGCAGATAAAAAATCTTTTTTGAACCTGGACTTCTTGAATAAAGCGCTCCCTTAATGCCTTAAAAAAACACAGACAAAGTAAAGCGCTTGTTTACTACTCTCAGGGTGTTCATCTCTCACCTGTGACTGTGCTGTTTGCCGTTTCTTCTTTCTCATTATTAACCATCCCTCAAAGCTTCAGTAACTGCACGTTAAGAACTCAGATAAATGCAGCTTTTTGTTCTGAATATTCTTTGATTTAGTAATCAGAAAAAATCACCATCCTCTTTCAGATAACTTTTTTTGCTCGTGTCAGAGCAGCATTGAAGAAATTCTTTTTGAGAATCATAGTTTAGATATTAGCACAAATTTAGCGCTTACGTTAATTTTATTCCTTTTTAAAGTGGGATAAATCATTCTTAGTTCTTCTTTGCCTAAGAGATAAATGCTGCATATTGGGAGGAAGGGAGGGACTACAAGTTGTTTTGTTTTAAGTCTTGCGTCACTCCAGGAAGACAGATTACAGTGTCAGGAAGGATATCACCTCATGAAAAAGTTAAACTGGTCTAAGTACCTGATTTCTTTAGATTTAGTTGCTCTTCACCTCAGAATGCCTCCTTGCTAACAGATGTCAGGTGTTGATCGCTTTAACGTCTTACTTGGGGCTGTCAGGAGGCTGCCAAACCCAGACGGTCCCAACCGAGAGTCTCTTAATCATGTTGTGTTGAGCTGCATTAGCTGCTTTTCTGTTCCGTTTTATTTTTGAACAAACTGAGCTTTTTATTTTAAAGTTTTCATTTGGAGCTGGGGAAGGGAATGACTCAAAAGGTCTGCATTTTAAGTGCTGGCAGTTACTTTCTCGTGAGATAAGCCCCATAATTAAGCGATGTCTGCTAACAGGGTCTTCCAATTATGAGATATGGGGAGACTTAACAAATTGGGTTGTCTGGGTCACAGGCCTATGATTGCTTTTAGCAATATTTATTCAGACACCATCTTAAAAGTTGTCAAACACTATTTAAGGACTTTGTTAGACAGTCTTTTGGCAAACATCTTGAGGAACAAATTCTTTCTGGAAAGGCCGCGTACTCCTTCTACATGTCATGAAGGGTGCAAGGAAATTCTGTTCTATCCTATTCTACTCTACTCTACTCTACTCTATTCATAGTGTAAGAAAAAGCAAGAACAAAACCTAGAAGATTCTTGGTCATGAAAAAGCAGGCTCTATTCTCTTCATTTGATGTCAAATTCAAGATGTCAAATATTTTAAGGGAGAGCTGGATTTTTAGTGAATCTGAAATTTAAATACAAACTATGACATTCTTTATTATCCAAATAGACTAATTAATCTGAAGTGTTTAAATGAAAGGCATATCACTCTGGCATTTTGTGAGTCACCTACAAATCTAGTGGCGTGTCCTAAGCAAGGTGTAGCAGCTTTTGTGAGAGAAGCAGTTTTTGAGAAGGAGTTAACTGACACATGTTGAGAAAAGAGACGTATGTTATGTAAGTGAGCACTTCATCAGGTTTAAGCCAGAGGCAGCTAGTTTGAAGCTTGCTGTATCTGTTCCAAACACAAAGAAACTGTTTTATGCCAGAAAGCTTCAGTTCTTTTTCCCTGTACTCTATTGCTTGATATTACAAATGCAGGGTAGACAAAATGACAATTTTAGTGTCTTTGATCCCATTGAGACACTCTCTCTGAACCATCAAGTTGTAACTTTACAGCAATAAAATTGCATAGTTTTACATCCTTTTTGATTCAGTCAGAAGTAGAGTTTTCAAAATAAGCTAAATATTGTACAGCGGTCCTTTTCTGTTCTTATGCTTGGTATCATTTTGGATTCTGAAGTTTGAATTTTTCTGTCTAGGTTTGTAACGCTATCTATGAGGGTCAGAACTGGTGTGATAAGCAGATCTCCAGCTTCTGCAAACAAGAAGTTTGCACATCGTATTTTTGAAGCATCATTTTGAGTCTTCTCTGGTCACAGAGCATAAAGTGCATGAATTGTAAGGTAGTGCAAAGCTATGCGTTAACTCATGACTGTAACTCATGGGCAAGGAGATAGCTGAATTTTGACTGTTGATGTGTTGCAAAAGTCACATTAGCACCGCTTAAAGTTTTTTTTTTTTCGATATATTCTCTTCCTGATATGCAGAGATACAGACTGGGATGTGTTGCACATTAAGTGCTGGGAGTCCTGAAAGTCAGCTTTGCATTCGTCTTGAAAAGCAGTGATCTGATTTATTTTTCCCACATAACCTTCATTAAAAGTAACTGAGAGAATGCAGGCAAGGCAAAGAATTACAAATAGGAAATGCAATTTATTTTGTAACATGTAAAGATGTATATTTAAAACTAGGTGCTGGTAATATGAACATAGATAACAGAATTTAGAAAGGTACGGTTAATCCTTACAACAATATATTCCAATGTGCAAAGCTCTTTATGACTAAATAGTTCAGTTTTTTCCATCTGTATGCATAAAGTGTAAACAGAGCCGCAGTACGATCCTTCCGTTTGGTCCTGCAAAGCCCTGAACAATCTGAATGCTCTACAATACTTTCCATATATGCTGAATATCTGGAAGTGGAGCGTAGCAGCCCTGCCTTGAGATAGCCCCTGCGACAGAGCAGGGAGCGCAATTTAGGAGCAATGAAGTGAAGGTGACTCCTGTGGGTAGTGTGCCACAGTCCCACAGGTAGCAGTGGTTCAGGGTGGGGTGGATTACATTGAGCAGTTGAGCAGTGGTGTTTTTTTCTGTGTTCAGGATCTCAGCTGTTTGGGGTATTCCGTTGTGAACGTCATCCACAGGAACTTTGTTTTTCCTTAAAACTTCTGAGAGTTCATTTTGATATTTTGGTAACTGAGTGAAGTCACCAGAGAAGTGCTGCCTGTTGGGGCATTTGTTCATAATTAAAGTTTTTAGGCTGTAAAACATGAGTCTGTGGAGAGCAGCGTGATGTACTGTAAGGCAGTCTGCCTGCAGAAGCCTCCCTTCAGGCATATGCAGCGAGGCTGTGTAGTTCTGCTCAGCCACAGTAACATCGCCGACTGCATTGCACTTACTTCTGATTTACATCGGGTGAGTATCTCAGTACGTTTGGGGCATTCAGGGTTCAGGTTTAGCATTAATATTTTTCTTTTTTGATACAATGAACCAACACCTCCAACTTCTTTCTAGGATTCATACTTTGAATCCTCTTTACGATGTCAAAGGTTCTACCATTGGCCTCTGCTTGCAGCTGAGGTTTTGTTCCACTAGCAGTTGATTTCCATATGTTACCAAAAGCAGACACATGTGAACTAAGAAAATTCTAAATGTGATACTGCATTGCTGAAAGCAGTGAAAGCTCAGCTTGACATGTTTTAAGACTCTAATGTTCAAATCAGAATGCAAGATGAAGAACAGTTGTAAATATTGTTTTCTACCCTACTTTCAGACTTTTGATAAAGACCTGTCTGACTGCCTTTTATCAGATCATTTAATTCAAAGTAATGCATGAAAGAGGCTGGATTGGACCGTGAGAGTCACATGAAAATAGTATAGGAATATTTCAGTTTTAATGGTGATGTTAAATCTTTACAGTGTTTTTGGACTGATTTGTTTCCAAGGGAACAGCAATCTGCAGTTCTATAAACCTTTTCAATGTTAGCACATTACAGGTAGAAACCTCATTCCCTGGCTTTCTCTTTTGTTTTTTTTTCCTTTTTTTTTTTTTTTTGGTAAGAAAAGACTCTCATCCATCCCCTTTGCTTTTTCTCTTCTTTCTTTGCAGTTTCTTGTAAATGAATTTCCTTCTGATATTACAGCCATTCTGTGAAAAATAGTACATGTGGCACACTTTGAAATATTATTGACAGAGCAACAGAAAACAAAAAATGTTTTGAGGAATTGATCCTGGAATAGAAAGACATTCAAAGACTGTGCCACATTATGATACCATATCCTCAGGTTTGATCCTGTCTAGGATGGCTCTGTCTGCCTATGGTCTCAATTCTGTTTAGTTTTTCAGTAACAAACCTATATCAATGAAAGGGAAGAGCAAACAAGACAAAGATTTTGCTTTATCTGGCCGAAGAAATCCACAAGAGAAGAAATACCCACTGAGAACCTGAAGTTCAGTCCTCAAAAGGTTTTTCTGGATGGTGCAAAAATATATTAAGCATTCTGCTCTGCTGTCCTGTAAAATACAGCCTCACCTTTGTGCAGTCTCACTTGTGGAATGTTTTCTTTCTGGGAAGCTTGGGGAAGTAAGCTTGGCAGGTTGTATGCATCACATTTGTAAGTAGTACAGAATCACCAGCTAATCATATAAATGGGCATAGTTTGATGGTTTCTGTATAAACAGCTATTACAGATTTTCTTGGGAAACACAGGCATGTTTTTATAGGAAATGCTGAGCATCCATTCTAGAAAAATCAGGTCCTGCCAGAGACATGCTTTTTATCATAGACAGATTCACTCTTTGTAAAATCTGGATCATAAACTGGAGCTCAAATGAAATTTTCTATGTGAGCTTCATCACGCTGTTTCACAACACTGTTGAGTTCAATGTGTGTTAAAAAGAGTATGGAGAATGTGAGTTCACTGATGCCTTACTTCTGGGATTTTGCTAACTGTTAGTGCTTTTAGTGAAGTAAATTGTTACTTTAAATTATCAGTTTTATCAGAATAAGTTCATTTTGGAAGTAGCTTCATTAGACGTTAGATTTCAGTAGAACTAATCGTGATAGAGTACCTTTCAGCTTATTTAATGTGGAACTATTCATGGATGTGTTAATGAGAAATGCTTCTTTTATAGTTAAAAGTATTCCAAGCATAAACCATGACTTCTCGCATCTTCAGAAGCTTGAGTTCTGTTCAGCCTGCATGTTAAATACTGACTGGCAACGCTTCTCTCTTAACTGAGTTAGTTCGCTTATGTGTTAGAAGGGAGACCATTTCTCTGTGGGCTCTTCACAGTAGTCTGAAACATTTAACAGTGTCGGGTAAGGAGACATGTGTATGTGTCACGCCCAATTCTTCTGTATTTAAGGGAACTTGTGAGGACCATTTAAGGTGTATCTTGATTTAGGTTAGATGTGTTCTTAAAGTCGCATATGAAAAGGGCCAATCTACAGGATTGCTTTGGCAATCTTGTGCTTTGTTAAAAATGAGTGAAATAGCAAAGCCAAGACCTCATTGTCAAATCATTAATTCTGCTTCATAATAATAAGTGTAGACATTAAAAAGAGATGCCATCTTATTTCTGACTTCACAAGTTTTACCACATTTCAGCTGTGCTGTAAAAAAAAAAAAGCATGTTTTGCCTAGTGAAAAAAAAAAAAGACAAAAGGCAGTTAATTCGAGCTAAAAATAAAGCAGTTTCTTCTGGATGAAAAAAGAATGGCTGTTTAAACAAGATACAGTAATTGCAAAGATGTTCGGGATGTGCTTGGCAATTATAAGAGCACATAGTATTTGTTGTAGTAGCATTGAAAGGTTCATAGCTCCTACATGAGCCAAAACAAGCAAAAATCTCTCCTTACTCTCTTCTGCATGTTGTCACAAAGATGGGTTTCTGAAAGTGCTTCCTTACTAAAACATAAAAGATAACAAAGCAAAATAGCCAAACAATTAGCTTATTGATGATGTTTAAGCAGCGTTCCTTTTGCTGATTAACTGACATTATTTTGAAGTTTCCCACCTGTTGAACTCAATAGAAATTACCTCCCCAAATCACTGAAGTTTAAAAAAGCTGCTTTCCCGTAAATGCATTACCAGGCAATAGGGAGGATTGTCCGTGTATGGAAGGCTGGGGAGATTCATGCATGTAATTCTGTAAAACAAAATCAATAAAGCTGATGACAGATTAAGTTGCTAAATTTCGTAAAACTAGACTTCTGTTTGGGTCATCAGCACAGCACTATTGGATTTTCTGTGGTTTAATACTGAAAAACAGGATTATTGATTTTAGGATTTTCAGCGTGTCCCCTCTGGGAGTTCTTAAGCAGTCTTTATAATGCTTCACACTTAAGTTGACAACTACAGTGACATAACTGTGTCCTTGCCTTAGTAATCATTTTCTAATCATATTGGGAAGGGCTGAAAACGGTTTATAAAATGATTATTACAGACAAACAGTGGAACAGGAGGGTTGTCGGGACGTCGCTTCTTTGTCTGGTGCTCATTGCTACCTGTCTGCCATCTTCCCTTGGAATTAACTTACAGTCACAGATTAAGACCTTTGACTGTCATAAATCTGCTTCCCAATATGTTTGACTGGCAGGGGAGTTCAGAAGCCATCCCAGTATAAATAGGATTTTAGCACATCGGGTGCTGCTCCAAAGTAAAAAGGGCTGTTTTGCTGTCGACTTTGTCGGTGTTGTATATTCAGTGCTCCTTTCCCGTCCCATGTGTATGCATGCCTGTGTGTGTGTGTGTGCGTACGTAAAGTAGGAGCTGAGATAGGCTAACAAAATGAACTACTGTATGCAAGAAATATATGAAGTGCACCCAGCTGCTGGTAGCAATTGCTACATGCAGTCCACTGATTATTGCACATATATCGAAGATAATCAGGGTTACAGCAGTTGTGATGCTCAGGTCCTGCACAGTAACAACATATATATGGAACAGGCCTGGGCGGTGAATCAGCCTTATACCTGTAGTTACCCTGGAAACGTGTTTAAAAGCGAGTACTCTGACATGGACATGGCCCTGAATCAGTACAACCAACCTGAATATTTCACCGAAGAAAAACCTACTTTTTCTCAAGTGCAGTCGCCATCGTACTCTCAGAAGAAAGGTAGGGGCAATTTATTTAAATAACAACAAAAAAAAATCTCTGTTTATGTTTTTGTTTTGCTTTAAACTTACAGTTGCATCAGTTGGCTCAGATACATCTTTGAATGTTAAGGCTGCCTGTTCAAAATTGAAAGCAGCAGTAACAGAGGTTGCTAGGTGATTGTAAGGTTTTCTATGAGCGATGAGGATTTCCTAGCACTTTTTCTTAATCTGTAAAAGACATTTTCAATTCTATTGCTTGCTTTCTGCTTTTTGTGGCAATTAAGTTCATGTACTATTCAGCAGTGAGCTAGATAAGAAAGTTTCTTGTCTGAAATGTCGTCGCTATATATTCTTCATCTAAAGCTGTGTTTTCTAGTTGGCATACGGTTTGTGTGAGTCCTTGTTGCCAGTAAATGTGAACTCTGTTTACTCAGCAACTCAGGCAAAGTATTTTGAAAATAGAACTGTAAATACGTGTGGGAAAAATGAATGCATTTGGTAGAGTAACTCTTTTAAATGAAAACCATATACTTTCTGATTGTGCAAAGCAAAAAAAAGACTGAGAATTCAAGCATATCTCTGTGCAGCAGAGACTATTTTGCCTCCAGAAAGTTGATATAGACAATATGTTTGTGATAGAGAATATCAGTGCAGCATCAGCTCCCTTAGGATTAAATCATTACTTGTTTTTAGATTTCCTTCTTTTTCTTTCACATAATCAGAGCAGGTATCCCTTCTCAGAAAGAGCCCAAAATACCAACAAATGCTTGCAAATCTTTTCAGTGTTGTTTGTTTTGAAGTCAGACAAGCAAACTGATGAGCAGAGAATATACATCCTTTTGTTTCTTTACAATCACATAATTAAAGAATAAACGTACACAGTCTGTTGGAGCAACATAACGTCCTTTTTCTATTAAGACCAGATTTCCTGTATGCGGTTATCCAAAACCCAAATGAATGCAGTATAACTAGCTGGGTAGATAAAACACCATTTACTGTTTTTAAAGTGGCTTTGTAGCCAAAAGTGGACTGGTTGATATTATTAATAATACGGAAATCTGAAGTATTTTCCTTTCTGCAGGTAATATTCATTAGCGCTCACTACAGTAAATCTGTATGTTTGGTAGAAAAATGTCTTAGTTTTATTCTTTGAACACCATTGCAGTTCAGAAAGCAGGAAATATTTTTTTAAAACATCCTATGTCTGGAAGCTGTAAGAAGATGAGTGAATTATAGGTTGAATAGCTGTGGATAACGCATGTTTTTGTATTGTTCAGGATTTTGAATGCTTTTTAAGGCTGCTTACTATTGGGATTTAACTAATGAACTTACAACTCTATGGACTTTTTTCGTGTCTTGGGTTTGGTTAAAAAAAAACTGCACAGAATCAACTTAAAGAAAATAGTCTTACTATTGCAAAGTTATTTAAGTAACATATTTTTTATAGTGCTAAAAGTTCTTAATTAGTATCTGATATACCTATATCAGAGCTTTAAATAAGTTATTTTGGTACTCAGATATCTCATACAGTTCGTGCTCTGCTTAAAGTTTTTTACTTGTTTGATTAAAGGAACACTAAAACTGCTGGTCTGCCCATGTTTGGTACTAGCTCAGTTTCCCTAAAAATGCAGTGAATTTTGATGGAAGGCGTCTCTCAAGCAGGCTTTTAATTGATCGTCCACAGAGATTGAGCGCCGTTCTTTGGGACTCCTTAGAGCCGCATTGCTGAGACAATACAAAGTTGCATACTTCTGTCAGACCTCTGCAAGTGCTGAGTTTGTTAAGCAGAGCAGACATAAACACTGTGGGACGTGTGTGTCTTCTCTATCTCTTTTTTGTGGGTTGTTTTTTGTGGGTTATTTTGTTGTTGTAGTTGTTTGTTACAATTTCCATCTTTTAACCAAGCTATCTTAAAACTAACGAATCTTTTAATCCTGTCCTAAGAACAGAAGGCTCCATACAGGGCATGTGTGCCTGTATTGATCCAGAATTGATTTTGAGGGGGGAAGAGGGAGTTTGTTAAGAGAAGCCTTGGTAAAAGCCCATTAAAGCAAAATTAAGTCCCTAAGCAGGTGTCCATGAGGGGTCCTGATTGTTGCAGTTGGTATTTCTGTTAGTCCCCTGAAATTTGTAGTAATCTCAGTAAGATTCCAGCTGTTCAAATCAGATTGTACTTTACAGTAGCACATGGAGGCTTTTCATACTAAAACTTTTGTTAGTTTTTTAGATGTTTAACGTCTGCCTTTCCATCTGAGAAGCAGAAAGAAACACCAGCGTTTCATGCTGAGAAGGTTAACATTTCTAAAAGGGAATTTAATTATTTCTCTGTGTTAATGTCACTTTCAAAGAATTCCCAAAGTTACTTCAAAAAAATAAGAACAAAAGACCACAATAAGGTGTCACAAAAGGGAAAAAGTAAGTAGTTTGAAAGTATATCGACCTATTCCAGAACAAAAGAAAACATTCAAGCCGCTCCACTTATTGCAGTGCATTGAAAACTGTATTTTCCTGATGGCTTTGATGAAAGACATGACTTCTAAGGAAGAAAGGCTGCGATATCCAGTGAGCAGAACAGAGCTGGGGAGACGTGCCATGTAACAACCCCTGAGGCTGAGGGGCTGCACAGAACACCCCTGTGCCTCCTCCTGCCATCTGTACAGCAGGGAGGAACACTTTGGGACAGCACAGAAGCAACGCAGTCCGGAAAGTGCAAAAGAGCTGTTTACAGAGTCCCAGAATCCTCTGTATCCCCACATTTGGTTCATGAGCAATATTTTGGCAACGTGGAAAATAGGTCTGCAAAGTTGAATGTGGCTGAGGGTTGGATTTCACTTCCCTTTGCACACAGTCATTTCACAGTCAAAGTTAACAAAGGATGCTGGCTGCTGTCTGTGAATTTAGGCTTTAACCTCAGGCACTGTGGAGGAGGCCAGAACTAACTGGAAGCTGCCCTGAAAAGTACTGATCTGCAGGCTCAAATTCTTGAGTTGTGTAATAGCAATGTCAGTACTTAGCTCTGTTGGTCACCTTTTTTTTTTTTCCCCGGGTGAGGTTACGGAGATATTTTTAAGGGCTCTTGGTATAGTGGCGGATAAGGTTTGAAAGTTATTGTTGTTACTGTAATTGTCATTGTTATTTCCCTTTGTATTTTCTCAGGCAGTTTGTATGCAGCTAAGGAAACGACTGCTAGCTTACGCTTCTGAATTAGTCCAGACTGAGTTATTAGCAGTGTGAAAACACTGGGGTACTCTTGAATACCTCAAAAAACACAACGTGGAGGTTATGTAAAAGTGTCTTCTTATCAGCATGGAGTGCATGTGTGCGTATAATGAAGTTACAAAGAGACTGAGTACTTTTCATCTTCGGCTCCTACAGGAGAGTAGCTCTAACTATGCGAACAATTATTTTGAGCTTAAGAATGGTTAGTTTCTCTCTTGACCATCCAAATAAAGCAGCAGCTGTGATCAGAGAATCAGCATCCATTTCAGCAAATTATTATGTGGTTGGGATTATATCTCTTTCTTTTTTAAGAAAAATGTCAGTGGAAAATGTTTTTTCACCTCATTCACTCTAACCCTTGCACAACAAAATGAAGGATGAGAGAGTAAACTGACATGCTTTGCTTTTGCATCAGTAGTAAAACTGATGTTCACTGAGATTTCTAGATAAATCAATCATACTATGCCGTGTTCTCTAAAATCACTTTAATAATTTGGGGAAAAAAAAACCTGAATGGTCCGACGCTAAAGTATTATGTACAGTAGTGCATTTTGTACCTGTAGCTTGTAATGGGTGAACTGCAGTACTGATTGCGGCAGTTCAAGCGATAGCAGGGTTTGGGCTTCATTGACAAAGATTCTGACTCCACCCAAAGATAAGGGCTAATATTTAGGCAAGTTGCTCAGAGGAAAGAGACTGTAGGAAATGTTGTTCCTACTGTCTTTGCAGAATCTCTTGCCAAATTTTGGTAATTCCATAAATCAAAGAATGTTAATAAAATTGTGGACAAGAAAGCCAACTAGCTGACAAGAAAAGCCAGAAAGAAAAGAGAATATTTTTAACATTTCCTGTGCTTCCATGCTCTGTGGAGAGGTAAGCATTTTTTCTCAGGAGGAATGAATTAAAGAAGGTGGCGAATGGAGATCAATTTATCAGCACAGCCGTTCAGATGAATAACAATGATTGTACAAACAAACAAGAACGGAGTATGCTTTTTCTGACTCAGCTCTGTGCTTCGTCTAATAGACATTCTATAGACTTCTACGCAAGTATACCAAGGATGATAACTGGATGGTTCTTGTGTTTTTCTTATACTTTGCAAAGAGTTACGATGTGACTATAAAATTAACATTATAGCAGTATAAATTTTCTTTTCAGTTCTAATGCAGTTCGGGATTCCCAAGGTAGTAATTAATTTCTTCTTATTCATTTTCTTACAGCAGTGTCTAGTAAGTGAATACGGGCTTAGGAAAAAGTCTGAACTCCTCATTTTCTTGAGTGGTCTCTGGTCACATGGTTTGCATGAAGAAAGAGAGATTTCAGGGAGTACATTTATTACATGACTGTGCCAATGTACAGTGAAAACAAAATACTGTGTAATGGTCTTAAAACACAAGTGTCAATAATGAATATGAATAATGAAATATGAAATATGAATATGAATAATGAATATGAAGTGCAATAGCAAAAATGGCTTTCCCTGCTTGCAAGGAATAAGCCTATGAAGGATCAGGAGCAAGCCAATGAGCATCAGTTTATAAACACTGTATGTTGGTGTCAATCTCATGTATCCCTGTTGGGCAGTCAAACACAGTTTGATCCTGGGAGTTTTTTAAGGTGTAGTTTAATTCCTAAGTTAATATTGTGCATATGTACAGAGAGCTGGAAGTGGGAAGTCTGTGCAACAGTTCTTCAACAAAACTGACATTTGCTTTTTTGCTTTTCTCAAAATATGCTTGTCTAAATATGTGCGAGGTACAAAGAAAAAATGCATTACTGTTTTTCAGGGGTTGTTTCCATTTAAATAGCTTTTCTTTGCCTTGCTGCAGGGTGGCAAGGATATCCACGTATTGTCTGCTTTGAGTCCTACCAATCTGTTACACAGTGCATTGAGGCGTCACTCCTACAAATGAGACTGTAGGCATACAGTGTTAAAGGTACAGACTACGTCAGATAACTGGATAGGTTAGCAGGTCTTTATCCGCCCTTACATTTGTAGAACATTTTCCTGCAGAAGGAAATTGTTTCTTGCCATACCAGTACAGAGAGTGTTACAAGCTACAACTGCAATTTAAAAAGTTACCATAGATCATCATCAAGATTCAGTGGATTATACAACATAGACAACATTCTCTTCCAGGGTAGGGGCAGCTGGTCCTTAGCCTTGCCAAGAAGGTAAGATTAGGCAAGCTGGTAGGTAGAAGTCTGGAGAGCAAAGGAGCTGCCTTAGGCTGTAGAAGAAACAGCAGACAAGATAGATCAAAGTTGTTCATCGGTGATCTCCATTCAAAGCGAAGATCAACAGTGAACAATGATGTCAAGTCAATCTCAGTGCTTAACTTTGAGGATCGAACTGGATGTACCAAATGAAAATCCAAACACAGCATAGTATTTCAGAACCGCAGAATGGCTTGGATTGGAAGGGAACTTAAAGCCCAACCAGTTCCAGCCCCTGCTGTGGACAGTGCTGCCGCCCACCAGCTTGGGCTGCTCAGGGACCCATTCAACCTGACCTTGAGCACCACCAGGGATGGAGCATCCACAGCTTCTCTGAGCAACCTGTGCCAGGGCCTCACTACTCTACAGTAAATAATGTATTGCTAATATCTAACCTAATTACAATTTACAGCCATTACCCTTCGTCCTACCTCTACAGACAGCATGTCCTTCTTATGGCTTGAAAGACAAGGGAATAAAATTGGCTATTACTCTACAGTTCAGTGATATCAACATTGCTTTTGAATGATTCTGTTAGCTAATTGCTAACTACTCAGGAATTGCAAATACTAGGAATTATTTACAGTTGATGTTACAGTTTGCAAGAACTGATTTTCCTTTATCCCTCCTGGTATGGTCTGCTTGTCTGAAGCATCAGTCTTTTTTAAAAACTGCTGGAGCTCCGATTTTCTTACTTTCCTGTTGCTTCTGACCCCATGAGCTGTTGGTAGGAGCACTAAAAAAAAAGAAAAGAAAAAAAAAGAAGTATGGCTATTGGTCTCAGATTTTTAATAGGAGAACAAAGAAGGTGCTTATTGAGTGCTTTTATTGCCAGTGATTTCTTGGGATGAGGCTTTTCTATCCATGTCCCCCACTGAGTCAGTGTAAGAGGACAGGGCATGTGTTTTTTTCTGTGACATAGGGACAATCCTGTAAAAGTGATGAACATGATACCTTAGATTTAAGTAGTTGAAGTAGAAGGCAGTTAACACTGCTGATAGAAGGACAATTAGGAATGTACTTACACGTAGGGATTCCATTTTTAATTTCTAACTTGGAGTGCCTGTAGAGGGTTTCTTTCCAGCCAGAATGAGAACTGTTTCCTGAGTAGGATAAAGTCCTGAAACTCCAAGAAGAGGATGGACATCAGTGGTCACATGTGCAGGCTGCTGTATATAGTTAAGGAAGGAGTTTAAACAAGTCATCTCCTGCTGCTCCAATAGAACAAAGCTGCCATTACATGAGCAGTGCTAACCAGATTATATGCTTAATGAAATATCAAGGCATTTAATTTAGAAGTATTTCTTAAGGAAGCAAAAGCTGGTGATCCTGAATTTTGGAGGGCATAGCCTATGCTAAACTAAGTCTGCCTTTTATGAATAACAGTAACTAGAAGTCATTAATTGTTACAAAAAATGTAGTACAACATCCTGCATCCCTTTGCTGACCCTGCTTCCTTCTGTGTCAGCTGCATGCAGTGTGTGTGTTGTGTGAGCAAAAGGGGGGCAGGACGGGGATAATAGCCTCTGCTAATCCTCCACTGGCATAATGTCCATTAGCAGTCATGATGTAAATTAGAACCGAAACCCTGCTGTCTCTCTTCCCTCAAGGTCAGGAACCAGATCCATGTGTCCACCAGTCTTCACCCAAGTTTATAATAGAGAAATATAACTTAAATGTGAGTATAATATTTTGCCATACTGTAGACAGATATGGTACATCAGTAAGATCTCTCTGCTCATTCCCCAGACCCCCTTCAGATTCCAGTAGGAGTACTAGTAAATCAGTGATGCAGGCACTTGTGTTCTGTTTCCCAGTGTTACCTAAGAGATGTATTTGTTTCCTGTAATTTTAGGTTCTCATAATTATGTCAAAAATATAAAGTAGACATTACAATTACTTCCTGCCTTGTTTCTTCCTCCTTTCTCCAGATGAGCCCTGGAAAGTTCATTTAATTTAAGCTGAATTAATTTCAAGTATTTGCTGTCTGATGAGGGCTTTTCTTTCTGGAGAACCTGTGGCAAGTGTAGTCTTACAAAAGCACTCTCCTTTAAGTCGCCTGTTACTGAGCTTATTCTCTGGGTTTTAGTCACAGGAAGAGGATGGCCATTCCCCTGGCAGCATCCTCTGACAGCCTGTTGGTGCCTGAGTCCTTATGCTGGTTGATCTCCCTGCGAGTCCCCAAGCTGTGCTGATGGCAGGGCAGTGAACTTTGAGTCTGGTTTAACACGTCATGCTGCAGATGGGTGCAGCGATGCAATGGAAGGGATAATGTCACAGCCAGCTGCATCCAAAGGACTGTCGCACATTGTACTTACAAATTGCACCTAGCTAGTTTGTAGATGATGCAAGGCTGGGAAGGATGGCTGATGCCTTAGATGGGTGTGCTGCCATTCAGAGGCTGTAGAAATGACAGAGAAATCTGTTGAGGTCCATCAAAGGGACACAGAAGTTCCTCCACCTGTGGAAGAATAAATACAGCAATAAAGGCTTGATGCCTGCTGGCTGGGAGGGGATTTGCAGAAAAGTGCTTGGGAATTCCTGGTGGGCAACAAGCTGAATGTGAGCCAACGGAGTGCCCTTGAGGTAAGGAAGGCCAGCAACATCTTGGTCTCGGTTAGGAGGGTCATCGCCAGCAGGATGAGGGAGGTGAGCCTTCCCTCTGCTCTCCACTGCTGAGATGTACCTGCATTGCTGGGACCAAGTCTGGACTTTGAGGTACGGGACAGATGTGGACAGTGTGGGACAAGTCCAGTGAAAGGACACAAAGGTGGAGAAGAGGCTAGAGAGTCTGATATAAGAGGAGAGACTTAGAGTGCTGGGACTGGTTGGCCTGGAACAGAGAACATTCACTGGGATCCTAGCCGTGTGTAAAAAAGCCTGACAGGGCTGAGTCATGAAGACAGAGCAAACTCATCTCAGTGTTGTCTAATGAAAGGACAGGAGGTAAAGAGCACAAATAAACATACAGGGAATTCCATGCAAGCATAATAAAATGATCTTCTTTTACTGTGAGGGCACAGATTGCTCGCAGGAGTTACGGAGTCTCCATCCTTAGGGGCAGTCAGAACCCAGACAGACATGACCCTGACCCACAATGTCCCTGATGGGCCAGGAGATCTCTAAAGGTGCCTTCCAGCCTCAGCCTCTCGGTCATTCTCTGAAGTATTTACTGTACCTCAATAATTTTAAAGGGTTAAATGAATAGCTGAACTTCCTTCTCTCCTCTCAAAACGAATCTTAGACCATTGTGTACAGAGAAAAAATATGTACCATAATTCAATTGAGTTATGAATTATGGGAACACGTACTTTGAAAGCTTTGCATTTTACTACATTTGAAAGTTCTCTTTGGCTCAGAATTACGTTGGTTGCCATCAGAATTGCTCTGGGTTTTTGTTGTTGTTGTTGTTCTTTTTTTACATAAGAGCAAAAATATGTTTATTTTGTCAAAACAAATGGTGTTGTGGGAAAAGAACCAAGCATTCCCAACAGTTTTTCATAGTAGTAATATTTGATTTCACTCATTAGGTTTCTGATGAACCACTTCAGAAGAGAAAATGTCATTCTCACACATATATGTACACACACACATATTTGAATGCCCACGTATTTTGCCCTAAATTTAAGCTATATTAAATACAACAGTGGAACACACCCAGGTAAGGTATGATCAATGCAGCTTTTGTGATCTGTTGCTGGTACTTCTCAACCACACCTGCAGGGTTGTTTTGAAACAAATGCACTGTCAGTAAATATTTCTTACTAGCATTTCCCCGAGTCACTTTGCAACTTGGCATCTTATCTCAGAGTACAAGCACATCAGTTTTTTTTTCCTGAAACAGAAAAGAGAAATGGACTCTATGTTTTGCTGTTACTTAATTTTTCACATCAAAGCCCTTGCTATAAAAATAAATGTATTTGTTTTTCTGAGCTATTGTTTTGTTTCAGAAGAAAGCAGTCATGTTACGCCTTTTCCCTCTTGACCAGTAGGTGCTGAAACAATCTGAGAAGTATAAGATGCTGCGTACAACATTTAAATACTTCTGTGATCTTGTTAGCGTGAGCTTTTTATTCAGGAAATCCAGTGAGTTGAGAAGTGTGGGGCTAGTAGACAATATTTGCAGTGAATCTTAATACAATATTTTTATATCAAATGTATCATTTTATATAGAGTTTACATGCCACATCCTCTTTTTCTTTGCAGGGTATATACCCAGCTACTTAGACAAGGATGAGCTATGTGTAGTATGTGGGGACAAAGCCACTGGATATCATTATCGCTGCATCACTTGTGAAGGTTGCAAGGTAAATGACATAGTGGGAAAGTGGGAATCAGAAATAGCTCTCCAGCTTCTCCATTTATACAGACTTCCTGAACTGTACTATCAAATAAAGCAAAGACAGATTAGAAGCGAATAAGAACATCCAGTACTGATGATAAGCCATATCTGGCTGTGCAGCTGATCTACATATACATAAGGAACATAGTTGATTTTTGCAGTGTTTGCTTCTGAAAAGAAGACAGGGAATTTAGATCTTTCATTGTTAACTGTTAGCTTTTTCAGTTCCTTTTTTTAATGTTTTTTTCTGACCATGTTCTCAGCCAGTGTACATCAGCATCCTCCCAGGAACTTCAATGAAACTCTTTATGCAATAGCTGAGATTCTGCCTATGGCCATGACAAGTCTGTGGTGATTAACAGTGTTCCAGTGTATCTCATTATCACTGCAAAGAACAAAAACCAAAAATCTCTTCCACATGCTCATACAGCAGTAACATCCATCACTTCAGGAAGCATCAACACAAAGTTAAAACAGATTCAATTTTTTTTTTTTTTTTACTTCTTCAACTTAACCATATTAAAATATGCTTTCAGTCTTTTTCATCTCTAAAGCTACATGAAAAATGAAAAAAAAAAAAAAAAAAAGATTGCTTTGGGCAAGTAAATGAAAAGCATAAATGAATAACACGATCGGCACATTTTGCATGATTTCACTGCCATAAATTTGCCTGTGTGGCTTGAGATCCTGTAAGAAAGCTATTCTTTCCTGCAGAAAAAGAAATGTTTTTCTAAACAAATGGAACCACACATGTCATGCACTAGTGTCATGGGACTGAACCGCAAAAGTCATATTTTGTTACTCTCCAAAGTCAGGAATATTTGAATATGAACTGTTGGATTTGTGTTGGTATTAGATCCCCACATCACAGTCACAGTATTGAAGTAGTTCCTTCTGTTGTACAGCATTGCACTTTGATACATTTATGAGATGTGCAAAGACTTAAATATCCTGTGTGTAGGAGGTTTGTAGTAATATTCATCACAGTTTTATACACATACATATTTATTAAAAAATATTTATATGTGAGAAAAATTGTGGAATCAAACAAGTGATTTTTACACATTTAAATCACATGTACCAGACAATAACAACACATGAAACTCAGGAATATAGCTTAATTCAGATACAATGACAAGTAAACAATAGTGTGGCATTATGAAACAGCTTCTGCTCCCAGCTGAACAGCAGTATTTCTTGCCGTATTTCCTGCTAAGGTTTTTCTGTTGTTCTAATGGAAGTATTTGTTTTTATGCCCACCAGCTATTGTAAAATATAGTATAACAAATCTACTTATATCTTCTGATGTAAAATTTAAAATAATGCTTTTATGCACAAAGAACCAAGTTGACAATTTGCAACAAGTAATTAATCTTTTTCTCCAACTTACGATTAGCTTCCAGACTGTGTTTTTTGTTATTTTTGCAAATGTATTAACTGTACAAGATGGTTTGACAGCTCTTTTGTGTGGACAATTTCAATTCACATTCTGGAGGATCTGCATACACATTTTGAGTTGTATGAATTATCAGCAAAGTTGCATGTAATCAGTTCTCAAAAATCTGACATTTACTAGTTGCTTCCACTGAAAACTAATTTCGTAGCAAAATTAATTTTGGCTGACAGCCAAAAATATACTTTGGCAAGTGCTCACGTGTGATTTCTGGAGAATAAATTGTAAGGAAAATGTGGATCTGACAAAGATCTGCATCTTCTGAACTTCAGGAGAGCTAACTTCCTGCTGTTTAAGGAACTGTTAGATGAGATCCCCCAGGAAACTGTCTCTAAGGACAAAGGAATGGAACAGAACTGTGAGCTCTTTCAGGACACCCTTCTGAGAGCACAAGATCTCTCCATCCCCCCGCATAAGAGATCAAGCAGAGGAGATGGGAAACTGGTATGGCTGAGCATGAACCTGCTGGTCAAACTGAGGGATAAGAAGGAAATGCACAAGCAGTGGAAGCAGGAATATGTGGTCTGGGAAGAATACAGGCATGTAATCTGGTCATACAGAGATTGGATCAGGAAAACAAAGGCATAGATGGAACTGAAACTGGCTAGGGGTATGAAAAATTAGAAGAGGTGCACTGGTTAACAGAAATAGGCTAAGAAAGGCCAAGACCCCCCTCTGATAAGTGAGAAGGGAAAACTGGTAACAGCAGACATGGAGAAAGCAGAGGTACTCAGCAAGTTCTTTGACTCAGGCATCATTGGCAGTCAGGCTTCCCACTTCTCTCAAGTCCCTGAGCCTCTAGGCAAGGGTTAGGGTAGAAAAATCCATCCCTCTGTAATCAAAGAGCAATATCAAGACCACCTGACAAGACTGAGTGTCTGTGGGGCCTGGTGACATATATCCCAGGGGTTTGAAGGAACTAGGCCACTCTCCATCATATCTGAAAAGTTGCGGCTCTCAGGTAAAGCCTCGGTGACTGGAAAAAGCGATATCACTCCGATTTTTAAGAAAAGGAGAAAGGAAGACCCAGGGAACTGCAAGCCAGTGAGCCTCACATCTGTTCCCAGGAATATCATTTAACAGATTTTCCTGGAAGAGATGTTAAGACACATGCAATAAGAAGAGATGGTCCGAGACAGCCAGCACAGCTTCTCTAAGGTCAGATCATGCCTGACCAATCCAGTGGCCTGCTAGAATGGAGAGACAGCATCAGTAGATAAAGGAAAAATGATTGATCTCATCCACCTGGACTTCTGCAAGGCCTTTGATACAGTCCCACATCACACTCATATCTCTAAATTGGAAAGGTATGGATTTGAAGGGTGTACTATTCAGTCGATAAGGAATTGGTTGTATGGTTGTAGCCAGAGGTCTGTGTCAACAGATCCGTGTCCAGGTAGAGTCCAAAGACAAGTGGTGTCCCCCGTGGATCTGTCTTGGGAACGGTAATCTTCAGTATCTTTCAGTGACCTGGACAGTGGAATTGAGTGCACCTTCAGCAAGTCTTCAGCTAGTTGAAAGTTGTGTGGTGCAGTAAATATGACAGAAGGAAGGGATGCCATCCAAAGGGGCCTGGACAGGCTAGAGAAGTGGGCCCAAGGTGTTGCACTTGCATCAGTGCAATCCCAGATATGTGTACAAGCTGGGAGAAGAACTCATTAAGAGCAGCCCCAAAGAGGCCTTGTGAGTTCTGATCGTTGAAAACTTGAATATGAGCTGACAGTATGTTCTTGCAGTCTGCACAGCCAGCTGTATCCTGGGCTGCATCAAAAGAGGGGAAGCCAGCAGAGAAGGGAGGTGATTGCCCTCCTCTACTGTGCCCTCTTGAGATTCTATCTGGAATACTGCATCCAGGCTTACCCCCAACATGAGAAAGACATGGAGCAGCTGGAGCAGTTGCAGAGGAGAGCCATGAAGATGATTAAAGAACTAGAGCACCACTCCTGTGGAGCTGGGGAAGTTCAAGAAGCTGATCTTATTTAGTCTGGAGAGAAGGTGCCTCTGGGGAGACCTCATAGCTGCCTTCCAGTGCTTGATGGGAGCTTACGAACAGAAAGGAACCTGCTGTCTGATATTGACAGAACAATGGGGAATGGCTTTAAACTAAAAAAAGAGGAGATGTAGATATCAGTAGAAATTTTTTTTACTCAGATGATAGTGCGGCACTGGAAGAGGTTGCCCAGAAAGGTTGTGGATACCCCATCCCTGGATGAGTTCAAGGCCAAGTTGAATGGGGCCCTGGCCACCGATCCAGTAGGTGACAACTCTGCCCATGACAGGGCGACAGATACTAGACAGTCTTTAAGGTCTTCTCCAACCCAAGCCAATCTATGATTCTATTATTTAAACATAAAGAAATTCTGATGTCACTGAAATATTTCTCCAAGCTGGACCCACTGATCTATTGCTAAAAAGTAAAGGAATTTAGGAAAGTGGATAAAATGTACAATAAAATATGCTTTCTTTTACTGGTAATGCTTAGATTTAATACTTTTTTTTTTTTTTTCTCTAATTTCACTTGCTCTCTTTATAGTTTAGAAATGCCTTTTCTGCATTTCACTGTGTTCATGTGTACAGAAGTATGAATCATCTATGAGAAGAATCAAATGTGGCGATATGCATGATTGTATTGGTGCACACCTATTTATGCATGTGCATACATGAGCAGAGTACAAGAAACAAAAGTGACATAAATTTGTGTACAGTCACCCAAGACTAAGGCTGGAAGTGATTCAAGGCAGAGAAATGGTAATCTGATGTGTTTGAACAAATATGGAGAGCAAGTTCCTTCTCACGCTGTATCTAGCAATGGTCAAATAAGGTTTTTAACAACAACAAAAAAATATAAGGAATGCCAAACTATGGGAGAATGGAAAGTGCTGGACCCCATACAGCATACGCGTGATGAAAAGTGTTAACAATTATTAAACTTGAGCTACAGTAAGTCTCGTGGAAAGTTTGGAAAACAGAAGTTCAGTATGACTTTCAGAGAATCATCAGAGTTTTCTCCATTTCTTGCTGTAACTAGAAGTCAGCCCATGCACCTGGGTGTTCAGAGCCATCTTCACAGAGGAGAGGAACAGGTCCCGTCTCTAGAAATTTGACACAGGGTAGAGAGTGGATCCAAGTCCAGCTGGGAGGATGAGAATTTGAGATCCAGACTCCACATAAGAACATCTTACCACTGACTTCCTGGATTTTGACTCAACCCCACAGATCCCAGTCTTATAAAGACTCATATCCATGCTTTATGCAGCTCAATTTAATTGAGATATTAGGTCTTTTTGTTATGAAGGAAGAAAGAATTTTACCCTTAGCTCAAGATGGTTGTCGTAAGATAAAATTTTAATGAGAATGTTCTTCACTGTATTTGAAGGTGTAGGAGCTCAAGCTGAAATGCAGATTTATCTGTATGTCTTAATTAAATGTTCTGTGTTGAAAGATATTACTGCTATAAGATTTTACCCTGTGTTATTTAATATGATTAAAAAGAGACTTTTTGCTTAGTGAAGTGAAAAGATGTTCAGTAACTAAAATCCCAGCTGAAGAGAGTATATGTTAGGTAAAATCCTATATCTCACTTGAATTTTACCATTGTTTTCAATGAAACCGAAGCTATTCGCAGTGGCCCCGGTCAAAAAGGACCAGTATCTCAGAGTGTTCTTTCTGTCAGGGTAGTTCCAAACTGTGTTGCTAAGGGTAGACAGTCTCAAACAGTGGAAAGTGAAGTAAATTTCTGCCCTTATCAGTCTGTCTGGTCCATACTGCTGTGCTCTTGGGAACTTCATCCAGCTCTTGCCAAAGTCTGTGAGAGCTCATGCTGAAATTTGTATCAGGATTAGGTCTACAGTGTTTGTAGAGAAGTTGTATCTGATTTCTTTACCTAAGGCCAGGGTGTGTGGTATGTTCAAATCAAGAGACTTCTATGGAGCTACATTACTTGGTGTGAGCTGAGGATCCGACCTCCTATCAACTGCAATTGGCTATACGTATATTATTATAGATAGATAGAATATGCATAGAGAGCTCTTTGTTGGTAATGCTTGTTTTGAATATAGATGCCTATGGGAAATATAAATGAATTCCTTTTCTCAGAAATGCATATCATTTCAGAATTATGGATCCATTATTTAGGACCCAACTCAAAGGTTGAGTGAATTGTGTTTGACTGCAAAATTCATAGTCGTGCTCAGATTTGGTTGTTTGGTTGGTTATTTGACTTTAGCGGAAGGACGTGAGTAAAACTGTTCATTCTTAGTCCTCTAGTTACACTTAATTATACACCACCATTTTTGCTATCTGCAAAAGCTGCCCTTTAATTAAGAGTACATATATGACTCCCTTTGAAATCATTTTGTAATTTAAAAAGGGTTAAAAATAAACTCTAGTTCAAAACAACAATAAAATTTACACATGAAAATGTGAGACTTGAAGAAAACACGAAATCGGTATCTTTTTCCTCAAGACAGCTTTCCTTAAGCTTTTACATATTTCAGGTGCCTATATGTTTTAATTTTGAGGGAGGAGATGTTTCTTGAAACTCATAAAATACCATAATCTATAAGTCTGTTTCGTTCTCTTCCTCCTTGAGAGCTTAATGGAGTATTTTATGCTGCATACTTAGGTACATTTCTACCAAACCAAATTGGCTACCAATTTGAAAAAATTGCACAGTAGTTATGTTTCCCAATGTATTTATTTATTGCACTTAGGGATTTTTCAGAAGAACCATTCAGAAAAACCTCCATCCAACCTATTCCTGTAAATATGAAGGAAAATGTGTGATAGACAAAGTAACAAGAAATCAGTGCCAGGAATGTCGCTTCAAAAAATGTATCTTTGTTGGCATGGCAACAGATTGTAAGTATATTTTTCTCTTTTTCTTCATCTTCTCTCTCTTTTTTTTAATGCATTTATTTGCTTAAAGTATGTTGATTGGTGAAGATTGTTAAAATAGAGTGGAACTGCCGACGTTTTTTGTTTTTAATCATTTGTTCCGGAGAATTATGCTCATTGCATCAATCCACTTCTGAATGCTCTAATTTTTTGTTTACGCTTTACCAGGCTGCACCTTCTCCTGGCCTTACTGGACTGAGTAACAATAGGAACGTTAACTCTTAGGAGGAAAGGAAGGAGAAATGCATCTGGATGGACACTTTGCTTGAAAAAAAACAAACACAACATCTTGTTTAGAAAATTCTGGAGGATGTGAAATTGGATGTCATTGTATGAGTCATCCTGCAGTTGTTTGTTTTATTTTTAGCCCTGAAGAAGTTATCTGCAAATAATTTGACTCTCATTCTAAAGAACTAGAACATATGGCTGTAAGATTAACCCTTAGGGATCTTCTTTTCCTGCCACTGCACGGGGATTTACACCAATAACTTCAATTAGTGCAACGAGAGGAACTCATGTAAATCCCCCTGTGCATTAATGTTAATGGTTGTTGCCATTGTAATCCTCTGTAAATAAATAAATAAATAAATACCAAAAACAGACCCAATAAGGAAAATAAAAATATTCCAACTTAGTATTTTTCACTTGCAATGTAATGTGTGGCATTTTCTGTATAAAATGAAACAGAAGTGAAACAATTTCATTAAAGGCAGATGGTACTTAAAGAGAGGGAACTGAATGACTCTGGATCATCAGTTCAAATCCAGCCCATTTTGATGCATCAGACAATACTGAGCGTCAGCCATTTAGGAGCTGCACAGAAGGAGAAGTTTGTCTGAGTCTGATTCTGACGAGCAGCTATTGATACCATAAAGTGGTGTCTGTAGAATGCACATACAGGTGTGTCAGAGGAGCTGTCACTGAGAGTGATAGACAAGCCAGCTATCTCCAGATGTCAGTACAGACTGAGGAATGAATAGATTCAGGGCAATACTGCAGAGAAAGACTTGGAGATTCTGGTGGATGAAAAACTGGGTGTGAGCTGGTAGTGTGCGCATGCAGCCCAGAAAGCCAGCTGTATCCTGGGTTCCATCAGGAGAGGGGTGGCCAGCAGAGGAGGGGGTGATTGTCCCTCTCTACTCTGCCCTTGTGAGGCCCCATCTGGAGTACTGCATCGAGGCCTGGGGCTCCCAGCACAGGGAAGACATTGAGCTTTTGGAGCACGTCCAGAGGAGGGTCACTAAGATGATTAGAGGGCTGGAGCACCTCTTATGGAGAAAGGTTGAGGGAGCTGGTCTTGTTCAGTCTGGAGAAAATAAGGTTCCCAGGAGACTTCACTGTGGTCTTCCAGAACTTAAAAGGAGCTTATAAACAGAAGGGAGACCAACTTTTTACAAGGGATATTGACTTTAAACTGAAAGAGATTTAGAATGAATATAGGGAATAAATTCTTCAGTGCGAGAGTGGTGAGGCCCTGGCACAGGCTGCACAGGGAAACTGTGGATGCCTCATCCCTGGAGGCTTTCAAGGCCAGGTTGGATGGGGCCCTGGGCAGCCTGAGCTGGTGGGTGGCAGGCCTGTCTATGGTAGAATGGTGCACTGGATCATCTTTAAAATCCCTTCCAACTCAAACCATTCTGTCATTAGCTAAGATGCTGGTAATCAATTAGTACATCTAGTATAGGTAGGAAAGACCAAAGTTCAGACAACTTTAATAACTTCCTGCTATTTTTGTATGCTTTTATCCCTGCTAGTGGTGTTGGATGACAGCAAGCGGCTGGCAAAGAGGAAGCTGATAGAGGAAAATCGAGAGAAGAGGCGTCGGGAGGAGCTGCAGAAAACGATTGGTCACAAGCCTGAACCAACAGATGAGGAATGGGAGCTGATCAAAATTGTCACTGAAGCACATGTGGCCACCAATGCACAAGGAAGCCACTGGAAGCAGAAAAGGAAATTTCTGGTAGGGGCTGCAGACATTTACACTGCTCTTGAAGTCAAGTTCCTTTATTTCTTCTGAAGTCCCTGCCCAGCATTGCAACCACTGGTGTATGTGCCAGTGTTTTGACTTATATGAAAAATTGATGATTGTTTATTCTTGGCTGAGTCTCAATATTTGATCAGACCGTGTATTTAACAGATAAATAGCTTTCTGATGAGTTAAGGCTTACCCAGCTGGATATTTTTAATGTTCTTTGATAAGAAAAAGCAGAAAAAAAATGACTCCTGTTTAAGGAGAGCTATATTATAATATATATATACATGCATATATATATTATATTATATATATATAATTATATTATTATAATATAAAAGATATAATGTATGTTTTATTTATTTATTATATGTAGTATTCGTTGTCTTTTTAGGGACTAGCGTACAAAATATTTAAATGTTGAAAACAATGGCAAATTTTAATTAGAATGTGACATTTTTAATTAATAACTTGTACTTTTTGTTTCCTTGTTCCAAAGGGAATACATTAATTAAATTTGACAAAGAAAAATAAACTTCGATGAAAGCGGGAAGATATTTGAACTGTAGTATTGCAGGTTTGCAAATCATGAATTTCCAGAGTATTGCTAAGGAAAATCTGTGGTGATTTGTGATGCTTAAGCTTAGGAAAAAGAGTGTGTGGGGTTGTTGTTTTTTGTTTCTCTAACTCAGTTTTTATGGAAAAACTGTGCAGAATATGGAATGTTTAGGCAGCACAGAAGAGGATTATAGACGACATGTCAGGAATTCACGGGCATGTTCAACAGTCTGTGTATACCGAATCAGGTAGAAAATATTCATTTTTTTGCAAGCATAGGCTCCTGCTGCCTAATCCACAATAGGAATCGTGACCCCCCATTAAATTGCTAAGATAAGTTTTAGATTCAAAGCGGCTTACCCCTTTTATAAAGTTATGTTAATTCTAGTAGCAATTTCTATATGAGTGGCCACATGTTCACAGTAGTGTGCAGTGAAGAACACGCAGCCAGTGGTTGCTGGCAAGAAGCGACAGAAAAATTTCCAGTTTTCCTGCGTAGCAAGGTTTGATGCATTTTTTTTTTAGCAGGCCAAGAAGCTGAAACTGTAACATCAGCTGTGGTAGCACATTTGATTACTCAGACAGTACTATCTTTTTGTGTGTCACTTGCTTTAGAGTAAAAAGGGGGGCATGAGGTGATGCAAGGACAAGACTACTGGGAAAGGAGTCAGATGGGGCAGAGGCAGGGGTGGCAGCTGTAACAGGCAGCTCAGAAACCAGCTGAGCTTTCCTCAGCTGGTTCCTAGGCCAGGTCAAACTGCTCTCAGTGCTATAGGGCCTCCTCGTTTTTTACAGGGCTCACGTGTGAAGCCCTACAGTTTCAAGGTAAGTGTAGGGAGCTCACTGACGCCTTGCAGTGAGCACAGAAGGGAAAGTCCTGATATCTCCAGGCAGAGGGCTTTGAAAGCTCCCTGCCGGAAGCTGCTGGAGAGCAAGAGAAGCTGACTGCATGCCCCAGCAGCAGGGGGTCAGCCTGGTGGCAGCTGAGGCTGGTTCTTCAACAGTGGGAGTTCCCACTGGGGAGCTGGTCTAGACATTTTTTCCTATTGAGGTGAGATAGGTGGCAAGGGCTCTCCAGCAGCTTGCCTTTCTGGAGTGTGTTGGTTTTAGCTAGTCATCCTGAATTCTTCTGGCTTTCCCATGGCAATGCTATGTTCTCTCTTTTTCTCGCTAGCACTGTTATGTGTGGCTTTTGCTTTGGGTCTTCGTGCTTGGAAGTGATGAAGATTGTTTATCATGAGCACACAGACAATGTGGTTTAGTTTCCCAAGATTCAGGGATGGGGAGGGTCAGCCTAAAACTGGGATTATTTCAGCTTTTTAGCAGGAGGAACTCCTAGATAATTGAGCCCAGTCCTCTTCATTGTTCTTCTACAATTGGTGCTTGTTTTATTAGCTCACTGCTGAGTTTTTTCATGAAAGAAGTTAGGTTTGGATTCAGATTGATGACAAAGAGAGGGAAGGCACTTCTATGATGTGTCGCTTTAAAAAAAAATTGAGCACAAGTTTTCATTATCAACAGCAGTTCCAGCACCTCTCCTGTTAAAGTGCCTTTACATAAATGTCATGAAATCCATCGATTTTAAAGGCATTCTTCTCTGAGTCTTACCCAGTTTTTAACTGTCTAAGACGAACAAAATGGAATTTCTGCATACTGTTTGGCAGGTATTTTATAGCTGCAAAGCTGCACTTAGCAAACAGAGGAACAGCTTTGATATGTCTGTTTTAAAAACACACAGTAACATTGACAAACTGTCATAAAATCAGGTGAGCCAGTCGAAATGTGGTTGGAATAAAAAATACTCCTTGTGGATATTGATCATACCTATTGCATTCTGTGTTCCTGTAGAAAGCTTGAAAATTGGATTTTTTTTCTCACTTGGAGAAGTCTTGATTTGAAATCACACAGAAGGTGATTTTCAACAAGAATTTTCCTCAGACAAGCTCAAATTCTAGTCATTTTATCTAGACTAGCTTTGTGTTTGCTTGTTCTTAGTCATCTGTTGTTTTAGCCTAGCTTTGGAAACAGGCCTTGGCAATTGTCTGGAGCTCAGTGATACCAGGCAATCTGTTCTGGGGAGGATTTCAGAACTTGGAGTAGGTTAAATTGCCTTGTACTGCAAAGCTCTGAGAATATTCTGGGGGTAGCAAGTCACCTCAGATCCCTTTGCTTTTAGACCAGCCTGGGAGTTCTCATCACTGTAAGAAACAAGATCATGCCTATATTTTTAACCAAAAAATGCATGAGCTACGCCCACGAAGTGTACGGAAGGAGGCGCAAGGAAGAAACTACTTGTGCCTTTAATGCAGCTGTCTACACAGCATGGATAGCGGTACGCCAGACCCCCATTTCTGTGTGCGATCTTCTCTTTCACAGAATTCACTTTTTGTGGCACAATGGGACGTCACTTAAAAGGCGGATAGTATCATTTATAATTGTAACGTATGCCAAACAGAATTTTTTAGAATATCAAACGCTCGCTGTAAGATAGATTGTTCCTTTAAATATCTTTGTTTATATCCTTAGCCAGAAGACATTGGGCAAGCACCAATAGTTAATGCCCCAGAAGGGGGGAAAGTGGATTTAGAAGCCTTCAGCCAGTTTACAAAAATTATCACACCAGCGATTACAAGAGTGGTGGATTTTGCCAAAAAGTTGCCTATGTTTTGTGAGGTAAGACAAACTCCTTGCATCCCTCATTTACAAAGCTGTGGTTATGCTGTATTCAAAATACTGGCACAGGACTGTAACAGGAAGGATTATTTAAAAAATAAAAATAAAAAAATCACTATGTTTAAAATCAGAAAAAATAAGAGAATCAAAACTGGATTAGAATCATTGGTATTTTTATGGCTTTTCTTTTTCCCCTCACAACTGGACTCCTGATTTTGTTCATCTGGAATTCATCACGATTCACTAGAGACCTGAATGTGGCCTCAGAGGTAGCCTTGAGCAAAGCAATGAACAAAAAGAGACCATCTAGAGTTATATTTTATACATTTAATCAGGTATTTTAGCACAGGCTTCTTTCTGCACTTTCCAGCTCCTTGGCAGCTATACTGTTGTGGAATTGGATCTGTGCAGTAATAAATTCTCCAAATTCAGGAATGCATCCCTATCCAGGAGTGACACTTGCATCATTGTTTTCCCTAGGTGTGTTTTTCCTTAATAGGAGGGAGTGCATAAAAGAGTAAAATAATAGTATCATTCCAGGTAGGTACTCACATGTAAAATATACTCTAAATAGACTGAAATAGGCTTGGCTGCACATTAGGAATAGAGAGGCCCTAGGCTGATCTCATTTACAGCAAAGTAGCATTTTTATTGGAGGAGCAGATGCAATGGCTGATGATTTTTTTTTTTTTCCTAGATTAAAAAACATTATCGTAACTGCAGGCTGAATATAACTGAAATAGTATTTCAGATTTAATAATTTTAATAATTTTAGGTCTTGTGGATCTCTCAGGATCCACAACCATTGGAGTTTTAATACAGATTTATCCTTAATCCAGCTGTGGAAGGATACCTGCCTTCCCTCCCACACTGCAGAGAAGCACCTGTCTCTGCTGGAGGGTGACTATGTTTGGGGAGTTCGGTGAGCTCCCTAGGATGAGGACTGTTTTTCCTCTTACACACAGTCAGCCAGGAAAGAAGTCTAAGTAGTGTTTTCCTTTTCTGTGGTTGACAGCTTTTCTTTAAGGTCACTCAAGGAGAGTTATGTCAGCTAATGGTCTTTACATCCCTTAGCATCTACAGAGTAAAAGGTGGTAAATATCAATAGTTGCCGTAGTGTAAATAGCTTTCACTGGCTAACCTTAACATTGGCTCTATCAGAGCATGAAATAGTGACCAAGCATCAGGACTTTAAAGTACAAGGAATGTATCCATAGATCAGGAAGCCCCTGCAGCATCCAGTGTCTGAGGGAAGCTGTCTCCTCTGATTTGGTGTATGTTGGTGGGAAGATACACTGGTGTAACAAGGTAGTCTTTTCAGTTTAGAAGGCTTTGCCAGTCACACTCAGACTACGGTGCCTGTCTGACATCTTCTACCCCTCCTGGCTACCCTGGGCCCACTTGTGTCAGAGCTGAACAGGAAGCATGGCTGAAGAAGTCAAGGAGTTGTTTGGCATCACCTCTATAGGCTGCACAGTTCAGCTAGGATAGGCTTTGTTTACAGCTGAACCGCTGTGTAAACCTGACACCCGTATGCAGCAAGGTTTGACAGCAGAGAAGGGCAACTCATAGTGAATGGAAAGGGATAGGACAGCTGTCCTGAGTTGTCATACAGTTCCTGCTGCAGCATAAAGAAAATGACAAATGTTTGCTCCTTTTTGAGGGGGCACTGTCTTGTTAACTTTGTTTCATACATCTGTTTTCTAATCCATATCTTTTTCTTAGAAGGAATACTGTGCGGGCTGTGTTTGTAAGAAAAAAAAAAAACAAAGCCCTCCTTTCTCCCATGGGACCTATACAGCATTCAAATATGATCTCAATTCTTAATTTCCACAGAGGTTCAGTCTGAGAGTGCTGTATATCTCTATGAAGGAGATTGACTAAGCAGCGCTTAATGAGTTTGATGTGAGTTTAGGTGTCATAGGCATCAATGATTCCACACTGGGTAAGTCTGTGTATACACCGAATCATTCTAGTTAGCTCAGCTCAGCTCACTGAGTTACACGTGTGATGGCTGCCAGTAGGTCCTGCTGAGGTGAGCACTGCCGGTTCCTGCCGTTCAGATTCCAGCCAAGAGAGAAGGAAATGACAGCATGTGTCTGATAGCAGTCACACTTGTTTCCCCCACTCCTGGTTACAATGCTTCGTGGTGGTAAGACTTCTGCAGCTGGGACCAGAGCTGATGCTCAAGCCCCCTGTATTTAGTAAATGTTCCTATTGGCTAGGAATATAATATTCCTATATTATAGGAATACCTATACCTATAAATAAGACCTGATTGTAGACTTACTGTAAGTGAAATAGGGACCAGTATATCCTTCAGAATTAAGAAAGAAGATGATAGATGGGCAAAGTCAGATCACCTCTATCATAAAGAAGTTTTAAGAAGGTTCAAGTAGGAAGAGACGTTCTCTTTGGTTTAATGGTTTGCTAATAAAACAGCTGAAGTAACATCTAATATCTTTCCTAGTATTATCTGATTTTATTCCCACATTCTTCTTTTTCCTTAGTCTTTTTTTCTTCATTTCTCTTCTTCGAAGAATAATAGAATGGTTTAGTTTGGAAGGGACCTTAAAGATCTTCTAGTTCCAACCCTCTTCTATGGGTGGGTTTGCCACCCACTAGATCAGGCTGCGTAGGGCCCCATCCAGAGTGGCCTTGAACAGCTCTAGAGATGGGGCTTCCTCCACATTTCTGGGCAACCTCTTCCAGTGCCTCACCACCATCATAGTAAAGGATTTCCCACTTACACCTAAATTATATCTCCCCTCTTTTAGTTTAAAGCCATTCCCCATTGTTCTGTTGCTATCAAGTCATGTAAAAAGTTGGTCTTCATCCTGCGTTCCAGACTACAAGTGCACACTGCTAGCTCATGTCCAGCTTTCATCCACCAGCACCCCCAGATCCTTCTCCGCAGGGCTGTTCTTAATGAGTTCTTCTCCCAGTCTATACATATATCTGGGACTGACTTGACCCATATGCAGCCCCTTTTACTTGACCTTGTTGAGCCTCATTAGGTTCACATGCACCCTCTTTTCAAGCCTGTCCTGGTCCCTTTGAGTGGCATTGCTTCCTTTTCATTGTGTCAACTGCACCACTCAGCTTTGTGTCATCAGCGCATTTGCTGAGGGTATACTCAATCTCACTATCTTTGACATTGATTAAGATGTTGAAGAGCACATGTCCCAAGACGGACTCCTGGGGAACACCGCTTGTCATCGGCCTCAGCAACATGGTCAACATATAGATCTGTTGATCACAGCTCTCTTGCTGCAACCCTACTACCAATTCTTTATCCACCACATAGTCCAGCTTAAAATCCATCTCTCTCCAATTCAGAGATAAGGATGTGGTGAGGGACCATGTCAGAGGAATTGCAGAAGTCCAGCCAGATGACATCAGTCACTTTTCCTTTGTCCACTGATGCTGTTGCTACACTGTAGAAGGCCACCAGATTGGTCAAGCATGATTTGCCTTTGCTGAAGTTGTGCTGGCTGCCTCGGATTGCCTCTTCTTGTGCTTTAACATCCCTTTCATCTGTTCCCATGATCTTCCCAGGAACAGACATGAGGCTTACTTACCTGTAGTTCCCTGGGTCTTCCTCCCTTTCTTGTAAATGGGAATGATGCCTCCCTTTTCCCAGTCATAGGGGACTTTGTCTGAGCCATGCCTTTACGAATATGATGAAGAGTGGCTTGGCAATCGCATCAACCAGTTCTTCCAGGACCCTTCCTTTCTTCTCCCTTTTTTCATTTCTTAATGATTCTATGATTCTTTCTCTTATGTTCACTTTTTCTCTGTCATTACCTTTTCTTTATCTCTTATGGCTGCTCTCAGACATCTTTTTAAAATTATTTATTTCTTACTGTATTCCTTTCTTACTTCAGAGTCACAGTGGTTTTGTCACTGGTAGCAAGACTGCCACTGTTTGTGCAGCCTTCCATACAGTACTGCTGAACTGAGTATGATCCTCAGGCAGAGTGATTGCCCTGAACAGGATGAGTCATTTTTCTTATGTATCAAACGCTTTACACCTGAAGTTGTCATTGCTGGAAAAATAGCTGCATGATTCAACTGCTTTGCTGACTGTGGCTGTCTTTGTGCTTAAAACTCTTCTCTAACAGACTTTCCACTCGTGTCAGGTAATTTTATGGCATCCACTCTACATGGTTTAAGACCACATAGAGGCTTTGTGAATGCACAGTTGCCACATAGACCTGTAGTGTTTGTTTGAATTGTTGTGGGTTTGGTTTTTTTTATTTCTATTTGCAATTTAGGTAGATATAATAATAATCCATAGAAATTAGAATCACTTTTCTATGTACATGATGTTCTGCTGTTCATTTAATGACAATCTCAAAATAGTGTTGGTGGTTTTTTTCCTTTTGCTGTCATTGGATTACCTCTGTAAACATAAAGACATGCTTTACAGGAAACAAAACCTACATCTGCCAATTTGGACAGCTTACTGCTTTTTTTGAAGTGTGAAGGAGATGAGTTTTGCTATATGCCCTGAAGATCGCAGTTGTGCACCAGCATAAAAGCTGGACCTATACCATAGATTTTTTTTTTGTCTGTCCTACAGCAATATAGAGAGTCTAGGGAAATCAGTTGTAATAGGCTAAGTGTACCCTAATAAGTTGTCTTTTAGATTAAAATATATATATATTTCATTCTGTTTATTTAAAAAGCAGTCTACTCTGATGGACTCTCTCAAACATCTTTCTTCATCTCTGGTCAGGTGAAAATCAAGCTTAGCTGACAGTGCATCTGACTGGGATGGCTGATACCTTTACTAGCCCCAGTTGCAGGTTGTGCCAAGCTGTAAGCTGAGAGAGCTCGGGAGTGGAAGAGAAAAAGGCTAAACAGCTGAGAACAGTGACCATTTCAGCCATCTCAGTTTGATCCACCCTTATACAAGACAAAGCTGACAGTGTATGTTACCACTAACCTGGCAACTGACAGGTCTGCCTCATCCTCCACACCTTGTGAAAGGTTTGCAAACAGGAAGCTATGTCCTTTAGGTTTACTGGACTTAATTCTGTAATGTTACCATGAACTAAGAGATCTCATGGAATCAGAAAGCTGGGCCACTTCTCCCAAGCACCTGCAATACTTTGGTTTGCTGTGAATATCTTGCCCAGGGCCACTTCCCTGCAGCTGTGTCATCACTAGATTTCTTAAGGATATGTGGGGATGTTAGCCTGCCAGGACTTTTGAAAGCAGGAATGTGAGTCTTGGGCTTTTGTGCTGTGCACAAGAACTAGCTGGTAAGTGATATGTTTTCAGAATTACTGTGCTTTGCTAGGTAGTGTCCTGGGTTGTTCACCATGAATTCATGATCATGGGTTTATTGTAGCTGTAAACCATCTCAGTTTGAAAAACACATCTTTTTCTTTACCATTTATAATTTCTACAGCTGCCATGTGAAGACCAGATCATCCTTCTGAAAGGCTGCTGTATGGAGATAATGTCCCTCCGAGCAGCAGTTCGCTATGACCCCGAGAGTGAGACTTTAACGCTAAATGGGGAGATGGCGGTGACAAGGGGCCAGCTGAAAAATGGGGGTCTTGGCGTAGTGTCTGATGCCATTTTTGACCTGGGCATGTCTCTTTCTTCATTTAACCTGGATGACACCGAGGTTGCCCTGCTCCAGGCTGTTCTGCTCATGTCGTCAGGTGAGAACAGAAATATATTGGGATCCCAACCATTTTGAAACACTTCAGTCTTTGTCAGAAATCTCTCTTTAGAAGAAATGGGGCATATTAGATCTTGTGTTGCTGGATGGAGTAATGCAAATGAAATTCTCTTTCAAAATCCTGATGCATTGTCAAATCAGTTTGCTGAGCACGGGGGAAAAAAATCAGAGAGGCAAGCATAGAAGTGGCATTGGTAACACATCTTGCTCAGTTTAGTGACTTAACAGGGAGGCAGGGTCTAAATCAGAAAGATCTGGTTTAGAGCCAGTTTTCCTTGACTGAAAAACTAGTAATTTAGATACAGTTTTCCTTACGATTAAGTTCCTGTTTCCTCTAAATACTGTCATGCACTGGGTGAGAAGTACAGATCACACACATTTCCAGCAGTCTCACATGCATAGTTCGACCTGTGTTGTTTTCCTACTGAAATAACCACTGCTTACTACGTGGCATTTGAGAGAGCTGCCTTACAGTTTTAACTGGTCTCTCAGTGATGTCATACAGGAGCAGCACAGACCATTTCATATCATTTTCAAACAGTTTCTTTCCTTCTCAGATGAAATATGTTTTCAAATATGCTTCAGCTTGTCACGTCCTGCCCATAAGGGGAGGGAAGGGGTGACCACATTCGCCTCTTGGTCCTTTACACTACTGATTGTGCCAGCCCAAAGAGGAAATTCCATTCTTGGGGAGTGGCAGATTCAGAAGGGTTTTGTTTTAAGACCATTTTGAAGATCGAGCACTGGATAACAGTACATAGACAGTGATTAACGAGGATTAACTGTGTCTGAGACAGAAAGGTTTCCACATTCATCGCAACACAGCGCTTGGCTTTCCCAGTCAAAACATTCTGATTTTTTTAGTTCCCCACACAGTGATACATAACTGGGAGCCTCAGAAGGCATTTCAGATGATCTGCTGTCCTGAAATGTCTCCTGAAGAGTGACCTGTGAAAGGAGCTTTTCCAGCAGTCACGTGGGACCCAGTTCAGACAGTCTGCCTGACTTGTGGCATTTGTTGTTCCATGGTGCTCCATAATAAATTCTTTCGATGCTCATTTGTGGATCAGACACTGATCAAAGCCTTGACCAGATTGTGGTGAAACAGATAGGAAAGAACTGCAAGATAACTGACAGGGACATTTTCTAATTATTAGTTGTTTTACGGTAAGATATAGATAGAAGTCTCAACTGAGATTGAGAATGTGCTGCTTCAGTCACTGCAAGGAAACAGTTCCCAAGCAGCTATCTTCTAAATGGGCAAAAGAACCAAAGGATGAAGAAGGGAGGGGTTATCTCCTTGTTTTATCAGGGATAATATTGAGGCACATAGAAGCAATTTGCTCAGAGGATATGGTCAGATTAATTGTTGGGCCCATAACTGCGATATGGTCAGAGAAATTGTTTGTGCCAGAGCCAGATTCCTTTTCTTACAACAGAATAATTCTATTCCTATTTTCAGATATTCCGTAAAATAAATGAATTTTAAAGATAATTATCTGTCTTTGTGTCTGCAGATCGCCCAGGCCTTGTTTGCGTCGAGAGGATAGAAAAATGTCAAGAGGGTTTCCTCCTGGCATTTGAACACTACATTAACTACAGAAAACACCATGTTGCACATTTTTGGCCAAAACTGCTGATGAAAGTGACAGATCTGCGAATGATTGGAGCCTGCCATGCCAGCCGCTTCCTGCACATGAAGGTGGAGTGCCCCACAGAACTCTTCCCTCCATTGTTCCTGGAGGTGTTTGAGGATTAGAGAGACTGCAGCGGTCCTCTGCACCCCTGTCGCACTACTGGCTGTCATTTCATTCCATTGCCCAGCTCTTCTCACACCTGTTTGTTCTTCTTTTGTTTTCTTCTGATTCTTGAGGTGGGGTTGGGCTTTTGTTTGAGTTTTTCTTTGGGGTTGCTGGGGGCAGTTGTATACACATGGTTGAAAACATCCCTTTCTGCTGGTACTTGTGACTATTGCAATTTGTTCTTCAGTCCTTTGATGTGAATGCTTTGACAGCTTAACAGTGAAAATAGAAACAGACCAGTTTCATTCACCAGCACTTGCGTGGTCACCAGCTCACATGCATCATTGCTTGGAAAATATGGGAGATATAAATTGAAGTGGCAGAAAATAAATTGGCCTCCAAGTTAAAGCAGCTATTGATAATTTGATCCTGGCAATTCTGTCTGCTGTTACCTCACTTTGCAGGGTACTAGTGACCATTTCATGAGATGAAATTTCTAGTCTTCGTGGTTGTTTCTATTGTAACGATCACCCTTATGATCTAGGACCTTCATCATTGTCATGATCCCATCATTATCTTTGGATTGTTCCAATGGATGCGGTTTAACAGTGCCCCAGAAATCAAGTATTTAGTGTATGCATAGTGAGGGAAGGGACTGAATCATTTTTTTCCATGTGTACAGAAAGTAAGATTGTTCGGTTCTTACTACTCCAGGTAACTTCACTGGAAGCTCTGTTGGGGGAAGGAGGGAGATTTGATCCTCTGATGTGCTTTTTCCTGAGTAGGGAAGTCTGCTTTTTCTGAGGTTTGAGGTAAATTCAGTGCTGTGAAGGAGTAGGTAAATCCAGTGCTGAGTAGGAGTACAGAATAGCAGTATTTCCTATGAGTTATTCAGGGGTGTGAATGAATGAAACCTATGGGATGACCATCAGAGAGAACAGAAACCAGCTTTGTTATTGATGACACTCAAGACTGTACCGCTTTGTCCCAGTAGTACAAATAGTATTGCTTGGCAGTAATCTTTTGTTTTATATATATATATAAAGTTTATATGCAAGTATATATATAATTTTATATATATATAATTATGAATCTTCAGCGGATGTCTTAAACATATTTCCATGTTTTTATTGTTTCTCTCTCTTTCCTTCTCTCACCCTCTCCTGTGTGTGTATGTGTGTTGATCAGCTAGGTTCTCCCACCTCGGTGTGTGTATGTGTTTTGTTTGGCTAGTTTCTCACTTGATTCCTTCACATAATTTATTTCCACTAACTGCACTAGCAGGAACTGAACTGAAAGATACAAAGTCCAGCTGCCAAAATCTGCAAGTCAGTACTCAGTGATGCTGGAATGTTTGAAGCCTGTAATGAGGGCTTTATTGGTAGAGAGTGATTCCTTTCTGTTACCCATCACCATTCAGGGTTGTTGTCCCTGGATTTTATAAACTTGTTATTAAACCATTCTCTGAATTTGTATGATACATCAAAAGCATTCTTCTGTTCTTCCTGGAAACTCAAGACACCTGTTTTGCACTTCCTCAGATCCCACATTCTTTTGTGTTGTGCATTCATTTGTACCAGTTTCTGTCTCTGTTATTCATGGATACATTTGCCTGGCAACTCAGTGGGCGCTGTTAGAACCGATGTGTTGATTTTCAAAGCTCATGCCCCGTGTTCAAACCCATACGTTATATCTTTGTCCCCTCATAAGATCACGATACTCAGGAAAATACAGAGGTGGAGCACAGTATCTTTGTGCCAGGGATTAAAATCCTTTTCACCTCTGTTTCCCTTTAACGTTGATGAAGTGTTTGGAGTGCTATTGGCTCTATTGTCAGGGTTATGGAATCTTGTTGTGCCTGTTCTTTGATATCACATGTACCCATGGTGAGTGTTGAGCGTTGATGTTATTCCTTAGGGGTTATGCCCAAAATTTCATGAGAATATAAAACACGGTGGGATGTTGAGGGCTTTTTGCAGGTACCAAGTAGACAGGCCTTTGGAAATAAGTCTTTAAATGCTTGCTGAAATTGAAGAACCCCCATTGTGGACTGGCTCTATTTGTTCAATCTCAAAAGGTGCAACGCAGATTCCGTGTAGAGCACTACATCTTGGGGACAAGGATCAGGAAGCATTCTAGCCTTTGGAACAAGAGATCACACAACAAGAAAAGCTTACATATATTCAGTTCTGCACAGTCTCAGATGAGCAGCATCTGCAGTAAGTGAAGTGTATTAGATATCTGATTTGATAGGTGGCTTGGTAGGGCACTGATAGCATACAGGGAAAGCAAAAAAAAAAACCAACATCTGTTCCCAAATGGCTCTCAAGAAGAAGGTATATCTTTTGGAGGTTTGTACTCCCAGAATCCTGGAGTTCCTTCTGAAACCAGCCTGAGTATCTCATCTGCTTACTAAGTGTGAGCTTGAGTTAGTGTAAAAACTTGTTAACTGCGCTGCGGATGAGACCAAGGAGAAAGAAAGTCACTTTCTTCTGGTAGTATTCACAGCGACCTCACTACAGGCTCCATGATATTTTATGTATTTCCCAGAACCTCAGTTTCTTAGAGTCACACTGCTGCCTGAGAGGTTCAGTCTCTCATTAAGACCAACATTTCTCATCCTCTGGGTTATAAAGAAAAGCAGCAGCCTAAACGTTGAGGTTGGAAGTCAATACTCAGTAGTGACTTCTTACTGCCTTTAACTACTGGGGCCCACACTACTGGCTTTTGAACACTTGGGAGTGTTGGGACTGCATTAATCAAAAAATAAAGGTCAGAAGCTAGAAAAAAAAATGGGAGAGTTACTGGATTGACATGGGGAAGCAGCAAGAGATGAAGAAACTCACAACACCTTGGGCAGAACTGGAGCTTGAGGTAGTGCTGAGAACAAACGCTTTGCGCAGGCTGCTGCAAAAATCATTGCTCATACAGGAATTTGTCTGCCAAGGTTACTGTAGCAGACACAAGTAGCCTACACAAGTGGATGTCTGAATTCAGGCATGTCAGCTGCAGTTAGGCATCCAAGCTCATGGCCTGACTTCCTGATACTGAAGCAGTTTGGGGTTGCAGATAATCAGGATTCAGAAAACTGAGCATCCTTTGTTAGATGATTGCAGATGGGCAATTAGGCAACCAACTTGGAAAGGTTCAGCAGTCCTTTAAGCAGTAAGGATAGTATCGGTGTACTTTTCTAGCTTTTTAGATTACATTGGAGTCTGGTTTTGATTAACCAAGGGGGATGAGTGGCATTCCTCAACAGAGTACTAAGACCAAGCTCTTAGTCTGATATCTAATGACCTCTCATCTCCTACCAGTCTTACTCTGTGTGTCTTCATTGACTTCCTCAGTCTGACTCCTGATTTACGTGACCGTGAGAGCAGAACTAGAATCTGTGAGGATGCTTTTGCAGGCTATTACTGGTGAATACTGACCTTTGTCCTGCAGTGACTCAGATCACCGTAGGACTGAGCCACTGGATTTACCGTCTGAGTGGCAGACTTCGGTCAGCAGGGTCTGTAGGACCTGTCCTTCTGAGGGAAACAACAAACGGCACTTCTCACTGCAGTTCAGGGTCTTGTTTCTGATGGTGCCACATCACCTTTGTTTTTGCTTTGTGGTCTACGCGTGGGTCTTGCATAGGAGATGCTTCCTATCGAACCTGATTGTCATCGTTCAGGGTTTTGCCCCGAGTAACGTACGCATTTAGATACTCATTTCATGTGTCATCTCAGTTAAGTTATGATATTTATAATGACATATAACATGCATAATAATGATTCTTGTTTACATTCTGCCAAAATGTAGGCGTTAGAGTTAGACCTCCGAGATCCAAAACCATCCTTGAGCAAAATGCTTGCTTCTTCAGAGGCGGGCATCGGAAAGTGGAAAAAAAACCTGTCCGGAATGATCAGCTGTATCCGAAATCTGCCAAGACAGGGCTGTTGATCACAAGCAGAGCATGTCATTGCTAGCGATGCATTTCTATGCTATGGAACTCTAACCTGTATGTGTCATATTGACTTTTTGCTGCATGAATCATAAACTATAAAAATCAGTCCTATGGTTTTGAGACGTAGCCAGCATTCCTAAGGCTAAACCTTTTTCATTGACTGAATCAAAATCCACAACCAAGGAACGTGCTCCTCTCACTGTGAGAGCAGTTGGAAGAGTTGAACATTTATCTTTTCTCAAAGGAAGAGGCAGTAGGACCTCTTGATGTGTCCCGTTGTTGTGATCATCTGGAAATGATTGCCAGACGTTTCCTTTTGATATAGCGATGAAGTGATCCGTATTTAAATTTTATAGAGAGAAATTTTATTCTAGTGTGACAGAGATTTATTTTCCACTTAAAGACTCAAAACAACGTGAGCACATTTTTTTACTACGGTATATTTTTGCTTTAAAATTAAAAACAAAATAAAAAAAATAAAAAAATAAAAAAAAAAGGTTTGGCCTTACCACGAAGTTTTAGTGTGTCGTATAGATGTTGTTAGCAAATGCAAAGAGTATGCATTGTTTGTGTGTATCCACATTGACTGATGTCGCCTTCAAAAAGCAATATTGTGCAGGTAATGAGTTGTTCGTGACCGTCCATTGCACAGTTTACCTTCTTTAAAAGCTAACCTTGTTTATGCACAAGACAATCAAATGTAAATCTACATCAGCACCCGGGTGTAGATTAAATTCATGTAAATTACTGAGCACAATGTAAAACATTAAAAGACACTTTATTTAATTACACATTTAACGTTGGTGAAGATAGTATCAGGGCATGAACTAGCTGACATACTGTAATTTCTTTTGCTCTTCTCCTACTTCCTTAGCACTCTCCAGCTGTAGTTTGCTCACGAATACATCAGACTAGTTATTCATGCTTTTCTTTTTTTTTAAGGGAAGGGTGGTTTGGGTTGGTTGGTTGTTTTTATGGAGGTAGGTGGGAGGACTTCTTACTTTGTCTATGAGGTTTGTGGGTTCTGCTTATTTGGTTTATTATTTTTTATACCGGTTTCGTGCCCTGAGGGTAAGGCAAACGTTACGGAGTACAGTAAAACAAAAAAAATTACCTTGGATGATGTATTTTTTTGCAAGCAGTGTTAAGAGTTGTTATGCTAGATTGGTAATATTTTTTCAGCCTAAAATATATTAAAAATCTGTGATCACAAATGTTTTAAACTATCTAAAGAGAAAATTTGTATATTTGGGGGAAGAAAATAATTTTTACATAGCTTTTGTATGCAGATATTAAAATGTAATTATGAATATAGTGGGCATAGATAACTGTGTAAGCTTCAATTCTAAAAAAGAAAAAGCTTATAACTGAACGGTGGTCCTGGTCTCTCCTTCTCTTTGTTCCAGGCTGTGTAGTCGGTTCTGCCACACACCTCACGCTGCTGGTGTGGCAGAAGTAGGGCCCAGAGCGACGTGTTGTGTTGGCACTGACCTGCTCACATTTCTATCCGTCTGCACCCCTTCATTGCCTATCTCGTGCCCAATCTCCTCCCCTCCCTTGGGCGCCCAGCCAGTGACTTTCACTTCCCAGCCCTGTACATCGGCCAAACCTAACTCACTTTGGTGAGCCGTGATTTATGTCTCATTCAATTACAGTTCTTAAGGGAACGCCCTTTCTTTCTGTGTTTGTTCCCAGTCTAGATGGGGCTGCTGTGACAAGAGAAATAGTCTTCCTGTCTCTTCACATTTTCCATACCTCAGTCAGCTGCCTGTTGGAGATCTCCTCATTCAAATCTTCCCTCTACTCTAATGCTCTTTTGTGGTGGTCTCAAGGGTTCTTTCACCCCCTCAGCAGGTAAAGCAAGGTCTGGAGCCCAGATCCACAGTGGCTACTTGGCCCGTCCCGAAGGGAAGGTGCTGGGCACTGCAGCCTGTGGGAATGGGGTCTGCCTTCCAGGGCTGAGGCTCATGCTGAAGAGCCTGGGGGAAAGCAATGAATCCATGTTCTCCCTAAATTAAATCCCTTAAAGCACCTGGTTTCAGGCCTCCGAGCATGGGAGTGCTGCCAAAGCCCCAGGGTGGGTTGCTGTGCTGTGTATGTGGGAGCTGTGGGCTGCTCGGTCCCACCATGGAGCAAGGCACTGATTTGCTGCAGCACAGTTGTTGGCTGGAGGAAAGAAGGAATTCTGCTGCCGCAGACCTCACGCTGCTGGCTGTGATGTCCTCAGGCTTCATTGTTGGCAGCGGTGATGGAGGCCATGCTCACCCAGAAGTGGTTTGAGGTCTGTGGAGGTAGGAGCAGAAGTCTGTCAGCTGCATTTGCTCCAGTATGTGTACATCGTTGCAGAGGGCAAAATAAAAGGTGGTTCTTGACAGTGAGCACCGGGCACTGCCAGAATGAGTGTGACCAGAGCAGGCTGCTGTGAGCCGCCCTGTGCACCCTGAGCCCTTCTGTGCACAGCTTCACTATATTCTGCCTCGTGGCAGCAGTGGGTAAGACTGCTCTCCCGTTGAAAAATGGGCCACGTCTCACACGCTTTCCCAGCATGGATTTACGAGTCTAACATTAAATACCTGAATCTTACCCTCGTGGTCATGTGTCCGGTGTGGTATGCCCAATAGCACCAATGATGGAGAAATAACAGTGTTCATACTCAGAGTGCCTGCGGATTCACCGACTGAACGAGCAATAGTGAAATATTTGTGAGGTCCCCAAAGGAGACAGAAATCTCACCCTGACCTTTGGGTGCTTTGGGAAGGCACAGGCCTGGAAACGTGATACGAGTTCAGCACTGATGTACAGAACCAGGGTGGATTTTACAGGAAAGTGGGTCAGTCTGTAAGTGAGTTTTGCTTGGAAAACACAGTTTAAAAAACAAAACAAAACAGAAAAAGACTCCAGCAAAAACCATGAAAGAGTCCTACCCCAAATGCCAGTGGAATCTGAAGACGCAAGAGATGGTGTGAGTGGACGATGGGGAATAAAAGTAGCTCAGAGCAGCGTCCACCTGAACAGAAGTTCTGAGTTGCAAGAAGCAAAAAAAATAGTGTTGCAAACTCCGCAGGAAAACAGCGTATAAAGGGAAAAAGAAGCGTAGGTGCTCTGTAGCTGCAAGGTCTTTGATATCTCCCTGTTCAGAGGTAGCAGCAAAAGGGGAAGGAGTTTGCTGGAAAGAGGGCAGCGAGCTTCGCTGGCTGCTGCAATGGTGATATGGAAATGAGAGTCTGTGCATACTGTGCATACCTGAATGTATGTCTAAAGGTTATCAAAGGAGTTGTCTAATGCTGAAAACACGTCCAAAAGTGAAACATCAGAGACAGACTCTCCACTTGCAGAACAGGAAAATGAGGAGCTGAAGACCTGGAAAAAAAAAAAAAAAACCAAGACACCAATACTAAATATCTGAGGCTGTGGCAAGTCCTGGCAAGTAGATGAAGATCTAAAAACAGTGGAGACAATGAAGGAAAGGAAGAAGAGGAGCTGTTAGGAGAACACAAAGATCAGACAAAGTGCATACCTGAGGAGAGCAACACACACAAGGACATGTTGTGGTCCAAGCAGTCCCAGGTTTGCATGCCTTGGATGAAAGTATGCCTAGTGGCTTTAGGCTGTCATTCTCTCCCTCTAGAATCTGGGAAGCACAAAGAACAATGCGCGCTAACCTCGCACCGTGGCTCGGTGCTTAGCACACTGCAAAGGACTGCCTGTGACAATGCAAGTCCTGGGCATTGCAACTTGGGCAGTGTCTCTGAGCACAGCCTGAAGTGGGGCCTCGTAAGCCAGGGGCTGTGTTGAGGCAGAGCTGTGAGGCTGGGAGAAGCTGAAGGGTCAGTCCTCACCACCCAGCTACAGGTGAGCGCTTCCGGCTGGGACCCACTTGTGGAGGGTGAATTGTGCTGTCACTGCATGGCCTCATTCTGTCACAAAGTGGGGAGTGATAGATGAGCGTGTGGAAAAAAATACAGATCACAGCCTGAACAGATGACTAGCCTGTGTGAAAGAGCCCATATTAACTTGGGAGCACAAGTAAACTGCCTTTAGCTTCTGCATGCAGAAGGAACTTGTTTGTGAGAAACTGCTGTGTATCTGTAACTAAAAGTCTCTTTGCTTTCTGTGAATGACTGGTTATTCTGATATGTGATGCTTTATAGTCTCCCGCTTTGATCTATATGGCCATGGTGTTAAGGGGGTGAAGCAGACATCTTGCCAGACTGCTGCTGCTGGTATCTGCTGGGGGTAATCCCAGGGCAAACATGGTACCAGTCAGCTGTCACCAGTACCAAGAACTCGGACAAGACTGACCAGCCAGTAGCATGAGTACCTCTCTATTAAACTGAATGCTAACTTGCCTCTGCCTACTTTATTTAGGGTTGGTAAACCTCTTGCGGAAGCACTTTTGCATTACGGTGTTAGAGAACAAATCTTGTGTAGCCTGAAGCCAGGTGAGGCCCAAGTTCTGGGCATGGTAAGGTTGTTCCTTGCTCCTGGGATGTACGGGAGCTCGCAGATCCCATCAGTTGCTTTCACAAAATGCAAAAGAGAGTGTTCTTTTGCTCTACTGCAGAAATAAAGTCCATGCCTGGAATGGTGAGCATGAGCAACAGAGACCCTACAAGGCTGAAGCCTGGCAATTGATTGTTTTTTACCACGTCTGGGCATTTCAGTGTGGGACTGCCTGTAGCAAGGGAGGATCAATACATGAGTGGGCAGGGGCCCGCCCTTGGCCTGCAATATGTGCTGATGGGTGGGGACAGGGCCCTGTGCTCCACGTGTGCCTTGAGATACTGGGGATGTGAGTCATGTAGCAGACACGGAGGAGTGCTGGATAACTGTGAAGCTGTCATGATGCCCAGAAGCGCCAAGAGAGTGTCCAAGGATGGCAGAAAGTATAACAGCACCCTCTGGCTAGACATCTGAGCCTGAGAAGTTGCCAACATCTCTGCATGCATGCAGAATAAACATAGTCCAGAGGCATGAGCCATCCCTGGAAGTCGTGCTGACACCAGAGATGGGATGAGGGGCACCAGAGCAGACTTCCCCTCACCAGGCTTACAGGTACAGTGCTGGAAACACCATCGCCAACATGAGTCTGGAGAAAATGGATGGTGACAACAGGAACAGAGCTGCTGCCTCTGAACCCTTTGTGCAAAGCTCAGGTAGCAAGTACTGTTTATCAGGAGTGTTCAGTGGTTGTAGTTTCAATGGTTGCTATAAAACTCTGCATCATCTACTTGTCTGTGCTCCTTAGAGGTATCCTCCCAAGGTGTGAGTAGTGCTGCCAACCCCCTGTGGGGAGTGTCAGTTCAAAGGAAGAAGCCATTCCAAAAGAGGCTGAGGGCTGTGAGCTCACTGCAGACACTGTGTTTGCATGGTAACTTCGGATGGAGCACAGGGCTAAAAACCCAAACTGGGCTGATCCGTCACCCTAATAGCCAACCCTGATAAAGAAAAGACTCTCCTGATCGCCCTCTGAATGAACATTATTCTGGGGCTGGCTGCTCATTTTAGGTGCCCAGAATTTCTCCAGACCACCTGGGTACTGGGGTGGGACCCCTCTCAATTTCACTTTGATTTAAAGTGCACAAAAATGAAATTAAGGCATCATTCAACATTAACCACACCTCGACACATTTCTAGCTTCGCTGATCTGATTTCCCTCCAGCCTTGGTTTTGGGCAGTTGAGTGCACCTACACACTTTGTTTTTCCCACACATGTTTTCTCCTGAACTGAGGATGATAACGTTTCAGCTCCAAGACAAAGCTAACAAACAGTTTTATTTATTTACGGTGAGAAAGAATGCAGTATTGGGGATTTTGATCAGGAGTTGCCTGGGACGGGGCAATCGGCTGGACAAATAAGCCAGATTTTTCAGTTTCTGCATGTTTACCCCTCCCTAGCAGTATTTTTGTCATTGACATGAAAGAAAAAAAAGATTTCTTCCTTTCTCTAGGCTTCAGAAGAGACTCAGGAGATGTTTGCCTTCCACTGGTGAGCCCCTCTCAGCTGCTGTTGTTTTGTGGTGCATCTACTGCAGAAAAAGCTCTCTCCTCCCAGTTGAGGCATTTTTCAAGCAGACAGGTTGTTCAATTATTAAAAGGAACACTCCCTGCACTGACCAGTTGGCCATCGCTCCTGCAACCTTCATGTATGCACAGCAGGACTCCCAGGCATTCTCTTTTTTTTTTTGTTGGAGGTAGCAGTAACTCCTGCCCTTACCGGAGGTCAGGGGCCAAGGTCTTATAGACTCTTAGAATCATGGAACCATTAAGGTTGGAAAAGGCCTCTAAGATCACCTAGACCAACTATCAGCCAATCCCCACCATGCCCACTAACCATGTACCTCGGTGCCACATCTATATTGTTCTTGAACACCTCCAGGGGGGTGACTACACCACCTCCCTGGAGTGAGGGCTCTTCTGAGAGCATGCTGGAGCTCTCTACAGTGCATCTGCCCTCTACAAGTATTACAGCACACAAAGTTACATTCTTGGTGAGAAGGAGTGTGGCGAGATTTTTGCTGTTGCAAAAGCTCACAACCAATTAGGAAAACCTCTCCTCTGTTGCGAGCTGTGGGATGGCTCGGGACTGCATTATTCTTGGACCAAATTTAAAGTAGTTGAGCATTGAACACAAAAGCATATTCAGAGCTTTAATTTGCTTGATCTTAATTTTAGCAGTTGATGTAATATTATGGTATTGAGAAATCTGCTTGTTGCCTTCCTTCTGAGCTTCCGTGGCATCCCCAAAATGGATACTGAGTGGTTTGTACTGAATTCTTCCATTTTTTTCCTGTCCCTTCAGGCCTGCTGGAGGCAGGGCATCAGACGTAAGTTTTGTATAAAGTAACTGACCACTGACAGTAAGATCCAAGCCTTGGAGCTGTTGTGCAGAAGAAAAGGGACGCAGCACTCGCTCCACATGCTGGTAGAGCACTCTCTGACATTTCTGAGAGAAACTGTAGGAGAGAGGGGAATTGAATGATTTTTCTTCAGCCACCTTCTTGCCCAAAGTCTTTTGCCAAAACTACAAAAGTCACAGAAAGAGGAAAAATCCAGCTAATCGAAACTACAGCAGATCCCAGGACAAGGAGCTTGCCAAAATAATATATGTTGACCAGGATTTAGAAATTAACCACTCTAACTTACCCTTCTGCCTTCCTGTGCAAAGTCTTTGGTTTTTCACAAGTTTTGCAAGGAATGCTGTCATTTTCACAGATGAGTTTTGCCCAAACCAATAGAAAAAAAAAAAAAAGGGCTGGAGAGCTGAAAACCCCATAAAGTGAAAAACAGGAAACTCTTACGCCACAGGAATCCTGAATGCTCAGTTTAAAAAGGATTCACTGATTGGAAAATGCTAAATATTGACTTGAGGGTTATAAAAATAATAAAAGTACAGAAAAGAAGAAGACATGAGATCAATTTTTTCAAACAAAGAGCGAAGCAATCCAGCTAAATGTGTGTTTTGCCCTTCATAGGGGAAAATCTGAAATCCTGTGACTATGCAAAAAGTGTGATATATGATGAGAGCTCCAAACTCAGGAACTCAATTAAATATGGACTTTCATATGGCCTCTGAAGCTTGAAAAATAGCAAAGTGGGCCATGAAAGCAAAAAAAAGCATCCAATTACTCTCTTCAAGTGCCAGACAGGCTCTCCAGAAATAGGAGCAGACCTCAAATGCCTGCCACAGCTCCAGTCATTGCTGTGTCCTCTCTGGACATAGAATACAATTGAGTAGAATCAGAATAGAATCACAAAGGTTGGAGAATACCTCCAAGATCATCCATCCAGTCCAACTGTCCACCCATCACCAATGTTTCCCACTAAAGCATATCCCTCAGTACAACAGCTACACAATCCTTGAACACCTCCAGGGTCGGTGACTCCACCGCCTCCCTGGGCAGCCCATTCCAGTGCCTGACCACTCTCTCAGATAAGAAGTATTTCCTAATGTACAACCTGAAGCTCCCCTGGCACAACCTGAGGCCATTCCCTCTAGTCCTATTGCGAGTTACATGGGAGAAGAGGCCAACACCCACCTTACCACAACCTCCCTTCATATAGCTGTGAGAGCCATAAAGTCTTCCCTGACTCTTCTCCAGACTACATCCCTGAAGTTAAGCAGAGGGCTGGTGTTCATGGATCCTTTGTTTCTGCCTGGATGCTAGAAGATCCCCAAAGTCAGCAGGAAAGCTGAGGCGCACAGCCAAGTTTCAGCTCTACTGCCCATTGGACGAGCCCACCTGAGCTCAGAGCTCAATATCCTGCATAGCCTGGCACCACTGTCCTCATCTATTACTGCACCTAGGAAAAAAAGACAGAGACAGCCTGGAGCTCCCATAGAACATCCTGCTGCGCTCACTACATGGGATCATACAGAAACATAGCTCATCACCTCTTCCTTTACTGAATTTACAACTCAGATTGACATCAAGACACAAACACCTTCCTCAGAAATGTGGGAACCCAAACAGGCCTAGGTCAAATAAGAGACATCTCCAGCTCCAGCACTGTGAGCTTCCCTGCTCTCACAGCTATTTGAGGGGCTATTCTTCTCACACAAGGCCCAGATCCCAGCCCCCATCCTCAGTCCTAGTCACACATCAAGAGGGAGCAAACTACAAACATGCTAGCTGAGAATACTAATTCCCAGCTTGCCTTTGCTATCATAGAGGCCAATGTTCAATTTTCTTCCCTCACCTTTTTGTATAATAGGATAGGACCTGTTACAACCAGATTCAGTGCCAGGCTTGCCGGTATTTGAGAATACAAAAATCTCACATTCCATCTGATCCAGAATGTCATGGAAGGAAATGCACATCCAGGTGGGCATGAGAGATAAGTCTAGCCACAGAACACGTGGGACCAGGATGTTGGGCATTTTGTTGCTGGCATCAGACTAAGCCAACTTGCCTCTTCTGGCTTGTGGGGTCACTGACCAAAAAAGAGCTCTCTTCTCTTTGTTTTCAGTATATTTTGAAAAAAGTACTTAGCTGGAGCAAACTAACAGTCTTTTCCCAACATGTGGGATCTGGTGGATCTAAAAAATGTATGGAAAGAACAGGCAAGACTTCATTTAAGCACCAGTCAGCACATGTCCTCAAAAGCAGACCCTCCTTCTAGCATTATCTGTCTGGTTTGGAGCAATTCAGTACAAAGAAAATCTGTGTAATGAGAAGATACAAAAATACCAGAGAGAATATATATCCTCCTGCTCACTGAAGATAAAGAGATGTAAATTGCCTGAGCTCTGTTACAGCAGTTACAGTAAATATAGCACAGAATCAGAAGCCAGAGGAGCTTCTAATAATAACACCTCTTTAATTAAAATACCCCCAAACATATGGACAGGAAAGGAAAGAAACATACTGTGAGGAAAGAGTTGTTCATATCAGAAGAGTATAAAGAAGCCGTTTATAGTTTGGGACCCTCTCATTTTTTCCTTTTAGGATACTCTGTTTAACGCCGTAAATAAATTAGGTTATTTCTCTCTCATTAAGAAAATGTAAGAGAGAGGTGAGAAAAAGAGCCAAATGTCTCTAAAGACTTAGAATTGATTAAAAAAATAAATTAATTAAAAAAAAAAAAAAAAGGTGGCACAGTTTAGCATCAGCCACCTGAACTCCTTTAAAGAGTACACAACCAAAAAGTGACAGCTTTGGTTGCATCTCACACATTTGCACATAGATGACCAAATGCATCCATACTGCACTTCTACCCTTTTCCAACCAAACAGCTGATAAGAGCTTTACTTCTCCTATGCCAGACTAACTAAAGGGAAAAACGGAAAATACCGTTATTTCTCAAAAGATTTCAGTCCCCTAATACCCAGCTTTCTTTCCTAAAACCATTCTTTACAAATCCTGACTTTTCGCAAGACACTTTTAAGGCGCATTCTAGTTGCGGAGTGATCTGGCTCCACCAAGTGACAATTGCTGTTATTGCTAGTCTACACCTGGAGCGAAGATGGCACAGATCTGACCCTAGACACTGCAATAAGGCAGTAACTAACGATGGTATTTTGTTGAAGAGCTTTCAGCTCCGGTAGTTGACGCCCTCCAGATTATTTTGCTGTGGCTTAGGTTATAAATGAAGGTGCTATGGGGCTGTGAACTATTTATTTTTCTCTATTTATGTTGGACAATACTGAAAACTGTTCTACAGAAGTGACCAAGTTGTTTGTTATTACAACAGTGAATACCTCTGGAACAAATCACAGTGGGGTAGAATGGTTTCAGAGAAGCAAACTGTTTTCCAGAAAGTTCTGAGCCCTCCAGGCGATGGGCAAGACCCACCATATCTCTAGAAATGTGATGGGAACATGAGGAGAGTATAGAAATGACCACACTATGTGGTCATCGTACAAGTCTGAAAGAACGTGCTTTAGAAGAGTCAAAGAAAATGGAAAAGCTTGCTAACATGCAGCCAGGAGGATGGATGCTCTCACATCTATTTCGTATGTAACCATTTTTGAGAGAAAAGGTGCTCTAAAAGAAAGCAGTGAGGAGGCTGAAGGCCGGGGACAAATTCTGTATAAGGCAATGAAACAGATTGCTTTAGAAGCCCACTTTATGAACCCACTCACAGATCCTACACGACATCTCTTACAAGTATGAAAGTGGAGAAAAAAAGTAGATGTGCTGAGACTTGGAATGGCTGCGATCAGATGCTGCCATTTGATGCTTTTGCCACGTTGCTTATTCTCTGGTTAATTGGGAACCTTGCCACATACAGTAGAATTTCCTTTGACATCATCAACACTTGCATCTTCAGCATTTTGGGTGAGGGCGGCTACAGAAGAGGGAGCAAATGCCTTTTCTTTAGATTGGAGTGGTCCTTCAGTGAGTTACTAGCAGAGACAATCATGGCAAACCCACTCATACAGAAATGCACGGGCGCACACACAAACATACATAAAATAGAATGAAAAGATGTAAAAGCCATTACAGGTGCATTTAATATCTTAGGTATTATTGTTCTTTCTGTCATGGTCCCTAGCTTACAGTGCAGGATATGAGCATGAATGCATGCTAAGACAGACAGCACAGTTTCTGTGTTTCTCAGTTACACGGTCCTTTGAAAATAGTGCGTGAGGTGAAAGAAGAGGCAAAAATGACTCAGAAAGCAGTGCATGTGCACGTGTGTGTGTGGTGGGGTATATGTGGGTGCGATGGTGTCTGTGGCACGCTTTGAACTGAAGGTATTGGGAAAGTCCTGTTTATTTGCTTCTGGCTTTACGCTTATTGCTGCTGTGTGATGGCGAAAGCCAGGCCTCTGGTCAACTGATGGATGATTTAACGATATATGCTCAGTGAAAGAATTCAGAAGAAGTGCTAATGTGCATTTTATTGACTTCAGTTTCTCCCTTTGCTCATGCATATAGTAACATACATGCTACCATTCTATTATGAACATCAGTGTTATTAATTTGAATACATGTTTTTGTAACAGTGCTGCCAGATTACTGCTTTTTGTCTGAACCTAAAACGACAGTTTCTGTAGCTACTTAAGCGAGTACAAGTATTAATAATAAATTATGTCTGTAGCAGAAGAGACAACTGTATCCAGCCTATGTAATAGCCCCTGCACATACATCCTTCTCTGGAATTTCATCCATAAATCTATCAAAGTATTTATTAATATTTTACCTGCTTATTCACTCTAATGAGTAACTGCAAATGTTTCAGAACAAATCTCCACATCAAGAAGATGGTGTTATATTTAATGCAGCTGTGATGATTTAAAGCACATGAATTTTACCTTAACAAGACGTACGTTGGCTCATCTTCAGTTAACTCATGCTTGTTTGCTTCTCTTGTGTGTGTGCACTCATTTCCGAATATTCAGAAGTATTTCATTGAAAGTGAAAAACATAAGATGCCTATTTATAAAAATTTCAGCAGGAGGAGCTAAAATGACATTCTGTAACTCCGAAGGTGACTGGAAGCACAACAGCCCAGCGAGCCATTCACTAACCAGTCTCTACTTCTATCCAAAGGACTGGAACAAAGAGGATGCATTGCAGTATAACTATATTTGCTACTCTGCATAACAGATGTTATGTTCACTTTTTTCCTCCATTCTCACACTATACACCTTCTTGTACCATCATAGTTTTCAACCCACCTCTTGCTTTGATAGAAGTAGTGAAATACAGGTTAAATCTACTCTTCTGACCAAGTTGAGCTACTCTCATGGTTTTACATCATCACCACACAGTTGCCTCATGCAGGGACTGACTATGGGGCAGCTGAAGCCATGGCTGGATATCCTAGCTGTTTTTCTGGAGGAATCCCAGCTGCCTGCAACAACAAGAACTTGCTCTGGGTCACCAGAGCGTGGCTGCCCTTCTGCTCTGGCAATTCCTTGCATGATCAGTGGGCATGACTGAAAGTGACTTCACAAAACCAAACACAGTGGGTGTAATTGTCTGACCTGGCAAAGCCATTGAAGTTGCTTCTTTGATGAAGTCAGTCAGTTTAAACCTATTTTCTACCAAGGACTGGATTATCAATTTGTTTTACAAACGTCTAATAAAAATATTATAATTCCTCTTATTTGAAGACTTTGATCATGGAATCAACCAAAGCAACCAATTAATAGCGCATAGGATATTCCAGATCTGACTGCTAGCTTAGATGGGAAAAACAACCTCCTGTCTTAAAAGCCCTTTAGTTAGCCCTCTAACACAATGTGTTGGATAAGAATATGAAGCACCACACCCAGACAGAAAATCCAATGAGAAGTGCCTAGAATGATCCCAGAACCACAGCTCTGACTCTTCTAATGCCATATACACATGTGATGCAACTCTGTCCACATGCCTCATTGACATGAGGTCAAACCTGAGCTGAGATTGCGTTTTTTAATCCTCCAACTGCAGTCATTGTAACGATTGTTTTGCCACAGGGATACACCTACTTGTGACAAACTAACCCAGACATAATACTGTGTCAATCTTCATTGACAAAAACACGAATTTGCTTACAGTAAAAGGTACGTGAGCAAGAAAGATTCACTTACTAGGCAAGACTAGATGATCTTGGAGGTCTTTTCCAACTTTGGTGATTCCATGATTCTAGGAGACATTATAAATAGTACCAGATAATAAAGAGGAGGTAGATCGCATATTGGTTAACATGGTAAGAAAAAAATACATATGTTTTAAGATATATAAGAACAAATTGTTAATAGTTTAAACAAAGAAGAGATTATCAGAAAACAGAACATAGGTGTTTAGAAACAAAACTCGGAGTGTTTGAGAGCTGTTATAACATTTGTCAGTGCCACTAAAAGCAGTAGTAAAAATAAAGTGATAAGAAGTTATTTTATCTTGTTAGGTATACACAGGGAAAAAAAAAAAGGAGCTAGTTAAGAGGAATGACTTTTGGTTGGCAAAAAAGAAAGAAACCAAACACAGTTCATTTAATCATAGTCAGTACATTCATGTCAAGCACAGGGATGAGTAATAGCTAAAAGACCTTATCAGCATTGCTAGAAACCACTAATGGCTAGTTGGCCAAATGCAAAATGTGTTAGCCGTAAGTGAGGCAAAGTTTATTGGGAAAATTATTATTTTGGTTAGACCAAACACTGCTTGGCTAGAAAAACTAGTCCAGTGTAACTATTAGTCAACTAGATAATTTTAGAGACCTGCAGTTACATTTGAAAAGATCTGTGAAGTACACTTATTTTTCTGACTGGAAACGTAAAGGAATTTCATGCTGTTGAAACTGATTGCTGTCCTGAAAATACTGTCATTCATCAAATTCTGCCTTTTTTCCTTCAAGGACTTCTCAAATACGCTGCTGGAGAAATACTCAGAAGCGAAAAGGAGGTTGATAGTAACAGAAATGAGCCTTCTCACTTTGTTTCAGAGGTCTGCCAATAGCCTGACAATATCATTTCCTCAGTGAGAATGGGTCCAGACAAAAGAAAACAAATCTAAGTAGAAGTTAGGTATAGTTTCTAAAACATAATTACTGCTTTTGAAGTAATTGTGAAGTAATTTTCACCTATTATCAAAAGTATACATTAACGTCAGTAAAGGATAAACCTTTTGAATTGTGAGCAGAATAGAAGATTTGAAGATTGTTTTCTTATCTCTGCAGTCTATTTTCATTATGTACCAAACAGTTCAAAAGAGATGACTGTTGTTCAGCGGTGCAATTAGCATTTATGTAGTCAACAGCTGTTACAAAGTGAAAGATTTAGAAAACCTATTCAGGAAAATAGACATGGCCTGCAGCTAGAATTTCCAAACTGCAGTTGAGAGGAATTCTCAGTCAGGTCTACTTACAAGTTGCTTCTTGGAGGACTTGTTAAACAAAGACTATATTGGTTGCTTCCAATTGTTTGTTTTTTTCCCCTTTCAATTATAGAGGTGTGCAACAGATTTTTCATCTGGACAACGCAGTGTCAGAACTGGAAAATGCTTTTTTCAAGCTAAGAGCAGAGGTTGGTTAATACCTTACTAAAAAGCACATCTGCTGGGTGTTACTATTCAAAGACAGAAACTTAGAATGTGCTTGATAGATGTGACTCAGACTATTCAAAGACACCTGATAGAACAACAGAATTTTCTAAGCAGAAGGAAACTGAATGTGGAAGTCTAGGAGTTGAGCTGGAAGGGACCTTTAAAGGTCATCTAGTCTAACTCCCCTGCAACAAAACAGGGACAGCTACATCAGGTTTCACAGACCCCCATCCAGTCTGACCTTGAATATATCTAGGGACAACTCTTCCACCACATCTTGGGGCAACCTGTTCCAGTGCTTCACTAACCCTATCATAAAAAACCTTTTTTTCTTATATCCAATCTAAATCTCTTAGTTTGAAATAATTTCTGCCTGTCCTATCTCAAAAGCTAAAAACCCTGCTAAAGACTTTGTCCCCTTCTTTCTTACAGCCCCCCTTTAGATACTGAAAGGTCGTTATCAAGTCTACCTGGAGCAGCCCCAGCTCTCAGCCTGTCCTTGCAGGAGAGGTGTCACATCACATAGATCATTTTTGTTGCCCTCCTCTGGACACATTCCATCAGGTCTATGTCTCTCCTGTACTGAGGACTCCACATCTGGACGCAGTACTCCAGGTGAGGCCTCACCTGCACAGAGGAGCAGGGATCATCTCCCTGCAAAGAAAAGTGTACTGTAGAAAATATAATCCCCATATTTTTCCAAGATATGTAAGAGATGAAACAACTGGAAGTAAAGTCTGAGGCATCTTAAGAAGATCAGAGTAGATATTTATTTAATATTACTTGAATGGAGTCTCTTAACACATATAGCTAGGATTTCATGTCTAGCACTTTCACAGAGATTGTCTTTCAAGGTCCGTGTTTGACTGATTTGTACAAAGTGCATAATAATAAAGAAGGAGGGGGAAACATTTTCATATGAAAAATATCTTCTCAATAAAGCATTCACAAAAAGATTGAGCAATAACAATTCAAAAGAAATCAAGTATAAAGAGACTTCCCGTACTGCCAAACATCACGTTTCACGGTCAGCTACCTGCTGAATGTCTCCTTGTTAAAAAGTTCTATCTATCTGCTTGCACATTCCTTCACAGAAATCTTGAGGGAAAAAATAATTCTGCCATTACAAACCTCAGTGTGTGGGCTGTAACATCCTCGGGCCTTGTTGTTTGCAGTGGTGATGGAGTCTGTGCTTTGGGCACCTCCAAAAAGAGTGTGCTTTCAGTTTGCTGTAAGCTTCCCTTCATAGAACCCAGCAACCAGCTGGTTTCTGTTGGCTCAGCAGATCGCACCTGAAGGGAGAGAAAATAATCAGTTTAATACCACCAACCTGGTGGCACAGGTTGGGAAGTAACTTGTGCCTCTGGCCACTTCTGCTGGTAAACTGGGCTGTCCAAGGGCTTGAAAGAATATGCATGGTCACCACTTTTCTCCACTTGCCCACTTTACACTGGGCTGCATCTCAGGTTAACAGGTCACTGGTGAAGTCATGTCAGACTAGTTTGGCAATGCCTTGTGTATATTAAAATACTCTTTTGAAGAGCAACATCTATTGTGGTGCATGCTATTGAAACAAATGTCCAACCCTACTTGCCAGACCATGTAGGTCTCACAGGGAGAAGAAAGGCTCCTGGATCACCCTAACTCTCTGGTGTCCACATCACCTCGGAAAAATCATCAAGTTAGAAAAGTGATACAGGTTTGGTACCTCCTGTGCAGGACCAAAGTAGTCTTTAACAGGGAAAAATCTGTAGTAGATTGTGTTTGGAGAGCGTGGTTTAAAAAAAATAAATAAATAAATGTAAAAAGGCCTATACAAATCAAAAGCAAAACCATAAACACATCACTTACCAAATGCCAGTGGAATCTGAACTTGCAAGAGGCTACCTGAGTGGATGTGGAAGAAAGCATAGCTTTGGACACTTCTGTTCAGAGGGATGCTACGTAATTGCCAGTAAGATCAGTTTTTGGTATCTCTCTTCTCACCTCTTAGAGGAAGTAATGTTCACTGCCAGATGTGATATTTCAAAAGGAGATGAGAATTCATATCTGACTGTTTGTGTAAAGATGCTGTATGAGTTTGGAGAAAAGAAACAATGTTGAGTAGAGAGGAAAAAATTAATTTTATTGGAGCTCTTATTTATTAAGAGTCCTGGATATCTATATTAAAAAGGGAAGGAATGAATCATAGAATCATAAAACCACCAAGGTTGGAGAATACCTCCAAGATCATCCAGTCCAACTGTCCACCTACTACCGGTATTTCCCACTAAGCCATATCCCTCAGTACAACAACTAAATGTTTCTTGAAACCCTCTAGGGATGGTGACTCTACCACGTGCCTGGGCAGCCCATTCCAGTGCCTGACCAAACAAACATTGTCTAAATCTGAAAACCAAAGTGAAATCTCAGAGACTCTCCACCCTAAGGTACAGGACAGGAAAATGGCTAAAAAAAAAAATTAAAAAATGAGCCAAAGACCTGAAAAAAAACCTACACCAATACAAAATATCAGAGGCTGTGGCAAGTCCTGGCAAGTATATGAAGATATGAAAACAGTAGCGACTGATGAAGGAGAGGAAGAGGAAAGAGCATTGTTAGAACACAAGGATCAGATACAGTGTGTGCCCAGGGTAGAGCAATTCAACATTCACAAGGACTTCAAGTGGTCCAGACAATCCTTAGGATGAAAACATGCACAGCGCCTTTAAGTTATCCTTCTCTCTCTCCAGAATTTGGGAAACACAAATGGCAATACAAGCCAGCCTTGGGTAGCAGCCAGAGAGCTGAGGCACCTGTTGGTGCCCTGCAGCAGTGGCTGGGACCTGGCTGCTCAGCAGGCTCAGAGGGAAGAGGCACACGGAGACCACGTAGGTACTGGCATGGAATCCCTCTCAATTTCATTTTGAATGAAGTTCTATTCAAACAATGAGTAGTGACATTATGGCATAGTTCAGTGTTAATTACACTTTGTAACATTTCTCGCTATGCTGATTTGATCTGATTTGCCTCTGGCCTTGGCCTCAGATAGCCGAATGCACCTACATGTTCCATTATTCCCACACATTTGTTCCCAAACAGGGGATGATGGCAGTGTTTTCAGCTTCAGAAAAATGCCAGCTACCTACCCCATTTTTACTTTTCTTATTATTTTTTTTCCCTTTAGTATGAAAAGAAATGCTAATAAGAGTTTCAATTGGGTGATACCATAACAAGATATAGGTGTCCAGGACAGGACAAGAGGCCAGACAAACAAGTCAGGTTTCAGCATCACTTTAATGAGCCAGCAACTGCAGCGCTGCATGTCTACTTGATTGGCGCAGCAAGCCAAACACAGCAACACCTTCAGGACTACTTTTGCATTCCCCCGCTTTTACTAAGGAAGTAAAGAAAATGTATCTTTTTTCCCCCTTTTTCTGAGCTTCAGGAAGAGACTTAGAAGATGTTTGATTTCCACTGGTGAGTTCCTATAGGTTCGTGAGGTATGTAACAGTCAGCTGTGAGATGAGAGGAATCCCTTCATGTGGTGCATCTGTTGCAGACGAAACACTTTCCTTCTGCTCACTGTGACCATTTTGCAGATTTATTTGTAGGGGAGATACTTTTCTGTGCTGGCCAGTTAGCCTTCTTCCTACATCTTACCCACCTGTACACCCTGACTCCTGGACATTTTCCTTAGCAAAGGGATGCTCCTGAATTTGGGTCAGAGGCCAAGTGCAAGGTTTGGTAAGAGAGAGGATGTTCCTGGTACACGCCAGTCCCCTGTGAAGAATGGAGACCATCTGCACTAGCAAAAATTTACATTGTCCTAAACTAGAATTTCTCTGCTGCTTTTGTAGAAAGCCAAAGGAAGTAAAAGTACGGATGTTACTGAACCCTGACTTTGCCCTTGACCTGAACCTGTGCTTCATGATGAGGTGCTCGATCAGAGCATGGCAGCTATGGGACAGAGCATTTGCACTGCAGTTGTTCAGAACAATCTCCTCGTGTGTAATGGTTGGTTCTTTATGGTGTTAATGTTGGTTGTGCACCTATGCAGCATGAACTACAGCTTTGGTGACAGATGTACCAATAAACAAGTGCGGGGAACTATTTTCCTGCTGAGAAATGCAACCTGGCTATGGTTCTTAGTGTGCCTGGGTTCATGCTGGAGCTTCTGAAAGGTTCAGACATTTTTTGAACCATTCCACAGTTCCTTCAGCACATAGCTGGGGTGGACTTCATGGTCTGCCTGAAAATCATGTGGTGCTTCATGAAAGATGCAGACAGATCACTACGTCCCAATCTGTCTCTGAGCTAACTGAACAGGACATAAGAAACCACTGGATGTGACACAAGCAATTGCCAAATATGATAGGTGAGACGACAACAGAAGTTGTGTACAGTGCCATGAGGAATGGCTGGATTCCACAGATGACTATAAAGTGAGTTACGTGAGGGATAACCAGACTTCAAAGACAACTGGAAGGGGGTGTTAGGGACCTTCTTGGGAGTGGAATCATGTAAGGCCCGTAGTGCCTGTGTAACCATATCAGCTATGTCACATCAAGTCAAGATTACCTACATTTTGTTATTAAATACAGAATTTGGGTATGGGTGTAACCAAACTTGGATTGAGGGGGACAACTTGTTTATTTGGGAGGAGACTGGGGTGGAGAAAGGGAGGATCAGGACATGGGAAAAGAGGTAACAGATGTAAATGATGTAATCCCAGCTGTTCGTGGTACCTGCCCTTTATCCCTTTCAGCCTGGAGCAGGACAATGAGCCAAACCTGTTGTTCTGATGATACCATGCATTTCCACAGACAGGAGGCCTGGGGTGCATTCCCTGGCCAGCAAGAGAACACCCATGATGGACAAATCAAGCACCTCAGCATCACCATGTTTGTATCTGTTCCAAGCCTGGCAGCATCAGCATCTCCCTATCAGCCTAACATCAGCCTACCAGCATTCATGATTCAAAAGTTAGTTACCTACTTCATAACAGGTTGATTGCCCTGCTTCAAAATGCTGCACGTATTTTCCTGACTCAACTTGGAATGCTTCTTGGTTTTCAGCCAAGGCATAATGGGGAGAGCCTTAAGAGAGGGCCACTGGGATGCAAGTATTCCTCTGTGGATTCTAGATATAGAAGTGCACTGAGAAGCTTAGATATAGTTTTTATTTGTTTCTCTCTAGATCAACATTAGCAACACAAGATGACCTAAACTACAGCAAACCCTGAGATAAGGAGCTTGCCAGACTACATGAAGAAAAGGATTTAGAAATCACCTGCTCAGGTTTATCCCTCTGCTACCTCATAACAATCATTTGGTATCACAAATTCTATTATTTTAAATAGAGAAGTTTTCGCCATGCCAGTAGCAAAAAGTACCAGGGAGCTAAAAAAGTGCTGTATTCTACACCACAAAACCTCCAGCTGAGCATGTCAGTAATGCAGCATTCCACATGCTGAATACGCATTGATTACTGCACCCTGGATCATGCCCACCCCTCAAAACACTCCATGTTCAGAGAGTTGATGTTCACTGCTGAACTTGCCACAAAATAAGCATTGGATGTCAGGGCAGGACTGTCCTGCCTCACATATATTGTTTGCAAATGAGAGCCCAGGACTGTGGTTCAGTGGGAGATCCCTCGCATAGGGGTTTCTTTCTGTATTCTTCCTGCTGCCCATGTGCCTTGACAAACCCAAGAGAACTTGCCCCCAGAGCAGCTGTGGGCAGCTTCTCTGCTCACCTGAGGCACAGTAGTAGGTGAAGCCTATACTACCTCTTCCCTACCTGCCGCTTGTCTCCCCTTGACCTCTGGGACATGCTATGGTGGCCATCTGGGTGTTGACTCTGTTTGGCATTATTTCAAATCGAAATAGGAAAGGGATGATTGTGGGAACTGGAACTCAGGAGATATAAAGTGAATTCTCACCTTAGCCAGGGCTTCTTTGCTGGATCTTGGGCATGTGTCTTAAGATAAACTGCCTGCAAAAAGGAAGTAACATATCCCTGCCTTCCTGGAGCACTGATAATGTAGAAATAGCAATATACTGAGAGCCCTATTTACACCTTTAAGAGCAATGTAGGTCAGACCAATCTCTTCTATATGTGTCAAACAGAATATCACTCTTTGGATATAACTCTGTTAGCAAAGTTCCCTGTAGTCCTCTGAATCAGGTTTTCTATTTTGAAAGAATTCCTCTAGATGGTGGCTTAAAGCCAGTTCTTTTTATCAGGCTTTTCTAGGTGTCCTGACAGGGCAATTAGCAGCACACACAGCGCTACAAGGTTTTACATGGCTCCTATTCAGAAACTATCATCATGATGGAACAATGTCGTCTGTAGACTCAAGTCTGAGTCTACAAAGTGTTAAAAGAATTAATTTAGCAGAATTCAATTAAGAATTAAGAGTCTCTGGGAGGTCAGGACTTCTCCTTCTGGCAAGCACAGGTGTTGTGCTGGTGAGGACTGTTCTTCTGACACAGAAGCAGTGAAATGGAAAAGACTGCTGTTGTCTAGGCAGAGTGCTCTGGTCTGTGTGCTCCAGCCACTTTGCCATGTCTGCAGCAGACAAGTGCATCCTGACCTCTGTAGTTCACCCATCTCAGTGTGCCCCAGTGTTAAGGGCACACCTTGTTACCAGGAGCAAGTTGTGTGGAACAGAAGGTTTTCTCCTGTCTCTGCTACATTTGGTGCTTTGCTTTCATGGGTCAAGTTACAGAAGGGCTCCTCGAGGTGCTTGCAGTAACGCTCTGCGTGTGTGCTTTTGCAGATATTGGTTTTTATCCTGCCCTCCCATCAACAACTTCTGAATCTGGGTGTTTTCAAGAGAATAAGAGATCTCCTGAGTGCCTGTTAAGAGGCCTCAAGATAGCAGAGAGGCCTTGCTCCCCTCCATTGTGTAAGAGGAGCTTAGTGCTTCTCCAACAGAAAGGCTTCCATGTGGGAGGGAGAGAAGTGAGAGAGTGATTGAATGCCCACATTGCAGAAGTGCGAGGAGTGCATGAAGTCATAGCTAAATACTGTCAACACTTTTGCAGCCCTTGATTACAAGTGGGTGATCTGAGACAGCCAGCACGGCTTCACCAAGGGAAGGTTGTGTCTGACCAATCATCTGGTAGCCTTCTATGATGGAGTGCCGGCATTGGTGAACAAAGGGAAGACAACTGATGTCATCTACCTGGACTTCTGCAAGGCTTTTGACATGGTCCCACTTCACATCCTTGTCTCCGAATTGGAGAAATATGGATTTGAAACGTGGACTATTCATTGGAAAGGGACTTGGTTGTATGGTTGAAGCCAGAAGCTTGTGGTCAACAGCTCTATGTCCGGGTGAAGTCAGTAACAAGCGGTGTCCCTCGGGGGTCTGTTTTGGGACCAGTACTCTTTAATCTTTATCAGTGACAAAGATGATGGTATTGAGCACGCCCTCAGCAAGTTTGCTGATGACACCGAGCTGAGCAGTGCAGGTAATACAGTTGAAGGAAGAGATGCCATCCAGAGGGACCTGGATAAACTTGAAAGGTGGGCCCTTGTGAACATAATGGGGTTCAATAAAGCACAGAGCAAGGTTTGGCACCTGGGTCAAGGTTATTCCAGATATGCATACATATGGGGAGAACTCCTTGAGAGCAGCTCTGCTGAAAAGGGCTTAAGGGGTCCTGGTTGATGGAAAACTTAACATGAGTCAGCAGTGTGTACTTGCAGACCAGAAGGCCAGTGGTATCCTGGGTTCCATCAAAAGAGGGGTGGCCAGCAGAGTGAGGGAGATGATTGCCTCCCTCCATTCTGTCTGTGTGAGACCCCAGCTGGAGTACTGTGTCCAGGTCTGGGGCCCTCAACACAAGAAAGATGTAGAGCTTTTGGAGAGCATCCAGAGGAGGGCCACTACGATGACCAAAGGGCTGGAGCATCTCTTCTATCAAGACAGGCCGAGGGAACTGGGCTTGTTCAGCCTGGAAAAGAGAAGGCTGCAGGGAAACATCATTGTGCCCTTCCAGTACTTAAAGGAAGTTTATAAACATGAGGGAAATCAACTTTTTATAAGGGCAGGCAGTGACAGGATGAGGGGGAATGGTTTAAAACTAAAGGAGAGGAGATTTAGATTAGATATTGGGTGAAGTTTTTTACTGAGAAAGTAGAGAGGTGCTGGAACAGGTTGTTCAGAGAGCTTGTGGTTGTCCCATTCCTAGAGGTGTTTAAGGTCAGTCTGGATGGGGCCCTGGGCAATATGATCTAGTACTTGATCTAGGGGTTGGCAACCCTGTCTATGGCAGGGGGGCTGGAACTTGATGATCCTTGATGTAACTTCTGACCCAAGTCATCCTATGATTCTATGACTCTTTTTTATCAAAAAGGAAATATACTCCTTAGCAGAAAGGAAGAGGAAGTTAATGAGTTAAAATTTTAAGTAAGTCTTTAAGTCCCACATTAAATGTTATTTACCTTTTCTCTTGATAAGGATGATGTGAGTTGTTTGCATGACTTCAGGGTGCCATACTCCAGTGCTACAGGGAACGTTTTGAAGAAGAGGGCTTTCTGGAGGAGTTCCACCTCCGAGGTTCCAGCTACTGCCTTGGAGGGATGCTAACAGACAGGTGCCTCATGGGCCCATGCAGCTGTGTCATGGGTTTAAGTGATGTGTGGCATTCTAGTGGTATCCTTTGGAGTCTGAAGAGAGATTTGGATGCTTTTGAACTGTACATAAATAGTATTCCTGTGCAGTTTTGTGGTTTCAGAAGGTTCAGAGAGTTTAGCTTTGAAGAGTTTTAAATCTGAGCCATCAGGTGTGTATTTTTTGTTCCTTTGCCCCAGCTCTCCAGATACGCAGCTGGGAGCATCATTCACCAAGCTTTATTGACATTAGCAGCCTCAACAGTAAAGTTTTCTCTTCTCTGGGGATTTATGATCTCTGTAGGCAAGGGCTGGATTTAAAAAAAAAAAAAAGGAATCCAACAAAGCAATAGTGTGGGAAAGCTTAGCTGTTTCCCCCATCCACCATTTTCTGGCTTCATCTCATTTCACTGTTAATTTTTATGTTTATGTTTGGCTTCTTTCTGAAGTGCTTCTCATCACAATGGAAGCACAAGTCATGTTAATTAATGAGAGAAGCAGCCAAAAAAATGAAGCTAACACTTCTTTGCCGTTGTCAAGGGCTCTTGAATAACTTGTCCTCGGTGTTGTTTTGGCTGAACAAAAATTACGGTCATAATCACTACTAGATTTGATTGACTAGATCTTTCTTTTTATTACACTGATGAAAACAGTATGACAGAAATTCTTATCCTTATACAACCCTATTGCCACATCCACATCTTGCTAAATAGCCGAGCATCCTCTCTCTGACTTGGCTATCCACCTCTGAGGGTGTTGAAATGTCTGAGGTAGTCCACAGTGGCTTTAGGGTGATGGAAAAAAACCCTTCCTGTTGATGTAAAATCTCTGTCAGGCACAGAATGAGGATATGAGGCCATGAATCACTGCAGCACAGCTGGAGAACCCATACTTGCTGAACCTTCGGTGATTTCATTTGATGACTATGAATTTAAATGATCCCCTTGCTAACCTCAGATAACAGCTCCTGCTGCTCAGTTTGGGATGCTGTTGCCCAGCCACAGGCCAGCAGCAGAGACGACAAGTCTTCTTCAGCCCTGAGCAGACACCACTGCAGCTGGAGATGCCGCAGCAGAGACAGGGGCTGGCAGTGTTCCCACGGAGGCTGCCCACTGTACCATTATATCCTTCAGCCCAACAATGCATTGCTGACAGCCCCTTTAAATCTTAGCTAGTACTTTCCCAGCCTCACTAATTAATTTTTTTCTGTAGATGCGACCTTGCTCACACCTGCATATGCTATATTGCCACTAAAACCATTACTGAATGTCAGACCCTGGGCACACACTAGAGTCACAGAATGTCTGAATCACAGAATAGAATCATAGAATATCCTGAGTTGGAAGGGACCTTCAGGGATCATCGAGTCCAACTCCTACTCCACATAGGACCACACAAAAATCAGACCACATGACTGAGAGCACTGTCCAAACACCCCTTGAATTCTGCAAAGCTCAGTGCTGTGCCCACTGCCCTGGGCAGCCCATTCCATGCCCACCACCCTCTGGTGCAGAACCTGCCCCTCACCCCCTGCTGCCCCTCCCCTGACACAGCTCCATGTCATTCCTTTGGGCCTGTTGCTGCCACAGAGAGTAGAGCTCAGCTCTGCCCCTCTGCTCCCTGTAAGGAAGGCCTTCCTGGCTGCCTGGAAGGACATTCCTATCTATCTGCTGCTACTGCTCAACTCAGCACTGAATCAGGTTTGTAAGTAAACAAGGAGGAAAGTAAACTGGGTTTCCCAAGCAGCAGAAGATTGAGCCCGAAGGTTTTAAATGCAAAACTTGTCCTGCAGAACCACTTAGAAATGTTCTTTAGGAGTTGGTCATCATTCAAAGCTGCTGTCTTGGCAGGAGCTTCCTGCTTCAGAACTGGGTTCTCGCCACCCACCTGAACAGATAACCCTGGAATTGCCTACTACAGCAATCTGGTATTAACAGCTGGAGAAACTTGAATGTTTGATTTAACTGAAGCAGACTAAAGGTGTACAGAGCTGTCAGCCATGGGCTGTCCTGCACCCAGGACACCTATTCTGGGCCTTGTGCTAATTCTTCCCTTGACCCTTCTCCTCTCCTCAATCACTTTGTCTTTAACAAAATACTGCTGGCTGCTTACCTGGGCTTCCCAGACACACTAAGTGCAAATGAGAACTACCTACTCCACCGGCCTGCAGCTATTCTACAGGGTGGTGGACAGGTGGAGGCCTTCATTAAGGACAGAGATGCACCGCACAGGCCCATCCCACGTGCCCCAGTGGGATGCTGTGTCCAGCAGTGGCTCAGAGCTCCCTCCTCCCCATGTCTCCACCAGGCAAGGGGCAACTGGCTGTTGCCATGCAGCCGGAGGCTGTTCCCAACCGAGCCTGACATCAGGCTGAAACACTGATGTGGCTGGGTGCCTGGGATTGGCTTTAATTATATTTTTGTTTTATTGCTTTCGAGCTGTGCTCTGCTAGTGCTGTTCGTATATCTCCGTGCTGCACATCTCCTTTTCTTCCGACCTGGGCTAATTGCTCCACGTTGAGCTGTGTTTGCTACTTTCATTTATTATCGGCTCTGTTACTTTTTTTTCTTGTCCCCTTTCGGTGCTTCGGTGGGCATCGCTCCCATTTGCCTGCACGCTTCCTAAGTCCGCTGCTCCGCTCCCCGTCCCGCAGCCCAGCCCAGCCCTCCCTGCCTCTGTCTCCGCACCGCGGCTGCTGCCGGCCGTGCCCCTCCGCCGGCTGCGATCCCGGTGCCCGAGTGCCCCCTGCCCGCCGCGCTGGCAATGACACAGCCCTCGTTGGAGCTCCGCTGCTGACAGATAGAGCCCCTGGAGCCGTGACCCTGGGCTGAGCCGACACAGGAGCTTGTGGAAACAAAGCACGGTTACACAGCTTGTTTCATCTGCCTCCAGGCACCCCAGTGCATACGTTAAGGGCCACTTGTCCAGGAGGTTCTTTTTCCTAGAGTGTTGTGCAGATAAGCAGTCACCCACCTGGATGTCAGTGCTTGCACTTGGGCTGCTTCCCAGGGCTTCTGCACCGCGTTTGGCCCACAGTGGGAGGGAGAAGAGGGCCGAGGGGGACGTGAGTTTATGCTCCAGTCCTCCCTGTTGTGGGACTGCACAGGGAAGGAGCCGACTCCCAGTCAGCCAGGGGCGGCCCTCAGGGTGTGTCAGCAGCTGAGACTGCGCCTGGCATAAAGGGGTGCGATCACTGCAGTCTGTGCTTATAAACCATCACTGTGAATACCTCCATTGAAGTAAACAAAAAACAAAGCAGCATTTGTTTTAGCAGAAGCCACCCGAGGTTCCTCCTCCAGCCAGAAGTAAAGGCCGTCCTGGAGAGCAGAGCAGTTTGTGCCATGGCAGCACAGCCACGCAGCCTGCTCCAGGCACGGGTCATTTCCATTGCCATAGGCAGAGCTGCAGAGGCTCAGCCCTCCGCCATTAAACCAGAGGTGCCGGGACGTGTGCATGCCTACAGCAGATCTCCACTGCTCTGTGGGGGCCCAGATATGGCAGAGCAGCAGCTGCACAAAGCAGTGCTTTGTTAGAGGGGACAGACCCATTTGTTCCTGATAACCACGAGGGCCCCACCAATGCCAGCTCTGTGCCTCTCTCTCTCTCTCACTGCTAACACTGCTGTGACATAGGGTCAGAGAACCATAGAACACCCTGAACTGGAAGGGACCCAGGAGGGTCATTGAGTCCAACTCCTGCTCCACATAGGACCACACAAAAATCAGACCATATGTCTGAGAGCACTGTCCAAACACCCCTTGAACTCTGCAAAGCTCAGTGCTGTGCCCACTGCCCTGGGCAGCCCGTTCCATGCCCATCACCCTCTGGTGCAGAACCTGCCCCTCACCCCCCGCTGCCCCTCCCCTGACACAGCTCCATGTCATTCCTTTGGGCCTGTTGCTGCCAAAGAGAGCAGAGCTCAGCTCTGCCTCTCCACTCCCTGTGAGAGCTGCAGCCGCCATCAGGCCTCCCCTCAGCTCTTCTGCTCTGGTCTGAGCAAACCCAGAGAGCTCAGCCACTCCTCATACAACTTGCCCTCCAGACACTCTCTGTCCTTGACCAACATTTCTGCCCCATGAGGGCAGCTCCCCACAGGGCACTCCCAAGCTGCCCACTGCCAACGGTGGCAGCCCTGGGCTGGGCAGTGCTCTCCCCTTTCCTCCCCACTCCACACCTCAACTGTAAAACAAAACAAAAAAAAAGCACGTAGTGATTAAAGCTCTGGGAGCTGCCTGCTGCTCTCATCAAGGAAAAGGAAGCTCTGATTATTTCCTGGTACAAGCTGTTTCTGGAATCAAAGCGCTCTGTGGTTCAGTTAATGATCATTCCCTCCCACCCGTGTACAGCCAGTCCTTCACAGGCCACAGGATAAGGCAACGACTTGTCCGCACCCTCCTCTCTCTGTACTTTCACATCACCACACTAATTCCTTTGTTTCTTTGCAAAATTCACCATTTCCTTATAGCGTGCGCAGCACCTGGGCAGGGTGGTGAGGGCAGGTACATAGCAGCGCTGCCGCCTCCAAGCTCCACACAAACATGGGCCAACACTGCATGTCCCCAGCCCAGAGAGTGACCAACCTGAAAAGGTGGTGTGTGTGTGTGTGTGTCATCCCCCCCCCCCCCCACACACACTATTTGATGAGTTAAAACTCCCCTCATGAGCTATGGGTAGTAAGGAGCCCTGCCCTGAGGCCTGATCTCACAGCTCCCAGCCCCGCTCATGGCAGTTGCCAGGGGAGTCACAAAAGCCTCCACCAAAAGCAAGTAAAGAAAAAAAAAAGTTGTGGGTTTTTTTTTGTTTGGTTGGGTTTTTTTTTCTGTCATTTTTTTTTTTTTTTTTCCAATATTGTTAGTTGGAAGTTTTGGTCTTAGGACGTCGTTTTCTTTAAAATACTGATAGATATATTTCCTAGCAAAGCTTCTTACCTCCTAACACAGCAAACACTTGCAACAAGAAAATTAAGTTGGAAAAAAAGCAAAAAACTTTGCCTTCGTATGCTATTTTCCACCCAGCTCTCTTACAATCTTGCTTAATGACCCTCTCTCCCAAAAACTACACCATGCCTCTTTTAGAGTTATGAAGCCATATTCTTGAAATGCAGTGAGGGTGTTTACTTCGCTGCCTATTTTAATGAAGTAGCTCAGACAAGGCCGGTAGTAGTGAAGGCAGCAAACCCCATCCAACACCCAGCTGCACTGACAGGGCACAGACAGGCTACATCACAGGAGAGATGCCCAGCTTCTGTGCCCTGCAGCAGCCGATGCCCGTCACCGCTTTGCTCATCCCCACGTGTTATCCTTCCCTCCCGACTCTGTACAAAGAACACAAACACAGCTCAGTTTGCTGACATAATGCCCATATTTAATCTTTTTAAACGAGAACAAAATCAAGAATAAAATCAAGAATAAAAATTTCATTTAAGTCATACAGTACATTAATCTTTCAGCAATGATCCAATCTACAGTACTCAAATGCCTGCCATGAAGTCTATTATCTCAGCGTTTAACAAGTGTATAACCAGTGACACAGGAAAAGAAGAGCTCACGATACATGGCTAATACAAGGAGTTCCGATTCGTTTCTAAGAGTCCAGCTAGGGTTTGCAGTACGCAGGTCACTTCTGAACAGTACTTCTCTTATCAGCTTTTGCGTTCAGTCAATCTGCTTGGGGCTTCTTTCTGTTATATGAGTTTTTCCACTATGGAGAGGAAGATTTCTTTCAAATGAAGTTGTACAAGTTCAATTATCTATCTACAGGCATACATGGTCATTCTAACTAAAAATTTAATAAGCGGTAATTACTCAGTCCTGGTTATACATTCCTAAAGGCTTAATAATACAGTTTTAAGAAAAGAAAACAAAACTAAACAGAACACAGTTGTAGGGTGGCAACCTCTGTGAGAAGTCTCCTTCCCTCCCCAAACAAACAAAGGTTAACTTTACTTTCTGCACGTGAAATGGGCATACAAAGTCATTCCAGCTCCTAGATGATACAAGACACGACTGAGTCCTTTCTGAAGTCTGAATGGTTCGATGCGTAACTCAGTAAAGCTCTTATACAAGTAATACTGGTAGGATGCAGACTGTTAACAGATATTAGGACAATATGCCCCGATAGCATATTCGGATAGCAATCTACAGGTATTAGGGGATTATCATCCAGTGGTTCAGGCAGCGTGAAGCAGGACAATGCTCCCTGCAGCAGCTGAGGAGGGGGAAGGGCGTGCTCCTCTGATTTAGCCAAGGCTGAAGCTGGTTGTCCTCAGTTCCCTCTCAATCAGCACCTGTCCCCATCTGCTCCCCACCCTCTGGGAAGAACGCTTACCGACTTCTGAGCAGAAATCCCAGTCTGAAGATGGCCAACCGAGAGCGGGGGGCTGAGCTGCTCCTGATGCTCCTGGGGAGATGGAGGGAGGTCTGCAGCTCCTCCAGCCCTGCTGCAGCAGCAAGGGTTCCTGTAGCTCACTGCTGCTTGAGAGCTGCTCCTGCATTAGCCAGCAGGACTCCTGCAGTCAGAGGGCTTCCTGGCTTATGGTCTGAGCTACTGCACACATCTAAACATCACCAGACATTTAGTATGGTTTAGGTTAGCCCCAAGAGGGTTTGGTTTATCTCTCAGGTAGGCTAACTAAACACAAGGGAAACAGAGCATCTTCTTCCCATGTTAGCAAAACAAACACAACTACTTAACACAACTGCTTTGACTTTTTAAATCTCTTTTCTGGCATCAGGTCCTGCTACAAATGGCAAAAACCCATGGACAACTGCTTTCCTAGATGGAAAAAAAACCCAGCAGAATCTCAAGGACCTGCTTTGCAGTTTGCTACTGGCATGAACAAAAAGTCTCGTTTGTGGGGTGTTTTTTTTTTTTGTTTGTTTTTGATTTTTTTTAAGAAAAATATCCAGATCATCCAGTGCACCTTCCTTGCACATACACACATACGCACACACTGAAGTGGAGAGCTCCAGAAGAACAGGCATGGGAACCACAAAGCCCAGATTGTGAAGAGACACAGGGAATCTCCCATTCCTATATTAAATTCTCATTTAGCAATGAAGCAGCAAAATGACACATGGTAAGAAATAAATGGTCACAGAACACACACACACACCCAAATGCAACTATGGGTAAGCATTAGAACATTTTTTTTTTTCCTCAAATGCTATTATTCATCTGATAGTTTCTTTCCGGCTGTGCTGAAGTTTTTGCAGAGCAACTGGTGCTTCTTTAAACATTAACAGAGTGTACAAACCTCAGTGGCCATGGGCAACCAACCTCAGTGGTGCCATGAACTGCCATCTCCATTGAAAGTTCTCTAGAAGCCATTCCAGAAGTTGAATCTGACTGCCCCTTCGGTGCCACTCTATGTATTTTTTTTTTCAAATTAACAAACACAGCTTATTAATGCAAATTTGATGTTTTCTAAAAATTAGAAATGCTTAGATTATTAGTTCAGCAAAATGCAAAGTGCATCTATTTGGTTCTTTCCATAGATCACCTTCTTTTGTAAGTTTAAATTCCTTCACAGTTTAAAATATTGTGAAGAAATTATATGTATACTTTATGTATAGAACTATTTATATACATACACATATATACACACAACTCTGTACTTTATAGTCATAAACACCCATTACTTAGCTATTTATATTATATACACATGGCATGAACACGCTCAGTGAAGAGTTGGTGCGGGCTGAAATCATTCCATCAGGTTTAATGGAATAACAACAGTGAAACCATGAGTGAATTATCAAGAGACACAGACATACATATATTAGATAAGGGAAAGACCAATTAAATCAGCTCTTTGATTTTCCTATTAACACAGGATTGTTCCCCCCATTCCACATTCCATATGTACACACATAGCTATTCTGCATTCAGTTTACATGAGAGGGCAGTGGTGGTTCTAAGTGAAAGAACAGTCCATATTTACTCAGGCTCATTGCAACCTCTTCTACAAAAGTGCAGCACAGCTGGGTCTAGACGTCTTGGAGGACTCTGAATGCTGCACTGATGTTAGCTGAAAGCACCTGCTGAAGCATTATTGCATGGTTATGGAACAGCTATTAATTGCTCACAGTCTGTGAACTCTCTCCAGCAAGTGGTACAACTGTATAAATACATATTATAGCACGAAACAGTTTAACACGAGGCAAGTCCAGGTACAAATGAAACCTAAAGGCCTATGGGTGAACTTTGAAGGCTAAGAGTTCTTCAGAGTGCATGTTGTTTAAGGAACGCAAGTCAGGTAACTTCAAAAGAAGTTTCGTGAAAATAGAGGCTTCGTTTGGGTGATTTTTCATGATTAAGGTCCTTAATGCACGGATTAGTGTCTCCTGAAGTGCCTCCACAGAATTGACATTTTCTATTCCAGAGCGATCTAAAGAAGAGAGGGTGGACAAGAGAGAAGGAAGAAAAAAGAAGAGACAAAAAACTGAACAGATGTAGTTTGCAATATAAAGCCACTTTAAAAGTTAATTCATTAGGAACAGAAAAATTATGTATTTATGCCACAAGTTTCAAACTCAAATACCAGAAATCTTCTTAAACATCATTTTGTATCAGCTTTGCACAGTATCAAGCTCATGCTGAACTGGCATATTCAGTCACCTTTTCTGTTCACTTACCTACGTTTCCAGAAAAGGGCAGACTGAAGCGTGTACTTAAATGTTTCGCTGAATCACAACGTTCAGCACAAAGAAGGGACACAGGGCACTTGGAAGTAGACATTTCAAGTGCTTCTCAAAGCTGGACATAGAACTCTATTTGGATATGGAAATCCCACTCAGGACAAGTCCAACTTGTTTTTTGCACAATGGGACTCCACAGGGCGAAGAAGGTATATGCCTTAATGTGACTGAGCACCATCTCTGACAGTGTTCCACAAGCAATTACAGTGAAACATAATGCACCCAAAAAATTCTAATTAAAGAGGAGGAATTTCAACATCAATATTGCATTTTTTACATACTGCACTCAACTTGCACCTAAAGCATCTCTTTCAAGAAAGCAGTATTTTAGTACATGCTTGTTTTCCTTAGGTGGAGTCCAACCAGTATCTTAAAATGATAAATTCTAAGCTAAATACCTCACCCACTAATCATGCACAGTAGTTGCTGGGTTGTTTGTTTTTTTTTTCCTTAAGCTGTAGTCAGCTGTTCTTAAATTCCATTGAAATTTAGCAGGGCACATATACACACAAATGACAGACATGACCAGAAATGTGCTTCGGTGCATACATGTAGTTAAACACTGGGACACAGAACTGGGATGCAGTATTACAATAGTTTTTTGGAGTAGAACCAAGTCAGATCATACAGTCAGAGTGGGAATGCCATCCTTATGCTGTCAGTGTCAATCTGACTGGACTTCTCAGGCAAAGAGTCTATGAAGTCCCCCTTGACTATTCAGTGCTGTTCCCTAACGGTATGGGAAGAAGTATTATACAACCCACTTAAGGATCGATCTAAAAACAGTTAACTTGTCTTTTTTTTTTTTCCTGTAGAAAGGTTGTTCCAGAACCTTTTGTTCTAAGAATTGTGAACCCTGATTAATATCTAAACATGATTATAAACATCCATTCCATTCTTCTGTAAGAACTGTCCATTAGTCTGATGGCTGCTCTTCAAGAGAGAATGCATGAGAATACCGAACCAAAAGAAGCCTCTCTGCCTTTGTTAAGCAAACTACTCCACTTGACCACCTCAGCAAAACCTCAGGCTTTGCTCTATCCTGAGCAGGGATGAAAACATCTGAACGAAGACCACCAGGTGACTTTTCTCAAAAATTCTATCCAACCACAGCTTCCCCACCTCAGCAGGGAGGAAAATGCAGTCCAGACTCTCTCAGCTGCCTTGGGTCACTTGCTGTAGTCCCCTCTGCTCAATTAACTCAAGTCTTTCCTCCCCCTCTTCAGACTACTTCTGGTTGCGGTCAAATCTTTCCTCAGTACAATCCAAATAAAAGAATAATACCGGGTGTGTATCTCCTTTTCATCACCCTCAGTTGAGAGATTATCTGGTCACTAGACCCACACAAACCACATTCTTTCAGCTTTGCTTCCTCTTTCTTCAGTGCCAATGATCCATCATGCTATTTCCCCTCCATCTTCAACAATTCCAGCTAACTGAAGCCAGAGGCAAAGTATTCATTCATCCAGCACCATGTAGAGATACTTCTGACAAGTGTTCTCCCTGCTAGCACCATTTATAGGCTTATGAGTATTTCTTTTTTCCCCTGCTGATGTTTTTATAAGCAAAAGTTAAGTCTTTTTCAAAGATACTTTAAGTCATGCAGTACAATATTTTAGATTGGATCACAAACAGCATTCAACAACCACAGACTCCTGTCTGCTTCTGGAAATGATGTGCACCTTGACTGCTATCCTCCTTTTCATCTTCTTTGTAACTTTCATTCTTAGATGAAGAAATCTCAATAGCCTTACTCTTCTGCTTTCTGTTCTTCCAACTACAGCTTTTTTCCCCCTTGCTTGCATCTCCATGTTATTCTCTCCAACGTTGTACTTCATCTCTTTTTCCTTCTGTAATTGAGCTCCTCCTCCACATTATGGCAAACAACTCCATGCTTTTGCTTGAGGGATAGGATGCACAGGATCTGTTTTTAAATATTCTCTTAATCAGCATGTGCCCACAATCCTTGAGACCCTTCTACTGCTGGCAGATACCTTCCCCAGGAATGCCACAAGGTCCTTCCTTTTCTACGAGCTCTGTCAGGGGCAATTCTTAGGCATCTGCTCACTTATGAAGCTTGCTCACTTATTTGTCCAAGTCATGACTACAACCATTTTGGTTTTATTGCAAGCTACATTGTAATGTCAGAAAATCATTGAATTCTTTGATTATTCTGAAGTCGTAGTGACAGTCAAAGTTACCATTGAGCCTGAAACATGCTAGGTTTGGGCCCAAATATTGAAGATAATTAAAGCTGTACTTTATAAAAACTCCATAAATGTTTTGTGAAGAAGTCCAGAGGTGCTGATCAGACTCCAGATCAGGTCCAAAAGAAGCTTAGGTAGGTAGCACAAATGTCCAAAGCCAGAGTCTGAAAAATCATCAGCAGCTATGAAGAAATGAAACACTTCATTTTTATGTCTTGTTCCACAGCTCTATCACTGTGTTGAACCTGCTCAGAATCACAGAATCATAGAATCACAAGGTTGGAAAGGACCTACAAGATCATCTAGTCCAACCACCCTCCCATTACCAATGCTACCACAAGCCACTGAACCATATCTTGTAGATCCTCATCCAGACACCTCTTGAACACTTCCAGGCACAGCGACTCCACCACCTCCCTGGGCAGGCCATTCCAGTGCCTGACCACTCTTTGAGAGAAAAAGTTTTTCCTTATGTCTAATCTAAATCTCCTCTGGTGCAACTTGTGGCCATTTCCTCAGGTCCTGTTTGTTGCCTGGGAGAAGAGGCCAAACCCCTCCTCATCACAACCTCCCTTCAGGAAGTTGTAGAGTGCAGTGAGGTCTCCCCTGAGCCTCCTCTTCTCCAGGCTAAACAATCCCAGCTCCCTCAGCCGCTCCTCATAAGGCCTGTGCTCCAGATCCCTCACCAGTTTCATTGCCCTTCTCTGAACACGTTCCAGGGTCTCAATGTCTTTCTTGTAGTGAGGGGTCCAGAACTGAACACAATAATCAAGGTGCGGCCCCACCAGTGCTGAGTACAGGGGGATGATTACCTCCCTGCTCCTGCTGGCCACGCTATTTCTAATGCAGGCCAGGATGCCATTGGCCCTTTTGGCCACCTGGGCATACTGTCAGCTCACATTCAGCTGAGCATCAACCAACACCCCCAGGTCCCTTTCCTCTTCACAGTCACCCAGCCACTCACCCCCAAGCCTACAGTGCTGCATGGGGTTATTGTGGCCAAAGTGCAGGACCCAGCACCTAGCCTTGTTGAACCTCATCCCATTCACCTCAGCCCAGCGATCCAGCCTATCCAGATCCCTCTGAAGGGCCTCCCCACCCTCAAGCAGATCCACACAACCTCCCAGCTTGGTATCACCTGCAAACTTACTGATGGTATACTCAATCCCCCTATCTACGTCATGAATGAAGATGTTAAACAAGATGGGCCCAAGTACTGACCCCTGGGGAACACCACTTGTAACGGGTTGCCAGCTGGACTTAACTCCATTAACCACTATCCGCTGGGCACGGCCCTCAAGCCAGTTCCTTACCCAAAGAAGGCTATACCTGTCCAGGCCATGGGGCAGCCAATTTCCCCAGGTGGATACTATGAGTGACTGTGTGAAAGGCTTTGCTGAAGTCTAGGTAGACTACATCAACAGCCTTTCCCTCATCTACCAGTCTGGTCACCCAGTCATAGAAGGAGATGAGGTTGGTCAAGCACGATCTGCCTTTCACAAACCCGTGCTGGCTGGGCCCGATCCCCTGGATGCCACACGTGTCATGTGATCTCACCCAAGATGGTTTGCTCCACAACTTTCCCTGGTACCAAGGTCAGGCTGACAGGCCTGTAGTTCCCCGTATCCTCCTTATGGCTCTTCCTGTAGATGGGAATCACATCAGCAAGCCTCCAATCCTCTGGGACCTCTCCAGATAACCAAGAGTGCTGGCAGATGGCAGAGAGCGCCTCAGCAATCACCTCCGCCAGCTCTCTCCGCACCCTAGGGTGGAGCCCATCCGGTCCCATGGACTTGTGACAGTCCAGATGGAGGAAGAGCTCTGTAACGGTCTCCCTCCAATTCTTATCCATAGCCCCTCAACTTTATCATTCTCAACTCCAAGCTCTTCAACATCAAAACACTCTTCATATTGACGAACCACACCACCACCCTTCCTTCCTTGTCTATCTTTTGAAGAGCTTGTAGCCATCCATGACAGCACTCCAGTCACGGGAGTGGTCCCACCATGTTTCGGTAACAGCAACTAGGTCATAGTTAACCCGCCGCACAATGGCTTCCAGCTCCTTCTGCTTGTTGCCCAGGCTGCATGCATTCATGTAGACACACTTCAGCCGAGTCATCTGCCTTACTCCCAGCTCAAGCATCATTCCCCTAGGCTCATCTCTGGTGAGCCCTGTTTAGTCCCCTTCCCCCATAGTAGCTAGTTTAAAGCTCTTTCAATAAGCTCTGCTAGCTCCTGCACTAGGAGTTGTTTCCCCCTTTGAGATAGGTGGGTACTATTCACAGACAACAGGCCAGGGGCCATGTAAACTGTCCCATAATCAAAGAACCCAAAGTTTCTACCTCAGCACCAGCCTCTGAGCCAAGTATTCATTACTTGTGCTTTCCAAGCCCGTTCCATGTCCTTCACTGCTCTTGAAGGTATTGAACAAAAAAAAAAAAATCACTTGTACTCCTGTTCCTTGAACTAAATGCCCTAAACTCCTGAAATCTCTTAGCTCAGAGAAGCCTGCAAACTATGCAGTTTCATCACTGCCCACCTTAACTATAAGTATGGGAAAGTAATCAGTGGGCCTAACCAGTTTTGGGAGTTTTCCAGTTATGTCCCTGGCCCAGACCCCAGGAAGGCATCACGCTTCCCAACAGCTCAGGTCCAGACTGTATATATAGGGCCCTCTGCTCCTCTGAGAAGGGAGTCACCTACCACAACCACCTTTCTTTCCTGACAGAGGCAGTCTCAAGGTGTGAGGGTGACTGCCTCACCTTAGGCTCCCTCCTAGGCAGATCCTCCATCACATCCTCACTCACCTCCCCTTCAATTTCCAGCATCTCAAACCTGTTGCTTAGCGGGAGCTGGGGAAGCGGGGCTAGGCAGGCAGGGAGGCTCCTGTGACACCGAGCTGGGACTCTCTTCCAACCGTCCTCATCTGTCAGGTCTGTCTGACTGTGACAGGGCAGGGAGTCAACCACTTTTCTGGGGGTATCTCCCTGGCACCCTTCCCTCCAGCACACCGGTGAGTCACTCCACCAGTCAGTCTCCCACTAACACACCCTGATGGTCCTTAGTCTCTCCACCTCCTCCTTGAGCTCCGCTACCAGGCTGAGCAGCTCATCCACCTGCTCACACCTCACAGGTGGAATCCCTGCTACCCTCCCTGGGCAGCAGCAGGCTCAGGCACTCCTGCAGCTGGAGACAACAGCCACGTTTCTGGGCAGGCCCTCCATCTGGGTTGCCACAGTTTTCTTGGAATAAGCCTGCTGTCCAGTGGAAACCACGTTTAGGTGGGCAGTCTCAAAGACTGCCAAGAAGAAAGCTGGTCTCCTGAGCAAAGAGGGACGACACTTACACTCCTCACCACTTGACCCAACTCTCACATCTACAGCTGCAGCACCCTACGGGCAGTGCAGGCTGTGTTCACTCACTGAAACACCCCGTTCTCAGTGGGCAGCAACAATGGTTACTCACCTGGTGTGCTCTGTGGGCAGAAGCTAGCTTCCTCCCCAAGGCTATTTAAAGCTTACCACCAGGTGCCAAGGTCAAGCGATGACACGTTCAAAAGGTGTTTAAACTGTGCCGCTAATGTGTCAGCTCCACCCCTGCTTGCTCAGCAGCCCGCCCACAAGCTGCCAGCCCCCCAGCACAAGAGCAGCACTGTTGCTGGCTTCAAAAAAGCCTTAAAAAGAGCTTTTTTAGTGACCTTTTTCACTCCAGATCCCTTGCCCAGTGCAGTCTTACCTGCTCTGAAGCTGGTCTCCGCAGCAAAAATAGAACTAATTTCTAATAGAAATTAGAACTGTACCAGCTAAGTACTGTCTCTAAGCTAAGCTCTACTGGGAGCCAGCAAGAACATGAAGCAGGGCTTAAAAGGCTGGAGAAAGGCAGAGAAGTGTGCTTTTAGCACAGAGTTTAACAGAGCAGATGACAGAGCCAATCATATTCAAAACAGACAGTCCAGAGCTTATGATATTCGAGGGCCCTGCAAGCTGAATAACAGGAAGAACAGCTGCAGCCTAGTTATGACATTGCACAAGGAGGGAGGAGGCCTAGTTCTCACTCCTTGTTTTGAAGCTTGTCTTCAGTTCTTGTCAATTTATTTTTGGGAAGATTAAAAAAAAAAAAATAATAATAAGCAGAGTCTGGAAAAGCAACTGAAATCTCAACTTCTCTCTGCTACCTGAACATTTTTACTAACAGACTATAGTGCCACACTTCCTTCACACCGCCCTTCCTTCTGGCTTTGAAGCTTGCAGATTCCCTACCACCCACTGCTCATCACCACCGCATACAAACTGAAGAGGCCACAGCTGCATTCCATCCTTTGCTATCAAATTTCAGTTAGGCCATGTATAAAATTACTAGATTGAACAGTCCCACCCTCTTTACGGAGATCTTGTGTTCCTATGCACCACCCTTGAGCCTGTAGTGTCCTCCACTGATAACAGAGACACAGGTCTAAAGCACTCAAGTTGAAGACCACTTGCTCAGGAGGTGAATAGGTGACACTTGGCTTTTTGTGTAAGAAATTGCCAGCATTCCTGCTAGCTGCCTCTAGAGAGCTCCTTATCCAGCAAGCATGGATTCTACGTCTTGTACTCCAGGCATCATATGCAGAGCTAATGTGCCTAATGTGAGGCTTTAGATAATACTGCAGAAGTAGGTGCTTAATCCTTTGAATCTGGACCAGGGCGTTCCATCTATCCAGGGACTGAAAGAAGACATGAGGCTGGTAGAGATGTTAGTGGATTGGCAGACCTTTAGCTCTAAGAAGTCACGATGCACATTAATAGGGCTTTATGCTGACATAGGCAGAGATCAAACTGTTGGATTTAGACTTAAGTAAGATATGCAGTAGACTTCAATGACCGTACTTGGAAGTAAAAATACTGCTTTATCCCAAGACTTAGGCTGTCCAAGTCAGGTCTAATTTCATTGATTGTGTCCTGTGAAACTTAGATGAGTCAGACAAGTAGCTTCTAAATAGTCACTGGGCAGCTATGAAATGTATTTTTTAATTCTATAGAAAGAAGCAGGAAAGCATAAGCCTTTTGCTATGTTTTTCCAAAAGACAGTATTAGATGTAACACATGTTTAGAAAAGTAAATTATAGGCTGCTAGTCTAGTTGTGTGAAACCTACTAAATCAGACTTATACTTGAAGTAATAAGATATGCCATTTACAGATATACCATTTACAGAAATCTTTTAGTAGAGAATCATATTCAAAATTTAGAAAAGATGTAAATTAATTTTCTCTCCTTACCAGCAGATACCAGGACAACTGCTGTAAATAAACTCATCTCCTCATCACTAAGTTGCAGGGCATTTAGTTTCTCACTAAATTCAAACATGGAATTAAGTAGATCACCAGCTCCCATTGAATGCAAGTCATCCACACTGTACTTCTTTCCACTGAGGAAGGTGACAGTACGCTCCCTTGCGTCAAACAAAGATGCAAACCGTACCATTAAAACCTGGAGGAAGAAAAAATAAAAAACAGAGAAATATAAGTGGATTTCTAGAGAAAGAAGAAAAAATTAAGCAATGTAACATAATTCAAACTTTCATTCTTATCGATCACCATACAAGCATTCTGTATAGAAACTCTCAGCAAGCCATCAAGCTGCGGAAAACAGTGCAAGCTCTGCCCCAGTTGTATTAGAGAAACAAGCAAAAAAACAAAAAAAAAAAACAACAAAAAAAAAACAGGGAGCAAAGACAGGGAAGGGGCTACAGAACACGAAAGGGAGGTAAATCAAAATTTAAGCATTAGACAGCTTGAGCCACGAAGACAATGCCATTCATAAATATGCCACTAGGACAATTTGCTTAAGCAGCTGAACAGCCAAAGGCATACAGAGCATTAGAACTGTTTTCTTGGCCACACTTAATGAGCAGCAAAGTAAAGGTATTGAACCAGATTCTTGCTTGGTGTAAACTGGAGCAGCTCCATTGAAACAATGCTGATTTACACCACCTGGTGATCTGGCCCACTAGGCATTCTTTAGGAAAGTACCATGCTGCATCACTGTTTCCACAGGAATGTTAATGAGCTCTGGTAGAAAGGAGCCGCATGTACAGCCTTCAAAAGGCTAAGAAAGCAGGGCTTGAAACAGCACCTGGTCTGTAGCTGCAGCTCGAAATACTCCTTTGGTACAAGCACCTGGGCTGGAGCAGTTGACATATGCTGAACTTACCCCTCTGGGCTGAAATTTCTCTTGTGGTTTTCTCAGCCGTATTGTGAAATGTTTCCCTGTGGAATGGCTTGTAAAGTTTCATTTGCTCATGTTCAACAACCTCATTTACATTTTCAAGGTTTAAGTTGCACACAACAGGCTTCTTATTTGCAGAAAGTGAACCAACTCACACTAGCTGAAACTTCAGATTTGCTGTACCCTCTTGGCATGCCAACTTTTCTTACTTACACTAAATAACTGCATTGATTTAAACGATATTTACTACAAATGAGAAGAACTGGGTTTTCAACAAACACTAGAGCCTTTGACAAGCTTAAAAAACAGGAGGGTTCAGAAAAAAAGAAGAAATTTGAGAATTCACACATCATTCATGCACATTACATGACCTGCTGCTAAATTTAAACAGCCAAATGACATGCAGCAATCTGGATCGACACGTGAGTACTATATATTATTCACCTTAGTCACCTAAGCTGTATGTCTTTTGACGGCATTTACTACAGGGAGCAGAAACCTAGGCTCTACGGTTGTCAAAATACAACAAAAGGAGACTGGAAGTGCAGACGGACAAAGCTGAACTTATGCATTATCAGGAACCCATGTATATTCAGCTTTCCAGTTCAAAATGCTATTCCTCTTAAAGAACAGGGCTTTAGAAACATGAATCACTGACTTCAAATAATGAGCAACTGGTATTAACACTGAAGCCCATAAAGCTGTGTGATTTATAATAGGGCAAAGCCCTCACAAAGAAATTTCAATGATGCAATTCTAACTCAAGGAAGAATAGTTTAGACTACAGTATAGCACATGATTAATTCTTCCTGTTCCATCTCAAGCCAGACTCCAACTTGTACATGTCGAGGAAGTACCTGATCAATCCTATCACCTAATCGTAGCAATATAAGCACATATAAACTCCACACAGTTGAGTATTTGCTCACCTCCCTACCACCTGCAGCCAAACTGCCAAGTTAGTGAGTCTGTACATCAACTGAGCTACTAGCCCAATGGATCCAAAGGGCTCATTACCTCTAGCATTAATTACATTTGGAGCAGGGGAGCACCAGTTCAAGTTCAGCTGAGGTCCCCACTTGAGGCTCACTGCTACTCTCCCGAACTCCCACACAAAGCCAGGCAAATGCCACTATGATATACTAAGCTCCACAGTACTCCCAGTTCTAAGACAGAATTTTAGTTACATGTGTGTGAATATATATAGCCATGTTGTCTCTGCACCCACATTGTTTCCATGCACCTTCTCATCTTCAAATGATGAAGCATTCCTCAAATATGAGCTGCTATTAAGCACAGTGCCAAGACAGCCAAACACTAGTGCCCGGGGAAGCCAAAATAGGCTTGGCGGCAATAGTTTTACTCAGGTTTTTCTATTAACATGCAGACACAAGGGTATCCTAGTTTAGTTACCCAGAAGACAGAAATGACCTTGTAGGCACCAGGCTTTGAAGATGCTTTTGCCTCTACTGAAATGGTTTCATTAATCCTGTTGTTTTTCCATTGCTCTGCAATGTTTTCTTTTCGATTTTTCTCTCTTACTAAAATGCCACATAGGCTTTTAACTCCAGGTACCAGTTCACTAACAGAAATAATTATTTTTTCTTATAAATGAGTGAATTAATTCCCCTGGATATAAAATCCTTTTTATCAGCAGTTCTTGGAACAAGCAGAAAGGCATATGAATAAAGGCTTAGAAGAGCCTGAGATGAAGAAGCACCAAGACAAAACATTTTACTTGCAAAATATTAGAGTTTGGCTTTAAGTTATACGAACAGTTCAAGCCCAATTTTCCACCCTCCTTTGAAGGCACTGGACAGCATCCCACTTTGCAGAGGAAGGAACCAACATTTCTGTTATGTTAACAGCTCAGCTGAGGCTGAAGTAGTAAAAATACTGCTCCTAGCTACAGAAGAGTTTTAGATTAATATTAAAAAGTGAACAATGAGTCCAACAGCAAAAAAAACCCAAACACATTACAGCTAGATGGAATAAACAGAGAAACTGACACACTTCAGGCACCAAATTTTCCAGTATATCTTTGTACCTTCCAACCCAACAACTACCCATTTTAGAACTAAGCTGTGTAAGAGACCCAGTCCATAAAAAGAGGAATGTCTTCGGTTCGGGTAAATGCAAAATCCAGTATCCCTCTTTGAAAGAATAAATCAAGTAAATGAGAGCAAAAGCATCACCAAACCTGACTCATTCAGAAAAGCACAGTAACATCAAATACTTGAGACTTATCTCTGTGACCCTCTGTGACTGAACTTCTCATTTACGTACTTACAAAACATGAACTTTGTCAAACAGACAATAGAGCAACTAGAACCCTAAGTAACAGTTCCCTTCATGAAGGTCACTAATTATAAAACAGCACCAAGCCCTCTGGCATCATTTCCAGTTTAACACCACTAATTCACATCTATGTAATGACTGCAAGTGGGTGAAATTAAGCAGGAGGACCTGGTAGGACTGAAGCCTACAGTAAGCCAGGCTGCAGCTGGTACATGGTATCTACAGAACTGCAGCAGTTATCAGCTGCAGACAGTTGTCAGTGTTAGTGCCTTTGAGAATGATGGAACCTTCAGCAATCCCCAGTTGCCAAAGACTTGTGATCTAGATGCCCTGGCATTGGCATGGAACACAGTGGAAGAACGAAGGACATGCAGACTGATAAAAATATTCCTCTACAGAATTGTTAAGTCAGTAGATGGCTTTCTAAACTATTCGCCCTTCCAGATGCAGACTGTTCTTCTACAGGCTAAGCAAAGGTAGCTATCAAAGTAACTGCTGCTACACAAAACAAAGAAGCTCCTCATTAACCGTTTATTAATGCCCAGGGAAGCGGGAATGATAAAAGGACTGAGTACTTCTGAGGTAGCTGGAACAAGGGCAGCTCACCATTATCTGACTGGACAGCACTGGACACCATCAGCTTAAGGAAAACTCAGAGTTAGCATCGATTAACAAAAAAAAAAAAAAAGTGTTACCTGATACAACACAGTTCTATTTATTTTTTTTCTTATGGAGGTCAAACCGACAGCTTGTCAAGTCTGCAATACACAGTGGTCTCACCTCAAAGGTCCCAGCCTTCAGAAGGTTAACCTGGTCATGTTGTGAGAGATCTCGGAACCCTGGGATGCGCTTGGCAAACTCCACCACTTCTTTCACTGCAGGAGTAAAGCTCAGGGAAAACTCTTCCCAGACTTCATGACCAGACTTGTTTGGGTCCACGTGGGGAGTCTTACTCATTGGGCAGACCTAATGTTTACAAAACACACAGAGAGAACAACTCATAAAGATATCGTTCCAAATATTGAAAAACTGTTGAAAGAAGCAGATTTATTCTCCAAGAAAGTTTTGCAATGATTCACAGAGATTAAAAAAAAAACAACAGTATCCCTCAGTCAACTCCCTAAGATATGTTTTCCCCTCTCCCTTAAAAAAAAAAACAAAACACAAAAGGCAATCAAACAAGAACAACCATCTAATCCCCCCTAAAAGACACAAACTTTCCAAGTCCTTAGCAGAGCGTTTCTAAACACTGTTTACAGTTAAAGACTTGAGAGAATCAAAGTTGTGTTATTCTTCCTGATCTCACTCATAGCTGATATCCGGAATTCTCGTACTTGTATTATCAATATAATCTTGCAATTCATCATGATTTCAAAAATCAACTGTAATCTCATAATCACTACTACGTTCATTCTCGTAGATCTTTCTTGTTTTGCAGGCACTTCAAGTGATTCAGTCGAGGTGACCAAGACGTCAACACCAGAGCAAGGAACTGAGTTATGGTTTCCTGAGTCACAGGCTTACACTTCCCTTACCAGAACAACCTTCCTACCCTACAAGTTTGCTTTTAATTGTACCACTGAAGAAAGACCAAGGAACTTGTATTCTAATTTTGCTCAATCACAAGATGACAAAATGCTCTCTTTTAAATAAACGTGTATTAACTTTTTGTAGGAAAGTCTGAACGCATGTAATGAGGTCAACATATTCGTCAAAGCCAACTTCCAGAAAATTCTCCCTGTGAAGAGATGCTCTGAGAGATTTTCATTTCTGCTTTACAAAACTTACATCTCGTATCAAAGTTTAAAGCTTTTAACCCTTACTTCACCTGTCACTGAGGACAAGAATTCCTTTAAGTATTCTTCAGAAGTATACTAAATGGTATATGTAACCCTACATCATAGCATCAAAGCAAGGATAAAACAATGGAATAGTAGTTCCTCAGAGTTTTACTGCTTGCAGGGCATCTTGAATCTGTCCAGCAATTCTTTGGTTCTGACATACTAAGATCCACAACAAGAACATACTTAACACTGCACTGGGTGTATATGATATCAGAGCAGGAAAACCAAGATGAAGATAGATATTTCTGTACTTCCTCCCACGAAGTATCAGTTACTAACTGGGCATTCACTGTGCAGAAAGCTCTCACCTTTCACTTTCCCCCAAAAGGCAATCAAGAAAACTGCAGATTTCTTGGCTCACTTGTGATACAGAACGCTGTGTTTCTGAGGACAACCCCCAAAATACAATTTTTACCTCTGGGCTGGAAGAGGACCTTTTTCATAAACTGAAAATCATTCTGAATCAAAATAAACTGCTTTTCATCTGGAAATACTTCTGACAAAAGATCTTGGCATACAGTCAGAAGCAAAGCTGACACTAACCGCTGCTGAACTTCATGCAGTTGTTACAAATGTAGCGCTCTCTAAAGATTAGGAATCTCTGATTCAGCACACTAGGGTGGATCATAAACAAAAAAACACCTCAGTTTTTCACACTACAGTTGTTCACCCTAACCTTCATACAAATGATCCCGAACGGAAGCTGATGCTTCTTCCCTGCACACATTATATCCAAGTTCTCTTCAGAAAGATCTACCTGAGTGTCATTCCTATGGAGGAAGTTTTGCTGCTTATGCAGTCACCAGCTCTTCTGAGAAAAGCTTTTTCAAGAACTATAAGCAGCACTTTTCTGTTTGTGCACATGTATGTGCATGTGCACATTGGAAATGTCAACGAACAAAGAAAGCAAAACAAAAAACACCATGCCCCTGAACGTGTCTCTGTACTGTTTCAGAGACTAATTACACTCCCTTGCAGCTACTGACTCATTTTGGTCAGATCCTGCTCTCACTGAATTCTCTGGCAAAACTCCTGTTAATGTCAGGGATGCAGTGGGAGAGTGCAGTTCTCCATTTGACTTGGTTTTGTTTCCTCATTGCAGGCTATGCTAAACCTCCCTGCAGCTGCTATACACAGGTCAAACTGACTGGTTGGGTCTCTGCAGGCACAGCCACTCCCTGCCTGCCCACGCTGACAGGTTTAACCTCTGCTTCTCAGGAGTGCCAAGAATGCCGTTGTAATGACTCCAAATACTTTCCCTGCAAGGAAGAAAGGTTGGGAATTATTGTTATTTGCTGTGGTGCAGTGCCTGGAGTCTGCAATTAGAGGTCAGAGCCTGCTAGAGATGGCATAGTCCACATATGCCAGTAGGCAGAGAAAAACTGAAATCCTGCCTGAAAACAAACAACCTTTATAACATGGAGGCTTTTCCAGAGGCCCGCAAGCACCTGTGAACAATCTTTACAAACTAGGAGGAAGAAAAAGACCATGAATTCAACCACTTCAGAAAGGCTAGGGGTCTGCACTTCCCACTAGCAACGCAGGATGAGCACAAGGATGTTCCCTCTTCCCAGGCAGTTCCAATGATAAAGAGAAGGACAATCTATTTTTAAAGACTTAAAGAACCAGTCGCCTGAATGGCAGAGAAACAGCAGGTGCAATGTAAAGGGGAGGGACATTTGTTAAGGAAATGGGAAAAAAATGCAAGAAAATAGGAATGATTTTTCTTAAGAACTGAGTTAGAAAATGGTCTAGCAAAGCTGTCTAGGATACCCAGAAGCACATTCAGAGCCTCCCTTGTGTAGTACTATGAAGATCCCGAACTTCTCTCAAGTGGCTTAGCAGTGTATCTTCCTTATGCCTCTGTTCAGATTTGAAGATGTTCTAAAGGAGAGGATTGCTTAGCCTGTGGGTGCCCACTGAACCCCTGTGTTACATGCCCTATAAGGGAATAAGCCCATTCCCATAATAAATAACACACAGCCTACCCAAGAAGAGATTTTAGATCACAATAGCAAGGTTCACAGCTTGACTAACTTCAAATCCCAGCCCTGATGTTTCACTCCCAAAATTTGTTTGCAATATCTTTACAAAAAAGACAGCATATCTGACCGCGTAGATTATTTTAAAATGAAGTCTTCAAAAGGTTTCACAGAAAAAGGGAACTTACAAACTCATAACAACCATTTTCATTTTTAAAATCAAGGCAGTTAGAAAAAAAACTTGACTTCTCTTCAACCAGTACCCTTTGATATTAGTCTATTTACAGCTGGCCAGAAACTAAGCCAAGAAACTCCATCACTTGTCTGATTTCAAATCCTGTACACAACTGGAGCCGTTGTTCTCCCTCATCACAGGTCATGCTATTAAACTTGCACTATTATGTCAAGTTCCAGCTGTGATGCCAATTAATTGCGTGCAGCTTCACTGACTAAAAGGGCACAGCTGAACCTATTCTGAAGTATTAGTATTTGAGGTTTAAAACAAACAAACATCACTAAGCCTTTCACCAAATGAAATATGATGTCAATATACCAGATGCATTCTTCCTCCAGTGCTGCAAGAATAAGTGGTGTTTCTGTTTGAAGAAAAGACATCTTCTGGGATTCTATCACACAGTCGCTGAGTGTAACCATTGGTGAAGTTCATGCAGTGACCATTTGTGAAACATATGGCGTGCCCACTTGGATAATGCATTGTGCTCCTCCCTTTGTACTGTCCGCTCAGGTGCTGCTCACTTTCAGGGTACTGAGGGCCACTGAGCCCACTAACACAGTGCTCGCTGCTCAACATGTACTGTTCAGTGTTCTTTGACACCCTCTCCCCACTCTGGGACTGCATCATCTCTGCTGGGTTTTGAGACTGTTCTTGGTTGTACATGAAAGTATCTTTGTGGGCCCTAGTGACCATACCAATCACCTCTTCCTTAGCCATGTCAGAGCTAGGAGGAGAAGGGCTTTTGAGGGTTTCCCGCTCTTGTTTGGGTTTAGAGGAAAGGTCTTCTTGAGGTGCTTGATCTTGATGTTCGGCTAACGCTTCATTGGGTAAGTGACCGCTGAACTGACTGTTCATCATGGTTTTCATGGCACTCTGCATTTCAATCAGCATCCTCTGTTTTTCACGTTTAGGAATTCGGCCAAATCGAACAGCTACCAAGGAGGAAAAACAAAAACTTAAAGTCAATCCTGAAAGAGTTAGAACAGGCACAGCCATCAAACCAAAATGGAAAACAAAGCAAACACATACACAAAACGCACATCCAACCAATAACCTTTCTTTAAGGGCTTTTACTGATCTCACTAATACTACAAAAGGAGTATTACCACTGAAGTCAAAGAGCTACTGGGTATAGGATAGGCATGAGGTATGAATTATATGCTGCTGTTTACATTCAGAAAGAAAGCAGTTATAAAGCACAATCTGTCAAGCCTTTTCCCCTTTTGCTACAAACCTGAGGACTACACACACAGTTGCGTTAGTTAATTAAATGGCAGGCTTTAAGACTGGATCAATTAAACGAGAACAATTTTGTGTGCTGACAATCAGCTCAATTTAAGCACAGCTCATATGGTATATAAATACAGGTCCTACAAGACAATTCCTTATGGTCTAGTTATCCAACTTACAAAAACAATGAAGAGAATCAATGCTGAATTAAGCTTACCTGGGCAAACTCTCCTGATAACTTTGCCTTGACAAGGACATTTTCTGCTGGCAAGGGGATGGGCATCACTGTGGCTGCAGCACATTTGACCCTGTTCTGGGAAACCTACAACTGCCTTTGCCATCCTATCCAACCACAGCCTTACAAGGGCTTATAACCAGTTTTGACTGATGCATTACATTCATGCAGTAGTCCATCGTTAAAGTAACTAAACCCCTTCCATTAAAGCAGGTGCAACCTTGGGCGCAAACAGGCGCCCAAGGGATGAAATAACTCCTGTGCACGACAAGAACTCAGAACAATTACTTTAAATAAGTTTTAAACACTCCACCCACTAAATTATTAACAGCCCAAGATTCCTAGTTCTTGTGAAATAAAATCCAGACTAAACCAAACAGTGACACAGAAGGCAGAGTTCTGTTTTATATCAGTAAGTTGTAGCAGACTGACAAACTACACTTACCAAAAAAATAGGTCATAAGGAGTAGACAGTCAGCAAGGTGACCAGACACTCAGCTCAGCATTATCCCTTCCTCCCCACCCCCTTAAGAAAAATAAAAAGAATAACACGGATATATGCTTGATCTATGCGCCCAAAACTAACTCCTTCAGCTCCATAATGGTTACTCTAAGGCTACCCCAACTACCTGAACTCCAATGGATCTGGTCCAACTCATACTAAAAAGCTGTCCCATTTAGTTTAAAAAAAAAAAAAAAAAACCCACATCCTGCCCAGGCAGAATTCCCTGTTGAAAAAAATAATGCCAGCAAAGAATCTTGCCAGGATTCAGAAGGATACAGGTTAAAATATTACCTCAGTAAAACAAGATCAAGACTCCTGTTATATCTGCATCCCTAGAAGACCACCATAGCACACCTCACTCTGTCAATCCCTAGGACAGTTCTTGTGCTGGTATTACATTACCAGGTCAGGAAACTTACAGGGCAAGGTGGCAAGCTGATCTAAGTGCACTTTGATAGGGAATCTGTCCCTGATAATATGATCAGCAGCATTTCTGTCATTAAGACTCTTAGCAATGAGTTTTGTGGTGGGCAGCATAGTCACTCGCAGAGGACTGATGCACAGTTCAGGAACATACCATCTCTTGACATTCCAACAGACAGACATTTTTTGAAACGACACTGCTGGCATCTGTTTCTATTCATTCTCATTATAGAGCAGTTGTTATTCTTCAAGCACTTCTTATACTGGATGTTTTGTTGAATGCTTCTTCTGAAAAAACCCTGTAAACAAGCAAGAAAACCCCCGCAGTTTTTATTACAGAGCATGTCAAATCCTCCTGCCAAGATACTCCCCTCTGTAAGCACAGAGAACTTCACCTCACCTCATCAGCTGCTTCAGGCCAGCAGCCCTAAGTGAATTTAAAAGAACCTTGCTATTCCTAATGACTTACTTCCCTTCAGCGTGTGATCTGCATATAAAGTAAACTAGTTACGATTTCTACCCGCAGGAGATGCTAAGGTGTTCCCTGCATAGTCAGCATCTAAAAGCTAAATACCGTACTTTCATCATTGTACTGCCAGTTCATGAGTTATGCCCTCAAACTCCTACGACATCAAACACAAAGGTGAAAGACAAAATAAGTTTTTTTTTTTTTTTTTAATTTCAGTTGTTTCCAGACTATGGAGACTATCTTACTGCACCATACAACTTTCAAAGGTAATTCTTATACAGCTTCTACCCCAAAACTGATAAATTCCATCATGGAACACAACATCTGCAGCATTACAGTATCAGAAAATACACCTCTATTGATGCATGAGCACACGAGCATCCAGTTTTGGTTTTAACTCTCATGGTAAAAGAGCTGCCTTTCCAAAGCTGTTTTGTTCTGCGTCATCCCAGGTTACAACTTACATACCCACTATCTCCTAATGCAGTTAATAGTCATGTCTTGCGTGACATGGTCCTTACCACCTGTCTCCAGTTCTTGTTTGCCACACACGCCAGGTCAGGCAAGACTGGATAAAGGGCGAGAACACAAAGTACTGCAGAGCTTGGAAAATGCTGTGAATTGCTGAGTGGCTCACCTTTTCCTACAGCTCATCCACTGCTTAAAACTTCTCAGATTTAACAGAGAAGCATAGCAATACTTTATGATTTTCAGCATTATCACTGCTTTTCCCTTGAGGAAAGGACCTTAAGGAAACACCCTTGAGGGCATTGTACCAGCAGGAAGATGAGAAGAAATATACCTCACCTTGCAGCCCTCACAGGCATGAACACCATAATGAAATCCTGAAGCAACATCTCCACAGACCTTGCAAAGAAGAACCATTCCATTGAATTCTAGAATCAGAACAGAAAATTCAAGGATACAGAAAGTCAGTGACAACTGCAGGAACACAATTCCAGCTTTTTGAAACCTGTACTAACAGCAAAATATGTCAGCTCAGTTGAACATACAAAAAACGATCAACGGAAAGCAAGAAAGCATGAATACCTTGAACAGTTCAGAAGGTACCAGTGTACTGGAAGGGGGGGAAGAAAAAAAAGCAAACAACCATGAAGCACTCAACAGAACAGGGAGAAAGCATGTATTCACTGGACTTTGAATCACTGTAGCACTGTACTCATTTGTAGAAAAAGAGTCTGCTTACACTTAGCATTTTAAAAGGATCATTTAGGTAACTAGGCCACCGAAGCTTTGGCTCAATCTGTCTTTCCATCAGGACAAGGAAGCACATATAATGGCTGCAGTTTCCTCAACTGAGAGCAGACATCTTCTCTCACACACTCCAATTTGAACATACCTTCTTAACTCTGCAAACATATTTATCGGTTGGCTTTCCAAGTTTCTGCCTCATTTTAATGCAGTTTACCAATAAAGAATTTTTGCAGATCCTCAGCAATGGCCTAACACTGTTTTTACCAAAGCAAATGGGAGTTTTACCAATGACTTCAATAACCACAAAGTTACCTTAACGCTGAGTAACAGACACAGTTGGAATTACTCCAACAGAACCGTGTTCCATCAGAAAAGCAAATTTCTTTCACACCTGGGTTTCACTTGTGAATTATTTTTTTTCATAAGGTTTTGAAAAAGAACCAAACCACAGTATTCCATATTTTATATAACTAATATTGAGCTAAACCCAATATCTACCTATGCACCAACAGCGTACAGGAGGTTTCATCTTCAGGAACCTCTGCTTATACCAACAACCTAGTTGCTAGTACATTTAAGAGCAAGTAAAGGTTCTTACTAAGAAGCTAGTGTAGTAACATGAGAAGAAAGGAAAAAAAAACTGACACATTTTTAAGGTAGAACTGTTGTATACTAGTTATAGTTTCCTATCAATTCAAAGCAATAAAACAATTCAGCCAGTTAAAGAATCCAGCTTTCAAAAGGCCAGTCTGAACTCCACCAGAGTGTTCGTGGGAATACCCAATAAATACCGAGTCCTGCCCTTCCAAAACCAATCCAATATATTTCCTTGTTGTGGTCTTCTCTGATCAACAGAGAAAACATAAAGCAAACAGTGGTAGCTAAACTGTTAAACACATTTTGCAAGGCTATCCTTTAGTTCAAGCTTATGAGCAAATACCGGTAATTCATTCATTTTGTTCCTCAAAGAAATTCAGGGGGATGGAAAGTCAGTGGGCAAAGGTGGGAGTATACATGTAAAAAAAAAAATTAAAAAGGAAGCTAGATACGCAAGACAGCTCCATAAATACTCCTTCAGGCAGCCTCCAATCATTACTATCATTCCATTATTCAAAAGACTTTAAGGTGACACAAGGTTACTTCATCACATCTTTTTAAGCGAGGGTTCGATTTTTATTAAGATCAATTCTCATTAGCAAAAACTGGCAATAGAGCAGGACTGTATTTATGGGCTGTTTGATCCAGCAGCAAGGAGACCCTCTCATCTACTAGCACTTGTATGGTAGTACCGTACCATACATATAACACACAAAAATTAAAAAAAAAAAAAAAAGACAAGGCTTTGCTACATGCTGTCAGAGGAAGCCACAGAGAGGACCTGCTTGTAATGCGTAGAATACATAGTTCCACACTGTAAGAATGTAAAGGGGGGGAAAACAGTAGTTTCACAAACAGGCACCAGACATACTTGTGACTCCGTTATGGCCTTTTGTCAAGCCAGCAACACCCGACTGGCTCGGTTTAACAGCCTCCTCTAGCCGGTCACTCTTTGGTGCCCCATCGGAGCCCTCGCTGCTCCGACCATTGCAGCTGCTTTCCGAGGAGGAGCTGTTCGGAGAAGATGGTACAGGCGAAGAGGATGACTGGAAACCGCTGTCTGAGCTCTCGCTGTGACATGAGGCCGGGCTAGATGCTGAGCTCGAAGAGCTGATGTAAGCTATCACACCCCCTAAGGCAAGAAAAAAAGGCGGCATGTAGTGACATAACAAGCAGACATGCACCACGGCCATGTGAGCCACGCCATGACCCAGCACCGCCAGACCCAGCTGTCACGTGTTCCTGGACGCACTCCTTTCCAGCACTCCCTCGTGCTCCTTCCTCCCCATCCGTGTGCAGCGACTGACCTCCAGATCTGACCCATCCGCCTCCCTGCTGCAGCAGCCACCCTCGGTTTGAGATTAGATAAAGCGACAGGCGGAGCAGCAAGCTGCGTGCAGGCAGGACAGGCAACAGGGACAGGGCACGAGGCCCATGGAGGGGGGTTCCCCGGGTGCCCTATGAGCAGACCTTGTCTGGAGCGCACGTGGAGGCTGGGGAAAAGACACGATCTTACATCGCTGCAGATCAGAAAGCAGACAGGCTAGGTTAGGGACAGAAATAGGGCAAAGCACGCAGGCTGCAAGCCGGAGGCACAGAAAGGAAGGGCTGGGAGGTGCTCATGATGCAGAAGGGAAGAAGCAGGCAAAGGAAAGAAACAGCACTGCAGCCTGGTTAGCCTATTTAATGTCATGTGTCCTACTGCAAGCTCTTGCAGCACCTCTAGCAGCAAAGAAACTCCAGCTGCTTGCTCTGCGCAGGGCACAAGAGGACAGAGACTGCTTGCAGACTGACACTTGAGGATGAAACAGCTTTTTGTCCTCAGGCAGACACGGAAGCAGCTCTGCTCCTTTTTCTTGCTTGTTAAGACCAGAATTGTTTTCACTTCACCTGAGTTTGTCACGAAGACTCACTATTTCGAAAGTCAGTACAAAAGCAGTTGATATTTCACACACACAAGTTCAGCAGCAAAAGCCATGCAATTGTTTAAACAAATGACAGCCAGCAAGGTCAGGCTGGACCAGTCTCTGATCAACCTATCTAGCTGTAGATGTCCCTGTACACTCTAGGGGAATTGGAGTAGATGACTTTTAAAGGTCCCTTCCAGCACAAATTCAAACAATTCCACGATTCTATCTCCTTGGTTCCATGCAAACACTGCTCTAGGTGTCTCTGCAGAGAAAACTCATCACACTGGAGCAAGGAGTGCCACACATCAGGAAGAATGGAGAACTGCAACAATGGCCATGCACCGACTTTCTTCAAAGGAAAGAGACATCTGTGCCAGGGGAGCCCCTGACCAAGTGACAGAGGTGGCACAGGGGAGGCCACCCTCCCCACAGCCCAAAGCTGCTGCGCTGTTATACAGTCGTGAGATCCCAGGGAAGAGCTGGTGCTTGTGGTGAGAAACGTTGATAAAAGCAATGAAGTGTTCCAACAGCCCTCTTAGCATTCCGATGCCAGTCTCACCAGCCTGTTCCCCCTCTAACATTCACTTTCTGTACCAAAGACCTCACCCCCCATGTGTCACTAAGTGAGCAGGGGTCAACCCAGACAGCCACTGGACAACTGTGCCCACTGCTCCTCTTGCTCCTCAGCACTGCAGCCATCCCCGGGCAGGTGTGCTGGAAGCACCCCAAACAGGACAGCAGGCAGCCAGGCTCAGGCTCATGATGCCACGGGGCAGGAGGTGCCAGGGGCACACGGGTGCAGGCAAGCAGACCCAGGCGCCAGCCTTATCTCCTGCAGGAAGCAACACCTCTCTGCAATGAGCCCAGTGCCACCCAACCCCAGGTCACAGAAAGAAACACGCTTCCCCTGAGGGATGTCACAGGAGGGCACAGAAGGAGCACACCGATGATGGGGGCTCCACCTTATCCCTTCTTTTTCAGACGCCTGAGGAGATCCAGGAAGCCAGGTTGTTCCCTCATGACTGGGGATTCCCACTTCTGTGAAGGGCAGCTGAAAGCCCTGAGATCCGTGCTATTCCAGGAGCTGTATCTCCCCACACACCCCATTTCTGCCTGACTCCCAGATGAGCTGTCCCACACCAATAGCACGGCCATCCCGCAGCTGTGCACGCCGCGAGCCTCAGGGCAGCCAATACACACCGCCAGCCTACAGAAGGGGACCCGCAGACCCACAGCCCGTCGGGGTGTGCTTAGTCTGAAAGTAAAGCGGGTCCTGCTACACCGTGCCAGCGCTCAGCGGGGGCCCCAACCAGAACCCCACAGCCCCGCGAGGCAAGCAGAACCCCGAGAGCGGCGCTACCGGGCGCGCACCGAATTCCAACACCCGCCGGGAGCTGCGGCAGCCCGGCAGCGCCCGCGTTTCGCTCCGGACGCCGATCCGCGGCCCCGGACTGGCTCGCGCCCCGCCACGCGCGGCCCCGTTAGAGCTGGGTACGGCCGCGGGACGGCGGCCCCGCGCGGCGCGGCCGTTACACAACGCCTCCCCCGCGCGCCGGCACCGGGCCGGGCCACGTGAGGGGCGCGCGGGCCGCCCCGCCGCGCACACGGCCGCGCGCGTGCGGCCCCCCCGGGCGCTCTCCTCTCCTCTCCTCACCCCGGGCCGGGGCGGGGCGGGGCCGGGGGCGCCGCAGCCCCACGTGTCCCCCCGCGCCCCGCCGCCGCCCCGAATGTAGGTCACCCAAACAGCGGCCTCCCTCCCTCCCGCCTCACGTGTCCGCGCCGCCCGCCGCCCCGCGCCGCCGCCCGCCGCTATTATGCAATGCGCGCGTCACCGCCTCGCACGGCCAATGGGCGCGCACGCCGCGCGGAACGTAAACACAGCGCGCACATGGCCCGGCCGGCGGGGCCATGTGAGGCGGCGCGCGGCCGCCCGCCCGCCCGCGGAACCGGGGGTCGGGGCCGCGCCCGGGACCGCCGCGCCCCCCGCGCCCCCCGCCGGCCCGCGGCGCCCCGCTTACCCGCGCTGACTTCCATGGCGGCGCTCCGCCGCAACGCGGCGCCGCGCTCGGCCGCGCCGCCGTGCTCCGCGCTCCCCTCCGCCGCGCTACATGCGCTCCTGGCGCCCGCTGCCCGCTGCGGCTCCGCGCCTGTCAGAGCCGCGACCGCCCGTGCCCGCGCGGCGCCCTCCCCTTTACAACAAAAGCGAGCGGCGGCCGCGCACAGTGCGGCACCGCCGGGCCCGCCCCGCCCCGCCCCCTGCAGGCCCCGCCCCGGCCCCGCCCCGCCCGCCCCCCTCACCCAGTGACACACTTTCCGCGCGGCGCGGGGCGGCGGCGCTCACGTGCGGCGGGCGCGTGCGGGTGGCGGGGGGAGCCGCGGGCCGCCGGGGTGACGCGGGGACAGGCGGCAGCAGGGGGGATGCGCGCCCAGAGGGGACGGCGGTCCGGACTGAGCCGCCGCTGCGCGGCCGGGGTCGAATCTCGGCCGTGTTCCCCACGGCTCCTTCCTGAGGCCCGGCGGGTGGTCGGCTTGCGCGGAGCCGCCCCTTCCTGCCCGTGTAGGGAGGCCCTCCTGTCGCCGGAGCGTGCACCGGGAGCTTGTTATACGGCGGGTGGGTCGAGGGGGGCCTGGTGCACCCGCCGTGGCGCTCATCTGAGCCCCAAACTTTGCAAAGAGGAAAGCTACGTTGACTTGAAGAGCGCCGAGGGCAGCATCCTTTCCAGCCTCAGCACCCCCCGACGTTCTCTATTTCTTTCTTTCTGTCACCTCGGAGCAATCCTAGCCTCCTCCCACCTTGCTGGCTGACACGTTTACAGGTCTTCAGTAGCTCCCAATGCTCTTTCCTGCTAGCTTCCAGCTTATGGTGGTTTATTTATAGGGAAAGTTGTGTGGCTCCATACAAAACGCTCTGTCCCTTTGTTCCCTGAGGTGCTGCAGCACAGTGGTGTCTGTCCTGAACTCGTGCTCCACAGCTGTGTGTGGAACCAGCTCTCAGAATCACAGAACCATGGAATCACTGAGGTTGGAAAGATCTCTAAGGCCATCTATCTAGTCCAGTCATCCACCCATCCTCTCCATGCCCCATGACCACGTCCCTCAGTGCTACTCATTTCTTGAACACCTCCAGGGATGGCGGCCTCCCTGGGCAGCCTGTTCCAATGCATCACCACTCTGAGAAGAATTTTTTCCCAATATTCAACCTGAATCACCCCTGATACAACTTGAGGCCATTCCTTCTCATCCTGTCACCATTACCTGGGAGAAGAGGCTGACCCCACCTCGCCACAACCTCCTTTCAGGCAGCTGTAGAGAGCAATCAGGTCTCCCCTGAGCCTCCTCCAGACTGAACAATCCCAGCTCCCTCAGCCGCTCCCCATAAGCCCTGTGCTCCAGTCCCCTCACAGCTTTGTTGCCCTTCTCTGGACACGCTCCAGGGCCTCAATGTCTTTCTTGTAAGTGAAGGGCACAAAACAGGGTACAGCACTCAAGATGCTTGCAGGCAGGCTGCTTCCCCTGGCTGAGGCACCATCCCTGCATCTACAGCTACTTTAAAGCAAAGGTTTCCTTGCTGTCTTCAGTTAGCAGCTTACATGCTGCTCACTGATAGCTGCTGTGATGACAGCTACAGCCCTGACATCTTTCCCACATTAGTGATATAAATAACTCGTCTAATGAATCCCAGCCTCTGGAAGCCAGTGGAAATTTTCCTATCGATTGTTCAGCCCTATGCAGTGCTTCCTGACCCCTTGCCCTACTTATTTCCCCCTTCCATTCCACATGTGCATCTCACTGTTCAGCTGGTTGCACTTTTTGTCTCCTCTCTTGAAGCAAAACCCCAGCCAGGAGGTCCCAGGGGTCTTCAGCTTATCACTGCATCCCTGCAAAGGCTGAATATGTGCAGAATGCTTTGGGAAGAAGCAAAAGCTAAATATAGAGCGGTTAGAGCCTGCCCATTAAGGGCATGCCTGCATGGCATGAGTGCAACCAGCTCGGGTACCGGGAGCAGGGTAGTCATGGAGCTAAGTATAACCGAGAGAGAGGAACTGGCTCACAGCTTGTTCACCCGCTCACACATCCTGTCCCTCTGTGCCAAGTATCAGAGGCTTGGAGGAGGATATAAAAGCTCATAATAGCTGGTTAAATGCTAATTTGCCCACAGGACAACTTTCTTCCTGATTCAGCTTCTTAGCAGCTGGGTGATGGCCTGAAGCGCCCAACACTTATGCTTTTCTGTCTGAGCGAGTGTTATTGCAGGTATGCTTTTTATTCACAGAAATGGGTAATACAAGGGGCTTCTAGGCTGGCTAGAACTGTGGGAAACAGATTTTAATAGAAGGTGAGGGCTTGGACATTTATTTCAGAAAGGCCAAACATCACAGGATGCTTTCCTGTGCAACCTAGGCCAGGGAACCTGCTTTAGCATGGGGTTGGACTACATGACCTGCAGAAGTCGCTTCCAACCCCTATGATTCCATGATCCTATGATTCTGTGATCTCGCATTAATGAAGCCCGTAATATATGGTTATAATATCACTGTTTACCTTTTCCTTCTGTGCCATAAATTGCCTAATCTGCTGGTGCACCATCTGCTTAACCAGAGGGGGAATCAACAGCTAATGAAATGAAGATGGGAGTATTTATTGCTTGATTGGGCCAATCACAATTTTTGGAAGGCAAGCAGAGTAGATTGTGCTAAGGATGCACAGAAAGCTGCCCTTTGCTCTCATTGAAGCTCTGAGATTTAGAGTCACAGTGACCAGCCCTTTTGTTACATGGAACATTGCTCCAGAGGGAGAGCACTGCCTTTTTACATCCAGACAAAACAATGAAATCTCCCTTGGGAATAAACCAAAGCATGTTCTGGCCCAGAGAATTATGCCACAAAAATACCCAAAGCATAGTTTGCGACTTAAGGGCCAGGACGGCTTCATATTTTTAGCAGCTTTATGTAGCACAGAGTTTCCCTGAGCCCAGCCTCAGTTTGGAGGTCAGAAGGTGCTGCAAGGCTGCAAGGTGCTGTGTTGCTTCAAGAGGGGCAGCATAAAAGACCCGGCCAGACCTCGCATCTTCCTGGATTAGGCCCAGCTGATGAAATTTCGTTTCCAAAGTGCTGTCTCCTCTGTTCTGCTAGGCTCTGAAGAGTTAAAGTTATTAACTGGCTGCAGAATAAAATGCATTCAGAATAAATATGCTTTAGGATAAACCTATTAAATGGATAAAAATGCCATTACCAGTGGTGAAATACGATTGTGCGACCTTTTAAATAAATAAGCCTGCTATGCACCAAATTATGTCAGATAATAAGCTTTATATATGATAAAGTCATGCAGTGGTTCTCACTCTTCAGGCTTTCAATGAAATATTGCTACCCTTAAAGGGCTTCTGAAATGCTACACTAAAGAAAATTGCTTCCAGCTATAAAACTTAATCGTTAAAACAAATGTAGTTTTCCATAAAATCCTATGCAAGGCATACATACTGAGAGTGAAACCATGCTAGAAAGAAACCTTCGGTATCCAAACTGTGTTGCAGTACACAGCCCTTCTTCTTAACATAACTTAGATTCCAGGTAGATCTGGAATAACTCGATTGAAAGGAAAAGAGCTATAATCATACAATGCCAGCATCAGATCAAAATGATGTTCTCAGGGTCTTGGAAATGTGCTTGTGGGATTTCTCTGGATGCAAATGTTGCTGTGGATCCAAGTGAATGCACGTTGGTAATTCTGGTGCTTGAACAGTGGTGGCAATGCTGACCTTCCTGGCTGTCCTGTACCTGAGGGCTGTCTGCACTGCGCCCCAGATCACTCCTGATGCAGGGGTGTTCCTCCTAAGGGACATCCATACCTGATGGGACGGGAACAGAGCTGGATGTGATCAGCCTTGTGAATGAAGTCAGACAGGCATTTAGTCAGAAGGAGCTGCTAGCTTCACGCGTGACTCTCTACAATAAGGCACAGTGAGAGCTTTCTAGTTTAAACCATTACAAGTAAGAACAAATGAAGCAAATTCTCCCATTCATTCTAGTGATGATGGGTGAACTGGCAAAATCTCCCGGTTTTAGTCAAATCATCACGGTCACTTCCTCAGTTGTTACACGAACACCAGCGGTTGCTTGTAATTCCCACCTAAGGTCTAGAAGACAACTCCAAGGACCGAAAACATTTGGAATTCCCCTCCACAACCATTTCTTCTCTCCAATGGCAATGTCAAATTACACGTCAGACATTAGCAACAGGAAGTATTCCTGTTTCTTCATATTCATTTTTTTTTTTTTTCTGAGCTGGGAGAATGCTAACAGTTTTTGTTGAACCCATGGAGGAACACGGATAATTTCCACCTATGCCCTACCCAGCACAAGCTTCAGGGGGCACTGAAAAAAACGCGGCAAAATTCAAACAAACAAAAGAAGCCAGCTATGGCTCCAAAAAACCAGAAACTCTCTGGACCTTAGCCATTGTAACTGCAGAAGAAACAGGTACGTTCTCCAGTAGTGCTTCAGCTGGATAGAGCTATATGAGCAGGACTGTCTTGAAGGACTGCGTGCCATCATGAGGCTAGCAGGGAAATTTTATCTGCTCTTCCTAAACAACTGCAGTACAATGTCCAGGAACAACTGATAGGTCTGTTCCTGGCAGGAGCTCAGCTGCATCCCAGAATGCCTCCAGACATTTGCCATTGTGCTTTATTGCAGCTCCTCAAAAACGGTCAATTGTAAGCATAAATCTTGCAGAGCAGGCACATAATCGGTGGAGGAGGACAGCTGCTCATTATATAATCCTGCCAAATCCTTGATGCAGCAGTTCTCAGCCAGCAGTCGTCTTGCTCTGAGTCATCCGGAAAGTCTCTCGCTCAGTGAGCTTCCAGGAGCAGACCATCAAAACAGGCTGTGTTTCCATTTCCCATTTCAAATTACAGGAGACACGTATGACTCAGGGAAGTCATTTGCTCCTCATCCACCTTCAGATGCTATCCCGTGCCCGGATGCAGCCTGCCTCGTGCTGAGCTGGACACCGGGGGAGCTGCTGGTGGTGCTGGGCTCACGGCTCTCCTGGTGCCATTCTCATGCAGGGCCTAGTGCAGGTGCTGAGAAGAACAACACAAGGCCCATGGGCAAGGATCTCCTCTCCCTGCTTTTCAGAGAGCTTGAGATGGCACACACAGAGCCAGATCTGCTCTATACTGGTATACCTATCTCTGGCTCCTGTCAGGAGGACAGGGTGCTGTTACTCAGCCACTGGAGTGACTGGCTGGGTGGGGGCTGGGCACCATTGAGCACTGCATCACCCATGCCACACGTCACCCGTACCGGAGGCTTCATTAGCTCATGCCTCTTTCTTTCCTTTGAGGCAATGCCAAGTGGTTATCTGAGCCTGGGTGGCAGCTCTCAGCAGGATGCAGCACACTGGCTCTGCCTTTGGATGAGGAGATCCCCTGCCTCAAAGCAGGCCAGCTTGAGCTGCTGTGGCCCGGCCTCTCCTCCTTGCTGGGCTCAGTGCTGCCATCAAATCTTGGGCACACAAAGACGAGGAGCTTATTTTTCACAAAACCAACTGATTGCAGCTTTGGCAATCTCACTCATCCTGAGCATCACTGCCAGAATAACCCCAAAGAACTGACTCAGCAGCTGTGATAAAGCCAGGAGGAATGAGGCTGGTGAGGTTAGGTTGGCTCCTAGGTGCTGGGAGCTAGTCCAGGAATACCTCTTCAAGGGGCAAGGAGGGGAAAGATGGAAGGTAGTCCCTTCCCCGGTGCTCCTTGCCTCTGTGCACAGCACAACCTCTTCATCCTTTCCTGTTGTCACAGAGTTCCTACAGAAGGGCCGTACCAGCCAATATTCAAACTGTAATACAGTTAATATGACTTCAGGAAAATCTGCAAAATTTGCAAAACGCATCAATTCTCAGTGTTCATTGTGATCTGGACAAAGCCCCAGTTCTGCAGCTCATTACTCAGTCTCTCTTATTTCCTTATTTTTAGACGATTTCTCTTAAAATCAGTGACGAGCATTACCAGGATGGCACACGCTATGATGGCACTGCTATAAGGTCAGGAGATTTATTAGCAAGATATTTTAAAGTTTTCAGCCCCAGGCGTAGAGAACCATCCCTGGAGAAAAGAGAATTTCTGCGTACCGTATGTTTTCCATCGTTTGATGGTACTTACACTTTTATTAAAGTAGCCATTGAAAACAATAGCCATAGCCGAGTTTTCATGTAATTTCAGGACTCAGAACAGTGATTCAGTTTTCACAGGGGTTGTTATCTTTTCTCCTTTATTTATTTATTTATTTATTTATTTATTTTTTCAATCATAAATCTAAGAACTGGGTTCCCGGTGCACCGTTCAAAATAATCATTACATTCTCTTTAACTTCCTTTTTGTTTCGTATGGATAAGTGATAACCATTGCTTTAAAATTGCTGTCCGGGGAAAAAAGGGTACAAAACCAAAGCTGCAAGTGTAATTTAAAATACATATCATTGATAAAGCACAGCTTTCATCTTCCCACTACAAAGCATTGGCCTTAACATGAAAAATTTGGTCTCTCATTATCAGTTCATGTCCTTTTTTTTTTTAAAAAAAAAGCCCATTTCTATTAGGAACAGACGATCAGGTGGTTAATAAATCTCCTATTGAGATCAGGAACGGAGAGCTCCAGATTAAATAGAATCGATTGATGAACATATTTTGAATAAATAATGAATGCACGAATCTATGCAAATCAAGAAAGTTCCTTTTATTTCTACCTCTTTTCCTAAATTTCTAGTTGCTAACGTGCTTATCCCTGTCCTTGGATTTTACTGCGTAGCCAAACCTTTTGTGTCTTCCGCCAAAAGACCACAAGCAAATGTTCTCCACTGAACGCTGCAGCAGTGCATTGTAAACAATGTGAAAATAAGATGGAATTTTCTCTTTTACTTCAAATTTTTACTATGCCGTTGTTTGACCGCACATTGACAAAACTGCTGTGCAAATACTTGCAAGCAGCGTAGCAAAGACATCACTTTTATGTATAGCTCTGGATGAGCTGAAAACATAAAGCTCAAAACACATCATCTATGTGGTGGTTTATAAAGATTGCGTAACCCACTATCTAAACTCATCTGACTAACAATGAAACCATGAGAGAGACAGGTGGTTTGTAACTGTGGATGAGCTGAATGGCCACAGTTCTCGTACAAGGAAAGGATTCTGATAATTGCTTGCTAGTCACTTTAAAACAATGCTGGAAGAAAAATGTATGAATAAATGAATGAGTGAACACCGGACTAATGAGCTACTTCCTACACTTAGCGCGTGAGCTCTACTGGGATGGCAACTCATTTTCATTACATGTATGAATGCAATACAGTGTATTAAGGCCTCAATTTGCATCTGCTGTTTTGGCTGTGACACACAACGAGGCCTGGAAAGCACGGTTGACCATTGCAAGGAGTTCATTTCACAGAGCATTTCTTAGCACCAGCCGAGAACCATCCTTCTGCTTTGGGTTCATGTGCAGACTAACACTATGGACCTACTAAGCTGCTGCTTCTCTGAGGAAAGTGGGGTCTGGCCAGGTTTGTCCTGTGGGCATTGCACCATGCCAAGCTTGCTGGCTGCTGCTTCAGCCTGCAAGGATCACCCCTGCTCAGCCATGGCCAGGGTAGAAGTGGCAGGGCTGGCGAACTGACCCTGGCCAGCTGTTCCTTCTGCTGCAGCACCAGTAAGCCAGCTGACCTGACATCTTTCTTTTTTATTTTTGTTTGTGTTCATCTTAATTCTTCTTCTTCTTCCAAGGGAACATCTCAGCTTGCACGAGAAGAGCAATGTGGCGTCCACAGGTGTGCCCCTGCCGCCCTTCCACAGCAACGACCCGGCTTCACAACCCAAGGAGTCAGCTTGGTTAACAGCACGTTAACTCTATTTTCTGAAGCCTGGTGCCAGGCAGGCAGCATTGGAAGCCTCGAGGGGGCTACCTTTGATCTGAGAGCACTTGAAGTCAGCATCGATCTTAACTGTAGTGTCACTCATTGACTCCCACTGAGCTCCCTGTTTGCCAAGATACCCCAGCTCTGCATTTTCTCTGAATGATGGAGAGGTGATGGCATTGAATGAGATTAAATGTCATCTTCATTACAAAAGAGCCTTTAATTATATGATATCATTGGATATCACTCGATACCAAAGAAAAGAATGTTCTTTCAAATTTCAGGCAGTGACAAGAAGAACTGGGTGCCCATCCTGGCTTCCCCAGTGGCCTCTTCTGGCGCATTACGTTGGAGCATGAGAGACATCAAATTAGACATTGCATAAGCAACATAGCCCAAGCACTTCCTAACTTCGGGGAGCAAGGCTTTGCAACCTACACACTCCGTGTGTAATTATTAAATGGGGGCTGATTCAGAACCTTGACATATGAAGATAACAACAGCCCACGGGCTCTCCATCCTTTTACACGTGTATAGATTTCAAGCAATTACTTGGAGAGGACTGGATCAAAACACCGGTTGTTTTTCAAAGCCACAGAAAAGAGTGACCAGTTCAATTCCAAATTGCCCCCTTTTGTTTTTTTGTGGCGAAAACAGCATTTCCAGCACTCCGGGTACTTTGGCATGACATTCTCAGAATAATACCTGCATGTGCTACACAAGAAAAGAGCCATTTGAGAGCAAAAAAGGGTGTTTTCACCATCTTGGAGAGTGAGCATGTAAGAGTAGGGATCAGGCTTTATTTTCAGCCCAGCTTTTTGATTCACAGGTGGACAAGACTGCTCACACACAGTCACTTTTGTCACTGGATCGAGATTGCTGAACAACCACTGCATTTTGAGGATAGAGATAAGTCAGCAAGTCCAGACACCACTCTCCTCTGTTGCTAATTGCTTCACTTTAAGACCCACACAACATCAGCGATGACATTCAAGGACCTGCTGCTGCAGGGAGCTGACTACCCCTCTGCCAATGCCTGTGCCTAATTCAGGCAGCACCCAGCAGTCCATGCCTTGAGACATGCCAGAATCAGCCAGGCCTTCTGCCACACACAGCTGTCTGACTGAAAGACTCCCAGAGCTGCAGACAGTGTATGGAAACAATTACACTCACTGTTGATTAGTACAATCTGCCCTTTTCAACTTAGCTGGTGTTGCCAAGTGACGAGCACACCTCCATGAGCCACATGGAAAGGAGTTTACAGCTTGCTTACTTAGAGAACATGCTAAATTACGCAATCTGTTTTAATGCATCCTGCTCCCTAAGAGGGCAGAATTAATTTTGAACAGCAGCTAAAAAAAACAGTCAGATCCTCACCATCTACTGAATGCTAATTAGTTAATCCACATGGCTACACAATTGTGAGATCCACTGCCTAGTAAAGGCTTACAGTTGACCATTTTCATCAGCACCTGACATCATGCTGAAATAGGCTGTTGGCATGCAGCCCCGTTTCTATGCAGTATAGCTGTGATACTCATTTTGTCCTGCCTGGGAAGGAGACAGCTCTTTTAATTACATCTAAAACATGCCTGTTCAGAACAAGAAATAAGCAGTCCAGCAAGAACAGAGAAGATGGTTTGGAAATCAATTATAGGATACCTTGGTGCTTAAGTGAAATTCCTGAAGCTTCCTCTTCCCTTGCCACCCCCACCAAGCTACAGCTCAGGATCTGTGTTCCAAGCAGACGGTTAAGGGTCCAAGCAGACTCAAGTTTAAGGCGGGCTGAACTCAACAGGCTGCCTCTGGCCAGGACAACTGCTAAGCCTCAGTTGAAACTCAGGAGGAACAGAGATTTGCACTCTGTTGAGCTTACATAGCAGGTTAAAAAAAAATCAGCAGTCAGTAAAGGCAGAAATCATGTAACCTCTCTAAGCCTGAATTCTGAAGCCGCCAACCCCTCAAAACAAGGTTTACCTTAATTAAAATATGTTTTAAAAAGGCAAAAAAAAATCAAGACAATCATTTGCCTTTCCTCTTTACATGAATGCCGTGCTGCAGTTCCCCCTCCTTCCAACCCCAAACACTTAGTTAAACAGAGCTAAGAAACTTCCAGCGTGAGAAGATGCTAAGGCAGCCCGAGTTTCTGGAGGCTCGAGATGAGCTGTACGTACCCTGACCTCCCGTTGAAAATACCACCATCTGTTTCAAATTACTTAGCCTGTCTGGTACATGTTATGCCCTTTCACATACATCTTTACCAGCAGACTTCAATGAACTCTTTGAAGGGGACAGTATTTTCCCCTCTAGTTTGAAGTTCAAGAAGCTACAAGACAGTGAGGGAAAAGGCAAGTTTAACTGAAGACAATGTCCCTTGCACATGCTAGCAATTTTGAACTCTGGCACATGATACAGCATTAGTGCCAACAGCTCTGTCATCTGGTACCACCTTCCCCATCCATAGCAAGGTCCATTGAACAGCTTTAACAAACATTGGATGAGTATCATTGAATCCAAAGCTGTTACCTTAAAAAAAGTAAGATGTTGGCCTTGTACCACTTCAGCCCTTATACCTTAAGAAACAGGGAAGCACCAGTCCCCTCTCTGTAGTTCACTCCCACTATGCTCAGGGGAGACCTCATTCACTGAATTTGCTGATTAGTTGCTTCATCACAGGAAATGTAAAAAACAAAATTGGTAAAAATAACAAGCTTCTGTCCTTAAAGGAGCAGATAGCACTTTTTAGCATAACCATTTTTTGTTTGCTTGAGCCAAAGAAAACAGGATGAAAGGATTGCTCTCAAGTTCTTCCTGGATGAAAGAACACGCTGCCAAGAAACCTCATCTTTAGATTATAGCCCTCCTGTTAAGAACTAAATCAAAGAGCAAATGAGCAAGTACTTTCATTTCTCAGTTGGAATTATTCTTTTTCCATGCAACCCGGTTTGAAACCCTGGCAAAATATAAGCTACTCTGGTCTTCTATCAACCCTGTCTCCCACCACTATCCAATAGCAGCCTGAAAGCAAGCCTCAAAGAGTGGTCAGGCAGTGGAATGGGCTGCCCAGGGACATGGTGGAGTCACCGACCCTGGAGGTGTTCAAGGAACGTCTGGACGTTGTGTTGAGGGACATGGTTTAGTGAGAGCTATTGGTGATGGGTGGATGGTTGGACTGGATGATCCTGTGGGTCTTTTCCAACCTTGGTGATTCTGTGATTCTATGAAAATATATTCTTTAAATGCCACCCCAATGCAATTGTTTCTATCACCTATCCATGCAGAGGGAACCTAAATGCAGCTCCTGCAGAAAAATATTCTGTCTTTGTATCAAGTCAGAACTAAGACACTGTCTCCAATACAAAATGAGTGGCCTGGAATACTGTACAAATGAACTAACACCTTTGTTACAGTAAATAGTAAAACACCGCATGCCTCAATGAACAGTGAGCTGCTCCTTTTCATTCGGTGCTTTGTTGGTTTAGCCTACGTTTGCAGATAAACAGGCTCAAGAGCTGGTCTCACGCTGAAGACAAAATAAACAACAAAACAGAACTAGTAAAATCTAATTGTCATCAATATTTAATCACCTATAAAAAAATAAACCAGCACTTCTAGTTTACATCTCATTGCACACGATCAAAGCAGGCCTTCAGTTTTAACACAGGACACAGTGACACCCATCAAGGGACAGTGAAGAAACACACTCAAGCCACCAGAACATGGATGTGGACCTGGATCAGGACTTCAACTTGCACTGCAGCTATCTTTTCAGTCTTACCAAAAGCGAAACCTATCACATTCTAGGACTGTGGTCTAGAATCCTCACAAATACCAAACCACATTTTAAAAAACCTTTCAGCACATAAAAAAAAGCGAATTTCTGGAGAATTCCACACTTCTCCACATAAAGCAAGAAGAAGCAGAAGCACTGGTTCAATTCAACAACCCACATCAGCTTTATTAGACTGTTGTGTTTACAAGAATTAACGGTAGCGGTGCAGCTGCAGGGTATTACGCCTTCTCCAGGCAGCACGACGTGAGCCACCAATGGTGTGATGGAATTTGTGGCCCTTGCCAAGACCACGGCTCTTCCTCCCGGCTGACGTCAGCCCACGCATCTCTCTGTGCTTGTGAACGGGCTTGGTGATCCACTGGGTATCAGGGTTGCGCCGGATGGCCTTGTGGAAGGGATCGATCAGGATCACCTCGAAAAACTTGTAAGTGGAATCTTCACCCACCCAGTAGGAGTTCAAGACTCTCAGAGCCCCACAGTGACGGCCAGCACGCTCCTAGAGGAAAAAAATAAAGGCAAAATGCTGTAAAACCATGGAAGCAGGGGCACTCTTCACGCAGAAGGATATGAATAACCCAAACCTAATTTTTTTTTCTAGAATTTTTCATTTGCTCTGAGCTAAACGCCCTCCTGAAAAAAGCCACACAGTCTCTGGCAACAAAAACACCTGAAGAAAGTAATGTTTAAAGAAATGCTGTATTCAAAAAAGGCTGCTGGAATTCTTAAATGGGACAGGTTTTAAAGAATGTAACGAGGAACGCATCTGGTTGACAAAATAAAGAACTATTCCAAATGCAGAAGAGCCCTGTGAGTAAATGCTGAGTTAAAACTTAAGATCACGAGCCACACTTGGGGCTGTGGAACACTTTTGAAAATCGTGAAAGACCAATCAATGTGAATGTCCAAAGTTATCGAGGAAAAAGGCCCGAAGGACGAAGCCCATATTGATAGGAAAAGAAAGGGAACAGTTGCTGTAACAAGCCTTCAATGAGCTATTCCGATCCTTGGCTGCAGTTGGAAAGAAACAGTCCTTGTTTAGGAAGCAAAGCAGAAAATAAGTTGAGTTACAGAACTCCATCTGCCTTGCTTGTCAAGACCTCCCCTTTTCACCGTAGGACATTATCATCATCACTACAGATCCATCCAGCCTCTTATCTCAAACCTACTACTACAGATGCCCACCAGCTTACAACTTCTTGCGTATTTCATGTATTTTTTTCCAAGTCCTTCTCTTAGTCTAGTGACACATATTAAAATACCGATCACCATCAGCTAGCTTCTACGTGGGGATGACGGTGACAATCAAGGTTTGGCATTTCTAGAACATTTTTATCTGAAAAATAGAAGCCTTCTAGGAGAATGTAAGCCAGATTCACAACATTCCGGACTAAAATCAGAGGGCCAACCACCTCTTTCCATGAGCTGTCACAACAACCAAGCCGTCATCAGACATTTGGGAACAGCATATATGAAGAGCACACCATGAGTACTCAAAACAAAGCTTTTTTAATTTAAGCTCATCACTTTTGTTAAAAAATAAAAAGTAAATGGAACAAAGAAACAAAACTGCAGCCACCCCATATGCAACTTCCTGAAACTTGCTGAAACATGAATGCTTTCTGGTTCTGGGAAAAGCCACCTGCTTAAAGGTGTACAAGAACTGAGAATGCTCATTGCCTTTACAATGCCTCTTTCAGGTAGTGCTGATCAGTACTGCTCCAAGTCTTGCATTTTGCTTTTTTTCCCCCCATACGTGAGAAGTACAGCTGAGGTGTTATGAAATTCAACGAAGGTCTCCTGGATGGAAAGTCTCCATTTTCAGTACTTTAGCAGGTAACAATGTTGTTTAACAATTTGAACTACCAATCTTCAAGCTTATGAGCTACCGGGGATATTTTTAACTTCAAGACACCTCTGTCACGCTGTTCTCAGATAGTATGACACAGCTAAGTACACCACTCAGTACTCCTACTACACAAACAGGTGCTACAGTCTTTTAAGACAGGAATTTAGCTGTGTTTTGTGAAGGGACCATTGTCTAAAGCTGGTAACACATACAACATGGTAGGGAACACAAAGGCAGGATTTAGCAGTGACTGCAGTCACACAGTTCAGCATATTTGAATTTCAATTTCTCATACCCAGCCCTTTGTTTTTCAGGCCTTTGTGAGCTGTACGTCTTTCATTACAAGTACTGCAGCATGCTTCTGAAAAGAGGCATACCCCAGAAACTTCAACAAACCACCTCAGTGGCTCTTTCCACATCCCATACGTGCAAAGTGTGAACAGGTTTCTCTCATTTGTCTCAATACAGCTTCTCAAGACATTCTAGTGCTCTCCTGCCACCAATATTTGAGACCTTTTACCTAAGTACGTTACAGAATAGTTACTGGTTTGGTCACTAAACATTTTCCACTTTTACAGACTAGGTGTGACCCCCATAACCCAATTTTCTGAGCAATAACCAAAACAGTCACCTCTGCTACAGACTGAAGGCTGCGGGCAAACTTCAGCTGGTTGACACCATGATGCACAGGCTTCCCATAGGTTGCACCTTTTGGGACAGGGCGCTTACGACCACCACGGCGAACACGGACACGGTAGATAACATAACCTAGAAGAAATGGCCATTTAGTGTAGCAAGCACACATTATGGTAAGGCAGTTTGCATGCTCATACTGCATTTCCAATCCCAAAAGCTTTGCATGAAACGCTGCAATAAAGCCTTTATACTCATCTCCACTGAAACATACAGCCCTTAAGTCACTAGCACAAAACATCTGTGTTACTTCCATTATAAGTGAATAGAGTGATGTACAGTTGTCAGGACTTTTTTAGTTCCAAACCAGAATTCACAGCACCATTCCATTATGAGTTTCCATATAACCTAAGAACACCAATTCCACAACAAAAAAAATCCATCCTGACCCCTCACCCCCAGAAAGCAATAAAATCACCCCAAAACTGAAGGGCTATGCATGAAAAGCACCATTCAAAAAGCACTGAAGCACAAGTTACCAATAAACTCTACAGAAACATGAGGAAATGAAGCAAACCTCACAAACAGGAACAGAAGCTTATACTTTTTACTTTTACATTATAAGAGAGATCAAGCACGGTGACTCGCTTCAAGGATTTGCTCAAGTTACAGATGGATGTCCACTTTCCCTCAGTTCTGTTTCTTAACGATCATAGAAATTAAGTAGCTGTAGCCACTCAAGAACAGATAGATATCAATTAACTTGTGACAAAGTCTGGCCCGAGGAAGAAACCCCCTTGCTCCAAACTAAAAACACTGGTCAATGTTGCCGTAATAAGACAGCACAAGGAGAATTACAGTCTGAATCCACTTGATCTTCATTTGCCTAATTGGTCACAGGGGACATTAGCTCAAATCACATGAAATACAGTTTGGGGCTGTGGACACTACTACTAATGGAACATACTTTTAAGTTTATTTAATTCAGAACACTTCAAGCTTCTCATTTTGTCATTGTACTATCAGTTACAGAAGGAAGCAAGTTGACAAAACCACGGTTACTCCATCACGAGGCACTCTTCACATCTTCTTGTCTCATTACCTTGCTTGGCCTTATATCCCAGCCTGCGAGCTTTGTCTGGCCTGGTTGGCCGGGGAGCGCGATGCAAAGCAGACAGCTGGCGGTACTGCCAGCAGCGGACACGAAGGAGGAAACGCATCACATCTGACTGCTTTTTCCTCCAGAGCTCCTGGATGTACTTGTAGGCACCCATGTTTGGTTACCTGTTGAGACAAGACATCAGTGAGAAAAGAGCAGCAAATCTGGCTCCAGAACTGCATGGCTTCCAATAAAAAGACACTGCACTAAACCATACATGCAACACCACAGGTACGTAATATGCTTTTTTGAATCATTAGTACACTTGGTAATACGGCTTACATTTAGCAGCCTGCAATGAGACATACAGCAGTTACCACTGTCAGCAACTTTCATCCATTTCATAGAATGCTTTGGGTTGGAAGGCACTGTAAAGCCCATCTAGTTCCAACCCCACTGCCACGGGCAGGGCTGCCACCCACCAGATCAGGCTGCAGAGAGCTCTGTACAACCTGGCCTCCAACACCTCCAGGGATGGGACATCCACAGGCTCTTTGGGCAGCTGTGTCAGGGACTCACCACCCTGAGTGAAAAGTTTTTATTTCATTTTATCAATGTTTGTAAGGAACGCATAAATTGTTCTCTAGCACTGAACTCCCCAGCTGAAGAGCTGCTGCCTCGTGAATTGCAGCCATTATCAGAATGGAGAGTTAGCACCCGACCCTTTTTCAATGTTGGTCTTTGAAGAGGAATGTGACTGTGAGTGGCCTAATCTTTACTATTAAGATGGTTTAAGAATCTCCAGGATATCTTTAGCTCTCGCATACCTGGAGCACTGAAGATTCCAGTAGCTGGCAGATGTAAGTCAACACCATCAAACCACCACTCAAATCACAATTAAAACCTAACAAACAAAAGGTTCCTCGTGCGAAAAGCACCCCGTGCTCTTCCCTGTGAATTATCCCAGCCGCAACCGACCTCCCGCCAGCACATTTCGGTGCTGCATCACGGCACGGCACATGGCAAAGCCGCACGCCAGGCGCTTAATCCAGACACGCGGTCTGCACACCCTCGCAGCCCCCTCCCGCCCCAAGCACAGCCTCTCGCCCGGCTGCCTCCTGCCCGCAGCCCGCGATCAAGTCGTACGGCAAGGCACGGCCACAGGCCCCACGCCATTCTGCCGGGCCCTGCCGCTTGCCCGCCCGCCGAAGCGGCCGCATCCCGCCCCGCCAGGGCCGCAGCGCGCAGGGCCGGCAGCGAGGCGGACGGACAGCTAGCAGGGAACGGGGATGGGAGCGGATGGAGGGCCAGCAGACCACTGACGTACCCGGACCCGATGGCGCCCAACGCCGGAAAGGAAGAGGCCCGCTACCCACACCCCCTTGCGGCAGCACCACACTTCCGGCGGCGGCCCCGGCGACTCATGGGTAATGTAGTCCTGCGGCGGCTCAGCAGCCTGTCTAAGCCGCCCGCCGGTCCCGCCCCGCCGCTGCCCCGCGCCAGCCAATGAGCGGCAGGGGGCGTGTCCCGGGGCGGCTCAATGGGGCGGCGTGGGACGCTGAGCCCAGGTGTGCGCTCGCGCGGGGTCGGGGGGCGGTCGGGGCCGGGGGTGCGCGGCGGGCATGGCTGGGGGCTGGGTGTCGGGGCACGGGCAGCGCCTGGAGCCCCCCCGTGAGAGCCCCAAACCCGCCGGTTTGGGTCGTACAAAAGCGCTTAAATCCTAAAAAGAGGGAGTGAGGGTTCCTAAAAATAAAAAGGACAAATCCTAAAATTAAATAAAAGATCCCAAGGGAAAATCTTGTCGGCGCCTCAGTCCCTGTCCCGAGCAGCTGGCGGCCTTCCTCTCTGTGTGTCTGCACCGGCCCTGCTGCAGAGCAGCGCTGGGGCCTGGTGCTGGGGGCTCTGCTGTCCCCATCCCGGGGTTGCAGTGATCCTGGGTGGACTCGGGGCTCGCTGAGGAGCAGAGCGAGAGCTAGGCCTTCCCTGGCCGCAGCCCGCCCCTTCCGACCGTAAACGTGTGCCGTGCAGGGCCAGTGACACCGGGCTTGCACCCAGAAATGTGCCCGTCAGTTCCCAGTGTCGCACTGATGTCACTGGCCTGGCAAGAGCATGCTGGCTTCTGCAGGCTGCCCGCCGGGGCCGGCCCCACTCAGTCTCACACAGACTCCGAAGCCTCAGCGCTGGCTGCCCCGTGCCTCTGACCGCAGTGCCTCCCAGTTCTGTCTGTGCAGGCCAGGAGCGCCGTGTGCGTGTCCCACTCGTGTCCCCGCCACTGCCGGCCCTGTCACACGGCTGCGTTTGGACAGCGCTCGCCGCCCACTGGCCTGCGGACGATGGGGAAGGGCTACAAGGTGGTGGTCTGCGGAATGGCGTCTGTGGGGAAAACTGCGATTTTGGAGCAGCTTCTCTATGGAAAGCACACTGTCGGTGAGGTGGTTTTACCTTTCTTTTTTTCTTTTGTTTTTTTTGTGGATCGTTTCCTTGGGCAGAACGTTGTGTGTGGACACAAAAGTGGTGACCCAGGGACGCTCACTGAGCCGAGAGAGGACAAGAGCGCGACCTGGGCTCATCTCAGGGCCTTCTCTGGGACTCCTAGGCCACTAACGCCTTCCAGAAGTGGTTTGGAAGAGCCCTTCTGTGGTGTTCCCAGTTCCAAACTACAGGAATGCTTAAAAAGAAACAGACACAAAAGCAGATGCTGTGCTTGCTGCCCGTTTACATGAGGACTGTGCAAACAAGAAATATGTTGTTCCCTGAAAGATCAGAATCACAGAATGATGGAATGGCTCAGGCTGGAAGGCAGCTTATAGCCCACCCAGTTCCAACCCCATGCTGAGGGGCTGTCACCCGCCAGCTCAGGCTGCCCAGGGCCCCATCCAACCTGGCCTTGGGCTTCTCCAGGGATGGGGCATCCACAGCCTCTCAGGGCAACCTGTACCAGTGCCTCAGGTGCTTTTGGTGCCTGAAAGGTAAATAGATATGATATTATAAATAGAGAGACTTCTTAGACTTCTGTCATGCCTTCTTAGAACTTTACTTGGTTTGGTTTTGGCTCACAGTTAATCATGGTGCTGGAAAGGAAAACAGTTCTGTTTTAGGTCCCTCCCTGGGCTCTGAGGGCTGCACAGGGGGAGCATGGAACCACTCCCCCTAGGTATCAGATGAAGGGCAGTGAATGGTGCCTGCGCGGGAGGATCTCAGCGCTTTGAAAGAGGGTGTCCAGTGTCTATTCTCTAGGCTGGTAAATTCAATGCTGGGGTGAGCTGTTGGATAAATATTAGGACTTCTAGCTGGCTGCTTGGCAGGCGCTGTGCCTCTAAAATGCATGGATGGGAGGAATTTGCTTGCAAAGCATGACACTGCGCTGTATGCTAATACCCGTGTTTCAAAGGAGGATTTCCCTTAATGTTGCAGCAACACTTGCTTCCAGCATCCTACCAGCATCCTGCGCAGCTTCCTGTAGCTCTCAGTACGAGCTGCAGTGCCTGCAGGCTGTGAGTTTTCCCTTGGCCCGCCCCTCACCTGCCCTGCCAGGTGACCCTCAGTGCTGCGCTATCCCTGCTGCCCTCCGCTGCTTCCCGTGCTGAGTCCCAGGAGCTATTTCTGGCTGCTCCTGAGTGTGGCTGCGGTGGCATTGCGTAACGGCGGGATGCTCACTGACATAACGGGCAAGGCTATGTGCATGTCCCCACTCACTCCCTGATGCTCTGCCTGGCTTAGCGCTGAGCAGCACAGACCTTCCCCTCCTCTCCCAGGAGCTTTGCTTTCTTTCCCTGTGGCTCTGTCATCGCTTTCCAGGGCTAATAGCGAGACACAAGCCTGTCAGTGCTAGAGAGCCTGCTGCCGGCTTGCCTTCACAAAGGAGTGGTGGCACAGCTGCTGCAGGAAGTGATTAGTGTCCTCCGAGGTTTCACACTGCTATACTGAGCCTTGGCTTTGAGCCCGTGCTCCTGGCTCTGAGTTGAAAATGGTGCTGCAGGCCCAGCAGCACTGCAGGGTTTTTCCTAGGAAAGTTTGCTCTTCGACTTGCTCCCTGGCTTGCCGTGGATGAAGTCCCTACATGGTCAGCAGCTAGCACTCCTGCAAAGGACATTAAACTGTTTGTGAGTGTCCAGAGGAGGGCTGCAGGGATGGGGAAGGGTCTGGAAGACAAGATGTTTGGGGAGTGGCTGAGCTCCCTGGGTTTGCTCAGCCCAGAGCAGAGAAGCTGAGGGGAAGCCTCATGGCTGCAGCTCTCACGGGGAACGGAGTGGCAGCGCTGAGCTCTGCTCTCTGTGACAGCGACAGGGCCCGAGGGAACGGCATGGAGCTGTGTCAGGGGAGGGGCAGATTGGATATCAGGAAAAGGATGAGGTGAGTCCTTGGCTGGCAAAGGAAGCTGCTCCTACCTAACATCAGTGGTACCTGGCACTGTGTGCCCCAAGGGAAGTTACTGGCACAAGCTCTAGCTCACAGTGTGTCTGCAAAGAAGGAAGGTGCTTTTCCTTCAGCAGTGCCTCTGCTCAGTGAGGGCTTAGAAAGTAGTATTCTGCCTTGGGAATGCCTCTGGTACCTCAACCTTTGGTGAAGCTGATCAGCTAAAGGGGATGAGAACTCTTCCAAAAGAAAACACTGTTTTCCTTATGGCTGTGTTGCTGTATGGCTGTATGGCCAGGTTGCTCATGACCAGCTGCTTCAAGTCATTTCGCTAGCTGGGAATGAAAACTGTCTGTTACTGGTTAGAACCCACAATCAGAGAGAATCTGCCTTGTCAGGTCTCAACTTGGGGGACCTGGGGTTTTGGCTGAAAGGCTTTCACAGCTCAGAGGTGTGGGGGCTCATAAACCAAGTGAAGCATTCATAGAACTTCGTTTCTTAAATAAATAGAGCTGGAGCCAGCTTTGGCTTTTAGAAATGCATGAAAATGAAGCCAAGCTTATGTAACAGAAGGTTAGACAGCCATGGCTCTTGTTGGTGGGACGAGTACATAACTAGCAGCTAAATCCAGACATGTCAGCTTCTGTCGGTCCAGCTCCAAAGACCTGTCCAGCTCTTCTCTGAGTCGTGTATTTCTTCATCTTTAGTCTAGTTTCCAAAGAAACCATGAAGTTGATTGCTGTAATGCTAGTTTCCCTTTTCCCCCACGGCTTCCAAACCTGAAAGCTGGTTCCGTCTGCCCATTCATCTGCATCACAGCAGTGGACACTTACAAATCGGTTTCGGTAAGTTTAGGAAAACTGGTGGCAGGAGAGAGAGCAAAGCCACACGTGCTGTGGCAACCTGTGGGCAGCAAGTCCTGGCGGAGCTGCCTTCACCCCTGGCAGAGGGGCAGGACAGCAGGGGATGCCGGTGAAGTCAGCAGTCTGGTGGGGGAGATGGTGCCAGGCACCAGGCTTCCCTCGTCAGTTCTACTGCTCGTACAACAGCTTGCCCAGCGCATGTCTGAATAGAGGTCAGGAATGTGTTGGGATGGGATGTGCTAACCAGAAGTGCAGATAACGGTGTCAGCAGGATTTGGCTAACACACAGTCTGGGCTTTAGAAGTAAAGCCTAGAACAAAGTGACACGGGTACGACTAAAAACTGTGTTTGTTGAGTAACCTACTTGTACTGCTTCCTCCCCCTGTGGGGGGAGTGTGCAGGTGAAATTTCACCTCTGGAAGCTGATCCTGATGCACAAATTCCAGGTCCTTCCATCCCATCCCCCACTCTGCCATTTAACATCAAAATTTGTTGCTCTGTTCTGCTGACTTGCCTCACAGGTCTTAATTTTTCCTCTTCATTTTCAAGGAGGATGTTAAAAGACATAATTTCCACTGCTACTTTTAATGCCATTAGGAAGAGACTGTCACAGGAGAATGCGGATATATTAAAGACTGCTGAATTACAGTGCAGCACTGAGGTGATAAAAACCTGCCCAACGTTATTCATGGCTTTCTAAAAAGAAAATGCAGGTACTTATGGTTCATTCCTTCTTGCCAAAGCAGTATTTACTGATGCTAGATTCTTCCTTGACCTGTCTGTACAATGAGAAGAAGCAGAGCAAGAAAAAATAGTGCTATATCCAGGAGACCTACTTTCGTCTTTAAAAATGCCCTTGTAACACATTCTCCAGCTGCACAGAGTGTGTTCACCCTTTCTGTTTTATTAACCTTTGTTTTGTTCTGCTCTTAGTTGTGCTCTTGCATGCTAGCATGGCTATATTTGGAGGCAAAATAAATTAGTTGGTTGCAAACCTAATAAGAGTTTTGATCTAGGCAGGCTGCACAAAGAGGGGCAGAGAGAACAGCTTGTGCCACTTTCCTGCTCAGGAATGCTGCATATATCATGGGAAACGATGCGCGTGGGTGGAATTCTTTAGCTTGTTTGTCAATGCAAAGTATTTTGAATACTGTCACTGAATATAGCAAAATCCTTATTTTCACAGGCCAGATAATCCCTCGTGTTTTCTTAAACAATGCACTAATATGGTCCCCTTTTGGCAGACAAAGGGAACAATGCGGTACTCATTACTGTAGCCCTGCACCAGCAAACGGTCCCTGTGTATAGGAGTGCAGTGGAGGCAAAAACACGCAGAGGGTTTTTGTGAATTCTTCAAACTAACCCTGAAAGCAACCCAGCTGCGTTATGCAGTTTGTTGGGACCTGCAGCCATACGGACTTGCATCTGGGGTGACCACGAAGCTAAGGAGATCCACGTGTTTTCAGGGTCTGGCTTGGAAAGTAAGGTTTTAATTAATTCAGAGTAAGGTACCTCATACTACCTCCCATTTACCATGGGGAAGGGAAGGAAGGAGAGCTAGTATGCAGATAGTTACCATGGAGCAGGTGATATATATGGGAGCTTGATACCTCGTGCATGCTCTTACCCTGCAGTAAATGAGCTCGCTCCTATTAGCAAATCTGAGTCATGTTAAATCCCTAAGGGATGAAAAAAGCTCACTGTGTGTTTGGGTAAATATAGCACGCAACTTTGCTTGCATACAAACATCCTCTTCCCTGTCGGGCTTGGTTTCACTTGTTGGTTAGTTGTACCACCAAGGCACGTTCATTTCCAGAACTTCTCCTTTGGCTCCTGCTTCTGCAGTACAATCCAGCCCAGCACGAAGCTGAGGAGCGGGCTCAAGATGTCAGTACTTGCCTCTCTGGTGTTCCTTGGCTGTTCTTCCCTAAGGGTACGTTTGGGCAGGCCCATTTGCAGTGCGTTTGGCACAGAGCTGGTACACTGGGTGGTTGGAGTTTGGGAAACCTGGGGGAAGAGCCATATATCTTATCACGTCCTGTGCTTACATGTCGTGTGGATTAATTTTACGGGCTCGTATATTAGGTGGTTGTATTTACATAGTGTCACTGCTGTAAATAGCTGGCGTGGTGATCTATGGATACAACCCTTGCATGACAATCGAGGTCGAATGCAGGTCAAATCACCCTGGAAAAATATGAGCTGAAAGCTATTGCAGGGTAAAGTTCTGCCGCACCACAAGCATTTGTTATAGTGGTGCTGTGCTTACACCAGCTGACTCTTCCTGCTTGTTTTAAAACAGGTTTAGAAGAGGGTGCCACGATGGAAGACGTGTACTTGGCATCGGTGGAGACGGACCGAGGTGTGAAGGAGCAGCTGCGGCTGTATGACACCAGGGGTCTGCAGGAGGGCGTAGAGTTGCCAAAGCACTACTTCTCTGTTGCCGATGGCTTCATCCTCGTGTATGCCATCACCAGCCTTGAAGCCTTCCAGAGAGTTGAACAGCTCAAAAAAGAGATTGATATCTTCAGAGACAAAAAGGAGGTAAAAGCGTGGTGCCCTAGCTGCTTGGCTTATTGCCATATCAGTGATAGGAAGTAACGTTACAAAGCGTAAGGTTGGACTCTGTAAAACTTGCATAGAAAGGAAAACAAACGTACCCACAGCCTTGGGCAATCCAGCCAAAGGGAGCTTTCTCATGCTGGGGAATCTTCATTCATGTGCTGTGCAGCTCAAACAAGGAAAGAGTTGAGGTTTTTTTTTCTTACTTCCTCTCCTGCAGCTAAAATCCAGTTAGCTGAATGCGTCAGGTCAGACACTTAGGAGTAATAAACCATATGGTCTACAGCAGTGCAGTTCTTATGGGTTTTTTTCCTTAGGTATTATACACGGGAAGTCAAGTGCACAGCATAATGTAACGAAGGGCATCATTTTGGTTTGTTTTGTATTCCCACACTTGATGGCTTACAAACTAGTGTAATTGACAGTGGGTCTCCCAGACATTAGTCAATTGGCAAAGCGACTTTAATGTATCTTAACAACCATATTGAATCAATTCAATTGTGTGAAATGACTGCTCTATTTTCCCTTCGAAAGCAGCTAGTGTTTTCAGCTGACAGTGTTCCAGCTTAGCTAAACAAATATAACTTGCATGTGGCATTAGCATTATGGCTTTTCTTACAGTATCTTTGTGTTCTCCAGTAGCTTTCCCTGCTAAATGTCTTTAGCCTAGAGCTCTCTAAATGTCTATTTTATGGCTGTTTAGAAAAAGAAAAAAGTGCACGAAGAATTAATTGGGTAATGGTAGGGAGAGACTTTCCAAAGAGTATCTTGGGCAGTACTCGCACAAGTACCCCAGGAAGGCAGGCTGAAAGCTTGGCGGCAGTCAAAAATGGAGACAGAGAGGTATGTTGGCTGGTGGGGCTGCCGTGAGCTGCACATTGCCAGGGTACAGATGTCAGGAATACGGCAGTTGGCCACAGCCACCCTGCAGGACCAGGGGAGGTGACAAGCAGGACGTTCTCCCAGGCACCGTGTTTCTTGAGAGTGACGCAGTAGAAAAATAGTGGTGCCCACAGAAGGCTGCATAAGTCAGTTTTAATCCTCTGCTTTCTATTGCGTACAAAATACTCTCTGAAGGTGAGATCAAGAGTCCTTAAGAAAGCACCAGCAGCCCTAAAGTCTCTGCAGCCATAACCAGATTCAGGATGCATCTCCGTCTGTGGTGCCACTGAGCTTGGCAAGCCTTTGTCCCACCAAGCAGCACAGCCCCGTGCCATACAGCCAGGGACGGAAAGCACAGGTGGCAGCCTCCTGCCTCTCCTCAGCATTCTCCTTAAAGTGTGGCCAATTTTTGTACTGAATGGAGCTTGTGTTCTCTCACACTGGCAGAGTTTGACCATAGGCAAAATTCAGTTGGTAAAACTACTGGAAAATGGCAGCTTCTTACAAAGGGGAGAACGCCTACTCAAACAGCATGGGCTGCTGTAGGAAGGAAAGGGAGCCTCAGAGCTCACAAGAACAGGACAAACATCTCTAGCTAGAGAGAAACAGGAGACATCCCAGAGACAGCCTAATGAGCAGGAAAGGGCCAGCAGGCGTGGCCATGGCCAAAAGCCCAGTCATGGGGAGAGGACTTCCTTATTTTTGGCTTGTCAAACCACCATGGAGTGCAGAGATGAGACCAGAGTTCAAGTAAGGACCTTGCACTATAAATACAGGCATGATTTCCACCACTGACTGATGCTGTTAAAACATTTTTAGAGGAGGTTAAGTTAAACCAAGCAGGAATGGTAGCTTTAAGGGACTACATTCATTGCTGGCTGGAGGAGAGGCAGCAGCAGCCCCCAGGGCTGTCTACACCTGCTGCCTGGGGCTGGGACACAAACAGGCTGGGCAAAACCCTTGTATCCAGGCCTTCCCTGCTGCCATATGCTGTTTTCATTTCTCAAGCATCCACAGCTCTGACTGACTCAGATGCCACGCTCGTGTTATTTCTCTCGGGCAGCTCAATTGCAAAGTAAATGGAGAATAGGACTGTTTACTTCTGCTCTTTTAGGTATGGCTTCCCTTTAAGCAGCCTGTGGGCTAAATCTTGCATATCTTATGATCAAAGCAGCTCCCAGGCCACAAGTAGACACATTTGAACCCCAGACTCTACTCTTCCAAATCATACGCAGCTTGCCTTGTGCTAGTGCTAAGTTAAAGAGCAGGCCTGAACTGTGTTGCTACATGTCTGCTGTTTGTTTAAAGGCACTGTGAATGGTGGATGCTCTTTGCACAAAGCTCACCCCCTGGTTTTATTTGTAGGTAACAGTTATCGTCTTGGGAAACAAAACGGACCTCCTGGAGCAAAGACAAGTGGAAACAGAAGCAGCGCAGCAATGGGCAAGGGCCGAGAAAGTGAGACTGTGGGAAGTGACTGTGACAGATCGGAGAACACTGCTTGAGCCATTCACCTTCCTAGCGAGCAAACTCTCCCAGTCCCAGAACAAATCAACGTTTCCCTTGCCTGGAAGGAAGAGCAAAGGGAATAACTGTGATAACTAAGCTCCCCTTAATGCTGTCTGCTGTAGCCAGGTGCAGCCTAAATCCTTTCTATGCCTTTCGCTTCACGCGGTTTCACTTAAAGCAATAATCCCATTCAGCAATAAATCAGCAAGCTTATGGCTAAGAGGTATTCTTCCTTCTCATGGACTTGGCTTGAAAAAAGTCACTGGTGGTAAAGCCTTGAAAAGCACTTAATGATGGGAGCTGTCTTGCAACAAGGCTGAGGAGGGGAGAAGAGGGTGGGAAAGAGGCAGGGTCTCACCTCTTCTGCAGGGGCTTAGACTGTCCCTGGGTACAACCATAGAGGGAAACAATCCTTCAGATCTATGGCACTTGTTCGCACACAGAACTACCTGTAGTGAAGCTGTAAACGCGGAGAGAGAGATATGTTTGAAACAGCAGCAGTCCTTTGACCTTGGCCACAGGGCTTTGGATGCTGCAGGGGGCTCAGGTCAGGGTGTTGCTGCAGGAGAAGTGTTGGGACAGGAGGAGTAAATATGAACAGATTTAGATACCGGAGCTCTGTTAGTGTCTGAAAATAAGAAAAGAAGGAAACGGTGTCTCATAGGAGATCCTAGACCAGATCTACCCTAACATGAGGCTTGTAAGCAAAGTCTGGCAAGTAGTGCTTTCAGCTTAGGAATTTATCAGTACAAACCAGAACAGCTCTCACAGCGCTCAGTAATTTAACTGCGACCTGATGGACAACACAGCAGTATAAAGTTTTGTTCCAACATGTCCGGTGCAAATCAGTCACACTGACATAGGTGCTAATTTTACTCCGAAATGGTATGGAACAACTTGGTAAGCAGGAGGTACCTCAGCAGGCTCTGCTCAGTGCCTTGTGAAATACTCCTGCCCAGCTAGGGAGTGAAGCCACAGCAACGCACAGCCTGAACAAGGCTGCAGGCTGGAGTACAGCCAGTACAAAGTGCTGCACTGCTCGGTGAGAGGGGCTGGGGAGTGCAGGTTGCTGCCTGTCGGGAACAACTTCACAACAAATGCACAGAAATCCCTGTACAAATGGCCTTGGTCTTAATGTGCTGTACATCATACAGCAGCAGGAGCACAGCTTTACGCGCTGGATTTGACGCTCTGCATTGATAAACCTGTTCCAGGTCAGCCTGTTAGCAAACCAAATAAAATTGACTATAAAGGGACAATGAGTGGCTGTTCACAGAGTGAGGCGCCAGCTTTTGGCCTCTAACAACCTTAATACACTGACAGCGGCTTTTCTTTGCATTTGAAGGCAGGAGCGGGGAAAGAGAGCAAACTGAAGTACCCAGTTCCTTAATTTACCATGAGATTAATGTTGCTTTGAACAAATATTGAGAATTTCATTGTGAGTCAGCAAAACCACAAGCAATATTTGCACTGTCATATCATAACTGCTAAATAGTGTGCTTAATGATCACAATTAGGCTGTGTGCTTATAGCATTGCTCTTCCTGAATCCTGGCAAATAAACTCTGTCAGCATTACTAATGCCAGAGCAACAGTACAATCCACTGAAAATTAAGCAAGTATTCCTACCTTCATAACGAAGCTAGACGAAACTGTTTATGTGCTTTGCTCAACACAGTTTGGATTGCCGTGGCCACCAAGTCAGATAAGAGAGCAATTACGAATGAGCAAGCCCCTATAATACCCTGCTAGAAACGTACAATTGCCTCCATTGCAACACTGCAGCTGAGTAAGCACTACAGCACGACCTCCCCCAGCCTGGCCAGTAATAGTCACCATCCCCAGCGATGCTGCAGAACAACACTCCCTCCTCACTCATTTCCTACAATACACGTGTACTTATGGTTCTCCCCACCCAGCAGACCGCGTGCACAGAATCTGCCTGTGTGCTTGGGAAGCAGGGCGGCTTCAGAGCAGCAGTGGTTCACCTATTTGCTGCAACTTTTCATTGAAGAATTGGCCACGTTCCTCCTCTTCAGCTTTGCAGAACCTTTCACCAGCGAAGGACTTGATTCAGCTACCTATCGGTCAAAATACAGAACCACCTCTGCTAACTACATACTGTCACCGAGGCTGACCCCTGAGCCAAGGGAGTGTGGGCCAACAAGTGAAACCAGTTGGAATTAGCTTAAATTGTGGAGATAGAAGGAATGGAGATGACCAGTTCCTGTCCAGGTCTGCTGGGACAGACGTCAGCTGTGGTCTGCAGGGGCTGGGTCACATAAGGCTGGCTTGCTCACTCACCCCCTGGACACTCAGGACTCGGCCACGCTTTAAGAACCGCAGAGGAAAAGGGATCTTTTAAGTGACTAACATTACGTTTCCGAACAGGTTACGTAAAGTCTAACACGTTATCTTTGATTTAGTTAAACTCATTTCCAGATCATTTTGGGCATCCGCAGAAACAACCACCACCCATTGTTTTATTTAATAGGCTTACCCTGATGCTTTCTAAGCACTCAACTGCCTTTTCTAAATAGCACAGTATTTTATTGGCCAGCAACAGAAATGGTAGTTTCTCCTCTGCAAACAACCTGCACTCAGTGGCTGGTACTGAGTCAAAGTGAAACTCACTGTAGTGCAGTTTTACCTTGGGTTAATAAGTAAAGTACATCCGTGCAGGGTATAAAGTAGTAGTGCCAGGGCAGGAAATGTATTTTGCCCTTTGTTGTTTCACTGATTCAAAGTCTGCCCTAGGTCACAAGGATCATTTATGTACTACAACGCTACCCAGTCCCATCACAAGATGATAAACGAAGGAAGGAAGAAAGGAGGCAAATTGAAGCCCCTTTCTCCATTCATTACACTTCCATCCATCCTAAATTAGCTTCCCCTCGACTGCCAACTGTGAGAATTTGGCACGTACTGGTAGCACAAAGCAAGGAACAGACAAAAACCTACAGAGGCCATGCACATTCTCACAAAGCGAAGGAGAGGAATGAATGAATTTAAGGGTCCCTGAGCAGAGATGCTCCTGGTGTGATGTACCTGTACACCTGTGATTTTTCTAGGCTGACCTGAACAGTGTGGGAACCCACACACCAGGACACAAGTTGTGCTGAAAGAAGACAGCTCAGCAGATGAGGCTAACGTCATACTAGCACCCACCACTACCCAACACGGGAGAGGTGCCTGTACCTAAACTCCTTGGGACCAAATTAGGTTTGATCTTTAAACAGATAGGAAGCATATGAAGCAAGCGTACGTGGAATGTAAAGTACAAAAATAAATCCGTGAGAACAGACGAACACATCGCACTCAGAAGAATGTCGCAACGCGCTGCACTTGCCATGTGAAAAGGAATCTGTGCTTCCGGCCTTCACCTTAAGGGAGTGGTCAAAAATGCCGTATTCATACCTACCTACCCTGTTGCCACACTCTTCAATGTATGCGCTATATCTCTGGGAGATAATCTTTCGAGCTAGTTAAAGGATCTACAGGCTAAGCCTCCTTTATGGTGTTGTCTTCATCTGGCTTCCCAGGACACTACTCCTTCTCCTCTTTCACGTGGAAACTGATGGACTCCATCAGAAACCCACGAGATTCCTTCTGCCCATTTCCCTTCCTACTGTACTTACGCTTTTCCTATCGTACATCCATATAATGCAACACTCCTGAGAAGACAATGCTGTGAAAACTTGAGCTGAAGACTACCTAGGGGCTATAGGAGCCTGTGTAACACCTACACAATGAACGTGTTGTCATTCACTGTATGCTTGTCTAGAAGCCTCTTCCCAAAACAGAAGCAGATGGTGCACTCACCTGCAGAGCTCACTTGTCTTCATACGGAATGCAACCCTTGAAGAGCACTGGGAGACACTGTTCTGGCAAAGCGACAAAGCAAGGCACTAACACTAAGCAGAAGTCACTTCTTCTTCTTATTTTTTTTCTTTTTTTTCTTTTTTTTAAACATCTTTTTATTAGCACAGTAACAAATGCAGACTTAAGCAGCCCACAACATACAACCAATCCATCGAGTGACTCCTATTCCACGCCTTACAATTAAACAGCTTAAGGTATTTTACTACAAGTTGCCATTAGTCCTGATTAAAACCTTTATTCTTCTCACAAAGATAGATTGGCTTATAAAATAATACATTAGCTACTTCTCATTTCATATACGATGCCATATATCCCCCTCTCCGTATCACAGACCATGAGATGACAGTCTTTAAAAAGGATTTGTTAAATACCAATGCGCCCTCTATAGGGGAAAACAATCCCAACATCTTTTTTTTTTACAACAAAAAAAAAGCCAACCAAACAAAACCAAAGCAAAACAAAACAAATGAACAAACCCAACTCAGAACAAAATAACCCCTCCCGAACCAAAAACAAAACAAAAAGCAAAAAAAAACAGTGTGTAGAGTCTTGAAAGGACTTTTACATAAACGCCAACATATGTACCTGTACAAAATCAAGCTGTTTCATCTTTTACATATTGCGAGCAAACTGAAAACCAAAGAAACCTAAGTTTACATTCTTCTCGGTACTATATGTGAGCTAATATTGCTGAACTAATTACAGTCTTAAAATATGCTATTCCCAATTCTAGCTGTCTACTGTAGCAAGATACCTTAAGTTACAACAACAAAATCTTAGGAAATAAAAGACTGAATAAAATCTGTTATAGAAATACCCTACTCTTTACCAGCACCCTCCCTCCCCCCCACCCCTTCAAAATGATAAGCAGCTCTTTCCATCACAGACAAATAATGTAAGTTGGACAGAAAACCAATTTATGTAGCGTATCTTTTGGTCCATTGTCTGGCCATTCTGTCATGCTCTGCTCTGTTAGTCATATACTGAGTGGCAATGCTTCCAACCAGGGGGTCAGCTGAAAAGGAAAGAAAAGAAAGACCCGCTTATTTCAGAAGGGTGCAAATTTAATGCAAGGGAATAAAGACAAGTACATCGCAACAATATAAATACACTGAATTGATGGTCTGCGTCTTCATCAATTTATGTTTGTTTATGGGAACGTACAGGTCCATCACTTGATAAAGCGGGAAATGCTGACTGAAGTTTTAAGGAGTTTAAAAGACAACAGTCCAACACTCACCCAATAGTTACATTCTGCATTCCTGAAAACTTTCACTGATTCACATGTTTATTTTACCTTTTCTAAAAGTTCCCGGGACATACCGACTGCTAAGTGTACTTGTATTGACATAAAGCTGGCTTCTAGGAAAGGTCAGATCATGGGGAGTGGTTTTATTTCTACAAATCAATTATTTTATTATACATAATGCAGCATGAACTCCAGTGTTTCTCATCTTGTAGAGACTTACATAAGATTATGACCTCTGAAACTGACTTTGTAAACAAAGGCGTATTTCCCTTAACTCGTGTTGATAAGGGAGGTTAGGGAAGCAGAGGATTACTTTTGGCATAGCTGGTCACCAGTTTTAAATAGGTGGTGGAAAGAAAAAGGTTAATCAAGTGGTTTTTGCAGCTGCTTTTGTGTCTTTCATAGCTGCTACCGAGTTACTACAGCTCTACAGAGCAGCAAAGCGTATTTAACCCTCACCCCAAACGAGAGCGAGTTTAGAAAGGGAAGTAGCTGTATGAGGAAGAAGCACAGCTTTCCCAGCAGCTCTGCCTGTGGCACAGGTGGGTACAGCAGCTGGGGGTGTGCACACGAACGCCACCTCCTCCAGCCCCACTCCCTGAGATGCTGGGATGAGATGGGGCCGGGGGGGGCTGCAAGGCAGCGGGAGGCTGGGCAGGGCGCTTACCCGGGTTGCAGTCTGTGAGGAGGGAGCAGATGGAGAGGAGAACTTTAGAAATGGTTAATGCTGGACTCCAGTTGTCTTTTAAAATGTCCAGGCAGATGACGCCTTGGCTGTTAATGTTACAGTGATAGATCCTTGTCCGGAACGTTACCTGCAAGAAATGACTATGAGATGGTGCGCTGGCATCACACGGCACCACACGTGTCGCGGTAATAAACGATAACAGCCGTAATTCTGATTTGACAGGCAGTAAAAACCGAACTAAACCCAGCGATAAACGCAGAGGATCCCACGCCGGCGGAGCCCGGCGCCCGCCAGCCCTCGGTGCGGGGGGGCTGCACCTGGCCCTCCCTCGGCCGGACGCGCTGCCCGCGCCCTCTGGCGGCGCCCGGCGGGATGAGGCGGACGGGAGCGGAGCCGGCTGCCCGGCCGGGAGCAGCACAGGGCCCTGGCGTTTTAACACCGCACAACGATGTATTTCCCCTCTCGGGCTCCCAGACACTTGTAAAAGCCTCCCGCTACGGCAGGGTGCCGTGCAGCCGCGGCTCCGGCCACTCAGAGACGCCAGTTGGATTTTATTACCGTTAAATTTAGGAGATGCAACTGAGCTGGGCAACGTGCCACACGAGTTATCCGAAAGGGAAACAAAAGCACCGCAAGACATTGCAGGGGAACACAATGCAACCTGCAGCAAGGCCTCACTGCGACGTGCTTGATGGAACAGTGACAATAAATTCGGTGGAACTTGCATGAATTGGGATTATCTACATGAATAAAGGTTGTTGGGTTCACGTCCTAAATCCTCAGAATTTGTCAGCTATCCACACCCACAGATTTTACTGTCTGTTTATAGGTCACGGGGGTACTTGCGAAACGCAAGTAAGTACTACACGGTAAGCGTGTAGTATGGCAGCACACCACGCTGGTGCTTTCCCTGGAGGTTAACCCAGCCCACACATAAAACCTGCCAGTCAACCCTGGTGGGTTGTTTTTTTTTTTTTCCTGCAGTCTTTCTGATGCAAACATTTGGCTCACGACTTCCCCATCCCAGGCTCCAGAAGCAGGTGTGGGGTCGCACAGCTGCAGAGCTCTGGTGCCCCCCGCTTTCCCTGTCCCACATCCGTCCCAATTTCTGATGCACGGAATGCTCCTGCTGATTTTGCTTTCGGGCTCACAACTGCAGCTACGTGTCACACAGTGGACATCCACACTGCACATGCAGGAAGACTTTCCATTTTGTTCCTTGCTAGTTGCTTGGATTTTATGCTAAAACAGGGAAAGAACAAAGAAAAACAACCACATACACACACACCTCCTAACTCCCCACACTTTTGCACACAGTGGTGGAAATAGCAAAATGTCTGCAAAAAAGGACGTATTTGTCTTCCACACCTTCTGCAACAAGCTGCAGCTCCAAAAACAAGAACCCCTGCAGCTGCCTATACAGGGAGCCTCAGAGGTACAGCAGGCAAGAAACCAGAATGATGTTTGTTTTCAAGATCATCTAATCCTCGTTGAAAGAGCAGCAAGAACTCCTTACAGTCATGTGGAAGTGTGTACACATCAGCCCGAACAGAGGGCAGACGTGGCGATACCTGCCCTAACACATACTGTTTCCTTTAAGAAAATCCTGAAGCCTGTGACATCTGCAGTTGCCGGCAATGGTTCTGTCTTAGGTTCCCAAGCAGCCCTCAGCCCAGCCCACTGATTGCTCGCTATTTCTCTACTTGACACGCAGCTTTGGTCCCCTTCCAAGAATGCTTCTAAATGTAGGTGAGGTAATAATTTTAACAGATTAAACACTTCCAGAACGGAAAGCGTGGAGTATTTCCAAGTTGATACAATAAGGACCAAATTAACAGGGAGGTCAAGCATTCTAATTTGTAAAGGCAGAAAGTAGTTAATCCTCATTCTGAGCAAAAAAGCTAAATACTGGAATTTCGGAAAGCAACTTAAGACAGTCCCTCAGTCCAGCTGACTAAAAACTGACATTACAAAAGGACTAATCGTATTTGCTGCTAGGAATTAGACTTACTTTTTAATTACTATTTAGGAAGAAGGAAAAAGAGGGGGAGGAGGGATTGGGGAAGAACTCCTGTATATTTGCAAAACAGCCTGCTTCCTTAAGGAGCCATGTAACAAAGTCCTTAAGGGTTACATTCATAGCACCAGGATTGGCTTTCTCTAGTTAGAGAAGCTCTGCCTAACCAAAGCACTCTTGAGAAAAATCCAAATTTGTTTTCACTTAAGCAGCAAGTCAGAACTTGGATGGTGTGGGACACATGTAGTCCAACTGTTTGGCATTTGCAATTTTTGCTGATGGTATAAAAGCCAGCCACGCAGGGAACCTAAATGAAGCCAGAGGGGGAGCAATTGCAGGCCCACTTAAAAACAAAACAACGCTTCAAGTATAGTAAACATTTACTTTAAAGGGAAAACAATAAAACAAATAAACAAACCCATGCATAAGTAGCAGATTCAGACCCGGATCAGGAGAAGCTGATTTACTTAGATGGTAGTAAAATGTATTCGGGGGTCAAGAGAACAGCATGAGGAAGAACAAAAATACAGCGTAACAGGACAGTCCTTTGGAAATGTCTCACCTGAGATTAGATTAATGCAGTAACTACAGAGTTAAGCACAGCTTTTGGAAAGACATAAAGCTGCTAATCTCAACCCTACCCTGAAGCGATAGCAGAGGTTAATTTACACAAGCAGTAAAATGGGAGTAGTGGGAAGGAAGTGGTTAGAGGTTATTAATATAAATGATCAAAGCACACACCAGGTCAACGCAAGATACTGTTTTCACCTCAATAAATGAAGTTAAACTGAACTACAATGCAACACTTGGGAAAATATGCATGGTAACAGTACAAAAGAACAGCTATCGTCACGAGGTTTAAATACCGAACTCTTTAAAATCTAATTACTTTTGTATTGGATGCTGAATCCAGGCCCACCCAGCTTGTGCCCAACTCAACTGCTATCTGAAACATAAAGGCAAAACCAGAATACCACATAAAATGAGAAAACATAAAAGCAGAGAACAGATTAATACTAACATCTTCAAAGCGTTCTACGGAATGCTCAATAAATGCAAAATAACTCCATTATATATCATTAGGACAAGGGAGAAAGGTTTCTCCCCATGAAGTTCCTTCTAATGTGCAATACATTTCCAAGTCAAACGTTAAGATCTTTAATTTATCCAGCCTTGGGTACAGTTCCTCTCTTTACCCTTCAAGGAATATATTTATATCACTTCCAGCACGGGCCCTCTGGCTTTCCTATAGCAGCATCCTTTCCCCAGGAGTTTGCTCCATCAGATTCTCTAACACACTGAACCAAAGCTTCAGCTGGAGCTACGCTCAGTCCACAAAGGCTGCACCTGTATATCCTTCATCAAACGCCTTAAGGATGCCTGTCAAGCACATGACATCCGTCAACGCTGGCTATGCCTCAGCATCTTCTCTCACTGGTGCTCCTCTGGGATTGGTAGCCTGCCAGGACGACCAGTTTCTTCTCACTCTGTTTAAGAAGGTATATCCTTCCTTTACTGAAAAGTCATTTTCAAGTTAGGAGACGTGTTCTGCTACAGGCAGTTTTGTTATGGGCAGTGCAGAGTAGGGTCTGTTATCCTAAGAATTACAGAGGATTCAAAGAGACAGCAGAAGTTTTCCTCCTCTTTTCTTTGGAGCCTTGCCAAGGAAGAAAGATTCAAGGGAAACTAATTCTTTCACTCCAGACAGCTTAATCTTTTCAGAGGTCAAGGCTTTCAAGATAGCCTTTGACCACTCTACTACTTCACCAGTGTTTTGTGATCAAAATGATATACTGGGTTTTGTTTCAACTACATGTTTCTTTTTTTCTTGTCCTAAAAAACAAATATAGGAAGTCTATGGTAACCACTTCAGTCCTGCCACTTCTAAATGACTCACAAACAGTATTTATCAGTTAGTGCATCTGGGCTTGAAATCAACAAATTCATTGGAAGAAAGCAAGAACAATTTGACAGTATTTTCCATATTATCACCATTTAACACTAGCACGGGTATCAGCACAGGAGATACAGGAGACAAGTCCATGTTTCTCAATCAAGGTTCTTCATTTAAACCTGAAGTACCCAAGCAGCACAAGTACGTTGTAAGATTACTGCTATTCTTCCTCCTACATCCCATCTCCATGTGACTGAGGTGATTAATATTTTATTTGCATACATACATGTGGTTTGTAAACCAGTCTGGGCTACTGCTGGATGAAAGACTCCCTTTATATGCAACTGCTACAATATAACAAATCTCCATTAAAATAGCATTTTAAGGCCTCAGTTAGCAGTGCCTTTTCTATTTTATTTTCATAATTCCAGCCTCCTTTTCACCTGGGTGAGAGTTTAGATCTAAAGATAAAGGCAATGAGATCACCATCTCAGGCACAGAACAGAAAGCAGGGCTGAGCTGGGATGACACAACTGTAACTTGGTTTTCGTGTCAGGGAACTTCGCACTTAGCACTTCGTAGATATGTAAGGTCTGCTAAGGCATCAAGCTGGATAAGCCTGGGATCCTCAGGAGCACAGGAAGCAAAGACAAGGCAAAGCATACAAGGGATAATAAAACTCCCTCTTCAAATGCTTACTAGGCTGTTAATGCAAAATACTGTGGACAGTCAGACCAAAATATCCAGAACAAACTAATTAAAACCAAAATGATGAAAAACTATTCTGAACTGAATTCAGTTTTAACATAAGAGATAACAGAAGAGATGCATCCATGCTGCCAGAGAGCACCCAAAGAAGGATGGACAGGTGCTCAGCAGAAAAACCTTCACTGAGGTCTAAAGGTAGGAAACACTGCTTGTGAATCTGAGCCCTAATTTTGGGCTGGAATTTAAAGTCCTGTTGATACTACCAGAAACTCTGCAGTTAGGCTAGCAGGAACAGATGAACATTTTTTCCTTCATTTGGGAAGCTAGCATAACTAGCACACCGAGGGAAGGGATCGTCCTCTCACTCTGTTCTGTGCTGGTGCAGCCTCACCTCAAGTACTGTGTGCTGTTTTGGGTGCCAAAATAGAAGAAGGACATTAAACTACTTGAGAGTGTCCAAGGAAGGGCTACAAAGATGGTGAAGGGTCTAGAGGGCAAGATACATGAGGAGCAACTGAGGTCCTCTGGATTGTTCAGCCCAGAGCAGGGGAGACTAAGTGGAGACCTCACTGCAGCCTACAGCTTCCTCATGAGGGGAGCAGAGGGGCAGGCACTGATCTCTGCTCTCTGGTGACAGCGACAGGACCCTAGAGAATGGCATGGAGCTGTGACAGGGGAAGGTCAGTCTGGGTGTTGGGAAACAGTTCTTAACCAGAGAAGACTGTGGTCAGGCACTGAACAGGCTCCCTGAGGCCATGGTCACGGACCCATGCCTGACGGAGTTCAAGATGCATTTGGACAATGCTCTAAGAAATATCATTTGAATTTTGAGTGGTCTTCTCTGGAGCACTGATTTGGACTTAATGATTCTTGTGGGTCCCTTCCAACACAGGATATTTCATGATTCTCTTGTTCATGTGGCTGGTATAAGGAGCTAGCCTGGTCTCCACTGAGGGCCTGGACTACGACAACAAGTCCTTTCTATTACAGGCCAAAGCCATCTGGGACAGTCACTGGTGTTTACCTTATCACTGCAACTACTTTTAAGAAGTTAAACATACACGTAAGTGCTTTCAAATACAAGACAAACATGAAGCATATATACCAACCACCACTTCTTGAAACCCAACTCTCTTTCTCTGGCCAAGCATGTGAACCACAAGATAACATTCACTTACACTGGTATTTGCCTTGTAGCATTAGAACAAAACAATGTTGGAATACAAGAGCTTCACAAATATAACACGCCTGCAGAAAAATTTGTACAGGAAAGTGAACAATTCAAGTACTCAACAAAATAGAAAAACTAAATGCCGCTTTAGAGTAGTACAAGCATACAAAACCATAACGCTTATTGTAACTGAGTACTTTGAGGTACAAATACTTGCATTTGTATCCTTTGCCCTCTCCCCAAGTTTATTTACTTTTTAGTTTCTCAGGCCTGCTCTGATGCTTGCATTAACTGCTTCGGATCACAAACAAAAACAGGCAAAAAAAGAAAGCAAACTTTAAAGTAGGGATGAAGTGGATTGGAAAAACTATTAACATTAGTTAACAGAAACCAGTGTAATATCTGAAACGAGCTTAAGCTCCTTCTCAACCAAAACTGGCTTTCACGTGGGCTGCATTCCCATTAATACTGCCTGCTACTCGATGGTTTGTTGAGCGTTCATAACAGAAGATACAAATTACAGGTCTCTTACCTTTGGAGGCTTGAAAGGATATTCTGGTGTAAATGTGATGTCAAGAAAGAAAACACCTCCCTCGTAGACAGAGCCCGGAGGTCCTAGAATGGTCGATCTCCATTCGTAGATGTTATCACCTTTGGGGCCAGCACTAGGAAATAACAAAACAAAACTGGTTTAGAAATATTACCAAAGTTAAATAAACATGACCTCTTCCACTCACAAATTATGATGTGAAGGAATGTTTTCAGTTCTACACTTCATACATCACCTGGAGAAAAAGCGATTAAAGTAAACTGAATGCTTTCAGATTCTCAGAATCTTACCTGGATCCATGAACGTCCCAGACCACTTAGTGAAATTGAGAAATTAGAGGTGGTGTATGTTTTTCAGCTTATCTCACCTGACATTTATAAATCATCACTGCCCAGAACTCCTCCTAAACAAGCTACAAGATGTCAACACAACAGAAAAATCTAAGTTTCAAAGAACAAATTCCTACTGTATTTCAGAAATGATCGCACCAGTTCCACCTTGATATAACTGCACCACATCAAAGACCATGCTAAGGAAATTCAGGATTTATGTTGATTATATTAATCTTGTGTGTTCAAGATTAAACACATTCCTGTATTATTCCTAAACCATGGTTCATTGCGTAATTAAATGAAGTGAAATACATATACGACGATACCCTTAGATATCAGAACTTTCCACACTTGTATCATTTTGCCACACTGACTTCTAAAATGAAGCCAAACAAACTCATCCCACAGACCATGTATTACAAAACTGCTTTTTGTGAGGAGAATTAAAATCACCATGTCAAATTAAAACACTGCTTTCTCAAATCAGCTTTGTCTAATCCTAGATTCTCCAGATACCAGCAGCTCACAAAGAGCAGTACAAACTAAAGGTGTTGTAGAACACAAATGTCTGCTTGCTGAAAAATTAATTTTACTGAGATCCTCAGACACCCGTACTCTGCAGTGTACCATATGTCTGAGTATTTCTAAGCACAGCTCAACCGATAAAGCCATTAATAGTTTAGGATTCCACTGCTACCTTTTTTTCCTTCCTGCGCTGCTATGGTAGTATTTTATCCACTAGATGCTAGAGCCAAAAATTCCTTTTGCATACAGTGAGGTACTGACGCAGCTTTTTCCACCGTGTATGTCTACGATTTTAGAAATCTACTCCCCTTGTTCTGTAAGGGGCTGGATTTTCACATCCCTAACACAAAACAAAGGACCAATATAAGACAGAATGATTAAAACAAACAAAAGGGCCCTTTTCACATCAGAACAATCATGGAGAACACTACTCAAGAAGGAAGGCAATCTAATAAGTTCGATACATACACGACAATGTGCATTTGATTAATGTGAAGGGAGCCAGAGTAATTGCTAGGTGCTAGTAAGTGTCACAAATAAAAACACAATTACGAAAGCATAACAAGAGGGATGTGAGACATGGGGTTTTTTTTGCTGCTCTTTGCAGTACTGGTGAACACGTTCTTGACAGCAGGGAAAAATCAAGGGAGAGAAAGGAAACTAGCTCTGTTATCAAATCTCTCTAGAATTTTATTTTCAGATTGAACAAACAAGTTCTTAACATTCTGATGCCAAATAGTTCAACGACAGTGAAGCTATGACTAACAGTATGCTTTCAGGGATAGAAGGCATGTAGGAAAGCAGTAAAAGGAGACAGGATCTCTGCACCATCCTCTGGGGAAAGAATCTTTGCACCATCTGCTGGGCAAAGATAGCTCTCTCCAGAACACAAAACCTCACAGAGCTCCAGATCTGTAGTAAATAAAAGGGAAAGCCATCCCACCCCAAACATTCCTGGCATCCTGCTCCACCTTCATGGCTCTCCCTTGTCTTGTGCAGGTCAATATATTAGAGCACTCAGTACTCTCCAGGCACCGCTTGTGCAATAGGCTGGAATAGCAATACGTTTTGACAGGAAGCTCTAACAAAAAAGAAAGAAAAAGGCCAGCTTAACCATGAAAACTTACTGAAAAGGACTCTCTTGGACACCATTCCAAGGAATCACCTCTTTATGTATTAGCAACCTACCGACGTGCATCATTACTCCAACTGCACCAGTGATCATCCTCTCCTCCCTCTGCTAAGGATGGAGCTACCGAACAGAACAGGTCCTTGAGCTTTGTTATCAACAATTTACTGCTGGAATTTATGTCACAAAAGCTGTCAATTGGGAGCACTTCAGCATTCAAGAAACATGATGCGTGATTAGCACTGAATACAGCCCTCTGAACCAATACGAAACATTTCAATGTCTCTGTATTTTATTCCCAGCTTCAACCCAAAGGACTGTCAATAAAAGAAATCCCACAGACTTAAAAATAATATAACAGTGTTAGAAATCTTTTGTATGCTATTAGGTTTCCAATTAAAGCTCTCACTGCACGCAAGTAACATACTGCTAGACCTCTGTATTAAAAAAGTGCAACACCTTTGTAAGACATCAGAAAGCTTTAACAGTGATGTACCAAGCTTTTTTTTTTTTTTATATGTAATTCAATTAATGAAGCAAAACAGCTGTAGATGTCCAATTTTTACATATTAACATTGATTTCTCACAAAGGAAAGACTGAACGAGGGAGACGCAAGTCAGCTCCAGAGTGCAATATTGCCTGAGTTTAAATAAGGATTAGGTAATATCAAGCAGCTCAAGAAGACCTAATCTTAACAGAAACACAAAGATAATGGAACACAGCATAAGTGCAGTGGCATTAACTTTCAGTAGAGGTATAAAAACTCTCAAAGGTTAAAAGATTATATTTTTTTTTGTTTTAAATCCTCGCAATTATCTGCTTCAAAAAGAAATTCACTGATGCACAGACACAGGGCTCACAGAAACAGCTTCCACATTCCCTGATGTGTGTCACCACTGCTCAAATTAAGTGTCCAGATGTACTAATGCAACATTGTGAAGTTGTCCAATGCAAGACCATTGGGAATGGAATTTTAACTGATTAAATAGAAAATTGTTTCCGCTTCAAGATGAGAGAATGCGAGCTACATACTCTATATTAAGCTCAATAGCCCACAACATCTTCACTTTCAATGAAAGAAAGACTGACAATGCTGACTGAAAAATGACATCTGAAGGAAAACTGAAAGGAAAAAAATAAAAAAGACAACAACATCAACTCATCATTCCAGTATCATCATGTGGCATTGTTGCACAACACCGTAGGCAGGCATCTCACTTCCCTGGAAAAACAGTGACACACTCAGTGGAGTTGCAATGTGCTCAGTGACAGCTATTCCTGATCATCCCCAGGTTGCTGCTAGCTTGTCTGTTGCAGTGTAACAACTTGTCCATAGGAAACCGGGCAGTGCAAAGGTAGTGTTTGGTCAAGGACTCTCTAACTTTCTAAGCCTAGAAGCAGCAGTCTGAATCTCGCTGGTGAATGCAAGGCAGAGAGAAATTCTGGGCACACACGAGACCAAATTCAAAGCCCTGCCTGGGCAAAGCCCTGGTCTGCCTTGTATCACTGTGGAGAAAACAAATCTAGCTCTGCCCTTCTTTGCTGGCAGGTGTCACATTCTTTCTCAATTTAGAAACCAAACAGGTAAATTAGAAATGCCAGCAGTATAGGCTACCGAGCAGAATAAAGTCCAGCTAAGAAGGCTGCATACTTAGATGCCTTGCGATACAGAGGGAGAAAAGCAATTGTAAGCAGAGGACTCTGTCTCAGAGATTCAATGTCCAAGGAAAGGAGACACGCACATACTTTTTCATGTACTGAACTGGCTGAAGTGACAGATAGGATAGTCTGCAAGAACAGCCAGCTTGTGGCTTTTTGTGTTACGTGGGACAGATAGAACCACTGCCTCAAGCCCTCATTACAGGAGGCTAACCTGATACTTTGTACACACAAACTCAGTTACCCTTCTGCCCAGGCATTTCTGGGCAGATCACTTAGAACACATACGGTACACAGGGAAGGCAGGATTTTCTGGTGCCCTCTGCATATAGCTCATGGATGACAGTCCCCATACACACCGCTGACATTCTACTGGAAAGTCCCAGGAAAAAGTGACTTAAAGGGCCTACCATTTACATGAACTTTTGGAAACTACCTAGGTCTTTTTAAGAGCCAACCAAATGGCAACATAACCTTTTCCTCCAGTAATAAAAAATGCAGTCCCATGAATTGTCCAGTTTCTCTTCCTTGGGACAAAGAAAACATGCAACAGTGAGTCAGTGTAGTTAGTGACAGATTAATCAAAATCAGACAACGCTACAGACACTGGGCTAATAACCTGATATACCAAACAAATATATATTCCATTTCTTAAGGAAACTAATTCAACCAAGTAGTTTAAAATACCAAAGTTAAAACCACAAACAACAAAACCACGAACTCACACTCCAACAACCCTGTATCTCTAGATTCTATTTTTGAGGTTACTTTGCCCTGAATAGGAAGGGTCTGAATGAGATTAAGCTAAAAGTTACACACTTGAGGAAAGTAAACACAATTTCCAAAAACACCACTCACCCAACCTTTTCCAAAGGACTCAAAGGAGAAAGATGAAAACATATCAACAACCTACGGGGATTCCAAGGTGGCACAGAAATGAACAATTCCCAAAGCCGCTCCACTACAAACTGAAAGCAACATGACTAATTTTTTTGTTATTGTTTTATTTTGTAGCTAAAAAGCAGTGAAGGAGAAAGCTGCATCTCGGTGGTCAGATGTCCATCACCTTATTAGCCTGCTTCAGGAAATATTTAGTTGACTGTTAGATGGTCTTTTTCTTTTTTCCCCCCTTCTTGAAGATGCAAGCACAAAATGTGCTACGAGTTTTGGCTGGGTAGCTTATAGAGACAATGCACGATATTCTCACATGAAGTTCTGGTGCTTTTTGATTTTCTTTCCTAATCCACCATATTACCACCCCCATGCTAGAAATGCTGCCTTTCCTGGAAGTCTACCATGTGGGTCCATGCTGGGATCAGTAATCTACAATGTCAGGTTAAACCCAACACTGGGATTGCAGAAGCCTTTGAGCAGCAGAGCAGGTAGGCACAGGGGTCTGGCAGGAAGCAAACGAAGAGTCTAGCATAGTCACTGAAAAAACACTCATAGAAAATCCTTCATTCAGAGAAATTCTGCTCTACAGATCTTTAATCAAACTATGTTAGAAATGAGAACGCCAAAGAGTAATGAGAAAGATGAACAAAAAAGCAAAGCAGCTGATCTTTTGGACATAAAGTTATTGGAAAAACTTATTTTTAAAATTACTGCTATGTGTTAATACAATTGTCAACACTTACATATGCTTTATCTAATAAAATGCATTATAACTTCTATCACTGCGGTACTGAGATATTCCATACACGTAATGGACCCCACTAGGCTAAGCATGCTACAGCGCTTACAAAGAACAAAGTTGTTTTTACACAACCTCATTATGTTTTTCAATTATAAAATAAACATTTAAGCACTACAAAGTTATTAGGAAGAAATCTGATCAAACAAGACAGAACTAGTCGAAAGGATAACCTGGGTCATCCATTTTATTGCCAATTTTTGGTGATATAATTTAGAAGTGGGATCCAACTTTCCCCACCTCCATTTCTAGTAAAAAGAAAAAAAAAAAGAAAACAGAAGGAAAAAAAAAAACCACTACAAAATCCCTCCTAGGCATCTGTGGATAGAGAATGGTACCATACCGAATTACCAAGTGAACACGTGAGCCAGCACGACACTGTTGCCCACTGTTGCTATACACAGCCAAGATTAGCCAAAAATGATGGCCTGACCATAGATGAAAGACCTATGAGCTCACTGAGAGATGAGGAAAAAAAGACTAGGAGAAAAAAAAAAAAAGTTGCAGCTGGCTATAATTAAAACAGAAGGAGCCAGTGAAGGAAGGAAAAGAGAGGTAAGGGAGTAAAGATGAAACATTCTATTGCAGCAGCAATCCAAACTATCAAAATTGCGATATCAAGACTTAATTCTCCATCTAATGTATATTCGGGGACATGGTTTTCAAGTACAAATTAGTAAATATTATTATTTTTTGTTGTAACTCACTGAAGTTACCATCTTAAATTTAAAAAGGTAGTCACAATATTTTTGCTCACAGTAAGTACCTCACAAATCCCACCACGTTTCTCACAGAAAAGAGCACTCACTACATTTCTGTTTTAGCATCTGGGAAAGCTTTTCCCTTAAGTATCAGGCGAATGTAAAATTGGGGAGGAAGGCTGAAAAATTGCACATAAATTGCACAATGCTTAAACTGGAGGATAAACTGTGCAGTGAATTATGTTCTCACAAGGTTAAAAAGGAGCTAGATAACTAAATAGTTCTGATAGTGGAGCTGATAAGGTGTTACGGGGATTTATAAGACTTCAAGGAAAATTGCGTCAGGGGGATTTCTTTGGGGAAAGAAAGAAAGAAAGAAAGAAAAGATGACTAGGTTTTTCTATATAGATATACATAAAATACTTGGCAACAAGATCACACAACAAGCAAAAGAGCCTGACCCTTGCCAAGACTTCACTCTTTTCAGCTATAGCAGAAAAACAAATGTCCAGGAATATTTGCATGTTTAAGATGTTCACCTGAAATATTTCAGTCTTTGCAAAATATTGCTGTGGATTTACTACTCAACTACTCCATAAAAATAATTGAATAATTTTGATGCAAAGTTTGATTTTTAAATCAGGCTTCAAAGATTTCAAATAAAATCTCACTTAACGGGGAGGTCAGAAGGAGACTTATTATATTCTCAGGAGAGCGCTGCAGCTCTATTTAGTTTAACAATAATCACTTCAATTTAGAAGCAAGTCCTCATAAAAGGTTCAAGCAAAATTAATCCATTTAGCATTGGTTCCGAAGCTGACAATAAATCCAGCCTGCTCAGCTCTTGAGGGCTTTCATTTTCCTCCATATTGGCTTCTTCCTAACTCCTCTGTGTCAAAGAACTGAAGTTCATCCTATTGCAGGGAGAGGAACATTTTCAAAGCGTCCAACAAGACTACAGAGAGGTGGACCAAATTCGTGAGCAAGTCTGCATCTTCACTGTATACAGTATGCAAATATAGACAACGCCAAACTTTTAGAAGTTAATGACATTATCTTCACTGTACGTAAATCTGTTTTTCTTCTCTCCTCACAGTTATAGGTTGACACCTTGACCAAAAAAAGAAAAAGAAAATTAAAATGCACTGGCTTGTATTTGACCTTGCGTCTCCCATTAAATAATTCCCTGCACAAGAAACAGCAAAACAAATTGGGAAAGAGCAGAAGAGAATCTGACTTGCCTAACAGTTAGCAATGGCTTATTGAAAATGACAAGAAGATGAGATGGTAGAAACCGTGCTCTGCCAACTTAACCTCGTGTTATTTTTACAACAGTTTCCTTCCTGTCAACTGGTCTGTTAGCTGCCAACATGGGGACAGAAACTCCTTCACATCATCAGACATTATTTCCAAATTCAGTACTTGTGGCACAGATGTGTAATTTACAATTGGTAAGCAAAAATAGGCAGTATCAGAAATGCAGTGTTTTTGCAATTACACCGTTTTCTTGGGGCCTCCTCGTTTTCCAGCACATTCCTAGTGGTTCATATGGACATGTAACTAGTAAAACTATTTGTTTCTGTAATTTTGATTTTTTTGGTAAAGCAAACATACTCTGGAAGTGGCTGCCCTGCATCAAACTGGCAGTTCTGTATTTAAACACAATGAAAGAGAACCAATACTATTAACAAATACCAAGGTTTTTGTATCACTAATCTCAAATGTAGCATACGCCTCACCATGCCAGAATTGAGCTGGAACCTAAATCAGCCTTTCTGTCCTCCACAAGCATCTCCTATCTACATCAGCATGGGAACTGATGAAAAAAAAACAACACAGCACATCACAACTATTCAGGCACTCAGAAGTACACTAACTGTAAAATGTCTAAGTTAACTACTTTGTTAGGACATTATCTGGACGCCTCACTTCCTTTCTAAGTCACCCGCCTTTTAAAAAAAGAAAAAAAGAGAAAAAGGATTCAACCTATTTCCTAAGTCTGCCTAGCCAGCACTGAGACAACGCAGTAGATGGTTACTTTGCAGTTTATCATCATCAGTTAGCACAACAGATCTAATTATAACTAGTAATTCTGTAGATCAAAAAATATATATGCTAAGTAACTTAGATTGAGATGACAACAGCAAACCAGCTTGGAAAAACTGGCCCCAGAAAGTTAAAGATGACGTGTAATGCTTGGCAAGAAGCCCCCGCAATGCTGAAAACTGAAAGCAGGCAAGGCTCTCAAACTTCCTCAGGCTAATAAGGACATGGTTCTTGTTGCTTCACCCAACTGTCTCCTCAAACTAGCCGTCATATTTCCATGGGAATGCATTGGTTATTTTTAAGAGGCCAGACAGTGCGCTGTCAGACTAGAGATGCACTACCACCTCTCTTGTACAGAAATATGGTAATTCTGTTGGAAGTCTGCACTCAGAACAGAGGACACGGTGTTTTAAGATTGCTAGTTTGCATGCAATTTTAAGTTACTAAGAGAATATACCCAAAGGAAAAAAAAAATCTGGAGCACATGGTACATGTGTAGAACTGATTCGTCTGTCCCACCGCCTACCTCTATAGCAAGAAACCCGCCCTTAAAAAAAATAAAAGGCTACACATTAAATCTATCAGCTGATCAAAACCAACACAGTCTCTTCCCCATTAGATCAGGGATAGGCAGAGTCAACATTACTTAACTAGAGAACCAGGTCATCACATTATCTTGGTTTCACATCATTATATTGCTTCCAATCAGCATACCAACAGTGATACAGATAACATTATTTTGCTAATTAAAATACATTATGTTTTGAAGGACGTATTTCAGTGATACATGAAACTGAGAAAGAAAAATCTCATCTGGATGCTTTCCCCTTCTCCTTTATCTACACTAAGCTCCTTACATTCATTTCCTTTCATTGTCATTCATTGAACAAATCAGGATCACTGCATTTGGATTAGAGCACTTCACTGCAGGTGGCAACAGCAAAATTGAACAAACCACTAAAAAAAAAAAATTCTTACACTTCAAGACCACAAAAAACCAGTATCAATTATGCTACATAGCCCAGACCACCTGTTTTGTTTTCACAGCTGTAAACTACTATCGAAGTTGCCTAACAGAAGTCATGACACCACTGCCTCTGAATTTTAAGCCAACAAGCACAGACCAGGAATTTTTATCCAAGAGATCTGAGATGAAAGTTTATTTTTTTTTTTTAAGGTTTTCTTTCTTTTATAGCACAGCTGCCAGTCAATTACATAGCAGATACAGAAAGCTGTCTATATACCACTGCAAGTTGGCCTTGTTAACAAATGCACCAGGTCACAGTAGCTAATCATTATTTATTGTAGCAGCAATACATAAATATTCTGAATCTGACTTTGAGGGCAAAAGCCTGAAATAAAGGTATATTTCAAGGAGTTTAAATAAAAAACCACAAGCTTTCAATTTTCTTTTTGATAGCACTGTCCCAAGGATAGCTTGAACCTGTGTTTGTGGTGGCCTTCCCAAGTTTTATTTATTTCTTTGTATTAGAAACATTAAACTTAATCCACACCGGGTGCCACAAGAAGACTAAGCCATGCCCTCAAACAACACGTACAGTGCTGGGGCTAACTTCCAGGCCAAATCCTGCACAGTCCAGGTAACTGGTGAACCTTTTTTTTTTTTTTCCTCCAGAAGATTGTCTGGTGATTGATGTGAAGTAATTCACCCCAAAGCAAAAATGCCATCATTGCCACACTCTTGGTTTTGCCTTTTAAACTTCACAGTGCCTTCACTTCCTTACATTTTTGACAAATGTAAGAAAACAGTAAAGGCAAAAAAGCGCCAGGCAGTGAGAGTTTCAACTTAGTGCATTACATCACTTCCACCTCTTATACAAAGAACACACATGAAAGCCAGCACAGGCTCCACTCCTCTGCAGCTCCTGGTGAAGAGAGAAGCCTTAACAGCAGCTGTGCATGCTGAGGGACATCCCTCAGCAAGGGAAGTCCTGAGGATGGAGGTCCCCAGCAGGCAGGCAGAGAGTTTTTCCAGGGAGCCCAGGCTGAGGCATCCTCATCACCCCTCTGGTCCCACCTGGCTCGGGAGCCTTGTTCCTTCAGCTGATCACCGGCTTTCTTAAGTTTTAACCTTTTGCTGTCATGAAGAAACATGTCACACTAAAGGTTATACTGTACTTAGCTGAAAACATTGATGTTAATTAATACTTCAGAGGTACGTTCTCAGGATCCCGAGGCTGTTCTAGCACAACAAAAGTACTGATTTTTCTCAAACTCCCTGGGCAGCCTACAAAGTTCAGAGAAGGATCTTAAGTCACATTTAGTATAAATACATAAATAAATAAACAAAATTCACATTTCTTTATTGGGAAGTATTAGCAATTTAATTTGTAGCTATTCTAATGGGAGATTTTGCTGTATTACATACAGACAGACACAAGAAGGAAAGCACACCTCCCATACAGCTGTTCTTAAGACAGCAGTTTGCACACTATTAACCTTTTAACCTGAACTCTGTTAGAAGCAACACCTTAAAGCAACAGTGAAAATATTAGGGAAGAACTATTCCTGTGTTCTGGAAGCTGTGCATCACTTTTGTTACGCTGTAACTACTTCCATGCTGACCAATGGCAACAGAATTCAGGGGCACACCTACAGAGCCTGTACAACGGACACAGATGTATAACTTGCAGCTAATTTTACACCGAATAAAATAATTTTGAGAAGAAAAACTGAGCACATTGCTTACAGTTAGGCAAAAATATGACACGGGCATAATAATATACAGTTGTATGGCAAAACACTTGGGAGAACTGACAGCCTTAGTAAGCATGCTTGATGCAATTTTACATACATATCAACAGAAGAACAGAAATCTACTATTAAGGAAAATGGCTTGTTTCCAGCTGCTATAGCTTAATTTACTTCCATTTCCTCACTAAAAGGCATTTGGGATGTTCCTTTTAGCAAAATAGACATTTTCTAACCGCAACACATTTACAGTGTATACATACATCTACAGTAATATCATTATGTTAGCAAATTTTCTTAGCTACTTTAGGTAATCCCATCTGAACTTTCAAGAGAAATGAAGAGAGATTTCTTCATTATTTAAGTGTCTTTGTCAAGATTTCAGTTCAGAAAGGTCAATTTTAAAACCCCTACAGCACACACAAGGCCTTCTTAAATAAGCAAGAATGGACAAATGCCAAAGGCAGTTGATGCTCTCATCATTACAACAGATCTTCAGTGAACTTTTATACTGGGCCTTTAATCAAATGTAGTTAAAGCTTATGATGAGACAACTCCTTTTCCAATTATATGGCACACTATCTGAAAATAATTCTGCTGAGTTTGTCAGAGAAAGGTAAAACCGATTGCATAAACACACAATCATCAATAAATGTTAATCATCCAAACGGCAGTACCATTAACAAAGCAGCAAACTAGCCAATACTGAAATTATTTTTATATTTATACCGAATTAATTAAGAAAACCCTACACGTCACGCATGGAACTTGCGACCTACGAGTTAATGATACTGCAAACACAGAATTTGATCAGGCAAAGTCAACCTTAAGATTAAATAGTAGAGTAAGACACTGTTAGCTTTAAAACTCAATTATTTGAGACTAATATTAATCTGACAAAACCTGGTGAGGCTGAACTTTGAGCACCGTAATCAGTTTGGGGTCTCTCACTACAAGAAAGACATTGAGACCCTGAAACATGTCCAGAGAAGGGCAACAAAGCTGCGAAGTGACAGGACAGGAGCTTAAGTCTTACCATTAAGGCAATGGCTGAGGGAACTGGGACTGTTTAGTCTGCAGAAAAGGAGCTGCCTAAAAGGAGGCTGTGCCAAGATGAGGGTCAGTCTCTTCTCCCAGGCAACAGCAGAAAGATGAAAGGCAATGGCCTGAAGTTGCACCAGAAGAGCTTCAAGTTCAATAATAGGATTTTTTTTTCCTCAGAAGGAGTGGTGAGATGTTGGAACAGGCTGCCCAGGGAGGTAGTGGAGTCCTTGGAGGTGTTTGAGAAATGTGGAGATTAGTGGGCATGGTGGTGTTGGGTTGATGGTTGGACTAGATGATCTTAGCGGTCTTTTCCCACCTTAAAGATTCTGTGATATTACTCATAAAGATGCTTTTGTCAAATATGCAAGCTCCTTATATGCATGCTACATATATATATACATACACACACACACACACAAATACATTTTACTTTTATAGCATGATTTACAAATAAGAGATTGACTGTAAACAGTTATCCCCTTTTAAACAACATTAAAATAAAGCTCAGTCCAGCTATTAGCATAATAAAAGCTGTGTTACTGAAAGGATTTTGATCACAGGTCAAATGTGGATTTTGTCACAGAACTTTGTTCCTCTACAAACTAATCAAAAGGAGATCACCAGCCTGGATGAGATCTGAAGCACACCTGTTTCACTGCCCCATCTCTCACTGGATTGCAGTATTAAATGGGCAGAGACGAGCATTTGATGTCTCCCTTCCAGCTCATCTGCTTTCCCTGCATTACCATTGCACTCGTCAGTAATGAGCTGGACCTCAAAAACAAGCATCTATGGTTCCCTTCTGAAATCAGTATTATGAGCAAGCTGGTAATTGTGCTTGGTTCTGCCCTCCATAGAAAAGTCAGAGTCTTTTTGAAGCTTACTAAATTCTTGTTTCAGCAGTGTAATATAGCATGGAATCTGTGTCTAATTTCATTCTGAAAAAAATAATTTTTAAATTAGGTTCATCTATCTTTTAAGCTCGTTTCACAGAATCACATTTCATATACCTTTGCTCTTGTACTAGAAGATAGAGGAAAATAAGGTTCCCAGCTATTTGCTCTGGAGAATTAAAATAAGAAAAATAAACATTTGGTCTACTATCTGAAGTAAACAATGATTGTATCTTCACATGGTAACTCCTCCAGTTGTTTTTTTTTTTTAAATCATTTCCATCTCCTCTCTAAAAGCTACCTATTTCTCCGTTATTCTTTTTGAAATAAAATGAACAGCATCATACAAAATTTGACGGAGAAGGCACTGGTATGTATGTATGTATGTATAAATTATGTATTATTATCATCATTATGCCATTCCTCTTGGTCACATTTATTGTCAGCAAGGAACTCTTTTGAAAGAGCCCTTTCTGCTCCTGCATCCTGTAAAAAGACATAATGTTGCATTCTTTACCGAAGGATAAACTCTAAGAGCTTGTCATCAATTGATGCTGCAGCTGAGCATTTTTAGATACAAGCAATGGGCTTTGCTTCTGTTGTTAATCTCACTGTAGTTTTTAAGATAATTACAGAACAGCAGAATCTTACAAAGGAACGCATACAAGCTCTGGAAAAGGAGCTGAATGCCTCTACAGGAGACATCTTATGGTTCTTTCCTTTAAAGTCACATAATGTATTCAAGTTGCTTTTCCTAAACTCCCCAAAAGAGTATCTGAATATTCTGGCTACTGCCCAGGGACTTCTAAGTGCTGTTCCTATTACACTTCTGCTCAACTACTTTTTTCTTTTCCTATTCTACAGATGTTAAAGAAGAAAAAAAGTCTTCTGCATATCAAGTAGATATTTCTCCTCCCTGGCCCCAACACGTAGGAACTGTATGGTTTAAAGCCCTGCTGAGATTTGCAGGCATAAATGTCAACTACAATACTCAAGCCTTTTAACATATTTATTACTTCAGTCCTGATATTTTTCCACTCTGTGGAATTAATTCCATAATTCAAAGTGCCACTTGTTAAAAAGCCAAGACATGCTAAAAAGCTTCCTACGATCATCGCTATCTTTACGGAAATATAGTGATTTCACTTCTCACAGCATACTTAAGTTTAATCAACGTTGAGGCTCTTGCTCAGTGTGGTATTAATCACTCATAAGTCTTAGGATTCTTCTCCTCACTTTGTAGGTCATTTCCATAGGCATTCCTGTGCAACTTGATCAGAGACAGCGCACAGTGGTCTTTTCTGGGATGAGCTCATATGGAAAGGGACGTGGAAAAGAGGTATGGAGAAGGACAACATATTTGAGGAGGATATCTAGCCCCCCAAAAATGCAAGACGTGTGTAAATATGTATGTGGAAGAATGGAGGGAAAAAAATATTTGCATATGTACAAGCTGTACAATTCTAGACAACACAATTTCTGTTAGGCTTAGAATTCAAGTAAATTTTAGTCTGCAGGCAAGCCTAACTCAAAAGAGCAGAAGAAAGTACACTCTTCTGATACACCTCAAGGTAAATTTGCATGGGTTTAGTATCGCTCCAAAATCATCATAATTAATAAGAGTTACTTTGAATAGCCATGATAGTGGCATGCCTGCCCAATTCTACTTCAAATCCTGTTATACTCTTTGCCTCATAATTTCCTGTGACAGTAAGTTCCATAGTCTAATTAAATGTATGAAAGACATATACTACCTTCCTTTTATTACTCTTATATTTGCCACCTTTAATTTCAATAGAATTTATCTTTGTTCTTATGAGAAAAGAAAAACAGATGTTTCCAATTTATTTTCTTCTGTACTAGTATTCAGTGCAGCATGAAGTGAACAGTCAAATAAATGACTTAAGTATTTCATCCTGGCAGTGTTCTTCCAGAAAGAGTGAACTTGCCTGCCTACTAGCAGAATTAAAGAAAAATGAACAAGCGAAGGAAGGAAAGAAACTCAAACTTTATGAATTCTGGGCAAGAAGATTATTAGATAACATCAGAAAACAACAACAAACATTAAAAAGTCCCCTATTCAATGCCAGTACACCTATATTTGAAGACAAGATCTACAAACCCTAAACAAATGAAATATAATATGTGTTGCAGTACCCGTAGTTGCTAGTGAAGGAGAGGGACAATAAGAAAGAGAGAGGACCCATCACATCACCTAAACCTCTGATATCACATATATTAAATTCAGCACGCTATTTTAAGTCTGGTTGTAGAAGCTGTTACAGTAAACAGTTCCAACTTGCTTTGTGAGCATAAGCAAAATCTCAGATGTCATCATCAGTGTCACAAATGAATGCTACAAACAGGATTGATGCCATAGCTCCGCAAAGATATTTCTAGAAATTTTGTCAAAAAAGTGTACCTCCGTATTGGCATATAATGGCTATTATCAGGCTGAAAACTGCACCAAACTCAAACATGACTTCAACCAAAATGTTCTATAAAATAGCGACCTCTACAGAGGGGCATTAAATTTACAAAAACAATGGAGATTTCAGAGAGGCATCACAGCATTACAGACTGATGACACTGGTTACGACTTCAGTGGAAATCCTGCTTGATCTAGCTACTAAGAGACAGAAAAGGACAATTCAGAGAAACTATAGGTAGCTATATGACTAGCTACCCTCAAACCCAGTGTCATCCAGTAGAAGGCTAACAAAGCATAATTCCAACTTCCCTTACTCTCCAGCAACAGAGGTACTGCTGCAGCTAGTTGCATCCAAACCAGCAGCATCAGACTACTCAAGCAAAATCACAGAACACAGGGAACAAACTGATTTCAGAAATCTGGCAGTTTCGGCAGGAAATCCTACCCACCTGTCAAGTATCATTCATGCCTGCTCTGTGCATATTTGCATTATTTTGGCTGAAACTCTCTCCAGCTAGATACTGAAAACCGCATGATAGTAAAATAGAAGGACAAACAGAAAATTGGTATCCAGCACCACCAAGATCACAGTCCTTTTACGTCACTCGACTTAAATGAGTACGAACTCTTCATTTTGAATAATTTAGTTGTTCTTCTGCTTAGGGAAATGACAAAAGCAACAAAACTGTTAACATCACAATGCCTCATTTGACAGTGTCATGGGATACCTGATCTTTGCACCAGCATCATTAATACACATTTGTTACAGGTCAGAAGGCATTACCTGTATGTGACCAGCTTTCGGGACTTGAAAACAAATTTCTGGAACAGAGGAACTCTTGTTGACAGTACAGGTCATTTGGATCAGATTATTTTTTTTTCTTTTTCTTTGTTTTTTTTTTTAACAGTTATACTTTTAACAATGAAAGACTTCATGAAACGAAGTGACCTTAACACAGCTCAAGTGCTCACTTTATCAAGCCAAAACCCTCTGAAGACAGAGAGAAAGCCACCAGTCTGCTCCCATCAGCCCAGGGCACAACTAGTAGCACAACTAGTTCTTACTTGCTGGCAGAACTGGATGGAAAAAGGAAATCCAGGTTGCAGAAATATGAAATGAAGCATTTTAATCAAGTGTGATGACATTCAGATTGAGTTTTCAAGAAACGTTGTACAGCTTTAAACAAAAAGCGCTAAAAGTAGTTCTTGTCATACACACTCAATACTCCATGTATAAAATCAGGGTGTATATGCCTCCTGTGTAAATAAACATGCAAGTGTTACACATGCACACATAATCTGTAGTCTCTGTAGGTACACTAACTCAGTTCAGTGGCCATTAAAATGACTAGCTACTGCTACAGTAGTGACACAGTAAAACTACAGATCATTTAGAACCAATAAAAGAGCATGTGCTCACTTAAGCCCCTTTGCTCAGGTATTTGCAAGTTCACACATGCTCTTATACTATCTTCCATAATGGCAAATCTAGAGTTTCATCATCGCTTCAGCAAATTACTTTTGCTGCAAAATGATGCGGCACTGATCATAGCTAATACCTTTTTCTCTTAGTCATGATGACAAACTTGGCCTTGCCATTTGCATCACTGGGACTAACGGTGGCAAGCCAGCATTATCCTTGGTGTCTGATCTTATAATCCTTTTCCATATAGCTATTTCTGTGCACGTAGGAGAAATGGAACGATGGGAAAGGTAAATTGAAAATAGCTCCTTACTCCCTCAGAAACACAACTGCTTTCTGGCAACTGAACTTGAAAGGGGTGTTTGCAAACTCCGTGCACACTTCGAACACACCACTAGCAAGAAGTGGATCAGATGCAGCACTGTGCTCTTAGAGCTGTTGAACAGATAATACCTAAAGGTTTTAAAATTTCTAAGTTACTACACATTACCTTATAATCTACAAAAATGAAATGAAATGGTGAGCAAAATATAACTGAGCTAAAACCTACATCATTTATTTCAAAGACAAAGTCTGGCACCTACATTATATTCCCATTTTTCTTGGAACAATTTAGCTACTGCAGAACACATACTGAGGTAGAACAAAGCTCTGTTTTAGAGCCTTCACTACTGTAAAGGATTTATCTTTAGATGCTGGCAAAATCCAAACACGCATTCCATCTACTGAGCATCTTTTCATCTTCACAGTTTGTTTTTGTTCTTTAAACCCAAGTAGAACATGCCCCCAACACTTACGTGCTATAGGAGGCAGGCAATCAAGCTCACATACGTTTCCGTATAGTGGAAAGCAGGATCTACACCACACAGGCTCCCAGTTAAAGCAGAATACCCTCAACTAAGGAAATCTAACTATTAAAAATGTCTTGGCAGCTGTGACCAGAGTGGATGAAGAGTTGTAAGAGAGGCTGCCCAGTGGCTGTTTTGCTGCTTTTAAACACTTTTCCCACTAGAGCTAAGAATGATCAAGAGACTCATCATCTCCACAAGTACTCTTACTGTAAACAGTTAAAGCTGAAAGTCAGATGCATTTCATGATTTTATTCCTAAGACATGCAGTTCTATCCCTAGTATCAAAAGAGGTAAGTAAAAAAAAAAACAAACAACTAACCAAACAAAAAAACCCACAGTAATTTAAGTCCTTGTTATCTTCAGCACTACTTGTAAAGAGGAACTCAAACATAAAATAAACCACCTTGTGTAATCCAGTGAGGGTGCTAAGGATGCACACAGGACCAATCCCCTACAGGCATGCAAGCATTAAAAAAAAACCAGTTCAACACAATTTCCCTCTTCTAAATGAATGTCTTACTGCACACACATTTTCCTTCCTTTATTTGCTACGTGTCCTGATCCAGAGGAGACAAAAAAAATCCCCGCCCTCACCCTCGTCTCACCCCCAAACCAGCGCAGCATGCCCTAGCTTTTCTTACACTGTGAAACAGGATAGTAAATAGGAATATGGGAGCAATATGAATTTGAGCATGGCATTATTACTATTATCTTTAAACAAACAGCCTGTATGTTTGCTTTTCATTAGCTCCCTAAGGTGGCAAAACTATAAACGTAAAAGTTAGAGACGTAAAGGGAAAGAAATGAAGTAGCCAATAGCAAAGACTTCAAGAACACAATCACACGGTTTGTTTTACAGCTGCTTTACATAACAATAAAAGTGTAATATACCATGAGTTTGCTGGCAGCGGGTACACAGACAGCATCACACGGCAATAACAAGAGTAAGCACAAATGATCTCTTTGGAACAATTAAGCAATTTGAGAAGCACCACCATGTCCAAGAGCTAATGGGTCCAAAGAAACATAAAGGTCAAATGTGGGAGTTTCTCTCTACTGACCAGCAATCTCACGCATAACCCTCCAGAAGAGAGAATAAATGCATAATCATATTTATAATCCCTATCAGCGAATAACCCGATATAAAAAACAGCACATTAAACAAAAAGAAGTCCTTCCTCCAGATGCCCCAAGAAACGTGCATTCTTCCATCCAGCAGCCTCAGCATAATAAATAAAGGAAGAAGAAAGATGCTTACTTTACTAGCATATAACCAGCTGAGAAAACTAAAATCTCTGGATATACATAAAACCATAAGATAGTCGAGGAGTTCAGTAGAGTCTGACACTTCTAAAGAAAGAATGGGTAAATAAAACATAAGTTAAAACCCACACCTCTCCCAGTGACCTTGAACTCTATTAACATGAACACAGAGACACATAGAAACACTTGTTTCTGCACACAGTTCATTAACTAGCTTCAACAGGGACTGAAATTTAGCCCTTGACCTAGCAGGCCATTAGGACATGACACACTCTCTTCTAGAAAAGCTAATCTAGCTAAACATCACAGATTCACTAGTATTTCAATATTCAGAAAATGTGGTTCTCCCACTGGAAGCAGAGCACTTGCTAAAGCAGCAAACAGATGACTTTCCAAAGATGGCATTTAGTGTGTACATGCGAGAATGACTGGTAGAAATATTGACCAAAGATAGTGCACCTGTGCGGTGTACAACCGTGTACTTGGTAAATGCATGCACAGGCTCACCTACTGCACGTTTTAAATGTCCTCATAACCCCAAAGTGAAGTTTAGATGCATCCTCTTGACTAGAAACCTTTTAAGATAATAAAATACACTTTCCCAATGAGCAAAGAGTAGATGACAAATATCAGTTCTTATGTGTACCTTGCATTCAAATTGCCAATTTGGATAACTCCAAGTAATTCAAAACCACTTTCTTCTTTCCCTTTCATCAAGCTTCATGTTATTCATTATCTGAATGCTTAATTAAAAAAAACCTACATATACATTCAGTAGTTCAGATGATCACTGCCACTTCATTTGCAAGTAAATTAATAACACAAGAAATGTTTTGTCAATTTATTTTTTATTCCTCGTAAACATTTTACTTCTGTCAACAAGAGAACTTCGCCTGTGAAGTTGGACAAAGGCAATGGCTTTCTACTGAAGGATCAGAATGATCACCAGAAGAGAGCATGGTCCGAAACCCGCTCAGCTCAGCAGGGCTGACACAGGGCAACACAGCTCCATACAAGCCTGGAATGGTTTGCAGAATGAGTGGCAGCTCCATGGGCCAGAACAGGCACACAGCTCTCTTTTGTAGAATTTTACGCCATTCCAGTGACCTGGTGCCTGCTAGATTGCAATGATTAAATGGGAGACGAGCGCACAGAGAGCTGGCATCGGGTGCAAGGGACTGGCAGGTTAACTACTGAAAGGGGTCTGGCAAAATACAGGTGTTTTTTTTCCTATTGCTCTCTGCTAGCTCCTACAGGCCACATCTAGCCCCACCCCACAATTTCAGCCTTTCTTGGTGTGTCACAGTTTAGCTGCCAATTCCAGCTTTGCTCTTCCCCCTCCCCACTCCATTCATTCTCAAGCAATGAAAACTGCTGCAAATAGAATAGACTTCACTGGGTATAGACAATTCTCTTTCCCAGACCCAGGCCCCAGTCAGCACTCCTTTCTTATCTCTCCTGAAGCCAAGCTGTGAACCACTAACAAATCCCATCCAGCTGTTCAGTCAGCCATGAGAGAGACCACAGCACATCCTCACTTATCCTCAGCCCTTCTCTCCACTTCTACAGCTGTAACGGGATCACAACAGCTTACTTAATCCTCACTGCAAAGTGTTACCATGCAAAGGCTCCACTAACCAAACCCTGTTCTTCAGACTTCCCTGGCAAAATCCAGTACTAGTTAAGGATGCCCTGAATTGCAACATCTATGATGTTCACTGCTGCAACGAAACAGGTACCTGAGAAATCTCAATGCTAAATAATTTCTCTGAACTTTCCATCTTCTCATAAAGGAGATTCTGCTACGAAAAACACACCAAAAGTCACTGTAAAGCAAAGTACCAAGCACAGCTTGCACCATCTATGGGCTAGAAAATTTGCATTTGCTGTGGAAAAAAAACACCAAAGCTATCTAGGAGACATACCTGATACATTACAAAACCTCAAATGCAACAGTATTTATAGTTCTTAGGAGTTTAGTGCACACACCAAATACTAAGTACTTTGTACTGGAATGTCTCAGCACATGTAATAGCTCTGCAATGTAACTAATATTTCCCCAGCAAACATTTACAGTCTTTCTAGTTGCTGAGGTTGAAGGTGAAGCATGAGCACACAGACAGTGAAGAGATTAGCTGTTGGACACTGTCATTACTTCTGCTACTGTCAAGGAAATAAAAAATAAAAACAAAATCAAAACAGCACTAATACATCTCAAAACACATTACCCTGCTACTATGTAATAGCATCACAAAGCAGCAGCTGCGATAACCTTGATGTGCATAAAACCGGAAAATAACCAAATCACATATTCAAGGTAATACAATAGCTGCTGAATAAAGCAACTTGCTTATTTACCTTCATCAGATAAGAAGGAAAAAAAAGTGATGTTGCAACATAAGCAGAACTTAATTTTGGGGGGGAAGAAGGAATATGGAGACATACATAAGCCCAAGGACTGGAGCTATTTTATTATTAAAGAACATTTAAATATAGCTGGAAATTTACATACCGCTTTGCAAACACTGACAAAAAAAAAAAAAAAGAAAAAAAAAAAGAAGTCCTTTGACCTGAAAATTTTACATTCTAAATTCAACAAGAGAAATGCACGAAGGTTAACCCTTCACAAAAGCAAGGAAAAGTGTCAGGGTGGCAGAAAACGATGGCTTGCTTTAAAAGGCGAAGTATAAAAAGAAAAGAGACGACAATTTTTCTATAAAGGGCAGAAGTTAAATATTCTATATGGATAAAAGTGCTATCAACCAGACCAAGGAAACAGAAAAGAGACTAACGTTAGTGGACTGGAATGAGGGACAAAGAGGTTTGAGAAGCAGGAGGACAGGAGAACAGTTTTTTGTGGGTACTCCACATAGAAAGTAGAAGGGTGGTCATCGAACTTAGGATTCTACTCCAGAGAGTGGTAAAAGCTTAGAGTCAGTGACTGTGGCCACTGCCTCCAGCCCACACCACGCTTGTACTCCCACAGCCACTGTATTAGGGATGCTTAAGGGTACATCCCTGACCTTTTTCTTTAAGTCTGGCTACAAACCTGTTGGCCATGAATTTGTTCAGCACAGTTCTGAGCGCGCCGATGCTATCTGCCTCCACAACCTCCTGTGGCAATGGATTCCACAATTCTGCTGCCCACTGCATAGAAGGCTTTTATCTGTTTTAAAATGACTTAACAGTTTCAGTGAACATCTCTGCCTTTAGCATTCTGGGATCTTGTGAATAGCTGCTCTAGTCATGCTTCTCCACCAAACTGGTACAAAAGCAAGGTGTGCTCCTCTGGGAGATGCAGGAGGCCTTTCCTTCTTTGCTTGCTTGCTTACTTCTCTTCCCCTTCAGCCCACCTCCCTGCATTAATACTTCTGCTTTTATCTCCTGCTCCATTCTAGCTATCACTCCCCTAACTTTCCCCTGTTTCAGGCATTCTCCCTGGTATAGCAGACTGTGCCTTCTTGATTTGCAGAGCATCATTAGCAGTACAAGACTGTATAAACACATTGACTTAATCGATATATGGATATTGTACCTCCTGAGTAGGGCTGTAACAAAAGCAGCAGAGCAGAAACTACTGCTGTAGTTTATACGCTTGCCTGCCTTTAAGAGCCACTCATTCCCAAGAAGAGGATGACCCACAGGTGGCTCTCCCCACTCACTGAAGAGGAGGATGCCCCATCACTTCTGCTCTGTATAGAAAGCATTAACAAAGCAGAACTCACTCACTGGAATACAAAAAGAAATAGTCTTTCTGCAGTTCCATCTTTGCCACAGCTTTCTCCTTCAGCAACCAGTGCAAAATTGCCTCAGCCATCCTGATGTGCCGCCCCTCACATTCACCACTAAGGTCTTGCACAATCTCGCTGTCCATAGGAACACAACATCCTTCTGCCTAACGTGGTTTTATGTCCTTTTCCATTCCTCACCTACAATTCATTTACTCACTCAGCCTCACCAATGCCTGCAATCTAATTAACCTTATAAGGAGATGAAGGGGATAGAACAAATTGGAAAAACGCTGTTCTAAAGAAAGCATTACAATTTCACCGAAGGCTTAAACCCTGGGATGTAACTAAAAGACTAGCAGATGAAGAGTAAGCCAAAGGCCTGATGCTTGTTACATTCCCAGTCAGAGATTTCCTAGGTCATTTTTGTAGCCATACACATCTTCCTGCCTGGCTTCCCAGATCACAAACATGCTGCATGATTTGAGGCAGGAAGGAAAGCATAGACACAGATTTAATGCAATTGAGGACTCAATTCCGACTCACGGTATTTTGAGATTTTATTTTGCAGAGCCATTTAAGCACCTTGCGTTTGCTCTTTTGCCCGCAGTCCCCCAAGTGCAAGCAAGCAGGAATGGTTTCATCAGAAGCAGAACACGATGAGATTCCCAAATTAAGAATTAACCCATCAAAAACAAAATTAGACAATACTTATTGATAAACAATTCACAGGGAGGTTAAGGAGGGCACCAGCTATAAACGCTTACATGCACTGCCTAATGCATCTCCTTTAAAAAGCTCACCAGGACATACAGGAAACAATGTGCAAATAGGGTATTACAGCCATCAGTTTGATTGATCAGAAAGTTCTGATGACATGACCTTTTGTGGAATACTACACTGTTGATATAATTGCTTTAAAACTATGTTATTACTACTGTGTACATTTTAGCAATCTTTCAAAACCACTCACAACAGTTAAGCACCGCTTTAATTAAATATACTGCACTTTCTGTACCATTTGTAGGCCACTTCTCAGAGCTGCCGGTACTTTGAAATAACAAGCAATACAACAAAACCTTCTGGAGGTTCTCCACTTGAAAATTCCAAATATATGGCATATCCGTAACAGCGATCAATTGAATTTGCACCTTAAAATTTCAGTGATGTTCAAACCACAAGTAAAACATTTTAGACAGCTACACCAATGATAGGCTTCCATGTATGAAAATCCCAACTGCCCTGGAGCTCTGCTGTTGTCTCATAGTATTCTGTTGAAGCTCTGTATTTTGCTTCTTTTCATTAATTCATCTACTGTGAAAAGTCACCTACAGCTTCATAATTAATTTGTAATATTTGCGGGTCTTTTCACCCCTGTAAGCAGCTCTCTTTAAGATACTAGGCACTAAAAGAAAGAAAGAACAACAAAGACCTGTCTCCTGATCTCTCCTTAAAAGATGCTGCAATTAGTTTTACTGGCAAAAATCTGCTGAGATAGAGCAGAAAGAGCATTAAATATTGGCAGTCCACCTTCCATGGGAAGTACCTCTGCTCTAGCCAAAAGCATTTTCTCCCGCCTTTACAACTGTCAGCACCAGCCCAAAATTCTCCAGATTCCAGTAAGTCCAACTGCTCCAGGGGAAAAGGTGAGAAATCCAGTTTTCTCAACAATCATTAACACCGATACAGAAAGGGCAAAATATTAACATGATGATTTGGTTAATACTCACTTTTGACTGTAAAAGTTGAAGCCCTCGGAGGAACCAAGGGCTTCAATTACGTACTGATTCACAGAAATACAGAAGCAAAGAAATATAACCAGATTCTACACCATTAATCACACGCTGTCTTTAATCCAATTACTTTGTATTTTCTCTTAAACAAATGAACTGCCAAAACTTGGCCTGTGCCCAGTTCTTCAAACAGCTCAACTTAATCTTACCTGATCTATATTTTCAGTTGTGAAATCAGAGAGGAAATGGGGGAAGATGTACTGTTTGATTTCACATCTGCCATGAGTTACAATCTGTACGCCCCACTCTCCTTTCCTCCTCCACCTCCCATCATAGGGTGTGCAGGTTAATAACGAAAACACCGCATGCTGTATGTTGCAGTTAAGCATTCAGATCTGTAATATATTCTCCTGGCAATGTCAATTAGGCCCTCATACCCAGAAAATATGTATTAAATGCACCGTAGTTACCACTACACTTTCCACAAATGCCTTGGAAGACCAATTGCATGCTGCTAAAATTTGCAAATTGGCAAGAGAAACAAGAAAACCCTTCTGAATTCCAAAGTGTACAGTGTTTATTTTGACAGTTTAGGTTTATTTATAGTACTTGACTATACATGTTCTCTAGTTCCTCTTGTAAAATAATGAAGTCAGTACTTAGACCTCCACTGTTAAGCCTCAGAGGGAAAAATAAGTATAAACTTATTTCACTCAAATAAATGTACAGATTGGCATGATTCTACTATAATGACTAAATTACATCATTAATTTACCTTAGTACTCGTAAGTACTTTCTTTTCTAGAGAAAGCACAGCCTTTTACTTCATATGTGGCGTGCAAGTCTTCACAGATACGCAGCAATCTCTTAACCCATTCACATAAAATAATATACTTTTTCTGTTTGGCACATGAAATGTTTGCAGAGAGAATCACAGAACCATAGAACGGATTAGGCTGAAAGGCACCTCAAAGATCCTCCAGCGGGTTGCCACCCATCAGATTAGGTTGCCCAAGGCCCCATCCAACCTGGCTTGTACATATCTAGAGATGGGGCATCCACAGCTTCTCTGGGCAGCCTGTGCCTGTGTGTTTCACTACCCTCCGAGTAAAGAATTTCTTCCTAATATCTAACCTAAATTTCCCACATTTTAGTTTAAAGCCATTACCTCTTGACCTATCATGTAAGAAGTTGTTTCCCTTCCTGCTAATTAGTTCCCTTCAAGTACAGGAAGGCAGCAAAGAGGTCTCCCCAGAGCCTTCTCTTCTCCAAGCTGAACAAGCCCAGCTCCCCCAGTCTTTCTTCAGAGGTGAAGTGCTCCAGCCCTCTCATCATCCTTATGACCCCTCTCTGGACTCACTTCAACAGCTTCATGTCTTTCTTGTGCTGGGAGCCCCAGGCCTGGATAGAGTACTCCAGCTGAGGCCTTATGAAGGCAGAGCAGATGGGGACAGACACCTCCCTCTCCCTGCTGGCCATCTATCTTTTGATGCAGCATTGGTCTATCGCATGCAATTGCAGAAGAGCACAGGCAGAAGCTGCAGAAATCTCTCCGTGCACAAGCTCTGCAATAGCCTTAACCCACTGGAATGACTCCCAACAAGGCAGGTTGGCTCCATCTCAGTCCCAGAACCACTCCTTTGACAGCAGGGCCACAGTCACCAGCCTGTCAGCCTGCATCTCAGCTGCTCATCAGAACTGGAGCTCTCAATCACTAACAATCTGCCCTTGGTGGCATCCTCAAGTGCAAAACTGTCCACTAGAGCTTCATCACTGCCTTAGGTCAGCCAGCTCTTTCTGTGGGGACAATCTTGTCTTCATATTAAAGAGCAAAGACATTCAAGCCCTTTCAGTGTAAATACTCCATGCACAACATTTCCCACTTATGTCTATGAAGTGCCATGCAAATATCATGAATATTTCTTAAAACAAATCCAGACATATCACCCACTGCTATATACAAACATATCCAACAGAAAAAGCAAAGCATGCAGAGCTGGAATACAACTGAAATGAAACCAAATTAAAGACTGCATATCGCAAAACATACAATTTGTCAGATAAAACATATATGCAGCGTAATAAATACAGTTGCACAGTGCCCTCCAAGGGCAGCAAAGCTGAAAGTCAAATAATAAAATTAAGTGGCAGACAAGAGAGCGTGCACAGAAGGGATTTCAGCCCCTTTTGTTCTGAGCCGCGGTGCGATTTCACAGTAGCTCTCAAGATTCATCGTCCCGATATTTGGCATGCAAGAGCACAGAACGCAGCTCATATGGGAATTGCTGAGCTGGGATGTGCCAAACAGAATCTACTATGGAATCAGGGAGCTACCGCCACGGGATCCCAGCAGCCCTGCCTGTAAAAGAGTCCTATTTTTTTTTTTAAAGGGAGCCAGTAAAAACAGAAACATCTTCAGAAACGTGAATTCCTGGAGTATTACCTAATCAATCCGCAGCAAAGAAGCTGCTGCCGTACTGCTATTGTCTGAGCGCGTCAGGCAGAGGACTTTCCCCGCAGGAGCTGCTACCTACAGGCACTCGGAATCACCACGTACAGAAGCAGTGTTATTTTTATGGTTTGTGAGAGCCCATTCACAGCTGCGGAGGATCTCTACATTAGTTAATACACCGTTTCAAAAGGAAGAGTTATTTCTCCAGGGACCATGCGCCAAACAAAGGGGGGAGGGAATGGTGAACCACGGGTAGTTTGTATGACAAAAGGTATTTTTCAACTACACACAGCTCTAATTAGGAAGGTCCTCCCCATCCTAGGGCTGGGAAGTTCTCACAGAAAACACTCCCATTTCAAAGAAACCGGGAGGGGATGTGAATGAAAATAAGGAGTGCTAAAATCCCTTTCGACAAGCTGAGAATTTTCATTAAATATTATCTGCAGTTTTACTTATCTATCTCTGTTGTGGTTTTGTTTTTCAAGGAAGGAAAATCACCATTTGTGTCATTCTTGCTCTAAGAATGCGTGCGCGTATTAAAAACAAAACTAACCTGTCTTACTCTAATTAATACTTTTACTGCAAAACATAAGACCACAAAGTTCTTGTTAGAATAGGTCTATGTGCAGGAAGGTCTATTCCATGCATGAAAATAATTTAAAAAGCAAACAAGGTTACAGTTTAACAGTGACAATCCATCCTCAGAGCACTGTAAAAACAAATACAATCCAAACAAATGCTAGACTTCCACAGCGTGTAGATAAAATACATTAATTAGAAGAGGATACTATTGAGTTCAAAGCAGCCTTTACGCCACACATTTTCTGCAGACTTCTCTCTGGCCAAGCAATCTTTATTCCACGTCACAAAGTTTTGAAAACGATGAATATTCCACCTACTATAGCGCAGAGCGCTGCTCCCACCATCTATACTGAGACACATATTTATTAAGTGCTGACAGTTAACTTTCACAAGACTCTTAGGGAGATCTGGTCCTTATTCTGTGAATTCACAGAAACGGGGCTGAAGGAGCCAGGAAACACAACTGTATTTTATTATTCTTTAAATAATGAATCTGCGATAGCGTTTCACTCTGAAGCGCTGAGAAGCCTTGTAGGCAAATGTGTCCTTCAGCAAAGGATTTGAAAATTATTTTTGCTTAAATAACAGCTGGTCCTGCCTATGTGGACTTAAATGAGCCATGTGGAGACAAACTTGTTTCAGTTTGGGTAAGAAAGATTAAAAAGCATTAATTCTAGTTAATATCCATTTTGGTCCCTCTATACAGATGGGAAAAATACCATTAAATTACCATGCTTACATACAGTCAATAACAGACACCCAATAAAGCACAAATTCAAAGCCCTGCTCGCAGCACAACCGATGCACGCAGTTCCAGCAGAGCAGCTCAGCTGCAAGTTAGCCTGAAACAAAGGAGATTTACATTCATTTCTCCACTTTGCCACAGACTTCCTGCATGACCTTTGACAAGTCACTTAGTTTTTGTGAGCTGCATCTCCCTGTCTGTAAAATGGGGGAAAATCATTTGTTTCATAACCTTGCAGCCATTAGCAGATTTACTTTCAGGAGACACTTAGATACGGAGGTCAAAGAGATGACTTTTTATAAAGAGCATAAACAGCATTGAAACTCTAATTAACTTCTGTTAAAGCTTTGGAAACCTCACGATAGACCCAAAGCTTTGGCACTCAAAAGTGTTACCTACACACAAAGAAGGCCTGCCTATGCAGCGAGATGGAAACGCATTCTGACATCTGTAGGCAGTTGTCAGCGCAGCCCCCCATGACCCAGTGCAAAGATATGCCATTCTGCTATCCCCAGCGTACACATCAGACCAGAAGTCCAGTGCCTCCAAATACCCAAACAACAATACCTATTGTTCTAAAGCAACAGCTGCAACTTTCTGATATCATACAAAATAGGAGATGAAATCACCAGGTACCAACTCAAAAGATTTAAAGCACCTTAAGACCAGACAGTTATTCTCCAATCCATCTAAACCACCAACAACTTTTGGATTTGGTAACCTCATTTAACTGTTCTACCTTAACACTAGCCTAATCATTTTGCAGACAACAGAAAATTAAGGATCTCCACGACAGTGGCCTACTAAAAACACAATAAAAAAGAAGCAAGAAGTACTCAGCCAAATGCTACACACACACACTACAGTAGGACACTGCCACCACCAGAATCCACAGAACTGTAAAGAGCATTAAGTCTTTTAAGAAAATACTGTCAAGTTTGAAATGTATTTGTTAAAGCAAGCCAAGCATGTACTGCATTCCCTCTGTAAAGGGAACAGTACCAGGCTGCATAAAACGAAGATCATACCGTGGGGAGGGGGACAGGGAGGGGCAAACGGGTTACCAGAGATGATGAAGCAGCCAAAAGATGGACCAGCGCCAGCCTTTGGGGGACAGAGGCAAGCTATGGCAAACCAGAAGCAAGGAAACTACTAAGGGGAGAGGAAGTTTTGGGATAAACTTCCCCTCACATTACCCACGTATGTATAAAACCCACACAGCTGCTCAATCACTGGGTGTTGAGTGTGTTGGCATTTTTTTTTTTTTAACCAGTTGATTTGTGGGTTCCACACATGAAAATTTGGTCACTGCAAGCTACAAAATTAAAAATGAAACTCACTGAAATTTAAGCCATTTTGTTTGAAATATCAAATGGTTTTCATTATTTGGAATTGCGTCTTATTGTGTGGTGTTTTATAAGAAGAAAAACAAAACAGCTCTTACTAAGAATCGTTTACAACCTAAAGTCTTTTCTTTCAGTATGTAGAATTGCTGTGGGATGTGTTAAATATCCTGAACTCCCATTACTGCAACCAGATTGCGAGAAGAACAGCACTTTGCAGTGAGGCCAAAAATTAAAGCGCCGCCAACCACAAACTGCCATCAAACATAGGGCACACTGCAGAACACGGGGAAAAGAAAGGGGAAAAAAAAGGGGTGTGAGGCCAAGTGTCCAGTAAAAATAAAGGACATTTCCAAAATAATTTAAGGATGCAGTTTCAGATCCACATTTTAAAATGTGACTTCTGAGACCTTGACAACCCTAAAGTGAGACCGGAAAATATGTGCAGAGGCAAACGCTGCAGAGGGATGAGGAGCTTGAGGGCAAAGGGAAAGAAAGGATGGGCGAAGCAATGAAGATGGAAATTGAAACTAAGTTCCAAAACCACGTATTTAATACCTTCCTCACAGCACGCCAGTAACACTCATAGGAAAAAAAGAAAAATAAAGGCAAGCAGTGACACTGCTAGCAGGCTTCCCCAGAGGAAGTTCTGGCAGCCTTAAACATCATGCAGCAACACAGTTCTCTCGCTTGCTTTATGTCCTCACCCTTACCAACTATTTCTTTTTCCACAAAGCTGAGCTTTCCCCATGACTGTGATAGCTGAAACTCACCCCTGTGCTGTGGCAATCAGCACCTGCCTACCCTTTCACCAAACAGCTGCTACAAGAGCAAACTCCCTGCACTTGAGCGTGCAATCTGAATCTTGTTAGCCATAAGCAGAGCTGAGCTTCGCTCTTGGCACTCTCTTTATTGAAGTAGGATGGCTTCCACCCCATGTTGAGCAATACCAAAACTCCTTTGGTCACACACAAGCCAAAACCTCTCCATTCATGTTTTCCTACCTACCAACACACTAAGAGACACAGCAACAATTACACCAGTTTCACGTATTGTTTCCAAGAGTTGCCAGCTCTTACTGTCACTCATTTGCAGGTTGGAAGGAATGCAGAATACTTACATTACGGGTGAGAATTAATCATCACTAACTGCACTATGAACTAATTATTGCTATTAGAAATATTTATAAAGGCTGAAACAACACAAACTTACTACGCAGGCCTTAAAGTGCATTATCCACAGCTGTCTATGTAATTTAAAAATTCACAGCCATATTCTATTTTGACAGATAGTCTGCTAGCTCATCTTTACCTGCAAATGATGCCAATTGAAAGAGGAACAAATTAGGGATCTACCATTATTTACACAAACCTTCAGGTGAAGCTTGCAATCTGACACACTCGTGCATTATCACAACTTTGGGACAGACTCAGACTGCAGTCCTGGCCCCTCAATCACCCACGCTGTTACATGCAGAGCAAGCTAGGCTCAGTGCCTTTCTGAGACATGCTTCTGTTTTTTTTCTTTTCCCATGAAAAAAAAAATATATAAAACAAATCAGGATATGGTGGAAGGAGGAGGGGGAAGCATGTGGACTTCATCTTGACACTGAGTCAGGATGTAGACACTTCCAAACCAGCAGCTGGAGCTCTGGTAATACACAGGTAGTCATTAACGTCAACAAAACAATATTGACCTCTGAAATCTCTAGCTATGGCATCAGTTATCTTCCAAGCAGTACAAAAATGTTAGTATCAACCTTGACTTCTACTGTACTCACACACCTCAACCTATTCCTTCTGTCACTAATTATGTGCCTTGGGACTGGTACTGAAAGAGTGGCTCCAGACCATTAGGCTAACCTGTGTGCCAGTGCTGCCCTGAAGACCAACAGTAGCAAAAAGCTTCAGTAAAACTATTCACATGCATTTGTGAGTGACACCTCAGTAACAAAGAGACCAACTTAAACAGTTATTTATAAACAGAACTTTCCCTGACTGCTGCTATCAGCAACATTAAAAAGGCCTCAAACCTAGTTCAGGCACAGCAAGAAAAAAGGAACAGAGATGTGCTTTGGCAACAAACCAGACTGAAAGCAACTTTCCTCTTGAATGAACAAGCACAACCAAAGACGTTATGCTACTACTGCCTCCTCCCCAAACGTGAAGAGGCTCAGGCCACCAAGCAATGAACTGAATCAACCTGCTAGATGCTTTAAACAAAAGGAAAAAGTTCCTAAAACTTACTTAAAAACAAGCAGTTCCACAAAGGGCAACCAAACAGTCCTGCTTGTTACTTCATAGGCTAATGTGTGTGCTTCTGTAGGGCACCCACTGAGTGTTGAATTCACACTTCCCTTCCACTGTAAGATACTGTTTAGAACAGAGCTCTGAACTAAAAAGCTCAGAGCATTTTGCTATTCTCTGCTTCCTTAGCAGGACTCTTATTTATGTAAGATTAGAGCAGCCAGGCATTAGAGTTATAAACCAGAAAAAAAACAAAACAAAAAAAACAACCAGAGTTTCACACTCTTCTTTACAGGCTAGTTTCAGAAACAGACACAAAGCAGTCTGACAGATACAAATGCAATTGTTAGAAAACATCAACAAAACAATCCCCCAAACAAACAGTAAACACATATCAGTACACATATAATAATCTCTGGAGGCTCCCCCCACCTGGAAACTATTTCAAGTTATCCAAGCATGCAGAAAGTACTGTCAGCCAGTCAGCTAAGCAGCCGTTCTCCTGCCCTCCTCAGAACTCTGAGGACAGCTACAACAAATGCAAACATGGTTCAGCCCCTCTCCTTCCCCTGCCCTCCCTAGAGAAGAAATCAACACCAACCTGCAGTTGGGAGGTGGATCTAAAGTGATGTCAGCCAATTCCTTCTGAATCCTGTGGCAATAAAAGCAAAAAAAGGAACAAAGGTAAGTCACTGTGGAGGACAGCAGTTAACACTTACGCCTTACAGACATAATGTCACTGTGAGTTTGCAACACTACAAAAAGCAGAGGCACCTTCAGTTATAGCCTCCCACCCATCTGAGCACACTAAGCAGGACAGGCACACTATTACAGAGACAGAAAAGTAGACAGGCACTGCGAACTGAGCCCAGACAGGTGCATCACTGTACTCCCACAACGATTCCAACCACAAGGGCAGTGGAAAAGACTGATCTCTTTACTCCACCTGCCAGCCTGTAAGTGAGGGGGAACCCTCTGCAAATGCAGTGCACCAAGAGCCAGGAGGAAACCGCAGTCAAAAAGGAAATCTGTCTTGCTGGACTGAAAGAAGCAGTCATCACCAAATTGGATCCCCTCTGCTGCTCACCACCACCCTGAGAAAGAAATACCAGCCCCAAGGGAGTGAGCAACTGCAACATTCCCGAGGACACTTAAAGGAAAGGGAATATCTATTTCCAAGGCCCCTGCACACTCCTGCAGCCTTCGATTCCTCCCTTTCCTTCCCCTAACAGGCACACTACATCCCCATGTCCCTCCCCCCCGAACTCCAGACGTTCCCTCCCTTCACCACGCTGAGACAACACCCAGTGCTCCCTGCCCAGACTATTCTGGGCGCGCACAGCACCACACTGCTTTTGCCACAAAATACCCAACCAGCTATCATCCCCCTCCCTGGAGTCCCATTACTGTCACTCAAGTTTCCCCTCCGGATCTCCCCACCCTCTCTCCTCCTTTAAACTCGGCCAGCGTCTCCTGCCTCTCTTCCACTTGTCATGCATGAGAACCACAACCTTTTCATACTTACAATCAGCAGGCTTGTAAAACTATCCTCTTTTTAAAATAGTTTAGGGCACGACATGTAAACATGACTTACTGCTATCTATGAGCTTGCCATGGAAACGTGCTGAGCGGAGATCTGGAAAAACCAAACTGCCTTAACCCCACAAAGCCACAGAGAACTTAGCTGCGATGACAGGGTATTTGCATAAAACCCCAGCCACTTTTCACACCTGAAGACATAACCTCTCTGTGCTGCTTGGCAAAGCTCTGCAGTGAGATGGTTTATTATTCTTACTGGAGCAATCTCAGTTAGCTTGAAAACTTCCATTTGTCAGCTTAACTCTCTGGAGCAGGATGATGCTGGACTTGGGTGAAACAGAATAAATAGGAAAGAATAACAGCTCTTTTAAAAAACAAAAAAGCAAAAAAACCGAATGGCTCCAAGAGTGTGTTCTGATGAAGAAAGCTGACTGTCATAGCATTTCTCTCACACATAGACATTACTTTGGAACAAAAATGATTTCATCCTCAAAAACTGCCCCCAAAAACACTATGTGCCATAAGCAAAACCTATCTTAGAGCAGAATGTGCACAAGTAGACCTGCAAGTGGATTATTTATTTTAGCCCACATCGAGTCATACACCAGAAATTCAATATAAGCGATGAACAGACAGAAAAGCAGCTATACATACAGGGGGGAAAATTCAGAGCTACATTACACCACTTGCACTGATTATATACACCCTTCCAATGCAGGTGGTTTAATAAAGCCCCAAATCTTCCTTTCATCAAGCAAACTCAAAATTCTTCACAAGCATTAATTAATCCTCAGAGCATGAAAAAAAAAGCCATTATATATTCATCCCAATCTACAGAGAGGAAGATTGATGTTGAAATTAAATGCTTTACCCAGGACCACAGAGCTGCCAGTAGCAGAGAAGGAATGAAGGTTCTACATACCAATCCCACGTCCCTTCCACTGACGCAAACAAGGAAAAGGGAAGAGAGTGGAGATAACTGAGGGGCAGCATGACAGCCAGGTGGAAGAAGAGATGGGAAAATACTTGGGTTGGAGTTGAGACAGAAGCAGGATAAGAGCTCAGAGCACAGGAAAGCTTGGCACACTCACTATGCAGTGAGGCTGAAAAAGTGAGACAATGGCAGCTCAGTGTGGAAAGGCTGAACATAAGTAATAGAAATGAGGAATGGGAGCAACAAGAGAGCAGCAGAGGAACAGCAAAATCAAATAAGGAAGGAGAAAAGATGCAGCAAATCAGTAAGAAAACTGACTGCAGCCTCACCTCTTGGCACTGGTAGATAGCAGCTTAGAGTTTTTACTCATGCTGACTTTGCTTTCCTTCTTCTTAGGTGTGCTTGTCTCTTTCTCTGTCTGTTGGTTGGAGGATGAAGATGAGGAGGAGCTGGTGCTGGCCCTTGAATCGTCATCCGACATAGCGACCCCCCCACCACAACCCCAACCTGGAGAGGAGACACCACGGGGTGTGGGGAACAAACAGTGAACACAAACACACACAGAGAAAGGCAGCTGATAATCTTGCTCTGTGTTTGGGCTATACTCCCTTTAGAGGGTCCTCGTGTCTCCCTCTCCTCCTCAGGCCCTACAGTCAGGCAGGAGGAGCAGCAGCTGCTCCTGCACCATTAAAGCTGAAGGAGAAAGGGACTTTCAAAGCTTCTTCTCAGGAAGCAGCGAAAGAAGGGACTGGAACAAGGACAACCACAAGGCTCGTGGAAACTCACAGCAATTCCTTCCAATCTCCCCCAAACCATGCATACAAGAGGAGCCATCAGTACCCACCACCAGCCAGCCTAGGGTGCAGAGGACAAAAATGGAGCAGCTTAGGCCTCTGTGGTGAAAGCACACAGGGGAGTTGGGAAGGGCTGGGGGTGACCACTGCCAGTACTGCGATGGAAGTGGGGCATCAGTGGCAGCAGAGTGAGACCCCTACGGAGGATCCCTGAGTGAAACCTGTGCCCTCTGGATCAAAACCCGTGCCTGCTGGATTGGGTGTTGAGAGCACTATGGGGCATAAAGGGACGAGAAAATCGGGGGGCTAGGAGACTAGAGGACATGGGGGGATCCACTGAGGCCCGCTGCAATGCAAGGCACGCCGGCAAGGGGGAAAGGGAGCAGCGGGGCTGTGCTGTGGGGGGGGGGGGGGGGGGGGGGGGGAGAGAGGAAAAGCAGAGCTAGGGCCTAGCGGGTGAGGGCCCGGGGAGCGGCGGGGGGGGGGGCAGCCCTTCCGTGCGGGCAGCCCGGGGCAGGAGGCAGAGCGGGGGGCGCCGCGGGGCAGGGGCGGCCCCGAGGGGGGCCAGGAGCCGTCGGGAGGGAGGGGGCACCCGGCAGAGCCGGCAGACGCTGCGGGAGCCGGGGGGGGTGCCGCGACGGGCCCGGGGCGAGCGGCGGCGGGCCGGGGGGGCCGGCACTGGGCCGCCTCCCTCCCGAGGCCGCCGCCCCCCGAGGAGCCCCCGCTGGACGCCCCCTCCAATGCCCGGGGAGAGCCGGGGGCCGGAGGGGCCGGGCACACTCCCCCGGCGAAGGGACCGCAGGCCGGGCAGCGAGGGGCCGAGGGGACAGCAGTACCTGACAGCCCCAGGCGCGATCCCCCTGCCCCGCCGCCTCCCGCCCCATCGCCGGGCCGCGGCCGGCCCTACCCCTCGCCCCTGCCCCCGGGAGCGGCGGGGAGGACGGCGAGGGTTGCCCCGTCCCCGTACCTCTCCCTTTGTGTCTGGCTGCTCCTCCTCGGTGCGGCTGGGCCTGGCCACTCGTGTCTCTCTCGCTGGGAGAGAAGCGGAAGTGCTGCAACAGCAACTATTAAACAGGCAATGGCTTCCCTAGCTGCCTCCCCCACCGCCAAGCGGGGCTGGGGGGCGGCGGGGCCGGGGCGACACCCGGCGCGGCCTCACGGCGAGCGGGGCGCGGGGGGAGCCCAGCTCCGGGGCTGGGGGGGATCCCGGCAGCCGCAGCCTTCCCCCTCCCCCTCGGCGGGTGCTGGGGAAGGAAGAAAGGGGCGATCGGAGAGGACGGGAGTTCGTAATGGGGACCCTCGGGAAAGTGCGCTGCGGAGGTGCCGGCTGTGAGGGTAACCCCGGCTGCCGTCTGCGCTTCGGTGCCGAAGCCCCAAAGAGACGAGGTGAAAGCAGGTGGCTGAGAGAGGGGCAGGCTGCTTCTTTAAGGCTGAACGGGAGCTGTTGGGTCCGGGGTGGGGGGAATACTCTTCGCTTTCCCTCTATTCTCACTACTGTTTCAGCCCCAAAGCTTCTCACCTGCTTTGTCCCTCCAGCACCAGCAGCAACTTCTCACCTGTCTCAGTTGGAATGCAATAAGGAAAAAAAAAGAAGAAAAAAAAAAAAAGAAAAAAAAAAAAGAGCCCAGCCCAAACCCGCACACATCAAGCCCCGAAGGAGCCCCATTAGCTCTCACCTGTTCCAGCCCCACCGCAGCACCTGGATGTCCCCTACCCCCCCGGTCAGCCCCGAGCCCGCAGCAGCGCTTGCCTTCGCCCGGAGTTCAGGATTCCATTGTCCCCCACGCTGCACTCGGTGACATCATTGACACACAAAGAAGGGGCACTTCGTGATGTCATCAGCGCGTGCTAGGAGAGGGAACAAAATCCTGGGCTCGGGGCTTGGCAGCCTCAGCGAGAAAAATCCCCTTCCATTTTACAAAGGTAAAACTATCAGGGATATTTATTTTTCCCCGAGTCCCCCAGTGGGAGCCCGTCTGCGGGAGCAGCACTCAGCCGGCTGGGGTGCTGTTGTATTGTGCTTCCCGGGCTCCTTACTCTTCTCCCCAAAATACTGGTGGCCGATCCCTTGCTCCCTGCCCGCCCCGGGAAGCGAAGCACCGTGGCTGTGGCGGCCAGCATCCCCTGCCAGCAACCCACGCCGGCCGGGAGCCACGGCAAGCGGCCGCCCGTGGGCTGCACCCGGGGTCAATTTGGCTCAGTGCCGCCACTTTCCACCGCGCACCGAGGGATCCCGTCTCGAATTACTTGACGGCCGAAAATACAATGGCTGTCACCGCCATGCATCATCATAATTAACAGGATTTTGTGTTTTCATCGTTGCTCCTGCTGGAGGACCGGCGGTGTGCGGGCGCGGAGCGAGGTCACCGCGCCTCGGCAGGGCGAGGGGCTGCCCGACAAAGCGGGGGGACGAAAGGACGCCCGACCCCGGAACAGCTCGGAGTGCAGAGCGCTGCTTTGCGGCGGCCAGGTGCGGGGTGAGGCGGTGGGTGGCCGGGGCTCCCCGGGCCCGGAGGGGTGGCGCTGCGCCCGGCCCCGCACGCCAAGATGGCCCCAGCGGGTGGCGCGCGGTTCGCTATCGGGCGCCCTCAGGGGTGCGGCGGGCTGAGAGCCCAGCTAGGCTCCCTCTGGCCTGCCCGCCTGGGGCCTGAGTGCTGTATGCTGTGGGGCCCGGCCTCTGCCCATCTGCCTCGGAGTGGCTACGCGTGATGGTGGGCTGGACGAGCTGGGGCAGTGCTCTCTTGGGCATAGCGCATGCGGATGGAACAGGGGACAGATGGACCCCAAAGTGAACCTTGTTTCATCTCCTGGGTTAATCGCCAGACTCCTAACAAACTTGCTGCTCGGTCTCCTGTGTGGTTGAACAGTGAAAGATATTATATAGACATACCAATGACATTGTAAGAGTTATGCTAATAAAAGAAGGAATTCTACTGCAATTTCACAGTTATTGTTTGTTTCCCAACCCTCGGTCTTTCCTACCTCTGGCTTTGCATATTAGGACATGGTGAATTGTCCTCCAAAAGCAGTTCGCAAGCAGAGCCAACCTACCTAGTTTCACCTACGGGGATGGCACCTGTGAGGTCCTTCCCTCTAGAAAATGTAGAGCTTTGGTACATTCACAATTGACAAAGGCCTCACAGGAAATGGCCAGGCTGGATGGGGTACTGAGCACCCTAATGTAGCTGTATGTGTCCCTGTTCGTTGCAGGGTAGTTGGACTAGATGACCTTTAAGGGTCCTTCCAAATGATTCTATGATTCCGTGATGAAATAATATATCACAAAAACTGGCATTTAGATAAAATTGGGTGATCTGCATCACTGTGTGCTCCTTGTTGATGAAAGGGGGCCGAATTTAACTCCTCTATGCTTCGCAGCAGTTAGCAGTCTGTCACCATCCTCCTAACTCATGCAGGGGGCTTTGGAGGATGAGACTGGTGGTACAAGCAATGGGTGTGGAGGTGAGAGGACACAAACCACTTGGCTTCACAAATGCCACTGCTTATGGAACAAGTTTTTAAAAACAGAAAATCTTCACTTTCACTGAAAACAAACCTCTTGCGCTTTCCTGTCATCACAGGAAACCTGCCTGAAAGTCGAGTAAGACAGCTGATATTAATAATGAAAGCCCTTCATTTCTGTAACAGGGTGCAGGGAAAACAAAGATTTTTACAAAATCGCACATACGCGTACTTTTCTTATGTTAACAACTTTGTTGGGGGTTATCTGCAGACTAACCTTCTCCACAGCATATATTTCTTAGTAAGCCTGTTCAAAGTAGTATGATAACCAGCACCAGTGGTTATTTACTTCGAAGCTTACCCAAAAATGCACACTCTGAAAGTCCTTGAACAGTCTTCTCTTGTGCAACTGTTTCAGTGGCAACTCCCACTTTATGTTATGGCTCACCTTCTAGCTCATGGTCAGGACCAGGCAATGTGCTGCTCTCCATTGCTAGCCACACCATACCCCTCGCCAGAGAGAGAAAGGGACCTAAGGAGCCTGCTTCTGTGCCCTGAGGTGTTATTGCAGCTTTCTCACCCATGATTGTCCTACCAGCCCTGCACAGACACTGAAGAACTGGAAGAGAGTCTAGAATATGTTCCTGTTGTATTTTCTAGTAAATAGGTGAACTAGCTCCTCTAATCCAATGTCTTCGCATCTTGATAATTCTGAGAAAGCCCATGATCTGCTTCTATTTCTTTCCTGTGAAAGAGGAATCTCACCTCTCTATCAGGTGAGATTTCCTTCTTAACAGCACTTCCTTTTTCTGTCTCCTAACTTTATTTTTTTAAAAAATTATTAATATTATTATTATTGTGGCCAGGTTGTGCAAAGGACTTGCAGAGAAAAACTGACCCAGATTATTCACTTTCTGTGTGCCCCAAGCGTTTTTAATCTATGGCGCTAGCTCAGTGCAGCAACTGAATAGGATTAGTCACTTTTCCCTCTGGATCGAGTTTGGAGGAGGCTGCAAGGCTAGATGACTGGAGTCGAGTTGCCTTTGGGGCTTTGAGCTTAATTCACAGCAGAAGCTAGCCAATTCAAATCAAATTGAGCCTGATGCTAGAGGAAGGTGACTAGGATTAGTTCCTTTGTACCATCTCAGCTCCAGATTTCTTTTCAGCATTATTCCTGGCTGGTTTATTTGGGCCTGAGCCAAAGCCCTTTATATTTTCACCAGTTCCAGTGAGTTTTGCATCAGGCCTTTTGTGGGGAGCAGAAAAAAATGATCATCTGTTTGACTCTCCCGATGTCAGCTCACTCCTAATGTCTTGTGTGCCAGTGGCTGCAGGAAAGCCAGAAACATGCTGCTATTTCACACAGTCCTGTGATGACACACTTTGCCCTTTGTGTGTGACTCTATGACATAAGGTCAGATAGCAAGGAAAATCCATGATGAGCTCAAGGCTCATGACAAAGCTATTTGAATAAAGCTAGGCAGAAACCCTGAGTTGGGCCAAAAGAGGAAGGAACTTCATTCAAATGAGTGAAAAGGTAACAGAAAATGCAAGCACTCATTACAGTGACATAAGGGTAATGAGTCTGTAGGGTTACTCTTCAGTTTCCTGCTCACAGCTCTCTTGCCATAACTTAGTGATGCAGCCCAACTTCAGTTGCTGTAATTTTCTCAAACAGTATGACTTTGAAGTCCTTAGAGCTACATCTTTTTCAGTTTGATTCTTTATAGAAGGGTCCACAGATAGAAAAAGTCTTGTTTCCTTTGCTTTTATTCCAGTGCCAGAGAGAACTTTACTGTGGAGGGAAAAACTTAAACTTAGATCTCCTTGTCAGACCACTGCTATTTGCCACTTGCTCTTTGTTTTGTTTGAGACTAGTACTGGGAGCTCTCAGAAGGCCTTGGTGAAAGACTTGTGTGAGCAGAAAGTCCCATTACAGATTTTGGCCTTATTAAGGCCCTGGCCTTAATGTGACCCCCACAGACTGGAGTGTGGCTAGAAATTAACTCCAAAGGCTGACAAGGAAATATAGTTGCATGTAGCCCACCCCTATATTATATTGCTATGCTGCTTCTTTCATGCTTCTCCTGCAATGGGATGTGGTTCATTTTGGTAACTGAAAAGCTAAAGATGATGAGACCAATTCAGTTTCGCAACATCATAAGAAGTTTCATGAGGAACTGCCTTGGATTAATCCTTAAAATGGTTTTACCTTGAAGATACAATGATTCACTGCTTTCTCAGTTTACCAGATCTATAGCTAGTACTTAGTACTGTGCACTGCAAGATATATGACTCTTCTGTTGATGTCTCTAGCAGTCACTCCATGTTTCTGATTCACATTTTCCCTCCTGTAAAAGAAGAGGATAATGTTAATTGAGAGTTAGACTGAAATGTAAATTGAGGTGCTTGTACAAGCTTTGCTCATAGCCACTCATTAGACTTCTCTGTCACTCTTTGTACCTGATGGATCTGCTTTTCTGCAGAATGCTGCTTCCCCAATGGTCTCCCTGCTTCCTTTGGGCTTTGTGGTAGCTGGCTCTGCTTTTTTTTTCTCTGTCTCTGCAGTGTGCGGGCTCCCTGGATTGCAGTATTCCTTACTCCTCGGCTTTTTCCTCCTGGCACTGTGTGCTTCCTTAGTTCAGATGTTTTTCCTGTTTCTGCTTCTTTTTCAGTTTACAGAAGGTACTGCTTTATGGCTTGTCATCAGTTCTCCATGTCTACATACTGCTTTTTCCTGGCAGCAGTGCTCAGATCCTGAAGAAACTAAGTGGAATTATTATTGTAGATTAAGAAGTAGATGAATTGTCATCAATCAGTCCTGCACTAGGAAGGCTCCCAGGACAATGGCATTGCAAGAGTCCTGGGAGAGGTGGAAAGTGTTGGCCAACATTACCCAGATGAGAGGACTTCTGGAGGCAGTGGGCCGAACAGCAGCAAATGCACAATTTTTTCCACTTTTGCAAACTTAAAAAAATTCCAAGTTGTTGTTTAAATTTTGTTTGCTTTTTATTTGTCACCACTGTATAGCCAATAGCAATGGCCACTGCTGGACCAAATCAGTACTTGATGCTTTCCACTACCATAGCAAATAGACTGGGACATTCCTGGCATAACACCAGATGTAGTCTAGAAAAAGCCAGTCTAGGACAGTTTTGCCAGCATGAAGTGCAGCTCTTGATGTTGTGTTTTGCCTGTACAACTGCCTGCACAACAATCCCAAGAGAGCTTTTTTTCTGGTGTAAGCTTAACTTTGAAATGTGTCCATCTTGTAACAAAATAATCAGAGAGGAGAACTGCTGAGGATGGCTCATTAATAGTGTATGCTCATGGCTTATGCCTCTGCCTTTGTAGAGTGCTTTGTGAAATCTAGATGAAAAGGAAAGTATTTTTATACTGTTGACAGAATGTTACAGGTTGACCATAGTCTCTGAAGATGTACCCTGGAATGTCTCTTGCTCATTGTGGAGATGCAGATCCACAATAAGACATACAAAATGTTGGTCTATAGTGCTGAATGGACTACTTAAGAATTCAGCAATAAATGGACAAAATGACATTCCCAGTATCTGAGACAAAGGAGTTTCTCATTGTATAAGTAATACTTCACACTTACAGTCCTTTATTTCTGCCTTTTCAAATATTTCTCTGTGTCACAGTATGTGACACTCTCGCTCAGATGGGTTAGCATAAGAAAATCTGCTTTGCTTGCTCATACACTGAATTGGTAATAATCTTATTCTCGTTTATTCTTTCTACTAAAAAAAAAAAAAAGAGTGATTCTCCGTCTGCTCCAATTCTGTGGATTTGTAAATCCATGCGGGGTAAAAATCCACATGTCCTAACTTCTCAGAAAACGTATTTAGTGAGGATTTCAATTGACTCTTTCAACCTCTGCCTCCTCATCTAACAAAGGTTCTTCTCAACAGAGAAGGATCAGGAGAGGTGTTCAGGGCTCAGTAATTTCACTCTGTGGCTTGACTACAGTTCAAGACTTCAATGGTCTTCAGCTGCAATTTTTCTCCCTAGGCCTCCTTATTATTACAGAGCCCTTCAAAAGGCAGCAATAGAAGCACTCAGATTTTTACAGATCCCTGATGCTGCATTCTTGAGAAGCCAGTATATGGCACTTCTTTTCTTCTTCTTTTTTTTTTTTTTTTTTTTTTTTGTGGTCTGACCAGCGCATGAAAACAAAGAACAGTTCATGCATCAGGTTGTTAACTATTACTTATGTTTAACACTTAAATCTTTTTTTTTTTTTCATATATATTGAGGGATATAAAGATTTTTTTTTTTATTTCCCACATAAATTCCATAGTTAAAACAAAAAGGTGTGTGCTATTAAAAACTCCACCATTTGTGAGCCTTTCGTTTCAAAACATCTTAAAAGCCATTGTCCCCTTTTTTTTTTCTCCCTGATCTAGGCCATGGTAACTCTCAGGTGCCAAAGGTTATGGAAGTGTTCACAGCATGGACTAAGACTTCACACATAATGTTTTCTCATTATCCCTTCTCACATTCATGATCATAGAAAGTCCATGTAGCATCTTCAGCAATTGCTTACATGGAAGTAGAAGCTTAGGAAACCTAAACACCTCTGAATACCTATAATAGACATTTCTTTTTGTTGAATAGCGTTGCATTGTTCTGCTCTGTTCCTATACAATTACAAAAGGTGGCTTTGAAATGCAGTTTCTTGCTAAGCTAAAGAATGCCATGTCAGTGGCCTGAAGAACAGCTAGATATTCAGGCTTTGTCCACACAGGCACATTTCACACTTCACCTGAATACGACTACACAAGTATAGATAAACAAGCATCACCCTGCCTGTGAACTCCTGTCTCGATGTAAAAAATTTTTTTCCAGTTCAACTGGAACCCTTTCCAGAGCAACATAAGTCAAAATTGAAAAAAGTCTCACTTTGGTAGTGTTCACATGAGAACTATATCAGTATAATTATAGAACATTACATAATCTAATAAACTCTATTGTTGTACAGATGTACTTTGGGAAACTTTATTCACAGTATAGTGAAGCTGCTTCTCAAATCCTTTAATTCAGCATTACTATAGAGTTAGATCTGAAGCAGCAGGTCCTTGCTTTCATGCCGTGTTTGCAATCCTTTCTCAAATAATTCATTACATTTTCTTATGCTTTTCTTTCTCTGTCCTCAGAGCCCTACGTAGTGTCTTTCTCCATATTTCTCTGGCCACAGTTCTCTGCTTCTCTTTTACATTTTCTGCTTTTTCCTCTTCACGCTCTTCCTTGTTTCTGGCTTTTCATAACTTCCTGCAAATGACTCCCTGAATTCTGGCTGGGGTGTCCAGTTGTCCAGCCTTCTTTTTAAACACATCTTCTCTAAGTGTATAAAATGGATGCTTAAATCCTCTTGCCCACTTCCTTCCAGGTAGCTGCTTCTCTAGCAAACTAACACTGTGTTAGTTCCTTCTCATTATTTCTTGCTTCTTTCTGACTTAAAGACTGTTCCTGAAATGCTTGCAAATGCCCATGGAAGCAGCTTTCTCTCAAGAGATCAGTAACACAGCAAATACTCTGCAGTCTCACTGGTCCCACCCTGTACTTTGAGAGACACTATTTACTGCACCAAGTAGCATGAGAAAAATAGCAGCTCTCTGGAGAGTAACTATTTTTTCTTAAAACACAACCAGGTTTTAGGCATTACCACAATATGGACAGGACACAATAACATAATTGCAGAAACCAAATTCTTGTTTCAAGAGGTTTAACTTATTTCTCAGACAATATCCCAAGTTAGAAAATATTTTTATAGGACTTGATTTAGCAAGACATCTACCAGCCTAGAGACATACAGCTGGTAAGAACCTAGTCATCTGTGGGCACTTAAAGCAAATGCAAAGAACAAGCCTCCTATCTCAGCATATAGTATCCATAGAACTGCACGGCTTAGTGGCATTTTGGGTGGCAATTGTACCACACCTTGGAAGGGTTTCTTTGGAAAACTGAGGTTAAAAAAAAATAATGATGAAAGGGACACTGAGCAACAGATGCCAAGAGCACTTCCTCCACCAGCTGTAGTCAGGAGGAGAGAGAGAAATCTTTTTGCTTATTCACTGAGGATTTGCACACAAATTGCTGTGCCCCCAGAAATGAGACATACATTTCAAATCCCAGAATTTACGTGTTGACACTACAAACTACAGGAGGTCTTTATAGCACAGGCTGACAAGAGAGGCTTATTCATAGGATTTTCTTTTTTTTATTATTATTTTTAAAACAGCTAATAACAAAATGGAAAATGGAACATTGCCATTTTTCCTAGGAATTTGTTGTCAAGGAAAGTGGAGATTTTACAAATAGCAGAGACAGGACTAACACCTCTCCAATACCACTTCTGAATTCTGCCACTATTTCTATTTTAAACATTTGCTAACCTCAAAAATATGCCCATTTATTTTTTGGTCGTGTCACGGAAAGATGACACCACCCCTTCAAATACACAGTGTCACATGGGACAAACAATGCAATGCAATCCTCTGCACTCTAGGAGAGTGCAGGTTCATTCTTCATGGGAGTAATTCCGCTAGTTTGCCTTGTATTTAAATTCATCGGGCCTCATGCACTGGATGATGAAGTCAATAAGGGTCTTCCTATTAGCTTAATCTGTTTCAAACCTATTCAATGAATAGTAGCAGATTTTCTGGAAGGAATTCGTTAATGGAAATGCTGCTGCTTTCTGCAACTCCCAGGTATGCAGTGGAAGAATCCTGTAGTTGCCACAATGTCTGCTGCATCCACGTGTTGTGTTGTGGCTGTGTCACTCAGATATTACGATCTTCTTTAATTTAGCTTCCTTGATCTCCATTCAGCTATGCCTTTTCTCCTGCTGTGCAATATTATTTTCCTGTCTTCTAGTTTCTGTGCTATTGGCAGCCCTTGCTCTCCACTTATCAGAAAAGCAAGAGAGAGGACAGAGTCACACTTGAATGATTTTTTATAAGGTTGGGATATATGGTAGGTTTCACAATAAGATAGCCTGGCCAATAGAGTTTGTATATATAGATTTTTTGGTTTCTTTGCAGCTGTGGGATCAGCTTGCACAGTAAAAGAGAAAAAAAGAAAGAAAGAAAAAAAAAAAAGCAAAGAGACAGATTCTGTTGTCGCACCGGGATAATTCTATTGACTTCTGCAGGTTTACTTCAGATTTTTGCTGGAACAAAGGGAGTTCAGAGTCAAGCCCAATGGATCAGTTTACAGTGCTTTTGGAGGCATCAATTTACTCCGTCATTTGGAAAATCTTACTTCCGTACTGCTGAAGATCTGGGACAATTCTCAATTCTAATGTATTAGGGGGTCTGCTCTGCAGTGTATAGATGTGTTTGCTTAATAGAATTAGAAATCTGTAAAGTAAACTTTATGCACCAAGCCCTGCCCTCTCTCGTGCTTGAGGGCAAAGCAGAGAATAAGATGCATAGAGAATTTCCTGCCCCTGTGCAAAGAGAAAATCTCACGAGTGTTAGCCTCTAGCAAAGCTGGATATAGCCTGCCAGCCAGTGATCATTTACACAGCCCTCAGGAGCAAACTCTGGCTAGACACAGCTCTGAGCACTTTTCCTTCCTGGGCACAGGATGCCAGCAGCCTGCTGCAAGGAGTCCTGTCCTGGCTAGAATTTCTCCTGGGAGAACCCATTCTGAGTGGAACCTTTGCTTTCCTTCATTGCAAGGACAGCATTCTGGCCCCTCTTAAATGGCTTAATGCCCTACCCTGATTCTGTAATGAGACAGGCTTAAGCAAGCCTACAAGCCTGGAAGGAAGGCTGCTTTCTTCATGTATCAGAGGTGATTACAAGAAGTATGCTTACTGCCTTTGACCACACACCACTACCATTTTTCTTTTGAGGAAAGGGATTCTGTGGTAAGTAAAAATATGGAAATGTTGGTGTTTGGAACTTTGTTGACAGATTTTTTTTTAATTTTTTTTTTTTTTTTTTGTGTGTGTGTGTGTTCCCCAGGGTGTGAAACCACACTTGGCAAAAAGCATCTGAACACTCAGATGTGTCATTTAGTGCCCTGAGTGTTTACGTCCAAGCCTGTGCCACTGATGACACAACATGCTGCAGGAACAAAAGCCTGTTGGCTGGAACCTGAACTGGTTTCCTAATTTGCACCTGTGTGCTGGCAGACAAGCATCCATCAGTCACTGACTGCCATGCTTCCTGGGTACAGTGGCACCAGCAGGGCCGAAAGCATTTCTCAAAGTACTAATGGGAGGGATAGGGTAGAAAAAGAGAAGATTAAGAAACAAAAGGTAATAGAATTACAGGAAACAGAACTGGAAGGGATGTCAGGAGGCTGGATTGACTATACCTGTGTAATTCCTGACAGATGCGATTAAAAAAATCTCTTTGAAACGCATTATGGCCACAGAGCCACAGATCGAATTTGTTAGAAATAAATCACTCTCTACATCTGCTAAATCTTAAAGCACCGTTCTGGAGTGGTGAACGGCAGTTTGAGTCACTGTGTAAAAGTTCCCATATCTTGTTTTATTTGACTTTGTATAAAGTGCCTGTGTAAAATATTTATCTTCAGAGTGGAAGAGCGTAGATACGCATGATTTTATAACACTGCAGGAGATGGAATTTTGCTAAAGCAAGACTTGTGTGACATGCTTGAAATCGGGCTGATAACCACCTTATACAGCTTGCCGTTTTATGGGTGGATTTTGCATTCAAGGAGAACAAGTAAATAAAAGGAGAGAAAAAAAGAAAATTAACTCCTATGCAGCTACATCATCTTTCAAAAGATACCGAGGTCAGGTCTCCTCATTAGTTCCTTTCTTCATTAGCATTGGAAGAACAAAGAACAGCATTTATTTTATATTCTAAAGATTAATTGAAGTGGGGGGTGAAACACTGAAATTGGATTAGTAAATTATTAACCAATTTCTATGTAATAAGAAATAATCTATTACAGATCCTATCCCTCCATCTAGAGATTTGTCTTAGGCATTTGTCTTTAGGAAAGAAAGTGGAAGGGATAAGGGGACACAGACTAGAGGCCATCTATCAAGTCAGCTACTGGAACGTTAATAATGAAGACCTTTGAACTCGGCAAATCTTCTGTATCTCTCTTAACTGCAACTTACAAATTGTCCCAGGGCTGCTGCCTGATCTAATGGCCTGTTTTTAATTTTTACCCTCACGTTATTAAAAATGCCCCCGTTACAATCTCGGTGGCTGACAGTGGAAGCAACAGTTAAGAAAACCCGAAGCTGGCAGCCTGCCGGCTCAGGAACTCCCTGCAGCCTGTGAGTACACCTCCACCCACTTGCATTTCTGGAGAGGAGCCTGATGCCAAGGCGAAGGAGGTGGCTGGGAAGTGGGGATTCTGCCTTCTCTGGTTTCTGAGTCTGCCTGGGAACAACTGGGGGCTTTTTTTTCCCTTTTGAGTCAAACCCTTAACAGCTGGAAGGCTTCCCCATCTCTTGTTTCTAAGATTAAAACTGGGCTTTGTTTTTAGATACTGTAACAGTAACACAAGCATCTGAAAAAACCAACAGACTCAGCTCATGTTGAGTTCTGACTCAGAGGAAGGGGCTACGTCCGAGGTAAGTGCTCCTCGAGGGTACTTCTAACCTGTCCCACCCGGTGTCCTGATGTGAGAAGGGACAAGTGGGTTTTGTATTATGGTCTGGCTGCTCCACATTCTTCGTGGCCCTGAATGTCCTTGTTGGATTTTAGAGATGGGGACTGAGGTGGGATTTTTTCGGAAACTCCCACCCCGCTGTACATGGGCTGTGCCGGAATTCCCTGGCTGGGCTGCAGGCAGTACGAATGCACATTGCTCTCTCTCAGACTTGTGCTCAGGCTTTGGTGAATGCCCACAACCAGTGTACTAAATCCTTCCCTCCCACCCCCAGCCTGCAACGAGCAGCTTCCTGACTCATTGTACCCCGCGCTCACCTTTAACGAATGACTTCAGCTCTAAGGGCGAGCTTCCCTCCCCAGCCTCCTTCCTTGGTTCTCAGCACCCCTATCTTCTCCCAAACTCTGGAGAGCTCCTGTGCCGAGCCTGTGCCGAGCCGAGCCGAGGGGAGTCAAGCTCGGCTCGGCTCGGCACCGACTCGGCGACAGGAGGGGGAGCTCGAAGCGCGCTGGCGTTAATCCGGGATTTAATTCAGCCCCGCAGCTCTTCCAGACTCTTTGCAAGAAGCCTCATGGAGAAAACAAGAGGCACTGGCTGCAGGTTGCTCCGGGAGAGCATCCACTTTGCCATAATTCTTTTTTTTTTTTTTTCCCCAAGATACATTGTGCAAGGTGCGGAGACATCTCATCTGGGTTCCCTTTCTCACCAAAGGTTGGATCTGGTGATTTTACTTGGCAGTAGACACACCATGATCAGGCAAGGTGAGGCTCATTCCTTCCATTTTGGGTGTGCTGAGCCCTGTGATTTCCCCAAATGCAGGAAACTCAACTGCATGACTCGCAGTAGCAGAGGACTGTGTTTTTTCTTAATTTTTTTTTCACCTTGAGTACTTTGTTCAGTTTTGGGCCCCTTGCTACAAGAAAGACATTGAGGCTGTGGAGCATGTCCAGAGATGGACAACAAAGCTGTGAGAGGACTGGAGCACAAGGCTTATGGGAAGCAGCTGAGGGAGCTGGGATTGCTTTGTCTGGAGAAGAGGAGGCTCAGGGGAAACCTCATCACTCTCTACAACAGCCTGAAAGGAGGTTGTGGCAAGGTGGGTGTTGGCCTCCCCTGCTGTGTAACTGGTGATGAGTGGGAATGGCCTCAAGTTGCTCCAGGGAAGGTTCAGGTTGGGTATTTGGAAAAACTGCTTCTCAGAAAGAGCTGCTAGGAGCTAGAACAGGCTGCCCAGAGAGGTGGTGGAGTCACCATTCCTAGGGGTGTTCAAGAAACATGTAGATGTGGCACTTAGGAATGTGACTTAGTGGGTGAGGTGGGGGTGGGCTCACAGTTGGACTAGATGGTCTTAGTGATCTCGTCCAACCTCAGTGATTCTATCATCTTTTGAGGTCCCTTCCAAGCTGGGTTGTTCTAGAATTCTGCTGTTCTAAATTCAAGAGGAGATATGCAAGTCTGTGCAGAAATACGTCTGTATATGGAGTAGAATTTGGCCACATGAATAAAGCTCCTGCCGCACACCTTTAGGCTCCAGCTGAAGGTAATGCTGAGATTCCTGAAGTCAGGGCACTTCCCTGAAAAACTTCTTTGACTCGAGGGCACCACTAAGAGAAATGCTTTAGCTGTTTTCACTCTTTGCTGTGAGAAGTTGTCTTCTTGGAAAAATTCCCAGCGCGTCAAAGCACCTTCCTGAAATTGTCTCTCCCTAAGGACTCAGAGGAAATCACAGCTTTCAGATTGCATTTGTCAAGACAAAACTAACATCAGCTTTTATGGAGCTAAGCCACTGGAAAAACTTGTACTGGTTTCACAGCAGCAGTGAGAACAGGTTTCCATGACAGAAACCAAGTCCTGCCTACCCCTGCATGCAGCCCGCTGGCATGGCTCAGGTAGTCTTTAACATGGACATTATTTTTTCTAGCGCAGACAGATAGTCTTGTAGAAGTCTAATCTCCTAATTGTGCAGTGGTACCTTTGAAAGAGATTTCTTTCACAATCCCCTAAGTCCCTGCATAATTCTCCCTTATAAATTCCATGAAAGTTCCCAAATTTGCAATCCACTTGTCTCATATGACATAGGTATCTAAGGTAAGGTATCCTCCTCCTTATACTTAAGCTCATGAGGATCATTATTACTGCAAGATGGCCCTATGATTAAAAAAAAAAACAAAAAAGAAAGAGTATGCCTCGAGCTGGAGGAGAAAGAATCCAGGCTGGATTCAAGGCAGTTGGAGCCAAATTAAAGAATTTCCTGAGTGGCAATCCCAGACAGCGTTGTATCTTCTCTTGCTGAGGAAAAGGAGCAGGGTTCTCTGCATGCACAGAAAGCTTTATACAGATATAGATCTGTGATACATTTAAAACAGAATGAACTCAGTTAAACTATCTAAAAATGTTAGTGGAATCATAGACTCTGACCTTAAAGTGAAAAATGATTTGCAACCTTTATACTGGTGTCTTTATCATAGTGCCATGATTTAAAGTGTTTTATCCGCTCAGCTACACAATCTTACCATTCATTTGCAGTTGTCATTTTACCTACAAAAGAGTTCACCTAATATCCCTCAAAGCAATGGAAGCCTACTGAGTATTACAAGGGGGAAATTATTACTAGTATATTATACAGAAAGGCTGTAAAGTTCAGACAGAGGCAGTTGTGTGTGCATACCACGTTTCATGCAAATTATGTGTGATAGTTTAACACTGCGTTATGTTTTGCCTGCTGAATGAAAATGCTTCTTTAGTTATTTTTCTAATAATCTGTGTAACGTCGGGGACCTAATTAAGGCAAACCATTCCAAATATGCCTATTTTGCTACCTAAACCAAATAGCCTGATTTTCAAAAGTACTGAAGCTATATGAGAAGCTTGGCACATGGTCATTTTTGTTTTCATGAGAGATTTAGGTGCCCTGTGTGAGATGCCTAAGCAATATTTTTAGCCTAATTATTTTAAACATAGGTTGTAACAAGTAAATGAAATCTATGAAACATTTCTAGTAAGTTTATTTTTCCACTCTCTTCTCCCAAGATCACCAACTCAGCTATAGGAAAAGATGCTGACCTACAAGGCTGGATCAAAATAAAGGTGTTTGTTTCTGCAGGAAAACTCTGATATTACTTGACTGCAAAAGCAGCACGTGATGCATAATTAATCCATGCATGGTTGGAAGCTTTTTACAAGTCTGCAAATGGAAGATTGATCAGGAATAAATGCATCTGATGCTCATGCTGAAAAGCCTCACATCTGGTGGGTGGGAGTGCAGGCAGAGCAGCGCATGAGATCTGCTCTCCCTTGTGAAGGTGTATGCTGAACTGAAGGTTGGCTGGCTTCAATTTCACTAGCTTAGCAACTGCTGAAGTATGGTTTGTCTTGCCTGGGGTAGAGTTTAGAATACAGTAATCTATTCCTAGCCAACTAACAACATCTAATAGGAGTTTTAAAAATCCTAAACTTTTGGCATGGTCCATACACAGATTTTTCACTGATATAACTAACAAAACTTTTAACATGATTTAGTGATTTTTTTTTTTTTTTTTTGTATGTACAGGGATATCTCCCATAGAAGCAAATCTCTGTTGGCAAATGGCACGAAAGCTGCATACTGATACTTTATATTGAAGGTCCAAAGTGGCTGCCAATACAGATACCAAAATCTCCTTGACTTTAGCAAGTGATCTGCCTCTGAAAGGATGGGGGCATCATGTTTCCTATCAGAATGCTGACTGCTGGAAGCAGCTGTGATTCCCAGTCAGATGCAGAATTGCTGAGGTTTCTGACAGGGTGCTGGTGGCTGAGCACCACCGGAAACATTTAGGCTGGTTTACTGGGATCCTCTTTCCTTCCTCAAAATCTAGATAAACATGATGACAAATTAATTGTTCAGTGCTGGATGCCATACTTTACAGAGAGATTTACAGAGCTGTTTGTAGCAGGTGCTTTGGCTCTGCTGTTTACTGCTTAAATGAGAGACCAGGCAAGATTTTTATATTCCTCTCCCATAATGTTTAATGAGCAATATTTATGCTTATGTCAGAGATAGGCTTTGAGCCATCATTATTGGCTGCAATTTTGCAGTTTAATGCAATGTACAACTTCAATACTCACTGTTATGAGGCACTGTTAAGTGGTAGTGGGTCTTGTAGTCTGCTCTTACAAAATACAGAGAGCAATTATAGTTTGGGAGGCTGGAAAGGCTGGAATGCTAGTGAATTATGAAACCATTGACTTTTGTGTCCTGAATCTGAAGAGCAGCCAACCAAAGCAGTGTGCTTACTATATATATAGTATAAAATATATATAGTCTCACATTGTATACGTGTGTGTGTGTGTGTGTATGGAGATCAAATTCAACTCTGTAAGCCTGTCTTGAATCAAATACACTCAAAAAAACTTCAGTGATGTCTCAAAGGTGACTCATAAATAGAGAAGTTCTCAGACAAGTTTGATCCCACTAGCAAGGCACCATCCACCAGCTGCCTTCTAATACCTGACTTGATGTATCTGATTCTTCAGTTATGTTGCCTTCCCTTTACAGTGAACCAAGGGAGGGGTAAAATCTCCCATCTCACGGGTGGCTATTTGTGGTGCCACATACTGCAAGCAGCAGCCTGAGCTCTGTTTCTGAGGGAAATATGTGACATAAGTGTAATTCAAAGAGAACTTAAAGGATAAGACGCTGGTGGGGCTGAATCAATTTAAGTACGTATATCAATGTGCACTGATTTGCATAAGTATCTATACTGAGGTGTATATTGAGAACCCAGAACCTTAGGGAAACACAAGGTGCTTTCCCTTTAAACAATCTCTTACTCATTGCAGGTCAGATTCAATGACTGTGTCAAAATGCAACTGATGGACAAAGACTACAAAAGTACTTCATGCCAAGGCTTCCCCTGAATACTCGTCTTTGTAGGATTGTGTTTGAGGTAGACAGCTTCTAGAGACCTTTGCATGGAGGACTTCCCTCATGGAAGGCAGATGAAAGAAAGGTAAAGGATAAGCAGTACTCGTGTAGACTTGTGAAAAGAGAAAGAAGGGGTGTCCCAAATGGGAAATTGTCAAATCTGAAAAAAAAGACCGTCAAAAAGGACTTTCACACTAACGTACTTTGGGAGAGCTGTTCTTCAAGGTCTCTTGAGATTGTATTGGACAGTTAGAACAAATGGGTGTAGTAGTGGCAATGATCTTTGAAAAGAGTCCTATTTCCACTTTCCATTTTGTCATAAACTGTCAGGAAGTGTTACACAGTGCAATTAAACAGCTGTTGCCTTTCTTCTTAAAGGCAGATAGAGTATCACTGGTAGATAGCATTGCTCTCAGTAGGTGTGTGAAGTGTTAAGGAAATTCTCCCTGCCCCATATCTAGAAAATCTTGGATGCTCTGGATACTTTTTCTTTCTGATTTTGGGAAACTCTAGTTTTGTTCCCTCATCTGGATTTTAATATCTTGCTCACAGGTGGGTGCTGCCACTGCCTGTCACTGCAGGTGGCTCCAGGTCTGGGTAAGGAGAAGGTGGAAGAAGAGGAGAGAGGGAGGTGGGAGAGGAGGAGCCTCTGCACTAATAGGGACAGATATCTAAGAGCTGGGCTGAGCAGCTACTTCCAGCATGGTTTTGGTTTTGGTTTTGCTGCTGACAGGCAACTGTTCTGTACTGGTATCTACATTTGGTTCAGGTACCTGGAAAGGACTAAGGTTGTATTTTAACAGCCTTAGGGAAAGGCTGTTAACAGTCCTGGAAAGGACTAAGGCTGATCTCACTTGCTCGTTGAGATCCTCTTGACTGACACCAGTATATATGAGGAGAGAATCTGACCCTGGGTTTTATAAAAAGCCCCCACATTTCTAAGCACATTTTTTCACATAATTAAAGCTGTCATAGCGCTGGTGCTACCTCAGAGAGAACTGAATCGGTAACGCAGTCACTTGGCTCCATATTCCTGCTTCTCCTGAGGCAGCCAAACAGCAGAGGGGTGGGAGGAGCTGCGATGGATGTGTTGCAAAAGCAGCCAAGTGCAAGAGGATGGGGGGGCGAGGCAAGCAATTTCCTGCTTCAAAGCACTACCCAGGGAAGATTTCTAGCTTTCACAGAGCGGTGCAGCAGAGGCTGTCAGCCCACAGCTGAAGGAGATGGTTTGGACACTGAACCGCTTTGCGCTCACCCCATGACTGGGTCCCAGCTGAAGCTGTGGGGTGTGAAGGCTGAGGCGGCAGCAGTGCTGTCATCCCGCTGACAAAGGGTTGTCCTCAAGTTGTCCTCCTTGCAGGAGCCTAAGGCTGCGAGGCCTCACTGAGTGCATCTGGGGTGAACATCTCTCTCTGAGCATGGCTTTGTGGTGGGGAACCGCAGTGGACAGCTGCACTTTTTAACACCTCCTCTGTTTGTGCAACGTGAGGGCATTCAAATATCTGAACACCAGTACTACAGACTACTGGCCAAAAACTGACATTTAAGTCTCACTCCTGTCAGCCTATAGGGCCTACAAATCCCACACTTGAGGAGCTGCCTCCATCCCATGGCTGTGAGGGATGGCCCTGCTTCTGGTGTGCAGCAGCCACACACACCAGGCCGCAAGCAGGCAGGAGCCAGGCATGTGCATGCTGCCGCTGAAGACAGGCTCTGTTTGCACAGTGTAAGGGCCCAAATGCCGCTGGGAGGAATCAGCCATTTCCAGGCTTTTCAGAGGAATATTATAAACAAAGCGGAGTGAAAGGAAAGGTGTATAAAATGTCTTGACAGTGCCTTTTAAGCGAGTCGCCATGTGTTATTTTAGCCAAGCCTTTATTCATTTCTACTTAATGCTGTGTGCTAAAGGTCTCAGAGCTGCTGGCAATACTCAGTGGAATAATTTTAGAGCAACCTTAATAGAATGAGCAGAATAAAAGACTGTTCAAATACACTACAGCAAGATAGCTTTTTAATAGAACAAGTTATCCAAAACACTGATGGCTGGGGCTCTGAATGGAAAAAGATCTCCCCTGTGTTTAATTACCCCAGTCTGTCTTTATTTCCCTCTTATTATTCTAAACACAGTTCGCTTACGCTGGACACAGTCCATCTGGAAAGTTGGTGTTTGATCGACGATGTATCCAATTCACAGGCTGGAGGTCCAGAGAAGAGGACTGCAGCCAGCCGTCCTGTCCGACCTGCTGTACGGTGCAGGTTATGGCATCCAACCCACGAGGTTATAGTGGAAGGAATTACTCCTTGCTGCTATTCCGGATTCAGGAAAGCATTTCTATTTAGAGCTGTACTGAAGCACACACTTAACTTTAAATAATGTGCTTAATTCCCTTATAGACATCACAGTTCAGTTTGACCTTGGACTTGAATGTTTGGGAGCAGACACTATGGGGTACAGGAACTTGATCATAATGGAAAGCATACTTTATGACTCTTAGTGTAAAGTGAAACCTTAGGAGTTTAGACTAAAAAGTCAGTTGGCTTGCTAGTATATCTCTGGTGAGCATGTAACCTGCTTTTCTTGGAGATGTTAAGGCCTACAGAGGTTTAATACCATCGCCAGTTGCAATATCAAACTGCTGCAGGAAGCAGAAGTGATATCCCTTTCCATTTCACTTATTGGAACAGATATATGAATCAATAGTATTTCATTAATTCAGTAACAACCTCTGCTAAACCTCTCAAAAGACAAGAAAGGAGAGAAGCTGATTTTGTCTTCATTTTCAAGGGTTTTTTTACTTGCTTGGGGAATGGAAGAAATCTCTGCTGCACCATAATACCTTACCTAATTGAGCTCTTAGATTAATGTTTAAACTTCATTTGCAAGTCCATTACTAAATCTAATCAGTTACAAAGGTACCATTAAAGTAAGGATTTTTTTTTTTTCCTCAGCTACTCTCAATTCACATTTCCCCCCACACAACTGTCCAGGGCCCTCACAGTGGCTGCAAGTACTGCATTATAGATTTTGTACTTACACCAGGAGGAAAAAAGAAACCACAGAATATCTTCAGTGGAGATAATAATACACAAAATGACATGGAGTTCACATGCTGGTATAAGCCATAAAAGAGGAGGTTAGATGTTGAATCTACTCAAACTTTCAATTATCAAAGGGAAACAATACTAATGTTCATCCTCTTTAAATGTGATGATACCGCCTTTGAGAAGACGGTTTTTTTTAGGTCCATTACCTGCAAGAGTTATGCAGCATGGTCAGTGTTATCCACAGCATCTCCCAGTATAATGAAATCCTGGCAGAGCCCAAAATTTTCAGGCCTGCATAATTTTCCATGCTCACATACATCTCAGCCTTGTTGCTAATAAATCCTCTTCACATCATAAGCAAAATACTCCTTCCAAGCTATACACCAGAATAAGACCACCAACTTCTTAGTACATGGAATAGTGGACAATATAAATGCTAACACACGTCTGACCTAGCTGCAATTGAATGGATGACTTAAAGCCAAAGACTCTCTCTCTCCCATTACCTAATCCCTGAGACATCCGGACCCCCGTCCTCATCAGCACTTGAAAAAAAAAAAAATTGGATTTTATTTTTATAACTGTTCTCAGAATATAAACAAAGCTAAAACTGAGATATAAAAATCAACGGTGTGATGTTCTGCAGACACTGGTACTTTCAGGGAAATAAAAAATTTGCTGCTGTGTCTGTGCAATCACGGAAAGCTCTGACTGCCTGGGGGGGTCAGGCTCTGATCTGGGAGGCAGAGGTGTTTAATGGAATTTGCTAAGAATCAGGGATTTTGTCACCTTCTCTAAACCTCCTGATACACATATCCATTTCCTGATTGCAGAACACTTTTTGCAGCCCACTTACCCGTCCAGCCTAGGAATCTTTGTGGGAAGCAGTGGATGGGAAGGACCTCTGAAGAGTCCTGAGACAAAAGTAGCTCTATTGCTGGAGGGGAGATGATGTTACACTGCAGTGGTTTGTCCACTAACACAAGGAGCCCTGCAGCTCCTAGAGAGCACTGCTATTCAAAAGGATGCCTTTTGGTGATCACAATATCTGTGATTAGGGACAAGAGAAGTATTTCCACCCTGGCTCTTTGGATTAAAAGGCTCATCATGTAATAACCAACGCGCTGCATGGAAGCTGTGAGATCAATTCCACCCCATATCACCTGCCTACTGCATGCCCTTGGGCTTATCTCTTAGCCTCACTGCTCTGATTTGACAAACAGGGGCGATAATTGTAATATTAGCACTCACCTAGTAGAGCACTTGGAGATCTGTGGATAAAAATGTGCTGTGTAAGGAATTCTGCTATGATGTGCTACTGCATTTCTGTCTCCTCAAGCTGAACAGAATGATAGCCAAGAACAAAAAGAGAAGCAGGTAAGAAGGATTAATAAATATGCAGCTTGTGATGGTCTCTCTCCTAGGATATAGTAATAGTAACAATGAGTGCAGAGGAGGAGAGAGGCCAGTGTGCAGCAGAAATGAACCCGTAGACAATGCCAGCATTATATCCATGGATCCTTGTCTCCTTAGCCTTCAGTCTCTTCTGTGTGCTTGGAGCCAGTCATGAGAATCCCCAGCAGAGGTGTCTGGCTGCACATCCTTGGCTTGATCACTCTGCCTGCCTTAAACACTAAGAAAATGAAGGACAAGGAGGGAGAGCTCCAGGGTTCAATGTCAACAGGATCTAAACTTTTTGACATTCTGGTTCTGAAATGCCAGCTTTTAAATTATCAAGGTCTTTTTATTTCCTTCTTTTATTTTTTTATATTTTTCTTTTTTTTTCTTTTTCTTTCTACTTTCTCTTTTTTCTCTTTTTTTTTCTTTCCCTTTTCCCAGTGCTCAGTATTTCCTCGTGTAACAGTGTGCAAACATTTTATCAGCAAATACTGGTAGAGGGTGGCAGGGGGGGAATCAGCTATCTAAAACTGATAAAGCAATTTGGCACAGAGGCAACAGCTATCGCTTCTAAATGGATACGAGTTTTCTGAAGTATGGTAAGTTCCAGGGATAACACACAGAGGACTGCCTGCACTGAGGGTGGATGAGAAGTTGTGCTTGCTCATGCTTTGACATTTCTACCTGCTCCACTGCCCACGTTCCTGGGACTGTGCCCTAATGAAAGGAGTTATGCTTCTCGGCTGTACAGCACCAGCCCGTGACACTGTGCTAACAGTATGTTTGGGGCCATTACTTAAGTGATAATCTCACTGCTCTTTTGTTTTATGAGGCAATAATCTGATTCCCATGTGCATAAAATGAGGCCAAAGGGTAAATAGTCTGTTATAATGAGGGAACAATATTAAGACTGATGAAAACTAGAGGTCAGTGCTATTATTTCTGTTATGACACCCATTCATTTAATAATCCTTGTGTTCATACCCTAACGGCAGGGATCCACGTCCTGGCTTTTCAAGGCACTATCTGTACCCTAATAAATGCAGATATTATCCTGCTGTCTCTTGTATCTAACTTAGCTCTCTCTCTATATGGTTCCTCATTACAATTCAATCTAAGAGGCTCACAACATGTCCATGTGGTGAAGAGCTACTGAAGGGGGACCAGAGGCACTAAAGAGATATTCTCTGCATGGCCTCAAGGCACAGAAGTATCAGCAGCAGGACATGGAACTCAGTCACTTTTTCTAATTCACGATGAGCTTCCCAGGTTGTGGACTCCTGCCCTGCCCTGCCCTGCCCTGCCCTGCCCTCTAGGTGTTTTTTTTTTTTTTCCCCAAAGTATCTTCTCTCTACTGACAGCTGGTTCCTGCAAGTCAAAAAGAAGGATACCTCCATTAGGAGTTAGTGCATCAATGATGTGTTTCTATAGGTCTTTCTTTTTTTCTTTTTTTTTTTGAGAAGAAGAAAATCATAGGTGGTCCACTTGGATTGCACCTGATGGCATTTTTGCATGCTTTTCTTAACCGCAGAATGAGTAGTGTCGTGCATTCTGAATGGGGAAAGTGTTTATTAAATATGTATGTATAGGTATGTAGAGTTTCAGAAACCAGTTAGATAAACAAAACATCTTTTTTTTTTTTTTTTTTTTTAATATCTTATTATATTATACTGTGTTCAAGTGCCTTCCATCTACCTGTACTTATTCTGTTCTCTTCTGTTTTCACTCAGTTGAATTCCTGTTACGTAAATGCCTTGTTCATCCTAGTAGATATATCATGTCTTCTGCCTGTAGAATATATAATTATTATTGTGCTGTTACTATTATTACTACTATTATTGATAATAATAATTATTATGCAGTGCTACCTAGGAAAGTATGTACCAGTACTATGCCCAGAATGGTAGATGCTTCTTTTCACACATCAGCTACAGACAAGAATATTACAATAAAAGCAGTAATAGGAAATCTGCTGAAGAACAGTGGCCTTATTATATGTTTTCTAGCTTGCCTAATGCGCAGTATTCAATATTGCTGCCACTTACTTACGTTAAAAAAATCAAAACCAAAACTTACTGATATTAATATTGAGAAAATTTGATGTGATGTTCTCAGTGAAATCAGCAGGAGTAAAGCTGGTTCCTAGCAGGACACATCCAAGATCTTTACTTAAACACACCTTTTTCAAGTATACCTCCAGGGTGAGTTTTCAAGGAAGCTTGATGAGATAGTAGCAAGCTAAATTTGATGAAGCGGGGAAGCAGGAGCGACAGACAAAAATGAGCATTTCCGAAAAGAGTACGTTTATGAATTCCCTCCAGGTCTTCTAGAATAACGTCTCTTGTTTTGGTGAGAACCAGATAAGTTCAAAAAACAAATTATTGAGTACAAGTATTGTGAAAGTGAACTTTATGATGGAAGTCTATATTCTCCTGGTTATTGAAAAGGTGGTGTATCTACAGAATAACCTGAAGCTTGGCAAAACATAGTTTTCTCCAGAAATGGCAAACAGACTCTTAAACGTCATTTAAAAATGCCTCTGTATGCTTTATGAAAAAAATACCCACAGAGTGCAGCATTTGAACCAGAGCAGATGGGTATCCCAGGTGTGCACACAAATCTATGCAATGTAGCTGATGTCTACTCTAATTGCTGTGTCTAGATACAAAAAAACTGCACAATGACTGCCTGAATGTCACTGAACCTGATAAAACTTCCACTGCAAAAAGTCTGTGGAGACTCCTCCTAATTTCAGTGGACTTTGAACTGAGCTTAGTATTAACTGTATTCCACAGATAATAATAGGAACCTCCATACGATTTGCTTCATTTGCTAGCAAATGAAGGCATTCATTTGCTTTAATGAATGTCTTGAAAGCATAAATTTACGCAGAAGGAAATAAAGAAATTTTGTTTTCCAAGACTGCTGGTAGAAAAGAATTTAGCAATGGGAATCCCTACAAAAATAAATCCATTTATTGCTCTTTAATGTTATTACTAGAGTCTGAACAAGCTCCCGGTTGTTAGAAACATCCTTCACTCCTCTTTGGATGCCAAAAGCGCCAGTTCATCCTTTCCCAATTTGCAATACCTTTCTGCAGTACCAGAATTCATTCCTTTTATTCACTGATGCGCGGAGGTTAAGGTGAAAAGCGATCATTAGATCATCTGGTATAGCCTCCTGTGCATCACAGGCCATTAAATTCTGTGCAGTTGCGTCTGTAATGAGGCCAGTAATTTGCATTGAGCTAAGGCACAGCCTGATTTGGAGATGTCATGAGATGGAGAATGACCTCTTCCTTTGGTCATGTGTTCCAGTGGTTGATCACTTTCACTATTAAAAAAAAAAAAAAATAAAGCCCTTAATTTTCTAATTTGAATGTGCCCAGCCTTAGTTCATATTACAGTTTTCTCCACTAGACTGCAGAACCTTTCTATTTTCACCCTACAACAAAGGTACTTCTGTACTATAATCCACTCCCTTCAATATTCTTTTTGATAAGCTAAAGCACTAAGCTCTTGCCTCACTTGCCACAAAGGTTTCTCTCCTTCTGGAGGCTCTTTCCTGTTTCAAATATCCTTTAAACATATGGACATCAGAAAACAGATGTTGGAATCAATATTACCTGCCACAGTTCTCTATCCAGTAAAATCACTTCCTTAGTCCTACCCGCTAATCATCAGTTTAAAAGTCCCAAGGTAAGACTGGTTGTGCTTTATCACAGAATCACCTTTTGAGTTCATCTTGAATTGCTCTACGGCTATAATATTTTTCAGACTTGTTCTTTAACAGGGTGAGGTCTGTAACTTTGGCTCCGCTCCATGTTGCTAAATGAATTACTTTACATTTTACTGCATGTAACCACATTTTGTTTGAATGATCCAGGATTGCTAAGATCTAGTGGTTGGCAACCCTGCCCCCAGCAGGGGGTTGAAACAAAATGATCTTTGAGGTCCTTTTCAACCTAGGCTGTTCTATAATTCTATGATCCTGGCCAGTATATATGAATGTTCTGTCCTCATCATTATGTCATCCACAAATGTTATTAGCAGCAATTTTGTATTCATTTATTCATTTCCAGAGCATTCATTTGAAATGTTGAGGGGCTCCTGAGCCTAAAGTAGGTGCTTGCAAAGCCCCTGAAGAAACCCCCCAGTACCAAACCATACAGTTACTACTGCTTTTTGGAAACCTTAATTGTGTTTCCAAGCTCATTGTAGGCATGTTCTAAGCAAATTGTGCAGTGTTGTCTTATAAAAGTTATGGATTGAAGTATTATGTCAAATAAATCAGCTGGTAAAAACTGTATAGATGTGAAAAACTCAGTTTGACCTCTTTTCCATAAAGACTGTTGACTGGCAATAATTATATTTCAATCCTCAAATTCATAATTAATTGAGCCTTGTGTCATCATTTTCATTTTCCTTTTTTTTCTCTCTTTCCTCTGGGGACTGAAATTCATCCAGCCAGTCTGTACATCCCACAGTGACCCTGGAACTTTACACCTGTTAATGACCAGCACAGCAGCCATGCAATTGTGATACACATGCAAATGTCATGCATGGCAAAACTTATTTTTCAAAAAGTATTCATCAAATCTGCAAAATTCAGCTCTTAAGCGATTGAACTTGGAGGCGCTCCTTTAGTTCAGGTGCAGCTTACCATAAGATATCTAATGACAAAAGAAACTGGTACAAACTATTGGGGAACTGGCCAGGGCCATGGATTATATGCTGTTGGGATGCTTGCAGTAGCTTGTGCTGGCCCATGCTGCAACTGTTATGCTAGGACTCCTGTTTCACACTAGGACTCTCTCCAGTGTCTGAAGTAGGTAGGATTAGAGGAACACACAGGCAGCCCTCCTGTAGACTGGAAGTCTTGTACAGCTCCTCTCAGTACACCTTGGATGGGTGTTTCTGTTCTGCTTGACGCAGAGATGTATTAAGTACTTGTTTTCAAGGCTCTCAATTTGACACTTTTCACAAGGACGAATATGATGCTTGTTCTCTCCATCCCAAAAACAAGTGACACAAAAAGTTAGCATTAAAAATGACAAGGTGCCCAAAGACATTACTCCATCGTAAGACATACATGCAGTACTCATGGGCAACTGACAATATTTTTGCCCTGTCCTCTCTGTAAGTGACTGCAATTTTACACCTGAGCCTCATTTTCCCTACTTTCTATGTTCCCAATAAACACCCATTACCATTTGGAGTATTTGTATTCTGTGCTTCAGAACAAAAATGTAGTCATAAAAACAGAAAGTCCACAGTAGGAAATAAACACTGATGTTACTTAGTGTAATAATAATAATAAAACCAGAACTCTATGGAGCCCTATATGATGTGGATAGTTAACGTACCAAAAGTACATTGTGGGCCTCCCTGAGCTCAGTCAAGGTTTCCTTGGTCTTGTTGGAAAGGGCAAACCTTCCTTTTTCCTTATTAATTATCTTTATTATCAGACTCAAAATTACTTGGATCAGGGCTCTGCTTTGTTTATGGTGTCACTGGTGGAAAAGCTCTAACTTGCACTTAGGCCAAAAAGTGGGCATCATGAATCTCCCTACAGCCTGTGTGTAGCACGAGTGTTGCATGGTGCTATGTGCAGCTCCACAGATGAAGAAAATAAAGCCTATTGTTCAGACTGAGGGATTAGAAAACCATGCAGCTAATAATGAAAGGCCATCTTTGATAGTCAAATAGCAAATACTATGTGGCTCAGATGGTGATGGACACAGTGGGAAGACAAAGTGGCAAATGGGTGACTCTCTAGTCCTTGCTAGGCCCTGCTACCAGAGTGCTGTGAGCTTGTTTCTCTGCTACCAGTCTGATTTGCAGTTGGAAACACATTTTCTTGAGCTTCTAATGAAAATACCAGTGGTAATACAGTATCACAAAGTCAGCTGTAATCATATATGTTATCGGTGGTTATCTGGAAACCACATGAAATAACAATCTCTTTCCTCTGCATTATGCTCTTGTGCAGCTACAGCTTGCAGATGAGAAGCTGAAAGTGTTTTTTATTTGTTTTCCCTGCCATGCAATTTGTTCATGATTTGCACAGCCTTTTGTCTTGCAAAGTAGCTCCAAAGTTGATCCATTTCCATGTACATTTCTGAAGGCAATGGGAGTGAAGGTACCACAGCCTGAAGTACAGCCCTCCATGCACCTTCTGCAGGCCTTAAAGATGTTGCTCTAACAGCTACTATAGAGGGCAAAGAAAGGACTTCCCCAGCTATTTCATGGCTATTTGAATACCCATGGTGAGGATAACAGCGTGAGCAAGATGTGGGCTGCATCTACCTAGTGTCAGGCCACTCAGAACAGCAGAAATAACTTCCTGCCTCTGTTTCACTGTTTCAGACAAATCAATCCCTTATAACAGACAGAAAAGAGATGCAGTGAGTGCCTCGTACCCATTTCTGGCAGGCATGGGTCCATTTCATGGGCCCAGCAGGTGTGGAAACTCCAGCTGTGCCCCAGTGGTGTCAGTAGGTGTGCAGCCTGCGTGGGATGGTGCTGCACATTCCTTCTATGGGAGGAGCAGGAAATGGTGTTTCTGTGGTGTAGGGGAAAGCAAACCATTCACAGTTGTTGGGGTTTCATCTTCTTGCAAGTAAGAGCTTTGTTGGTAAATGTGTCTTTGTCATTCTGTGAGCTCTGACAGAGTGCTACTTTCAGGAAAATATTAATGATTAACGATGAAGAAGTACAAAAGGATGAGATTGATGTGGTGTCTGCTGAGAGACAGATAGTATTGTGCCACAGTTTACAGAAAACCAAGGCCATGGCCAGTGGATGCTGAATTCCAAGACTCCACTTACCCCCATACCATACACATTCTCTTCAAACTCTCCCAGAGATCGGGCCCCCATCCAAAATGCAAAACACGTGGATTCTTACCCTGACAATCCCCTGTCCTGACTTCCCCAGCAGACCAAGTGGAAGGATTTGGAGACCTGCTCAGTGTCAGTGAAACTGCAGGAAACTTCCTCCATCTTTCCAGGCTAGGAATTAGTATCCATTCAGCCTCCTCCTTCCTCCTCTGTCAGCACCAGCTGCCACAGTGCGCTGTGCCCTATAAAATACTTTGTGTTCAATTCTGGTGCCCTCAGGTGCCCTTCTCCTCCCCCCTGCTTCCAGATGAACACCTGTGAGAGGCAGATGGTACAGATAATCCAGAATATATTTCTTGAGTCCATGTAGAGGAGCTGCCAAGCTGCTGATTTTTTGGCACTGTGCCTTGTGGCATCCGTGGCTGGTGAGAGACATAGATACAGCCTGAAAATAGCTGAAGAGGAAATTCTCCTGGTGTCTCCAGAGGTGCGGGGAATGCGGCTGCTGCCGTGGGGCTTCACTATTCATGTCTGCATCAGTGCATCTTCTGGCTTCTTTGGCAGAGGGCAGGTGCATGTGCCCCAGCCAGGCAGGTGCAAGGAATTCCTGGTGCAGCCCCATGCGGCCTTGATCGGAGCCTGCACCAGTGACCTGAGGAACCACCCATCACAGTTGAAGCTGAATTTTTCCAGAGCTGTCCTCAGGAAAAGGAGCTGGGACATCTTACAGGCACATCAGACCAAAACTAATAAATACCAAAGAGTCAACACACTGTGCTCTTTCCATTGTATGGGGCTCCTGGGCAGCATAAATCCTTGTACTGCCTGCCTAGTTTTGAAAGGCTTGCTTTTATTGCTCAGGGTCTGCCAAACACTTTCTGGACATGAAGGAGGGCACAGTCTTTGCCTGAAGGGGATGATGGTCAGTTGCAGATGAGCAGTGAGGAAAAGAAACAGAGAGAAGGAAGAAAAAGGCATCTCAGTGCTAGAAAGTCTCTGGTTCACCCGAGTATATTTTGAGAAGTTACAGGAAATGTCGGTTTATTTAAACTGATAACATTTCTCTTTATTAATTATTCTTCATTAGCTCTCTAGCTTTCAGGGTCCAACACCATTTACAGTTTTCCATCACTTTGCAAAAAAAAATCTCTTGCTCCTTGCCTCTCTTCCTCCTCACCCAAAACCAGGACACTAAACACAGGGGTACCTAACCCCACTAAGATCGAATAAGCTTAACCAGATTTAGGGGCCTAAATACCTTGGAGGATCTAGGCTTTAATCAGCTCATTGAATGATCTCCTATAGTCAAAATGCACAAACAAGGTCTTAAAGCCAGTGGCTCTGCCACCCGGCGCGGAACAAGCCCTCCGAACGCTAAGTCTGAGGCAAAGGGTCAGGGAAGTCCCAAAGAGGGGTGCTGAGGTGGAGGTTGTATACATACGGAACAGAGACAGTCCCCCTGGCCAGCTCCCCCCAGTTTTATTTTTTTAGCACAATGCCATATGGTATGGGATGCCCCTCTGTCCTTTCTCAGCATCTTGCTCACCCACAGCTTCTTCACTGGCAGGGCAGTGTGAGAAACAGCAAAGGCCTTGACTTGGTGTAAGCACTGCTCAGCAACAACTAAAACACCAATGTGTTATCAGCATTATTCTCATCCTAAACCCAAAATCATACCAACTACTAGAAAGAAAATTAACTCTATTGCAGCTGAAGCCAGGACAGGAGAGAATACTTCTTCCCATGAAAGGACACGGACAACAAGACCACTTCAGTCACAAGCAACATAATACAGAGACATCAAGGAACACATACCCAATCACTGCCTATTACAGAATGCAAATCTGCTAGGTAATGTATGAGGAGAAAGCAAAGGAAAAAACAAAGAAAAAGGCGCCTTTAGGCTGAAGAGGTTTAAAAAAATAGTGTCAGAGGGAGTGTCAGCACTGTAGTTGCTAAACTATAAACGAATTTGGGCTGTGGCTTTTGGGAGAGCATTTGAAGAAGACATCGTTCAGGGAAAAATTTTTGAGGAAAATAACCAGACTGTTTTTTCAGTGATGTGTGGGCAGTCTACTGATAAGATGATGTCGATGATGAGGGCTAAGCAGGGCTATGCAGTGGTACAGACAGTGGCTGTGCCAGCTCCAGGGCTCAGTAAGAGCTCTGCTTTCAGATGTCAGAGGACACAAGGCACAGCCACACATGGGGAGCACCAAGCCATGGCACTAAGTCACGTCCCCTCTACCTTGGTCAGGAGGGCTGACACAGCCCTACACACATGGCTTATTCTTGAGTTGCAGTGTGTGGAAATGCAAACAGATGGTATAAAAATAAGAGAAAGTCCTCTACAAATTGGATGTGGGTTTTGAGAACACAAAAATGGACATTTTCATAGAATCCTGAGTTGGAAGGGATTCATGATTGTCACCAAGCCCAACTCCTGGCTCCAAAAAGGACAACTTAAGAGCTAAATCATATATTTATATGCAGTGTCCAAATACTTCTTGAGTAGCAGCAGGCTTGGGGCTAAGGACGCTTCCCTTCAGTGCTGCCTGTTGTATCTGAACACACTTCCACTCACTACCAGACACAGTACACCAGGTTTGCTGTTTGATATCATAGCAATGCTGTTAGCATAGATTAGAAAGGGGCAGAGGGTTAAAGTAACGACTGCCCTATTAGTGGTGGTTCTTGGAGATATTACCATTGTTGTTTTATTCAAGGAGCAGTCCTCAGGTCTGGGGCTGTGCTGGGTTTTGGATGTAGGCGTCCTTCAAGGCAGTTGCTTAAGAAACCCTTGCAGGTTTCTTAGATTGCTTCTCCTTTCAAGTCAGCTTTCCAGCACCCACTTCAGCTCTTCTCTTGCTTTAATTATGCTAAGAGCTCAGACCAACAGAGATGAAGGAGAGCAAGGGGCAGTGAGCGTCTCCTCCTGCACTCCTGTGGAAGCAACACTACACCCAACGGTACTTCAGGCTACCACTCTCCACCAAGGAGCTGCTCATTTCCATCCCGCTCACATGCTTGTCAGCTCTCCTGACACAGCGGCTTTGACCACCTGTTCCTTCAGATTCAGCTGAGTCCTGCTGCACAGCCCAGTTCCTGTTTGTTAAAGAGGCAGGATTTCCCAGTTTATGAAGGTACCAAAAGACCAGTTAGGCAATTCCACAAATCCTGCTTAGTATCGGTGCAGTAGCAATACTTGATGCAAACAAGAAGAGCTGAGGACTTGACCTGAAGAGATATTTTTAGAATGAATATATCTTAAAAATATGTCCTGTCTGCATTTGCAGGCAAATATGCACCCATGAAGATCTGCCCCCACAGACTCCTTACCATTCCAGCAGTGCATGGGGTATTGGGTAAATGCTGCAAGATTTCCAGTGAAAAGTTGCATCAATGCAAATTGTAATCAGGTCTGAGGAATCAAGTCATCCTTCCAGGTCATTTGCATGACCCTGGTTCCAGGAGGACACAGCTCCATGTGCAAAATGGGGATCTCTCTGATCTGCCTGTGTTAAGAGGGATTAGAAATTCATCTCAAGCCCTGTACAGCTGCACTGTAACCTGCAGGGGAATCCCTGCGTATGTGTTCAGCTTTCAGGTGAGCTTTCACTGTTATTAATTTCCTTTTATAATTTCCATTTCATGTTTACCAGCCCAGGACCAGATTCTCATCTGGTGTAAATCAGCAGTGATCTACAAAAGCCAAGTGAGCAACACTGCATTACAGCAGTAGCAGGGATGGCCCTTAGCTGTTAATTTTGCTTTGCTCCTTTGACAAGATAGGAACAATCTCTTTCAGAATTTGAGACTAAAATCTTTCTTAAAAATCACCTCTTGAATAGGCCTGTAACTCCCTCCTGGCCTCCACCCCTGCTGCCCATAGAAACCAAGAGCGCCGAGCACCTGGCACATCAGGCCCTCGGGCGGCTCAAGGACTTTGCCAGCCCTCTAATTCTGGGATAATGATAATGATCAGGCTTGCAGTGAGTCTTGACACATATTTATTAATTGCAAGGCGCGGCTGGCATTGCACTTCGCTAAGACAAACACTTGCAGAGCAGCGCGCGCAGAGGAGGCTGGAAGTCACCCAGACGTGTGTTGGCAGCGACTGGAAGGGGAGGAAATGGCCGACTGCCCTGCTCCGCCAGGCTGGGAGCTCAAAACCCTGCTGGAGGAGGAAGGACCTCCTTTCAGGGAGTCTGGCTTTCCTCTTGGAAAAATGCCACCTTTCCTTTTCCACCAGACAGCATGACACCAGGATGAGGTGACACCAGACACATAGACCCCCAGCTTGGTGCAGAGGAGAAGCCTTTGTCATTTTAAGCAGTTTCAGTGTGTCTGGAGATGTCTTGTAGAAACAAACTCTACCTGATAAAGTGCCAGCGTTAATCCATGCAATGTATTTAAGTGTGGCTGTTTAACAGCAACATATCAAGTTAATGCAATACTGATGGAATAAGAAATGGCATCAGAGCGTTTCAAAAGATTTCTTATCACAAGGGAAAAAAAAAGGATTCTGACTTCCCATTTCATTTCTCTGTGAATGAGAACACCTTCACTATTTACATTATTTACTGTTTACCGTAGTAGAGTCACTACTAAAAATCAAAGTGATTTGCAGAGCCCTGCCAGTTCCTTTTATATCTCCTTTGCTGACTCAATAAACATCTGACACTCTGGTATTGTAACTAAGCACTGTACTGATTCTACCCTCATTGAAAACATCTTTCTAAGAGAGAGGAATTGTTCTGCTTCTGCTGAAAATGTGATTTGTCTGGCGAGGCATTTGTAAAAGCTTTTTTTTCCCAAAATGTTACTGTGGCAATTGGAAGCAGTTAGGCATGTACGGTAACTTGTGAAGCTCTGTGAAATCTTCTGATATGCAAATACACTGCTGTATACATAGCAAAGAAGAGCTATGGGCATGCTTACATGAAACAGAGCAGCGTTAACAAACAATTCGCTTATATGCTGTTTTGAAAGAAAACGTCATACTGAAAAATGATGCAGTAAATATTCCAAAAAGCCTGTACTGGGAGAGAACTGATTCTGAATGTGGACCAGCTCATTCTTCTTGTCCCAGAGCAGCCACTTCTAAATGCCAGAGAGCAGAATTCGGGTCAAGGAGCAGAGCTGGGCCATGAGGAGGGCGGACACACAGACACCAGCAGGCGGTGACAGGGCATCTCAGCTCCCCACCATCACCAGGCAGAACAGAGCCAGCTGGGTGTCTCCCAGGAAAAGGTGGCCTTCCTGTCTGAGGAGGACACAGTGCCTCCAGCCAGTATCTGCTCCTGGGTCAACGTTCTGGCAGAGAACAGGCGATGGGAAGCCAGAAAGAAAGGCCTAATGCAACTGCACCACGTTGGATCCCAGCCACAGGCAAACTTTCCAGGTTAAGTACAGAGGAATTTATGAGCGCATAAATCCCAGAAATGGAAGATAGGAAAGACCACTAGAAGACTAGTCAATGCAGGCCTGTTTTCTACAGGGAATTTCCCAGTGTGTTGACAGTTTTAGGAACATCAAACAACAGGGCTCTAGCTTTGCTCTGGGAACCACTCAGGGTGCTTAGGCATCTACCCAAAACCTTTCAGCATCTCAGTGCATTTCATGAGACAGGTCTTGAGTAGCTTTATAGCAGCTCTGACTGCAGAGCACCACACTCAGATCTCTTTTTATCTTCATCTGAGGCTGATTTTATAATGAACCAAATCCAGAAGCGAAGGTAGTCACTTCAGGCTTCCAGGAAAACTGAGTCAATGGGAAGAACAGTAGGGAAAAATCTCCCTGTGCAGACAGTCTGGGTTTGGGTTACAGTGAACTGGGAGAAAGCATTATAATAATGGAGCAAAGATGCTGCATGCAGAGTTATTGTGGAATATCTACAGCGCATTGCAGATACACTCTCCCCTGCAGCAGAAAGTTCTCTGCGCAGTCAGGTTCCTAAGATTTCAGTTACTTCTGCAAATTGCTTCTAGAAATGAGGCTGACTTTCAGCAGCACAGATCACATCTTCAAATGTCTCTGCTGGCGCGTACTGGGGCAGACTGTGCATCAGCAGCTACTCCCCAACAAATTCCCAGAGAAGATGGAAGAAAGAGAGGGCACACAGAGAGATCGAGGAAACCGCCTCTGCTCCTAACATCTGAGAGTAAGCCTGCTAGAGCAAGAACAGAGACCTGTTTGTGCTTAAATTCCACATTATACTCTCTGCAGAGCTGAGTGGAGTCTGCTGGCATTTTGCAATGATTGCAAGAACTTCAGTGGTTAATTATATCCTCTGTTTTTGCCTTGCTGTCTCTGTGCACATTCACATGAGTCCTAAAAGAAGCTTACTGTTCAAATGCCTAGGCTCTGGGCCAGGAGAAGTGCCTAGATGGAGTACTGTGAAACATCTCCTCACGTGTGGTGATAAAGTGCTTAGGGACATACTATATAGAGCTCTGAGTATGCCTGCAAAGTCATGAAATGTTATGTCATCAGTGCTGCAAGTTCTGCAAGGTTGTAAGCTCAGAGCAGCCTGTTGGCCAGAGCAGGAGATGAATGAATGGCAGCCAGCATTCAAGGACTGTGTCACCGTGAGGTGGTCCTTTTCAGCCCTCTGCCAAGGGCTATAGGGATGCAACTGGCCAAAGTGCGTAGATGAGTGTAGTGGAAGAAGCAGCAGATGAACATCCTGGGCAAAAAGGCAAGGCAGGAAATGATGAAAAGCAGTTAGAGAGATAGAGTGGCAGGGCTGCCGGAGGCTCACAGAGGTCTGTCAAAGCAACGATGTGCTGAACTTTTTCTTCTTGGTGTGGGTTGCTTGATTGCTTACAGCGTGAGAAAGGGGAAGGCAGCGGTGTGCCACTGTGGCATGCCAGGTGAGAGCCAGGAAGGAGGGAAGTGGAGGGGGCTGAGAGCTCAGCCACAGCTGGAGGAAGGTGGCTAATGTGAGCAAATGGCTTGTTTTTAGAATTGATCTCTATCTTTCATATATCCTTTGACATTGTTCTCACCACCATTTAAGCACAAGTGAAATGCCACGAAGGACCTTCTAGTGAGGCCCTTTGCCCAGAGCTGGTCATCTGTATGCTTAGGAATAACTTGCTTTCTCCACATGCCTTTCCCTCTTGTTTTAGAAAGGTGTCCTCAGTTACAAGTATGGAATCATAGAATCATTAGAGTTAGAAAGTCAGGTAGTTTAAAGGTCACCTAGTCCAACTCCCCTGCAATGAACAGGGACACCTACAGCTAGATCAGGCTGCTCAGAGCCTGATCCAACATGACCTAAAGCATTTTTCAGTGTCCAGCCACCATGGTAACTCCCTCGTGTGGGGATCTGGGCAACATCCAGACAGAAAGCACCGAACACTAGTGTTGAAATAGGAGAAGGTGTCTCACCTCCCAGCTTCTCCCAAACCTTTGGCTCACTCTGCTTACAAGTGAGGCGTCTTCCTTCACTGAGATTCTGTCTGCACCAGAGCACTCAGTAGCCTTAAGCATCGTAAGGCATAGTTTACTGAGTGACCCATGACAAGACCCTCCCTAGCACACTAGAATTTGGCAGGTAGCACAAAACCCATTGGAGGCTATCATCTTCTTTCCTTACAAAGCACTTCAGCTCCAAGCTCTTGAGCGACCCCTCCAAGGTGCCCCGGCTGATTCCTCCTCCTGCAATTCTTCAGCTATGGCTTTTTGCAACGACTGCAGTATTTCCTCAGAGCTTCCTGGCTCTCCCCAGGAGACGAGGAGATGCACGATCAGCAGCAGGGAGGTGCGTTGGGCTCAGGTCAGCACTGAAGTTCTGTCATGCCCACAGCACAGTGTTGCTGCTGATCCCAGTAGTTTGTAGTCATGAGCAAGCTGCTCTGGACTGCAAGTGCCCTGAAACACAGGCTTGGCCATCTGGCCAGCATGATTGCAAATGGGTGGAGGATGTGCAGGTACTGATCAGTTTTGGCATGACACAGGATGCAGTGGGAGTGTGACTGGAGGCCGAGCAAATGAGCAGAGAAGTGTTAATCCCTGCTCAGTGTGTGCTGTTGGCGAGCAGAGCACAGATCGTCTCCAGCATTAACACACAGAGGAAATCATGTTGTGTGGTTGAAGGGTGTTTCAGCTGATGGGGCTTGCCAAGGGTCTTGTGCCAGCAGCCTCTGAGAGCAGCATCAGGCATGGAGGCACAGGGCGGATTTCTGTAAGGCTCCTGGGGCAGAGTGGCTGCCTCATGGCCTCCCTCTCTCCTCCCTGGCACTGCCCAGTAGTGAGGCCACTGAAGCTGGCGGTCCCTCCAGGAGTGTGTACCCACAGGTCAGGGTATCGTCATCTCTACACAAATTCACATAATCTCAGCGAGGTCCTTTCTTGCTTAATTTAATATCTTTGCTCAAAACTCTGTCTGCATATCTTTGTGACAGTGGCAAAGTGTGGCAGGAAAGGGTTAATTTGTTGGCGGGGAGGGAGAGGTTTGCAGGCAGAAGGGAGGAGCAGGAGAGCATTTCTGTATTAACATGCAGCTGGTTAATGCAGCTGAATAGCCCTGGCTCAGCTGTTACCTTTCTCAAAGCCAATGGCAAATGATGAAAAACCGTGGTAATATCTATTAAAAGTTTGTGGAAGGGGCCTGCTCAGTGGGAGCTTTTCCATCTCACATACAAGTGATGATTTAGAACAGAGAAAGATCCCCTCGAGGGGATTTTGTGAACCAAGCAATGCTAATTAACTCCATTGTTGTATTTTGTTTTGAACATAAGAGTCCCTCTGGGATTGCAGCACTCTTTCCTCCTGCAAGAGATTTCCATTTTGCACCACTGTATAAAATCTCCTACACACCGCATCAGCAAAAGGGATTAACAATAGGGAGAAGCATATGTGCATAGTTTCATGGGGTTCTGGGGAGGAATGTCTCCCCTCACCTCCCAGATGCATTCTCAATAGGGGCTATTCTGTATATCCTTGCTTTCTCCGTTTCTTTAACCTTGAATTAAAAACAAGTGTTCATCAAACACTGGGCAGCACCTCCCTTTGATCTTCAGCATACTCAAACCACTTCCGAACATGCTGTGCTGGAGTTTGTTTTAGTGGTTAGCTTGTTTGGGCACAAATGCAAAAGGAAAAAAAAAAAAGAAAAAAAGAAAAAAAGAAAAACCCTGCACCCAAAAAAATCCACAAAATCCATCAGCATCAGAAGTGGAAGCACTGGTCAGGCGCTGATTTGCTCAGCTACAGTTCATCCCAAAAGGAAAGCAAGAAAATGAAAGCTCCCATCTGTCTGAACCCCTTACCGTCCTGAGTCAACAACACAAAAGAGAAACTTGACTGGTTCCGTGCTGGATCTGCTCTTGGTTCTCTAGACTTCTACTATGCCACTTCAGCTTGCCTGAATACCCTTCTATCTGCTCACTTGCCCTACAAGAGGGTTGGAGCTCATCCCTGAACTCTGGCTGCTACAATGTAGTATCTGCTTCAGCAAAGCAAAGCCAGAGCATGGACAAGAGCAAGGTGCATCAAGCCTCTCAGGTGAATCAAATAGTTTTTTTCTTCATTCCCACTCACTGGCTCCTCTGAATGAAATTGGAACAACTCTGGGAGCTACCAGGAGCTCCCCACTGTCAACCATAATGGTGATTTGATATGTACTCAGCCAACAGGGATTTTGCAAATAAGGGATTTTCTTCTGTGCCATATAACACTTTGTATTCTTCTTTCACACTGGAATGCCCATAATCTGGGCAATATTTGAAATTTCTGAATGAACAAAGGGGAAAAACATTCAGTAGCATCTACAGGAGTGATTTTTTCCATTGCAGTAGCACATTCAGTGATCACAGCAGAAGGTGCTCCTGAGACCTCTCTTGTTCAAATGCTGTGATGTTATTTTATGCTGTAGGGTCTTGACGGCTATTACTACAACACTGGGATTGTCTATCACAGCAGAGGCCAGAGCACGTTAGTGTACATGAAACAACAAAGCGAAGGGTTTTTCAGAGTCATTCCATCTGAGAAGGCCACTAAGCCTTTTCTGCTTGAGAGTTATAGGTCCACATAAATACAGATCTTCCTTCTTTGTTTTTTCCTTTTTAATTCTGTCATATGTTACTGAAAAAAGAAAAAAAAAAAAAAAGAAAAGAAAACTCAGTGGAAGGAACTTCCCATTCCAAAATCCTCAGCTTACTTCTAACACACTTAGTGGTGAAACGACCTCAACATCATCTCACATACACCTGCATGAAATGGTCAGAGCAGCACCATAGGTTTACCCCCACCAACAACCAGAGAAAGAAGGATAAGAGCCAGCCTGTTTTTGAGAAGTATTTCCAGAGCATTGTTCTCAATAGAAGCACATATGCCAAAGCCTGCTGTTTATTTCACTCTTCAATATATGTAGTTATAAGGGAAGATTTATGTGAGTAGAAGAATCCCACAAGGGTGATGAGGCCTTGGCACATGCTGCTTAGAGAAGCTGTGGTGTCCCATCCCTGGAGGCATTCAAGGCCAGATTGGATGGGGCTCTGGGAAGCCTGAGCTGGTGGATAGCAGCCTTAGCCACGGCAGGGGAAGTGGAATTTTAAGATCTTTAAGTCCCTTTCAACCCAAACCATTCTATGATTCTACATTTGTTCAGTCTTTGTACAAGCTCATCTTCTTCAGTGGCTCACTGACTACTGTATCATTAATATTTGGGTCATTAATATTTGGTCATCATCACACCAGACATGATCACCCTCTCACAACACATTAGTCCTTTATCCACTACTCTGAGCAGCCCCATCTTGCATACATTTTATGCCCAAATGCTGATGAGCAGTCTCCTGGCAAACATCTGATAAGGAAACAAAATGATATGTGAGAAAAACAAACCTTTTTATAACTATTGTGTACAACAGAGAGCCAAAGTGCACTAAGAGCAGTGAAGGTTTACTGTAGACCCTGTGAGAAGATATTGCACAAAACTTCCAGCACCATGAAGGCATTGTTTCTCTTATCCCATCTCTCTTATGCTGAGTATAGAAGACAGTTGAATTCTCAGAAGTTTTATTCACACTTCAGATTTGGCAGCATCTTCTCATCTCAGCCCAAAGAGGTCTCAGCTGACTCCTCTGGGTTCCCAGGTGTGCATCCCTCAGCCAGGCCAGCTTATGTCTAGTTTCTTTACTTCAACAACAACGTAGAGATATCTTTGTAGTTGCCACAATATAGAAGTTAATTTCAGTACTCTTTTCTCTCCTGTGACATGTGGTCACAGCAGCTGAACATTCTTCCAGCCATTTCTCGTGCTTTGCATCACTGTAAAAACATGTTTTCCCACGTCAGATAGAAGTGAGAAGTAGGGAAGTTAGTCAGCCCTACTCATCACAGACAGCACAAGCTACTTGCACATATTAGTGTGATGCAACGGAAAGCACAACAGTGACAGCACAACAGCAAAGTCCTAGGCTGCAGCAAGTGAGAATGTGCTCAAATACACCAGCTGCGGACACAGAAATGAAGGAAAGAATCTGCTTACTCTCAAAAGGCCTCAGGTACATTGGAATCTTCAGCAAGATACCCTTACCCCCACTTCCAACCATTAAATGAGGTCTGGGAAGGGGTGGATCCTGGCTCCACCCGTTCCAGTCACTCAGGTGCATTGGATGCACCTGAGCTCCCCTGGGTTGATCCTGCCTTCCTACCAGGTGCTCAATCACTGGTTCACTGTGACTTAACATTTCCGCTACGTGTGCCTGTGGTCCTTCCTATCTTGGCCTAATAGAGGCAGTGGATATTTTCTAAAGCCTAAATAACACAATCTTGTGATTGAGCATGCTTTTCCTGAGCTAGAATCCACCCTGTTTCAAAGTAGTTTATTCTCCAGTGTCCCATGTTAAATCCTTAGGAGAACAGGGAGTGATTTGAACTCCAAGCCTGGCAGCCCAAATATGAAGCCTGTGGGTGCCCCACCTGAGTGCAGATCTAGAGGCTCTTGTATCACCCTAATTCATTCCTCCTCCTTCATCCATCCCTACCAACCCCACTGTTGGGCAGAGGTGGGTGTTGTGCTATGATGCATTTCAAAGCCCCCAAAGCCTTGCTTTCAGCCTTTTGCAACCTTTATGTTATAACCGCGCTCACAGAAGATCAGTGATCAAGCTTTTAAAATTAATTTACATAATTGGATCTTTTAATTCTTTTAAAGCAAAAACTAAAATGACACTGCTCACAGCAAAAAAAAAAAAAAAAAAAAAAGACATTCACAAAGCTAATGGGTTGGTGCAAAGGTGGAGATGTGTCTCTGGGCTGAAACTGAGCAGAGACAAACGATATTCATGCACACTGATATGGATTCTGATTGCTGATAGGGTGGTGAATGTCCGAGGAGCTGCACCAGTTTCAGTAAAAATACTTTATACTCATGTCAGCATACCTGAGAATGGGTCTGCAGGAGTTTCAACTTTTCAGTGCTGCTGTTAATTAGCAACCATTTCAGTTTATGGGTTTTTTTTTTGTTTTTTTTTTTAACTCAAAAATTTAATAGATTAATAAATACTGCAAATATTTTTGTAACAGCATGGAAAATGTTCCATTTGTGTAAAAGCTCAAGATGCCGTTTGAGTCAATCTAACTGTAATTGTTTAATTCAGCAGAATTTTTGGCCCACTGAGATACGACTCTGAGAGCTGCGCATAGAAAACCAGAGCTCAGTGAATAACCATTCTCATGTGCTCATAAATGAAAAGCAACACTCCTAATGAAGTGCAGTATATTTTACCTCCTGAATTACATGTGCAGCTTTATATGGTGTTTTCACCTTTAAATAAAAAAGCAACTTTAATAGATCCAATCCACCGCACTTGTTTCTAAAGAACTGTTTTTATTGTTAGACATACCCACATCGGAACGTACAAACCTGTTCTACAAGAAAGCTCAGTTTTCTCCCTCTGCTTGCAACAATTCACTCTTTAATCAAATATAAAGAAACTCTGCCTGTGTTCTGTGCTCACCAATGCTGTCAGTTATCCAAAGCAGCCCAGACACCAGCCAGAGGCGTATGGCCATAAACCTCGTCAGCCTTTGCTTTAAACCTGTAGTGGGATCAGCATGCTGGAGCTCAGGGGAGCTGGCAGCACACAAACAGATTTTCATGACTTGCCAGTCCTCCTGGGCACTCCATTGCTCTGTGTGCCATGGAAACATGGTGCAGACAGTGGGAATGGGCAGGGAGCCCATGGATAAATTCTGCTTGTAGGTATCCTGGTGTAAACACAGAACAATGCCATTGGAGCCAGCTGGCTTAACTGGAATTTTCACCTAGACACCCAAAATGCCTGGAGAAATAAGGCTCACCTCGGCAAACAGCGCCAGGAGTAAAGCAGAGCAGTCGAGGTTAGTACTGCTGTCCTACTGCCCACGTCGGTATGAGGTCATTTACAGCTCTCTGAGATTGCAGTATTGCCCATATTTTTGCTTGTTTGTTTTGGTTTTCCTTTGCTTTTGTACTTTTCCAAGAATCCCTGTAAAAATAAAAGCCGTGTTGCTGTAAATTAAAAAAGCTTCAAGAAATAGAGCCAGAGCAGTGCGTACCACACCATGGCACCAGGGATGTGATCTGCTGTAGGAAACACATGGCTTTATGTTTAATGAAGAGAGCCTGCTGAAGAATTGCAGACCAGGAGGACACACTAGATTTGTTGTTTTATTAGGTTCTGGGTTATGTACTTCTCCTTGTGCTGGGTATCTGACAACATATGCCATTGCACTCACAGCTGAATGAGCCAGGGGGAGGAGGGCAGAAACACAGCGTTTATGAAGGACTGAAGCACTTCATTTTCTACCTTTTGAGAAAAGTGTTAAGGGTAAAGAAAAACAGAAAAAACTGTATAATTTTGTTTAAACTAGGCAAAGATGAAAAGATAAATGATATTTAAATAGGCTGAGGAGAATAATCGTTCTTCAAGAGAACACAGAAGGAATTGTTATAAATGTATAAAGCATACCACCAACTTGAATTCATGAGCTTAAGATGTGGCAAAAAAAGACTCTCCAGTTTATCGGGGCCAGATCTTAAAAATACTTCATTGCCTACAAGGTGAATCAAAGGCACTTTCCTTGACACAGGGATAATTTGCACTTTGTGGAGTCAAGATCTACAAGCCTGTGATCAGACAGGACTTCCAGGTACAGCTTTTTACTCTCTGTCTTTGGAACTGCCAGAAGCTGGTTGGTAAGGGGCTGCGTAACTGCAGGTCACTGTCAAAAGGGTCCATCCCAACCTCCTTTCTAACCCTGTTTATCTCTAACCACTTCAGTCTGGATTTTGTGATCCTGCAGCCAACACTGCTTTGTTTCATGTCCACCCAGCTTCTCGGAAAACTGCCCTTTCCACACGTACCTCAGAAGCCCCTTGACATCAGGTTAGCAAGCTGTGTCAATTTGCCTACAGCTGTACAGAGCTAGATTTGTGGCAAAAAGAAGCAAACTGGAATCCATGGCTGAGGCAGAGAGAAGAGCTGGTTCACCTCTTCTAGCAGCAGCCTTTGTAGGCACAATGTGAAGCAATGTTTCTAAAACAAGATCCAAAACACTCCACGGTAAACCTAGACCTCCTGCCAGTACAGTGTGGAACTGCCAGAATGATCCCATAGAATATATGAACAGCAGAGGTGATCTCCAAACTCCTTCCTGGTACCAAATTTTAGCAGGGGATGAGGGCTACAGGAGTGCTCACGTCTGTCTGTTTGACACCTGATTGGTCCAAGCTGTATCCTGAAGAACATAGAAACAGCCTTCCAGGATGTAGTCTTTTATTTAAGGCATTGATTCAAGATGCAGGGAAACTTGGGCTTGATTGTCTTCTAAGTCAGAAAAGACTCAAGGCATACCTCCTAAAATGCCAGGGCTGGATCTAAGCAGCAGGAACACCAATCCCCTTCTCACCTCCTGTATCACTAGGACAGTCGGTATGGTGCAAGAAGAAAGAAAAGGATTCATTAGGAAGACATTAGGATAAAAGGATACATTAGGAAGGGAGGTTGTGGTGAGCTGGGGGTCGGCCTCTTCTCTCGTGTAATCAGTGATAGAACTAGAGGGAATGGTTTCAAGCTGCGCCAGGGGAGGTTCAGGCTGGACATTAGGAAGTATTACTACTCGGAAAGGGTAGTCAGGCATTGGAATGCACTGCCCAGGGAGGTGGTTGAATCACCGACCATGGGAGTGTTCAAGAAACGTTTGGATGTTGCGTTGAGGGGTATGATTTAGCTGGGAAGTATTGGTAATGGTTGGACTGGATGATCTTCTAGGTCTTTTCCAACCTCGATAATTCTGTGATTCTGTGATTCTGTGATTCCTATCATCTTTGACTCCTGGACTGAAAGCACTGTGGGTTCTATTTGCCATTTCTAAGACCTTCTATCTTCAGTGACCAATTCTTCATAGGAGGATCAGGCTTGCTTATCGCCCCACAAAACCTCTTTCTTTGCTTCAGTAGGATGTTTCAAGCAAAAAACCTGTGGTTCCGACTAAGATTAAAGATGGTCCAAGGGCTTTTTTTTTTTCTCTAGCTCTTATTTTTACTCATTTTAAATCTGTAAGATATCTCATGGTGACCCCTCCTTTTGCTTTGAGCAAGGGGAAACCAAACAGCAACCTTCAGTTTGTTTTAGCACTGTACATTCTCATTCCCTTCTTCACAGTTCAGTTGCAGATTAAACTTCTGGGTAGCCTTCAGAGCCAGTTTTTCTTGCTGCGTCATTATAAACTTACCTCCAAAACAGTTATGCAGACTCTCTCATATTACTGTACAGGGAACTAGCAGACTCCAGTATAACTTTGCTCTTTAGCTCTTCTCCACCATCAAGATCAGTGCCTGGATCTTCTCATCTCTTCATACTATTGTGGGTTTCATGCATTTGGCACTTAAGTGCTAGCAGAGCACTTACACCGAAGAAACAATTTCACCTAGTAATAGCTTTGTTAGAGTACTTTAAACCTGTTTCACAATGAAATCATCACTATGGCCCATGACACCAACCCCTTAGGTGGCAATCCTGAATACTTTCCACTCTCTCCCCAGGCCCATTGAAGGCCACTTTATGAACACTGCGGTAGAAGTAATTTTGTACTGGGAAAACCAGCTTCAGGATAATAACAGCTGGAACTTCTCACTCCCACACAATGCAAATAGCCATTTATTAGATACTGGAGCTACTGGATACTCTGATGACAGTGTCTATCAAAACTAATAATGAGCTGTAACTCTTCAGTAAAAGAACCAATGTATTTTAGCATTTCTCTGAAAACATTAAGAGAAGGTCCCAAACCCATGGAGTTTTGTTTATAATTGCTGCCAGGCTGATAAATCCTGGAGACAGAGGAGTCTGTATAAACAAAAAGATTTCCAGTAGCACAGGAAAGCTGTGCAATACCAAGCTATCATCACCTCGTGACAGACAAAGCATTTATAGTTTATTGTCAGGAGGACTCTGGCAGAAAAGCGTTTGCCTGCGCCAGAACTGGCTGACCTTTTGCAGTGGGCACAATAAGGCAGCAAGAACCACTGAGTTGTCAGAACTTCTGCAATAAACCTAAATCCCTTTCGATAAGGGAAGGAAAAAGCATGCAGCTCCCCACCACCTCCTAGTAGCACCTGAACAGTGCTCCTAGTTTCTCCATAGTTTGAGAACTGGATGCAAAATGTGCTTCCTGGCACTACCTGTTTGGTTTCCTCTAGGTGGGTGCTGAACAGTTTAAAATCACGTTCCCCAGGTGCTGGCATTAGAGTCGTAAGAGAGTTTTCATTTCCTATCATGCCATCCTAATGTGACCTGCCCAAGAAGCCTCATCAATATTACAGCAGCAAATAACTTGACAACTTCCTCATACATAACTGACACTCTCTATGCTTTGTGCTCTGCGTTTGGTACCAAAATGGATATTTTAGAAATACTGGGAAAGTGTTTGAAAACATGTGGTGATAAATGTTCTGCCCATCACGAGTCACAAAGCACACATTGCTTACTCCTGGCACCTTGTGACTCACTCCTTAGTAAAGACACAACTCAGAGACTCCAAACAAACCTGAGACAGATATAGATGCTCTTTGCATATGTATAAAACCTCCACATCACTGATCACATAAAACTTAGTAACTGCTCCTTGCACGCACATCTGCCTACTACAGCATCAAAAGCAGCAATCCATCCAAATCTTTTGCTTGATTTAAATTAAAAAGAAGCAATTATTTTTTGCTTTGTAAAAGCTCATTAGAAGGGAGAGAGGGGGAAAAAAAAAAAAAAGAGAGAGAGAGAGAATACTTAAAGAAAAATAAAACCAACCCTAGAAAACTACCAGCCCAGTGGGAAATCTCCAGCCTTGTGTGGTGGGTTTGAAATGCAGTCCCACACCCCGAGCCATAGTCTCAGAGCCTAAGCCAGAGCACACCTGTTATTGCAATGTTTGAACAGTTATTTAAACATCAGGCTTCCACAGCTACCCCCAGAGCCCCTCAGTGCTCATGAAGCCAAGCTGCTCAGTGGCTTTCTCATCCCCAAAGCCTGTTCTGTGCTCCAGTCATTCCCACACCTGTATGGTGGTTATTTGCAAGGTCAGTGTGAGCCCAAATCATTTAGTAGAATAACTGGATGTGATTCTATCCCCCACGAAATAAATACAAATTCTGGATCTGAAAAGGATGAGGGTTCTTCCACGTGTCTTTGATGAGGCCATGAAATGCTAAGTAGAAGGCTGGACTCCCTGTTTCACATTTTTGCTGGCAAAGGAGAAAATTCTCCCCTCAGCATGCTGATTTGCTGCAGTTTGCTTATACACCAAGCTTCCATCTGCTCTGGCGAGATCATAAACCACACGCCTTGGGGCTGGGTTCTGCTAGTCCTTTGCCTTTCTTGCCATCTCTCCTTATCCAAGGATAAGAAATGAGGTGAGGATAATAGCATTTTATTGCCTCACAGCAGGGCTGTGAATATAGTTTAAGATGCTGAGGTTAGTGTGAGGGGAGACCTATACAAAGCTGGGAGGAGTGGCTGATGTGGCTGACACACCAGAAGGCTGTGCTGCCATTCAGTGAGACCTGGACAGGCTGGAAAATTGGGCAGAGAGGAACATGATGAGGTTCAACAGGGCAAGTGTAGAGCCCTATGCCTTTGGAGAAATAACCGCATGCATCAGTACAGGTTAGGGGCTGACCTACTGGAAGGAAGCTCTGCAGAGAAGAACCTGGGTGTTCTGGTGGACAAGTTGGCCATGAGCCAGCAGCACGTCTGTGAGGCCAAGAAGGCCAGCGGTATCCTGGGGTACATTAAAAAGAGTGCGGCCAGCACATCAAGGGAGGTTATCCTCTCTGCTCTGACTTGATGAGGCCACATCTGGTGTACTTGCGTCCAGTTCTGGGCTCCCCAGTTCAAGAAAGACAGGGAGCTACTGTGGAGAGTCCAGTGGAGGGCTGCAAAAATAATGAGGGTACTGGAGCATCTTCCTTATGAGGAAAGGCTAGGAGACCTGGGACTGTTCACCCTGGAGAACATAAGACTAAGAGGGGATCTTCTCAGTGCTCATAAATATCTAAAGAAAGGGTGTCATGTGGATAGGGTCAGGCTCTTTTCTGGTGAGGCGCTCTGAGACAGTGCACAGGGGAATGGGTGCAAACTGGAAAAAAGAAGTTCCATCTGAACATGAGGAAAAACTTTTTTACTTTGAGTGTGATAGAACACTGGAACAGAGAGGTTGTAGAGTCTCCGTCTTTGGAGATCTGTAAAACATGCCTGGATGCTTTCCTGTGTAGCCTACTACAGGGAATCTGCTTTAGAGGGGTTGGGCTGGATGATCTCCAGAGGTCCCAACCAACCCCTGTGATGCTGTAATTCTGTGATTCTATATGTTCCTTAGATAGCTGCATTTATTTGTACTTAAAAATGGAAACCCCAAAGATGACTGAAACTTTGCATGTTTCCCTCCCTGCTCCAAGCAACTGAATCCATTTATCTGCATTTTGGTCAAGATACAGGACAGCGAGTCCCATTCTAAGTGAGGCTCTTCTGTCTCCCCTTTTACTCCCATCTTAAATCTTTACAAGAAAACTTGAGTCAATTTGTGACAGGAAAACAGTAAAAGCTCAAAATAAAGCTGTTTATAAATTAAAGAACTAAGGGGAAGAATGGATAGGAAATGAGCCTCATATTTTTTTCTCCAAAATTATTTTGATTAATGAAGAGAAAGATCAACAGCCTACCTGTAGCTGCTATGGGGAAGACAGGGTGAAGAGTGAATCCAGACTCAAGTATCCCCATGGTTCCACCACATCACACTGCACAACCTTGATATAATGAGCTGCAGGGTTAGATCCCATGCAACAGCACTGTAACCTGTTTTTCCTTGCAGCCCCTCTTTACAGTTTGATGGGATCAGCTTTAGGGCGCTAGAAGGAGACATGCATAGCATATATTTGAGAGTGGTCAGGGAAAGGGGTGCTTTAATTCCTGCAACACTGCTTTCCTCCAGCTGTAATAAGAGGCCCAAATACCCCAGGTTTCTCTGCATGTTGCTGTTGCATGCAGCTCTAAACTCATACATGGATTTTGCACAACACATGGCAGCACACCTGGGCCCATGGCCTGATGCAAAGCATGCGGAAAGCGGCAGTGCATTCCCACTGACATTTCAGGATTTAGTTTTTCAATCAGCTCCCAAATGAAGTGCCTGAGATACTGCCGCTTCCTTTATTAATGTTCTGTTTAGGATCTCTGTAATTATGTTTAACAGCTTCTGTGGGCCTGCAGATTCCTAGACAAAATTACCTGGATGGCTGCTCAGGCCATTTCCACTGGTTTTGAAGTTCTGTGCAAGGAGAAAATGACTGTTATTTGGATGGAGACCCCAGCTGAAACAACATGAGGCATCATGCTCCCATTCTCTTTGGCTTGCCCCAGCAACAGGGAGAAAGCACGCAGCACTGTTTCATTAAGGCCTTGGCATGCTCCTTAATGGCACTTCTGGTAGTGACAAGCACAAAAGAAGCCCTTATCCCCGTTCACTTTTCCCATCTGTGGCCATTCATGTGCAGATCCATCCAGAGATCAACTCATGCTGGCATGGGAGATAAGGGGACCATGATGCTGGGCTTCAGAGATTACCACAGCCAGGAAGGCTCTGGGGGCCAGAGTGGAGCTGCAGGAGGATGCTGCATTTCAAACATCACTCAGTGCCTGCTGTCCAGAAACGCTATCACATGTGACCTGCTCCAGGCTCTGCAGAGGGCTGGTGGACACCAGCACTCTGGTATGATTAGGAAACAAGGTCTCCCACAGCAAGGGGAAATGTATAACCAGTAAACAGGGCAAGGCCAGTGCCAAAAACATATTGCTGACGCATATTTGCCAAAGAAAATTCTGCTTCTCCTCTCCAGAAGACACAGCCTTCTTTCTGGCATCATCCTGCTCCAAATGAGGAGGCAAAGGGAGGTCTTTAGCAGAAATATCTATTGCAAATATGCACTGCTCCTGCAGCCTTTGCAGTGACAAGCAGATAAGGAAATGCAGTTCTTAAAGAGCTGCCTCCTTGACTATAACTGTGCTCAATTTATAAATTCTTCTTGTATTTGTAAAATGAAGAAAAACAACCACACAGTGCTCCTATTCAGACTTGCTGAGGAAAATGCTTTCATCTGCGAGAACACTTAACTGTATCCTTACACTTGTTCTTAAGCCACCCCTAAAATTGGCTCAGGCTACCACAAAACAACAGCTTAAGCTAATTTATTTGCTGTCTGCTGCAATCCCACCCGCCTTCCCAGCCCTGGATGCACATTTCCTGCCTCCTCTTTGTGCTCCTCTCACCCTGCTCTGAGCCAGTTGGGATCTCAAGCCAGATGCACACCCTCAACACCCAACAAGTCACCCATCCCCTCCAAATTTAGCATGCTGAAGTGACTTTTCATGAGGTCGGATGCTTGCTGGAGCCAGTGTGAAGGCAGGAGTAGGACAGCACGGTCACAGGGTGTGACAGCGAGGACATGCACTTCAGAGCTGAGTGCAGAAAACTGAGAGCCTGCTGTGCTCCTGCTCTCTCCATCCACAGCTAAACCATTTAATCCCAGCCCTTGCTGAATGGTATGAAGCCTGACTCTCCTCCCTCCACACGCACACACAGGCTTGGTTCCTGCAGGGTCAGTAAGCTGAAGAAGCAGCACAGCAGGATCCCGTACCAACACAGCAGTGCATGACTATGTGGTTCTCGGATGGGAGAAGGAGGCCATGGATTAAATCAGACCTTTCAAGGTTGGTTTAAAGGAATTTTGAAGTAGACAGAATCTAATACAAATAAAGGGGAAAAAAAAAATAAAATAAAAGCAAAACCACACAGCCTGGATAACTGATGCTTCTGACAGGATACCCTTCACTCAGGGTCAATGTACAGTAAATGTGAGGATGTGTTCATCTGTGATGAATTTTCCTGCATATATTATGTAGCACTGTCTCTTCCACACCTCATATGTAGCTGTCTGTACCTATAAATAGCAATGATGCCTCATGTGCATTTCCATATATTACAACCTGTGACAATGTGGTAAAGGAGAGGAAATGAGCAAAGGAAGTGGTGTGCTCTGCCAGAACAAGCAAACTTAGTAGTGCCCTGGTAAGTAAACTCTGGGCAAACCAGTTCTTTGAAATATTCCAGAAATGTGTGGAAAAGCAAAGTGCTCATTGAGGGGAGATGCTAAACTGATGGTTTTGTTGCATGACGCAGAACAAAAGACCAAGTAATCTTGCCAAACGGCTAAAAGACCAAAAAGAGTCCTCGCATGCCCCAAACTAGAGTGCTGCACAAAGTCACGAAAAAGGAGGGAGAACCAGAATGAACTGGTGGAGTGAGGCTGCTCAGCAGCTCTGGAGCAAGATGAGAGAAAGTACAGGGAGAGAACTCCTGCAAGGCTGATCCCAAGACAGAGCCGAGCTCCCTTCTGCAAGAGGTTGGAGGCTGGGGCAAGAACTGCTGATCTCTTTCCTCTTTCAGAATGAGTCACCTTTGCATTATTGCTCTTTTTTTTTTTTTTCTCCCCTCTCCATTCTCACACATTTTATGAACTGATGAAATGTCTTCAAGACTTGTTCTTAGCATTTCTTTTTCTTGTTTAGAAATTCAGCCTGACCACCGTGCCTAAGGGGCTAATGAGCTGTGACTGGCAATACAAGATAGGTTTGGTGGCATCCTAACAGACAAAAGTGTTTTAATTAAATTGAAAGAAAATCTCTGGTTATCATCAAGTAAGCAAGAAGCCCATACTAAATAAACAGAAGTAAGCCCTTTGGTAGGAAAATCAATGTCTCATGTAAGTGACTGGGAGCTGAGGTTTCATTCTTGGGTCTAGAAGATTTCCCACTGAACCAGTTGCTTTGGCCCAGGGTGTCTTTTGACTTGCCTTTTGGAAGATATGCACAGTTGATAGTCACAGCCTCCCAATAACTTCATCCTGATTTTCACTAAGATCCTATCAGTACACAGCCCAAAGGATGCTCAGGCTCACTGCTTAGCATCAGGGCTCTCTTTTGGTTCCCCCCGCCACCTTCCCAGTCATGAAAAGGCTAAGCTAGATCTGAGCTAGTTGGGGTTATGTTGAAAACCACAGGATTTATAAAGATCAGTTCCCTCTCCCTGCTCCTTAGGTCTCAAATAAATAACAGATCTTACTTAGACTTTATCAGAAGTAAAGTTAAGCTCTCCAGGCTTGCTATTTTAATCAACTTCATCTAGTTTGCTACAGCTTTGAAAGTAGTACAGTTTTGAGCAATGTCTGATTCATTGTGGAAACAGCACATGGAGAGAGAAAGAATAGTAATGAATCAGTTCCTCTAAGATAGAAATACCACATGGAGACATTTCAGCATTGCAAACAGGCCAGGTAGGCAGTATTACTTATTCAAGCTGTGTAACACATTTCATTTTAATACTACATTGTTACTTGCTTGGCCTGAAAGCTTTCACTGGATGCCACAAGTCCATTGAGAAGACGCCGCCTTCTGGGTTTATCCAAACAGTTCCACTATTTTCACTGTCTGGAAAAAATGCATATACTAAATGTCAAAATTGTCTCTTTCTCCACAGCTGGATGGAAGCCATGGCAGTTTAAGCCATTTGCTTTATTTTTTAGAGTCCAGAAGAGAGCATGACCTATGTGGAAGAGAGCAGAAAAATACAGTGGTTATGTGACTGCTCCAATAATTGGTCAGTTAAGGTGGTCACCTTAACTTAATGAGTAGCTCCAGACAGATGGCCATTTACACAAGAACAGAAGTTGTTTCAGGATCATCATCTCAAGATGGTAATCTCCCTTCTAATTCACATTTAAGAGCTATGGTGCTTCAGAGGTCTCTCACGCTTTCTGTCCTTTAAGCTGCGCGTAAATCCCTCCCATTTCCCATCAGCTTTCACCTGAAACAGAAAATACATCCCACGGGTTTTTCAGCTGTCATCACCGAGGCACCTCCCAAAGCTTCCGCGGCTGGAACTTAACAGCTTTTGACTTTGCAAATAGTTTCATATGCCGACAGATTTATAAACCTTTCACTTTTACCGTTTTTTATCTCCACCACACAAGCATCTGGAGTGTCGGTACCCTCAGTAAAGCATTCCCGGACAAAATGCCATGCGGGGCCAATCTGCTGGCAGAGCTGGATGGGGAGTAGCAAAGCCAAGGGGAACGCATGGCTGCGGAGGCTGGTGGGCTCTAGCCAGGCAGAAGCATCCCTCTGTCTGCATTATGCTCTCTGACTTGGCCTTGCTGTTGCCTAAGTGCATGCTTAGAGTACTCCGCTTTAATTGGAGCCCAATCAGAAAGAAGAGGCATGCATTTAAGCTCAGACAGTAGGTTTTAAAAAAAAAAAGGACAGAAAAGAGATGTTTACATCCCAATTCCAATAAATAGCAAGGCAATCATGCGATAATTGGCCTTCCATCATCACAAGGGCCCTGCTCACCCTGCTGCAGTAACACCTGGCTCCATTGGTGGCTGCCTTCAAGGACAGGCGGTCATCATCCCCTGCCCTGTCCCCTCAGCCCCCACTGTGATTCCCCATCATCTTGGGGGATGTGTCCCCTCTGCCCAGCGCTGGGCCCAGCTGCACACAGCTTTGCTAATGCTGCTAATGGCATCTCAGCTTACCAACTCATAACTGAATCTAATTTTCAGTGTGCTTTTTATATTTTCTTTTTCTCTCACCTGAGAGAATAAACATCAGCTCCTGTAAGGCAATCTCATTTAGGTTTATACTGTGTTTTATGTTCATATTTTCAATGCTGCAGCCTTTGAGTGGCAAATCCATGGAGGACTATTTGTAAGTACTTCTGTGAAATTAAAGCAGACCCCTACTGAGGGCAGGCACTTTAGCAAGTAAAATAATTTAAAAACAAATAAGTATGAAGGAAAAACAATATCCTAAAGGAAAGTTATTTGGCCAAATGTAGCACATACATTAGTGAGATCTGATATAAACAAAATAAACACATTTCCATGCATAAATTTTTGAAGGACTGGTGACATAGATATGAAGCCATTTAGCCATTTTTTTTTCCTGCTGAATTTCACATTAGATTTAATAGAAAATACTGTTTATTTCTTCCCCTCAGACAAAAATAACTCCCATATAGAAGGTGCAGACTTTGAAAAGAAACCTCCATTAACTAGGGATAAGAAGACGGGGAACGATCCTAAGTTGCACCAGGGGGGATTTAGGTTGGATATTAGGAAAAGTTTATTCTCTGAAAGAATGGTAATACATTGGAACAGGCTGCTCAGGGAGGTGGCAGTCACTGTCCCTGGAGGTGTTCAAGAACCTTGTGAACGTGGCATAAGAGACAAAGTTACTCACCATGGTGGTGATGGGTTAATGGTTGGAGAAGATGACCCTAGTGGACATTTCCAACACTAATGATTTAATGGTTCTGTGGTTCTATGTGCTCTGCTTGGTGGGTCATGGTGGCTGCACTGATCTAGGAAGTGTGCATGACTCATGGCTCTGGTGGCCGGTCCCTCCACAGGGCATGGGGAAGACGTCACATTCAGAGCTATCACCTCACTGCTTCCCTAAAGAATTACCAACTTGAATATGTTTTACTTTTCCCAAAGTATTTAACAAAAATCTGAAGATGATTATTTTTCCCCTCATTACATGGGTGACAATGCTAGTCTCACACAATGGTCAAAAGTAACATGAGCCAAGAGAAGGAGAGCAATTCTCTGAGCACAGTTCTGCTTTGACCAATAGCCACAATGCGGGCCTTGCTGCTTTCTGGGAGCAGGAATATTCATTGGAAGGAATAGACCTGTAAAAAACCAGTAATAGCAGTAATAGCAGTTCAGTGCATGGACTTTTTTTTACTTTAGCAGGTTTTTATTATTTGCAATAATTTTTATAATTCTAATTAGGCTGTGTAATAGCATCTCTCTCCATGGAGGAAGCCCACAAACTTAAGGGCTATGTACCACGGGTTTTGTGGAAGTGGCTCATTCCTGTTTTGCCAACGTATTGTGCAGTGCTAAACAGGCTCTCTGTAGTTTGGGACATTCATTTACAAATTTGCTAGGTGACATAGTTATCCTTATTTCACCCCTTTGGACAAGTTTGTTTATGTTATATCTGCAATAGTTTTCCACTGATATTTCCCCCTTTTATTTCATTACCAAATACCTCCTCATCAGTTCCTGTTAATGTCATTTTGCTAGTTTTATAAAAAAAGAATATCACAGAATATCCTGTCCCAGTTCCCAATCACCCTCTGGTGAAGAACCTTTTCCTAACGCCCAAACTGACCCTTCCCTGTCACAGCTCCACATTGTTTCCTTGGGCTGTAGGCCGCCATGAGGCCTCCCCTCAGCCTCCTCTGTTCTGAGCTGAACAAACCAAGGAAGCTCAGCCACTTATACACCTTGCCCTCCAAGACCCATCTCTGTAGACTTCCTTTGGACACTTTTTAATTGTTTCATGTCCTTTTTGTACTGTGGTGCCCAAAACTGCACACAGCGCTTGAAATGATGTGGAACAGTTGGGAAGAGGAAGGGAAAAATGCTTGCACAGAGGTAGCATGCACGATATTTTTTTGAAAAAGACAAGAAAGCCCTTCACACAATTCCCCCTCCTACCTCCCCCCCCCCCCCCCCCCAAACACTAGAGTTTCCTAACACTGATTCTCTAGTTCTCCAGGCTGGTGATTGCCAGTGCTGCTGTGTGAACACTGTGTGATGCTATGGGGACAGACTTGTCCTTATGTGAAGAAATGCGCTATGGGAGAGCATTACGTACTGGCAATTTTGTCTCTATGCGTGGTCTCTAAATTATGGAAAAATCTTTTTGATTCTGTGTTACATTGAATTTGAGCATGCCAGAGACATCAGTAATTTTCCAGAGGCTCAGCCAAAGTGGCTGCATATAAAAAATTCAAGACTGGGATTACTTATTCCTGGCCAGGCATTTTGCTTTAGCCATTGCAGGAAAAAACCTCAGTTGCCATCAGTGTGTAGCTGGTTACTCCACTGTCTGGCTCCAGAAACCCCCGCTGCGGCACTGGACATGAGGAGGGTGCAAGGAGGATTGATCCCTGCAGCCCCAGAGCCAAAGGTTTTAGCAGGGACATGGAGCTGCCCTGCTGGGGGTACCCCAAGTGCTGGTGGGACTGGGATGATGTGTTCCTGGTCACAGCTGTGGGCCTGGTGCCCAGCAAGAGCCAAGCAAAGCTGTCAGACCAGGAGGAAGCAAATAGCAGTATATTTTGCTAAAAGAGTTTGGTAGCCTGCAGCTAGAAGGGTTTGTCTTGACCTGAGGGGGATGCTGCAGGATGTATAGATGACAGGAGGAAATGTACGGCGCATGAGTGCAATGTGTATTTCTGTAATTATTTTACTTCTCATTTCCTCTCGGGCTTTGACTGCATCCCTTGTTCTCTGCCTCCAGAGGCAGAATGCCACTCTGTGAAAAATCAGACTTAGTTATTACACCTCGCAGCAATAGCCACAGCATTAGCACGGCTCAAGGGCCAGATGTCATTTCTCATTTGCAGACTTTTCTCAATACTGTGTACAAATTGAGAGGAAAACGTTGCAAATGACATTATATTTTTGAAGACAAGTGCAGACAGTACTACACTGTGCAAGCAGCAGCGTGTCCTTTCACAAGAAAATTTCAATTGAAGTTATTCAAATCTGTATTTGAAATAGATAGAGTTTACAGAGTAATGAAATATAGCATTTCATGATATATATTATAAAATAGAAGAAAATGAGATTATTTCTTTAAGCATATCAATTATTAAATTATTGTAAGAGTGTATGTATATAAATAATTCTGGGAGCCACTCTGATTAGATTTCTTTGATATGACGGAGCATGTTTTGATTATTTTTGCTGCTTTGCAATAAGGATTGCAATTCTAAGTAGATTTCAGGAAGATTTTCTTTTAACACTGCATCAAGGGGTAGCAGACAGACAATAAATAATAATGTAGAACAGGAAACTGTAGAGACTTTTTAATTCACACAATTACATTCCTGTATAAAAGATGATGAAGTTCTCACTGAACACAGATTTTTTTTTTTTTTTTTCCCCCAAGAGTTTCATTGTATTTATTAGATAAACAACATGTAGGGCATTTAATACAAACCATTCTGCTCCTGCTTACAGAACTCCTTCTACAAGACCAGTGGGCAGTGCTGCTGTGAACTGGGTGGCCAGGAGATATGCTGACAGCATTTGTGCCATGTGCTGAGCACTGACAGCATCACCTGCTCCTTTCCTCCACTGAGCATAAATAAGTCGTCTTTCCTCACCTCGTGCAGCTGGCAGCCATCTCATGTACTGGAGATAGTTCCTTTCTCCATGAGGTGCTGGCACACTGCGGTGGGACAGTGAGGGGCGGTGAGGAATGAGGCAGAGTGGCTTTGGTGGTTGGTGTTTGGTGGGCTCAGCAAGGGATTTGTTGCTGAAGCTCAAGGGAAGAGAACAGCAGAGAAGGAGTGGGGGTGAGGTAGAAGGCAAGCATGTGGTCCAAAGGAGGAAGGAAGAGATGTTTATGCAGGTTCTTGGTGCTGAGCAGTAATTGCAAGAGAAAGGTTCTTGCAACCAGGAGATCTACAAGAAATGTAAATGTAGAAGTGACAGTGGGCAAGAGTGCAGAGATGCTTCCCTACAGGCAGGCTGCTTCCAAAGTGCATCGGCTCAAGGTGCTTTCTTTGCCCCATTTATGCCAAGTGGAGAAAGGAGAGGGGCTGTATTGAAATCTGTGTGGCAGGAGCTCCATTCATGCTAAGAGACTGCATTCAGGGGCTTACAAAGGGCATGAGTCAACTGCAAAGAAAAGAGGCATTTCACAGAAGCTGAAGTGTGACCCTTTGTTTTTCCTGACCCCAAGGTCACCAGCGACACAAAAGGGGACCCTAGCACTGATTCCGTAGCAACAAATGCCTGTTGTGAGGGAGTGTATTTGCTGAGCAGTGACAACAAGGAGTGACTCGAGGTGCATGCTTCGAGCCCTTGTTTCCCAAGGGACAGAGGTGGAGAGGATAGGGCTGCGGGGAAGCTCTGCCCTCTGGAAGGTCCATAGGGAACCTCTCCAGAAATGGTGCCCCCACTGACCATGCTCACTACTGGGACAACTGCAACAGTGGGATTTTGGATTGGGCACTGCAAAACCTAAGGAAAAAATTCAGATTTTACTTAATTTTTAGGTGAAGAGGAATTTTCCCAATTTAGGACTAGCAAGGGATTAGGGTGGTTTAGGAGCATTGTCTGTATCTCAGTCTTGCATTAGCCCATGACCACTTTCTTTCACATTCAAAGTCCACATGAAAAGGATGCTTTGCTTTGCCCTTTTCATTATCCTGGAGTGCTGCAGCTCAGCTCCCCATTAAAGTTCATGACAGAATGAGGGTGCAGAACGATGGATTTAAGGGTGTCATAAAACTTCCTGGCAACTGGTAGTCCCCAGATATATTCTGGTTGTGACCCAGGAGAGGCTTCTGGAGGCTACTGGGACTGCAGAGCTTTTGAGCTGAGGAAACGTATTTGCATATGGATGTCATGCTAAGGAATCAGGGCAGCACGGATTTCATTACTGCTAATGACATGTGGGAGAAGTGATTTAGTTTACAGCCAGTACCAGCCGTGGCACTATGAGGAAGCACTTAATTCGTGCAGTTTTATCTTGCTTCTAAGACCCCAAAATCTACAGCTCTGGGAGGCCCAGCGTTATGTGACACGGTCTCGTTAGCATTGGAGCACGAACAGAGCTGTCACTGAGGGGAAAGAAGAGTGCTTCAAGATATGGTGCTGACATTGCAGAGGCAAGGACAGGAGTAGAAATGAAAGGAAAAGAGGAGGAGGCCGGGACAGAGAGCAACTGAGGTCAGAAACCCAACAGATAGAGGCAGCTCTGTGGGAACCACAATGGCCAAAGCAGGACAGTTGGACTTGGGAGTTGCCAGAAATTTTATTCCAGGTCCTTGTTTTAACATGCCCAACACAAAACATTGGAAACTGCCCTGGGCTTGGGGCAAGGTGTCCAGCTGCAAGGTGAGGAGAAGATAAATTTCTGAGAACTGAGAAGGAGGAAAAGGACCCCAGGACATGTTGAGGCTGGAGTAGCTGGGAGCTGGTATGTGGTCAGAGCGCCCCATGGCATCCTCATCCTCCAGCAGAGAGAGCTACGTCTTCTTTTACTGCTGCAGGAGGCACTGCCTCAGGCAAAGGAGAGCAGAGGGGCCTAGGTCACTTTCTGGGTATAGTCATTAGGGAAGAAGGAAATCTGAATTCCTGGGTAGCTTCAGGAAGAGCAGTTTGAACTGGGATCAGTGTTTAAGGTGGTTTTTCAGCTGAGAGTAATGAATCGATGAAGCAGAAGAAAGCAGCCAGGGAGAAGGAGAGGGCGGATGAGAAAGAAGAGCGAGTCAGAGGGATTAATGACAGAGATAAAACAGCCATGAGCCTGGTGCATGCTGTAACAGCAAGCTGAGATAGCTGATGGCCCACACTGCACCCAGGGTGTGCCCGGCCAGCAACACCCTCTGCTTTCAGAGGAGCACTGCTAGAAGCCTACCTGCAGCTCACAGCTGGAAACCTGCAGCAAGATTTTTGAGCAGGAATTATTCCTGCTTTATGCATAGCACAGCAGCTGTTTTTAATGGCTTGTAACCATTTGGCTGCAATCACCCACAATGCATGTAATTAAAAATGTTATGAGCTGCTAAAACTCACTCCTGGAGCAGTCTGCAAATGCTGTCTCTGGAAATACAGGATGTTTTTGGGTACCTTAATTTAAGCTACATTGTGTTATGTTCTGGAGAGGGAAATTAGCTGGTCAGTTGGACGGGGGATGTGAAAACTGCCACAGTGATTAGTGAAGGGGAGAATAGTTTGGAGAGGTCCCTAAATTCTGCTTCATCAGAGCTGAAATCAAGGATGCGCTATTTATTGGGGCTAACTGGAAAGTCAATGTGTGTTTACTAGTTATTGCAGCCAAAGTTACAAAAACTGTAAGATGTCTTTAAAGGCCAGCTTTAGCCAACTCTATGCCATTGAACATGCTTTACTGTGTGTCACCTGAATGATCTTCATACCCAGTTGCAGGATGGCAATGTGTGAACTTCATTTAAAAAAGTTAGAAAGAACATGATGCGGCATAAAAGATGAAACAAGAATGAGATACATTTGCGGAGAACCTGAAAAACAAAAGCTGGGTGGAATAACATGCAGTATTTTCTAGAGGAAAAAAAGGAAGAAAAAGAGACTATGCCAATATATTATTTTTCAGTGAGGCTCTGGTGGCAGGCTGAAATCTGCTGGGAATGGCTCATTTCTGCTCAGCAGCAACAGCAAGATTCAAATAATGCTTTGCGTTTCCCAGGTTCTGCAGATGAAGAAAAAGAACTACTTGGGAGGCAAACAGAGCAGATTTGCAAATAGAGGAGAATGTTTTATGACCAGACTTGCAAACACTTGGCTCCTGTAGATGCCAGAAGACTCTGCATCTGCTTTAATGAACGTAGGTTGATCTCTTCTGATTATTCTTTGAGATCCCCACTGTTCTTAAGGAAGTAGTTTTATATTATCTGCAACAAAGCCAGCATTCAGCTTCACACAAAGGGCAACTTACCTGAAAGCCCAAACTGCACAGCTTTTGATAAATGAGGAAGGTGAGCTGGAGCAGACATCTATGAAGCATTCCGTGGTTCCTCTTCCGAGGTACCTCAGCTGCCTTTCAGTTACAGCATCATTAAAGGTGGAATAGGTTCTTCTGTTTATGTCTTCTTTATATTTTGGCAAAACAATAGGTTTTAGTAGGAACATTTCTTTTTCAAATGTACCTAGGAAATTACTGCATTCTGTTCAGCTGAGTGTAAATACAGACTGCAGAGCAGCAGACGCTTACAGTAATTCATAAGAAATATGAAATTGGTCATTAATTGCTGTCTCAGGGGATAAAGGTTTTTCATGGCGTGAATCTCTTTAGCAGATATGATAGCAGCAGAAGTAATGCTGTTACTCTACTGGGCAAGACGCAGTTGTCCTTCTAATCCTTTTGCTCCTTTGTTGCATTTTTGCAGCAGGAATGTAGAGGTACTTTGTGGTAAATTAGATGGTGGAAGCATTTTCCAAGGGAAGCACATACAGCAATTGTTCTGAGAAGGTGTTCTAGATTAGAGAAGTCTGTGTTCTGATTTTTTTTTTTTTTCTTCAACTTTTCTTCTTTCAATTCTGTATCTGGGGTCTTCTGGCCTCAAAATCTTGCACAACTGGGCCTGTAGGCAGTTGGCTTCTGCAGACACCAGAAGACTCCCCATTTGTTTTGACCAAAACAGATTGATTATTTTGTCAAGATCCTCATGGTTCTTGGGGCAGTAGTTATCATATACTAACTATGTCAAAATCACTGTTCAGCTTCTCTTCATACAGAAGACAACTCACCTGTAGATTCAAACTGTACAGCTGTTCAGCTACAAGCAAATGGCTGAGGGAAAACCAGAACAGACTGGACATGCTGTGCCTCAGAGTGGTTGCCATAAGGGACCTACGGTGTCACCTTGACTTCTTTCATTTCCAGGAAAACCGGATTTGGGTTGGCATGTAATGGGGTTGGGTCTCCTCGTGTCTTTATGTTGTTCCTATTATAATGTATCTTCCCTAAGATAAAACCTTCTTTGAACATAAGTGGAAAAGAGAGAAAGAGAGGGCAGCCAAGGATTGTATATGGCATCTGTAACATTTAATTATATGAGACAGGGATTTTCCAGGATGCCATTGCAACACAAAGAACATTTAGATATCAGCATCACAGTATATATTTTCTAAATCACAACACCCACGCATTTCCTTAGCCAAGGAGAAGTTTTCCTTCTATGGCTGCATATCTAAAATTAGCCTGAAGGTCAAATCTGAATAGAAATACCCTTGCCTTGAACGTGCTGGGAATGATTGGTGCAATGGGCTCGATTTTCCCATTGAAAACCTTCATTTATTTTTCAAATAACAGTTGCTTTTACAATTAAAGAGTTTAGAGAAAGGCAAAACGAAGCCTGCTGTATAAAATCATCATCAATATTCTGCCTTCATTGCAAGGCTATTTTTATAGCCAATCATTAAAAAAGTAAGAAGATGGATACAGTGAAGCTATAGCACAAAAGATACAGCATGAGGCTTCAGAATAGCTGGGCTGAGCACCGGCATGTGAAAGAATGGCCTTAAAATTTAGAAGATGTTTGTGTATGAAAGATACACGCAATGAAGAATCCTAAGTTAAGAAAGATACTGTTAAGAACAAATGAATAGTTTAGGTCTAAAAATAATTGCTTAACCTGCAGTCATATTGTGTGAGGACTGTGCAGTCTACACTGCACAAATGCGAAAGCACTGTCTTGCAAGAAGTGCATATATCAGCCACAGTGTTTTATTGAGTGCTTTAATAATACAAGTGTACATCAACTGATCCACAGTCAAAAGTGGCAGGTCCCTAAGAAATTTACAAGCACTTTTCTTTTAAGTAAATCAAAATACATATTAATTTGTTCAATGCAGTAGCCTTTTGTGTGGGAAACAGAAGGCTAGTGATAAACACAGTCTTAGTAATGCACAGTGATTCTTGATTTTAAGCTTTTATACAAAACTTGTTCCCAGTAGCATGCACCCACCATTAAAGACTTCAGTACAAAAAAATAACCCTAAACACTACATTTAAGTAGAAACGAGATATAATTCTGAATTTGTTTGTTTTCCCAAAAAACACATGAAAGAAAAAAACAAAAAAACACACATTAATACAAAGCTTCGTGACAAAGCTCTATACTATTACAGATCCAACATTCTTTGCACTGATAACCAAAATTCCCCATCTACATTTGAGGGAAACAGCTTTCAAGTTAACAGAACAAAAAAACCCCAAACAAATAAAAATAAAAACAAAACAAAAAAAGAAATGGTTCCAAATTTAATAAAAAATAAGAAGGAAGGGAAGGGCTATTGAAGCACTTAGTGAATGTGCTTGCACAGGTCCAGCAAATCCTAGAGGAGGTTCCTATGTGGCGTATCGCTTGGTCCACTGTCTGGCCATTCTGTCATGCTCTGCTCTGTTAGTCATATACTGAGTGGCAATGCTTCCAACCAGGGGGTCAGCTGAAAAGGAAACACAAACCGTGAAATGCTCGTCAGCCTTGGAAGGAAGAAAAGGCTGTCCTCAGATACAGATTTATTCTGTCCTCTTAGCTTTAACTGTAAGAAAAAGATGTCTACATATTTTATTCTCATTTTGAAGGCATGCATGCATACAGGAGAAAAAGAGCAAGAGCACGGGGAGGAGCTAGCGGGGCAATTAGTTGCAAGTTTCTGGTAAACACATGACTTGAATCATTTTCTAAAATTATGCCTCGTGAACAAATGTTCCAATCATTTTAGTTTGGCTAAGAGTGAAAAATAGCTAGAAGAGTTTCAGATGACAAGAATAAAAACACTAAAAGCCATTTATTTATGATATTAAACTTCCACAAATACCTATATTGCTACCTAAAAGGAGGATAGGGTCCAATTCTAATAACAGTTTTTTTTTTTTTTTTTAATTGTATTTTAACGAGTCTTAAGCATAAGGAAAGGTTAGAAATGAGGGTAATGAATACTATTTTCGGAGCAGTAAAAGTTAATTCCAAACTTTGGGAACTGGTATTCAATTTGTGAGATCTTGTTGAGCATTCATGTGTCCAGAATGCTTCATGATTCTATCTTCTGAAGCTACTTTTGTATTTCCAGAAAGAAGAAATAACCAGAAAAAGCCTGTTCTCATTAATCTGGACCTACAAATTACTTTCCAGTTAATTAAATAAAACCAGCTAGCCCTCTAAGAAAAACAAACCAAGAAGAGACTTTCCCAGAGTAATCAACATTTTTCTCCTTTCAGTACCGAGATTTTCCTCTTTGGAGGACCCATCCTCTTGGTAGTCCTCCTGTAACAGTAAATTTCCTGTTTCACTACACCATGTCAGTTCTGTGGCACTTGCATCCATTTTTTTCCTGACTTAGGCTAAATGCACATGACTTCTTATTCGGGCCAGTTAATAATCAGCTCTGCAGTTGACTGAAGATGGTGCCATTGAACAATATGAATGTCAGCTTCCCCCCAGTACAGTCATAACCCGAGTGTTGTGTTTGCACAGCATTATTAACCACAAGGATTCCCAGGGAGAGATGTCATGCTGTCGGCAGAGCAAAGTCAATCCCAGGTTTTTATTTGTTTGTTCATGATAAGCATTTATGATAGGATAAGTACATTGCTTTAGACAAATCAATTGAATGACTTGCTGCCAACATCACTGAATATTAGCAGATAATAACTAATGAAAAAATACTTTGCTTTGAATGTGCACTTTCAGGAAGAGCCCATGATTTGAATACTAAGTTTGCATCTTCTGAATTAGTAAGACAAGTTACCACTGCAGCTGTGGCATACTAAGACCCCATAGTCTCAGTCCTGCAAGCACTTAATGCATATGTTTAACTTCAATATCTTAATATATCCGGAGGAGGTCACCGAGGCTCAGACTTTGCTATTTTTACATGCATAAGTGTCAAAGAGGTACAGCTGAGCTAAGATCCATTTAAAAATTTTCAGAATAGAAAGTATATCACCTTTGGCTCCGCAGCCAAGGAGAAGAATCACACGGGATTACTGGAAGGATTTTGTTCAGAATAAATAGGATTCTGACAATCTCCTAGTGTTCAAGGAGTGCAAAGTTGTTCATGGTTGGAATGAGTTTTGAGACAAACTGTAGGGTAAACGAGCAACTTGGGGAATGGGGAAGCGCCAAATGTCTTGACAAAAATTTAGGGAACTGGTTGCAGTGGATCAAAGCTGAATCTGACAGTATTGGTCCAAGAAACGCTTCCACGCAACTATGGAGAAGGAAAAGGAGTAATTGAGCAAAATTTTATGAATGTGTTGGTTTTAATGCTGTTGGGAAAGTTGGGCTTTAATCTCTGAGGCAGCTGGTGGTGACTTCTTAGAAGAGTATCATGACATTGTCATCTGGATCATGGTATGTGCTTAATGAGGTTTAGAATCATAGAATTGATTGGAAGGGACTTCAAAGATCATCTAGTTCTAGCCCTCTGCCATGGGCAGTGTTGCCACTCACCAGCTCATTCTGTCCAGCCTGGCCTTGAAAGCCTCCAGAGGTGAGGCATCCACAGCTTCTCTGCACAGCCTGTGCTACTGCCTCACAGCCCTCTGAGTAAAGAACTTCTTCCTTCCATTTAGTGCATATTTAAATGGCTGCAACTATGGCCTTCACAAAACTTGATGTTGGCACATTGAAAAACAATGTGGTGTAATACAGATTTACTCAGTTCAAGTCTGAACATGTTTAAATAAAAATGTCTTTCACACTGAGAGCTGAAAACCAATTTCCCTGATAAATGAAAGGGCATTGAGTATTACATAATCATCCCCAACCTTAGATTACTTGTGTGGGTTTCTATCTATATTTCCCTTTGGGCATAAGGATAGATTTCAATAACATATATCTGGAAGGGTTTGGAAGGTGTAGGCTCCTTCCCTCACCTCCTCCCAGCCACCAGGAGGTTGGCTAATTTCTTTTGAAGTGGATGAATCCATGAGAGCAGATCCTGATATGAAAGTGGTGAAATCAGCTGAAGCCCAGTAAGGTAGGGCTTTCTCCTGTGGAAAGAATTCCTGGATCCATGTACTGCTGATGACGTCCTCCATATTGCTGAAGTGAAGATGCAAGTGTGTGAGTGGAGAAAGGAAGGGAGTGAAGCAGCTGAGGAAAGATGAGTCTCTTTTCAAAACAGTAACCTAGTAATTGCTAGTTTGAGATACCAAGCTGAAAGATCAGGATAGCTCTTGCCAGAGGAGCTCCTATATCACATCTCTGTGAGAGAGTGCTGATTTGTGTTGTCATTACATGTAGTTATTTATAAGGACTTCAATAAGGACTCTTCAACAGGTGTTAGAACTAGTTTATTTTAGCAGCTCCTGTAAAGCCATAAAACTGGCATAACTGCTTTGTTTGGGAAGTTGGGACAACTAGAGAGGAGGAAACTTTTCACTTTAGGTCAGTCACCTTGTTAGTGTCACTCTGATCATGTCAGTGCAGCATGCTGCATTTGCATTAGTGGACATACAGACGTTATGTGAACTCGAGAGATGCAAATGGTCCTTCCCTGCTCCTGCATGAAGCTGCACACCTTCGGGCCCAAGCCACGTTGTCCTTGCTGAAGGAAGCAGCTGTAAGGCAGGCCCAAGGAGACAGACACTTGTAACACTCAATGAGTCATGAGTTGGCATCTTTACAGAGCTCATGTGGACAGGTCATAAAATTGAGATTATCAGACAAACTGAAGGAACTGAATTAAAATAATTTCAAATACTTCATCCTCAACGTGCATGGGCTCTGGCCATAGTGTTCAAAATACTTGAGCAGAGAAACCCCAAAACTGTCCCTTCAAAGTAGGAAATGGCTGGGCACAGGCCAGTTCTTAGCTGGGGTGCAGACTACGAGGAATATTGTAAAATATCCCTCAGTACAACAAAATACATATTTATAAAACAGCTACTGCATAAATAATTGAAAGAGAGAAAGGAATACTCAGGATTCATAGAACTGCTTTCCCCATGTTTCTCATTACTACAAAACTGTTTCTTATTTTCCATTTGTGTATATCTGTTTTATTCTCAGTGTTAGAAATTTGTTTCCATAATTAGTAAACTGCTCTAGCTTTTTATTTTTTTGGAAGTAGTGTGATTCATCAGTGAACCAGGGGCCATTTCAGAAATCCACTCCAAATGGGGCTTTGTCCAAAAGTCAATGAAAAACAGGGTTCAGAATATAAAACTATGCCAAAAATACATTATCAGAATGACCTAGTGAAATAAATGAAAATAGAGCCACAATAGATTAGTAACAGCACAAACTACCTTTCAAATAGGTATGGATGGATGCTCATACACAAATGGCAGGATGCTCATACACTGGGATCTCTCAGGTCACTAGATGCACCATGCCTGGCTTGAGACCTGCTGTGTCCTTGGTGTGATACACTGTCCTGTGGCCAAGCAGGGACACACCAGCCCTCAGGTTGCCAGAGATTCGGGAAGCTGGAATAGCAAAGAACGACTGTGTGCTGCACTCAGTGTGGAGAGCTGGGTGAACTGGAGTTCCTGCCTCGCTTAAATGTTGGATACGCTGCTCTGTAATGACTTGTCATCTTCTTTTGCAGCCACTTAATATGACTGTATAAGGAAGAACATTTGTGTCTCATATCTGTTGTAAAGCTAATCAAATTTACAGCCCAATTCTGGGGAGTTAATGCTATTGGGGATTTGGATGAGCTGAGGTTTGGTCATTACAAAATTTCAACTGTGTTTAATGCTAGTTATACTGCTTTATCATTCAGAAGACAGACTATAATTCTTCTTTAAAACCACTTTCCTCCAAAATAAATGAAAATATATTGCTATACTGTATTTTTCCATGCTTGTATTTTTACAGCTATTTCTATGTCAGCAAATAGCAATTTCAGAGCAGAACTCATCTCCTGGGCTTTTCAATGCTCTTTTAAAAATACAGCAAACATACTCTAGTGAAATAAAAAAAAAAAAAAGGAGATAGTGTATTTAACAGCTTGATTTCAATGTCTCTTCTCCATCAGCCACACAATATGCAAAGAAATTCCAATCGTTAGTGCCAGCGTGGTTAAAGAGACACACATTTAGTATTAAAATGCACATTATGGGTGTTTGTATGCATTATATATATTTACGAGCACTTATAAAATAGAATAATATTTCAATTGCACTATTTTACAGTTTTAATAGAGAACAGCTGATGGAGCCAGTTATTACACCACCATAAATGAGTTCTCAGAAAGATTTCTGGGGCACCTTAAAAACTAAAAACCACAACCCTATGAAAATCTCACAGTTTCTTCAGCCAAATATTTACAACATATATATATATAGGCCCAGGTACAGATTCAGCTCTGTATCAGGGGGAATTTTGAAGAACTGGCCTCCAGCTGATGAAGCAGAATTAAACTGGAGGAATTTCCAAAGGTCAGACGTAACCTGAAAGGTCTTAGACTGTCTCCTAAGCTATACAGTACTCCTTTAACATAGCTATAAGAGGTATCCCACTGAGACGCCCTATGAATCTACTTGCACTGAAGCATCAGTCACCAAAAACGAAATCCGCTTTCCTTTCTTTGAGCCAGCTGTGTGAAATGCAGAAGAAAACAAACAAAGAATTTTTTTTTTTTTTTTTTAAGCAATTTGGACTTCTGTTACCTATTTAGAAGAGATTTTGATGCCTGGAACCCTGATTGTTTGTTTTTAGAGCTGCCTCTCTTTACAAGTATTCGGTTGTATTGCTTTTTGAATCAAACAAGAATTGGGAGTGCTTGCTTTTTCAAAGCCTTTTGAGGGAAAAAAAAAAAATCAGGTTCTCTCTATGCCATCTACAGTATAGCTACCTTGGAATCAGTTTATACAGTGAGATATGTAGAACTGGCTACACGGAAATGAAAACAAGATCATATTATTTTCAATAACTACAGTTTGTTTGGTGATTTCAGTGCCAATAGCAGTGCAGGACAGTATATATTCCCACACTGGTTTGCAGTGCAAGATCTTTCAATCCATTTTTTTCTTTGGTTTGTTTTTGATATCGTACCAAGCTTGAAAAAATAAATCCCAAAAGCCAAAATAAAAAATAAAACAAAATTAAGATTGTGAGAGAAACAAACAGCAGGAACAAATAGTCCGCTGAAACACAAGTTTCCTAAACAGCAAATGCTGACTGTTTGATACACACCAAATTTAAACTTAATTTAATAGGTATATTTTACCTTTAATTACATTCTGATATTGTTTTCAGTGGCATCCAGTCACAGGAAGACTAGCCAGTGAAAACTGAAGACAAAAGAAGCATGAGATTTGCTATACCAAATATGCCATAGAACAATTTACAACTCCAAGAGGAAGGGATTAAGAAGAAATGAATTATTGTTTGTAAATAACTTTAATTCATTGTGTCACTTTGCCTTAGGAGGTTTCCACAGTTTGCCACATGTCACCACTTTTAAACTTAATCAGTTCCTAGCAGAACATGTCGAGGATGCTGTGTGTCTTGATGTGGAAAACGAGGTACGTGAAGTGCATCATAGGATCCTTCAGTGATCTTACAGCAAGAAAGAGAACAGCACTGCTGCTATCATTAATAATAATGCACAGACTAAGTAATTCTTTGGAGGCAGAGGCAGGTGAAGTGGGACACTGAATTACTCCACTAACCTTTCACCTTCAAAAAGAGTGCTCAAAAACCAGGGGACAAGTGAAAACGAGTACAGCATGGCACTAATCCCTGTTTGTGTGGCAATAAAACTGGCCTCGCAGTTGGAAGTCTGATCAACACATGCTTATAGACTGGAACAACAGAATGACTCAAGGCAGAACAAAGAGCAGTAGCAGGGCTCTGGATTGCTTTACACACCCTACAAGCAGAAGTACAATTTATTCCCGACTTTCATGAAATCACAGTTCCAGCTATCCATTGATAATATATTTATCCATCTGCAAGGCTCTTCGAAAACTGTTCAGAAGAATGATGAAGAAGTGATCAGTAAACACCAAAAAAAAGGAGAACAAATAAAACAAATTGTTTCAGTAAAGGAAAAAGTAATCCTTGGAGGAGAAAGGAACAAATTCAAGAAAAATCTAATGTTTACTAGGAAGTAACATTTTAGCAGTTATGATTTACAGCAGAAATCATATGATACAGAGTGTAAGGAATTCTGCTTCTTGGTTCAGGAGTTAGTTGTGCAAATTAGACGGGTCACATCTCAACACTCAACAGAAAAATTCTAATACATATAGGCTACATCAGCACGCTAAACTATCAAGATATACCTTCTGGAACTGCTTTCCAGCTCATGTACCTCATTAGGCTGGCAACTATGGTTGATGAAGCCCGGTGAAGTGGACAACCATATGACCTCCAAGAGTTCTTCCCACCAAAGGAAAATAATGAGAGATGCAGTAAGACACCTGTGACATAATCTTCTCAGATATAAGGTGATCTAATGTGTTGGAGTCAGAAGAAATAAAGACTGACTTTGTTGTATCAATTCTCATTTTCAGTTAAAACCCAGGACAGTTTTTCTGGGTATAACATAGGGAATAAGGGAGTAAAGGGCAGATGTGTAAGAGCTTGAGACACAGTCTCACCGGATATCAACATTCACACTAACAACATCCACATTTAGAGAAATGATAGAAGACTAGGCTATATACAATAGCTTAGAGACTGTATAACTTTAAAGTCCACATTTGCCAAACGTTTTTGACCCTACATAGCTACACCAGTCTAGTGGTCACTGTCTAATGCAGGGCTAAAGGAGACTTACACTTTTGTACCAAGCTTCCTACTAAGTTGTGTTTACCAGTACATCCCATGGTTGTCGTCACTCAATCATCCAAGTCCTTAGCTACCTTTCTAACTATATACCTGAAGCTTTCTCCTGGGAGAAATCAGAGTAGGTGCAGGAGAAAAAAGGAAAAAAAGTAAAGCATGGAAGATCCTGAGGTCTTGTTCTGTTGTATAGCCTGGGTATGTGGCTGGGCAGGTGTAACACCATAACATGATAGAAAGTAAAGTGATAATAGGGGGCAGGAAAGTCTTCAGCTGCAGCAAACAAAGACAAACCCAAATGCAGCAGATGTGGACACAGAAACGAAGGAAAAAAACTGCTTTCCTCTGAAAGACCTCAGGTAGGTAGGAATCTCCAACAAGATACCCTTACCCCCACTGCCACCCCTTAAATGAGGTCTGGGAAGGGGTGGATCCTGGCTCCACCCCTTCTGGTCACTCAGGTGCTTTGGATGCACCTGAGCTCCCCTGGGTTGGCCCTGCCTTCCTACCATGTGCTCAATCACTGGTTCAAGCTGTGAATTAGCATTTCTGTTACAGCAGGGAAACAAGGAAGCTAATATGTCACACTGCTTACAAGACGTGAAATTCTAGAGTGCTCCATGTTCTTTACGGTTTGCAAGTTGTTATGATGGCTCTAAGAAAGTTAAGTGGTCTTACAGAGATGCTTTAATTTCTCATCCACGAAACTGAGATAATGCTTCCCTGTCACACTGAATATTTGGAAAATAAGTTTGCTAAAAATTGCAAGCTATTGGATTATGTGGTAAATGTGATTGTACAGATCTATCGTAAAGAAACTGTAAGTTATGACCTGAGCTCTGTAGAACTGTCAGAAACACATCTGACTTCTCTTAGTTCACATAGTGTCTTAGTTTGTATAGTGGAGAAGTTGCCACACAAATATTAAGGCATATATGACTCAATTCCAGGGTCCAAACTGATGTCTGGAGGAAAATGATACCTATCTTCAAAAATAAAAGAGCTCTGCAAATCCAGTTCAGCAAACAGTCACTTACTAAAACATTTTGGATACATGGAAGGAGAAATTCATCCCTCTTTAGACTTGCATTTGATTGCTGTCAGGCTACCTACCACAGATCTGTGTGAAATATGAGGCTGCTTCAGAAAAAGATGTTTCAGAAATAAGGAGTATTATCTGGCCCGATTTTACTAACATGACTCTTAAAGGGAAGCACTGGCAGTGATTCATCCCTGGATCTTGCCAAGGGAAATCATTCTTGTCTAAAGAGTAAAGGGTTTTTTTTCCCGTCTGCTGTTTTTAGCAGGGTTTCTATAAACTTCAGTGGCTGACTGGGAGTTAGCTGAGGCAATCATAGATCAACGAGGCTCAGTGTACTGATCTTGAAGAGCTGCCTTTAATTAGGGAAGAACATGCACCTATTAGAAATGCCAGCGTGCTGGAACAATTAAAGTTCTAAAATAACACACTTTGCTTTGATGCTTGAATGCATCTCAAAATTAAAAGCATGGATACATTAGCAAAGTATCTGTTCGTAACAATGAATTCAAAACAATGAATTCAATAGAGAAACAGTTGTTGTTATTAATAAAAAAAAATTAATAAAAAAGTTTTAGTAAGTAAGAACTTGATGTGGAAGACACTGCACGGTACATGGCTTGATAAAAATTTCAGAAAACATAACAATATGCATTCACCTCATGGAAGATCACTGTGCATAACAAAATTACAGCACTCTGATCTCAAAATGCTGTAAAGCAACCAAAGTGCTAAGATTCATAATGTAACTGGTATGCATCCATAGGTTGAAAACTGTATATATATATATATATTTTTTTTTTTAACAAGATTTATTGAGGGAGGAATAGATATTTTATATAAATTCTGGTATGTTTAGAATTTATATGTTTTAAAGAAAAAAGAAGCAGTTTTCTACTGGATTTTTGTCTTCTTACTTCCACTGATTACCGGCTCATAGCAAAGGGGTGACCTGTGGCCCTTAAACATCCCAAACAAACATTTTAATCCCAAAGCAAGTGTGTATGAATGCATTTCCCATGACCACGATTTGTATTGCGTTAGACATCCTATAATCACAGGTACCAAATGTAGATTACTCTGCAAGAGCACCATTTGGTCCAGTGGGATCCACAAGCTGTGTGGATTCCCAGGTGACAGGGAAGGGAGGGAGTGTTACTGCACAGGCACTGCACTGTCTGGTCTTCCGGTGGCATTTTGATGCTGAGAGGAAAACAAATCTCAAAGGCATCTTCATTTTCAAGAGAAGGGCTTGAACGTGAGCAGTACCAAAATCTTCAATTTAGACACACACCAGGGTTATTTCAGGTCAGATGCATCTGAATCCTACTCTTGAAACTTTCCATTTGTTCCTTTACTGCAATTAATCTGTGGACTAACTAGAAAAGCCTACATACGTTATGAATGCTGCTTATTTTGGTATAATCTCATTTTATTCTTCTCATCCTTTTAGATCTTGGGATTAATTTGATTTATTTAAATCTAAAACTGTTTTTAGGAATCCCACACAGAATGTCAAAGGAATAAAAGAGGCTTTTATTTACTAAAAGGCGGCTCAGTGAAGAATTTTGTGCTTATCAAGGCCAATAGGACTCCCTTGTCGTAGTTCAGGGCCAGAAATCCCTTGGCAAATTGAACATCTATTGGAGCAGGAATAGGAACTTCTGTGCTTTAGCACACCTCTTACTGTTATCCAGTAACTCAAAACATTCTGGTCTCTCTTTTCCCTCTCTTTTTATGCTGTCTATACTCCCCATTCTCCAAAGGAACATGCAGAAGGAGGTTGCAGGCTGTATCTGACTCATAGCATCTAAGTTTATATCTGTACCTAGAGGCACTGGAAGGAAAATGCCTGGAAAGCAGTGTGTTTAGGAGCTCTGTCAGTATGGCCCAGATGAAGCTTTTGATGGGGCAGACTTTCTGGGGCTTTTCTTGACAACAGACATGGGTCATTTGAACCAGGTTGTGTGATGGCAAGCTGTGACGTTTGCTATCTAAGGACGAGGCTTGTACCAATGCACAATGGCTCAAAAAAGCATGTAAAGAGGGGTGCCATTTGCAGAGGCCTACTTGCACAGGCACACCTGCATGCTTGCACAGAGCAGTGTTTCCAGATGCTGATCAATGATATGACACAGGGTGTTGCAAAATGGGAGCAGGGTGCCAGCTCTAGCAATGACCAAGGAATCAGAAGGTGAGTGAGAAAATAACCCCATTTGAGTAACCAAATGGACTATCCATTTCTAAATTAACTTCTGAACATGAATATAATTAGCTTAATTACAAACAAGTTCTAATAGGATTAGAAGGAAAAACAGGTTAAACAAAATAATTAGCATCCATCATGTAGGCAGGTTTTTAGCTCCTGGATAAGTTGCAATGAAGTTACATGGCAACCCCGGATGAAGACAGAATGTATGATATTTACAGTGACAATTCTATATTTAGAAATAGATTAAATAACTTCCTTTGGATACTTTATCTTTCCTGTGTGAGAGATCACACTGATTCCATTGTTGTGCCTGGCTCAATGATAGTCCATTTGCCAAGGAATTTCAGGAACTGGCCTATGAAGTGCTAACACTGTTATTTAGGGAAAAAAATGTACAAGTTAGAGGCAAAAATACTCACGGAAGATAATGAGGCCGTTCCTTCTGCTAGTACAATGTTGTGTCTTACAGTTATTTCTACTACTTCGCCACTTTATCTAATCTGCATTATAAAGACTGCGTGATGAAGATTCCAGGCCTTGAGAATTTTCAAAAATCTAATTCATCTTAAAGTTGCAAAATGTTTCAATCCATAGAAAGGCTGTTTTTCTAAGCCTTATTCAGATGAACATCCTACAGACAATTTACAAATCAGAGCTCTATTTCTGTATCTCCGATATGAACGTGAAATCTTATGGTTGGTCCAATCCATCCTTAAATTCAGGACAGTTAAACAATACACTTTGCTACTTAAGAAATCATTTCCTACTCCAATTAATTCACCTGAACTTAATTTGCCATGGAAAAAAAGGGATTCTGAAACACACGCTGCGCATAATTTGTCCTATTTGTTGCCTTTGATGGATCTGCAAAACAATAAAAACCAAACAACTGTTTTCTTCTCCTGTGCTGAATAATGTAGAAAATTAATCATGCAAAATAAAAAGACATATCTTGCAATAGTGTAAATCATCTCTGCAGGCAGAATCTGAACAACTCAGGAATACCAATTTCTACGATCTTACTCAAGAAAGTGAGAGGCTAAATGATTTAACAGCTAACGTATTTAGAACCAGGTTTAATTTTTTCTTCTTTTCAAGACTGATTTTACATTGTTGTTGTGAACCTGCTAGAGAGCAAAATGTAGCAGGCTTCTTTTCAGGCACTTAAAGAATATGGAACAGTGTGATTTCTATGGTGAAGCAAGAATAACTGTATTTTAAGTACAGAATGAAGCAGCCTTAAAAATAGTTATGTGAATCAGTGTCCTGAAGGTGCCTCACAGGCAGTTAGAAATATATAGTAATACGTTTCCTTCTGCTTTTGCTTTCATGTAAGAAAAGGTACAAAGGAGAAAAACCAAACCAACCAACCAACTGAAACAAAAAAATCTTCAACGCTTAGTAAAATTGAACAGTCTAATTAAAAAGTCTGGGGTAAAATGTTCAGCAGGAATGATGCCAGTTTATTCCAGCTGAGATTTCAGCTGTTTGTACTAATTGGAATAGTGGATATTAGATAAAATTATTGTGAGATTAGAGAATAAACTGTAGAAATACAGATAAGATGTGATGTCTGAAGTTATTTAATTTTTAGTGTTAATTATTTTTCCCTTAAGTATATACAGATCTATTAGTGAGAAAATATATCCATTAAGGAAACAAAAATAATTCTCATCAGAAACAGAACTGTCTGAGCCCAGAAGTGCTGTATCTACTTCATTCTAAAGACTGTGGTGTAATTAAGGATGTCTGTATTGGCTAGACAAAACCTGCACGAAACAAAGAAAATATGCATAACAAGTATTTTGTGTTTTATATATTTGAAGTAATTAACTGCTTTATTTCAACATTAGAAGTCGTAAAGCGTTTAGCACTGATGACTTCTTTTGGTCTTGGTTCACGCAAAGATTTAGTATGCGTATGTGTTAAATCACCTGTCTTCTCTCTAAGGCCTTAGGAAATCTCCACTGGCATTATCTTAAGCTGCAAATGTTTATTGGAGGGAAAATGAATTGTAACCTTTTGCATTTGTACCATTTATCACTTGTGCATTTTCACAAGTGCTTTAAATTTAAGACAGCTAAGGTAGCTTTACATCTATTTCTCGATACAGATGTACAAAGCCTCTTCACTTGCTTTGGGTTTCAGTCCATCTCTGATTTAATCAAATGCCATCAAAGCTTGGGCACTATTATGTCTGAAGTTCAATTTTTCTCTCATTGCCTTAAGTGAAAAAAACACCAATCACCAACAGTGGCAGTAGAAAATTTATTGAAAGGGATGAGAAATCATTAGCAGCATTGTCAGACCTTTCCCATTTAAGGAATGATTAAAGTCTAAGCTTAATCTATTCTGGAAAAAAAAAAAAAAAGGCAAGAAAACAAAAGACAAACAAAAAGTGACAGGTCATTTTATAAGGGTGATTTTAAAAAAGAAGTGGTCTTTTCCATAGTAAGAAAAGAGCGCAAACAAAAAGACTAACAGACTTGACTTAGAGAAAGTTAAAAGGAACTAGATGCTTCATACACCAAATAGTTAAACACATACAAGAATACAGTGTAGGAATACTAGAAGATAACTCAGCAAAGTTAAAAAAGAATTAGAAATCACACTGGTCACAGCACCATCTGAGTTACCACTGCAGAAGCTATTACTGCTCATGCTTCAACACACAGTCTGATCATTAGTTGTGGTTAGGAGGGAATTTCCTCTCAAGTATTACTGTGTGAATAAAGTGCTTTGAGGGAATTTTTCACTTTCCACTGAGCTGCTGAGCAATGAGCAGTCGCAGGCAACATATCAGACCGAATGGAGCGTGATTGTTTTTCTGCTGGAGAAAGACTATACCATCATTCTTTGTAGAGTTACAGATACATCAGATAAAAAAAAGACAGGGTAAGAGCATGTGTGACAGCTACCTGGAGCTATCGTTAATGACTATTATGCTTCAGATACCACAAAATCCAGATTGTATGCTTTATTTTTAAAAAGGAAGTTTTGCCATTTGCTTTCTAAAGTACATAAATCCTCTAATATTCTTATGCAGATAACTCCAGAAACTTTGCAGAGAGAAAAGGTATTTAAACAGATCATAGACTTCTGAAACCATAATGGTGTGCGTAAATATTTCTTAGAAATCTTTATTCTACAGTTGTGTTAATCTTTTTAATGATGTCTTATGAGTTTTGAATGGTGTAAATCTCAAAACATGAAATGCCTCTATGCTCCTGAACAACACTCTTCTACTCATAAGGTGTTGTCAATGTGTAACTGAAAAGAACAAAGGTTCAGGCCAAAATAAATAGTAATCCTGATCCAAGCAACCTCTCCCTGCACACATCATTAGAAATTACTAAGATCCAAGAAGATAGTAAATCCAAGATACAACAAGAGCTGCTCCAAAAGTAATGCCTCTCATTTTAATATGTAGACCCACAACATCAGAGGTGAATGCTGGTAGTTGGTAGTTGGCAGTAGAAACTGAACCTTCCCACCAACATTCCATTACACGTGGCTGCTGTGCAGCGGTTGGCAGCAGAGGGGCAGTCTGACAGAATGGCATCTGACATGGAAGTGCAGATGAAGCATATGAAGAGTGTGACTGAATTCCTCCGTGTGGAAAAAAGTGGCACCCAATGACATTCATTGACACTTGCTGAATGTTTATGGAGACCAAAGAGAGGATGTGAGCACAGTGAGGCGGTGGGTGGTGCATTTCAGCAGTGGTGACAGCAATGTGAAAGACAAGCTATGTTCCAGACAATCATTCACAGCTGCCACACTGCCAAATGAACAGCATCTCAATCAGTTCATCTGCGTGAATAGGAGGACTACAAGCAAGGAACCTTGTATGGAGGTGAATATTGGCTTCAATGCATTGGAAATGATGGTGACCATATTGGAATATCACAAAGTTTGTGCCAGGTGGGTTCCATGAACGTTCACACAGGAATAGAATGAACACAGTAAGCAAGTATGTCAGTACCTATTAAATCAACACGAGGCTGAAGGTGACAGTTTCCTGGACAGCATCTTTACCAGTAATGAGACATGGTGCCACAATCATAAGCCAGAGACAAAATGACAGACAACATATGCATTCCTCATTGAAGAAAAAGCCTGAGATGCAGACCTCAGAGGGTAGAATGATGTGCACTGTCTTTTGGGATAGGACAGGGGTGATCTCTCTGGATTTCCCAGAAGCCAGACAAACTATGAATTCTGACTGCTACATCTCAGTGCTGACTGAGCTGAAGGCTTGAACTTCCAGAGTCAGACTGGAGAAGATGGCAACCCTTCTCTTGCAACATGATAATGTCAGGCCCCAGTTTGAAGACTGTGGAGCACATTGCCAACCTTGGCCGGACTGTCCACACCCACAGTATAGTCTGGATTTGGTGCCTTCTGACTTCCATCTGTTTGGGCCAATGAAAGATGGACTGTGTGGTCACCTCCACTGGTACAGATTTTTACCAGTGTGGCATGCAGGCTCTTGTTCATTGCTGGCAAAAATGCATAGCTAATGGTAGTGGCTATGCTGAAAAATAGCATTTCATAGCTGAGAATTTGCTCTATCAAACAGTATTATCAATCTCTTTGTGTCTGTTGTAGTTTCCATGGAAATAAATAGGTGATGTTACTTTTGGAGCAACACACATATTTTCCTGGGAACTACTCAGGGGATGAGAGTTCACAATTTTTTTTTTCCTGCTGTTACAATAATCCCCACAGTTATGAACTGATGTTGTGGGGACTTAGTCCACCAGTAAGAACAAAATATCTCTGAGGGCATTCAGGGCCAGGTTGGATGGGGCCCTGGGCAATCTGATCTAGTACTTGATGTAGTGATTGGCAACCCTGCCTGTGGCAGGGGGGTTGGAACTTGATGACTGTGGAGGTTTCTTTCAACCGAAGCCATTCTATGACTCTATGAATATCTCATAACATTTTTATCAGCTTTATGGCAAAGCAAATTAATTCTCTTTCTTATCTATGAATAATTCTCATAATGTGCTCCTACATTTCTTGCATTTGCTCAAGTTTCATTTTATGTTTATACACACATAGGTGTATATGTTTAACAGATATGGGTCTACATGTCTGCAAATCTATGAAGATCAGCTGCGGAAAAAGTCTGTTGTTTCCTGGTGGTGCAGAGAGTCCTGGTGGGACTCTGACATGCCTAAATCCCCCAGGGAGTACTGAAAAACCTGCTGCTTGTCTGCCTGCATCTAAATGCCTATGACATATTGGTGCTGTGTGCCCAGATCATAATAGGAGAAGCTGCACGTGATTCAAACCACAGTGTAGTAATTGATATAGTATACACACTATAGTACAGTACAGATGGCATACTACAATATCTCTTAAAGGGAATGGAAAAAGAAACCAATGATCAACTATCTTGGATTTGTAAATATCAGCTCTAGAATATCTGATATAATCAGTCCACATATGTACATATTACTTCAATAACTATATAGCAGGTTCTGGAGAAGTAGCATGGGAACATGAAGTATTTAAAGATAAATAGGTACTTTCAGGCAAAAAGAACTTTGATGTAACAGGCAGGATAGCTTTGCTCATGTGAATGAAATGGATGCTGATGAGTTAAGCCAATCCTGTTTTGGGTGTTGTCATTCTACAGTCACAGAGAGCAGAACTAAAATGATCACTTTAGTGCTACATTTACTTTCCATGATACATTAGGATAACTTATGGCCTTAATGTATATCATGTACATATCAACTCTGCTTATAGTCCAGAGACACCAATACAGCAGAGTGACCACATGCTACCTTTGTATTTCTTAAGAAAAAGCCTCAGGAGCCAGCTAATATCATTCAGAGATGTCCCAAGATAGAGACTTCTAAGAGAGACAGAAAGCTCACATCATTGAAACTTAAAACCTAATAAAAACATTACTCTGTGAATTGATTCCTAACTGCTCTTTTATCATCTCTCATTTGTTGCCATGTTTGGCTGACAAGGAATAGATTTTTTCCTGCTCAGGATACAAAGAGAGTATTTTTCCATTGTGCTGAAACAGTGTAGGAACCATCCCATTTCCTGATAGTATATAAACTCTGAAGAAAAGGGAAAAATAGCTCCAAGCTGAGGAATATAAATAATCTCAGACAACAGAACAATTTTATTGTTTACATGGCCCTCTGCTGCTTACAAAAGGGGTATGTGGCAAAACAAGACTATTTTGTTGTAAATCCGATGGTACTATTCTATGGCAGCGCAGCTGGTAGCCTGTAAGTACCAGAGGAGAATCAAAGCTTCAGGGCTTAGCCAGCCTCATAAAATTGAACAAATCAAATATTATTTTGCCAATTTCTAAGTATTTCACTCATTTCCTGGAATACTCACCACATCTGACATATGTACTCTAATGTATTCTGGGTTACTGTGGGAGTGTTTAGGATTTCCCCATTTTCTATATGTCTTGACAAAGGTGCTTTAAAAGGAAATGTTGCTCCATCACACAGCAGTACAAAATATATTTGAGCACAGGAAAAACTGGAAGTGCTTTCGATAAACTGAACAGAGATGTTAAGCTGCCAATTGGGAAGGAGAAAATAAACCAGAGATTTGATTGTTAAGTAGCTTTTCGATAGTATCAAAATATGCAGATTATCGCTTTAAGGGAAAAAATTACTTGAATGAAGAAAATGAGAAGCGGCTCATCCCTTGAACTTGCTGTCATCCAGAGTTTCTAAATTCACTTCACAACTTGGGGTGAGCGATTGGAAGGAATGATAATTGGGAAGTCTAAAAAATTGCAGAAGGAACATCTGACGTGAACCAGCACTGACAGAAAGCAGCCTCTGCTATGGGGGAGCACCAGATGAGGACAAACACCATATATGCTTCCTAAAAGGCCCAAATATAGAGAAACAGAGTAAAAAACACCACCTCCAGACTGCCGAGCAGTGAGGGGCATGGACCTGTTCCTCATTACCCGGGGCTGGGTAGCTATTTTAAAGTTGGAACATGGAAGCCAAACTGCAGAGCTGTGACCACAAGGCAGCCAAATCCTTGCTCGGAGCCAAACACTCCAGCATGGAACAGATTTTATTTTTACAGCTATGTTACATTTTCCTTTATTAAGCTGACTTAGATTTATTTTTAAACTTTTTTTTTTTTTTTTGGGCAGGCAACTGCTTTCGGATCTCAGTAACTCTGAAAATAGATCTTCTTGCTGGTAGAGTAGGCATCTATTAGACTATTAAAATGCGTGCTGGTATGGCTGGAGCTTATAGGCTGAATAAAGGAGCTATTCCTGTGGAATCTAAAGCACTGATAGATGCTCACTTTAAAATCAGCCACAGCAGCTCAGGATGTTACTGCCCCTTCACCAGGGATGACCACTCCGAAGTGGTATCAGGAGAATGGAGCATGTCCATGGGTATCACGCTGAAGTCTGGCAGTCAAGCCCAAGGTCACAATGGATGGGTTTTCCTGAGAGGTTTCAACTGAAACCACTTGGTCAGTGAAGGGAAATTCTCATCTGGCTGGCTGCAATCTGCCAGTGCCTACCTGCTAGTGCCTACCTGCCACATATCAGTGCCAATTGGTAGTGATGGAGGAATGAGGCTTAATTTTTCCAACCAATATGACAAATACTTGATGTAGGCACTCAAACCTTTCCAAACAGTGAGTCTGCAAGAACTATGTGTGGACCCACATCCCATGACGCCTGCCAGGCATCAGCTAAGCATTCCGGCTGGAGACCCTGTGGCAGAGAGCTCTGGGGAGACTGCTGAAGGCAAACCCGCCAGGGATGGTGCAGCAGCACTACAGGATGTTGACAGGATCTCACTCAAAGTGCATGCTGATGGTTGAGTGGGAGGAATGGCTGGGAAAGCAGGTCAGAGTGCTAATCTAGCCTTCTTGCACCCTGTCTGATTGAACTCTTCCCACCTACTCCTATTTTACAAAGGTAAACAGCAGCAATTCCAGCAGCTTTGTAGCAGGGCAAATACCATTCAAGTTTTTAGGGCTTTTATTGCTTTTGTTGAAAAGTCACTCTCCAAAGTGCTGTTTCTCATTCTACTGAGGATCAAAGATATGCATTAAATTATGCTACTGAATCCTTTTCTGCAAAGGATAACAGAACTGGGATTTTATACTCTCAGCAGTAAGAGTACAGAGCTGTGTAAAACTTTAGGAAAACAACAAAGAAAAAAAAAGAAAAAGAATATTGAACTACCTCCCATTTCTAGTTTCAGCACCTTCATGGCTGGTAAGGGTGCTAATACTTTTAGCAGAAGATATTTAGGCAACCTAAATCATGCCAAACCACACAGTGAGTTTATGATTGCAACAGAAAAGCAAAAATAATGTTATCTGCAACTGCCAACTATACCAACCCTGTGATGAAAACAATCAAGTTTCTGAGAAATATAAAGGCAAAACATACGGATGACTCATATAAAGAAAGCTTGAAAGCATGTCTCATGTCCCTAGGTGAGATGAGTAAGGATCCCCTAGCCCTAGGATGTTGCTCTGCTCATCTAAGCTTAGATAAATGTAAGTCATTGCACGGTCATGTTACTCAGTGTGGGTTAACAAAGTATGAAACCATCCACTAAAGCCTTGACTCATAGCAATACTTGTAAAAATCAGCAGGCGTATGTCTAATGGAGGTATTATACTTGAGTACCACAACGTGCACTGAAAAGCCTTTTAACATCAGCAGTCTGCTTTTCAGACATGCTGAGTAACTGCAGCTCCTATAAAAATTGATGGGACTCACATGAAAGTAAAGCAGTGGTATCCTTCCAGCTCATTTACTTCTATACGTATGCTTACTATAGAGGACATGCATGCTTCCATCTGAAACTACGTTCACAGCAAATTTTAAATCTATGATTGAACAAACTGCCTCACACTTTCTGGAGTATTTAAAGGATAACAAGAGACAAGCAGCTTTACACTGCTAACGTAACATGTTGTTGCAGCATCTAAGAGCAGAGTCACAACAACTAACCTGGCTTGTGGTCACCCCAGTTAAGTCGTTACTGCTGTCAGTTTGCTCATTGCCTTTGCCAGAAATTAATCCTTCCTTCCTTCCTTCCTTCCTTCCTTCCTTCCTTCCTTCCTTCCTTCCTTCCTTCCTTCCTTCCTTCCTTCCTTCCTTCCTTCCTTTCCTTCCTTCCTTCCTTCCTTCCTTCCTTCCTTCCTTCCTTCCTTCCTTCCTTCCTTCCTTCCTTCCTTCCTTCCTTCCTTCCTTCCTTCCTTCCTTTCCTTCCTTCCTTCCTTCCTTCCTTCCTTCCTTCCTTCCTTCCTTCCTTCCTTCCTTCCTTCCTTCCTTCCTTTCCTTCCTTCCTTCGTTCCTTCCTTCCTTCCTTCCTTCCTTCCTTCCTTCCTTCCTTCCTTCCTTCCTTCCTTTCCTTCCTTCCTTCCTTCCTTCCTTCCTTCCTTCCTTCCTTCCTTCCTTCCTTCCCTTCCTTCGTTCCTTCCTTCGTTCCTTCCTTCCTTCCTTCCTTCCTTCCTTCCTTCCTTCCTTCCTTCCTTCCTTTCCTTCCTTCCTTCCTTCCTTCCTTCCTTCCTTCCTTCCTTCCTTCCTTCCTTCCTTCCTTCCTTCCTTCCTTTCTTCCTTTTTTCCTTTTTTCTTTCTCTTTCTCTTCCTCTTCCTCTTCTTCTTTCTCTCTTTCTCAAATTCCCATGTATCACTTAAAGCTAGAAATTTGGCAGATGTTTCTAAAGAGCAAAGAAAGAGAGGCTCTCATGCAGCCTTTCATTAGTTATTTCCATTACAGTGGCCAGCTGAGTATTCAATGGAACTGGACACATTTTTGGAAAAAAAAATTGCCATGGTTGCTTACAGTCTTGGGCTATCTCTTCTCCTGCTCTGTTCTGTATCACAACACAAACCTTGATCTGCAAGGAGGTGACTGTAAGTGCCCAGATGAGACCATGGGGCTCAGGCTGTACTCCAGTGACCAGTGGCAACAGCAACATTGAGGCATCGAGTTCAGTTTTCCTGGTACAGAATGCCAATGGGGCAATCAAGGGATCAAATTCTCACTGGCACTGGAACTCTAATGTGGAAAAAATGGTATGTAACTAGAAGAAAACAATGACAAAAAAGCAAGGGAGATTTAGCAGGTTTTGTTCTAATGTCCTAATCAAGGCTTAGCCATGTGTTATTAAGCAGATGCGGTTTGACGTTAGACTGTGCAGACATCAGGGATAATCAGGCCAGCAAAGTTCAAATTTTGCATGTGTGAAAAAGGAGGCCATGCAAAGGAAAAAGTTCCAATGCAGTCTCGTCAGTGTTTCAATTTATTTTCTCTGAAGCATTTGCAAATGAGAATTTTCCATATGACTCGAGAACCTCTGGCAGGGTTGTGATGGGAATGACCAACTGAGAACAGTAAACATGTTAACCCAGCTCATCATCATCAGCTGTCTAAATATAAAAATAATTAATTTGTTTTTGTACTTCAAGCTCTGTAAAAATGCAAATCCACAGGGGCCATCTGCACTTTAAAGCTATTTTGGAATAAGGTAGTGTGGGAATTTATACTCCCCAGGCTACTCTTCCATACTTAATGCACAGTTGACTTTTGCTCCAAGTAAGACAGATTTTCCTGACTTAATCCATTTTCAAAGAGGGAGGGTACACACATGGAGTTACTCTGGAATAACTAACTGCCCATGCAGGCAAGCCCTAGCAGCTAACACTGAAGTAAATACGCTCATCAGTCAAGCACACAACCTACAAGCTCTTACTCACACACAGCTTTATGCAGATGAAGGCATATATCAGGTTTCGTAGGGTTGCTCATGCACATGCCAAAACGTTTACAGGACTGGGGCCCTGCTTTGGAGGAGGAGAGGTGTGCTGTGCCCCAGAGTACCACCTTAAAGAGAAGTACTAATCCCCAGACTGAATGCTAGTGCATCCCATCATCTCTCCAATCTCTCTGATATCATTCCAGTTGGCTCTCCTGCACTCACAGATAATTCACACATGTTCGCTCATACACAAACACTACAGCACCCCTTCCCCCCACAAAAAAAAGTCAGCCAGCTGTTACAAAATTCAGACATTTCATTAACACAGTTTACTGCCTGATGGTGCCAAGCAAAATAGAGACAATTAATAACAATCAGGACTGAAGGGACTGAGACAGCTTATGAGTAAAAGATTGTATGAGTTGTTTAAAAAGGAAAAACTAGCTCCTGCCCTGAGTGATAGGAAACAAAGGACGGTGATGTATAACCACAGAGGAAAGAGACTCTCTCAATGTCTTTTGTAGATGACTGTGTGAATGACAGAAGCGGCAGGAGCAAATACCTCTTTTCATTTGCTCAGCCTGCTGGAGAAGAATAGCAGCGCTTGCCAAGGAAGCTGCAGCTGTGCTCCAGCTCAGTTTAATCACCGTGTATGACTGAGGGTTAATTAGCTGCCATTCTTACTGCTATTTGTTGTTCTAATGAAGATTTGCATAAATGTAAGGCTAGGGGGTAACTAATACTTTATTCTTCACTTCAGAGGGGCTTGGGGGTGGAAAATTTACCCGGCCCAAGTGTTTGTGTTTGTGGAAAACTCAGTGTTTCCTTTCCATTTGACCTCATCTACTTCTGACTGATGAATGGTGAACAAAGAGTTCAAAGTTGCTTATCAAATTGAGATCCCTGTTGGGCAGCTGCCTTTAAAACGGGGCAGATCAGTGCGACAGAGAGGACTTGGTGATTAGAAAATCAATCCCAGGTGACAGAGAGGAAAATATATGCGTATATATTTCCGTGTGTATATAGATACACGCATACGTGATACGCATATGTGTTATGTATCTCAGTGATATATAGAGATCAGTGATACATATCTCTCTCTCTCTATCTATCTATCTATCTATCTATCTATATGTCTTTCTTTCTTTCTACCTATCCACCTACCTACCTATCTACCTACCTATGTTCTGGCTGGATGGTATGATATGCTAATAATAAAATTTCATAAAAATGAGTGGGACAAACCAGAGCAGGCTCTAGTATATTAGGCAATACACTGAAAAGTAAAAAGCCTTCTGTTGCACATCACTAACATTTGAAGTTCACTTTTTAATATAAAAGAATGTATCTAACTTGAGGCAAGTAGTCTCAATGAAGGCAAAAATGACTCCGTTGTTCACAGATACTGCTACCAGCTCCTCATAGGAGGGGAACTTGTAAGTAAAGAAATTACATTCACTCCTCACCCCCCGGCAAAATAGTGTGAATTTTAACAAGACACAGTAACAAACCCCACAACCACTTCGTATTTAAAGAGTGCATTTAAGTTGAAAATGACATGTCATAAAATTGTTTTATTTACTACAGACATGACAATATTTATGGCCACTAACAGAAAAAAACTGAAGAGTAACTACCAATTTTTAGACTGTTAATGTGCTACACATAGTAATATCTTATAAGTAACAGTTTTCAGTGTTCATCTCAACTACTTGTTCAGTTAGCCTTGCTGTTTGACAACATCTGTAAACTGGTCCAAGGGAAAGAAAATGACTGAGAGATCAGAGATGGTAAATTTCCAAGTTTCAAGGAGCTAAGAGATATGGTTTAGTGGTTTTTCAGTAGCTATGGTATTGGGAGGACGGTTGGACTAGATGATCTTGTAGGTCCTTTCCAACCTTGTGATTCTATGATTCTATGATTCAAACCACTGGTTGGGACTGGCAAGCTTTCAAGCCACTGATTTGCCTCTAAAAACAGGTGAGTACAACTGAATGCACATCTATTTTCAGTTTCTCACAACACAGCTTTGCTATTAACTTCTGAAATGGTTGTATTTGCTAATAGACAGCTACTGATTTTGCAGCAATGACTCAGCAGCTCTTTACCTAGTCTCTAAGACACCTGAGCAAATATCCATTTCCTATCTTTATGTGACCACTCCACCTGACTGCACGCAGCCACTTCTGCGCAGGTTGGGGTGGGCACTACAAGGAGTCTGCCTACTGTAGAGGTATGCAGAGAGCATCCGGCACTCCAGGGATAAATGTGTTTGAAATGGTACCACAGCACTCCTCTACAGCTTCTCAACACCTCCAGCTCTCAGAAGGAAGGAACACTGCAGTTATTAATGCTATACACAGTAATGAACCCACACGGAAAAAGTGCAGCCAACTGCAATCGAAAGTTGACTTTCACTATATCTGCAGCTCTGCAATAACTCAGACTTCAGTTACAGAGTGTGACTCAGCCCCTCATTACACAAGAATCTCACATTCCACCTTTTGAAACACACTTTTGTAGCCATTTGGCTGGGGAGAAAAGTTTAGAAACAGGAAACCTAAAGTTTTAAAACCTAGATAGTAATTAATCATAAAATAACAAAACTAAGCATACAATTAAAAAAAACAAACTCAAGAACATTCAAGATGCATAAACAGATCTCTTAATCTTTCTTTAAATGTATTAATGTCTATATACTACAAATTTTGAAGGCTGCAATCAGAACCATTCATTGGCAAATTGATTAAGAGAAAGTGGAAATTACAGATCTAGTGGTCAATTGCAGAAAACAAATCTAAAGCAGCTGAGGGAATAGGTTAAGTGCTGTGCGAGTTAATATGAATGACAGCTTGCTTTGACTGCTCATACAGGCTGTCCAGGATATTGAATAAACTTCATTTAAATTAATTTTCATTATTTGTAGATTCTGTGTTAGACATCCATCATTGTCGCCACTATTCATATTCTTTTCAGAGGCCACACTACCAGCGTATTTAAATGAAAGCTTTCCTTTTCAATATTTATTAACTCATTTATATTTCTTGGTACTAATGTCCTGGCTGTAATTTACAAATTAGTGCCTACTACAAAGTATTTTCCCCTGATTAAACTTTCTGAATTAACAGATTTTTATTCCCAACTACTAAAAATACAAGAGGTCTTAATATTGTGTTTTCTTTCTTCACTGTGCTTCAATTTTAATGAATTTGAAACTTAAATTTTGGTCTTTTTTAAAAAGCAGAGCAGAAAAAGAGTGCATCAGCCACATCCTAACCACTGACAGACTATGAACCGCAAATGAATGCAAATGTATGAAAGTGAATTTGTCTTACCCGGGTTGCAGTCTGTGAGGAGGGAGCAGATGGAGAGGAGAACTTTAGAAATGGTTAATGCTGGACTCCAGTTGTCTTTTAAAATATCCAGGCAGATGACGCCTTGGCTGTTAATGTTACAGTGATAGATCCTTGTCCGGAACGTTACCTAGAAAAGACAGCGTGTTGTCTAAGTGCAGTGGTGTACAGGCCAATAATTACTTGATTATTAAGCAATAAAAAAATTGCACAGGAGACTATTCTGCTTTTGTGTTTGAAATGTCAGTATCCTGTCAGTTCCCCTGCGGTGCTCAGGGTGAAGAGTTAGAAGATGGTGGAAGGGGGAAAGTGTTTTCAGTCTGGTTTTAGTTCTCACTGCTCTCCTCTATTAGTAATAGACAATAAATTATATTAAACTTCTCGAGTCTGTTTGGTCATGACAGTAATTGTTAAGTAATCTCCCTGCCCTTATCTCAGCCTTTGAGCCCTTCCTCATCTCATTTTCACCTCTTCCTTTAAGTAGAGGGAGTGAGAGAGCAGTTGTGGTGAAGTCCAACTGCCCATCAGGGTGAAGCCATCACAGTGCCCATTTTATATTTCATCCCAGGCAATCCTATATATATCAAACTGAGGAGGTAACCACTTCTTTCAGCCTAGAATGACATGCTTCTCCTACAAGTGGAAGATATAGGCCCTTTATTTTGAAAGAATTTCAGCTATGAAAGTCTGCTCTGCTCTGTAGTTCAAACTGAGTACTGGGGCTACTGACAGGAAGGGAGAAGAAAAACCCATTGCATTTTGGGGTCTCCATCAAAGAGACATGGTAGCTGTTCTACCTCTCATAGGAGAAAACATCACACTCTAACATGGAACAATTCTGTTTCTGATAAAATCAAGCATCTTTCAGAAAACAATGGAATGAAAGGTAACAGATTTCTGGTATCACAACATTACATTCAAGAAGAAATGCTTTTTCTTGTAGGTACTTTTCCACATAAATTGGGGAAAACATTCCTGGAACTCAGTGTCATGGAGCAGTGACTCACTTGACAAAGGTCCCAGCAAAGCAAGTTCACCAGTTTATACGTGCAGGTATGTCTAAAGGTATTACCAATTGATAGGCAAACTGAATAGTTTGTCACTCTACAAATTCATAAGATCTTTTTTTTCTTTTCTTTTCTTTTTTTTTTCCCTCCTCTACATTTGTGGGTGCTCTTATTCTTTTCTGACCTAAGTGCTTCACTTTCAATACCTTTATGAGAATGTAAAGTATTTCTGGCACCATGTGATTAATTCATACAAACACTACAGCCAACCTATTTTTTTTCCCACAAGAACTCCAAGCACATCCAGCATTTGGAGTAAAAAAAAGTCTTCTCTCAGATCAAGAAAGCAGTATTCAGTGATAAAATTAAATGTTCATCTATAAAGAGAAGTTACTGTGAATAAGGAGTGCTACAAATGCACAGAAGCAGCGAACTGTCTTACACAAAGATCATGTTAAATGTGTCCACGAAGGAAGCTGGTATGAAGGAGCTTCCTATAAAGAGCAGGTGATTGTTCATTAGGTCCCCAGACAGATTAACTCTAAGGTACTATTAATACTTGAGATATAACTGAATCAGGGACTATTTCACAGCAGGCTGTCCCATGACTCAGGCAACACTTTATCACCAGCTTCATTTTAAGTATTATATTCATACTTAGAAACATAGAATCTCAGAATTGTAGAGTCCCTAGAGCTGGAAGTGACACCCAAAGGTCGTTTAGACTAACTTCCCTGCAATGAACAGGGACATTCACAGCTAGATAAGGGTGCTCAGAGCCTGGTCCAGCCTCACCTTGAAAGTCTCCAGGAATAGGATGCCCACCACATCACTGGGCAACCTGTTCCAGTGCCTCACCACCCTCCCTGTAAAGGATGTTTTCCTTACATCCAACCTAAATCTAACCTCTTTAAGTCTGAAACTATTTCTCCTTGTTCTATCAGCACAAACCCCATTAAAGACTCTGCCCCCTTCTTTTCTGTAGCTCCCCTTTACATACTGAAAGGCCGCTACCAGGTCACCTCACAGCCTTCTTTTCTCCAAGCTGAACATCCCCAGCTCTCTAAGCCTGTCATTGTAAGAGAGGTGCTCCATCCCTTGGATCATTTCTGTGGCACTACTCTGGATGCACTCCAACAGGTCAATGTCTCTCCTGTACTGAGGACTCCAAAACTGGATGCAATACTCCAGGTGAGGCCTCACCAGCGCAGAGAAGAGGGGTAGGATCACCTCCCTTGACCTGCTGGCCATGCTTCCTTCGATACAGCCCAGGATACTGTTGGCTTTCTGGGCTGCAAGGGCACATTGCTGGCTTATGCCCAGCTTCCCATCCACTAGCACCCTCAGGTACTTTTCAGCAAGTCTGTGTTCAATCATTTCATCCTCCAGATTGTATTGGTAGTGGGGCAGCCTTGACCCAGGTGCAAGATCTTGCATATGGCTTTACTGAACCTCATGAGGTTCTCTTGGGCCCAATTCTCAAGCCTGTCTAAGTCCCCTTAGATGGCATCCCTTGGGTGTTCTGACCACATCACACAGCTTAGTGTCATCCACAAATGTGGGGAGGGTGCACTTGACCCCACTGTCAATGTCAGTGACAAAGATATAAAAGAATATTGGATGCAGCACTGACCCCTGGGGGACACCACTCATCACTGATCTCCATCCAGATGTTGAGCCATTGACCACCACTCTCTGGACTCAATTCTGCAGCTTGTTCTTTCTCTGTCCAACTGTCCACTTATCAAATCCATATCTTTCCAATTTGGAGAGAATGATGTTATAGGGTACTGTGTCAAAGGCCTTACTGAAGTCAAGACAGATGACATCAGTGGCTCTTCCCTTGTCCACTGATGCAGTGACACCACCACAAAAGGCCACTATGTTGAATCAAGCAGGATTGGCCCTTGCTGATAGGATGCTGGTTCTTTCATACCACTTCCCTGTCTTCCATGTACCTTGTCATAGCTTCCAGGAGGATCTGTTCTATGATCTTCCCCAGCACAGAGGTGAGACTGACAGGTCAGTAGTTCCCAGAGTCATTTTAACCCGTCTTAAAAATGGGTCTGATGTTGCCTTTTTTCCAGTCACCGGGGACTTCACCTGATTACCATGACTCTTTGAAAGGGTAGATAACAACAGGACAAGGGGAAATGGTATTAAGTTGAAGGAGGCAAGATTTAGGTTGGATGTAGGGGGAAGTTCTTTACTATGAGAGTAGTGAGGAGCTGGAAGAGGCTGCACAGAGACGTTGTGGATGCCCTGTCCCTGGAGTGTTCAAGGGCAGCGTGGTCTAGTATTAAATGTAGAGTTTGGTGGCCCTGCCTGTGGTGGGGTGATTGGAGACTCATGATCCTTGAGGTTCCTTCCAACCCAGGCCATTCTGTGATTTGCTGATTCTGTGTGAGAGTTACTTGGTAACTACATCAGCCAGTTCCCTCAGGACTCTGGGATGCATCTCATCAGGACCTATAGATGAGTAGATGTTAAAGTTCCTCATGTGGTCACGAACCTGATCTTCACTTAAAATGGGAGGGATGTTGCTTCCCTAGTCCCCTCCTTCCAAACCCATTGCTTGAGGGCTGTGTAATGAGCAGTTATCAGAGAAAGCGAAGGCAAAAAAAGTTTCTGAGTACCTCAACCTTCTCCTTGGCTGTTGTTACCAGCTTGCCTGTCACTAGGGGGGTACACCCTCCTGAACTTTCCTTTTCTGGTTGAGGTACCTGTAGAAGCTTTTATTGTTCTTGGCACCTCTTGACAAGTTTACTTCAAGTTGGGCCTTGGCTTTCCTGACCCCATTCCTACACAGCCTAGCAGCTTCCTTTTACTCTTCCCATGGTACCCGTCCCTGTTTCCACTTTTCAGTAAATAGCTGGAAAAAAGTTTTTGCTTGATTACTTTTCCTGAAAAAAGTATTTTTCCATGCTTCCGCAAATAAAAATTTGAGGACTTTATTCAGCAGTAACTGAATACACTGAGTAATTATATGTACGTGGTCTCATCAAATGTGAGGGAAACCCACTGAGTCCATTGCACAGATTAAATTATACTTTCAAACTATTTCAAGATAAGGGTCAGTTGGAGCTTGTAGCTTGCTTAGGAGAATGCCATCAATTTGAGCCCATATTTTAATGTGCAACTGTTTTGTTGTCATTTTAGAGCATAGACGAGTTGCCACACATTCTTTTTAAAGCAGCCAAGAAGGAACATTATGAATTTGACAGGACTCAGAGTGCCACTTGGATGAATGGAGGTAGTTCTTATCTTATGTAAGCTGTTCAACTCCATTGCCATCTTAGGCTATTGGTGGATAAATGTAGCCAGGATTACATATGTTTGTAGTTGGAAGGCTATTCTTCACAAATACTTCGATCTTTTTTTTTTTTCTTTCTCTGCATCTTAAACTTGTAACACTGAGAAAGGCACCGACTCGCATGATAAGGATTGCTGCTTATCACTGACAAACAGGTCATCCACTCACCAAACAAGTCAGTGCACTTGAAAATGACTATACAAATATACAGTGGCATTTTAACAACAGAAAAAATATTGAAGTTTTCAGAATCTCAAAAGACACTGTATGAATGATGGCCATAACACATTCGGAACTGGATAGGGGTGGATGGGGGGTGGGAGATGATGCTGCCCACAGGTGCTGTAAAGCTTTCTGCGGCTGGTGGCATGTGTTTCCCCGGCCTCCTTGGCCATGGAGGAGAGACAACCCAGAAAAAACAAATCCAAGTGTCAGATCCTGAACTGGACCACAAATTTCCATGTCCTGTGGCAAACCTCTGCCTGCCTCCACACCCAGGCTATTTTGTGGAGGGATGCTGGAGTTGGTGCAAGAAGAAGAGGTGACTGCCCTGTGTAACTCCTTGGCTGGTGAGGAAGCCTGCAGAAAAACCACCATCTTCTTTCACCTTGCAAGTTCTTGCAGCGTCTGATGCACGGGCTCAGATGTGAACGATCCAGATCATTTATTACAAGTTCTCATGTCACTTATATACCTTCACAAGTTTTCTTTTTCTAGCTTTCCCATTCACCCCTACAACTTTCCTATCCACCTTTACATGTCAACAGAGCATTCCACAAACACTCTTCAACCGTTCATGCAGGTGCTTATCCAATCAGAGCCGCGAGCTGTTCTTCTTCTAGAGGTATCCTTGGTCTCATGCTGTTTATCTTGCTCCACAGCTGCTGCTTTGTATAGTCCTTCTTGTATTCCCACAAGTTCTGGCCTGGTGGTAGTTACACAATCTTAAATCTGTTGAAAAGGTGAACAGCAGCCCCATCCCATTTTCATATGCCAAAGAAGCAAAAGTAAGATGCAGGATAGCTGAGATGACATATTGCTTCCCCCATCCAGGCACTGCCTCAAATTGCATCTAATGTGGGAAACGCTGATGTGTAGCTTTCTGGATGCTGTGTTTGTCATATACACATTTTAAAGTTATGCAAGGTCATCTCTGTTATGTATGTGGAGAGAAGTCAAGTGATAACATCACTCCAGGTTAGCTCCATTTTCTTTAATATGGTCATATTTTTACCTTTGATGCCACTTAAATGGGTCCTATAAAGGATGCATTCTAATTCCATTTACCCCCTAATAAAAACACCTAAACAATCCCATTCAGAGACTCAAGGGAGCGTGTGGGTGTATAGTAGGAGTTATTCTCAGACAATTGAATGGTAGAGGAGTAATTTATCTTTTTTTGAAAGATAAGTGCTCTCTATGGATTCACTCTCTTTGGTTCTGCAGTTTTTAGAGGATATCTCATTTTTTTTGAATAAAAGTTCAGGTCAGAGAAATCTGAATTATGGGAAATAAGGAAAAATAGAGCTATCTTCTGAAAATAGTAAAAGTACTATAAAGAAGCTTTTGAAGGGTAATGATAAGGAACTTATTTCAGTTATGGAAGTAAATAACAACAAAATCATCTGCTTGTCTACTGGTGAATGCCAAAATCTTCTGAGTATTGTAAAACAGAATTATACAAATAAAATAAAAATAAGCCTTTGTATAGTCTCTAAGAAGAAAATGAGGTTATTTTTCTAAAGGAGGGAGAGAAAATGATTACAGAGAAAAGAAGTACATATAAAGCTATGGCTGGCTTTTCACTGAGCATAAGTTTTAGGACGGAAAAACTGTTTACAAAACTGAGGAAGGCAAAGTAAAATGGAATACATTTGAGTGACTGGAGTGAATTGATTGCATGCAGGACAACTTACTCCTGGATCTCAGAGTAATTTTGATAACTGATTTTCCAACATGATCTAGTCTCAGAATCCCTCACTATCTCAGTTTTGCTCCTAGTGTACACATGTTAGGTCTAAACCCAAGAAGCCACCATGTCATTTGCAGCCATGAGGGTGACCAGCTTAACCTTTGGTGGGACTCAGGGGCAGGCATGTAAAAGCACTGCAGCTCTGAAAGGGACAACTCCACAAACACACCTTGTGCACTTTCAGACCCAACTGAATTTGTAGTTCCAAACTGTATCTAGAGGAAGAAATGGCTCTCCATTTTTACATATCAGCAAGAAAGGAATTACAAGACATACTCAGGAACTGCATTATTCAGCCTGTTTTGGTTCAACTCCTATCCCCTGTTCTTCATTTCTCCCACTGAAGCTGAGTGACTGAGCAGAGAAAGATTCAGAGTCCACAGGAGAATAAATGGAAACGAAACTCTTTTGCTTGGCCAACACTGGAAGCAGGACTGAGATCCCAGGGCTCTCATTCCTGCAGTTTTACAAAATTTCCTTTCAAGCTCTTTCATTTCTTACAAGGGTGCAATCCTGCAGTCCTTCTTGAGATGAAACTTCTGTCTTTCTCTAATATTCCCCAGGAGTTCTGTTTTAATAAAACTGCAGTGGCACTACCTGAAGTGGAAGAAGTTGTACTGCATACAGAAAAGGTTATATATATATTAAAAAATACAATGCCCTTTATGATGATGTTCATGGAGCTCAGGAGGGAGTAAGAATTCTCATGTCGGTTTGTCAGAGTTTATGAGCAATAGATTTGTCTATTAGAAAGAATAATAAAAAACAAGAACAGGCCTGCAGTACAGTATTTTAGAAAAATACTGTAAAGCAACCTAAGTGAACATTATTTACAGCTATGAGGGACACAGTATCCATGTAATAACCTTTGCGTTAATTAGCATCCTTACATTTCTGACTGGGTGCACTTCATTTTATCTGTGCCCGGCACTGAGGCTGCCTTTCTATGACAGGATGATCCATCTCTGTTTTGCAGCTACAGATTAGTAGCATGCACACAAGCAATTGTTGGGATACTTAATGGATTATCACATCAAGTGTATAATAAATGACTGACCTCATGATGCTCACTGTTTAAAGAGCAAGGTTTAAATATACGCCAAGAGATGGACTTCAGACAGTTCTTACAAAACTTTAGTTGGCAAAAAATAGCCACGGTTTAATACATCAAAGGGAAACATATGCAATCAGTGTTAGCAGGAAATATGAACTCATAATTACTTTTGTTTGACCTACAGAAAAGTCTGATATGCAAACTGTTCTGCGGTTGCTGCAACAAAATGCATTGTGTGAGACATATTTAGAGGGAAGTGATCATGATTTAAAAGGCATGTAATAGTATTCACATGAGGGAATATTTTGCATTGTTGAAAATGAAACACTATGCAATGTGAGTAATTATTCATTATATTCATGGTAATTATGAAGCTGAGTAACTACTCATCCCGTCTCAGGAAAAAATATCAATATGAATAAGCACAGCAATGCTAAATGTGTGCTCTTTAGAAATATACCTAGTTTACACACAGACATAATAGCAGAAAATGCAAAGGGGGATTTAAATGATCTCTGATGTGCCCAAGAGGGCAAGAAAATTTTTTTCTAAACTGTACAGCTTTTTGAAAGCAAAAGAACAGCGTGAGAGGGAAAAAAAGGAACTGAAAAACTGTCCAGGTTAGAGAGGTTCAGAATTGAAACAATACTGTAAGATGCAAAATGTCAAAAGCATTATCTGACAAAGTCAGCATGAGTTTCATTTAAATGATTTTAGTTTAATCAGTATAATCTTTACTATATTTAGTAACTACATATGGAAAGTCTGTAATAAAGTCTGTTTATAGGCAGCAACATTTCTAAGGACTTACTGCCCTTTTAACTTTTACAAAGCAAATCCACCCTTACGTAGAATAAAACATGTAGGCTGTATTGTCCCAGATGCACTTCCTCCCTGAGTTCCCCAAGTGCTCCTCTCTCTCAGAACTGATTTGATTTTTCACCTTCACAGTTTGTTTGTCTTCTTTAGTAATAATATAGATAAAACTCCCTTTCAGATCTATATACATGCATCTCTACGCGTAAAAAAGGACAAGAGCGAGCAATGATGTAAGATGTATTTTCAGCTCATGAGTAGATTATACGCAGTAGTGAGAATGTGTGCAATGTGACAGACTTACATAGCTCCCAAAGCATCCAATAGCCATCACAGGCCCCCTTTTGAAAGTGAGTTTGACAAGCAACATGCAAACCATCGCTGTGAGGTAGAAGACAGCCCCACAAAATACCTCTGCAGATAGCTGGTGCACTAAGTATTTGTAGGAAATAGGAAGAAATATTATGAACCTTCTAAGCTTTGGGGAGGGAAAGAATCATAGAATAGCTTGGGTCGGAAGAGACTCCAAGGATCATCAAGTTCCAACAGGCAGGGCCACCAGCCTCCAGAAAGAAGGAAGATCTTTGTTGGTTAGAGTGATTTTCATCAAGACTAAACAAGTAAGTACAAACCAGTGATATAAATTAATATATTTAAGGGAGAAATCCGTTCATTAGAAGAAATGGCAATTCAACTTGGAGGGAATCCTCACATATCTTAATTCAAAGGAAATCTCAGAGATTTGCATGGCATTGTTCTATCAAATGTCTATTGCATTTATTGGTAATAAAATATAGTTGTGGATGTCTTCTTCTGCCTTATGTGTTTCTGCCCTCCATGTCTCCATGATGCTGTCATTTGGGAATGCGCTGAAGTTTCTGAAGGAGCACCTTGAGTTGACCCACTCTGAGCTGAATGCTGCGTACAGCCTTATAGGCTCAGCACTGATTGCAGACACACAGCCTATGGTATCCAGGGAGCATTACAGCAAGTGGTGATGAGGCGTGTGGTGTCAGGGATAACAGTGACAAGAAGCTGTTGTATTGAAAGGCTGGTCATGTCATGGGGATGGCAAGAGAAGGCAGACTGAAGCCCTGCCTACAACAGAGCTGCAGATATGGTACATGGTGGTGATCAGACAACCTGGATTTAAGGGGACTGTGAGTTTGGGACGCTCATATGTAAACTGGGTTAATGGAGACAAACATAAGTGAAAGTATGGGTCTGCCAGGTAAGCTTTGTTTGAGCAATATAGGCTAGCAATATAAATGAATGCTTATTTTTTTCTCACCCACCCAGGCAAAAGTGTCCTTAACAGCCAATAACTTACACACTAAGTGTGAGAAAGTAGAGTAAAGCTGAGGATAAAAGGAAGTGTCCATTGTACACAACACTGAATTTATGAAATTGGTACAAAGATTGTATCACAGCAGAAGGATTCCAAATAATGATATTTTGTGCATGGAGATTAGTGTTATATGGCAATTACATATAACAAACTGAAGAGATGTTTAATATTGCCATTAAGACCAGACTCTACACACATTGTATATTATATTTACAAAGGGAAGAGACTCCCCGTGCAGTCTCAGAGTTAATTTAAAACAGCTAAGCTTTCAAATGCTCAGAACAATTTTTCAGTCATTTGATAGACATATGAGATTTACAGGGAGGAAATGGAGTTTTCTGTTATTTTAATTTTGATTTAGAGGTGATTTAGCATACTGCAGCTTTCAAGTCCTGTGAACCATTTTTCAGTCAACTGAGATTAAAGTCCCTAGCAAGATTAATTGTAGAGTTGGGATTAAGAGATTTTATAAATCACTCAAATTAAAAAATAAAGCTAGCAGAACACTAGGATAATGATAGATATATCCATATTGTATCAGCTACAGCTAAATTGAATTGACACTGTAATAGACTGAACACAGTCAAATATCTGTGTAGAAGTTATTAATGAAGATTATTCTTGATGTAAGTGCAGACACCACTGCAGTGACAAATCCTGCGGGGAGTGTGCTCTTGTGGAGTGCTTATTGTTCTGCAAACACCTGTATGAAAAACTAAGCAAAGATTTCCTGGTCTGGCAGGACAGTATGCAGGATGACAGAATTAACACCCTTCCTTCAACAATTCTAGCTCCTATAACATCGCATTGTCAATTTGCCACAATGGTTAAACTGTAGAAGACTACAGGTCAAAAGTTTGTATACTTATATATAATTGGCTAAATCCAATTATATGAGCTTTAACAAGTGCCAAGTCCTGCACTTCAGTGACAAAAACCCCATGCACTGCTACAGGCTTGAGGCCTGTCACAGATTTGATTGATTGAGGCAAAAGCTGCATGGAGGAAAAGGTTCTGGGGGTGTTAGTTGACAGCTGGCTGATCATGAGCCAGCAGTGTGCCCAGGTGGCCAAGAAAGCCAAAGGCATCCTGGCTTGTATCAGAAATAGTGTAGTCAGCAGGAGCAGGAAGCTGATCACCCCTTTGAACTCAGCACTGGTGAGGTCACACCTTGAGTACTGTGTTCAGTTCAGGGCCCCCAAAAGAAAGACACTGAGGCCCTGGAATATGTCCAGAGAATGGCAACAAAGCTGTGAGGGGACTGGAGCACAAGGTTTATGGGGAGCGGTTGAGGGAGCTGGGATTGTTCAGTCTGGAGGAGGCTCAGGGGAGACCTGATCGCTCTCTACAACTGCCTGAAAAGAGGTTGTGGCGAGGTGGGGTTGGCCTCTTCTCCCAGGTAACAGTGATAGGACTAGAGGGAATGACCTCAAGTTCTATGAGGGGAGGTTCAGGCTGGATATTAGGAAAAAAATTCTTAGAAAAAGCAGAGAGGCATTGGAATAGGCTGCCCGGGGAAGTGGTAGACTGGAAGTCCCTAGAAGTGTTCAAGAATCATGTAGATGTGGCACTCAGGGACATGGTTCAGTGGGCATCAAGGTGATGGGTTGATGCTTTGGACTAGATGGTATTAGAGGTCTTTACCAGCTTCAATGATTCAGTTATTCTATTTTACTGTTTTATGAGGTCTGCTCCAAAAGTAATCCCTCCTATTTTATTATGTTGGCCCCCAGTGTCTGAGGCAGATGTTGGTGGTATGGCAGTAGAGGTTGAACCTTCCCAACAATATTCCATTACATGTTGTTGCCATGTGACAGATGGCAGCAGAGGGGCACTCTGACAAAATGGTGTCTGACATGGAAGTGCGGATGAAGTAAAGGGGTGGAATTGAATTCCTCCATGCAAAAAAAATGGCACCCAGTGATATTCACTGACACTTGCTGAACATTTCTGGAGACCAAAGAGTGGATATATAGTACAGTGAGGTGGTGGATGGTGCATTTCAGCAGTGGTGATGGAGACAGTGGGTCATCACTGCTGGTGCAGATTTTTATGAGCATGTATAATGAGCATGTATAATGTTGTTCACGGCTGGTAAATATGCATGGCTAATGGTGATGACTGTGGTGAAAAATAGTGTTTTGTAGCTGAGAATTTGCTCAGTGTTATTGAGCTCTTTGTATCTGTTGTAGTTTCCATGAAAATAAATGGGAGGTATTACTTTGGGAGGCGTTACTTTCAGAGAGACCTACATAAACCTACAGATATACATCCACCTATCTATGCAAGCTATATATCCCATTCAAAACCTGGGAGAGAGAGACAGAACAAGAAAGAGAGCTTTCCTCTGTAAAAGTCATGGAGAGAACTGTCTGAATCCATTAAGGAGGAAAGGAAGATAGCAGGAAAAAGAAATCTCAGGTATTTTTACAAAGGGCTGAGGGGTCATTAAAGCATTAGAGAAATGCAAGGTTATTTCTTTGGCAGGCCATCTAAGTGCTTTTCTTCATTTATTTAAGTGGCTGCTCTGAATAGGCCATAGCTTTCTTTATTCCAGAACTTGTTGCACTGTGAGGCAGACATCTCATTTTGGGGCTGAAGAGAAGCCTCCTCGCCTTATGACCAAGACCAAAATCCCACTAGCATTTGGCCTTTGGCAGAGATCATGTATGTATTATTCAGCATTTTGCAAACCCAATGTGAGACTTGGGGCACTGCTGTAAGGATGGGGTGGTTCTGCAGGTTGCCCGCTTCTTGGCTTGTTCAACTTATTCCCATGGAGTTACTGAAGCTTCCTTGCAGTGGAGGCCAGCCAGGATTTTTAATTGATTAGAACATCCCAGAAAACCAAAGCTAATTTGTCCATTCTCAGATGAGTTGTTCTAAAAATCTCATTCTCTGGTTACACAGAGAAATCAAAGTTAGTCTGGGATGGCAAAATGAAGCAAAATGCCATGAGTCTTCAAGGCAAGCAGAGCTGAAGGGACACTGAACTTTGCCTCAGAAAGCTGGGAGTCCAGTTTCAAGGCAAGTCGAAAGACTGAAATAGACTGACATCAAAGGGGAAAAATGAAAATCATGAGACCAAGTTACACTCCAACCTACCACACAGTATCTTCTAGTTTGTTGAAAAGAAAAACTTACTTTGGTATTATGGTTATGGCTCAGCTTTAGAGAGACACTGACATTGCAGGTGTCACTACAAAGGCAGATAGAGGGAACACTAACCTGTAGGGGAAAGACTGAAAAGAAGCCCGATGGCGGTGATGTTTGGGTGTACAAAACCATGAACATAAAATGAGGCACATAGTGCAAGGAATAGAGATAAAGGCATAAAAACTGAAGAAAGCAGGTTAGTTATCATAGAATAATAAAATCAAAGAATGGCCTGGGCTGGAAAGGACTACAATGATCATCTAGTTTCAACCCCCCTGCTATGTGCAGGGTCGCCAAATGAAAATGACTTTGTACATTCCCCTCATTCTCAAAAAACAGTTTGAAGCATCTTTTCTTCATGTGCAAATGTGCTCTCAGATTTTTAATCTTAATCCATGTTTTCCATTATGAAGCAGAATTGATCAATATGGTCAGAATAAGCATCAACTCTGTTTACGGAAGGAATTTGGATCCTCTAGAAAATATGAAGATCTTTGTATAATATAAAACAAAAATATGGTTACATAATTTCTTAAAAATTATAACAGTAACAAATAAACTACATCCAGAATTTACTTCCAATATATTAATTCATTTTCTTAATTTAAAAATAATTTTTCACTTCCCAACATGCATTTACAAAATGCACATTACAAAATGCATGGTAAGAGTATACAACATCTCAAAATAGATTTGGAAAAGGGCTTGTAGAAACCCTTCTGCAGGTTTTAATACACTTTGGATTAGGTCCTTTAATAACAATAACTATGTGACACAGGCATTTGCCTTTGGAACCTCAAGCTGGGTCAAGTAATCACATCTGGGAAATACAGTTTCTGTTTCTTCCCTGGTCTTCTGTGGTCACATTTTTAGTAGATCAGTTTTGACAGTACTCATTTAAATGTTTCCTTAGTTCATGGTAAAAGAGGGATGAAAGAGGCCCACAGAAATCTCAGGAGGAATGTATGAATTCAATCATAGCAAGAAACATGAATTAAACCCTTTCTGCCATGTACTGACATGGAGTTAACCTTGCCAACAGTTAGGGATACATCTAATGTCCTTCTCAGTATGTTCCACAGTTATGTATTTTCTCTTTAGCTTTCTTTCTTTCTCTTTTATTTAAAAAAAAAAACAAAACTTTTTAGAGCCGTGAAGAGTGGGATATACTTAAAAAAAAATTCTAAGATTATTTACTCACATACCTTAGGAACAATGATTTTAAAAGGAGCCCCAAATATCACAAATCTCTGGTGAAGCAGAAGAGTTGCCAGCACACAGTGACACAGATAGCACTGTACAGTGATGCTATATGTTATATTCCACATAACCAGTACTTTTCTTTAGCTAGAAATAAGTGTTTTGAGAACCCATTTAGATACCATTTCCCAACGATATTGACTGGCAGCAGCTACCTTATGACCAGAAGTCATCTTTCCACACTGCTTTATTCAAGGGACCTCTCAGACTATATAACCTGTGAATCGATTTCACAGTATCTGAAAAAAATGTGTAATGAAGTAGCAACAGTTTAAGATTTTCTACAGTGGGATTGAAAATAGGGGTTATTTATGACAGTGGCTCAAGTGAATAGAATAAGAATCTATGTGTACAAAATACACTAGTGAAATATTAGTTCTATCTGACACTGTAGTCTCCTGTGCACATGTACTCATTACTTTCTTATAGATAACAGTTTCTCACACCATAAATACTGCCCTTTTAGTAATACAATTTGGCAATCATCAGCTATGTTGTCCTTTATCAAGCAGTACATTTTCATATGATTTATATGCACACATTTCTCACAATGACAATTGGCTTCAAGATAAAGACAGACAAAAAATGTATTAAAAAGCAGAGTAAGAAACACCACTTTGCTTGATATTTCATTAATAAGCAATGCACAGCTGCATTATTTGTGTCTGAAAATAATACACTTGCCAAACACAACTGAGGGTGGACTGAAAAAGTCTTTGTCTCATGGGCAAAAAGCAAACTGTACTATTACGTTCTATTTTAAAAGGATGCTGTTGTATACATTGCCTAAAATTCAACAGATTCAACAAAAAGGAGAAAATATAACCCTGCAACTTGTTTTCAGATTTACTTCTTTACATATCAGGTTTGGATCATTGTGAGAACTTCAGGTCCTGTTTTATACTCAAGAAATCCATTCAGTGGATATGCCAATACCCACTAAATAAATATACTCAATAAATAAACAGAAGGAAAGTAAGGAGAGCATTGCCTGAGCTCAGTGTTCCCATGCTTTAATTGACTGACAGAAGCTTGCAGTTACAAAGTTTCAACGTTTTTCTTCATTGCACAATAACAATTATCTAAATCAGAAAATTTGCGGTCAGCATAGATTACAGCTCCCATAATATTTGTCTGTGGCCTCAAAGTTTTCCTAAAATGGAACACTAGAAATGGGAAACAAAGGTAGGTCATCTCTATCAGCTACGGCAATGTGGTTTTGTCCCATCTTTAGGCCACTGATTGGGAAAGTGCCGTTTACAGAATGACAAGTATTTTGAACTCATCTCTCACTCTTAACACCTTTTTTTTTTTTTTTTTTTCTGATAATAATGTAAACTACTACGAACATTACTACCACTGCATTAAAATTTTATTTCCAAATACTCGAAATACATTACAGCAACCAAACAGGAATCAACTACTCCCTCTTTCAGTGCAATCTCATCTACTAAAAGCAAACATGGTGTCTCAAACCTTTCACAACTGTGTCAAAAACTGGGAAGCATTTTTGCTCCCACAACTTTTATGGGGATCTGTTCCAAAACCTCACTGTCCACACTTGGAAGGTGGAAAATTAAATTATTTTCACTTTGTTTCATAATACACAGGCCCATTAATTTATTTAATTCCATGAACAGCCTTGCTGGGTAAATTTTAAAGTTTCTCCTTACACTAGTGAACATGGGTGTTAATAACTGTATTCAGTCTTCCAGATGAAGTCTCACAAGTGTCTTGTGTATGATGCCAGCAATTCCCTATCTCTACAGGAAATGCCAGATGATGCATCTTAGGAGTGTAGCTGCTTTTCCTTTTTTTTTTTTTTTTTTTTTTTTTTCAGATGCATTAGGCTGGTGGTTTGCAATAATTCTGTGATCAACCAAAAAAATTCCATTTGGACATCCTCTCTCAACAGTTATTACTATTGGTTATCAATGACATATCACTCTACTGCACTTCATCCCATTTCTGTTTCTCTGGTCTTCAAAACCACTAGATATTTCCTGTATGAAATTCTAAGCCTTCTCTGTCATGGTAATGATCTGCCAGCTTTATATTATTGGAAGAGTTTTATGTTTTGTGGTTAGCATCATTACTGACAGCATTAGAAAACAAATCTGTAAGGAATTCTGTTAGTTCTTGACTTTCTATCCAATTTCTTGTCTTTGCTGACATATTTCCAAAGCCTTTCAGAAGGCCAACATAAAGCAATTAAATCTTTGCAAAGAGCAGTGTAGTCTGCATCTGGAGAAGTAATTTGTATGAGATAGCACAAAAGGTGCACATTTTGTCGGGCTGCCACAGACCTGTGGTGAATGATATGGGTCAACTGGAAAGATTCTTCAGCTGCTTACAAAGGGTGCAACTCAAATATAATTACCTTCATATTCGAAACAAATCCAAATCAAACAAATAATTGCTGGAAATTATACAACCATTTGCTAAATAAATCCATATCTATCCAATTGTACCGGAGACATGCAAGCAAATTTTAGGCAATCATTTAAATTCTTTCCATCAAAATACTTTGTTTAAATATTCATTATTGCCTTGAAAGTTTTATATTTCATCCTACAAGAGTACACCAACATAGACGTTAAAAATATCACAAGGAGAGGACTCCTGTCAAACTTTCAATATCCTCCTACTAACCTTAGGTGGTTTAAAAGGATAGTCCGGTGAAAAGGTAATGTCAAGGAAGAAAACTCCACCTTCATATACTGACCCTGGAGGCCCCAGTATAGTTGACCTCCATTCATAAATGTTGTCTCCTTTGGGTCCAGCACTAAAACAGAAAACAAAAAAAAATAACATAATAACCACATACAATTAAGAAAATACTGCATCAGTTACACTCTACTAGTAGTGGTGCTGGATTTGCAGCAATGCTGTGGGTTGAAAATTGAGTACTGTAGTTGCTTAGTTAGTCCTGCATGACACATCTTATTGGTGTCCTGAGCTCTGTCAGTGAAGTGATATACTCAGCCAGGAAGAGGGATTAAAATCACATTATAAGTTATTCAAATAAGCACAGAAAAATTCCTGACTGTCTTATCTCAAATATTTTAGTGGGCAGATGTGAAGTATTTGCTGTACAAGGATACAGAGACTTTGCTGAGATGCCTTGTCACCGTCTTGCCTCACAAGCCTTCCTATTTTCATCTACCTTCTCATCCACCTACCTCATCAGTAGCAGCGTAATTACACACATTATTATACAGAACATGCTGTACTAAAGGCAGCGCGGTACAAATGACCTTGCAGCTGCACTTTCTAAGTTACTATCCTAAGAACTTCTGTCACTGGTACAGAAAGCTGCTTTAGTTGGCAATTTTTACGCTATCCTAAAAAATCATAAACAAGAAGCAAGTTCGACTGTTGTTAATTCAAAGTTTTCACTTAAAAACACAGTACTGAAACAATATTTAAAATGTATGAGAAATAGTTCTATACTTGAAGCAAGAAAAATCTCTTACCTACACAGTCAATGCTTGGAAAAAGCCAATTAAAAACTACAGAATTTTTTTGGCATTACTATTCCAAAAGCTTATATAGCCTTCTTTCATACAACATAATACTTATCCACAGAAAGATGTATTTTACCCAGAGTGGCCTCTTAAGGTATTTGAAGACTTATTTTTTGTTCACAGCCTGCTGATGCAAGACATTGAAAAAGGACATGAATTTTAATTAGGATCAGTTGGGATGGGAACGTCTGAATATCTGATTAATATTTTTCAAAGGAATGCAGTGTTCGTAGATTTTTCAAATAAGTGACGTAGTATTGTCTCAAGGCATTTCTTGTGAAACCATTCTTGTTATATTTGCAGTAAAGATTTCCGCAGTATGCAGGGGTTAGTGAAATAACCCTGCGTATAGAACAGATGAAAGCTCTTGGCTATGCTCCATGCCTCACAATGTACCCAAGGCATACAATTATTATACAACATCATGTCATGTTCACTACTCAACTATTCATTTTGTTCGCTGAAAGTTAATAAAACCCTCTTTCACCTGAAATTCCTTGGGCTCCCTTCATTAAAACTTCTGACTGCATGATTCCCTTCATACAATGCAGTGACTTAGCGTGGCACAGTTCATTAGTCATGGTACCTACATCAATTTTCTCTAATAGCTGTTAATGCTTCTTGGCTTTCTAAACTATGTGCTTTCTTAACAAAAATGGGTTACAGAGAATATAACATTATGGAACATTAATTAGCTATCAGCCATAGTAACACAACTAACAATTGTTTTAAAGATAAAATCTGGCTTTTAAAATGTCACAGTAGCAAAGTGTTGACTGTTTGCCATCCATCCATCCATCCATCCATCCATCTACCCACCCACCCACCCACCCATCCATATTTCACAGTGTCTGCAATACATCAAGTTGCTAGCTGCCAAACAAATTTAATTTACCCAGTTCTCAGTTTGCATTAACCTTTGAATAATAAAGCACAGCTGAGACTGCTCTAAGAAACAAACCAGAGAATGAATAATTAAAAACACCTCCACTGCCTTTGGAAAGACCAATGCCGAGTCAACAGGGAAGGCTTAATTGTGACTGAACTAGGCATTAAGGGGCTAATTGAACTCTTTATAAGCCCAACGAATGTGGGACTACATCGGAGCTACGGTATACAAGGTTCACAGAAAGTAAAGGCTTAAAAAAAAAAAAAAAAATCAGGCAATTAGTTCAAATAGAAAGAGGTAAGAAGCAGGGGCAGCCTAGATCTTACATGAAAAAAGTCTGTAATACGTGAAGGAAATCCCTTCTTATTTCCTGCAGAAAAATGTTCTAATACTTGGAGAAGAAACGACTCAGTTGATGCCAGCAGGTTAAAATGGAAGTGATATAAATGTCAATCCCTGAGAAACAGTTGAAACAAGCAAGTAACAAAAGCAAGCCCTGTCTTTATTAGAGCTTATGTAGCCAACAGAGGATGGCTGGGCTTTTCTTGGGTTTGAGCAAGGCTCACTTTTTTATTTAAAACTTCCTCTGATAGTGGCAGTTTCATAATGTATATTATTTTTATTTGTTTTGTCTATTTATTTAATTGCATTAACATTTGAAATGAGCATTCATTAATTAAAATAGTTGGAAAATGCTCCATCTGCCAGTTGAACTGTTTCGGCACGTCCAGCTACAAACCCAGCCTGCTCACATTCTAAGGATGCTGATTAACATTAATTGAAGGTTTTCTTTGTAAATGAGAGATGAAGCTTTATTAAGCATTATTATTAATTTGAAGAATAGATGGAATTGTATGGAGTGTGGGTAGATTGCTGTTATCGATGTTGCCTGTTGGAGGGCTTGCTGGCAGCAAGGCCATTCAGCTCATGTAAAATATGGATTCATGTGCACAGTCCACAGCTGGTACTGAGGGCAACAGCATGCCCAAGCATAACGTTTTTTCCCTTGCACATTAATAATACAACAAGTTTGACAGGTGTATTATCTTTGTTTCCTTTCTCTCCTAATTGTTAAGCCTTTTATTTATCCACATTATTGGCAACAAGCACTACGACTCATCAGGCTTCACCAGAGAAAATTCCCATATGTGCAAGACCTCAGCCAGAGCCTGATTCTATAAGGTTTATAATGCAAGAGGATTTAATTGCCCTTCTCTCTACATGGATATTTGCCCAGCATGCTGAAGCCCAAATGGTTTACATTCACTGTGATTTATATTCCAACTCTATTAGTATTACTGGCAACTGAACCACAGATCTCAAAGAAAGTAAACTAAACATCTCAGCGCCTGGAGTCCTGTCATCTTTGGGAGGACAGATTTGGATGTACACCTGCAGACTAAATGCCTTGAACTGAGCTGACCCAGACAGGGCATATAAGGGCTGATGCTGCCGACCTGGTGCAGAATCGATGGAGATGGCACTCCCAGTGCTTCCACTGTTACCTCCTAGCGGCCGAGGGGGTGCAGCTGGGCAGGAAGGCCCTGGAGGCTTCAAGTTACCAAGACTCATCAAAAGGCAGCTCCCCTCTGCCATTATTCCCCACAGAACAACGCCCGTTCCAAGTGCCTGCAGCTGAGGGTGGCTGGATGTGCAGCCCCTTTTGGTATGGCAGCAGCATGGGTGTGTGATATTCAGGAGAAAGAAATCAATAAAATCATGTCCTTTGTACTCCGCTTTCCTTTGCTTCTGCCTGTATCCTTCTGTTCTGTCTCTGCTTCAACATATATACTTGCAAATGAAATGTACGCACATCAATCGCAGTTAGTTGCAAAATACTTTAAATGCTGCTATAACTGAATTCATTTTGCTTTAAATACACTTAAATGCACTGAGTGTTTTCCATTCCCTCAAGATGTTTTAGGCAGGCAGTCACTTGAAAATAGTGCTGCTAAAAACTGCATGTCCAGTACAATGAATCAAAAATCCCAGGCCTTCCCTGCCTTTAGAACATACTAAAATATTCAACTTAAAATGATGTTGAAGGGCTGTATGTAAGCAACAGCTTCTATGAGACATACCAGATGAAAACTTATCTGAAGAAGTTAGGAAAGTAACATTGACTTTTAGTTTTATCAGAGCTGATTTTCCATTGCCAGAGTATAATTCAAAACAGTGAAAATACAGAAGGTCAAAGAAATAATGGTATCCCACATGTTTATCAAGTAGCCATATGGAATAAGTTAGTCAAAATAATGTTATTATTTTCTAGTCTAACTTAAGTTTCTTGATGAGAGATCGCATGCCTCCCCAGTGTCTATAATGAGGTAGCATGACCTCACGCTGTGTTTCTGGTGAAGTGGAAAATGAGGACCAATCCAATGTCTTCCTTTGCACTCTTTGTCTCTAATCTTGTGGGAACCTACTTTTACAGTATAGCTGTAATGTTTAGCACAAGGGAAAGGCAAGCCTGTAGCACAAGACAAAGAAGTAACTTCAGTTGCCTTCCTAGTTCTGATGTGTGAATGGTGTGTGGAGGGAGGCAATCAAGCCAAATAAAATAGGAAAGCAGGATGGCTGAGAATCCTTCCCATTCCTCAGTACACAGAAAGAACTGGAAAGGTTCTTCCTGACTGGTTGAGGTTAAGTTCATTTTTATCCTCATCCTTTAGAATAGGGTGGAACCAGTCTGTTATACTTTGTCCACTCTAACTTTCTTTGATATTCTCTACGGTAATTCATCTTTGTCTAATGTGAACTGCATCAGCACACAGAAACAAACCTCAGAACTGGGGTTCCCCTGCATGAAGTGCAGTCTGTGGTGTACACAGACCCTCCCAACTACCTTTGGTAACATACAGCAGCAGCAGAAGGCCCTATGTAATGCTTTACTATTTATACTATTTCTCCTCAGAACAGTTTCCCTCTGAGGAGAGAAGCTCACCACACAATCATCTCCCCTTACAAGACATACAGCACAATTTCTTGCAGTCTTGTTTCGTGCACATCTAAAGTCATGCTGGAGTAGATTCTGCCTTTAGCTGCCTCAGTGCACGCTTCTGAGAAGCCACTTGTCCTTAGGGCAAAGTTGATATAAAAGTATTGGGAGATTGGCAAAATAATTTAAGAGTGCAGCTGGTGTAAGAAGAGGATGAATATGACAAAACAGAAGACTGCAGATTCAGCTCTCAGTGAGATACATCTCCTGAGAAACTCAGATGAAGCCTCATTAAAACAATCCCAGTACGTAGTCCTGTTTTCTGTTTTGAATGCTTTGCTAAGCAAAAACGTTTCTTTGGTCTGTACTACAACTCAAGGCTGTCCCTGGGCCAAGTGACCAACAGCAGGGCTCTGTGGCTGCAGGATAGCCTAGGAAGAAGTATATCAGCAGAAGGCATACTGAAGCTATCAATACCCGACCCACATGCACACCTAGCTCAGGCCTATGCAACAAGACGCAAAAGCAGTAGAGCTGAGAAGGACTGGCATCATGCCCTCATGAGTGGCTGTGGTCCTCAGCCCTCCTTTCCCACTGCTGTCTTTTTGGCAGTGTTAGTAGCACCGGTCATCTACTCTCTTCCCAGTTTCCTCCTCTCTCCATTTTCCAGTCCCACTCGAGTTTTCATTCCCTCCTCTTCCCTCATTACTGACAATTCTTCCTGTATTTTCTGGTTTCTGTTTGAGGGTGATGTCTCTCCCTGCTCTCTGCATGATAAGGAATCACTTTTCTTTCTTCATGGAAGATGCTTCTTCCTTTCAGATTCACACAGATCCCTTCCCCATAAGCACTTCCTTTTCTTTTTCTCTTATCCACAGCCATCAATACATCCTGCTATTTTTTGTCTTTCTCCAGAAAGAATGAGGGGATGGGAAATGGTGCAGGGGAATTTTATTACAGTACAGTAGTTACTCATTTTGTTCTACTCTTTCTCCATTTCCCTTCTTCTGAGACGTACAAAATGAAGAGCAAGCAGAACGGGTGCTGCAGTAACAGTGGGGTAGGGAAGGGAAAGGAGTCACAGCTGCCTACCTAGATACTTCAGTGATATCGGTAGGTACTTTTATAAATGTATGCAATAAACAGTTGCCACAGCAGCCAAGGGAATACATTTGTACGAAACAAAAACAAAGAGATAAGCAGCTAGCAATGAGAATGCCTGTGGCAATGGCACAGTTGTATGGTTAATAACATCTCTGCTATGAATAAAATTAGTAAGCTGGTCTCCTAGCAGTAAAATCAAAGAACAATTAAAGAAATAAGCCCCTTCAGTATTAGAGAGAAATACTGCACTTTGGCTACCGCATTAATGACTTAAACCCTCATCAAGAGACCAGCCTTCCCCAAATTTTTACCTTTAGAATGTGTGACTTCTCTTTACTCTGAACACTTGCATTTATTTATTTATTTATTTATTTATTTATTATATCAATTTCTTCATGTAGGTGGTGCAAAAACTGTCATTATCAGCATTTTGGAAGGTGCTCATGGTTCTTACTAGTTTCAGTCTAGACCAAAGCTGGATAATTTTCAGCAGTAAAATTTGAGGACAAAAATATCCAAACTACACTAAGAGATGTCTTTGAAGACTTCTTTACTTTCACTAGATCTCATCTGTAGTGCAAAAGCTTGTTTTTCCACAATCTACATAGGTCACTGCAAAAGTAGTGCCTCCTATTTATTTCCATGGAAACTACAACGAAGAGTACAATAACACTATGTGACAGAGTAAATTGTCAGCTACTATTTTTCATACATAGTCACCACCATTAGCCAGTTCATGTGGATGAGTTGATAAGAGACTCATTTTGTGATGTGACAGCTACGCGTGGCCATCCAGAATGTGCCTTGCCTTTCATGCCACTGCTGAAATGCACTGCCAACTGCCGCACTGTGCTCTCATCCAACATTTGGTCTCCATAAACATTCAGCAAGCATCAATGAATGTCAATGGGTGCCATGTTTTCCACATGGAGGAATTCAGTTACACACCTTTGCTTCATACGCACACGTCAGACTGTACATCTGCTGCCACCTGTCATGCAGCAACAGAATGTAACAAATGTTGATGGGAATATTCAACCTCTACTTCCGTATCACCAACATCCACCTTCAACATTGTGGGCCAACATAACGTAATATTTTTGGAGCAGCACTTGTATAACACTGAAACTCGGGTTTATGCTTATCCAGTATTTGGTCAAGCTGCCAATAATTAGATGAGGTAAGCACCATTTTGGGGTATACATCTTTCATTAGACTTATTTATTTATAATGGAAACTGAATGTGAAGCAACTGGGCCACTAGTCACTCAGAAAAGGCTTTAGCAGAAAGAGATTTTAGACAAATCACTTTTACCACTCAGCTTCCACTACAGTGAGAAAATTCACTGTAATTCCTTGAAAACCTGGCTCAGATCCTCTACTCGTTCTTCCAGTTTTGTGATTAAGACCATTTTTCCATAAGAAACTTAGAAGAAATAATATTACTTTGAGGCTAGCATTAAGGGAAGGAGGATATTAAGATATTTTTCTAACTCATGCTACAATCCCTTCAAAATGGTTATACCCTGCTTTCATCAAATGCTTTTTATTGAAGTCAGTTAACATTTCCACCTACACTTTGGAACCAACGTGTTTGTGGTAAATGTGTCTGGAAGAACACCTAAGACAACAGATGCCAATGAGCTGTCAAAGGGGCAGCAATGTATTACTGGGTAATGCTAGATATTATTTCATATGCTTACTGAGAGCAATTGAATTCCATACAATATGGCACTGTCTCACTGTTAGCCTCCTCTAGCTTCAGCAGGATGTTTCTTGGGGGTACATTTATCACCAAAAGCAATTCTCAGTTTAACTTTGGGGCTTCCAGCCACATTCTTTCTTGCAACAAACCTGCGGCACACCAGCTCAGTGTGCCTGAAGTCAGTATTGAGGCAAATTTTTTTTTCTTGTGATTAAACTTCTCTGCTTGCCTGCCGCTGAAGCCATTAAAAATTATTAAGGGAACCTGAAACACAGGTTCCCTCCTGCCGGAGCTGTGTTGTGTTTAAAATTCATGAGTTTTGGCCACAGTAAAAATAACAAGTAGATTAAGAACAAAGCAAATGTCACTTTATTATTCACTACCAAGTAATAACACTAAAAAGTATTAAAGGCATCCCAGCACTTTTGCAGACTGGTATTATTCCAAGAGTACTGCAGTGTTGTTATCCTCTAAAGTCCCGTCTTCAGAGTGTTCCTGAGACAGACACTATCATGAAGAGAACTGCTTCTTAATGCACAAAACAGTTATTTATATTACAGTATCTACAGCAATTTATTCACTGCAAACACCATTACACAGTGTATGATCACAGCATGCTGAGTATTCACAATGAGATTTTAAAAATGGCAATTTTGTTAAGTGTTCCCCACTTTGTTCAGCTGAACAAAATTTTCATAAAACCTCTCACAGAAGGCTTCCTTGTTCAGCACCGGAAACAAGGATTTGCGTCCCATGACACATCTACGAGTTCAATTCCCTTTTGCCATGTTTTCTTTTTTTCCTTTCAAAGCAAGATCACTAACTGCAGTTCCAGATCCTTTATACCAATAGAAATGAACAGTATAGTTTAAATAAAATATTTATTGGCCTGATTTGCCTGTACAGTAAATTATATCATGAGTGGCTTGCAGTCATATTTTAGCTAAAGAGGAAAACGCAAGTAACCAGGAATGAAAACCACTACAAATAAATGAAAAGACATTCCTGGGACCTTTTAACATGACCTCCAACCTTGCAGCTTGCCAGGTGATATTATTTCCTTGTAGCTCCCAATTTTCTTTTCCCTGAGGTTTTCTTTTCTTTCCCAGTATGATAATTTATTTTCCAAAATGTAACCGGTTTTTAATTTCACAACATTTCCCCTTACCCACACCAGCTGTAGTTTTGCATTCTATCTTTTCCAAGTTAAACAGCAAACATGTCACAAAGCAGTGGGGTGGCACCATCAGGCATTACATTTATAAATTCTAAATCTAATTTAAAGGGATGAAGTGATTGAGTGTGGACAGATAGCACAGAAACCCCATAGCAGCCAGAAGATTTAAGAGGTGCAGTGTGGAAGAAAGCATTCTTTAGAACAGCACTGCCCTTTCAGTTTCTGTGGAAACCTTAGAGGCAGCACAGTGGAGAGGTAGACAGGGCTAAGGCAGCCCAGCTCCAACAGACCAGAAAGGCTTGTGATTTATACGTATAGTATATTCAAAGCTTTGGATATGAAATCCATTTGATTTGTTGATTTGGTCATTTATATAAAAATGATCCTGAACTCCCACTCTTCATTGGAAATTATGAAAAATGGAAAAAGCTCACACATGAAATGCTTTGTTTTGTTTTGTTTTGTTTTTGTGATGGATGGATCTGCTGAACTTCAAAAGGGTCCTTCACTTTCTGATGTGGAACTGAGGGATTTCCCTGCAGAGCTAATGGTGAGACCTCACATCAAGAACTGAGTTTGGTTTTCAGCTTCTGGGGCGGAAGACTGCAGGCTAAAGTGCATTGACATACAGCAGTGCCTACTAGCTCACACCATGGGTCGATGACTCCTCTGCACACAGTGGGGATCAAGAGCAAGTAGAAGAAGCGAGGGAAAACAATGTACCTCTATCATCCACCCTCAGTTTTGCGTAACATTAGAACTAGTACTTGTATCATGAATATCACTGTATTTTACAAATTTTACAAAATGAATGGCAAAGCAGCAGCATATCAGACGTACTTTAATGCCTGACCATAGCTCATATATCTTAACATAACTTTACGGTATCAAATGCCAGTGGAATAAGGACAGAGACTTTCACTCATTTTTCCATTTCCTGCTTTTAAACAGTAGAAGGTGAACTGACTTTCTGAACAACTTTTGTTAAACTTCATCAACTGCTTAAATGTTCAACTTCCAGTATTCTTACTTATCTCAAATCACTTACATTTTACGTTTAAATGGAAAAGGAATTCAGATATTAAAATGGGTTTGTCAGCTTTCCTAAAATGTAAGCATGAAAGGGAGATGTTTAATTGTTCTCCATTTATCATGACTATTAATCTCTCTCTCTCTTTTTTTTTTTTTAAGATTGAGGACAGAAGATAATAAGAGAACTTTTAAATTGAGACTGGATTTAGTAGTGTCCAGAACCATTCCATATAATGATATAACTTACAGAAACCTGTGATTAATAAATTCAGCGTAATGAGGTCATGAACTTTAGTGTCCAACATGAGATCATAAATGATTCCACATTTTGTTTAACATACGAAACCAAAGTAAAACTATGCTTTTGGGTAACTTTTCTATTTCAGCTACCACCAGTCTATTTGAACTTGAGAATTGCTGACTACTGTTTGTTTAGCATATTGAATTTTTCATGTTATTATTTGCCATTAAATTATACAATTAAATAAACAAAATAAATATGATCCTGTGTGGTTAACTAGTGAAACAAAATCTCTTTAAACATCACCAAAAAGAAATTCAAGGTGGATATGTAAGAGTTTTTTTTTCAGTCTAACCCAAAAAAAGATCTTTACAGTCTCTTATTTTAAGTAATGTTAATGTAAAGATGCTCGGGAGTAGCCAGCCATTCCGGTAACTGAGAATGACTTACCCAGGGTGATTTCTAATATATATACATGTGCATTTTCTGAGGATTATGACTACTACAAGCAAAACATCAGTATTTTTCATTGTTCCTCAGAAAGATTGCTCAGCATACCCACTACTCATTGTTTCCCCCACTTGGAAATAATTTATCAAACAGCCTATAAGGAGATTTGGTCAAGCCTGTCATCTTTAATAATTCCATCTGCAGGCAGTTGTCTGAATAGGAGCCTCAAAATTCTGATTCTTTATGCAACAAGAGTAATTGTGTAGTATTTTTTGGTGAAGTGGTCTGATCCTGAGATTTCCTTTTTCTACGTTCTAGAGTTTCTAGGGATAAGCTGGTGATAAAACTCACCCAAGATACTGAAGAGGGAAAGCAACAAGAAGAAAACCCAAATAAATTAGTTTCCACAGAGAGACCTCAAGCACGTGGTTATGTGGCCAGCAGTGCTACTCTTCTGACTGTCCTGTAAACAGAGGAAAAGTCTCAAAGAGAGACTCTCCTCATTTCAGTAAGACATTCACACATGCTTACATGTGAATTGCTTGCTTACACGAGGGAACAACTCTATATTATGGCATAGATTAACTAACATGATGTTAAACACATTATAAAACAAGTCATTTCCTCTTGAGTAAACAAGCCTATAAAGCCAACAGGCACAGAAAAAGGAAATTTGATTCTGAAATCCATATACTTCAAAAGCATATTCCTTTTATTTAGTCAATTTAGTTAAGAGGCTGTCTTATTTCTCCAGATATCTGGTAAACAGAAGAAAATATGCTTGGAAATTGTTGGCAAACTGACACGTTTTTGTAACATTTGTTCTTCATTTGAAATTATTCTCATATTTCAAAATGGAGAGCAGCCACAGGGCCAAGGTGAAAAAAAAACCTGAAAATATCTCAACTTTTCACTGAGACTGGTTGACCTCATTGCAGGACACTTTCAGACTTAATCAGAAGAAAACAACCCTGCCAGTGTGCTCTGCAGTTTCTGTGAGGATGGAGGAATATCTATCACTTAACCAACCAGCCCAAATAAATGGGGATCTAGGAGGCTCTTGAGGAGTGTTGGAGCAAGACTACCAAGGCTTTTTAAGGTGCACTTTCTCTGGGGTAGAAGACTTATCTAGACACATCACAGAGTAAACAAAAAATAAGACAGATGGGAATTTCTCATTTTTCCATCCATCAGGATTATTTTCTCCTGGAATATTTTGGGAGCATCCCCAAGGCTGAGGTTACAAAGAAGCATACCTTGGACCAATCTTTGCCCCTTTATGTCACTGGAAAGTCAAAGTCAGAGCTGGAATAACAGTGTAAACTTGTTAAAATTATCAGTAGGTCCTGGAATTCTGCTTGTGCCACAGGCTCCACCACAAGAACAGAGGCTTCCTAATGTGTTTTTCAGTAAGTTCATTTAGGACAAATGAGGCAGAGTCAACATTCGTCTCACTACACCGATCTTCGCTGCACTCCGAGGATGAGGATTTGTGATTAGAAAAATATAACACATTGGGTTCATCCCTGATTTTATTCCAAAGCATTAGGATGGAAAGCAGACTTGGTGCTGGAAAGTGCATGGCTTGCAGGAGCAGGTTCCCATCTGTAGGACACACCCAGATGAAGTCAGGGACCTGCCTGTAAAAGCAGCCTTATTCATAGAGCTGGAGTTCATGGGATCAGTCACACATGATCTGCTCTAGAAGTGATACATTCTCTAACAAATAATCTACATTTCTTATTAGTACAGGACAGGAAGCATTCTAGCCTGTAAGTTGCAATCAACTCATCTCACAGAAGAATTAAACTTCACCTATAAGGGAGCTGTTTTTACTTTTATTTTTTGATAACTGAAATGTAGATTTTCTATATCAAGATACAATACCAACAATAGCTGAAATTGCCATTATACATAGGTTGCTCCAAAAGTAATGCCTCCCATTTATTTTCATGGGAACTACAACAGATACAAAGAGCGCAATAAAACTATTTGATAGAACAAACTCTCAGCTACAAAACACTGTTTTTCAGCATAGTAACCACTATTAGCCAGGCATTTTCACCACTCATGAACAAGAGCCTTCATTATGTACTCATAAAAAACTGCACCAGTAGAGGTGACCTACTGTTGCCATCACCACTGCTGAAATGCACCACTCACTGCCCCACTGTGCTTGCATCCACTCTTTGGTCTCCATAAACGTACAGCAAGCACTGATGAATGTCAATGGGTGCCACGTTTTCTGCAAGATGAAATTCAGTTACACACCTCTGCTTTATACAGGCCTCCACAGCAGACGCCGTTCTGTCAGACTGCCCCTCTGCTGCCACATGTCACATGGCAACAAAGCGTAATGGAATATTGGTGGGAAGGTTCAATCTCTACTGTCATACCACTAACATCTGCCTCTGATATTGTGAACTAACATAATGAAATAGGAGGCATTACTTTCAGAGCAGCCCTCCTTATAATTTCCTTGGGAACAACAATTTGGAATCCTTATTCACACAGATGTTTTTTTGCATGATAAAAATTACATATTGTTACTTTCCTTCCTATTTTCAGTCCCAGCTCATCTCCCTGCTTTACCTGCTGGTGATACTGTCTCTCATCACTGTTTATTGGTTCATAATATTACTGGTGGTGTGCATTCGTTGCAGTAAGTGACAAAAGATGGTCTGAGTCAGAACTAGCACCACGAGAAGAACCACACAACAGAAAACCAGTCATCCTGAAATTTTCAGTTGGAAAAAGACATCAAGCTTAACCTGTGAACAGCAGAGTTACATTACTTATTTTTATCATGTTGCTTATCTTTACTGTCCTAATCGAGCTTGTTTAATCATTGTATATTCAAAGCAAACAAGAGATGACTGCAATTACTAAACTCTGCAGTCAGAATAACACGGATACATTTCTATGAATGATTAATTGCTACATACCACAACAACATCATGGGATATACAATGTCCTGTTACACTCAGGCTCCATCCAAATTACTGCCTTCAGAAAGACTCGCTAAGCAAAACTGAAAATATGTGTACAAAATGGAGGGATGCTGAAGAGAATGCAGGATGGATAGAAGTGTAATGTGGGGTAATGAAGGAAACAGTAGGGATTTACACAGAAGAAGGTGTTTTCTCTTTGTGGTATTCACAAGAGGGCAAGTATGATTGGAGTAAATGGCTATGAGCTACAGAAATGTCCATCTTGTGGTCTCTGGTTCAATGCTAGAGTAGATGGCTTTTGTCCAAGTTGTGTGTGCTTGGAGGCTCTTTGGTGGTCTGTGTCTAATGAACAGTTTTTTAATAAATCCATTTCTCAGTGGACAAATGTCCCAGGTCATAAGAATATTATTGCTGACTGCAATGCTGCTGGCAGCTCTGCTTGGACGGAGGAAGAAATGCTCTTTGGCTCCATGCGCATTCTCCTTGCACAGGCACACAGAATGCCACGAGAAAGCATGCCGTACTGCTGCCTGTCTTTGCTGGTGATTTGTGGGTTAAGTAGAAACAAAACTACAATTCCCTGTAATGGTCAGTCCACAAACATTGCACTGGGTGTGATCATTTTAACAGAAAGAGGTCTTGCTTTTTTTCTAATGCAGAGGAAAGGCATGGCGGAGACATTTAAAGCCTTCGAATATTTAAAGCCTGTTTAAATTACTTGGATGTGATCAAAATCAGCAATGGTTTACCTGCACTGTTAGTGACAATTTAGCAGAAATCTCACTGTCTGAGAAACACTTAAATACACCACTTTCTGTATTAAGAGGAAAAAGTATTCCTCTGTCAGACCGTATCGAATTACAACAGTGTGCCTATGTATTCTTGTCATTTGTTTCTGCACTTATGGCTGGTTTCGATGCTTTCAAAATAATCCTTTTTCAAAATTAATGTACTTGTCAGTTGTACATTCTGGAAGGGAGAGCAGATGTTTCTTCACAACTGTATGCACAGCTTTTTGAAGAAAAATTTTGTTTATTAATAGTAATCGTTTTCTCATCGCTTCGCAATTTCTTAGATAATGGTGTAAAACACAATTTTCCCTTCACGTTCTCCGCATACTGAAGAGACAGATGCGGCTGCAAGAGACTACTTATACTGAGGGCAAAACTTAGTACTGCTTAATGTGACTTAATGACTAAAAAATGCGTATCATTTAGAGACGGCATGTAGTACTCAGCTAAGATATTATTATGGTCAATGAGTACACTTCCCTGCCAGTCAGTAAAAGGATTTGGAATTAAATCAGTTTTTATTTTATTTGTTCAAGTAGACACACTAAAAGCAGCAGAGCTAACCACATGAGTAACACAAATGGGATTTAGTTCTTGCTCTTAATCTTCTTCGAGACAGAAGCTCACATACAACAATATATAATTCAGCTTGAAACATCAAACCGAGAGAAAGAGGGAGAAAAAAGAGGACCGCAGAAAGGCTGTTTTACAGCTGCATAGACATGCAAACACCACCAGGAACTTCATTTAATAAGGCCAGCCACTTCCAGCTATTGCACCACGGCCCACGACAATCTTTGCATGGAAGCATTCCTTTTGCCCCCAGGCAGCACTATCAAGTTAGTGCAGTTCCCTCAAAACACATCCATGCCACATTTAAAGCCAAATGTACAGCATATGCAGGGCTGGAACTGTGCTCTGGGAACAGCCACCCAGCCACCTCAACATACGTCCCTATGAAGTGTAGCAAAAAGGACAGCAGAATGTCAGGGCAGAGGTATTTCCTAAGGCTGGTGTCAAGTGACACTTGTGTAGCAGAGATACCACAGGCTCCTCACAAAGCCGATCCTGAATTACCTCAAGATAGGCTGTACACAAGGAAACAGCCAGCTCAGCAGTGTTCAGCACATGAAGCACCACTTCCCTGACAGGATGCATCAGGCTTAGTTCTTCCCTCCTTTTTCCTAAGACCATCCATGTGTTTTACGTGTTCCTTTCAGGCACTCTGCTGAAGGCCACGCCAGGCGTGCTCAGGCACCAGGCTGTGGTGCTTTCAATTTTAAAATCTCCCACTGTAGCAAGTCTCGTAAAAGAAATCTTGTATCTGCAAATTCATGTTGATCTACTTCAAATTATTTTCAGTTTACTACGTTAGGAAATATATCCTAAAACTGTATTCTCAGATAATAAAAAGAAAACCACCAAAGATTCAGAATAAAGAAAAAAGTTCCCTAAAATACAACAAGGCAATGCAGCTGTGGAAAATCCAATGTGCTAAGCAGAGGCAGGAGGCAACTGGGTGGTGAGGCACTGGAGCAGTTTGCTCAGAGAAGCTGTGGGTGCCCCATCTCTGGAAGTGCTCAAGGCTGGGTAGGATGGTCCCTGGGCAGCCTGAGCTGGTGGGTGGCAGCCCTGCCTATGACAGTGAGGATAGAACTCTTTAAGGTCCCTTCCATTCTAAGCCATTCTGTGATTCTATAATCTTCCTGGTCTATTAGATGTCCAGGTCTGTCCAGGTCTGTTGATTGTGAAGCTAAGGTAGAGCAATACGTCCATGAAGCAGCTGGATGAACAGCTTCTCTTACACAGGCCCCCAGCCAACACTTTGGATAGCCAGGTCTCCAAATATCTGAGGCCAGATCAATCCCAATGCCATAAAGGTGCAAGTAGGTAACCATGCTGCCAAAACTGCAGTGTACTCCTTTAGCACTTTCTTTCACATGCTCTCCAAGAAAGCTTTGCCCATAGTTAAGGGACAAATCCGATCTTTCAGTGATCATAGCGGAAGTGAAGGAAGAGGCACAGGAAGGTATGGGGCATGGGGGTGTCCCCACATGTGCTCCCTAATGATGTCAATGCCCACCAAGCCCTGGCTGGGGATGCCTGCAGGCATTCGCCAAGCAGTGAGTCCCCCAGTGTGGGGGCAGTCAGCACTGAATTTTCTCTGTTTAAAGAATAATTCTGTTTTCATTTAGATTTTTATGCTTCTATTCAACTCATCAATAGTAGTGATTATTGGTGACTTTGGGACTCAAATCTTGTCAAAAAGTTTTAAAAAATCACAACACTTCAGAATTTTCACTGCAGGGGTAAAAAGTTACACTGAGTAGCACGGGAAATGAGAAGAATAAATTAAAATAAAAAGAAGTCTGGTTTATTTTATTTGCTGTAGTGTGTGTTATTTTTAACTTGCCAGTTTAACTACCCCAGTGCTCTGGCTTCCTGCAGTACCACTGAAGAAAGTGCGCCAAAAGAAACAACGCATATAAATCCCACAGCCTTTCAGAAACCAATCCTGCGCAATCAGCTGCTTCTTCCTAAAAAGTCCTGAGCAAAGAAATACCCTTTTTGATGAAAATCAGAAAAGCTGATGTAAACTGGCAGGTGAACTAAATTTGTCCTTCTTGAAAATACAGTTGTGTGAATAAGGGGTGTTCACAAATGCAGATGACCAGCTACCTCCTTGGATGTGACCGCAAATACTTCATTTAAATACAGAATCATAATATTTACAGACAGAAATTACACACATCATGTCTTTCAAAATCTGTCTGCCACTGTCCAGAGGTTTTTGTGGTAAATAAACCAGAATAAACAGCAGGAAGTAACAGCGGTTTAACAATATATGTATTTTTTGAGAATGAATTAGTATTAGCAACATCAACAGCTACTGCTGCTGGAGAATTTATCTCATTTTACATCTTATTGTATAAATAGTTTTATGCCTGAGCTTTCATGTATTTCCAAAAAACGATGGGACAAGTCAAGTTAGATGACACTGCCACAAATAAAATTTCAATGTATGGTTACCAATTTAGACAACAACACTAATTAATTTTTTTTCTATTGGCATATCTCTTGTCCAAGAAAGCTGTGACTTTTTTTCATCCCTTTTCATGCTTCTCTGTAATAGCCACAACTATTTTTCATTTGTGGGCTATAAAACATTACAGTTATTCTTTACATATGGCATTGGCATACTTGTTATAACTATCCAGTGTACATTTCAATACCAAAATACATTTCTTAGTTTAATATACTACTAATGAATCAAATAAAATTCAAGTGGTTTGGGGCTTCAGCTGACACTTTAACTTATTACCCCTGAAATCACATCAGGAGGAGAAGTGGCCTTGTAACTCTTACTGCGTGCTCAGGCGGCTGCAGTGGAACTCACTATAATATTCCCTACTAATTTATCATTCTGGGATTTAACATGACTTCTAAATTTTAGAAGAGGTATTTACAGGGCTGATAATATTGTTTTTCAGGGGAGTTTCTGTTACACTACACAGATACCTAAGAATAAACATGCAAAAAGCCCCCCCAAAAAACAGAAGCAAATATAAATCCGAAATTACTTTTTTTATCATTTCAAGCAAAAGACTTTGCTTCTTTAAAACATTTCTTGCAAGACTGCCTCATCAGAGACTGAACCACAACCAGAAGCCCCCAGATGGAGAGCAGCGTTCCATGCTGAACAGATATTCAAACACTTTGACATCTCACGGTCAGGGAGCTCTTCATTCATTCCGCAGCATTACTTACAGAGACGTGCTGAAGAAAAAAGAGCAAGGATCAGAGCAACACCCAGCTCTTTCCCATGGGCTTCCCAGCACCACCAAGGAGAAGACCTGGCCTCCAGGGGTTAGAGAATGACGCTATGAAGCTGTCTCTCTCAGCCGCACGTACATGGCCTGCAGGCAGTGCTCTACAGCGGGTAAACCTTAATAGCATGTTGCTGCAAATACTTTCTCCAGGGTGACGTCAATGAAAATATTCACAGTACTATAAAGAAGAGTCATTAATTATTGTCAGATCTTACAAAACGTTAGGACCTAGCACTGAAAATACACACCGATGCGAACAACAATGCTTTGTGCCCATAAAGGTACTTAAGGACACAAGCTTTTTACAACCAGGCTCATTTTCACTTCCAGGCTGCAGCTTGCTGGTTTTGTCACTAAAGTGACAAGTCCAATTTCAGGAATTGAAATATATTATCTTATAGTACTATTTTTCAGCAGTACACTACCAGGAGGAACTAATGAAAAAGGCCTTTTTTGTTCTGTCGGACAGTGAATAAACTCAACTACCCAAGGATGGAATGTTTCAGAACAAGTCCTAATACATTCATCTGGGATTTTCAGGGGGTTTAGTCATTGGTTTTTGCAGGTATGCAATACGAAATTAGTACCCATAGCAGGCAGAGAGCACAAGGCTTGTTATCAGCGCAGCAAGAAAGCCACATGTTTCATCTGTTCAGCAGAAGTTCACAAACAGGACGCTCTGTGCCAAACATCCGCATCTGCCACATCACATGGGAAACACATTTGAGAGATGGGGTGAAGGGATCTAACCGCTTCACTGCAGTGCTTCAGTGTGCAAGTGGCTAGCCACTGCAATAGACTTTTAGCTACAGAAACAGGTTCGGCCTCATTGCAGTATATCCTGCAGGGAGAGAAAAATGAGAAAACAGACTGCGGTACCTCTAATGAGCAGAATACCTCAGCCCATGTTCACTGATTATAAGGAATCTATTTACTCTAAGCTGGGTGACCAAAATCTCTGTCAATGGGTAGAATAAACATTACTTAGAGTGGAACCATTTGTAATATGCTTTAATTGGCAATTTTCCCTTAATGAATAATATAACATCTCACATAGGAGGATTCTGCAGCTCTATGACTTTTTGTCCCTATGTTAGAGATATGAAAACTGTTGCACAGAATATGTTCCCTTAATAAGGTACCCTTTATCATAGGGATCACGCTTGTCTGCTGTAACCACATAAATGCAAACAGAGCAAAAAAATAAATGAAAGACTCACACATATTTAAAAAAAAACAATTTTTTTTTTTTTTCTTCAGAACAGATGGCGATATGTGAATTCAAAATAACTCCACACAGAATTAAGGAAAAAATTGATTTTGAATAGAAGATGATACCTGACAGTTTAGAAATTGTGTTTTCATTTACATGTTTCTTCTGCAAGAAGGCACGGCCCAGAGGTTCAGCCAACAAAGAAGAGGTTACCTATCATTTTGTAGGCTACATGGTGGTCTGCAGGCTAGGCAGAATGACAATGCCAAAATGTCACTGAGGCTGACTTTTCAAGGGACAGAGAAAAGAGTTCTGCATGAATTTAATGTGCTCCAGGAAAAACTCAATAGGAATTGAAAGCCCACTCTCACAGAAAACCACTGGGTGTTGATAAAGGTGAGCTTCATTGCTAGTCTCAAACAAAAACAAAATTCTCTCTGAGTTTATCTTTCAAACAGGCTGTGATATACTCTGCTCTTCTCATTTAAATAAAGCAGCACATATCACATATACTGTCACTATATTCAGAAATAAATCAGACAGTCATAGTACATGAGACTCTATGGGCACATATGCATTTCCAAAATTTCATTTTCACTAATATAAACACCGACCCCTCTTCACGTTCCCCGGTGTGTTCTTATCAAAATATATACACTCTTTCAAGAGTTTATGCATTCCTAGTAGAGCTGCTTGCAGCAGAATGAAAAAAAAAACAACAAACCTGCTTCTAATACACAAGTATGTAAAAACTTCCCATAAATCACAGTAATGGTCCCAGCATTGTCATGATGCAATTCACTGACTCCAGTGGAGTGGCACCAGATTACTTTAGCTAGTACTTTGGCACACTAAGATTATTAGGAAAAAAAAAGACTATGGAAATACTCCTTCAAAATCATGAAACTGGATTGTGTAAAATCACAGTGGAGTAAAAATGTAAGTATGTCTAAAGATAATTACACCAAAGTCTGTATGGGCACCAAGACCAATATTATCAGTATGTCAACTGATGTAATGGAGCACACACACATTACCACAAAAACAAGAATAAAATAATTTCTCACAGGTTGAATGCAAAAGACATTTTCCCTTAGAGAAAACTTTATGAAAGGCATCCTCTCTTTAGACAAAGTAAGAGAATGGAAGGGAATTAAAAGCAGTAGGTAAAACCTCAGCATCTCCAAATATTATTCAAATTTAGAAATGAGTGTTTCATCACAAGATGAGGAAAAAGGCACAGCTGCTCAAAGTCAGGTGACTCACTTATCTATGTTTCAGCAAACACCTCAGATCTGCACTTTGCAAATCTGCAGAAATCAAAAGAAAAGATTCTTCTGACTTCATAAAAAGGGAAGAAATGGATCGTGCTCTGATTTGTTCAGCTTAGGTGATACTTGGCACCATTTATCCTGTTTCTCACAGGACCAAGTACATCTATCTTGAGGGTTATTTGAGTTTCCTCAAAGAGGAAAAAAGCCTCATTTAAACAATAGGTTGCCACAGGGGCACAATATTGCCTGACTGAATGCTATTAGCATTGCTCTTCCGTAGCTCTGGACACAGCAGAAGTAAAGTATAGTGAGGAAGGACTTCAAAAATTGTTGGCAAAGTCATATGAAAACACTATGAGGAGATGATCGTTTGAAAATGTGTTTACGGCCTGGAGGTTTCATTCAGCTTTCCAAACAGTTTTCTATCCAGAAAACACCACTATAATTGTAATATAGCACTGTATTGGCACAGAAGCATCTAAAGAGAATGCTATGTCTAAACATATGGGAAAGGGTGAATTTGTCCTGGCAGTAGTGTATTTTCATATTCATCAAGAGTAACTTCTGACAGAAGGTGTGTGAATTGGAAATAAGGTGTTTCTTCACTAGGCTAAACACAATTTTGCAGTATCCTGTTCATTCATTCTTACCTAAGTATGCATGTTGGCAAGATCTATGTATGGATCATGTGACTGGACTAGACAGAATTTACCATTTTAAAAAGTTATGTTAATTTTCTTAAAGGTATGCACATTTAAGAAAATCCTTTAAAAATTGTCAGTGTACTGTTCAAAAGACTGGAACCTCTCCCTCATCCAAACTGGCCATTTGAGAAATACAACTGTACTGTTCTACATCAGATGGCATCCACATACACTGATAGTGAGGGACATATGTCAGGCCTGTGGCTGCGGAAAGATAGCTTCTTGCATGTGTTGTTTGTAGAATCTGTACAATTTTGTACTTTCTGTATGCGCGACTTCTTCAGAAGAAACGTAACCTCAGACTCATTTTGAGATCACTTGGTTTCCTGCATCCTGATGACTTTCTTTCAACAAGTATCAGCTTGTTAAATTTGCTACATTAGTGTAATCTCTAGAGTAAGCAGGACTGGCCACCAAGCAGATGTTTTGACAGCCATTCTTTTAAGCAAAAATGAAAGGCTGTAAGAGAAGACGCACCTGTTTCTTATTCAAGATTTCTCATTCCCTCTTCAATGGGTTCTGTTTGCTGACAAGCAAACATATGACCCACGCATCAGCAGCTAGAATTACCTATTTGTTGTGTGTTATTTGCTGACTTAATGCATTCAGTATTTGTCACATACACAGAGGACTTGACAAATACAATCTTCTTGTCCTTACTTAATAACTCTGTGGAGCAAGAAACGTCTCAGGTCATGCTTCTTCCTTACTGAACTTGTTCACTATGGTAATGTGCCAAAAACCAGCTCATAGTCATTTCTCTTTTCTAACATACAAAGTCAAAGTAAATTTCCAGTTGGCAAATGAAATACAATGTCGATGAGGAATGCAATATATTTGAAACATTTGACCTAAAGAGCACAAAGAAAAGTGTATTAGAAATAAAGTAAGTTTGTCAAATATCCACAAAGCTATATCAAATCAGGAAAAGCATTTAGATTTGATTAATGCTGACTTTGCAGTATCATGATTTTTCTGTGTATGTGTCACAGTTTTAGCTCTGTGAAAGGAACACTGCCAAATTCTTGACTTCTCAAATATGTTCCGCTTTTAAACCACTATCCTCTTGTGGAATTATGTTATATATATTCCAATTATATTGTGCTTAAATAAGATTTCTGACTTTATCTCTGAAATGATGAAGTGTATCAAAGCAAACATCCAAGAACTTGACATTGAAATACGCTATAAATCCTACCAGTTTCATGCTATTGATACATTGCTATGTAAAAGTCATCATACTCTGAACTTCCTTCATGCTATTTGAACATTCATCCTCTGAAATACAAGTTCTAGAAAGTCTGAATTTTTTTTTCCCATGCTGATACCAACTGATCAACATGCTCATACATAGTCTATTGGGTATCTAACAATAGAAGCACAAAGAAATGAAACACTGAATATGAGAAATCTGTAATCATGTACCACTTGAACACTTAAGTTCAACTCATTTCTTCGTTCTATGAAAGTGTGGTCTCAAGTTCTAATAGGGATAATGACTTGTTCAGACATGCTTTAGAGATTATTGCACCAGTGGGCAATTTCTAGAACTTTCTGCCTGGATCTGAGGGAAAAATAAAGGCATGCAATAAGAGAAAGAGTTCTGTTATGTAGAAGTTCTCCAGCCCTTCCTCTTGTGTTACAGACTGAAATATGAAATACGGGGGCTATGGTGATACAGAATAGTTGCAATATTTCTCTTGCAAGATCTGATGATGCCAGCAATAGGTAGAAGATTATTCCTGCTGAGTACATGCAAGCTGGCAGCACAGGGTCCTGGTAAACAGCTTCATATTTGAAACATACTCTGGGATTAAGGTTTTTTTCCCCTTAGAGATTCAGAACATGCACTACTTGCCCCAGACTTGCTTTCAATAAAACTGGAAGGAGTTTTGTATTCATTTCAATAAAAGTTAAACTCTTTACAAATACAATTTTGCATTTTGTATATTTGGACACAAAAACGTGTTTGCCAGCAGAGGGGGCATAGCTCAATTATTTATCTTCCTAGAAGAGGATGTTACAACTGATGATAATGTTAAGAACAAGAGGAAATAGGAAAGCTGTGCAAATTTACACACCTTTAGAGAGAAGTGCTGAAAGGGGAGAAGGGTTTCTGGAATGCAAAAAGAAAAAAACAGCAGGAAAATATATGTTATTTTCAAGCTTCTGACAGTTTAATATAAGCCAAAAAACCCCAGCAACCCAAACAAGAATCTTCAATTGATTTCAAACTCAAACCTCTTCTGCTAAGTATTTTATCTCAACAGCATACATGTCCTACTTATTTTGAATACAGAAATTTCACATGTTAAAAATTCCAGGAATAAAACCAAGCATCATGTAATTCAATGAGCTTCTGCGTTGGAGCAAAGGAAGATGTTGATATAGTTTCCTTGAGAAATGATGGGCAAAAGCTTAATACCATTAAGTGAGTCCAATCTAGTTGAACTGGAACAGTTGTACGACACTGTTTTATATCATTACTGGTACAAACAAATTCTGATGGGGAAACTCCCTCCTAAAAAATGAAGCCCAGAGTAAGGACAGACAGAAGATTCAGTTTTTGGTTACAGAATTCCTGACTGCTATAAAAAAAACAGTAACAGGAGAAAGAAGAATTTTCACATTTCCCAAACACGCTTCAAGAATGTTAATAAATATAAAAGCTGTACTTAAGATGCAGGTTCAGGCTTAAAGTATCAAACTGATCTCCCATTTAAGAGACCTGGGCTTTTGAGTAAATATGATATGTTACACATCTTTATGTGAAGACCTTGCAAATGCCTTTAAGGCTAAGGTGTGGTTGCCCAGCAGTTTCAAAATTAGACTATTAGGTCATGATTCAAGAAAGCTTTTTAATAACAATTTAATTACTAACCCAAATGCATACGTTTTATTCTGATCTTTAGAGCCAGACTCCAGAATAAGCAGCACCCAACTCAGGAAACAGTTCTTGAGTTCAATCCAGTCTGCCAGATGAAGCATCACAAGGCCTGCTCAGGAAGTCAGTGGATCAGATCTGAATTCTGTAGAAGCTCTGTAACACTTCAGAGAAATACCTATATTTTCTTATTCTCCAAATGTGGTGCAATTGAAGGAAAAAAAACCCTACTGCAACATCTTGGAAAATCAAAATGCTTATTTTATAGATCAAAGCAATTTGTACTTAAAAGGCACAATACCCTCATGCTACATGTCAAGCTGTTTTGATATTGTAAACGTGAAGTAAATTCTACTGCTGAGTCTTACTGTCTGTGGATTCAAATGGAATGAAGAAGAGGTAATTTTGGAGAACGTGAGCTCAGAAGTCGCCACTCAATAGGTATGAAGCACAACAGCTCTAGCAGGTAACTATACACGTCTGTTCTACCCACACGAATATGGGAGTTTTATATATCAATGTTGTGCATGTAAGATAAGCATCTATCAGTTAAAGAAACAATCCTAGGTGTACTTGTCAACTATGTGTACAAGATCAACTTGGATTAACTCTTTCCCTGTATCTCCATTAATGACATTCAACATCATCCAAGTTGTCTGGCAGGCCATGCATGTCAGCCACAGTGACTCCACACACTTGGGCATCATTTCATCCACAGGACGGGGGCTTTGCCTGGTGTATGCTAACATCCATGACACAGCTGAAGGCTTACAAAACTCAAGTCTACCTTGTTCTCAGAGAAACCAGACGGAGACAGAAAGAGAGAAAGAAAGAAACAGGAAACAACTCTCCAGTAAAGAGCAGGATTCCATATTTTCTCTGACAAGGCTGAACAGACACAAGCCCTGACAGAGTGACTTGCTTAATCCCCTCAGTTGCTGCATTTTCCCTTTAATCTCTTGTAAATGCAATACTCCCAGACAGTCCTTCTTGCCTCTAGTAGGCTCTGTCTTGCAGCTTACATCCTACCCAGAAGGAGAGGATCAAATCCAAAGGCCCCACTAGGGCCAGCAAAAGGTCAAAATGTTTTCTGGACCATAAATGTATACCTATACTAAGTTATTCTCAGATGCCAGGAGGCTAATTCCGTAATTAATGGAAGACCTGACATTAAATGAGTTAATTTAATTTTCCTCACTGTGGATAACATTGAAATTTGAAATTTCCTCTCAAATTATTAATTGATTTTTCTAATGCAGACCATAAATCTCCCAAGTCAGGGAAACTGACCAGAAGTGGGTATGCTGCCCAGGAACATGCTGCATAACAAACTCTGGTGGTCAGCTCCAAACAGAGCAGCATCCATCTCTGTGGGGACAATAGCAATGGAGAGAACCGTGTATGTAAAAGGCTTACATGATGAAAAGATGGACTTATACTGAAGTTTCACTCATAACAATTTTGTTGTGGGTAACCTATTCAAAGGGCATAGTCTGGCTTTGCCATCCCTAGCTGTATTTGTACTAGTCTGGATTGAAATTCAAGGGATCTGCATTCAGCTCCTGACTCTCACAGGATCCTGGGTCATCAAACAGGACACCAGAGCCAATTCATCACACTAGGTCTCATTTCTCCAGCAGTAAAATGACATGAAGCTTTTTTTTTTTTTTTTTTTTTTATGTATGGGAAAGTATGGGCAAGGGAGGGGAGAAGACAGAACAATGACCTGAGAAAATATTTTACAATGAGAAACTGGAACCTTTCTTTAACACTAAGTTAATACATTTTCAGAGGATTAACTTAACTCATTATGGGAAAGAAAAGAAATCAGTATATATGCATTTTCCAGTGAAAATACGTGGTTAACAGAAAAAAATATTTTCAGTTGAAATCATAGAATCATGGAATCGTAGAATCACTATAAAAGAGAAACAAAAAAATCTCACCCAATTCTGTTCACTTAGAATAAGTCACAAGTTTAAGGATTTGAAAAAATAGTTCTAAAACCTTGGCTTTGTCTCATACTCGGGCTGCAGTTTCAGGAGTAACTTAACCTTATTTACTGCTACTGAGAGCAGCAGTCCTGTCCTCGTTGTTCATGGCTGTGTGCTCCAGCTCTCTTGTTTGAGTTGGCATCAGCGCTTGGGCAGCTGGGCCACTGGTCTGAAATGTAATCTGATCAGAAAAAAAAAAAAAGACTTTCTGACTTTCTTCAGCTGAAGCAGCTCCCTGAACTGATGAGCCCTGTGCTGACACAGAGAGAGGCAGCAAAGAATGGCTGAAGGATAAAGCATATGGAGGCACAAACCCCTTTAGTGACCCCAGGGATTTAAATAGGCTTAAATCCGTCATGAATCTGCATCCTCAGTCTTATACCCACTGGCCATAGGATCTGTTTCTATCTTTGGTGGGGGAGACCACATTCACACAAACAAGGCTAACAAGTTACTTCCCTGAATGTGCAAATATTGGAAATGCATAGCTACTCAAGACAATTTGGCCTGGGATGAGTAAGTGCTACTGAATATACCATTGGATAGACTGTGGACATGGTTAGCAGCCACCGCTGCACTGTATCTGCTGCACTTATGGCCAATTTGGTAATATGCATTTTTTACTTAGCAGAAAATAAGAATACATGATATATGAGAATACATGATAACCCAATATTTAAAGTCCTCCAAAAACGTCAGAAAAAAATATTTCCTCGGACTCAAATTAATAGAAGAAAAGGAAAAATAAAATTAAAAAAAAAGAAAGAAAGAAAGAAAGGAAAAAGCCTCCAACAAAACCAACAAACTCAACAGAATAAATTAGAAAGCAAGAAAATATTTTCGGGCCATACAAAACATTTTGTCCAGGGAAATATGGAAACATTCTAAGAGTCTAAATATTCCTACATAGGATCCCCAGTACTACAGCATTAAAGTCAAAACATAATACAGCGATATCCACAACTTTAATATTTAATGATGTCAATGCCACATTGGTACTTCAGTCTTGTGTTGATTATATTTCTAATATTCTTTTATGAGCAGCTTAAAAATAATGGAGTAAGACAAATGCGTTCATGTGATTTAAAACACCAACAACCGAAATGAATCTTCATGCTTAAATCAATTAAATAGATCCAGATCTTAGGAAAGTTCTCTAATTATACTTCAGTTATTATCCGGGCTTTAAAAAAAAGCAGAAAGAGAAAGGAAAAAGCTTAAAGTTATCAGGTGCCTCATCTTCTCTGTTATTACTTAGAATATGCAATGTTAAAAGACACCGCATGTTAAAAGACAGCAATAATGAGTTCTTCATTTATGCCAAGTGAGCCCATCATTTTCTGATGATGAAAGCATTTCTCTAAGCAGTAACACTTACTTAAACAGAAATATTCACAATCTTCCTCTCTGGCTAATTAAAAGCACTCCGTCTGATTAAAAATGAATCTGAACAATGTTTTCTATCCCTGTTCCTCCCACTTCCATCATAAATCTGAGCTCTTGAGTGAGTTGGGGCTCTTGTTTTAAGTACTGTCCCTACACTAATTTTATTTTTATTATTTTAAGAGTTCTTAAAAACATTAGCTCAAGGGAAACATGGTTTGGCGCCTACACGAAGTCCTAACAGATGCTTGCCAGCTTATTGTTTCTAACACTTCAATGAATGACCACTTCCACAAAGTAAAACAGATAACGTTTTGTTCTGATTGTGTGGGCCATTTGTTCATTGGGAGGAAATGAGCTGACTCGCTCCACACCCCATGTGCTCCTCTCAGACCTCACACAACATCTTGCTATGCCGTCGTTTTGGTACATTGGGTGAATAATCGGGCAGGCAATGGGCAACTTTTTTGGAATTAGTAGAAACTGAAAGACTAGGCTCGATCTCCTCAACTTCTCTACCTAATGAGCATCAGAATAGGGCTGAGGGGAACACTGTTGAATTAACATACTGTATATACCGTCCCCACTTTTATACTATGAATTCTTAGCTGTACAGAAAAACAACTGCTCCTCAAAGCCCAGTATTGCTATTTAATCTGTCAATAATCCAAGCCTTCAAAATGGCTTGGCTTTGGAGAGCAGTATTTATAAACACTTCTGAGTGTTGGAATTCATTCTTCCTACCTAAAACTAAAAATGTTTCTTTATATTTCTTTTCTGAATATTACTACTGTACATACTTGAATGGATTACTTAAAAAAAAAAAAGGCAAAATAAGACTTTGGTGAACCTTGTATTACTTATTGTGCCAGTTGTTGCTAAATTTATAGCAAAATGAAAAAAAAACCACAAACCCTTTTAAGTAAAAAACAAAGAATTAGACATGCAGTATATTTTCAAAGGAAGTCCTAGTCCATGCGAACCAAACACCACATGGTCAACTCAGCTCTCTGCAAAAGGAGATGCCTAAAGATTGTGGCATGTCTAAGAAATATAATTATTACTCTTCAAAAATCGTGGCTATAAGATTACTTTCGAAAATGCCTCCAGCTATTCGAATTAGGGATAACACCCTTACAAGGGCAGAAAGTGCCATCTCACAGTAGTAGGGGCTGGGAGGCCAAGACAGGAATGTAAAGGAAAATAGCAGCTCCTCCCCTCTCTGAACCCAAAAATTTTCAAGTAAATGTACAACTAACAGACCGTGTTTAACCTTTGGAAGAACATGACAGATCAAACACAGAAGCTGTAAATTACCAGTAATGACAGTAATCTTTTCATTTGACTATCAGTATATCAAACCACAAACTCACTGAACACAATAATAACGTGAAGATAGGAATCTAAGGAGACTCAGTCTGTGTTTATTTGGTTCTCAGGTGCACTGTAAAGCTAGAAGAGAAAAATATGCTTGGTTTTCTCAGCAATAACATAGATATAAAAAGAGGTTTATGTAAGAGTCAAACAATTGAATGCCAGGAGAACTGAACTTCCCAAAGATTGCAGGTGCAGGGCCAGGCCCCCTGCGCTCCAAGAGAGCATTCTGTGCTGGAACATGTAGGCTAAGGGAATTGCTGTGGCTGATCCCAGCCTAACCCCACACCTGGGGGGAAGCCAAAGGCTGATCTCCCTTGAAGTCCCACTCTGTCGGGCTGCTCTCTAACCTGGAGATGGGGACTGTATGACATGCGGAGGTGAAGAGCTCCAGGATGCCTGGCTGTGCCTTCTACACCATGTGGAGCAGAGATTGGAGCTGAATGTTGTTCAGGCTTTGGGGTGTGACTGGGCATTCTGGTGTCTCTTTTATGCCTGGGAGTCTGGCCTGGTTTCTACCTGAAATTCTTCCTGTACAATCAATTCACTCATCATTATTCAGTGTTATTTTGGTACCAAGATACTGCTACTTGGAAAGGGCTTAGTGAGCTTGTAATTGTAGGGCTCTATTGCTACGTGCAGTACTGTAGTTATGTCCTTTGCTAAGGGTGAAAAGAACACACAAATATAAGCAACCTCTGCATCAACATAGGTGAACCACATGATGGTGATAGTTTTAAAAACACGTATGGATTTAATAAAAGTGATAACATTTTAGAATGTAAATAAGACAAAAACAGTCAATGATAGCCAGCTGTAATTTATGCTGTAACAAAAACAATACAACCTGGCAGTGTAACCATGCACTATTTCAATCACAACTCCTCCTGTTTTTCATGACAGTGAAGAGTTTGGTATAAATACTGCACTCTCAGTGCTCAGTGATAAAGTCTGCATGGGAGAATCAACACCACACAGCACCAAGACTTAGTTCTTTCCTCTTTTCCCCTCCCATACAGTGTTTTTGTGAAAGCAGCATTCTCTAAAATTGTTTCACAGTCATCAGAGCCCACAGTTTGGAATCTGCACATTGCATGCTTTTTAAGGCACAACTACTCTAACTTCATTTGCTTCCTTAACCCTGCAGTATACACCTACATTGTCCGCATCATTTTCTGGCTGAACACCATATCCTTTTCCATTGGTGGGCTAACTTCTCTCTCACTTGTTTTCTGATGAAATCCTCAACTCTGTGTGCAGATTGTGGCCACTTTGTCATTGAGTGGACAGGGATGTTTTCTGTAGCAGCAGGAGATTAGCACATGCTTGGCATTAGATGTGTGAAGGGATTTGGGCTCAGTGACACTAAGGGTCACTGCTTCTCTCACTAAACACCTGGCATCCAGAGAGGGTTTGGTGCCTGAGGTCCGTGCCCTGGGAGAATGAGATGCCTCAGAAAGGAATTTGGAGCAGACACTGAGGCTGAGCTGGGAGCTGTTGAAACTGGCCAAGAGAAACGCTGAGAGAAGGGTGTGCCTTAAATTCCTCTCCTTTTGCAAGCTTAGGTATCTTTTTATGGCCTGCAAGACAGTGCCTATGTCAGACAGGGTTTCGATGCACCTCTTTAAATAGTGTAGTATAGTGCCACAATATAGAGAACATGGGTTTAATCCCTTCTTTTGCCTGATGTGGTTCAAACACATATGCTTGGATTCCCAGAAGACTGCTTCAATCTCCTTACACTGGAGAAAACTAGGGATCACCAGCCCACTTGCATATACTGTGCCAGTGCTACAGTGAAGACATTCTGCATGGGTTATCCAGGGAAGGTGACTCTTCTGATGAGTAATGAGTATATATATACATATATGAGTATATAATACAGGAAAGATTCTCCTCAGCTCCCAGCCCTGTGCTCAGGATTATGTCTGTATTTTACTCAATGACAAGCATAACTGTAAAATACTGAATTAAAATAAACAGTACTTTACAGCAATCTATTGCTTTTTGGACAAAAGTCTTTTTATAGCATAGTACCCCCTCCTCTCTCATTATTATTCCCTCAGTATGTGATGGTCTCCTGGGGTTCTTCACACTTCTTTTTAAATTTCAGGGACACACTGCTTAACAACGGCATTCAATTAATTCTCCACTTAAATAACAGCATATAATTGAATATCTTTGTGAGCATCAAACGCAGAATATTTTCATTGTTAAAATTTAAGATCTTTCTTTAGCTATATGCTTGCACCCAATGAATGGCACTGTTCACATTAAAATAAAACCAAGTGATTATGACTCAGAATGCTTATGTTAGGAAATGGATCGTTTGCAATTTAAGAAAATAGATAATTTACTAAGTTTTAAATAAAATACATGATTGCATTGTTCTAAGCATTGAGGGACTGAACAAAAGGCTTCTACTTCCTTATCAGCATCAATTATGGCATGAGTATGAATAATATGAATTGTGATTGAATCATTACCAACCGTTTTTGCATAAATTTCTAGTTTCACTTCTCCAATATAACATTTTCATAAGAGATAAAATTATAATTCTTCTAAAAGCCATTAAAAAGCCACAGAGCTTGATCTGTGACAATTATTGTAGAGAAGATACCAATGGTCTCCCAAGCCATTGTCCCCCTCACAGAGGGCCTTCAATTCGGTTCCCAAGAAACAAAACTGAGATGACGTTTTTCTTCTGTGGTCTCTTAAGTCCTCTTTGTGCCTTCAAGATGGTCAGAAGCTTAGGACTAGATCTGACACACACAAACTGGCCACCAGCTTCTATGCAGGAAAAGCAGGATTTGTTTGCTTCTCCAAGGAGCCACAGCATGTGCTGAAAGAGAACAGGAGTGGCAGAGGTACATCTGTGTGAAACTGAACCAGGCTGGCACAGCAGCCCACTAATGCAGGGACTGAGGAAAGGATAATCAATCCTCTGCTAATTACAAGCCAGCAGATCATTCAGCAGCATTTCTTTTGTCTGGAAGGTGACTGGAAATGGTGACAGCTAAAGATGATTACCACATCAACACTACACATTTCCATTTCTTTCAAATGTCGGCCTTAGTTTGGACCAGGAAAAAGATGAGATTGAAAGAATCTTTCACTTAAAGCATATGATAATCAATCATCCAGAAAAAAAACTGTTTGATTATATGTATTGTGTTACTAAAGTGCTCTTTGAAGGCAGATGAGATGAAACATATGTTTAAATATGTCAAACATGCTCAAGGAACATTTTAAACAGCTATTGTACACCAAGACGTCGTCAGGAATGGGCTCAGGGGACTGAAGCCTGGTGCCTAACTTTCAAAATGGGATACAGAGAAGCTGGACTCCAGACTCCACAAATCACTCCTCACTTGCCTGTATGGGGACCAGGGAATGTGGCACAGCTATTTTTTCTACATTTTAAAGGAAAAATATTGTTGCTGGTCTTTTTTTTTTTTTTCTCCTCTCTGTAAGTTATTTAGCATAGGAGGTATCCCAGCATTCAGCAGAAAGCAATTTTAAGACTGACTTCTTTCCATGTTTCTGCAGTTCTTTCTCTAAGGATCGTAGTGAAGTATTCCTTAGAAGCGTTGGGATTGGTAAAGAGACAAGCTTATCACTTTTCTGTTCTCTGATTACCATTTTTGTCAGGTATCGAGGGGACAACTGATGCATTTAAATCATTAAATTAAATTTAATGGAAGACAATGCAGATGTTTAACTGTAAGCAACTGCTCTGAACTGTTCAAGAAGCCCTGAAAAGTACGGGGCATAGTTCCTTCCAGGAACTCGTAACCATATAAGCTCTTAAAATGACATTTTCCAAAACAATTATTTTAAAAGGCCATTGTAGATTGTGATGTGGTCACTATCATCCCTTTGATTCTCAAAGGAGCTGTGATGGCGAAGGTATATTATAGAATCATAGAATCTTTTTGGTTGGAAGGGACCTTTAAAGGTCATCTAGTCTGACTTACCTGCAACAAACAGGGACACCTACAGTTGGATCAGAGTGCTCAGAGCCCTCCCCCAGCCTGACCTTGAATGTCTCCAGAGATGTGGTTTCCAGCACCTCTCTGGACAACCTGTTCCAGTGCCTCACAACCCTTACTGTAAAAAACTTTGCCCAGTCCAGCCTGACCTTGAATGTCTCCAGGGATGTGGTTTCCACCACCTCTCCAGGCAACCAACCTGTGTCAGTGTCACTTACTGTAAAGAACTTCTTCCTTATGTCCAATGTAAATCTCTGTTCTAGTTTGAAACCATTTCTCTCTGTCCTATCACCACAGACCCTGTTAAAGAGCCTGTCCCCTTCTTTCTTACAGCCCCCCTTTAGATACTGAAAGGCTGCTCTCTGGTCATCTCAGAGCCTTCTCTTCTTCAGGCTGAACAGCCCCAGCTCTCTCAGCCTGTCCGTACAGGGGAGGAGGTGTCCCATCCCTCAGATCATTTTTGTGGCCCTCCTCTGGACATGGTCTGACTCATCCATGTCTCTCCTGTACTGAGGATTCCACTTCTGGACAGAGTACTCCAGGTGAGATCTCACGAGCGCAGAGAAGAGGGGCAGGATTACCTCCCTTTCCCTGCTGGCCACATTTTTTTTGATGCAGACCAGGACACAGTTGGGTTTCTGGGCTGCAAGGGCACATTGCTGGCTCATGTCCAACCATGGTGGATGGTAAATCCACCAATACCCCCAAGTCCTTTTCAGCAGGGCTGTGTTCCATCCTTACATCCTCCACCTTGTACTGATAGCAGGAATAGCCACAACCCAGTCCTCATCCTCATTATGGCCAAGCAGGTGGTTCCAGTGCGACAGGCCCCTTGGGACCAGTGGAATCACCTGTTAGTCAGTGCGTGCCCATGGGTTACAGCTTCCTATATCCCCAACTGTTTTTTTATCACTTTCTCCTTGATGGTCAGCTTGGTGATGACAATGAAATTTCTGGTGTAAATTTGCAGACTTCACTTCTTTGTGAGAGCATTATTTCTTTTGCAAAGCTAATGCAAAAACATATGTCATTAATAATTTTTTTTAATAGTGCTTACTATTCTTAAGAACAACTGCAGTGAACCTCCTGATCAGTGTTTTCTTTCATGGACAGCATGCTACACCAAGATGTCACCTATTACTTATTATTTTTTATACCCATTTTTTCCCATAACTTTTTTTTTACTGTGATGCTCAATAAATATTTAAGTGCCAGCATGAAGTGGATTATTGTTAACATGTTGCAGGAAAATTGCACAGTGCTAAAGCTTGCAATAAAAATAAGCAGAACACCCACTGTTAATACACAGTAGTTAAGTGTATTAGCTGTTTTCAAAAGCATTAACTCCCACACAAATAACAATGCTATTTTGTCCAATATATTATTATCAGACAGCGAAAATCAGCTGGGGACTATCTGAAGCCTTTATGCTTGTATGTACTACAACAAAATTGTTTCACAAAATTAGGAAATTGTGTAGGGACAGCACTTAAGATTTTGCAAGGTGTAAACAAATAGTAATAACAATAAATTATGAAATTACATACTAGTCCTACAAATGACTCTTCATTTTTCCCTACCTTATATTTAAAATCATTGAAAAACATCCTTTTTTTCCACTTCCTCTCACTTTTCATTGTATTTTCTGTCATTAGCTGGTGAGAAGTCATAAGTATTGAACTCTTGCACTTTTCACTTCAGTGAAGTGGGAAAACTAATATTGGATAAAAACGATACATAAAAAAATGCAATTTTTAATGATCTTAACGTAGCAGTGGAAGCTCTTCATGAATTTACCAATTATCCTTTCGTTTCTATTTCCTGTTCATGTGTTTCGGCAGTGACATCATGAAAATAATAATAATTTGCACCCTGATTCTCAAAGTGGTTTGCAAATATTAATTAATTGCAAACCTAATTAAGCCTTTGAGACAGATTTTATGCTCATATTGTACTCTGGAGACCTATGTGCATCTCTCCTTAAAGCATATTTCTTCTCCTTTACGGGCTATTCAAAGACGCTCTGAAACTAAGGAATAAAACAGGAGAAAATTAAGAGGCAGGAGGGGGAGAGGGAGGAAAGGGGATGGGGGAGCTGGGGAGGGAGAGACACACAGAGAGAATGAAACCCTCCTATTTTGTTAGGCATTGTACTGCTAGGCATCATTTTCTAAGTAGTATTTTGCTAGGCTCTAACTACCTGATGTAGGAAAAATGCTCTGTTTTCAGTACATTTTCTATTTCCAGTAATATTAAAGATCACTATATTTAGTCTGGGGGTTCCATGAAGTGAAAAAACGTAAAATCTCTGAATACTGAAAGGGTAAAACGTGTGATACAGTGTCTTACTTTTACACATTCTCAGATAACGACCAACATCTGGCATGTAGCAACCTCAGCTCCCATGCGGCTGTGGTTTTTGAGCTGGGGCTGAGCAGCTCCGCTGCCACATATGCCACACACTTTCTGGTGCAACACTGCCACAGGCTCAGACAGCAACTTTTAAAAAGCAAAAAAAAAAGTGTTTGAAAATGCATCATCTAGGGAAGATACTGAGGATTTATTTATTAATTATTTTATTTGTTTGGATACAGAGAGGATATATGTCGACTAGAGTGACAACTGCAAGAAATCCATTCTTTTCCACCTGTTTAGTTATAGTCCTCGTATTCCTTTTTCAGAAAACCTCTCATCACTCTGAGGGACCAAAATATAAAAAGTACTGCTGGTTACCCCTTTCCTTGCTTTACTGTCACAGGCAGGCAGGTACTTCTACCCTGAAAGCATTGCTCTTTCAACTTCAAAACTAGCAAAGGATGTCATGGGGCCTAAAATGCCACCATTTTAGTCTCATTGTGGTGCAACAAAATCATGTAGAAGAACTACATGTTCATCAAGGTCCCTTACAACCCAAATCATTCTACAATTCTATGATATGTACATGCCAATTAGAGTCAGAAAAATAAATCTTCTTCAAATTGTCACCAAAATGTCTATTCATTGAAATGGAAATATATGTATGTGCTCCCATAAGATAAATGGTTTACCAACGGCAAAAAATCACATAGTCTTCCAGGTGTCTTACCAAATGAAACATTCTACCTCCAAGCAAAACACACGTTGATGAAGAGCAAAGAAGAAAATGGGACTAAAGTGATGTTTGGGACACTGAGAATTTTCTGCAGGAGTGCAGAAAATTTGGGTAAAGCTAGCAGGTGAGTTTAAGACATTTTCTTTAAGACAAATTTCAAACATCTACGAATGTTTGAAATCCTCAGTCTTGACTAGCAGAACGCAAAAACATGAACATGCTTGGAAAAGCTCATTCTTATTTTTAAAATTCTTCTCATGCTATTTTACCTATTTCTTAACGTAGTAGCCTAAAAGCAGTCTGAATAGCAGTCAGAAGGAATTACAAACAATCTGATCACTTAATTCTTCCAACGGTCCACTGTGCAGTGAGTATCTGACTTCTAAAATGAAAACAACTTCTTAGATATTTTGGTCAAATGTAGTAATTTGGTTTACTCATTTTGTTTCTGAGATGAGTAGCTGAACTCATGGTTCTGTTCCTCCCAGTATTTACTCATTTTGGAACAGAAAACTATGCACAATGTTTTAGAGGTGTAATTTATATGAGAGTTGTTAAAATGATAACAATATAGCATGTAGCTTTCTCATCCAATCAATCCTAAAATCTTTGAACTTGATTTTTGTAGAAATTTTAAATCAGAACTTAAGTCTTTAAAAAACAGAACTGAAAGCACATGAGAGTCTAGCAGAGAGGGAGTTAGAGCGTGCTGGCAAAGATCTCAGGAAAAGCAGATGGCAGGAGTAACTCTGTCTCTTACCTTTATTCACCATATGCCATTTGAATGATTAGACTGTATTTATATAGCAAAAATAACACAAAACAACACATATAACCATAACTCTTCAGTGCATGGAATAGTGGGATGATCCCACAATTTTTATTTTTTTGTGTTCTGGTAGTCCATCTGCAAATCTCACGTATTTTTGTCCACCTCTCTTCTCTTTGCATGAACTTGCTTTATATTTCTGCACCTCTGCACAAAACAGCACATACTCCAAAATGCTAAAGCTGTGAACTTCCTATCCAGCACAGTAAACACAGCTGAAATTGGGATAAGAGGGAAGACCTGCAGAAAGGATTGAGACATTTCAGAAGGTCCTGGTAACACAACAGGTGGCATCTGAATCAGTAGTGCCATACGGTGCTAAGGAATACTAACACATCTTGCATTCAAGAATGTTTTTTTTTCTATTATTTTGACTGATTTGATCAGACAGGTGGGTATCTGAGCAGCTCTCCATACACTTAAACGTCCTTACAAGACAGCTTATCTCTTTCTCCTCCAAACTCCTAATGCCTTTATTAATTTCCCCTTTCTCCTCCAAACACCAGCATGCACCCATCCCTCCACTGTTCTCTGGTACTGTCCCCACTCACCCCCCAGCCCACAAGGCCCCACAGGTGCCAATGCAGGCATGGTGGTGCGTCATACCACCCAGCTGCCACCCATGTCAGTGAGACAACAGCTGTCAAAGAAGGATGAGAGATGAGGATGTGTGTTAGTTCTTTAAGTCAAAACTGCTCAACACGCTCCTGTCACTGCTGCTTTTGAGTTTGGCCCTGCCATGTGAACTGTGCCGCTGGCCCCGCGGAAGCTCTCCCTGGGTAATCTTTAGTTTCTAAAAATTGCAATACTCTACGTGAAACCGTGAGGTCTGTAGCTCTGGGGTGATGTTTAGTTTGCTTTACTCTGATCTGAATTTATTTTTTATTTCCCTGAATGAGGTTAGGGATCATTCTCACCATGCTGCTGATGGCTCCGTAGGTGTCAGTTAGCCCTCAGAAAACAGGTCCAGACTGGAGTAGCTTGATAACTAATGAATGTAGAAAAGTTATGAGAAACGCAGGACAGGACGTGCATTGGGAAGGCAGTGGGCCATATAAAGCTTGGGAGAAAGTCATCAGCTAGCCACCCAGCCAGCTCCATTTAAACTGGGAAAAAACTCACTCTCAAAAAAAAACCAGCCAAATTTTTCTGCAAAACCGATAAAATTAGCAAATTGGGAACTTTGGTTCCAGTGAGTGCTCCAACTAAGAGTTCCGCTGTTTGACTTCAGCGGGGATTTACCATTTGCATTACCTGGCGACTTTAGTCCACTGCTAGAAACTACTAATGGCCCCAGGCCATTATTCTTTGCCTTGATGCTTTCCCAGGCTGTGAGTAATTCCTTCCTTCACCTATACTGTTACTGTGAACATTTTTATAGATGAGAATTGGGTCCTGTCCTTCCATCCCACTGAGTTTTCTCTTGTCTGAAAGACTGTCTTACTATTTGCCGTGTTATTCTATCCCTTGGATTCATTGCTATCTAAACAAAATACAGCTTCATAAAGGCAATCAGAACCATGTTATACTTCTGATGTTGCAGTTTCCAATAATGTAAAATGCACTTAGAAACTATGGAAAATAAACTAAAAAAGGAAGGTGAAAAAAAATCAGTCTTTCCAGATGCAAAAGATTATCTCTCCGGGAGCCTGTGAATATTCATTACACAGGTCAGAGTTTCTGTTAGTTAAAGCCAGTAGAATACATAAACAACAAAATAACAGATATTTCAATAATATTCAGCAATCAGCTCAGTGAAGCTTCTGTTGGCCATTAAATTCATAATGGTCTTTTAATAAAATATTCCATATTCCAGTATTACCACAATGTCTCCAAATATGTGTTTCTCTTTTTGTCAATTCGAGTATGTTATTAATTCTCCCTCTTCAATGATTATAAGTAAAAAAAGAACAGATTTTTATTTTAGCCAGCTCTGGACTTAAATGTGGGGTAAGTTACCATTTTAAAAACAGCGTGTCTTAATTGGGAAAACAAGTATTTTTATTTTGCATTTTGTAGGGACTTGAAATCAAAGAGAACTTTGATACCATACATAAGGCTAATACAAATGTGAAAGTGGTGTATTGATTCGATACAAGGATTTAGAAACTGGATTAAAATTTTCCTGGTTCACACAAACCATCACAAACTAGCAAAATTAATAAAGCCATCCCTCTAAAAAGTTCCTCATTTCTGTTTAACTCTGCCAATTTTCAGGCTATTCATGAATTATTTTCAATGCTCCCAAAGATGGTTTTATGTTGCCAAGGCTTCTTCACCCTCCCCTTTCCAACAAATGAAATTAGACTCCTTTCCATGCTGGCTGTCTACCACTTTATTTGGTGATAGATTATCATTAACCATCTTCAAAAGAAGAACACAGCTTTATTTGCACACATCTGGTAACAATATTCCTGGCTCTAGTCAAGTGAAATAGGAGTTTGACAAGATATATCACTGAACTTAGTTCCATATTTTGAAAATAAAAATTATGCTGAATGTAAAATTTAAAAGTGATGTAATACAGCACAGTTGAAAAAAAAAATGCTACTCAGATGTTTTATTCAAGCCCTTGGAAATTGACATAGGGACAAATTCAAGCTATTTACAGTGATTCAGTACAATAAAACAATTCATATTAAAATGAAACTGAAAACAAAAATCCCACTCTACTGAAAGAATAAATACTGACAAATCTGTTTTGTTATAACAACATATGGGAAAAACCTCATTATCTTCTAGTCAGAGATCTAGTAGATATAACATCCTGGATTCAGTTTTCTGTCCCTGCCGCCACATTATGAGGCAGGAGACAATTTCAGTAAAATTTACCCTCGGCAAATTACAGACAGATGATTCTTGGGCTCCTAAAACTATTAGTTTCATTAATTAAATGCGTGACATGCAAAAGAATTAAAAAAAAACAAACCAAACACCTGAACACTCTAGGCTTTAAAAACAGTATTTACAGTATTTTTAAGAAATCCTCAGACTTTTTTATCTAGTGAGAGAAGAATTTTTCCAAGACTAGATTCGTTTCAAACACCTAAGTCTTCAGCCTATATAATGACAAAATTATTAGTGTAAGACAGTACCATTATTTATCGTTCTGCTTATTAAAACTTACAACCAGTCTGTATCTCATGCAAACTTATAATGACTGTACGAGTACATGACTAGGAAATCGCTAATTAGCTACTATGGTTTGGAATCTTAAATTTTGTATTAGTTTTTGATGACTTGTAATATGTTTAATTGATATAATTATCTTATTTGCCTATATTATATGGCTTTAGCATACCACATGCTCTAAGGTTGTCTTTTTGTATGTTTCATTTGTGAATATAAGAATAACTGTGGTAGATTCAATAAAATTATAATACAAATTGACAACAACAGTTACATTTATGGAACATCCTAAATGCCCTGATGTTGGGTAAAACTGAGTTATTTCTTTCCGTCTGAACAATGGCTCCAGTAAGGGCTCAACTGCTATACAAACCGATCAGATTCAAGTCTATTCCAACCAACCCCAAGTAGGTCACTTCCATAAAGCTCATTTCTTAGGATTTGCCAAAGCAACAAGGATTTTGTCATAATATTATTTAGAATTAAACTGACTATCTTTAGAAATCTCCACAAATCTTTCCAGCCAGTTACACAAGGCTGCCATTACTGTGTCTTTCTTTCCTCCATAGAGGACTATATCTTGTTGGGGTTTTTTTAACTTTTTTTTTCACCCACAGTTTAGAAAAATCTACAGTGTTTCAGTTAATTTGCTTTGCTCTTGTAGTTTATGTTAAACATTGCCTTAGGGTAAGAACCTCTTTTAGTGATAATGTAAGGTTATAAAAATCAGTACAGATAGTAGAAAGATTAAAAATGTATTAATCTAGAAACTAAACCTCAGATTTCCACTGTCACACACGTGTACAAATACATACCTTTCTCAAAGAAAACAACCTCCTATCTTTGTTTCATCATCTTTTTTTTTTTTTTCCTGAGTAACAGATGATAGTGTAATCCCAACCCAAATTTGTTATTTCAACAAATGCTCTGATAACACCAATAACCCTGTGATTTAGAGCATAACATAAACAGTGTAATTTGTGTGTCACCAGCTGTGTTATAACCACCAGACAAGGAAAGAGAATATTCTTGAGGAGTCTGAAGCACACCAGAACTGGTTGTGAAGGCTGAATACTGAGCTCTAGCTATCAAGTTTGATTATTGATCAGATAGCTGCTGTTATTGATACAGCAGCTGATACAGCCCAGTTATTGATACAGCCCAGATACAGGCATGGGGAAAGAGGGGAAATTGAAGGTGAAGCCAATGAGGACAGCTTTTTCTCCGAAAGAATCTTACTAGCAATTTCTCCAGCTTGTCTGCAGTATGAGTCTTCTCTAACCAAACACTGCAGTAAGGAAAGCCTACACTTTGCATCACTTGGAACCAGCTAATATCCCCATTTACTGAGAAGCAAACCATGCAGCTGCCCATCACTGCTGCTTTTGGAAAACACACAGTGTCTTAGGAAAACATACATGTATTTTTCATCATCTTTCATTGCATATTAGTAAGGACCAAAGCCAGCTGCAAATGAGTGGCCATGCCCATTTGGAACACTGCACGCATTTCATCAGTAACAGTCTGAAGGCCTGTTTTCAATTTGCTTAATTCTTTTGGAGTTTGTTTGTTATGATGATATTTAAATGGAGTCCAGTTAAATAACATATACGAATGTATACAACTGGAAACAAGAAGATCTCAAAGGCAGCCCCTGGAAGTGATGTACCCTGAGACAGTGCTGGGAGTGGGGGACTGAAGGAGTCACTTACACTTTTATAACTATGGGACATTGCTTTCATTAAAATGAACAATTACATTCAGTTTGGATTATGTGAGGCTCAGAAACATCTGGATTCAACAACGAACAAACAAATCCATGAAGCTAAAACACTGCTACAAAGATTGCAGATTATTTGTCTGTGAAAAAAGAAATTTCAGCAGTGAGGCTCTGCACTTGCAATTGAACAGCATATACAATTGAATTAACAGTCCTAAGTCTCAACTGCTGATTTACAACAGTCTATGTTTTATATAAATGCATAAACAAGCACTTATGTATTGACCTACCATTCTGAAGGATAATATTCATACAGAATGATAGCTCATTATGAAAGAAAAATAAAGATAATTAAGAACTAGACCTGGAAAGTGCTAAATTTACATTGCATTTGAGTTCGTCTCTGCCTCTTCTGGTCGATTTGTTACACATTTTTTCCTTGCTTATATTCTTTCTTTTTTCCCAAAATATTTTAAAATAGTATACATAATCAAACCAAGGAAAGCAAAATGGCCAAAAAGAAACAGAATTTTAAAGTTATTAACTCATCTTCAGCTATGTTCTGGGGAATTTCAAGCACTCAGCAAACAGTATGCAATAAGAAGCCCTTTGCTCATTTCTGGTTGAACACTGCTCTTTGCCACTGAGCACATGATGTGTATCTTTTCCTTTTATCATTTCTTCTGTGAATAAGCAAGCTTTTCAAGAATTAAATTATTTTTTCACAAAACAAAATTTTACTCGAGATAAAAGCTATGGAGTGGCACTTTACTGAATGAATTAGCTTAGCTTCTTTCTTCCATTCGTTTACCATAAAAAAAAACCCAACACTTTTTTGCTTGATGTTTTTCATGTAACTCTGGATATCAGATTAAATAAAATATTCAGCTGCCTAATAATTAGTTATCCTTAAAGGATTAAATTGTTTATTTGTGCATTTGTACATTCCACGATACTTTGCTTTTTTTTTTTTTTCCCAAATACTTTGAAGTCACTTACAAAAAAACAGTAATTTAAACATCTTGTGCTCTTTCTTATTTATGGCACATACTTACAACTTTTTTAAGGGTAGCTGTGTAAATTTCCTTTGTGGTTATTTCAGTGGTAATATAAAAATATGCACTTTACTCTGAAAGTAATGCCTTTTATTTATTTCCATGGAAAATATGACAAAGAGGACAAAAATACTATTTGATGGAGCAAATTCTCAGCTACACAACACTATTTTTCAACACAGTCACCACATGCATTTTCACCAGCAAGGAACAGAGCCTGCATGCTGTGCTTGTAAAAATTTGCACCAGCAGAGGTGACCCACTGTTGCTGTTGCCACTACTGAAATGAACCACCCACCACCTCACTGGACTATACATCCACTGTTTGGTCTCCATAAACATTCTGCAAGTGTCAACTAATGTCAATGGGTGCCATGTTTTCTGCGTGGAGGAGTTCAATTCCACCCCTTTGCTTCGTCTGCACTTCCATGTCAGACACCATTCTGTCAGACAGCTGCCATCTGTCACATGGCAACAAAATGTAATGGAATATTGTTGGGAAGGTTCAACCTCTAGTGCCATACCACCAAAACCCACCTCTCATGTCATGGGCCAACACAATAAAGGAGGAGGCATTACTTTTGGAGCAGACCTTATAAAGACCAGCTGACTTCTTTATTACTGTAACTGTGCTTTTCTTAATTTCTTATAATGTTAAGTTACCACATTGGTTGTGGCTTGTCTGAATTATTGAAATGGCTTATTTCTGTTCAACCTGTACTAGAATTAGCTATGTCACGGTTATATATTTTTTCTCTTTTTTTTCACTCTTGATTTATATAACTGAAAAGATAACAATCATAACAGTCATTATTAACTTGATCATGGTTTTGATATTTTGCACCTACGTGTAGAATTCGATTTTGAATAAATTGATATATTTTTATTCTTCCGCTTTTCCAAAGGCATGAAAAATCTGTTTCAACTGAGAGAACTGAATCTTTAGATTTTTTTCTATAAATTGTCATTTTTGTTTATACTGTATGTGGTACACTAATCAATTTTACATCTACTCATACACTGAAGTATCTTAATTTCATTAGTGATCATAAATTATAAAAGTGTTTTGTAATCTGAAAAATGAAATAATTTTTCATAATAAAAAAATCGTATAAGAACCTCTATTTTTGTAAGTTTTATTAACTCATACTATCAAGGCCTGAAAAATAAAGGTAATGCAGAGGTCTATTATTAGACAGGTGCTCTTCGATTTCACTTGTATATTGCTAAGCATATTTAAGTATTAAAGTATAATTTGCAAAGTAATACCATGTATTGATTTGGATGTGACCAAACATGGCACTTAGAGACAACCTCAAGTGTGCTTAAAAAAATTACAGAAAGCCTACATGAGCATAAGCTTGTTTTTCATTATAGCAACTTTTCATAATTGACCCAGCATTCAAAAGATCTTTCTTTTCACATCATTCAGTACCTAAGTGGGCATGATCCTTGGATAGGTCATTGACTACATCTCTATAACAGAGGGCCAAAGAAATCAAAACATAAATAATAGGGCTGAATATTTAAACACACGTGATATTATCCTAAACATATTCTGAGCATTTCCCCATATGGCAGTCACGCTCTTGAAAATATTAAATCAGCATAAAGATTGCGATAAATCCACATTACAGACTGATGAAATTAAATGACATGTTAACTTCTCTTTTGTTTGCACTCGGTTGGACAAAATGTTTTTATTAAATATTGTGGGAAATGGTCTTTGTCTTTCTGTTAATAAGAGAAAAATATAATCATAGAATCATTGAATCATTGAATCATTAAGGCTGGAAAAGACCACTAAGATCATCAAGTCCAACCACCAACCCATCATCACCATGCCCACTAAACCATATCATTCAGTGCAACATCTACCCTTGAACATCTCTAGGGATGGTGACTCCACCGCCTCCCTGAGCAGCCTGTTCCAATGCCTCTCTACTATTTCAGGTAGAAGTAGACCACAATAAAGTCAAGCATAGTATATAACACATTTAAGAAATTTACAGGTATTTGTGTAATATCTGACTGCTAAAAATCATATGACTTCTATAGTGGGAAACCAAAGGACCGATTATCCAAAGAACAAAATCCAGAGTTGGAAGTACAAATTTGCTATTGCATTTAGTGCCTGTGGATACAGATATGTGACAAAGTAGATTAGAATTGCAGAAATTCAGTCTCTTGTACAATATTTTGTTTCAGACATTTGCTACATATTTCATGCTTACTCCTGTAAACACATCATCTTTCTTCTCCTGACACTCGGAAACAACTTCTTGACACAGTTATACTTGCAAGTTTAAAGTTAAGCTAAAGATTTTTACTGCAAAAGGAGTTTTATTAAATGCAATTGGTTTCATTTTGCCAGGAAGTTAAACTGTGTTTTGTGAGATTTATAGAAGTTAAATGCTACTGATGAAGGCAATAGCTTCTGAAAGTAGGCTCTGAAGTAGAGCCCGCTGAGCTCAGGCTCTGAAAGCCTTTGGTCAGGATTTTTGAAGATTTTCAGGCATTGATGGTTACAATAATTTTGGTAACAAAGTTCTTATTTTATTAATGATGCTTGTAGAAATGAAAAAGATATAAAAAAACCATGATTCTAACTTCATGAAAAGTTAAAACCTTCATAGCTGAGATTGCATATAAAAAAATCATAAGCCTAAACACTTGTAAAACGTGATAGATGACTTCAGTGTTACAATTGCAATATCTGAACAACACTTCTGGGCCTGCTGCTTGAGAAACTGTCTATCCTCAACAAGGAACACAACTAACACCTGCACAAAAGAAAACTCACATGCACACAGAAATTGAGGACGATATTTGTGTTCAAAATGTGTTCCTCTCGGCTTCCAAAATCTGCGCTACTGAGATGGACTTTTTTTTTTCTCAAGCATGTTGCTATGGACTGACATATTTGCAGTTTTAATTCTAAATATTTATGTGACATGTATCTTTCTGGTTATGCCAACTTAGCACTGGGTAGTCAGCTAGGTTAATATCTCATCTGTCCAGTAACCTGAGCTAAGCACAGATCTCACCAAATCCACGAGAACCGATTATTGCATTTAACATAGCAACAACAGGACAACTCTTCTGTTAACCAGAACAATGGTTAAGGTCAATTTCATTTGCATTTAGAGCAAAGTCCAGAGTACAATAGTCAGTTTTTTTCTGACCATATTTTATTTCTCATAAACCAAAGCTACTTTGATGCCTCAAAAGCTCTCATTATATTTTTCTTTCCTTTTGTAAAAAGGTGACTTATCTTCGCAAGTGGCTGAAACACTGGACTGTTCATTTGCTAGTTTAGTTGAGATTATCTCCAAATATTAAAGAACAGGTATTTCTGTGCTCTCCCTTGATGATATCATCTGTGGAATTTGATTGGATACAAACACTTGCGCAAGGCATTTTTATGAGTCTAGAAAGGTATGTAAGTATTTCTCAACCTGCTTAATGAAACAACTCAAAAATCCCAAATCAAAACAAAAAAATGTTACAACTGTGGTTGGTATAATGACTAAGTAAATACAACAGTATTTTTTTTTCTCAGCAGCCTTTCTCTCTGGATGAGTTCACAATCTGTTGAGTTTTGCAGAAAAACCACAACCTTATGACTGCACTTCATTCATTGATACTGCAGAATCAGCACAGGCATGACAGGCAGAGAGTAGGACCTATTACCACCTCAGATTTTAACAAATAGATGGCAACCATCCCCAAAGATGTCTTTGAACTAGGAAACACAAAGGTGGGGTGAGTGCTTCTAGGTATCATTATCTTTTCTGCTGCATCCCACAGAAACACTTAAGATAAAATTAGAACCTCAGTAGGAAGGGTGCCGTAAATGTAAGAAGATCCTTTTTGTTTATCAGCCGAGCATTGCTGTTTCCTAAATAAGTAAAAATTACTCATTCTGAATTTTTAGAATAGTGATTTTATTAGGCTTTTTTTAAAGATGCTTTTCTGTCTTTTTTGGCCACCACTAAGACAGTCCAATAGTCTAATTCTGGTACATGCTCAGGCTGCATGGGTAAGCGTTTAAAGCTGCAGTTCTATAAATAACACAAGAACATTCATTTTAATAAGAAATGGCAACATTAAAAAATGTAATTAAATGATAAATTTATTTTTACATAAGAATTAACTTAGGGATCTCAATTTTTAGAGATCTAGAAAGTCCAGAGCTTCACCAGCTGAGAAAAGGAGATGGAAATAGATTGGGAAGACCTTGATTTATCTGTTGTTGGCTTTTCAGTGCCTATTTCCATGTATCTTTCAATGTGAAGTCCTGGCATCCCTGCCTGGTTGCTGGTGCATTTTCTGAATATGCAGCAGGCTTAGATTTTAAATACTACTGGGATAGTGAAGGGCTCACAATGTTCATGAATTTGAATTACTGTCACTAATTTTTTACTAAACGGTAATGTCTACAGGTGGACTTGGAAATCCACTGTGACAGGTACTGTGGTCATGGCCACTATGAGTTGCTTCCTATCCCACAGAGTTTACGGCTGCAACTTGAAATTAATGGACAGCCTTGCTGCTCTTTCTGGAGAAAGTATTAGCTCAAATGAAATAGGCTTTAAAATTTAAACAGCTATGAAAATATTCCTCCATAATATTTACTGTCACTGCAATATTATTGAAATAGTCTGTTTATTACTTGATTGGACTTTGAAGGCTTTATATTTTTTTTCTTCTCTGGGTTAAGAATGGTACATATTTTCTAACAGCAGTTTGGGGACAAGCATTATGTTCTGCTGGTCCGTATGAATATTAGAAATCCACATGTGATTTCCTTTCCTTCACTTACATTTCCTTCTGTCTTTGTGACAGATAAATTTGGATAGCAAGCTACCAATGTATAGTATCACTTTCATTGAGTAGCATAAGACTTAAGAAAACAACAACAAAAAACCCAGATTATTTTGTTCCTTTTGCTGTTCAGTGTGATCTGAACAAGGTCACCCTGGGATTCTTTCTTCTGTAAGGTGGCAGAAACAGGAATAAAGAAAATATATTACCAAAGCAACAGTCCAGCTTCTTAGATGGTTTCGGATGACCTGCCTACTCTGGGTCATTCTCTCTGTTTTAATGCAATAGTACCACTCAGAAGAATGTATGTGATGAACTAAATATTATTGCTTGTATACGAACAAGAAAAGAGCAATTTATGTGTACAGCCATAAAGGAAAAGCTTGCCAAATAGCTATGAACACATCAACTAAACCCAATGTACATGCATTAATATCTGCAGTTTACAACATCCTACAACTTAGATCCTAATCTATGAGGTATTTAGTCAAATCTATAGCCATCTATTAATTAATCAATTTTAATTTCTTGATTTGTGAGATAAGGAAAAACACTCCTTGCTTCTGTCGTATTATATCACAAAATTAATTAAAGCTCTTAAAAGAAAAAAGTCTAGTGGATGCCATAAAAGTGTAGGGTATACAAGTCATTATCTCAGGACAGAAAAAGACACGTTTTACTGGCCATAAAAGCTAAATTTTTCTAATACTGGCACCAGTAAACCTTTCAGTTAATTTAAATGTGTACAGTGCTTGTTAAGGGTAAGCACAATGAAAGTATAATCTAGGACAATTTTTCTTTTAATGAACAAAAACATAAAATTAACTGCAAGTGTGCTCATGGTATTGACTGTACATAAATGGAGACTGCAGCTACTGCATAGACAGACACATACATTAGTTATTACAGAACGATAGGCTTAAATAACCCACAAGTTTATCAGTTCTTCTAGAGCAACCTTATGTCCTAGGAAAGTATTGAGAAAAAAAGAGTGGTATCCCAGCCCTGTTAGTAAAGGCAACTTGGGATATACAGAGAAGAATGATGGTGAGAATTCAAAGTCTCTTAGAATAAGTAGTAAGTCTAAAACAATTACTACCTGCTGCGGAAACACTCTATTGATTTGTCCACTTAAGTTTGATAAATGGGTGTAACATAGCAGAAACCATAAGAAGGAAGAAGAAGTTCAGAATCTTGGCACTGAATCTTAATTTATTGCAAGAACGTCAAAGTCAATATTCAAGAAAGACTCTGATATTTGTGTTAATGCAGACTGCTTTCAAATGACAGCCTCTTCCCCTCAGCACGGTAAAATGTCAGAAACATTAATATTTCATCATAAACTGCTTCTTCCACCAGAGAAGTTGCAGTATATACCACACAATTTCTGTTCAACACAGAACACATAAATAATACTTGACAAACTTTGTTCTACTTATCCATAAAGATTATTTCACAATTTCTCACATCATCCACTGGCAATGACAACAGCCACTTTATCACTATTATAACACCTGTTTATTTCTCCCCCCTTGACAGAAAATGGCAGAGCACTGCACCACAGAACTGATAATGAAACTGCTTTGCACGTAGTAGAAATGTTTCCAAACTCGGATAGCCTATTGAAATACACTGCCTTCCTCTTGGTCTAAGTAGTTAATGTGCGCAAGTACCATTTCAAAAGGTCTGTACTCAAATTACTACTGGATACAGCTGCATGGTTTGAGAATTGTTACAACTTGTGTGCAGAACTTCTAGGACAGCAGTTTGTCAAGAATCCAAAAACCATTTATGAGAAAAGGAGACAGATCCTCTGGAAAGGCACTAGACAGTTTCCAGGTCATCAGCAAATCTTAGGATGGAAACGATGGGAAAGCGCACTGAAACATTTGAATACAGTAGGTAAAGGGGGAGCTCCACATCTGAGTTAGCTCTGGGCTTAGCTGCATCCAAGAACATCCCCTACAGACTTCGCATTCACATAGTGACCACAAACAAGGAATAGTTTATGACTAAATATGTGTTCCTAATGCTGTTTCCAGGGAGCAGTGTTAGAACCAACACTGTTCAATCATTTTCATCAGCAATCTGACATTACTGGTAAAAATCACAAATGCCACAAAGATCAGTGAAAAGTAAAATGCCAAGAGAACCCAACAGAATCCTGTCAGAGATAGGTAAGCATTCACAGCACGTTGCAGCATGGAGCAGGATGCTGACTCAGCATCGCTACTTTCAGGTTGTGGCTGCTTCTCAGGGCTCCGGCTCAGTGCTGCCTAATGTGAGTACACCTGGGGAATACCTGGGTCTGGGGGGAGCAGTGTCTGTGGAGCAATTGGGATTATAATATAACTGAAGCCTAGTCAGACAAAGCGTGTTTGAATGCTCTCAAAACACTCGGGACATTGCATATTGGAATACACATCTGAACACTAAAGCCAGATTAATTCAAATTAGAAATAAAATGTTAAGTTATAGTGGGAAAAGTGAATTCACTGAAACAAACTGCTTGGGGAAATGGTGGATTCCTTTGAAGTCTTCCAGAAAAGAGAAGATCTTCTGGAGGACCAAACCTGAGATTAGTAACAGAAATAGTGGAAATGTGATAAACAGATTAGCCTGCCTTGTAGTCTCTTCTGACTTAAACCCTGGGAATCTAAAAATGTGAAAAGCAGGTAACAGCGTAAGGTCCTCCTGTATCATTTAATAGTTATACTTGGAGGTATTGATCCTGTTTTTCCCAGGAGATAAATGGATCAATAGCACAGGCTTACAAAAAGAAAATGAAGTTTGGCTCTAAAATGAGTAACTACATCTAAAAGCAAGAAGCTGGCATCTGCGTTTTGGCTGGAAATACACTCTACAAATGATTGTAAGGTTTGATAAAATGGGAAGAGATTCCAAATGAAGGGCTGATATTTTTAGGTAACTTGAGGATAACATAGGGGTTTTTGGGACTCATCTTTGGTCCCAACTAATGGACTAAACTAATCCAGACAGAATGCATTTGTTGGGTCAGGAAAAATAAAATGACTTCAAACTGGTGATTGAGCCAGGGAATTATTTCAGAGTGCTACGTAACATTGTGAACATTGCTTTAAAACTGGTAAACAAGTGCTTGAAATGAGAGAAAGGAAGAACGGGCAGATACAGCAGTAACAGTTTTTTTTCACTGATAGCCAGAGGTCAGCAATTATGCGGAAAATCTGTAAGCGATGTCACACAGGAGGTGAGAGAGGAAATGAAATATGATTAAGAGTCACATTTAGCCACACTGCGTGGCAGGCCTGTTTGCCACCTTAGATACAGTTGTGAAGGATATCATACTGTAAAAAGCTGTTTTTAGAAAAATATTCTTTTGTTTCTTATTTAATGACTATTGCTTCTCATGACTGTACTCAGTTTGTGATCACTAGGAATTTGGCCACATCAATGAATCTTGTAAATTCATAATCTCACGCACATCTTTTCTGACAATCAATTTTATCACTATTCTTGCATATGGATTATCAGGGAGACATCACTACATTGTCTTCAGATGCAGAGCTGCATCTTCATCAAGCTATGCTGTGCACTCAGGCTGCCACTGCTCTGTGACACCACAGGAAAATCAGAGGAGCAGGTGTAACTCAGAGTTGTGCCCAAATGGTTCCAGTCCTTCCCATAAAGGTACTGCATAAAGTTCTGGATTCAGCTGCTGGGGCAGTCATTACAGTTGCACAGATACACCCACAGTGAAATGGAGGGTGCATATACTCTAAAGGTATATTCAAGATAGCACCACAATTTGCATATTAGAGATTGTGATGTTCTGCTAAAAGTATTTCACCTGTAACTACAGGCAGCTGATTAGTATGCCAACATTTAGACGAGACTTTTTTTATTGAAAGAAGGATGGATTTTCATACTCATTTCATAACTTACTTAAAAAGTCAATTTCAATTTTCAAAAAGACAAAAAACCCATCAAAACATTTATGACATTTCTGAGAATTCACTGCCTTCTTACTAGCATATCACTGAGTAAATTCTTTCATTAAAGCAATTTGGTAAGAGGAAAAATTGGACTGACTTTAATAGATTTTGGGCAAAGCATTTTGTCTAAATATTACATCCATACTTTCAAGTACTTTTCCTAACAGGCTGATCTAATGCTCACTAAAATGTGCCAGATTCTTTCCTGTTGACTGCAATGAATTTTGAATCCAGCTTATGGAGTACTCACAATGAGATGCATACCTGGGAAGAGAGATTGAAATTTCATACCCAAACTACAAAAAGAATCAACTGTGCTCCCTACTAAGAGTTCTTAGAAAGAGAAATGCAACCATCTGACTAGGCCCTTCTTTCTGCCTGAATGATTGCTCCTTCACTGGACTCTCATCCATTTTGCCTGTGATCATCAGTGAAGATCTGTTTCTCAGCAGCTGAGGATTAAATCCTCAAAATGATGCTGTTTCAGCTTCTAACCATGAAGTACTCAACAAAGTATGTCTTTAATCACCCATAAGCACGCAGCATTGTACACTGATATTACTATCTAATTGTTGTACATATGAAAACAAAGTCAGTACAAGCCCAGTTCCTTTGTAAATTGGATATAACTGATAAAATGTAAACTGTGGCAAATGAAACTAGGCAAGAATTTAATTCAGGAAGGTACAAAAGTTTTCCACAGGTTATCAAAAGTGCAAAAAGAATACTGGAATTACTGATTTCAGCATTCACCTGTGACTTCCATGGCCAGAATATGGTGTGTGTCTTTGACAGTCAGGTACAGTCTGACAACTTTAGCTACAACTATTTTCTGAGTGACAAAGGAAGAGCAGAACCTTAAATTGTTTTTGGCCTTAAGCTGTACTTTCAGGTGCTGCTCTGAGTAAAACACCTCCATCGAGGAACTGAGAATGAGTTTTCAGAAGCAGTCATCAGCTTTAGGTCCCCACTGGCATACTTGGAATGCACAAACCACCAATGTCACCCTGGCATAAATACATGGCAGTTATCAGCTGGTTCATGACAGTCCTCTAAATATTCCTGTTTTAGCTACATAAATGGCAAGGTAAATAAGGGCAAATCAACTTATTACATCAACTTGTGTATCTGGAGAAAAAAGACATGTTTCCAGACACTCAGCCCCTATACAGCTCTGAATTAGAAGCAACCATCTTCAAAATTACATACAAAGTAGGAAAAACTGTTCTAACTACATGCATTAATCAGTCAGAGCACCTGAAATGAAAAGGGATTCAATATCTGGGGAGTAAATAGGGTATTATCGGGAAGAGAGCTGATAAGGTGCTTATCTCCATAACAAGAAAAGAGACGGGTAAATTATCAGGAACTAATTTTGTTCTTCACTGTTTAAGCATCTGTATTTGACAAGTGGACAAGGCCTTAAGTAAGAGATACTGAGACTGCTTTTTAACAGCTTATGCCTTCTTGAAGACCACAGATGCACAAAGGGTGACATTACACAATGTAATGAATGCAAGAAAGAAATCTGAACTTGAACTTTTCACAGCTGCAGTGACCCATATAAGCAATTAATTGTGATTTGAGAAATTATTCCACAAGGCCCTATATAACTTCGCTGGGGCACAGCGGTTACTGGAAAAATGCCTCTGTTTCAGAAGGAGAACTCAAAATTCCTATCTTCAAGTGCACCCACCATTTAGCTCCTGCATCCAGGCATTAACAATACTCGTTTCATCAAGAATTATAACTCTGCCACAAAGAGGAATAAGAAAAAAGTCCTTATTTATCTATCTATCTATCTATCTATCTATCTATCTATCTATCTATCTATCTATTTATTTTTGAGTTAGAGTCCTGTAAGTTATGTGTATAAATCTTAAACTATCCTAATCCTAATTTTTTCTCAACAGTTTAGAATTTGCTCATTCTTTTCAGTTACCTTTCTCATTTATCTTTGAGTACTTTTGTCCTAGACTATTCTTAAACAGTGTTTTTAAACTGTCTTGTAGATGATTTAGTTGGTAACACTCCGCCCATTCTATTGTACGTACTCTGGTACTGGGTGTAACTGATCTACTCCATATTTAAGTGATAGCTTTTAAAAGTTCACTGTCTGATTTCCTAATTCAGATATTTTACCTAATATTTTTATCTTTTTGCAGAACAAAGTAGATCATATCCCCACAGGAATTCCTTTAGTTCCATTGTACAATACATCAGCAGCAGCTTTCTAAAATTATTTTTTCCATGACTGCAGTTTCTCTTTTTAGAAACATATGATTTTCACTGTCAAATGGGAAAAGGGACTGAAATAGCTCAGACTTACTCTTTGAGTTGTTATGCTATTTTTTTTTTTAATGCTTGGAAGTATTGTAACATTCAAGGGAGCAATTAAAACTGTTCTGCTGTGTAGTAATAAAGAATACGATTCTCAAGTCAAGAGCCAGCCAAGAAGGTTTTGTAAACTAAAAGAATGCTGAATTTGTGAATGCTGTAATATGCTACGTGGATATTTACTCTGAAAAATATAAAATACATTATAGTTTCAGATTTTTAAGAAAAAAAGTGAGAAAAGAATTTAAGCAGTGCCCATAGCATCACATCAATACAGTGAGCTACTTGGAAGGCAAAACTTTTCAGCAGTAAGATTAAAACCCTGAAATTATAAATAATATCTTTTTATGGTTGACAAAATTTTCTTTCAGAAATGTTTTAATTTTATATCACATACCACAATATATATGTGAGTTCGGCAGATTCATCAACCTTTTTAGCATTATCTTTCTCTACTTACAGAGACAAATGTAGTCCTGTTGCTCCTACTATTATATGTTAACGTTTACAAAAATACTGTACCCATGACAGTTATATTTGTAGGATTCAATTTCAGTACTTGAAACAGCACTGATTCAGAGGCTTTTACAGAAGTAATATGTGAAAGCATTTCTATGAAACATAACTGCTTCATGATTTCCCTTCAGTCCCTTCATGACACACTTAGCAGTATTTCTCACACTTTCAAAGAGATCTGGTCTCTCAAGGAAAATGCAGATAAAAACTGTAAAAATAAAGAATCTGACAGTTATCAAACTTCAAGAAAAAGTGAAGTAACGCTAACATATGGCAGAGCACACCACTTCACTAGGTACAAATTATTCTGCAAGATAAACAGCAAGAGATAAGTATAACTTGTAGCCCCCCTGCCTTTTAGTTATTCCCAAGCCTTCCACTTCATGCAACTTCTGAGCCACGTGCTGTTAGGCCTGGCACTGCACATGCACAAGGCCAGGTACTGAAGATAACTCCTCTGTGTGGAGCATGCAGGAGTGCAGAAAACCTTGATTTGAAACCATCCAACTTCCACACATTAAGCCCTGGAAGTTTTCCAAACCATGCAGTTTCAGTGAGCTGAAAGACGTCAGTGCACACAGATCAGAGAGGAGCTGAGGACACACTAAAAACTCGGGTTCCATTTACTGGTGTGTAGTGGTGATGTGGTCCAGCCACCTCTGTGCTGTGACCACCTGCAAGCTATGGCTTCTTACCCATGTAACTGGGAATGGCCTTTACTACCTGGACTCTTTTGGTTGCTGCAGTATATGTATACTTATTATGAATGTACTAGGCTAGGATAAGCCAGACTCCAGCCGAGACCTTGACTGGCAGCCCTGGAAGCAGAAAGCCAAATAACTCACACATTACGTTACATTGTACAGTGAGGAGATGAAGCAGAACTGTTTCAAATTATCCCATTAAACTGAATGTTCTGCCAGTCTAGCTTTGTAAATTTTTTTTGTCTGGTACATCTAACGTTATAAAAGTAACTCTGTTTTTATGCATAACACACCTGAGGATGATTTGCCATGGAGCACAGTGACACTGGGATCCTGGATTGTTTATACCTATGGCAAGGAGCCCCTCAGTAAGGTGCTCAAAAGTATGCAGCAAATACCCAGCTACATGCTGAGAAGCTTCAGACTTAAACTTTGCATTGGGCTCAGAACTCCCCCTGCATAGAGATGGCAGTTAATTTCATGGACTTCTGCAGAATTTTTGCTCTTATGCTCCCTTACGTTTCAGCAATGGAGAAAAAAAGAGTATAGCCTGAGGAAGGCAACCAGCTGCTCAGCTCTGTTGCCTCTGACTGTGGAGCAGGAACTCCCTGAAGTGAGTTGTGAGGATGGGCACTGAAGAGTGCATGGGGATGGAGAGCTGACACACAGTAAAGAAGAAACTGAGGGAGATTTTATTTTCAGCTTTTCAGTAATACCATGTTTTGTGATAATGGTAAATGAATATGGATTCTGGAGAAGTATCCTTTTCTAGAAACAAAAGGTAGCATTCTGAAGAAAATAATTTCTATTTAAGAACTTCCAAGTAAAGATGAGTGTGTGAACAGAAGGGTCCAGACCGCTACAGCACAGCCCTACGAAGCATACTTGCAATTGATTACTCCACCCTCCACACACCATTGCTGTTTGGGAGGAAGCTCAGAATTCCTGAACCCTGAGGACCATAGAACTCTGAGGATGAAAAGATGGAAGATCTTAACATCTGGCTGAGGGTGGGAGAGAAGACAATTTCAGTTTCCATTTGCTACATTTTCAACATGGTAATTGATCTATTGGTTAAAACAAACTGTTCCAGATTTCCAGATAACTCTAGGCTCCGAGCACCCTGATCCAGCTGTAGGTGTCCCTGTTCATTGCTGGGGATTTGGACTAGATGACCTCTAAGGGTCCATTCCAACTCAAATGATTCTATGATTTTGTAAAAAATACAAAACAAAATAAAACAAAAAAGAGTATTTTAAGTGAGTGTGAAACTCTCCGCATAGACAAACAATGGGTTTCTAATGAAGTTCAAATTGAAAATTTAAAATGAATTTTGATATCAAGTTGACTGTATTGTTTTTTATTTAAACATCTGAGGTAAATTTAACAGGCATTGTTTGCTACACTCAAGAATAATAAGTTGCATTTTTTTCATAGTAAGATAGCTTCATTAATATTCATAAACGGCACAGAGAAAACTCAAACTGACTCTGTGTTAGGGCAATTTCACACCATCTTTGTGTCAATTTTACAGCAGGTCAATTTAACAGCGGGTGAGCAAGTAACACCCACAATGAAAAAAAAAGACCAATAGTAATGAATAACCATAGTCTTTCATCTTTTCCTTTATAATATGCCTGTGTGCACATACAGAAAGTGTTACTCTATGATTTGAGTAATGACTGCAAGACAGTGGTGTCAAAACAGTCATTGACTAACCCAAAATAATATCTAATTTTCCTTTGAACAAAACAAACAAGAGTTGCATGAAATAAACTGTCCTATGCCGTAGATGACGGATAAAATGTGACGGGGAAAAAAAACAAGCATTTAAAAGTATTTAAAGATATCTTAAGAAGACAGAATAGAATCAAGTTGGCATACAAATAAAATTAGAGTGCTAGACTAATCACTAGAAACACAGCTGGAAGAGCAAGGATAACAGATCTGGGTTTCTGCCATTCTTTCTAAAATAATCCTTGCTTTTTCATCCTGCAGTCCCGTGTTTTTTGACAAGTGCCTTACCACTATGCGGAGGAAAACCAGGAAAATACAAGGTCCTCCATCCTCTCTAGGGTCACACAACCAAACAGTTTAAGAAACGAAAAACCCATCCCATACGTCTTCTTGCCTATTCCTGTTTTTTTTCAAGTGTGTGCCACTCTATCCCACCCTTCATCATACAGATGGCTTAAACTCATGTGTCAGGGCTGGGCAGCTGGAATGAACCATCACAGAATGTGGGCTTCGTAGCCAAGGACACACTTGAGGAATCAAAGATAATGCAAGTAACACTGAAAAGTAAAAACAGCAGAATAAATCCTAATGGGCTACATTAGGACTAGATTAAGCTACTGGAATTTTTGAGCCTTGGACTCCTTACTTGCTGGCTGTTTCAGAGGAAACAAAGCTCTATCAAAGTCCACATTAAATTGCCACACTTACCAAAGTCAGGGAAACAAAGAGATGAGAAGAAATTTTCTTTTTTAATGCTGCAGTATTCAAATGGAATAGCAAATGCATGGGGATTGGCTCTACATTTCTCAGGCTTACTCAGGCTGGCAGAAAGGAGAGATTCAAACTGGCGATCAAAGCACTGACTTCTTTGGAGATGTGACAAAGTGCAGAGAGTGGTGCACCTGCTGAAAGAAATTGTTCTGGTTTGTGTGTGTTGGTTTTGGACTCGGTTTGCTTTTTTTTTAAGGTTCTTTTTGTTGGTTTTTCTTTTGTTGTTGTTGTTTTTTTTTTTTTTGAAAGTGAAGCTCTCATTCAAGGAGAAGTTTTTGTTTTTTTTTTTTTTTTAATTAGGCTTAACTGTGATGTAAGAAAGATCCCCATTTTTGCTATAGTCTTCTCTTTTATTCTAACCTTCAAATGACTCCTGCAGTCTTTCCTGCACAGTTTGAACACAGGAAATGGAGAGCTTCCCAAATAAGAATACACTGTAGTCAGATGAAACTGGAAATTTGGAACTTGAATTCCGAAGACTGTAAAAAAACAAACAAACAAAAAAAACCCCACAACCCAACAAACTAAAACCCCACAACAGTCCCCCTTTATCCATGAAGATTCCTTGGTGCAGCTACAAGTCATAGGAAAAATCCTTACAGATGAAATATGAAAAACAATAGCAGAAAATAATTGCTTAATGCATATATAGCTGAGCAGTAATGCTTACATTTAGTAACAGAATAAATGGTTTTGAGGAAGAGAGATCCTCTCAAAAGACATAGATAATTACAACTGCTTTGAAACTAGTTCTGTGCAAACCCTTAGAAAACATTACACACAACGAAACAATTTCTTTAGCTCATGTACAGAGGAGTCTGAAAGCCCACTGGTACATGCTTCATTTTGTTCTTTTCACATGAATAAATTCCACTAGACAGAGGAAAGAAAAGATAGGTGGATGCCTTTGGAGTATGTGAACACTATCTATCCATAACTTTAGTAACGCTTCTGTAACAAATGACCATACCTATGTAAAAATATTCTCATCATTTTACACTGGCTGTGTGTATCTTGGTGACCCATCTTTCACTTTAAGTTGTTGTACTTTTGTTATTTTTAGTTAACACTGAACAGGACTCCCTGGAGTGCCACAAACGCCCGCTATAATTGCCGCCAGAGAGCTGAGTCTATTCCCATATGTGCGCAGTGCTGAACGCTGATTATCATACCCAAGTTCTACGCAGACTTCCCATACACTTCAACAGAGAAAGGTGACCTCAGTATAGTGATTAATACCAGTCCACCCTTATTGGACGTTCTTCTTTTGTGGTTATTTCTTGGCTTACTGCTGTCTGGAAGATGCACGCAAGCATGTAATACTTCTCCACCTTTTGCCATCTTCTCTAACTTCTGTGCAGACAACTGCATTGTTGGTTTTTGGCAGAAGTGGCAAGAACTTGTTTCTAAGTTACACAATCATCTAAAAATATATCTTACTGGTTGCTTCCAGTCAGCTGATAACTCACAAAATAAATGGTGCAGGGTATGCTGCAGGGAGTCAGGAAAAAAAGAGCAGAAGTGCCTTAGAAATGCAGAGGAGAGCTACAACACTTAATTGTTTAAAGTGCTTTTTGGGATTTCCAGCCTATTCTTTCATTATGTAACTTTTCCATGAAGTTTTAAATATTTTCTCAGTTGTTAAAGAACAACCACACTGCAAGTGTGCACCAGAGCACATACTTCTTTTCAAATTTCTTTGTAAAAATCTCTGGCAGAGTGAGCTATTTTTTGGTTTTCCTGCTGTAAAAGACTCAGCCTACTTGCCCTCAGAGCTTTTTTCCTGAAGTAAAAGCAACGGAAATGTGGGTACAAACCATTATTTTTGTGGGAAAATAAAACTGAATAAATGGATCAACAGATAGCAAAGATTGAAAAAAACAGAAAAAAAAAAAAAAAGAATAAGAAATTGTGTTTTTTTTTCTTATCTTTATCTTTTCATCGTACTTTTCCAGAACTTTTGTCAAAATGCATGGGCAGGGCTTCAGCAGGACCCAAGCAAAAGGAAAAACCCTTTGAACACCAATATACTCACAGAGACCTGCCATAAACGTGCTTAAAGTGATTGGGTTTGCCATGAGTAAAACGTAAGTTAGCAGCAGTATAACAATGATTTTGTGAAGTCAGAAATAAACAGGGTTTGAGTTCTTCTTGTCTACAGGCCACAGAAGGTCTGGGTGAGATTCAGACTGACTGCCTGAAGATCAAAGGCTGGATAAGTCGTTAGCAGTGCTTTATGGTACCCCAGCCTACTACAGACAGCAACTGAGAAGAGGAGAGTCGGTGCTTTCTGAGAAGATGCTGTGCTCTAACAGCCCAAGCCTCCTAACACTTAGGCAGGATCTGCCTTTTTCTGCACTTGGACAAAATCTTCCACTTATTTCTTTCAGCCTGGCATGTGCTCTTGAAGAAAGCATTCCCATTATCAAACACAGATAATAAAAATATAGAAGAACATACACTAAGTATTAAATGCAAAGCCATTCACAGTAAAATATTCCCAAACCTAAAACAAATCCTGCAATTGTTCCAAGCTCCTTACAGTAACCACACATAGGTTGCACTCCTTTTCCTTCCTTCATATGTACTGGCAACAGAAAGTTCTTATCCAAAATACAAGTCCTCTTCTTCCCAGATCTAGAAAAATATATGCCTTGCTTATACCTCCAGGGGAAGAATTTCTTGCCCTCCTTTTTGATCTGTGCTGGGATAACCACTTGAAGGCTAGAGGATGAAGTGACAGAGCTACAAAACAATAAGCAATAATAATAGCAGTAACAATCATAGAATCACAGAATTGCTCAGGTTGGAAAAGACCTTAAAGATCATCAAGTCCAACCACAACCTAACCATACTACCCTAACTTTAACAACCCTCTGCTAAATCATGTCTCTGAGCACCACATCCAAACGGTTTTTAGACACATCCAGGGATGGTGACTCAACCACCTCCCTGGGGAGCCTATTCCAGCACTTAATATGAATGGCTGACTATTTAGAGGATGGGACAGCTGTGGAAAAAACATGTAAGTAAACAGAGCCTTTTTGGGATGACATCTGCAATGGCTATTTGTGCCCCAGGTGTACACAACTTAGCGCTAAACAAAGCGCTGTACAACAGCGCTAAACAAAGGTAACAGAGGTCTTGGCTTGTAAACCCAGTGATTCCGAATGTATCTTCATTATTAGCTCCTACTACACTGATTTATTATCCATTTTTGCCTATCACAGCATTCTTGCGCTTATTGTCAGAGGGCACAGTTGGAGACCCAAGAAAATGCCCATGAAGCAAAATGATCCAAAATGATAATTTCCTTCAAATTTAAATTCACAGAAAGGTGGAATTTGATTGATTTGGGGTTAAAATTAAAATCAGAAGGATCTCTGACCTCTGAAAAATTACATGGACAGTTTTTTTGCTGAGCTAGGACTCAAATCTCCATGAACTGATATATATTTTATGTGACAGATACATTTTACAACTTATGTGTTATTTAAAGCACATACAGTATAAATTATGGCTAAGTATTTCAGTAAAGCTTAAATAACAACCACAGAGCACCAGAAAAATGCTGTAAAATGACCTGGTTCAAATAACCAAGAAATTGGGAGTTGAGGCTTGTAGCCATCAGAAAATCCCCTAAACAGAAGTGGAAATTCAGGGAATTTCAGGGAATTAAAGATGATTCCAAGCTATCCTTTGAATCTGAGCAGCATCTGTGAAGCAGGTCATTAACAATATTTAAAATTAATTTTCATGTGAATGTGCTGGTGATTTTGGTCACACAACATTACAAAAACAAGCAAGGGCAAATTTGATGTTTTAATTTATGGCACAGCAACGGGAAATCCTGCTTTGCTGCTGCACCTGACCTTGGTACGCTCCCAGGGTCTTGTTGCAAAACTGCTGAATATTAATTTTCAAGCACATCGTCCTTCAAGCACTGCTTTAAGCACCCCCTGCTACAGGAACAGATGAAGCAAACTGCCTACAAGCTGGAGCGCATGTCGTACACATTGTGGTTAACAAACAGGCTGCCGTAAAACCACAAAGGCCAGCTAAGTCTCTGATTAAGTCAAGTGAAATCAGCCTTGTTACACCAGGATTAAATTTATACCTAGCTTCCTACATTTTGTGCTTCTCTATTCACTTAAACACAGGCATCTTGAAAAATCTCCTACTCTCACCACAAAATTATATCAGGCAGAAACTAAGCCTGACCTTGGAGAAAAGTTGTAGAAGGGGAACAAAGCGACAATTAGCACTGAAGAATTGCCCTTCCATTTTTTGCCCTCCCTCTGCTGACTTTGTCATTCCTTTAATAACAAGGGGATTTTCAAGATTTCTAGCCCATTAAGCAATGCCTTGTGGACACCTAGAAGCAGACAGAAGAAGGCAGCACATTAAAAGCAGGTTTTGTTCAGGAAAGAGAAAATAGAAAATGTTGCATATAACGGCCCAGAAAGGAAGACCTTCTCAGACTAATACATAATCCGGAGCTTTGAAAAGTTTTTAAAGATACTCAAATCCACTAGAAGAATTCATTTGTAACAATACTGTCCATTTTCACGGCTTTATTTTATGTATTTAAATGAGCTTTCTAAATTGTAAATTACAATCTTAAGGGACAACGTCTTATATCTCATCAGATTAATGCTCTACCAGTTTAATGTGATCACCGAGAGCCATAGTTTTCTTAACAACCAAATAACTCTCTGAATCATCTTTTGGATGTTAAAAGCACATTATTTCAATTCCGAAGATTTTTGCTGTTACTCTCTCCAGGCATGGAACGTTAGCTATCAGAAGATTAATGTAATATATTAAACAGCTAATAAAATATTTTCTATGTGTTGTATTTATTTGGGAAGATCTACTTTCTCTCATTATCAACACTGTACTGTGACAAGGGCTCTGACAGTGATTTTATGAATTTGTAATTAAAAATTTAGTGAGATCTGTATTCAGGTTGTAATTTGACTCCACAGAATTTCCTTCCTGAGCTCCCTTTATGGATCTGGGAATGAATAAACAGAAATTCCTCTGAGGCTATACAGTTTCTGGTGTCTGAAACAAGAGAGAGAAGAAGAACTGGAATTCTTCTCCCTTGTTAAGTAAATTCTCTCACACTCACAGATAAAATCAAAGAAAGGCCGCCCTGAAATGCCCACGTTCCATTTCCTCCCCCAGTCAATGACTGATTACTTATAAAAACCCAAACAGCACCACGGGGAGACATCAAGAGTACACCTCCCTGGAATATGCTACGGCCAGCATTTGCCCAGACACATTCACAGGAAATAGAAGGTGTTGATTCAAATCTACTCAGGCCATAAAGAAAACTGAGCAAGGTTTTCCTGCATCTGAAGGCATTTCTCTTTCTTAAGGGTTGGAAATAACACCAGTTGTCCTTCGCCTTTTGCGCATATATGCCTTCTTTTTGTTGATGTTGCTGTCTGTAACACTTTCATCATTAGAACAATTTTGAAAATACTTTTGTGTTTGCAAAGAAAGACAGAAGGAAAAAAAACAACAACTGAAAGAACCTGAAAACTTTCATTTCAAAGGTGTGCAATTACAGAAACTCAACATTTCCCACTATCCTGCCTTTTCATTAGACGTATTTGAGTGGTTGCATTCCCTAGCATGCCAGAGCAAAGCACAAGCACCACAAGCCTTATTAGAAGTCTCATGGTCCTGGGGTTCAAGATGAAAACTATATTTTTCACTTATATGAGCAAATATGCTTTTCACTTTCATTTACAAAAAAGCTGAACGTAATGCAGCTCCATTTTTACAAATCCACAAAAAGTCCAAGACAGCAGCTTTCTTGACGTTAATCCGAAGCTCTGGGGAATCCCACCAGGAGCACAAGCAGGGGGCCATACACGTGACAAGAGATTAAGTTAAAAAAGAAACCCTTTCCACCTATAACTGGAGATTTCAAATACATTTCAAAAACCAAGTTAGAATTCAGAAGGCTTCCCTTGCAAATGTATGTGCTTAAGGAAATCTGCTTTTTCCAAGGAGAGCAGGCTGTTGCTCTATCAGACACGAAGACATCACTTGTCCCTGCCCTTGCCTTCTCCATCTAGTCTCACAGCAGCTCTTGCATGATTAACACAGCCATGAAGCAATGGCAAGTCTTAAGACTGCCTTAATTAACCCTGATTCCCCTCACTGCTTCCTTTACCTTTGTGTTCCAAGATCTGAGAAAGCACTTCCAATCCCCATCTGCACCTTCAGAGAATTCTTCAAAAGGTGGCAGCTGGTAGTGTCACTCTCCTCAAATTAATCTAAGTAGCTTCACGGGGATAACTGTCGCTCTGTCTTGTGACATCAATGGTCTCATTACTGCAGGACAGAAATTCCCATAGCAAAGAGTGATTTTAGGAGGAACTGTTCTCAGACTCTGAAGCATCTCTCTCTGTCACAAGGACACAAAGTTACACAGAATGCGTGAATTGTTTTCCCCCTCCTTAATGCCTTTGCAAGTTGCTCAAATACAAAAAAAGTTCGCAGTCGTCTTTCTCTTCTTTCTATCAAGAGAGAGATCCACATTATGGATGATGGGAGAGCAGGATCCACATTATGCTCCTTGCACACTGCTGAATGAAGCTGAATGGATCCATACAGCTCCAACCCACTGCAGACAGTAAGAACATCGCTGTTTTACTCACCACCGCACAGCCACAACCTGGCAGATTGATGTTCAGACAATACTCAACCAGTGAAGCCGCAGACCAAGGGGCACTTGTCTAAGATATTCTTTGTATCAATAAATACCTGAGGTTATACATCTACACAACTGGTAAATATATTTTCATGAAAAGATTCATGTTATTCACTTAGTCTCACATTTCTTCAGCCTGTTAAATTCCATGAGGTGCTTGTACAGATGCATGCAAATATGTAATTTATATGTCAATAAAGGACAAAAGCAATTACAGAGTGTTTTTAAATGGTATAGTACATGCTGTATTGTGCCAGTGAGGAGCACTACATCAATCTCACTTTTCTAGTTGAATATAAATGCAATATCTGTAAAATCCAATGAGTCATATCTCAAGCAAATATTGTAATTACTTTGTCTATCTTGCTTTTCAAGATCATATAGCAGAATGGTATCACACACAATAAATGGCACTGTATAGGCATTTATAAACACTGGCTTTGGAACAGCACGGTTTGGGAAACATTCTTAGCATAAATTGCAGGACATGTATGGGAACATCACCTGCCAGATTATCCTGGGGGAAAGGATCTGGAATACTGACAGATCATTAGATGTGACATACTCATCAAAATTATGCCTGTGATGAAAATGAAGGAAGAGGAACTGTCACAGGAGATGCTATAGAAAGAACTCAACAATGCAGTAGCATACACCGTCAAAAGAAAACAACAAAAAAGAGCCACTAGTATTCAAAGAATCCTAATTAAGTAAGTTGAAAAATCAAGTGCTTGAAAGTTCAGGAATGTCAGATTTATGGGTGGTTGACTGTGCATTTGTATTTCCTACTCATTGAGAAGTCATCTTCTGCACTACATAATCTAGCTGTCTCACCATTTTATTTACACAAATATACAGAAAATTTCTATTGAGGACTTCTTTGTTCACATTGTCAGTGTATGGTTATTAGCTAAGTGGAATGTTTTCTGCATACACTTCTAATTGACATGAATGTCACATATTCACATTATTCATGATAATCTAAGGACTTTTAGAGATAAGGATAGGAAAGAAACAAATATAAAAATACAGGCACAATCTCAGAAACATTTTCCAGTTTCTTTTCTTTTTCTCTCTCAAGTGGATTGGAACTGAAGTAGACTAAGGATTTACTAAAGACACTCACTGCTCTGCTGAGATGAATCATTTCACCTCACTCTCAAACCTAATTAGCAATATGTTAGCGGGTGGAGAGAACAGATAACAGGCATCTAATCTGCCAAATGCTGCATCCACAGAGGCCTATTTATCTAACCTGCATGGTGTTTGGTGAAAATCTGGACAGACTGCTCTGATCTTAGAGGAGAGCATTTTCGTATCAGATGTGACCTTGCAACTTATGAAACATCAGGTTTAAGTTTCAAGCACTGAATATTTGGGTTTAAAATACTGAGCTCAAAAGTATGAAGAATTGATTCATAGGGACACATATAGTATTAAAAAGAAATTACTTTCTGGGTCACTTAGGAGCCATTACTATCGCTAACTCACAAAGGTGATGAATTTCTTCTAAAAAAAGAAAATGGCTTTATAGTTTGGGAGCCATTTTATTTGATATTTTAACTTATTACCTCAGAATGAAAATAAAGATGTACTAATGCAGTTTGTTGGAAGTAGAGTGATCCTAGAGGAGGATTTGAATGTACTGTGGAGGAAATGCATGATCTCAAAGACCCCAGAAACAGAACTGGGCTGAATGAAATAGTCCAAAGGGCATATGGGACTAATAACAAGAATTTCTGATATATACTGGGAGCTCATTAGTTGGAAATAGCAGCCTATTTTAGTCAGTCACAGGATGACTATGAGCCATTTAATTGAATCTGACCATGAAAAGGGCAAGGCAAGGCATTTTGATAAAGAAGGGGGAGTATTCATACCATTGTGCAGCCTGTAGTGAGACCTCATCTGAAGTATTTTATATAATTCCAGTTATGCAAGTTCAAAAAAAAAAAAAAAAAAAGATGAATTTAAATCTGAACAGGTGCTGAATAGGATTATTACAGAGATCAAGTATTAAGCTATCTTATGGGAGGAGACTGAACGGACATGTTTTATTACACTGAAAAATGGAGGCTGAGAAGAAAGATGATACCTTGCAGCAAATGCACTGGGGGCAAAACAGTTAAATTTAAAAGATAATGTTGGTGTTAGAACAAACAGGTAAAAACTGAACTTGAATAAACTAAGGATGGAAATTTAATGAAGGTTAGTAATTTTCACTACAGGAGAGAGGCCCTACAACAATCTTCCTCAAACAGAGGAAGGGAAGGAAAATCTAATAGACGAACATAATCAGCCTGTGGAAAAGACTGTATAATATTGTATGCATGCCATGGCAAAGGACTGGATTTGGTGATCTCTGAAGTTTGTTCAAATCCAATATATCTACTGGCTGAAATGAAAACCCTCATGTCCCTAAAAGGCTGTTTGCACCTAGCTGCACTACAGCTTGCACAATGATTTAACTTACATTAAACAGCCTTCTTTTATGTTTTTCCTTTTCATTATTCTAAGCTATATTTATATTTCAAATAGTTATTTGTAAAAGCTTAATTAGGCAGAAGTGCACAGTCATATTTTTAGTACCTACAACAGCATTACAGTCAGATTCTATGTATGTCATAAGCTATTGATGTCTAAAGGGTACAAGCTGGAAGTGCTCGGCATCCAGTGGGCATGTTAGGCTTTTAAATCTGTCTACTTCTTAAAAGTAGCCCGTTCATCTCATAATCCAAGCTAAGTAAGCTACATAGAACTAAAATATGAGTGGTAATTTCCAGGACTATTCCTTTTGTCTCACTACCATAGGTTTTTGTGGTTTTCTATGTTTTTGCTATACGAAAGTTCTTCCAGATAAAACAGAATATCTCAAGATATAAATAATTTCTCACAATTGTTAAATGGAGTTATTGGCTCAGTAATGAGTCATAACATGGGAGGGAGAAGGAAGCTTCACAACCTCCTGTAGTATTTACATTTCTAAATGAGCATTTCCATAAAGTTGACTGAATATTTTAAGTATTTAAAAAGGTGGACAGTTAATATACTAATGTTGACAAGGGATTAGCCAGTCAATGCTCTAATTCAAGACCATTAAAAACTGTCTCCTCATATGGAAGATTCATGGCAGCTCAAGTAATTTCTCAAGGTACATGGCCCTACAAAAGAGTAGCTCAAACTGTTGTACTGTCTGTACAACATTTATATAAACACAGCGGGGAAGATAAGCACTAAACAATTTAGTTTAACAACAATATAATTCCTTTTAAAATATCCTGTTGGAAATGCTCTAATTTTAACTCAGTGGAAAGAATGGAATTGCCATTCCATTATTAAGGCTATCCAGAATAAAGTAAATAAGTAAATAATGACACAAATGCTAGAGTTCTTAACTTTAATCCAAATGTAAATTTTCAGCAAAGTTATTCTTCAATCAAAGAGTAATTTCTCTTCATTAGAAGAGACATCATTTTTCATACAGAGCAAAATCCTTTGATTCTTGCTCAATGTGTAAAGTAAAGCTTTTCAGTCAAAGCTGGTCAATACCATCAGAATGCAAATTCATTTAATGCACCTTCACAACTAGCCTTTAAAGTGTATTTGGAGTTTCATCCCAACCTGAATTGCACACACAGAACCTGTGAGCTTTATTCAGGAGGTTAACATGTTTTCATTCACCAGAATGTATTACAAACATTTTAAAATATCAAATTACAAAACAATTGTTAAAAAAATATAAAATATATGGCTAAATAATATATAATTTGTGGACAGAACAGGCCTTCAAACATTATCTGAACCAAAAGCATGTGTCCCTTTTAAAGGAGATAATTCAGTTAATTCCTGTATACAATCCCATGTCCACTACAAATATATGTATAAATCTGTATATATGGTGAAAATTCATAGTAGACACAGGGATGTGCAGATTTCTGTGATTCTGAAGAACTTACTCCTACATAATGAGATCAAATTGTTACATTGGAAAAAAATTCATTTAATTGTCTTAGATTTGCTCAATTTAGGAAACTATGGGAAAATGCAAAATACATGTCTGTGTTCTGAGATGACAATAGCAGAGGTTCACTCTAGGCTTCAGCTTGCCTTGCAGTTGAAAGAGTCAATTGCTAGCCCTATGATCACTACAGATTTGTCAATCTGTCTTGGCAACTTACTAATAACGACATAAAACACACTCACTTGTCACACTGATTGATGAAAATACAAGTAATACTCTGCTTATTTATAAAAAAAAAAGTTACCCTGGTTCTTCAAGCAAATCAAATTTTGTGAAAGAGAGTTATCACAATGTAATTCTACAGTTTACAATGTAAGATATCTTTAGATTTAAATCATACCAAAAAGCAAAATTATTACATGAATAGTGGATTTGAAGAAAATCTTTTCCTTCCTGGTATGTCTCATACACTCCAGAAATGATTTCTCTTTGCTTCATTGCAATACTGTCAGCATCTCTCCACTTTTACTCAACCTGCCCAGCATTTAACTTTTTTTCTTCATTTTCATCCAAATATTTTTGGGCACAGGTATTTGCATGGGCACAGATTGGCTAGATACCAAATGATAGCCAAATGAACACAACTTTCTCCAGCTAGTGCTGCAGACTTTCCCCAGGTGGGTGAGAAGTGAAGAGGAGCTAATCAGCAGCTCAGCTCCACTGTTGAAACTTGTAGAACAGGCCAGTGAACATACGGACAGATAGCAGAGTGGTGTACACCTCATTTCAAGAGAAAAGCAGACTATACAGTTTACAATTGCCCAGACCAACCCGAGGAAGCAGAAGCATCTCTAAGAATGGTGCATCATATTTATTTTGCCATTTGTGGCCAAAATAACCCTGATAACTTAATTTACATTTATTTCTTATCTGTGCTGGTTTTTTATTCCTTGTGCTTGAGCCTTTTTTCCCCAGTTTTAATTTTAAGACACAGCAGGGTTCCTGTTCTGTTCTTAATAGCTTTCACTGACAAAAGAACACATGCCCATAATACAATAGCGAAAAAATTATAAGCAGAAAGGCAGCAAACCAAAGCAAACCAGCACCCAAACATGCACGTGTATCAGCTGGAGAATTTCCTCAGACTTCAGCTGCTGCTAGCTTTTTATTTGGCAGCTTTCTCTTCCCCTGTAAAGCTCCAAGCTCATTTAAAACCTGGCTGAGGATGTTCAACAGTAATTCCGCTTTCGGTTAGTTTTAAGTGGCTAATAACAGGATATTTCCATGCTGATGCCTGGAATCGCAGCAGGGTCCCAAGGCATGACTTGTGATTTACTTGAGAAATTGGTCTTGGAAAAGTCAATTTCAAGTCCCTAATGCAGCAGTGCCTTATATGAATGAGAGGCTGAGGGGTATTCCTCCATTATACCACAAGCAACAGAAAAGACCCCTAAGAAAAGTACTCGGAGAGCTGCACTTCAGGCGAGAGCTTTTTTTCTTTGGAGGAAGATTCTTCACTGACTCCTCAAGAAACTTTAAGACCAGTTATTGTGTTTACGCAGGATGGTACAGCGATAGGAGATCAAACAGTGTAATGTCTGTATTCTGCCAAGCGGTTACTAAAAACTGCACAAAGAGATGGAAATTTTCTATCACGGTATTACAGACTGACAAATAAAACACATATATATGTTTCTATACCAAATGCATATATTCCATCATCAAATTTTATGATGCATCATCTACATCAGCCATTTCTCACTCAGCCATTATAAAAGTACAAATTTAGATTAACTGGAAACACCTGCACTGCAAATTCCCTGTCAGCATCAAGCTGATAACATAAGAGAAAAAGGAGTCTTTCATGTTAACAAACAATATAATGAGATGGATACAATGTGTAGCTATTGTCCCTTCAACTTGCTTTGAAACATCTACATAAATTAAATGCTCCTTTTTCATTAGCAACTCTCTGAGGTTACGATGTGCTATACTTTACTAGTTCACCACTCTCATTCAAACAGCAGCTATCTAACACGATCCTTGCAATTAGTACCTTATGTACATTCTTGAACCAAATTCTTCCTGTGGGATTTAAAGAAAATCCAGGGTCTCGTTTGTGTCTCCCCTGTAATTCAGCTACACAGTACACATTTACAGCTCTGCAAATTAGCTTCAAGGAAAACTGTAATGTACAAGAAGAGATCTGAAAATTAAAATCCTGCAGAAGAGAAAATATTTTAAATTTTCTTTACATTTTTCCTTTTGTTTAGCTAATCCCTAAAGGCATTAGAGCAGCATGTTCCATCTTGAAAGTCCCTGTAGAATCACGTACTATTAAGCATAACTACAAATGTGATGCTTTGAGCAGCCAGATAACGATTTTTAATTGGCTCATCATTGGAGCTTCAACCCAAAAGCACAAAAATGAATTTAGAACCAATATTAACAGGTGATAATTAAATTATGGGGTCTGCATGCTTAATATATTGGAATAAAGCAGATGAGGCTACTAAGACCATTAACTTTAATAATGGAAATCAGTATCTACCTTAAGTAGTATTTTATAGCACATTAGCAATGGTTGATTAGTATTAAATCACAAAGTAAATTTTGTTTTTCAACAAAAGCATTTTTCACTTCTGCTCTGCACCTCTGTATTTAGTGTGCATGTCAAACTGAAGATGCCCATTTAAATCACTGGGTTGATGATCAGAACCCACAAATAAAACAGCTAACCAATTCACTGTGATGACTTCAGTATTTATTTGTTACTTGAGTAATTAATTTATTATCTTGTAATATTAGAGCAAACGTAGACTGAACAGTGAATACAGTAGAAAATGGTATGTATTGAATTAAATAATGGTAGAACTATCCATCATTCAGTCAGCAAGCCCATAACCCAGGCTTCCCATTTTCATGAGATAAAGCAGAACTACCTGGATGCACTGCTCTTACCACTGTCAGAAATGATGCCATGTACAGATTGACCTGCACTTTCTCAGAAAAACATCAACAAACTTTGTTATGCCTCAGCATTGCCTGAACTTGACAAAAGAAACTGCTTTACTCGTTTTTCCTTTTTCTCCGTTCCTTTAAACCTAAGGAATGAGATAAGCTTTGAATTTTCCTCTCTTCTCTCTATATGGTCATTCCACTATGTATCTTTTCCTCCACACTCTTCATTCAGTTTACCTTATCTAATGCAGCACTATCTCTTCAATCTTGCAAACTCCGTATCCTCTCCTTTTTCTGAGTATCTCATGACTGCTGTCTCCAGAGCAAAGCTTTCATTTTGCTTGCCTTTCTGTCTCTATCTATACTCTTTTGTCACTTCTAGTCCATCCTGTCAACTCTTTCTTTCCCTTTGCACCAGAGTGCAATGGTTCCTTTTTCTACTTCTGTGTCTCCTTCTTTAGCTGGAGCTCAGTAATCAGATTCCACTGTATCCATTCCTACTCACAGAGCGTGAGCTATTGAGTGCTTTAGGAATTTTGTTTGTTTGTTTGTTTTGGTGAGACCTCTCTCTGTTTGTGAAGTCTCTCATTTCTGCTTTTCTCTTCCACCTAGAGCTGAGTTTTGATCAGCACTTGTATCTTTTGTGCTACTAGGACTTCTTAGTAAGCCTCCATCTGAAATAACCTTCTTCAAAAGCTAGCCATTCATTCTCCTTTACTTTCTTTTCCCGCCTTTTATCTTTTCCTAACATCTTTCATCTGAATTGACATGTATGAATTCCCTTACTCCTTATTAAAAAAAAACAAACATAAAAATGGACCATAAATCTATAGAGTGAAGCAGCTATAAAGTTACTAAAAAACCACCAGTTCCTACCCAGGAACACAGATAAATTAAGGAATGAAGGAGAAATATGGAGGTGCATCCACTTGTTTAGGCAGGTAGGTACGAACCCAGAGGCCTGGGTACATAACTCTTTGAATTAAAACATCTGTTAAGATTGAGGGTTAGAAATAATCTGTGGATCATGAACCTCCAGGTTATCACTGGCCCTCGGGGAATACATTCCATAACTTTTTTTAAAGGTTTATTAATACGTATGCTTAAGTTTTTTTCTAAAGTTTATTAATACATATTCTTAACATCCTAAGTACTTAAGATAGACTTTACGTAAAATGCAGAAATGAGAGGTAAGGAGGTGTGTGAAAAACAAAATCCTGAAGCAATTATGTGTAAGTCAAATGTGATCCACATGTTTCTTATGACATAATTTCTACCCTACTCTTATTAATGTGAAATTCCAATTCAGTGCAAATCCTCGGCACAGAAATATAGAGCAATGATTAAACAAATGAGCTAACGAAATAATGATTCATCAAAAAACAATAACTCATTTCAAAACTGTAAGTCAAATTTAATATAAAAACATTAAATTATTCAAAAACCTCTGATTTTCACTGAAAATAAAATAAAACAAGTACTTAATATGCTAGATGCAGCTGTGACAAAAGCTAAAGACAGAGGAGATCTTGCAGGAAAATAAAGCTTGTTGGTTCTATAGCAAAAATTAGATACACATGAGTGTAACACACTCCTGTAGCTATAAATTGTTACATTTGTTCTAATGAATTGCATGGCTAGGGTTTTATTACATATGAACCTAGTGATATTGCCTTATTTTAATGTAGGTCATCTCAAGAGAGTGCTCATAATACCTCTATTTTGCACAACCATTTATCATATTTATAACATATTTTGGAGACTGTACTTTAGATCTGTGCTAGAGTTTTACTTTTTTATTGTTATTTCTAAAATATCTACATGTAATGCCACTTGATTTTATTATCGTGAGTTGGACTTTATAAGCCTTAAAGGGAGAATAAAATGATAATGAATATATTTCAAAAACCTGTGAAAGCTGTTAAAATATATTCCCTATAAGTCATGGTACTACAGTTCTAACATCCAGTAACTCAGAACCATCCAGGAATTGAAAAGAATGTCTTGGCATTCTAGCAAACAGACTTTTCAGCTCTGTAGATCAAGCTTCTTATGGCTCACAAAATATTGGTTCTTAGACCGCTCAGTAAGATAAAGTAAGACAAAAGCACTTTAGATTTGTTTTGGAAAATGCATATGGCACAGGAGAAAAGAAATGATTCTAGGACAGCTATTTATCTTGCACTATGATACTTCTAGATAACACTGAGGCCAAATCAAAATGACTAGTGAGGAGAGTGAGTGAGGCAGTCAAACATGCATCATAACTGAAATTTATCTCATGGTTCCACTCTGTCACAAAAATCACAGTCAAACATAATAATGTGGGCACACAGTGCTGTATATTCTGCATGCTGAGGATTCTTTAAAAACACTGCCATTGTCCGCACTGAGATAGCATTTGCATTCAGTTTGCACAGAACACAGCAGAGAAGATTCATTCTGAAAAAGTCTTTCTACATCTTTCAAAAGAACTGGTACAAGTTTGGAAACAACGCTCATGAAGGAACCTCCAGCCACTGGTAAAAGAAATTGTTTTGAACTTCCAGCAGCAGAATTAAATGGTCTTTCAGTGAAACTACTCTGTAGTCATTGTACTATTAATACACAGAGGATCTTAAATGCTACCATGGTCTTTTCTGACCCGATAAGAAATAACAGCATCACAGGGCCAGTAATACTTATGCGAAGTGACAGCAACACAGAATTCACTGAATTCTACGGCAGCTCTCATTGATTTTGACAGCAGTGTCATCTATGCTACTGTAAGAGAGACGTATCTACTTCTTCCTTGGTTTGTAAAATGAACTTTTATTCTCACTTTGTAGAAGTCTTAAACACACAAATAACATTCAACCCAGCATTGCTAACTCCAAGTACTCAAATAGAAGAGAGAAAATAGTAAGATTTGTTTGGGATTCCATTTATTTAACTTCATTAACAACTTCTAGGAACACAGAATCATAGGGTTTGGAAGGGACTTCTGGAGATCGCCTGGTAAAGCAGCTTCCCTACAGCAGGTCACACAGGAAGATGTCCAGACAAGTCTCAAATATCTCCAGAGAAGAAGACTCCACAATCTCTCTGGGCAGCCTGTTCCAGGGCTCTGTCACTCTCACAGTAAAGAAATTTTTCCTCATGTCCATATGCAATGTCCTATGTTCCAATTTGTGTCCATTGCCCCTTGTTCTATCACTGGGTACCTGGAAGGAGCCTGCCCCCAACCAGTTGACTTCCACCCTTTAGATATTCATGAGCATTAAGATTCCTTCTCTTCTCCAGGCTGAACAGTCCCAGGTTTCTCAGACATTCCTCTTAAGAGAGATGCTCCAGGCCCCTCATCATCTTTGCAGTCCTCCACTGGATTCCCTCCAGTAGTTCCCTTTCTTGAACTGGAAAGCCCAGAACTGGATATACTAATCCAGCTGTGGCCTCAGCAGGGCAGAGTAGTGGGGGAGAATCACCTCCCTCAACCTGCTGGCCATGCTCTTTCTAAAACACCCCAAGATACCGTTGGCCTTCTTGGCCACACGGGCACACTGATGGCTCATGGCCAACCTGTTGTCCACCAGGACACCCACATCCTTCTCTGCAGAGCTCCTTTCCCGCAGGTCAGCCCCTAACCTGTACTGATGCATGCTGTTACTTCTCCCGAAGTGTAGGACTCTACTCTTGCCCTTGTGGAACCTTATCAGGTTCCTCTCCACCCAACTCTCCACGGTGTCCAGGTCTCACAGAATGGCAGCACAGCCTTATGGTGTGTCACTCCTCCCAGCTTTGTATCACCAGCAGACTTGCTGAGGGACCCAGTACAGGCTCACACATTCTTTTGGCTTTGTCCACAATCATAAGAATTAGACATTTTACTCTTCTTAAGCAAAAGCTGAGTTTTTAAAGGGTCTATATGTCTCCTGAGCACAGTGCAGGTGCATGCACAGACACAGAGAAAAATATAGTAAAATGGAAAGATTTGTTTGCATTGTGTATCCATGCACATGTTTTCTCCAGAGGGAAAAGGTACAATGAGGATAAATAGTAGTACAGGTTAGAAAAAAAATAAATAAAAAGTTGTTGCAAACAAGGCCAAATTAATCACAAATTAATTGTCAAACAACATGGAAAGAAATCTTGTCACTTCTGAAGTCTAACTAATTCCTATCAAACTCTGCGGCAACAGAATCTCAGGTTGTTCACAAATTCCTTTAATTGAACAAATTTGTTGGACTTGCTGTTCAGCAAATATGTTTTTAATTCAGAGTCAGCCCTGGTGGAACTCCACACTAAGAATACTTCATTAAGTTACGCATGGAGCCCACAGCAACAGACGGAATCCAAGGAGACCCCTGGTTGTTTGCACAAAAGTACCAGTGAATGGAGACAAGGTTTGGACATTCCTGCAAGCAGAGCCTGGTATGTAACAAGCAGTGACATAACTCAGCTCCAAAAGTTTTTTCTTTTCTTTCCTTTCCTTTCCTTTCCTTTTCTTTTCTTTTCTTTTCTTTTCTTTTCTTTTCTTTTCTTTTCTTTTCTTTTCTTTTCTTTTCTTTTCTTTTCTTTTCTTTTCTTTTCTTTTCTTTTCTTTTCTTTTCTTTTCTTTTCTTTTCAACCTCTTGGCAGGTTTCTCTTCACAAGGATCTTCCATGCAGCACAGCAAGGAATCCAGGGATAACAGCCCTGGGGCAGTGAATGCCAGAGCAAACCAAGCCTAGCAGGAAAGAGTGAGCAGCTGCTACGAGGAAGTCAGAGCAGCAAAGAGAAGAGCTAAAGAATACATTTAAATAAATAGTTCACAGGTAAAGTATCACTGAAGCGTTTGCTGCTGCACGTCGCACTGCCTTTTGTTGAGTCAGTGCAACTTGCTGTACACTGCAAAGTATTTCCTACATGAAGCCTTTTACTTCAGCTCTTAATAATCGGAGACTCATATTCCTCTTCTAATATTACTATTATTGATTTATATAGCTCTGCCAGACAGAGAACTGAACAGACAGGGTTGATTTCAATAAAAGCCTTTATTAAAATGACAGCATATAATTATAAAATAAAATTGAAGTTTTAATTTTAAAGAATTAAACAAATGGAAAATGAAGAATTTGTATTTATGAAAAATGGAGACTGTAGTTAATACTAAAAAAACCTTTGCAAATCATTACACTCATAAGTTTAGAAATGGAGAATCCCTGGCAGCAAGATGTGTGAAGACAGAATGTTTATTTATTAGAGTTATTTTTAAAAGGATGTTTTGAGTCAAACTCAACCACTTGTTTACAGTGGGGTCCTGCCCAAGGGTGGCTTAAAAGATATTAAACAGGCATACAACCAGAATATCATATTGCTGTACAAGATACAAGTTTGCCTCTGGCTTGATATTACCGTGACTGCTTTAGCAATTTGTTATTTATTTTTCAGGAAGCAGTGATCTCTTCTAGCTTCCCCCCACTCCAAAAAGAAATGCAAGACAAAACTCTTTATGTGTGTAGATAGATAGATAGATAGTATTATATAGGAATGAATTAATACTCATTCATTCTTATATACAATACAAAGATACTTATACATAAATGAGTGGGTGGGCTGGCACACAGAATCTGAGCAGAGCATTGCTTCTGTTTCCAAGTGTTGGCATTTCTTACAGAAAATTAGCTGTAATAATTTGAGGAAAAACAATAAAGATTTCACAGGTCTTTCCTGATTTTCAAAATGAGTTTTAGAAGGGTGATGATTTCATCATATAATAGCAAGCATGTGTCAGTCCTTCCCAGTAGGCAGGTTTAGAAAGGGAACAAAGGGAACAGCTTTGAGAAGGAATGAATTTCCAGCAGGCAGTACCCTTTGCAACATTATGTAGGTGAGTTACTTCAGAAATACCGCACATCTCTTGTTTCTAAGGCTAGTAACTTTAAATTGGAAAGCGAGCGTACTAATGTTTCCATCCCATACTTTATTTTAGAAAAGCTTGCGTTCAAGGAATACCTTCTAGAAAGAAACAAATGCTTTTCTGACTTTTTTTTTTTTTTTTTATAAAAGAGATTTACTTTCAAAAGAGCTCTAACACTGCTCAGAATCTCAGCAGGAAAAAGAAATTTTTGACTTCGTAAAAGACACTTCCCTGACCCCAGGACCTCCAATATAAACTGTACTAATCTTTAAATTCAATTAATGTAAATGATACTTTACACAACGTGTCAGGTAAACTCTATATGTTCATAGGCTGCATATTGCCACAACATTCAAAATGGTGCTGGAACACAGAAAAGAGAATTTTTCTTTGAAACTATTTTTTAGGGCTCCTAAATGACCACAGGATTTACTCATTTACTACTGCATATGCCTACAGAAATACTGGATGTGATGCACAACAGAATTCCCTGGAGGGCGTGAAAATAAAATAAGTATATGGAGCTATTACTGAAGTAGATTATTTTAAAAGATATGTAGCAATGAGTACTTTGCATATAAGGTTGAAACTGAAATTTGACAGGCAAAATTTTGCCCTAGATTACATTTTAAACAGCATCACTGAAATAAATAGAATCACAGAATGGTTTGAGTTGGAAGGGACCTTTAAGATCACCTGGTTCCAACCCCGTGCTATAGGCAGGGACACCTCCCTCTAGACCAGCTTGCTCAAAGTCTCATCCGGCCTGGACTTGACTGTTTCCAGGGAGGAGGCATCCACAACCTTGCTGGGCAACCTGTTCCTATGTCTCACCATCCTCATAGCAAAGAATTTTTTTCTAATATCTAGTCTAAATCTACCCTCTTCTATCTTAAAGCTAATTCCCCTCATCTTATTGCTACATGCCCTCATAAAAAGTCTCCTCCCAGCTTTCACATAGGCCCCCTTCAGGTACTGAAAGAGCACTACATGGTCTCCCTGGAGCCTTCTATTCTCCTGGATAAGCACTCCTGGATAAGCTTCTCCTGGGGAAGCACCCCAATTCTCTCAGCCTGTCCCCATAGGGGAGGTGCTCCAACCCTCTGATCATCTTTGTGGCCCGTGTAGATAGATATGTTTGGGTTTTCCATTTGAAGCAGATTCCAATTTGCAATATTAAAATAATAGCATGATTAGCCATTCCTGAATCAAAACAATAAATTTAACTCCTCCCCGGCCCCAAACAATAATGATGTTTACCAAAGAATTGGACAGCCAAGTTTAAAAATGACTTCTGCATACAAAAAAAAAAAAACAACAAACCACCCCAAAAAAACCAAACCCAAAACCAAAAAACAACAACAATAATACACCATTCTCTACTTTGACAATAACAAAAAGCTTTCTTGAATTACAATTTAATGTTGGTATTTAGATGTAGCAACATTCTATGCCCCACTGGAGATATACATTAAAACATGGCTGGACATGCCTTCCTTTCAATGGTATGCTGGCATAAGTAAGTTCTCACTTTTTCCTGCTTCTTTTTTTTTTTTTTTTTTTCCTTGTTACCTCCAGTCTGCCAATGCAGGGAACTGATTGAGCTCAAAAATAACCTTATTAAAAAAAAATGTTTTTTTTTTTTTTCCCTGTAACTTGGCTCAGCTCCCTGATCTGGTTCACTGCATGGCTGCACAAATACTTCTACCAACACAACCAAGGAGTTACAAGGGCTGTATGAGCCTGAACTGCAGCCAAAAACAATTACATGTCAAACTACGGTCTCTGTTTGAGTAGACAATTTGAATGTACTAGATGTGAAGGATGTTGAGATGTCTGTAAATGTTATGATTACATAGTGTTGATTTATGCTGTCTGCTATCAGAAGAGTGTAACGGGTTAATCCAAGTGCATTATTTAAAAGGAATGTGTGCATCGACCTCATATGGGCCCATTTAAGAAAGCAGATGTCACTGAGTTTTGACAGTTTACAACTACAAGTATTTCATACACAAGAACTTTTTAAGTCTCATGTGTTCTAACGTAGACCATGTCAGATGAAGTTGCGCTAAGGCCCTGAGAATAACTAAAAAGCAGAGCCTTCAGGGACAACACCAGGAGGCTGACAGTGAATAGGGTTGAGCTGAAGAAGAATAACACCACTCTCAAATTTTTTTTTTTTAAACCTGATCATAGTTCCACATCCCTCTCCTATATCATCTGAGAGAGAGAAGGCAGGGTAGAACAGTGGCCCTAACTCAAAAGAGGCTCAAAAGCAAGCTTGTGCGTTCTTACCAGCTACTAAAGAACCCATACTGAGATGTGGTTTGTGTCGTTACCTAATGTCCTTTTGCCACGCCTTCCCTGACATCAACTCCTCATCTGCAAAAGGAGAGCACAAATGGAAAGACTTACCTCTCCCTATGGCTGTTCCTCGCTAATTCTTCTATTGTGCACCTACTGCAGCATACAGAGACCAGTTTCCCATTTCAATGCAAAAGATCTCAAAAGGGCAATTATAAAGTAGACACTCTAGTGAAACTGTTTTTTGGGTGTATCCGTCTTTTCACTTTTTCTAAAGAAAGACCACCAGACAGCCTTAGCAAGGAAGGCTGTCTATTACGGAGCAAGCATGGCCAGAGGTCCCAGCAGCTCTGCTGTCACAGTTGGACCTGACTTAAAAACAATCATCTCAGAGCTCAAACTAACAGATTATTACCAGCTCCTTCCCTTTGAAATAGAGAGCACTCTCCTCCTTGCAGGGAGAAGAATGTACAGCTGGTCTGCAACTCATAGGATGCTAAGCATCTCTATGTGGTTGCTTGTGGAGTCAAATAAGGGTGTGAAACTGCAGGGTGGTACAAGGTAAAGCATCAGGAAATTAGCAAATTCCCAGCCTAAGCTACCATGCACCAAGGTGTCCCGGGCAGCAAACGCCTCTGAGCCCAACAAGGCATGGAGCTGCTGCAGGGTGTACAGCCTCCCCAGCACTGCCTGCAATATGAAGTGCAACACAGCACTTCAGCACTATCTGCTCAGGTCACAGCTGACGGCTTTTAAGTCTAGATATTGTTAACTGCAATTGCTGCGTTGGCAGTGTATGACAGAAATGGATCTGAACACAGTTTTTTTTTCCTTTTATAAATTCTATCAGTAGTGTGCTTTTGAAAGATGGTATTTCCTTAATCTAAAATGATCACAGGTAGTACATCTCTGTTAGTTTCAAATGTGAGAGCCAAGATTCATGACACCATAGTTTAATGCTCCTCTTATCAGAAACCTGCAGAGATTAGAAACTGTAAGAAACGCATTGATGGACATTTTCAGGCTTTCTGGATTAGTCTGGAATTAGCCACCAGTGGCTTGCTTTCTTTGACAACTCTTTTATAATTGGGCACAGATGGATGAAAACACACTACAAACGCAGTGAGATTTTCTTTAATCATTAATTTTCACTTAATTTGCCAGATGGCTTTGGTTTCTAGTGTAAACTTTATTTGCTGTTGTGTCATTTGCAAGGTAAATTTCACTTTTTTTTCCTTGTTAAAAAATGCTGTACATCTGATAACCTTAATTTATTATCATCTTCCGGGCTCTTTCTAAAACTCAAAGAAGATGAATGTGTAATTATTACTTTACTGTTTAATTCTAATAAGTATTTCAGTTTTCCCCCTTGGAAACAGAAGACCAGTATTTCCCAGTAAAGTTTTAATACAGAAATCTAAAACGTGAAATAGCACGTTCCTAAGATCGCATATAAAGTGTGACTCTAAAAGTAGTCTGGTTCTTAGAAATGCACATGCCATGCCAAACGGTACATGTGTATTGTTCATGGAAATGGGACATTTGCATTCACATGGTTTCACAACTGTTAGGTACTCTTCTCTGCCCTGCCTGACTGTAATTGTTGAATACAGACCTCTTTGTTAAAGCATTTGAATGGGAAAATGGAAACACTACCTTCAGGATAAAGGTGTTTCTTAAGCCTGCATGTTTTTCCACATCTAGGAGTGACTTACTTAAAAATCATTTATGCTCCCTGAAAATTCATTTTCTGAGGCTTTGTTCATTTTTCACATGAGCAAAGATGCTCCTTTATAAGCTTCTCATTAAAAGTCATTTTCTTCAACCAGGATGACAAGATGTTGCTGTTCTTTTGTTTATTTAAATTACATCTATTTAAATAACTGGAAAGCTCTTTCTGATGTTGAACTACACATGTTGGCGTTTCTTAGTCTCTTTGTAGCTCAAGATGTACTCCGAGCTGTATGCTGCCATATTTCCCTGGCAGAATGGTGTCTGGTTCTGTGAGAAACATATCGGACATGAGAGAGGCAGCATACGGAGGTAACAGCTTCTTGTCACGGGTGAAGCAGCACAATCTTTTAAGAAATGTCAAGTCTCTGATAAGCAAAGGGACTCAAGGAGATGCTAAATTTGAACTTGGGCATTTGGCTGAAACGGTGTTTTCGTTTGTGTTTATACAACCCTGGTTTGCTCTTAGGGACTCTTCCTTCAATGCGACACTGATGAAATTATGTCTGAAAGGTCTTTGTTATGCTTTCTGCTGATACATTGGATGTAACATTATTCTGAACTGATGAATGAAGGCAGAAAGAAGAATGGAGAAGGTGTTAAACGGATATGAAATGGAATATTCAGAAAACAGCCCCAGGCAATCGGAATAGGGCAGGGATGAGCGAACAAAGGAACAAGGTTATCTACTCTCATATGTTAAAAATTCTCAGGGGGCTCTGTGTCAACCCTTGGAGGAAAAAAAAACCCAACAAATCAGAGCAACTCAGCAACGGTAACAGAAAGGGAAGAAAGGAAAAATTCCCCATTTGTTTTCTGCTAGAAAATGTTACTTTGTCTTACAGTACAGCAATAGATGCCTTTATAAGAACAAAAGGAAAAGAGCAGGAGGTATAGGGAGCCATTGCTCCGCTTGGACAATCCCGAAACATTTTTTTTTTTTTTTCCTTAGAGAAAGGTGCTTCAAGTTTCTTAATACATGGTATTTTACTACAATCATGTAGGGAGAAACACTGCCACAGCACCTGCCAGGAGCCAAGATTCTTTTCATACAAAACTGGCAAGCAGAATCATTCCGTAGAGCAGCTTACAAACATACTCAGTGTCTGCTTACAAACAGACACAGCTCTCAAAGTGAAGACGAAATCTGAATAATGTCAAAATACAGATTCTGCCTCTCCATTGCAATTCCTAACATTTTTAATAGAAATTCCTCTTTGACATATCCTCGCTCTTCTTCGATGAGTTACAATTTAAACTACCCATGCAAGTTTCTATTGTTTTTCACACTAGTCCCGTTTTTTCCCATTTCCTTTTGTCAAAAAGTTAAAACAATGCCAAGTAAACAACTCTCCCAATATAACAACATTAAAATTCTAGTGAAATAATTCAAAGTAATGCCTCTGTGAAAAAGTAACTAAGACATCAGAAGTTTATGAGTGCTCTAAGAAAGAGAAGTTACAAGTGCTTGCGTGCATATTCTAAATGGTACCAGCAGCTCTACTGGCTGTGCCCATCACACCGCATCCTGTAGAAAATGTTGGATTCTGTTGGTGCCAATGGAAGCTCCACAAGCAAAACCAAGAAGAGATTTTGACACTGGACAGCAATTGATAGACAAATGCTTACAGCATTTTAGTCTTGTGTGATACACTGATGGCAGATATAGATTTCAAGATACATATAAATCTGGGCTAATGAGTATGGGTGTGAGACCTCAAAGCAGGGAATAAATAAGTCTAAGAAATGTACAACTGAATTTAAGTAGTTCAGTCTTTCCTTTTAATCGAGTGAGCAAATTTAAGTCTCAGCAAACTCACAGAATTTTTATTTGACTAATATTAGCTCTAAATAGAATGTGTTGTTACCAATGGCATTTAAGAAAAGGGAAAAAGTCAGAGTTAGTGAGGCTTAAAAACAGCAAGGGAGTAGAATATGTTCCAGTAAAAAAAGCATATGAATCACAGAGAACTGCTTTCTGTTATAGCAACAAGATCAATTAGATCTGCAACAGCTGAAAACCATTAACTGCTGTTGGCTGCTGTTAGTGTAATGGGATTTTTTTTTTCTTTGCTCAGTATTCTAGTGTTAGTTTATTACTTTACTACCCAAACAGTTCTGCCTGAAGCCCTGGTAATCTTAAATATAGAATTGCTAGGGAGAAAAAAAAAAAAAAAAAAAAAAGGAAAATGTCCCTCCCTGCATACAAATTGAAGTATTAATTATTACTAACCTGTTTATAGATTGAACACAGCTTCAGCTGCCAAAACCTTTCACTTCAGTGTCAGAAATGTCTTTGCTATGTGTTTTTTGTTTCTTATTTTGTGAGATAGAGATGGTCACCTAATGTTAGTTGTGTTAATTAATTTCTAGCCAGACATATACTGGGGGGGGAGGGGGAATAAAAAAAATCAGTGCAAGAAAAGCTTCCCTAGCACAGCCAGCAAAGCACTTCTTTTTTTCTTTTTCCACTTTATGAAAAACAATCAAAATTAAGTTTGTAAGAGGTTATTCTCATTTTCCCTGGGCTCTTGCACTCTTGCCCAAAATCCCTTACCAACTGTGCTTGGTTCTCTTCTCTTTCAAATTAGCAACATATTGCCTTCCTTAAAACTGGCATCTTTTTACATAATTTATCTACAGAACAATTTATTAGTTTCTGATTTTCAGATGAGAAAAATGGTATGTCTGGATTTTTTTTTTTTATGTTTTCTTTTAAATATTCATAACATTACATTCAAAGTGACAGGCGGTCTTCTTGTAGATGAGGTTTGTTTTCTTTTGCTCATTAATGGCTCAACCTCAGGCACCGTTATTTCTGTAACTTGTCAACTCTATTTTCTCAACTCAGTGCTACTCCCCTTCTTCATCATCTTGGTGGTGGTTGCTTTTACATGCTTTCAAATGGTTGAGTGGGAAATATCAGGAACACCACTGATTACCCTGGGCTAAATTAACGCCTCCCACATAAGGAGCCCTGTAAGCAGGGGCAGGGGAAATGAAATGCCAACACTGATTTATGTTCACAGGGTTCAACTGCAAGATAAGCCTTCAAATGAAGAGGTGTGGTGAAGAGATCCACAAGATAGTACTAAGCCAACCAGAAATGTTTGCATGAGGCATTCGGGGTGGCCATGTAGTAGAGCAGCCCCCAGCTTTGAAGGAAAGGTGACAGAGCTATCATGAGCCTGGTGCCACCATGTGCCCTCAGGATTTCTCACTTCAGGTATCTGGGCAACTACGCTACCCCCAGCTTTGGAACAAGTCACCAGCAGTGGGTGCAGACCTCTGCTGCACAGTACAGGCATGCCTGGGTGGTAGCCCTTGCAGAGGGATGTGCCTGACACCTATATTGCTGTTCCAGACACAATTACATTATGACTCCTTATGACTAGCGTTGCAAAGAAAAACTGCTTTCTTTGCCATCTTCATCAAAATTCTTTCCATATCCTCCCTTTGCTTTAGAAAGAGCTCACTCCGTGGTTAGGATGGGATGGACAAGTACAAATATTTGAGATGTACCTTCAAGACTTTAACTCATTCAAACTACCTGGTTATCTCTAGCTCAGCAAAAATTGAACAAAATTATATGATGCCATGCTGCCAAGAGACACCTGTAAACATAAAGAGGCAATCTGCAGAGAAGGGTCCCACCTTCTGTGTGTGAATAACATAAATAAAAAAAGTTACAGTATTTAATGTTAACTCATAGCTTACAACCCGCATGCCTTTCGTTGTCCTAACTTACACTAGATCTCAAAACACTGTAGCTTCATGATTCATTGTGACCAACAGTAGAACCCAAGGGGATGGTATGGAGCTGCAACAGGGGAGGGTCATGTCGGATATCAAGAAAAGGTTCTTCACCAAAGGGTGGTTGGGCAGTGGTCACAGCACTGAGCTCAGTGGAGTTCAAGCAGTGTTTGGACAATGCTTTCAGACATATGATCTGATTTTTGGATGGTCTGTGTGGAGCCAGGAGTTGAACTCTATGATCCTTGGGGGTCCCTTACATCTCAGAATATTCTGAAATCCTTTGATTTCATGATAACGTGATTTAGTATTTGACTCTGACTTAGAAAGGAAAACAATTAGGGAATGTCTTTGTGCAACAGAGGAAACTGTATGGGAGGGGAGACAAGGTGAAGATGGAGAATAACGCAACTATCTAACTCAGGCTCAAACACAAGGTGTGTTCACCCCACGTGTACCACTCTGTTAATTAGCAAGGCGTGCACCGACAGTAGCCAGCCTGGAGTGTAAACCACGTTTCATTTTGTTTGGTTTTTTTTTGCACAGACACAGATGTTTAAAAAAAGCAACCAACCACCACCGCCAAGGGAAAGCACTTTGAAAGCTTTCAAGATTTCTCTCTAACAACTTGTCCTTACTGTACAAGGCTGTGCTGCTGGAAGGGAACTGTGCTCTCCCCAGCCTCAGATGCATTAGGAGCCATAACGCGTGCTTTGGCTGGAGCTCTCATGCAGAAAGCACAGAGCACTCTGTTTGGTACAAGGTCCTTGCTATCACAGTCCATAGCTCCAGAACTAGATTGCTAAATAAATGCTTAATAACCTCCTGAAGTATACTGGGTTCCAAATGCATCTTAGGAGCCTAATGAACACGTATCTCTGGGGCATTTGGAATTACGGCAAATGGGCGATTTTCATCTTTCCTGTGGGGCACTGAGCAAGACCTTTTGAAGAGTTTTAAGTCTGAGAATTTTAAAGTAACAGCATTTGTAGCTACAAAAAATGTCACAGACTACTTCAAAGATTTTTAGTTTTTATAATGGCCTTATTTCAGAGACTCTGATATTGTTCCTTTACTTTTGCTGAATTCAAAGGGACAAACTATCATGTAATGTGGTGACTACGTAAGCATTTAGAAGGGGATAAATTTCAACCCCCACCACACTCCCCGTTTGGGAAAAATCTTTTATAGTGAGCTGGTGTGAACAGGGAATGAAGAACTGTGCTAAGACTCTTTTATAAAAAGGCCTCCTTGCATGGGAGTAGAAGATGTATTTCCCTGAAGCGATGTAATATAAAATGCCACATTTTTGCTGTAACAAATAATTTATCTGTCTTGTTTAATACTGAAGGGTGAAAGTAAGAAACAATTTGAAGAAGCAATTACAGCTCTTTATGTGCAGGTTTAAATACGTTACAAAGCATGATTAAAAACAAAACCAAAAAACGTAATGCAGATGTTACATATGGTTTAACGTCTCCTTTCCTTACGCTCACTGAACCCAGCCTATTATAAATTAATCTTGATTTCTTTCAATGGAAATGTGACATGTAGGAGACATTCCTTAAGATTCAGATGTTTTGAATATATAAACTACTGTGAAACAGCTGACAAATGTAAGCCTATAAATTACAATGAAACAGCAGGTAAATTACTTTTTAGCTAATGGATATTGAGATGTTCCTTTTTGTTGTATCTCTTATTCGGATACTTGAGTTGCAAGGCATACAGCTGCGAAGATATCGCCCATATAAGTTGTCTCATGATGTCCTGTTTTTAAATCAAAAAGTGAATCTGTATTGATAGAACAAGTTACAGATAAAAATACAAATCTCCGGCACTTACTGGCTCCACAGTCAGTAGTATCTATTCAATGCTTTGGAATAAGAACTAAACATGTCTTCAAAATTCCAATGACTTCACTATTAGTGATGTAATTTCTGTGTCTTCACAAGTAAAATTTGAAATTGCTGACTTATTTTTTAATGAAGGAGGAACATTAAAAAAATAAAAATAAATTATTATTCCATTTTCATTTATTTTTTATCTATTTATTAGGGGCAACATAATTTTAATGCACAGAATGCTAGCCACCTCTCAGTATTTCCTGCTATAGCTCTAACAGCTATGCTGTTAAATATCATAGTTTTGCCTGAACAATTTCACAAGTCTTTACTCTTTCCTGACATTATGAATAGCATGAATATTGATTTTGGTTTGCTATAATGATACAAATCTGTTCAGCTATAAAAACTATAATAAGCATAGGCAAACTATATGCCTGTGTTTATTTCTGAAAACATAAAGTATGTACTGAATAACATTAAGCTCTTAACCTCAGGAAAATTATTAGACTAGAGTTTGGCATAAGAAGGTCTGCAACCCTTAAAAACATAGATAGAAGATGAAAAAAGTGTTGGTTTGATGTGGGGTTTTTTTTTTCTTTTCTTCCTATTTCAGGAATACACAGCATTTAAGTCAGAATCTAAAGCCCAGCTAGAAAATGACAGCCAAACTACCTTGAGACAGACTGACATAATGTTCCAACAAACACAATTTGTCCTGTATTCCATTTCAATAGAGATATGGTAACTGTATTTTTATTTATTGTAACCTGTTCCCTCACCCCCCCCGCCCAAGTACATACATATTGGGAAATTCTGTCTCATCACCAGTAATACCAAAGGAATAATATTTTCTCTCATCTTTTTCTTATTATTACCAGGAAGAGAACAAAAGAAAAAAAATCATCTGGTAAAATCTGAATTGAGCTTTGCATCATTTTTAGTGAAATGCTTCTTAAGTCAAACAAATATTTTGAAAACATCTGACTTGGGCAGCAAAACGCAAGTGGGAAATACAGCTAGTAGAAACAAGAACATTTTCTCAGGAGAGGGCTTTAAAATTAGAGCTCTGGCCTTACTCCCCAGCATCTCACAGAATAATGTAGCCCAAGTTAAAGAGCACTGGTGAATCTGGAGTGCTCTAAGTATCAAAAAAGAGAGACTTTACAGAGCTTTCACAGACTTTTCACTCTCCTTCGTGCCTCAAAAACCATCCACTGACTAATCTGAAAAACCATACAACTTGATCAGCTATTTCATCTTATCACTAGGTTAGGTTATAATGAGAGTTGCTTTGGAGCTTGCACAGTTGGCATCCATCCGTGCAGAGTGTTTAAAGGGCTGAAATAAAACCTGCTGCCAAGATGACAATGGGGAAGTTCAAATAATAGGAAAGTATTTCTGACATTAATTTAATTTTCAGTTCATAATTAAGCTTCAGTGAAAGTTACTGTCTGGGGAGAAATCCAAGCTCCTGACCCATCCAATACTGACTTACTGGTATGAGAATTTTCATGACACTGTATAGTTAGGTAACATTATTTGTGCCAGTTTAACATTAAAACTTCACCATTGGTAAAAGGAGAAAAGTCACAGTTAGGTCTTTGTTAACTGCTGATGTAACCAGTAATTTCAGTTAGAAATTTGCATTATATAATTAAAGGAAAGTTATCTTAGATTGGCTGCCTTGAAAGATCTTCTGTCTTCCCCCAAAGCTGGCAATTTTGACCGAGAATTCCCATTGCAAAGAAAACATTAAGAGTGCAGTACAATCAACTGTGCAAGACATAATATAAATAACTTTTAAGAAGAAGGAAGGAATAATTAGTTTGTTTCATTAAAGGGAATATGCAGACTTAGGGAAATGGTAGTTGAATATACCCTTCTATGGGAATGGTAGTTTCACCACCCTATCTAGAAAAGGAGAGTGAAGAATTGACAGAGTAATTTTAGACCTTGCTTCTTATACCTGAGTTTAGAATATGTGAGGAAAAAGAAATAGGCCTGCTGAGGAAAGGGGAAATTACGAAAATAAGGAGATAGCTCATGGCTGTCACTCAGGAATCATACTGGAAAATGTTATGGGATATTATCATTTTCTGCAAGGTCTATCTTTGCATACCTGAGGATTATGTTAACATCTACAATACCAGATGCAGAAACCAAAGCATCAAACAACTGTTAGTGTTTAGCACCTTAAATAAATACGATTTTCAGAAGCATATCCACCTCATTAAATTCACTTATGGCAGTATCTGGAAAACTATACTTCAAATTTAAATGAAAACAGATTAAACACCATGCTGAAGCTCTCCTAAGTGTATATACAGAAGGAATACTAATCTTGGTTATCAGCCTGTTTATAGAATTTGAAAAATTACCTACAATCATAAAAGATGTTCTAAGCCATAAACTGTGAGAGTTGTGTGAAATACCTTCATTCATAATAGTGCCTTTAAAGAAAAAAAAAACCAGCTTGCTGAGATAACTTCGTTTTAGTATCTTGCTTCATGAAGTACCTCATGTTTAAAATCCTCAGAGGACTTCACCAAACACCATGTAGCCTTTCTCTCTTTTAGTAACAGAAACACTGTGCCAAGGTTGCTCTTCTGTCATCCCTCATCTGTCTGCTGTGCAGGAGGATTTCTCGAGGACAAAGGCCCGAGGGCCTTTTCTGTGAGAGGAAGCTTTTTTCCAAGGGAAGGCCTTTCAGAATTTTCCTAAGACTGCTTAGACTATGACTTCACATAATTACTCCCTCCAGGGTGTTTATTTTACACTTAAGCTCTGCTGGCTAAGGGTCTTCATCCCCATGTCTCACGTGCTTTCTCTTGGGTGTTATCTTCTGCTACAACCTCTTATAGGTAAAACATATTAATTTCACCATTGATGACTTAATTAGAGTTGTCATCTGAAATTAAGTATGCACATTTGAGAGATGATAACTTTCAGAAGAAAAAGAAAAGGGCTGCCTTGCACTGCAGCTGACACCGGTGCCTTGAATGGAACACATTACTTCATCAGAAAGGGACGTTTTTGACAGCATTAAGTGTATCTAAACCAAGAAGTTTTGCCATTGGAGCTGTGCCTGGTAATGGCATGACATTTTCCACCTAATGATGGAAACAGTCACAATGGCAGAACTTTAGAGCATTAAGCAGCCTTAAGTCCCATGATTGAGATCAAAGGCACATTTTTAAAGGGTTTTCTTTTTCCTTTTTTTTTTTTCTTTTTTTTCTTTTTTTTTTGCTTGCAGGCTTTGTTCTAATAGTAATAGTCAGCAGAAAAGCAGAGCAGCCTGATGATTACTCTGTTTTTAACAGATGAGTCATCCTTTGATGAATCTTGAGGGAAAAGAGCACTGGGTTTGCTTATATCTTTCCTGGAGTAGCTTCAGGCCGCAGTGAGCCAAGCCTCATGTGCTCAGAAGCACAAGTCTGCAGCATTTACCTCCTTATTAGTAATGAACATATTTTGCATCAACCAGCATACATTCCTTCTAGAGGCATATATTTAAAATACATTAGTTCAGCAAATATTAGATTTCACAATAAAGCAGGATACACATAGATTTTCTGTGCCCTAGCAACACGAGATACAGTTGGGCTAGGTAACAGGTTCAATCTTACTGTTTAGTGTGTTTAGTTCTGTTAACGTATGTAGCATTCAGCAAACAACTGCATTGCTACTCTCTTGACAAAATCTGTGCTGGCTCAGATACAGTTATTAAGTACATGTGGTTTAAATACAGAACATAGCTTTTTACAGCGAGGATTTGCTTGTACAAAAGAGCCCAATTAGGGCTCTTATATGTTCAAGCCACTTGTATGATTCAGTTACACAATATAGCACTTCTCTTCAGATGTGCCCTCCTCATAACATCACAGCAAAAAAAACCCACAACAAAACAAAACAAAAAACCAGTGCATAAGAAAACTGAGGAAATATAGGATAAAAAGCTTTTTTTGGTCATTTTAAGTTCTTCTTACTGCGTTTGATTTTCTGGCTTCCATACTTCCAAGATTCTAAAATCTATTTTCTATATTTTGCATTACACTGGTCTGTTCAATAATTGTAATTGAAATGTAACTATATTGAGTTCATATTTCAAGTGGTGCACAATTTTCCCAGTTCTAGTGACCACTAGTCTCAGCCAGTTTGTTTGCTTGCTAACTCCTCTTTAAGACTTCAAGTAATAAATAAATAAATAAATAAATAAATAAAAGTCCGTGAGGATCTATTACCTAGGCTTTAAAAGCAGAAAGAGAAGTATTTGTAAATGCTTTTCATAGAAAATATCATTGGAAGATGATATAAATATATAGCTTCTGCCACTTTAGCATCACTGAATATGAAAAATGTCAGTACATTTATCCTTAAAACCACTCTGCAAAACAGGAAAACTAATTATTCCCATTGTATACATAGACAATTAACACACAGACTAAGCAACAAGCCAAGCAATGAAAGAACAAGGGCATGAACCTCAGTCTTTCAAATAACATACTAGTACTTACGTCATACAAGCCTAATTGCTTCTTTTTCTGAAGATAAACAGCAGACAACCAAAGGAGTATATTACAGTGTTCAACTGCAGATATCATTTTCATACAGAACATATTCCTGACCTACTTTTGAGATTTAACAACACTTCAAACAGACTCCTCCATCAACTTAGCCCATCCCCAACAACTACCCAGACCTATAAATAAGGCCAACTATGTACCATAGTTACAAATGGACCATGATAGTTCTGAATGAGGATGTTAGTTTGAATGATTCTGTTGCGAGTTAAACTTCAGAACAGGACATTCAGAAGTTCCTCAAAGTATGCCTGTTCACTGAAGAATGACATAAAAAGATTCTTCCCTGTATGAGTAACCCTTGTTGTTCTTAATGTTTATCAATCCTCCAGTTACCTGTGAGCATCAAACAGTGCAAGTAATTTCATTTCCATCAGCTCATTGATTAAAACGTTATGCAATGCATAGTCAAGAACTGATTCCAACAAGATACCAATAGAAATGGTTTGCTTGTAAGGGTTAAAACATCCATTTGTTAACCAATGTCTAATCCACATAGAATGCTAGATTGATCTTGTATCATTGTTTTTAAATCAGAATGATAGGCAGCACTATGTCAAGCCTTACAGAAAGCTGTATATCTTCTATCAACATCTTCCATCCACCAAAGCTGTAATCCAATAAAGATGGACATTCAGTTAAACTAATGTTGATTGCTCTATGTTACACCTCCCTCCTTTACTTCTGCGTCAACAGACCTGAAGCAATAATTCCACTTCTTAAACTAGGCCTGATGTCAGGGACAGGCTTGTCACACAGTTTTCATTTATGTTAAATAGAATACATATAGACAAGAGAAAGATATCAATATTTCAGCCAAATTAAAAGGAAAAAAAGACCCAAATAAGAGCTCACTAAACTATAGATTTTGTAATGTTGGATTCTAATTCTGAAGTAGTTGGATTATTGCAAAATTGAAGAAAGATTGGAATTTTCTAGAACTTTCATCAACTGTTTTTCTCTTCTTCTTGATCATTTGGTCATCATTACTGAAGCCACTTCTGATGCTGTATTGACCCAAATGGTGAAGGGAATCATCTGAAGAAAGAGGAACAAAAGGAAAGAAGAAAGAGGAAATAGGGAGAGCAACTTTCTTAAAAACTGCTCTTCATGTTGTAGCAGAAACACCTCCAAGGTCATGCTTCAAGAGTTTTGGTTACAGGCCAATTGGCCTCCCTGCCCATCATGCAAAATGCACACCCGGCAGCTGCAGAAGAGAAGGCAGCACTGCTTTGATGCGTGCCCTGGTCTCACTTCAAAGAAGCCTACGTTTTTCCTACCTCTAGCCGCCACATACCCACTACATCCTCTGCTTCCGTAAATTCTTGTGGTACAGAACATGAAGATATGCCATGAAGATATCTTTCTCTGTGTTCTATCCCCTCTTTGCCAAAACACATCATCTTCTGATATCCCTTCAGATGAAACATAACATTCAGCCTCTGTCCAGCCTCATGTCCAAACTGTTCCAAAATCCCTGAAATGTTGGGGATATACCGTGAAGCTGAAGCAATGAGCCTATTCTAGATCTGCAACAGAACAGTACTGCCCTTTAAAGTTCGCTTAAGTTGACCAACTAAAGCATTTATGTTCAAACGTCCAAAACTCAGAGGTACATAGCTATTCATTATAAGTGAACACAATATGTTTTCTTTAGCAACCTTGTTAACACTAATTCCTGAATCTTATTTCCTGGCCTTTATAAATATGTTTTCTGTATCAAGACTCACATAGGGAAAAACTCAAGGTGAGTGCAATATCTATTTTGTATTTTAGTTACCCGCATTCTGACACACGCAAACTCAATTTATGCCCTAGTTGCATCCAGGACATGGAATACTAGATGCACATACCGCTTCCTGAAGAACTTTGTAGAATAAGTAGGTAACATCTTGAAGAAACTTAAGACTGCCTCCAAATCAACCGTGTATGAAAAAAATCTATTATTTAGAACCTAGGAAATATAATTATGGCTAGCTCTGTTCAACAGAAGATAAAGAAAATATATACAAGGATATGATTATAAGGAATGTGACCAAGCAGACTGTCTTCATTCAGAATCTCATCAGGGAAAAGAGGATGGACTGGATGTAAGGCTGTATATGGCTAGTCTTCAACTGGCTAAATGTCCCTAAGCCACCATGTTGTTTTATTTAATTTAAAAAGCCAGTCAAAGTACTGCATTCAGTCACCTATCAACACTGAAAGGATCTGCTGCTTATTACACTCACGCTCCAAAATGTCTTCAGTGCATTACAACTAAATTAAATTGTATGTCTTGCTGAAGAAAAAGCAGCATGACTAAACATTTTTTAAGACTGAAAAATTTGAGAAGATCATTACTAACACAGCTTTGCATCTGGTATTTTCAGCCAAACATATCTGAAAACACCACTTCAGACTAAGGGGAAAGAATGATTTCATTTAAAAGCAAATTTCCCATAATCCTCTCCCTTCCCTCCTACTCTGGTTCGCATTTATTTCCTTTATGAGAATCTGTTTCTTCCATATAACAAATCCTAAAAAAATTATTTAACAAAGAATACACAATTCTGGAAATGATATTTAAAATTGTTCTGACAAATTAATAACAGCTTTAAATTTAACATATATTAAAAGATAATTGATTTTCATTCTGAAGGATTAGAGAACTAAACAGGAAACACTAAAAGCCGAAATTTAGCAAAACAGTATCTTCCCTTTTACAAGATCTATCCTTTAATATTTTCTGCTATCCAAAATCCAATGTGTAGCAAAGCAGGTTTAGAATTTCATTTCACTAAATCCTTCTGGCTTTCATACTTTACTAAAAGCATACTAACATGGTTATAAAAAGCTAGAATAATTCCACAGAAGGGCTTCACGCACATTTTCATGCAAATGGTGTGAGGGCTGAGAGAAGAGTGAATTGCACTTTGCACTACAAGGCTGTATCAGACCCTGCTTTTGAAAACTATTTGCTGAGAGGAGTGGAATAAGTAGAACAGGTGAAGTTTAAACAGATATATATGTTTTTGAAAGATTACAACCTTGTTACCACATTGGTTGGTTTGCTTATTTCTAAGGTCTGGAGGGTAACTACAACCTCAGTTTTGGTTTTCTCTAGATCAAATTCACTGTGATCGTTGTGTGTGTGAGACAGAAGAGAGGGAGAGAGAAACAGTACTATTTCAGCAGCAGCTAATCAAAACGGAAATTCCCAGGCTATTTACCATTAACAGTAGAAGTGGATTGCTTTGTGGAAAGAAAACCTGACAGTCATTCAATACTGCTGTAATAACAGTGTAATTTCTCTTTAATAATAGCATCAGTCTCATTTGTTCAATTTATAAGTAATCAACAACAATCATTTAATATTCTGAAGAATTCTATTAAGAAAATGCTGTTGCAGGCAGGATGATAAAGGCTATCTGTTCACAAATTAATGCCCGGCTTCAGAATTAAATATCATGAGCTGTCCTCCAAACAAGGGCAGGTTTGATATGTAGACTGAGGGGCTACAGTACAGTCCACTTGCTCCAGGCAGTTTCCCTATTTGAACCACAGGTGCATCCAGCCCTGTACAATCTCAAGTTCTGTAAGTCTGAAAAATAGAAGACTGAGCTAAGTGGCTTTGAATTTACTTGCTTTACACAGCTGCAAAGTCATTCTTATCTCACTATAAAGAAAATTATGTGTTTTTGCACAAATTGTTGCATCTATTCATAGTATTAAAAGCAAAATATATAACAAGCCACACCAAAATGTGTACAAATTTAAAACACGTATTTCACAGGCAAATACAAAAACAAAGGCTGTTAAAGATGTGTTTCCACACACTACTAGTCTGCTGGGTCAGAATGCCCAAGCAGTCCTGGATTTCCTATTCAAAACTCAAGCGTGACTAACCAAAACTTACTGCAAACCATTCCCTCCCCGCACCCCCCCCACGCCCCCCCCCCCACACACACACTTTTTCTTTCAATTTTCTAAATGAAACGTCAGAGCTTTAATTTGATATTGTAAGTCTTTCAATCTTCTTTCCCCCCAACCTCCCCCAAACACATTGGTTTCTGTTCCTACAAAAAAGGTAGTAACTGTTCGCATGAAAAAAGACTTGCAATCTCTAAACTGATGTAGCTAACTTCTTAGACAGCAACAGAGAGAGTATCAAGCATCTTGCTGGACAGCAGGAGAGAAAAATCCACCTATTTTTGTAACTATATATTTGTGAGAATTTAGAGGGGAAATTATACACGCATTCACACTTTCATGAGAAAGGTCTTGGTTTGACTACATATATGCAACTGCTGTTGATGATGACAGTTTTCAATATACCATGACAGCCTCCAACAAACACAAGACAACAATATTTCCCTCATATATTTGAAATGACAGAACATTAAAACACCAAATAAATTATCCAAACCAAGTTATTACTTAAACATTAAGCTAATGAGACAGTTAAAATACTGGAAAATTATAATCTCATCACAAATCAGATCACAGTGTATCTTGGCTAATTAGCACCAGAAAAGCAGTAATAAATTACTTGTATTTCTTATTGTCCACTAAATCTGCTTTCAACATATTCTAAACACTTTTAAATTTGAAATCATTGCTTTTCACTAATAAAAAACTTTTGAAATACCAAATATTATTCTATTTAAGTGTTCATTCTTGGAAAACTGTACAGAAAATAGCATTTTTTTTCTTGAGAGAGAGGAAGCTATAGATTTTTTCAGAACACGCGGTTAATAACAGCATTTATCTATCTCACACATGTGCTGATACCTGACAACAAAAGGAAAAGTCAGGGCACAGCATCTGGTCTAATTACATTGTGGGAAGGGTTTTACCCAAAGCAAAAGGAATTATCCTGAGGAGGCAGAGTAATGCAACTTAATTGCCCTCTCTGCATTAACGCGCAGGTTGTTCTTGAGTTCTGCCAACAGGAAGAGCACTGTTGGAAGGACCTGGGGCAAGGAAAGAGAAGAGGGAAAGGCCTGTCACAATGGACAGCCACTGTGTCCTAGAGCCCTCTCTGAAACACAGGAGAGAGCAGAAGCTGCCAAAGGAGAGTTGGTGGCATTCCGTAGGCTTTTTTTTTTTTTTTCCACAGAAGAAAGGGAGCTCAGTAGGTCTGGTGCATGCCCAAGTGCTGACACAGAAGGCAGAACAGAGAGACCTCCCAAGAACTTGTGCTCCAAGCTGAAGCACAGCTCCCCGGACAGCACAGGCCTCTGCTGAAAGCTCCCACCTGGGTAAGGCTGGAAGCTCTGCAGCTCCAAATGAATGCTACATGTTCTGCACACCTCCGGAGTTGTGCATCCTCTGATCTGGTACAAGCTGCCCAGAGAAGCTCTGGATGCCCCATCCTTGGTGACATTCAAGGCCAGGTTGGATGGGGCCCCGGGCAGCCTGAGCTGGTGGGTGGCAGCCCTGCCCATGGCAGGGTGTTGGAACTGAGTGGGCTTTGAGGTCCCTTCCAACTCAAACTATTCTATGATTCTGTTCAGGCCCATGTCTGAAAATAATCCTGGGGTTCCATTTTCACTAGTTGTTCCCTATAAATACTTCTTTCACTGTGTGGCTGCAGGTCAGCGTGATGGACCAATAAGAAGATAATCAGGTCAATAACATCAAGCCTTCCACACACATTTACTGCTACTCACATGATGGTATGGAAAACAAGGCAGTTGTCCCTTAAGTGTTAAAAAGGGGAGGAAGAGGTCTGTTTCCTTTTGTGACATTCAGTCCCTACAGAGCTGCACTGCTATGGATGGAAGAAAAAAGCAATACCGTTCAAGAACACTGGGGGAAATGAATGAATAACAGTTGATTCTGATTGCAATGCTAAGAAAAAGTATCTACGAATTTTGATAGTAATTATTCTGACACTACAGGCTAATTAAGCAACACATACTTCTCACACAGACAAAACACCATTTAACTGAGGGTGTTCAGAGAAGGAGCACTGGTGTTAAAGTCTACTGAAAGTGGTTGTGGTAGAGAAGCAGCATGAGAAAACTTTTTTTATCTCATACCAAATTTCACTTTTCATGCTACTCAACTTTATGTCCCTTTTGATGGTAGCACCTGCCACAGGAGATGCTTCTAGAGGCACTCATTAGAGGAAAGTCCCTAACCCCGGAAGATCCCTGCATCACAGCAGACAGAGGCTGGTGAAAGAGGAACAAAAACTGATGACTATTACTTTTCAGCAAAACAAATGGAAACACTTTACGAGGTTGACTCAGTACACTGACACACTTTCCAATATATGCACGCTCCCTCCTCCACTGCTTCCTACATGGGCTCCCACTGACAACAATAAAGAAGTCAAAAATTAACCCTAGAAAATTGCTCAGTTATCAACTCAGAGTGAAAACTGCCTCCTGATATTAATTAAAGTTGTGAGACTTGTCACTCTTGTTTGCTCAGGGTCTCCCTCCTCCACACAACCTCTTTCCTCAGTTTGCTTTCTATTTTCAGTCACTTTTAGTCCAAGCATCCCTAAGTCTCTGAAGTGGATTTATTTTCCTTTTCTACCTCTGATAAGCTGAAATACGCTAGAAGACTTTATTTGCATCTGTAAATGATAAAGATCCTTCAAAGGGTTAGCAGCTAATGGGAAACAAAGGGTGGAGTGGAAGCTGTGAAGAGGTGAGCAGTACTGAAAGCAGAGAAGCAACTGGAACAGGCAATTCGTCTGTATAGGAGGAAGCACTTACTCTCAGCTTTTAAGCTGTGCTGGAAAGGGTATGGTTGCCCCCTGCAATGGAGTTCCCCGGGGAACAGTTCATTGTACTGAAAGTGGGAAACATGAAGGCAGGGGAAGTATGAGCTCAGATTCAGGGACAATGAGCACAAGGCTCCTTCCAGAGTGACTCATCCAGCCTTTGGGATAGAGGAAACATCACTCCATAAATCAGCACCTTTTGCTAACTATACACATAGTGGCACTTAGCAGTGGGGAAAGCAGCTGTTCACCACTTCTAGCAGCTCATGAGATGGTGCTGGGAAGCAGGAATTAAGCAGATTTGGGGGAGAAGACATGTGGTAACACACTGAGAAGGAACCAGTACAATGAGATACTTAATGAAATTAATTTGTCTTCATGCAAATTATGGGCAACGGGATCAAAGTAATATTTTGGCAGCTCTAAGGTTCTGCTACAACAAATGATTTTTTTTTTTTTCTCCAAAACTTGTGGCCCATTGAACATTTTTTTTCTCTAGTAATGCAGAGCTCATTTTTTGCACAATTTATGTGCCAGTAATGCCATTTTCTCATAAAGAAGTCTAATATTTAATTAAAAAAAAAAAAGTGATTTTTTGAAAAACACTTATTCACATAATTATTAGTTTTAGGTAATAAAATTACATGCAAACTAAATGGGGGGGAAAAAAAAATCAGTAAGTTCTCCTCAGCTTTATTCCTTCTCTGTTTGGCATGGTAATGCTTAAAAGCAGGCAGGGAGGAGTCCCTTTTCTGATGAGCACTTTTGTCATTTCCTGCCTTGAAAAGCCAAAGAGATTGTACTCTTATGGAGGACAAACAACACTGAACTGAGGAAAGCACAGTGTGTTACATTAGTTTCACTACTAATTAGTCAGAGCCAGGGGTTTGAGAATATCGTTTCTGCAGTAGACTTTTTTTTAGTAGCTGCTTTCACAGCTGTTCTTATAGGTTAGTTAGGTAGTAAGAATGTCTCTTAGCAATTTCCTCTCATCCCCCTCTTACCCCAGAAAATCTGGAGGGTGTGGGGGAAAAAAAAAAGGATAAGTTTTACTCTATATGCATTGTTTTCACTTATCAGCTCAAAGATTTTAAGGATGCAACCTAAAGGACCATGAAATTTTTCCATTATTTTAACAGAACCAATCTGATTCAGAGAGCAGGACTGGGAAAGTTCACTCTGTGTGATGCAGGTAAGACTGGGGCTTCTCTAACCTATCTATCATCTCTGCCTGCATACAGACCCCTGCAATCCAGCCACATGTGAAACAAGGACGACCAGGCCTTCTGCTGCTCTCAGCTTCTACAGCCCTAAGAAGGACCCACATGCCAGCTGGAACTGTTTGAAATCCTCTGATATTGTCTCACACATGGGAGCTAAATCAAAGGCAGAGTGTTTGGAATAGTTTGGAACATCAGAAATCATCTCCCAACCAGATTATTAACAGGGAGCCATAAAAACAATTAAAACACAAATAAAAACAAGTGAAAGGTCACTTTGTAAGCAATGGTCATTCCTCAAGAGCTACATCCAGACATTTCAAAGGTGACTGGATGTTCTGAACACCATTTAAGTGGTTTTGTGTTGGAAAAGAAGGTAAGAACAGCAGGCAAAAAAGAGAGACAAGCTCTCCCCTTCTTTCTTCTTACCTAGGCAATGCAATTTGCTTCAGAGAACTGGGATAATCTACCAAAGAGATGGCTCCTTCAAAAACAGAAACCTTTGGTAATTAGCCCAAGTAATTTTGTTTGAAATAACCCTATTTAAAGACATATAAAAAACAACCACCTGCCAATCTCCCATTCCTAATCCTAAGAGAAATATTCTTAATAAGAATCCTGAAGTAAATTTTTTCGCCCCATAAAATAACTTTATAAAGACAGCTTTATCTGAGAAGAATTCCTAATTCCTAACATCACTGGGGAATTTTACTGAGCTGGAAGAAATCTCTCTTCAGCACTGACAATTTGGAAAAACACTGGCTATTACAACAGATACAGGATGAAAATGAAAAATAACCCCAAAACAAATAGTCTTACTTTTAGGCCTTCTCACATTACCAGCACTTGAATTCTTCCTACCACAAGTAAAACAGCCTTGAGAGAATGAACAGCAGTGTCTGAAACCATGGAAACTGTAGTTTTCCTGCTTTTTTCTTCAGAGTTGGGCAAAAGGACCTGTCTGAAATCTAGCTTCCATGAGGTTTTGCAATTAGAGAAGTATCAATACAGCAAGTTAAGGAACAAGAATAAATAACATTTCATACTTCATCTGAAAAGTCCCTGAGCTATTATGAAAGCCTTTTCAGAAACAACCTTTGAGAATGAAATTACTGGGTTATCATCTGATTTTCTGGCCAAAAGAGCTTGAAATTTAAAGCAAAGCTGGATAAAAAGCTTTACTGATGTGACACAGATGCTTTGCAGGAAAGAATTTATGTATCTTCTTTTCTGGTGTTTGATATCTTATTTGAAATAAAACCTTCACTGAGAAATTACAAAGCAAGAATCCAATTCTGCAGTTTGCCTGGAAAAAGACACATGTAGAATAACGGCAAAGAGTTGTTACGGAGAAAACCTTTCAGCACAATATCCTTCATGAACGTTGACTAGAATTCCTCCCCGCCATCCATGCAGAAATTGCTTATGTGCTTAGAACAGGGTATCACACACACATACCAAAAAAAAAAAAAAAAAAAGGTAAAAAAAAAAGTTTTGCAGTACCGCAGAAGCAATCTACATATTCAGTTCTCAAGAACTGGCAATTTATATCCTCCATCACCTTTTGTCCCACTGTTCCTCTGAATTTTACAGAATAAAGGCAAAGAGAACAGAAGATTCATTTAGGACCTAAGAGTTCTGCAAGTCTTTTGTCCCCTCTTCATACTCTCTGCCATGTATTTGCTGGCAGGCAAGACTCAGTTGCAGAGGCCAAAAGAAGGAATTCCAGTTCCCGATGCATTCACAGTCCTGGAGTTCCTTCATCAGCAACACAGTATTGCAGTTTCTTCCCTTACTGAGAACAGAACTAATTATGTATGTTGATGTGTACTTGATCCAGCAGATCAAACACACAGGACCAGGAAAAGAGAAGTGGCAAACTGGATACCCAAAACCACAAGACAGCAGAATAGCATTATTGCCTTTCTCTTACAGAGTGACTACTCTGCCCTTCTCGTAAGGATACGTGTCACATAAAAAAATATCTGCTCCCATTAATTAGTCCCAAGAACAAGTACCATGCCTTGCATTTCAGTTTGCAAAGACCTTTAAGATCATTTAGTCCAACCATTCTATAACCATACTACCACCAGTACTGCCCACTAAACCATGTCCTCAAGTACTACATCTACCCTCTCCTTAAACACCTCCAGAGACAGCTAATGCCATTTTTGCGAGATGCAGAAGATGGTGTTTCCTAGCACTACAAAGCAGCTCCAAAGGCAGCCTTTGAAGGGAGTCGAACAACCCTTGTCTGGGTCAGCCACACATATATATACACACACACGTATATGAAAAGAGCTGCCCTATATCTAAGAGTCAGCTTAATGGACTTTCTATTCTGCTGGAATAAGAAGGCTGCATTTTAGTAAAGATGTCAATTAAGATTCAGTGTCATATATGTTCTTCAGCTGACTAGATCCGAAGTTTTCACTTTTATTCCCCAAAAGCTTCGTAGACATAGTGAAGAACAGACCTGGTTTCTCTTTTCTTTCAAATAAACCAACATCTTTACAAGGATAAAATGTTCACAGACTCAAAATCTCAGTAAAGATCCAGGAACAAGGAGAGAGCTTGCATTCAAACACTGACCTACTTCCTATTATAGCTTTCCTCATTGCTGAAGAGTACCCAGTGCTTCTTCAGTAAAGCTGAAATGCTGTGGCATATGCTTCTGTAGACAAATAAAATGCTGACAGGCAATGCAGTAAACTGAGCCATGCTACTTTTCCCTCCTGTGAAAGCCCTTTAAACATTGGTATTACTTTATGCACTGGGATAATGACTGAACATTTTAGAATAATTGACTTCCTGTCCCATTTACACACACTCACAATCTCAAGCAAGAGTGTGAGATCAATGCGCCTATAACCTCTTTTATAAATACTTTAACAAAAAAGAAACAAACAAGAGAATTAGGTTTGCTGTTTCTTAACACTTTCCAGAGCTGCTAATGTATGTACTGTAACTCATGAAGATTATTTATAGAAGGCAAGCTTCTTCACAGCATTCTTGGAAAATCGTTCTTATTAACCCTCTGATACCATGTTTGTTAAAGCCCTGAGGATGTGTTACAATTAATAATTGGTGTGAAATTTGAATTTCAACAGTGTTTTTTATTGCCCAGACATAAAATGCCGGTTGACAATCTGTGATTAAGATGAAACACTACAGATTATTGGATTAAAGTCAACAAAAGAGCAGTAAGAACTCCCAGACCTAAATACCCCAATTTTACACACAGCACACATACTTGGTAGGAAACCTGCACAGCATGGCTGTGACTTGCAAACAGGCAAGTTTAAAATAATAGGATTCTTTTTGAAGTAAAACAGGTTTGATATTAGATACCTTGTACGTCACCGGTCTTGAATACAATCACTAGCATTTGTTGTCTCAATTTTCATTTGCAAGAACAACGATTTTTCTTTTGCTAAAGCAGGGCATACCTTTGCTGCACCATGAAAAATAACACAGTTCCATGGAGTTCCATTTGCCAGTTTATCATAATTATTACAGTGAAACATGTTGATGTTTTCTACAGACAACACATTAAATCTACTTACAACTGCTGAATTTAGGATTTACCCCAGATGCGTACATTAAGCATAAGAATAGAGTGAGTCTAGAATGCGATACCAAATCTCTCTAAATAACAGAAATGTTTTAAGTCTTATGATGCTTCGGTCAATAACTGCTTTATTTTAAAGAAATTAATTAATGAAATATGATATTTAGGAGTGCAACTATTATGTGTCATAAAATAGATATAACCAACAGTTTCTTCCCACAAATTCACAAAAGCCTTTCAGTGTTAGTGTACGCTTAGATATATTCCATATAGAAAGGTGCCAGAGGGAGGTGCTCTGTTTGCCTCCTAAAATATTCTGAGCTAAGTATTTTTGCCATATACTTAAGTTTCACTGGGAATGCTTTTGAGAAATTTCCTCTCAACACATTGACTAAATAAGCAGTGCATTTGAGTAAAAGTAGAGTAAACGCACTGTCTAAATAATATGGAATACCTAGGAGATTGTGGTGAATATTTTAACAGTTCATAAGAAAATCTGCAATCATATTTTTTGCTGTGACTTACTAAACCTACACTTAGTATTGCACATGAGAAGAAAAACCAAAAGGCAGTACTGGATTATAGTGCACATATGATTTCCTGGGCACAAAGACTCCTTTGGTCAGGCTATACGTACACTCCTTGGATTAAGGTTACGAAAAGCAACCAAAGTGAATTATCGATACTGTAACTTCCTCACATGGAAGCTCAAGTAGGGCCCATGTATGAAAGACAGTCACAAGAGCCTACGAAATCCCAGACTATATTAGCGATTCCATGCTTCAATACCAATAATTAAAATTGAGAATTTGCAGAACGTACTGCTCGATCAGCACAGGTAATGAATTATAATTAGAGAGGTATACTTAAAAAGCAGTGGTGAAAATGACTAGGTAATTTGTAGTTATACTCTCAGACCTTAATTAATAATTCTAGCTTCAACCTTGTCTGAGTTAAAATTCACTGCCTGCAATCATTATATGATAAGCTTTGGGAAAGAGGAGCAGGCAGCTCGCACCTGTAAAACCCAGTGCTGGCTGAGACCATGCCAACACTTGCTGGATCAAGTAGTACTTTGCACATGATAGCTTAGCCCATAACAAATAGCTCTGGCTTAGCTGGCCACAAGCATGCAAACTGAATCTCAAAATAGACAGAACCAAATATGTCATTAATGTATTTACTGTAATACAGCAGTATTTCAAAAACCTGCACCTAAGTATATTTATATGAAGAGGAAGACAGAACCTGCTTTAAAAAAAAATAAAAATTGCTGTAGTTGTATAAATCCTAAGTTATTAGGAGCAGAGAATTCTGAAGCATTTAAAAAGGTGAAAATACTGTCCATTCAGGATATATTTATCTTCAAAAATACCCACTGGAAAACTGATGTCAAAAAGCAAGAACAAGTTGTAACTGAGTAGATGAAGATTTCTTTAGAGAAACAGATTCACTATGTGCAAATATTGTAGATGGTTGTAGGCTGTTATTTAATTAATATGCCTTTTTAGACTTTGCTTTCCATACACTTTACAAGTTGTTTTTTTCCTCCAATTAGTCAGTTTACCTGGCGTAACAACTTACTGCTTTATAACTAACAAATAATATCTCCTTGTTTTGGGGACACAGTGCACACAGGCTCTTGGTAGTATGATTCACATGTAAACTACAGTACTGAACTCAGAATAGTTGTGTAACTATTCTGGTGGCCTTTGTGGGTTTGGAAACCATCCAGCATTTAAAGTCCATCATCATCATGATGTAAAAGAGCTAAAATTTCTGTAGCAAGATCAGTCTGCCAATTCAAAGTGGAATAATTCCAATCCAAAATGACTAAGGAATCTGGCTGCTGCTGGTATAACTCTAATGGCCAGAAGAATTTACATGTCAGAACATCTTTACAGATAATCTGTGTTTTCCTTTTATTTTAAGGATGACAGTATTGTTTATTCAGTTTCTAGAAGTCCATAACTTGGACTTGACCCCCAATCTGAAATCAGAGAAAAATATATCTACCCATGCCCGGCTCCATCAGTTCACTTTTTAAAGGGTAGATAGCTTTTAACTCCACAGTTACCAAAGTTAATCTTAAAATGATTATAAAAATCTCAGTAGAACATTCTAACCACGATTACTGCTTCAAAAGGAATTTAATAGCAATAGTAGCCAAACAGAAAGTCACGACTCCAGAAATAGAATAAGATAAACAGCACTCATTCTTTTTTACATTTGATCTTTTTTTTAACCTGGCTTGAAATATTGTATCTAAGTAATATCTTTGGCACTCTGTCCCATTCTGAACTCAGAAGGTGAGAAGGCGCCAAAGAGAAATCTGTGCCACACCAGCTGAGAACACTTTCACAGCTCCTCACTTTCATTAAGCAGTGAGAGCTTTGTAAACAAACCCTTGATGTCAAGCATCAGCATCCAAAAATAAATTCTCATCTATTTAGGAGCAATAAAAGACTTCAAAAATAAAAAGTGTTTAAGAGTTTATTTTTAAGCGGTTATTTTTAAAATGATCAGTCTTGACATCAGAACACTGTCATAGTAAAAAAAAAAGTTTAATTCCAAGGGATCCAGCTGCTCGCTTTACTTTGAGTCCCATAAATCTCCGTTTCCAAAGTCAACCAAAGCTACCAGAGTGAAACTGCTCAGCGGTAATTGTCTTAAACATCTAGAGAAAATAACAATTAAAAAGGTACAAAGGGTTTCCTGCTGTACAAATACATTAAAGTAGGTAAATATGAATTGTGAATAAATGAATTTTTAATACATTCACTCTTTGAAAAGAACTCTTTTATTCTGTATACACAAGTGCCACAAACTGTTTATGAAAACAACTACTTTGAAAAGTAAATAAGACACCGGCAAGGAGTACGTTGTGCCCTACTTTTGTGGCTAATCCAGCAGTTGCTAATTCACTCCTTTGCTTTCTAGTTTCATTCCCTTAGCGCAAGTATTGCAGTGGGTGGGCTGAAGGGTCACCTTCAGCAATGCTGTACTCCGATAACACATTTCAATGTTCATAATATCCAACGTGGAAATACTGACGGCCAATAGCATGCGATGATGTATGGCACGTTCTGCTCTTTTTAAATTCCCTTCCCGTGACTGACATAAGGAAATCTGGCTTTGATTGCTGTCCCTGACATAGCATTTCTTCATGTGACAAATCATTGCATCTTCCTAAATTGCTTTTCCTACAGCTTAAATGGGATAATACTTGTTTACTTTCCCGGACACTGGTTTATTTCCACTTTTGAAATCATTACAGATTCAGAAAATGAAAGCTTCTATTGGACCCTAAGCAAACAGATGACCTGTAGACCAGGAGTACTTCTCAAGAGCGAGCAGTCAGGCTCAGAGGCTCAGACACATTCACTGCAATTTGACTCTCCTTTCATGCAATTTCTGCCACAACTACTGACATAATATGTTTATTCCTGGCATGCTACCATTAGCAATCAATCTTGCCAGTCTCACGTGAACACACCAGAACAGTGACCAGATAAAATTTATTTCATTGCAACTGCAATATATTATGGCACCTTAGTTGTCACTGGCACAATCACAGGTCTTTTTAACATAAAAAGCATTTCTCCTTCTACCACTTCTCTCTATTTATTTCTTTTACCCGGTCTGGTAAAGACTTCAGGCTCATTTATGACTGCCTCAGCACTTGGTAATTTGGTACCCTCTCTTCCTCTTCTGTTATTCTGAGTATAAACTATGAGTAATAAAATGAAGAAATAAAACTTTAAAAACTCAGTAGATAAAGGCTAAATATATCAAGGGGAAGAAATACACATATGTATATATATACACACGTGCATGTGTATACTTTTGTCACACTGAGGGAATGGAATCTGAGAACTTTCCTGAATCATTGTCAGAAAAAAACAAACAGTCTTATAACTTCACCATAACTTTATAATAACTTATCATAAATAAGTTATCAGTAACTGAGCAAGAAAATACAAATTAAAATGCTGGCCTTTGAAACTTAAAATAACGTACAGGAAATATACAAAGAGCCTTACTGACAAGGTAAAAAGGTACAGAATCTAACAGTGTGAATGGCCAAAGCAATTCTCCTGATAGCACAGGTGCTGCTGAAAGAGACAACATAATCCTAGATTAATTTTTATTCCAAATAATTGGAAGAAAGCTCTGGATAACTGTCTCTCATTGCTGGCAGGAATCCAGATTCTCCCAGGTAAAGAACTCATAATTCACATGGCACTTCCAGTGTCTATTTAGAAGACAGCATGCCTATTTTAATCTACTGAGATCATATTTCTAAGTCAAAGGTATTATATTAACTTAGCTGAAAAGCTGAGGCTATTATAAGTTACAAGAAGAAACCATATGTTTCCCTTGTTAAAAATAAATATATTTATCATTACAGACTTTAAAGAAAACAATTGGTTTTGAAAACAAGCTTCAATCTCAACTGGAATTTGAAACCTTTTTCTTTTCAGTCAGGAAATTTTATAAAAAGTGAGGTAGTTCTGATTAGTTTACTTACATTTCATTCTCTTGACAAACCTTGCTCTTGCCGCTAGTTAACAGCACGTATCTGAACAGATTACTTGCGTTTGCAATTGGTTTCGTTGTCTAAACTCCCAAATGAGGACTGAGGAAACACACTGTCCTTGTTCCAGCAGGCACAAGTTTTAACCAGCTTACCACTAAATACGGGTTCAAAGCTGTGGATTCTATTTCTTATTCCTAAAATAGTAAATGGAAAGAAGCGGCAGAAGAACAAAGTGCTCAGTGAAGAAAAGGCCAACTCTGGTGTAACTCCAATGCTGTTAAATAAGAGTGGCAGTAACGAAGTACAGACTGTCACCTGCTGCCGTTTTACTCTCAAGAACTGAAAACAACAATTAATTAAATCTAAATTAGAAACGGATGTTCCAGTCATTGAAGGGTTGCAAACGCATACACCACAGAAAAGGCAAAAGCAGCAGCATAATATAAGATCCTGCAAGTTGCTGCTGTGTCAGGAAAATGATGATGTTTCTTCAGAAGGAAACAAGGGTCATAAGCAGAGAGGCATCAGTGAAATGTGCACTCATAGAAGATGGTTCAGGGCTGCAACCAGGATGGATGGACAGACAAAGAAATAACTAGCCCCCTCTGCAAACCTCAGGAGAGGGAGATGCAGCATACCCAGTAAGATGGCTTGCCTGAAATCATCTAGGAGGCAGAGCTGCACCACAGAGCATCACTAGGGATGTATTCACTTACCTTTTACGTCTGCAGCGAAGACCTACAAATACAACACAGAGTATTCAGTATGTCACTGTTTAGTTTGGTTGAAAAATTATTTTGAATGCTGTGTTACACAGTTACACAGGGGTTTTTAATTATTACTTTGAGTGTGGAAAACGTACCTTCAAGACACTCTGGTCAAAACCCATGTTTCCTGTGTAGCTGCTGATATCAAAGAGGAAGATGACCTCCGGGTGATGTCATGCTGTGACAATTTTCTAAAATCATCTAATATTCCCCAAACAAAAAAGATATTTCACTTCTAGCCACTCTCAAAATATTATTTTTTTCATGATTGTCTTGTCCAGCTAAAAACAATAGAATTCTGAATAAAAAAAGTCTTTGCTGAGCATTTATTATACAAAATGCAGTGGGATGACCTTATCCAAAGGGCTGTGAAGCAGCAGTGGTAGAGTAGCTTACTGTATACCTTGAATTTAAATATTTTCATTCCATAGCAAAATACAGCTAAGAGATCCATGTAACGATGCCCAATAAGTAGGACAGGGTCTGATCATAACAGCTGGGAGATGATCTAGTTCGAGGAGCACGCTTTCACTCAATCTTCACTTGTTCTCCCTTCTCACTATGTTTTCTAGGCTATTCCACCACTATAAGCTGTTTGAGATATTCCCAGGAAAAAAAAAAACAAAAAACAAAAAACAACAACAAAACCCAGCACCTCGAAATCCTACACTTGATGTTAAACTGCACTGGATTCTGAACAAAGTGAAATGCTCATGTTTTAATACTGTGAAGCAATATTCACATAAAACTTCAAGTACTCAGTTTGGATTTATTTGACCATATTGATAGCTTAATCCATACGTAATATGAATTCCAAAGCATGGTCTTGGTTTTGCAAAAAATTCAAAAGTATTTTCAAGAGAAAGCCCATTACACTGTTATATGGTGGAGAGTGGTTTTAGGAAAGAAAGCTGGGTAGCAGCCAGAAACCTACACAATTCCCTCAACTAAATTACCTGCTTACACAGATTCAGTCATTTGCAATGCTCCATCACACAGAAAACACAATACAAGCTCAAAAGAAACCAAGGATGATTAAGATAATTTTAATTCTTCATAAAGTGTTCCAGACCCTTAACAATTCATTAGTAGATTAAAGCTGTCCTTTAGTCTTCAGGCCTGTTCACACTGGTGGTTTTTCTATTCTAACACTGAGGGAAAATAAGAATCTAATTGTTAATCAGTTCTTGAGTAAAAACTTGATCAATGCACTGTCATTTTATTTCTTTCCTTAGTACATCCAGCTGGAAAAGACCACACTGATATGTATTCCCCTGTTTTTTAGTGTAAAATACTTCAATTGTTTTCTCTGTAACAATATACACTAGTATACTCTGTATATCGATAGCATCTAAGTTCTCATGCACTATCTAGACAGATCAAATACAGGCTAACTAGAAGAAAGAAAGTTCAGGGAAACATTTCAGTTAAGCTTTTGTTCATTATAACAAATCACAAAGTTTTGAATCAGTACAAAAATAGCAACTATGTCTTGGATTGTTAAACCAACAGACTCCCAAACAATGCTATGCTTTCGCGGCGCGTGAGCCTGTGATACCATCAGCTGAGAATCTGATGACTCAGAACACTGTCAGTTTTGTTTGTAGACATTATTCAGCTTAGTACCCTATGTCACAACTTCTGCGTAGTTTATCTTCAATGAGCCCAAAGAATGCTAACTTTATTATTCAAAATCAATTGCTATCACTAAATATCTAGGGAAAAGCATCAAGTTTCAAACACACTGGAGTATTTCTCATAATTTAAGACCAATCCTGCCTCTGGAGGCAACATAAATTCACTACCTAAAGCAGAATTACTTGCATGAAAGACTTTTGATGTCACACACACTTCAGCAGGGCTGAGCTGACCCCTCTGATCAACTGCTGCCTTGTCCCACAGGCAGCTGCTATGCAGGCTCTTATGGCTGCAGCACTGCGAGGAGATGTGCCCAGCTGCCCCACTCCTGTGTGGCAATGGATGTCTAGAATCACAGCTCAGTCACAGCATGTGCTTCCTGAAAATGAGCTTGTTCTTACTGCACCCACTTAGCCAGCCTAGCTGAAGGCCAGGATTAAATCTAGGAACACAAAAAAGCACGGAAACTCAACTTCCAGTCAGGCCATACAATGAATTATTTTATCTTAGATCATCAGAGCTCCGTGGGTAAAAACCAAGATGCTCTCCACACACATCAGCCAATATTCAGCCTGCTTCTAAGTTTTAGCAATATTGACTCTGCACTACTGGGCTAACTACCCTTGTTGGTGTCTTCGGTATCACTTGCATTCCTTTTATATTTTGTATTAAAAAAATGAAGACAAAACACGGTAGAGAAAATATGTCAAAATAAACTCTGTCGTCTCTTCATCTTTCTGTAAGAGTGTGTCCAACCCTCAGGCTGCAAAGCATGCTCATCACTGTAATATATGCTTCACTGATATATAGGATAACATTCTCCCTACGCATCACCTTTTGTTGTAGCTGGAGAAGAAAAGAGAAGAAAGCTAAAGAAATCCATTAAAAAGAAACATTTCTTCTAGCTGCTGATTTTACTGAATTACTAATGAAATACTTCGTGGTCCTGTTCTCTTTATGTGAAATATAATTCCAAATACAATCTCTTCTTCAGCGTTCTCATCTGTTTTATACACGTAGACAATTATACACATCCTTGTATCTTTCCATGTTCTGGTATCACACCTGTTTATAGGGAAAGGTAAGGTTGTTGAGATAACAGTGATGACAAAGATGTACACGTAATGAGTAGGAACATCTACACTTTCATACTCTCCTCCTTTCGTCCACATCACCCTTCCCCCCATCCCTCTCTCTTCATCTTCTAATCTTTGTTTCTCTTACAAAATAAATGTAATTTATTTTTCATTAAGTATAGAAAGAAGCTCACCTTTCCACATCCTCTTGACCCTCAGAATACTCTCCTTCACAGTATCAGTCCAATAAATGATGAGACTCCTATGAATAAGGAATCTTCCTGCTCCTTTTACAGTATAAATTTGCATTCTGCTTTTCATCCACCAGTGTCAAAAAAGATTGATTGGCTGTTGAAATATTAATACTTACATCTCTTTCTCCAGTTTGGTCTTCTGAACTGATGTAAAATGAGTTCATAGCCCAATACTGTAGGTGACACATGACATAAACTGTCACATCTCCTGATTTCCTAGTTCTCTAATCAATCGTCAAGTGTCCCCTTAGGAAGTGCTTCTTCATCTGGACTTAAGAACTGAAGCCTCCCTTAAAAGAGGACGGACAAAAGGAGGGAAGGTGAATTCTGTATTTTTCAAATTAATTCCATCTATTACTTGCATATTGTCTCTGGATAAAGCCACCACCAAACTCAGCTACCAGTCCTCAAAGACCTCTGGGATATCCGTGATTCTTTGAGATACCCTGAATTCTCACGACTGAAATCTAAACATAAAATAGCTAATATCTAGCTTCCACACCTATCCCCCTTCCGTCATCTCTCCAAGCAATATACTCAGCCAGCTATTATGCAAGCTGACGGTAACAGAAGTTTCTTTTTTTTCTTTTTTTTTTCTTTTTTTTTTTCTTTTCTCTTTTTAAAGGGGTTGGTCTCTTCCTATCTCTCTCTATTTGAATAATTTCTAAATGCTTTCTTTATCACGGCCCCATAATTTACATCTTACCACATTTTACACCAAGCATATTCCCATCTGGGATCTGATCACATCACAATTCTTTACTGCATCTCCTATTTCTCTGGCCTTTTTCCTCTCACATTTCTTTAACAAATATAGTTTTACCACATTCGCATCTGCTCAGAGTGCACCTGCAAGGATCAGTTTCCTATGGTCTTTGAATCACCATGTAACCCTCTTTATAAGTTCCTCCCACCAACACCTGCTCCTCTGTTTTATTAAATACAAACCATTTGTCTTCATGCCTTATTTCCACTTGGCCATTTCCCATTTTTATCAGCTTTTTTCTCCAAATGGCCAACATCACTTCTCTTCAACATTCACTTATAAAATTCCTAAGTACTAAGTCTGGGATGCTACTCCATGATTACATTTACCTAGCAATGTACTAAAATAAATAATGTTAGTTCTACAGCATGCAGAAGATTGCATTACAGACATCACAGATCTCAGCCTAATAGTAATAATAAAAAAAGGCAGATCAACTACAGAAACTCTAAGATCCTTTCCCTTTTTCTGGCAAATACTGTTCTTCTAAAAAATAAAAATTTCTATATTTCAGCTAGCTCACAATCATCATTATTCATTCAAATACTCCCACTTCCTTTGCCCTCATGGGCAGCTATGCTGTATTTGGCCAGGTGACAGTCTGTGCTTATCTCAGTATGAGCTCATTAAATCTTACTCATTTCACCTACCTGAGCACCAGTTGCTTTTATTAGAAAGCCTTTTCCACTTAAGTACAGATAAGCTATTTTCACTTAAGAATTTGACATGCACATTGTAAATTACAGGAAATCCATTAAAACACTTTAAAACCTCTATAACCTTCTAGTGGGTTATCTGTTTACAATAAACTATTACAGTATGTGTACTGAATTATTTTGAAATCTTTTTCATAAGAAGATTTTCATAACATATTCCACTACACTGTGTGTAGGAATATTTCCAAATCCCTTCTTCTTGCAAACTTAACTTTCTTTTCCCATTATAATCCATGCTCAAACTTACAGCTTTGCTTACAGAAATGATTGCTCTTATCCTCTCGTTAGTTTAGGCTGGAGGTAACAAACTGAATTTACACAAACAAAGGCAGCAGGAGGCCTGCAAGGATGAACAAGGAACTCCTGACAAAAGTCAAGCACAACAAGGAAGTGTACAAGACATAGAAGCAGGGCCTGGTGACCCAGAAGAAATACATGTACACTGAGCTTGCGAGGATAGGGTAAGAAAAGCAACCCAGAGCTGAGCCTGACGAAGGGATGTGAAGGGCAAGAGAAATTTCTTGGTGAGCAAGGAAAGGAAGGCATGGAAAAATGTGGGCGTGGCCCCTGTACACAAAGAATACACTGCCATGGTAAAACAAAACAAAACAAGGAAACAAACAAACAAAACCACCTTGCCTTCAAGATTCCAAGGCCTCTGCAACAAGGGGTAGTCTGGAATAATGAAGATTACTTTCAGTAGAAGATAATCAAGTCAAGAAACTCTTAAATAGGACACAAACATATCCATGAGACTAGACAGGATTCTGGGAGAGCTGGCTGGTGTTCAAAGGCTACTCTCAAAACAGTATTCAAGAAATTATGGTGACTATAAGAGGTTTGCTTTCTTCCAGTGATGAGGAACTACTCCTATCATTAACAAGGGCAGGAGGGAGGATCCAAGGAACTACAGGCAAGTTAGTCTCACCTTGATTTCTGGGAATACGATGGAACAACTAATCCTGAAAAACAAGTCCAGACACATGAAGCAAGAGGGTGAATCATCAGCGCAGACTCATTATGGAGAAACGATGCCTGACCAACCCATTGGCCTTTGGCAGTAAGATAACTAAGTTAGTGGATGAGCAGAGAGCAATGGGCATCAGCAACCTTGACTTTATTAAGGTTGTCAATACTATCTCTCCTAATATCCTCATAGACAAATTGACAAAATATGGAAAAGGTAATTAGACAGCAAGATAGACTCAAAACTGAATTGCCGAGCTTTGAGGGTTTGTAACCAGTGCCACAAAGCCCAATAGGAGATCAGGCACCAATGGAGTGCCCCCAGGGGTGGTACTGGTGCCAAGACAGTTTAGCATCTTCACTAAGGAGAAGGATGGTAACACAGTGCACTCAGCAAATTTTCACAAACAAAACTGGAAGGAGTGACTGATAAACCAGATGGATGTGCTTCCATTCAAAGGGACCTGGTCAGGCTGCAATAACGGGCTGACAGAAATCTCACAAAGCTCCGCAAAAGGAAATGCAAAGTCCTGCATTTGGGGAGGAATAACTCCAACCACCAGCTGGAAAACAGCATTGCCAATGAAGACCCAGATATCCCAGTGGACAAAAAACAAACAAACAAACAAAAAAACAACTTGATTTGGTACTGCCTGTTAGCAAACAGCTACCATGGAAGAACAGAAGCTGGTACAGGCTCCAGCGCTGGCAGTTGAGAAATTATCACTACAAGATTTTCTCTCTCATCAGGGCAGGTTTATCCTGTCCTGAAGTCGGGGGTTTTTTCCAATTAAATGTTAAAAAAATTTAATCCAGTACGTGGATTATTCATCTCTGTTCAAGGGTGAGAACTGGGAAAGGTAACAGCATACTTAGGCATAAACAGTGAACACACGCCAGTTAAGGTGCTCTAAAAGAGAGCTTGAATATGGCCATTTTCAGACTAAGACTAGGATGCATTTATCTGATTCAACAGCGCCATAACAAACAAGATGGATAATTTCCTGCTTTGTCTTAGGCAGGAGAAGCTGGCAGCTATCTAAGGAATGAACCAAGAAATTTTTCCGTACTGTGATTTGGGTCATAACAAGTGCAGTAAGTATGTAGGAGGTTTCTTTCCTCTTTTGTAATGTCTAAATATTACTGCAAATATTTTTCAGGAAACACATAACTAATGCTATTGCAATTTAATAGACCTATTTTTTTTGACCAAATTACTACTTTCATAAGCATATGATTTGTATACCTACATTTTTCTTTATTATTAAATTAGAAGCACAAAAGAAAGGATTATTATCATTACTGAAATTGTGTAACATAATGAGCCAGGTAGGACAGACACTATGAATTTATATTTTAGCTGAGGACAAAAAGAAGCATCCACGGGAACATCTTACGCATTTAAGATGTTACATTCCTTTAAAAAGAAATGAGTCAAAAACAAGCACACAATATCCTGGGGGGGAGGGGGGATGGAGAGAAGTAATATTTAATACAACATCTCTAGGTATTTTGGTGTCAAACTGCTAAGCTTAAATAAAAGCAAAGTAACATTTTCAGTGAAATAGAAGTTGCCACCCATTACTCCAGTAGACACCTAAAAATATTCTAAATGAAATTGGCATCTACGTATAAAGACTCATTCAATTTTCACAAAAGCTTTTAAGTACTGCTGCAGTGAGAAGTCAATATTACCTAGCTGCTGTAACTGTGAAATAGTTGGGTGCAAGGCAAAAAAAAAATAAGTGTAATCAAAGTAAATGAACTGTGATCATACCAGCAGGCCTAGCAAAATTAGCTTTAATCTTGGGAATATTTACAAAGTATAAGTGCAATTTTTCATGATAAATTTTCACCCACAGTTCAATGCATACTAAAATGCTTTTTGATAGGTACACAAAACAGTTTGATTGGAAATACTTATCCACCAAGCAAACTTGGAAAATAGATGAACTTCACAACCAGACAGAATGCTTCTGTCTCAAATTCCAGCTTCACATCTGCTTATTAGGACTGTCTCCTGAGTGAGTTAATTATCATTAAGGAACCACACACATTGTATCCAGTCCCATTAATAATATCTTTTAAAATAACCCTTCAGGTATCTTGGCAGGCATGGCAAAATTAGTATTTAATATTCCTCTACTGAACTAATTAAGATGAACATAAAATATGAAATACAGGATTTGTAAAAATGTTTTCTTATGAAATTACACATAATTATAGTCCTTTTCAGCTATGTGTACTTTTTAATATAGTACTTAATCTCTACTCTCTTCTATGAAAAACGTGAAATAATAGCAGGACCTATAAAGCTTTTCTTGTACCAATGTGCTGAAAAAACTCAACTGTATTTAATGCAGCAATCTTTTTGTCATAATGAACTAATAAGAATTCTAGTATAAAACTAGCTCTAGATTAGAGATTATATAAATATTTTCCACACTTTATTCACTACAGTTCCCATGTGTCAATTAATTTCAAGTCTTCCCAAATAATTCGGGGCTTATTAGAATAGATCTGATCTATTTAATTCTCTCTTTCTGGTAAACATAACCTTCTTTAAATAAAATCATTTTTTAAAACCATTTCTTCACTGAGGACAAATGACACAAATTCATCCTACTCTCTGCAGAACAGCCATTGCAACAATAAGAAATACCACCATAGACTTGTGCTTTTTCTTCCTTTCTCATTCTTCTATTCTTTTTGTCCACTTGACAAGCCATCAACCAGCAGCACTTAGTAGAGTACCCTAAACCCTCAAAGTCAAGCATCTATTCTTCACTTATAGAAATGTTGCTTGTTCAGCAAAGTCTATACCCTCGTGAAAGCACAGTTTTCATGCAATATCCACTCCAGAGAGATTTTGGCAACAGAAATATAAAATATACTATCACAAATTAAAAAAAAACAAAACATAATCGATGACACAGAGCAAACTGAAAAAGAAAAGAGGCAAACCAAAGTAGGAAAGGTTTGGAATTTCCTTGGAAAAGAGAGTTCTGCTTTACTCTGAGGGCGGCATACACCTTGCAACACACACATGCTAGTTGTAAATGCCAGTTAACTAAAAACTGAGTACTCCAGGTGCCTACAAGGAGAGTACAGACCAAACGTGGGGGAAAAAAAAAGAAATCACACCACTTTTTCTGGTCTGGTTGTTCCAGCACCAGCTTTCAGTGCATTAAGCAGACATGCAACCTTCACACAAAGACAGTTCAGAAGTAGGACTGATAAAGGAAGATGATGATGAACAAAGAAGGGAATGAAGGGAATAAACAAAGGAAGGCCTCTGCATTGCATGAGAGGCACAAGCCCAAGCAGCTTGCCTGGAAGAACAGGAGCCTCAGAAGAAAGGGTCAGGCTGCAGCAACTTGTTTTACAAAATGAAGCTGGAGACACTCAGTTTTCAGTCACTGGTTGGTGCTCAACACTGATTTTTTCTTTGTTACTGTTGTGTGAAAAAAAGCTTATAATGCTGTTACCAAGGCTAGCCTAGAATTGTTCCTGTGGTATTACTTAACAAGTTTATTTGCTTGTTCTGAGAACCAAAACCTGTCACAGTAAATCTCACTTCTGATAGCAAGTCTTCCTCTTCATACAAACTACTTATGGTTGGTGATCTTCTCTCTGCCAAAACCATACCATCTCCACACACTTAAATATTTTTCCCCTGACTGTTAAAACATCACATAAGCAAAAGATTAAATTAATTGGGAAGATACGTTGTCAAAACTGTATCTGGTTGTAGATTGTTAGTGTTCCTAAGTACAAAATTCCACCTAAAGTAAATACAAAGTAGTCAGCAGAAAGCTATTGTATAAAGCAACAAAAGAAACGTTGCTTTAAAGAGCAGAGGAGGAAATAAAAACCTACTATGAATGTAGAAGGAGATGTTCTGCTGCTAATGTAATCTAACTAAGAAGGCGAAAGGAGGTGGAAAAATGCAAATTCTAAGTGTAAGAAAGTGTTCTTCTTTTCTGATTCTCGGTGCCTACTCTAATTTCAGTAACGATTTATATTGAGAAGGTGGGGGTAGGGGAAAAAATGAAGACAAAAAAAAGAAAAGGAACACAGGAAAAGAAAAATTTAACTTTCAAAAATTGCAAGATCAGCTACTTTTCACTTCCCCCCCCCCCCCAACCCCCCACAACAGATCTTGTAAACCTAGCCAGATCCTGTACTTAGTTAAAAACAGATCAAGCAACAATAGATACTAGAAACCAGGCAAGATATCACAGAAGCGAAGCCAAACAGTGAATTCATAAAATCAGGGGATATGCTTCATGAACAATAGATAACACTATGAAATAACTTGGGATGGTTTATCACCAAAAAGAAATTGGTCTTCCTAGAATGCATTAAATAATATCTTACGTTGGAACTGAAAAGCTGGAGTAGAACTTTCACCGTGGTTATTTTTTTTTTTGTATGTGTGTGTCTGTGAGAAAGCATGTGTACACCCTATCAGCAGCTCATACAAGCTATCAAATACTTCACTGTAGTCTGCTATTTCATGACAGCAGACTTTAAACTAATCCTGGTGAGCAGCCTTAATATTAAATTTTATTACTGCTATCAACCTGACATTGCTATTTCTACTAGGCTTTTTGAGGTTTTGAGAGCTATGCTTTGCTTCAATAATCCAAGATGCTACATTACACGTTTCAAAATTTAAAGGTAATGAATCACAATAATTGGAAAAGAAATTCAAATGGTCAATATAATCTTAAGATATCAACTACTTTCTGCGTTCTTCTTACTCTTTACTTCGCCAGTTTTTCTTCATTAACTTCCTCACAGATTATTCTTTCTTTTAGCAGTTAACAGAGTTTATTCCTCAAAAATAATGAAAAACAAAAAGACTTCCCTCTTTCATACACAAGCCTAGAAGTTGGCCCTGTCATGAACCACAGAGCCACTTATACACAGCCTTGAAAAGCTCTAAACAACACTGGATCTTTCCACTTCTTTCCACTACTTCAGCTGCAGCAACCACTTACATGCAGCTGAGAAAGGAGCTTGTAAGCCTCCAAAAATACAGCAAGAAATTTCCAAGTGCTGTACAAGACAGTCTAAATGTGCCTGTATTCACATACACATAATGCCAGCTAGTCAGTTTTAGCATCTACCTCATTTGGATTTAAATATGATACTTCCCAAGGACTGTCAAGATTTTGCTCTACTCCCACCCATAACAACAAAAGGCAAGGACTAGATCTCAAGCATTTGCTTTCTACAACTTCTATTTCAACTTCACCTCCTAAGTTAGCAATTTTTTCCATGTTAAATGGCAGCTTACATACTACTCTGACAGACAACAGAACAGAAGGTGTGCAGTAAAGGAAGGCAAAGGCAGTGCCTTCTACTGGGATACAAGTGCTATGGAGCAGTGAAAGATAACAAAGCAAAAAAAGAGAAGTGCCATCTCTGTCCAGAGATACTGCTCCCTCAGCTGCTAACTCTTAAATGAGGGTGAGGAGGGGTGGACCCAGGCTCTACCCTTCCAGTCGCTCAGATTTCACTGCTTGCACCTGGGCTCCCAGGGTTAGCCATATTTTCTCACCCGGCGCTCAACCATTTGTTCAGGCCATGGCCTGGCAATTACATGCCATATCAGAAACCTCATAGGCCAAGTTCATAAGAGGATGTACTCACAAAACATGAGTCAAACCAGAGCTAATACGCCTGGTAAAATAGAACTATGAGTGGTCTGATCTCATCCACAAAAGTTAGTCTTCTCTAGCAAAAAGAAATAAATAAAATGCACTTGAAAATGGAATGTGGCTCTCACAGAAACTGCTACAGTGAGCAGTGGCCTTTTTTTCCCTACTAATTCAGAGAACTTCTAATCTAGTGTTAATGTGAGTATAGCAGAAAGTTTGAATACACTCTCAAAGCAGGAGTGCAAGTCATAAATCAGGTCAGGATCTTGTTTCTGATAGCAGCCAAAAGGCATGTAGTGACCATGCTATGATCTCCTGTGCACATTCAATGCATCTTCCAGCACAGCTAAGAGACATTCTGTTACTAAGCCAGAAGTGGGTTCTACATGTATTGTGGATGTACCAAGAACTTCTCTTCTGTTTGTTTTTCCAGTCTCTCCTTGATTCCATCTGAAGTGTTAGCATCCACAGCAACTGTCAGAAAGGACTTTTGTAGCTTCAGTGGGCATTTTGTCGCACCCTTTTAAAATGAGTCAGCTGCTAATTTCATTTGATGGTCCTTAAATTGTATATCTAAAACTGCAGAGAACTGAAACCTCTTTATGAAACTGTTGATTCTACACAAGCTTATCGTACAGGATCTTTGGTTATTATTGTTCCACACTGAAGAAGCTGACTCAATAGTTCCTTAAATGGGGGAGAACATTCCATACCTCTCCAGAATACGTTAGGGGAACTCAGAAATGAGGCTTTAATTTATGAACTACACAGCACGTATTCATTTAAGAATCTGCAGAGCTAGAAAAGTTTAAAATGATGGTTAAAAATTACATTTTAACAGTTAGCGTGCTCAAAGTTTTGCATCCTGTTAAATCATCCGAACAATATATATATATATTTTTAAACAACATTTAACAAATTAAACAGAAATCCAAAATGGGTAAGAGTTACTGATGGCAATGCAAATCACTGCACATAACATCACAAGGAGTGTTACTTAGAGATAGGTTAATTTTGGTACACAAAACAGAATAGAAACTTAATGATCCTTTCATAATTTTTTTTTCAGTTTTGTTATTCTTACATCACTATAAAAATTAAATAAAATTGTTATTGTTGTTATTTCACAAATTAGTGTGATAGTTTTGTCTCTTGAAAATGATATTATTTTGGAGGGCAGATAATAAGCTTTTTCAGTTCTGACCACACTTCTGATTATGAAACCCACTTCAAATGGCATAAAAACCCCAAATATTAATAGAAACAAATCATTTCTCTTTTCTTGGGTCATGATCTCTGATATTGATGCGTTAGAATGAGTAGCACTTCCATGGAAGTTTTTTCATGCAAAGTATTACCCAAGACAAATCTAAACCTTGAAAACTTTCCAAAGTACACAGTAAAGCAGGGGTTTATTTCTCCTTCTGATGAATAAGGAAAGCATGAAGCAAAGCTTTAAATCTGGAGACTGACATAAAAAGAAGAAAACATATAGATAATGTTGGTGTACACAGCTGATAGTAGGTAAGTAGTTTTGCAAAAGAACAAACAAACAAAAAAAAAAACAACAAAAAACCCATTGACAATATACCCTAAAACTGAGTAATTGCATAATGGCTTCCTATAGACCTTATTCAATTACCTATTCACTTTGAGCTGAAAGCATGGATGCTGCCTAATTATTGGGAAAGCAAGGAGAGAAGCAGCACACAGCATCACTTGATTATATTTTATATATGCAATTTCATTCTTTACATAAATATAAATTGCTCAATTGGCTAATTCAGTACACCTTAATGTGCCATTGCTACAGCAATGATCAACAGCAACATGCTTGGCAATTATATGACAGTAAAGCAGAACAGGCTGCAGGTGAAGTATTAATTACTTCTCTGTATCCTCTTCTCCTACCAGAAGTGGGAGAAAACACTTAGGGAAGTTCAATATAACTTTCTGAGCTTATTTTAAAAATACCACCTTTAATTTGATGTAATATGCATTATTCCCTATTCCAATATTCTGAAACCATGGTAAGAAATACTAATTTATTTCCTGCTGTACCTTCTACATGTAGCCTTTTCTCTATTCCGTAAGGTTGCAGATGGTTACGTGTGCACCAGTGTACGAATCTTAGAGAAAAAGGAAAAGTATTACCAATAGTATCATAGGCATCAAAACAATCAATTGTGAAATGGGTTAAAAAAAAAAATCAAAGAACTTTTAAGGCCAGCAGATGAGCTGATGGTGTTCACTACAGGCACCCAATCAAGTGTAGCATGGAAATAAGAACTGAACATAGTGTAGAAATGATGCATTTCTCCAGCAGGGACAAAATAAGAAAGTCAATTGTCCATAATGCAGTCGAAGACTGTCTGAATCACACTAGCTTTGTGTTAGCACTTTTCCAAATTTGTTTCCTTGCCCATCATTATCGATGAACAGCGCTAAGATGCTGCCAACCAGGAATAGTAAAGTTGTGGAAACATCTGGCTGAACATAAATGAGTGCCACGACTTGACGGCAAAATTTTCAGAGCAAATGAAATGATTGGAGCCATACAATTTATCAACCCCTTTTTTCCTATTTCGGTTACTAACCTTCTGCCACATTTAATGCAAAACAGAACCATTCTGTCATCTCTGATGGATATGAACATTCTTTTTACTGGAGTATGTTTTTCTGCTACCAGAAAAACAGTCAAAAGCACATGCGTTTCTTAACTTATATTTATTTTTTGCTTGGGATTTTACCTACTATGAAATGACTAATAAAAGACAACGCCTAAATGCTAGAAAATGTGATAGGTCACTTTATCAGTGAGTGTCCTCAGGTAAGTGTCCACATCTAATAGAAGATCAGTGGTAGATTCCTAGTGAAGGTCTAGCTGCACAAATGAGATTACATACATTTAGTAGAAATAGCTGGAGACAAAGTCCTTCATAGCTCTCTATCCACCATTCTCCTTGGTTATCAATACCACAAGAAAACAGGGTGTGACTGCACACTGACTTTCACATTTTATATCATGGCATTACAGTGGAAAAACCATTTTTATCCTGTCCTCTCCCAGGCAGCAAGTGCCAGTAGAGAGACTAGAAGTATGTGAGGATAGTAACACCTTAAGCTGTTGTTCTAAGGCCTGCCAGAACCCATTGGTCAATGCCAGGAGGCAGCAGGAAGCTACTGTCTTGTTCCAGGTGTGGGTCAGGCAAAATGTGAGAGAAGGCAGCCCAGCAGAAAATATGCACCAGTACCCTGAGGTCCTGATGCATGGATTCATGAAAACATAGTGCTGAAGCGTTAATATTTCAGTTGAGTTGAAATTTACACAAACAGGCTAACAGGCTTTTCTTCCAATGGATTCCAGTTTGTTTGTTTGTTTTTCTTTTGGTTTCCTTTTTTTTTTTTTTTTTTTTAAAAGTCACCTCTGAGGAAAGCAGGGACATTACTGGAGGTTTACTGTCAGAAATGGGAGGCTGCCAACGTTAGGTTGATACATATCACTCCATCAGGCAAGTAGGATACACTTGCTTCCTAATTACAAATGGAACAGTAGATTATTATTAGAGCACTTTAAATGCAAATTTTGTTGGAAGTACTTTAATTTATAAGCATTTGCAACCTCTATTCTGAAGTAATATCCACATAAGCGTAGATAAAAAGATAAGAACAGAAAATCAATTACTTCCTCTGTAAATCCATGCCCTTAAATCAGTTGAACCTGCATACCAGATATTTAGGAAATGCTAGATCTTTAAAAGCCTCTTTCCCCAGCTTGACCAGGTATATTTAAGACATTCCCCCCTTGCTTTGTTACCCTAACACCTTCATGACAAACAGGATTGAATGACTGGTCGCAGGTCCAGCAAAAATACATCACCTTTAAATTACAACACCTGTATTTTTGTTTGCCAAAAGGCACTATCTGTACAAGTAGCATCTTCAAAAATGATTGTCCTGAGAATGTAAGTGAACAAATACTTGGAAACTGGCAAGAAAACATGCTGTTTAGTAAAGCTCCAAATATAATTTTATAATACAAAATCAAACAAAATTAGCCTGAAACTTGCAACAGAAAGAAGATTAGATGAATTAGACACAGAGAGAAATTAGGAAGGCAAGTTTTGTAACAGGCCATAATTAACAGCTAGAAGCAAGAGATATACTAACTGTAAGTAATGCATTTATTATGTATGTGCGATAAATACATCAGTTCCTGAAATACATATGTATACATGTGCATATAAACCCATGCGTGCATCAACACAATGGATCACAGAAAAGGCATTTACAATTCTCAGGTCCCTACTCCAATAAACACTTTTAATACCATAGAAACTCATGACAGTCACCAGTGTACGGACTCTCCAATGCACTTGGTCAGTGGAGCAGCACACAAGCTGAGACACTACTTTCTTTTTTACCACATCTCTCTGGTGCAAAACACATATCTGGAAACTGTTATGGCCTATGACACATGACAGCCCCCTAGCTCTTCTTCACCACCCCCCAGCTCCTTTTCATACCAGATAGCTAAAATCAGAGGCCAAATGCACTACGGACATTTCCACAACAGGGAACGCATAGTGCTGGGAGCAGCTTTGAAATCAATTAAAGTTTTCCTCCTCTAACAGAGTAGACAGAATTTGCAGATGGACTTAATCAGTCAAATCATGTGTTTTGTTTGCATTTAATTAATAATAATAACATTAATCGTAGGAAAAACAAAGATACTTTCCATGAAGAATTTGTAAAGTGTATTTGAAGGCTTAAAGTAAAAAGCCTAGTTTTGTTTGTTTGTTTTTAAAATAACTTCACTGAGGTTGAATAGATACTACCCCATATGTACATAACACACTCTTGGTGCATATATATATATCTGTATAAGAAATAGTTATTCTGAAGTTGACTACATTGAGAAATGGTGCAAACATATGGCTCTGCAAGTGCAGTCATTTTGTTTGTCACTTATGGAATGATCCAAATCAGAGTTAAAATTCAGTGTATTGTCTGACATTTGTGATTGGCACTTTAAAAAATCTTGGTGGATTAGTTAAGCAAAAAGACAGCAGGCTGAAGCAGTAAACAGTACCATATAGAAACTGAAGCAATACATGTTTTATCAGGTTAGACATCTCTTTTACATTTACAGTCCAATCCAGCTCCAATTTTGCTTGTGAAGTTAAGTTGAAGTTAGAAAGGCCTGCTTAATCATCTTGAGAGGTGCAAAGCAAATGCAGTAAACCAAAAGATTATACCAAATTCAAAGGAGAGATACTTATCTAAATAGCCACTTCAAAGAGCCAGATAGTTTCATGGGGAAGGAGGGGGAGAGCCGACAAGTACAGCACAATCCAGCACTGCCTGTAGGCTGGGTACCACCTATGGAGCTCCTCTCGTCTGTGATGCTCTGTGTGTTGGCCTTCACCGACACTGACTGCTTCCACATTTCAGCCGGGTCTTGGAACAGCAACAGGTTCAGGGAGGAAGAAGGGCACAAACCAGGTACAAAAGCAGAAAATGCCCTACTGACTTCATGCGAACCGTTGCTATAATTGCTCCATCAAGAGGGAAAACCACTGGCAGGAGATGCTTCCCCTTTTCCACGCCCAAAGGTGGTTAATGGGCTTCTTTCAGGCATTAGCCAAATCCACAGTCATGGTTACCAGGACAAAGGGAAAGTACACTCCAGGAAACAGGTTATAGTTTGGAGCAAAGCGATTGCCCATGATTCATAAACTCCCACCGTGAAAGACTTGACTCCTATTTCCTCTCACAGGACAAAGTACTCCAGGGGTGAATATCCATGTGGACTGGAACTAACCAGTGTTTAAGAATGTGTTATTACTTTACATTACTTGTTTTCATTTTTCAGTTTTTATTTACAAAGGAAGATAATTCCTTTATTTACAATAGGCCAGGTAAACATCAGCTTAGAGTTCATAACAGTTGTTTTATTGGCCCAGTTAACTACACTTGTTTGTTTACTCAAGGCACCTACTACATTTACACGCTACCAAAGCCTTTTAAAATTCCCTGAATATGTCACATCTTTTTTTTTTTAAACAAACAAATTCTTAGAGAGAATTCACAGGTGCCATTTTCAAAAGCAGGATGCTTCTTTTTTTTTTTTTTTTTTTTTTTTTGTATTATTTTTTGTATTATTTTCCTGGAGATACTAAGCAGGATAAATCCACAATATAGATACATAAAAAATATCATCTATGTGTTTCAATCACAGTTAAAAAAAAAAAAAAAAAAAGAGAGAGAGAAATAGAAAAAGGAATTATGATTTTTAAACCCAGCCTGAAGCAAGGTAAACAGCTGTGATAGTAAATACAGACAGTTATGCTCTCAGTATAGTCTTAAAGTATGACTAAATCCAGTTACCTGAGAATGGGAGCAAGGGCTTTGGTCCTTTGGTTAGAGCACATCTCTCCCAAATACTAATTTCGTAACCTTTGTTTTTTCAACCTATGGAAGCAGGCGCACAAGTTGAGATAAGGCATAACGACTGTAACAGAATATGGGATGGATGCTTTACATTCTAAAACTAAAAGCATCACATAATTGATACCATGTAACTATACCTAGATTTTGAACAATCCTTTACAAATCCAGCACCGTGGTTTTAATATCTCCATTTGCTCCCTGTACTTTGTTTCAGCTTTGCAATGCACTTAATTCAAGATGAACTCATAAAATCAGAACACTGCCTTGCAAGGATGTTTAAACCCAACCTGATTCCAAGCTTAATGAGAAGTGAGAAAAATAATGGCACACTCAATAGAATAACCCCAATTACTGATTGCAAGAACATAGCTTTTTAACACAGCATGTTTATTGCATTAACTAGAATGCCATTATTGTTTTGTTGTCTCAAAATCCCATTCAATCACCGGTATTATAAATTGCACAAAGATCAAACTTCACATTTCATTTTTGAAATAATGGATTTTAGGGTACTTAGCATATGCAAGAAAAGAGGTTAATGAAGTAAAAAGAAACTTCTTCCATCTGAAGGCACTGCTGCATCACTAAACAAATAGATTACTTCACATTGCCAACCATAATGCCTATGGTAATTTTGATATTCTAAAGACATACTGACATGATGAAAATTACGTAAAATCTTGTACAAGCTGGTGGATAAGGCAGACTCTCTTTATCTAGAATAAAGATGAGACATAATTAAGCTTCTTGAAGTGAACGACTCAGTGGAATAGCGTGAACCACTGGCTCAACCACAGTCCAAGAAAAGCTGCGTGTGCTCTTGCTTGAGGCTGACTGCTAGCTACCTTAGTGATCTAGCTGTGGTTTGACATTCCTCTGCTATTGCGGACATTGGCAGAGAGAAATGTGCTAGGGATATGCTGAGGAACACAAAGAGCATGGCTCCCCTTGTCCTTATGAAGTTTCTTTGCTTACAGCTGGTTCTTACAGACAAGGACTGTGTGCTCTGGTTTGCAACATTGATTTGTCCTCCCTGATATGCTTCCCAGAGCCGTGGGCTCTGCCTGAAAATCCTTCCATATAAGAAGACCTTGGGTGATGGCTCAGACACAGCCTAATCACACTTCCCCAGTGTCCTTGAGGACACTGAATTTATAGCTCCTTTCTCACAGCTCATGAACAGAAAAGCTAAGCAAATGGGCACACTGGGCACTATGCAAAGCCCTATAAAAATCATTATTTCCACGTTTTAATTAGTATAAGATAGGCACAGACCTAAACAAAGCACTGCAATACCCACTTTGCCATGTCCCTGCAGGTGTTTTTTCTATCTCCTAATTGAATAATTTTAAGGTTCAGAAAACAGGATCCCAGCTTACACTTTCTCTCTCCATCTCTCCTCTCCTGCCAGTTCTTGCTGCCATTTGTTATGCAATTACCAGCACTCATCTGCAAAGAAAATATCCCTTTCTGTTCCTCTCTTTTGTCCATAGTTTTTCCAGTCTCCTGTTTCTTCCAAAACCTCTTTTTGTAGCTGAATCCCCTAGGCTAGCTGAGCAATCAATACTTGCTTTTGCTGATCCTCCCTAAGGACAAAACTTGAAATTTCATCCAAAACAGGATCAAAGTTTAAAAACTAAGTGAAAGCAACTTCCCTCCTTCCCATAGCTCAGTAACAGCATCCATCACAAAGATTTATCTTGACACTATCTTGCAGTTTTTCTTTGAACACAGAGGCAAAATATAGCAGGGGCTGCAACCTGTTCTCTTAATGAATGTGCTAGGAAAATTTGGGTGCTGACACAGAAAGAGCCAGGCCGACCTCAGTGCTCAGCAGAACAACTCAGGATTGCCACAGTAGACTATTATAGAAAAAAACAGATGAGAACAGTTTTGTGGAAAAGTATTAAACCTTTAACTATTGAAGATGCTTTCTTCATTGTTCAGATGCTTACTTATGATATTTGTATATAAAGAACAACTGTTCAGATTAAAAATAAATGTTGATTATGGGATTAATAAGAGATTGTCAACATTTGAAGCCTCAAACAATACAATCAATAAAATTCCAATGCTTATCATGCTTACTTGAAAAAAAAAGTATTTGAATTTAGCTAAAATATATTTTTTGAAGTTCCAACTATTTGATACACTGTGTAAGCTAATTTGAGCTGCATTGGGAAATGTTGCCTTCCGGTTTTTATTAATCTTTCAGTGCACAAAAAAAAAAAAATAAAAAAAAAAAATCAGGTGAATATTTAAATCCATATTTTATTCAACATTTAAAATAGCAGCATATAGCAGCAAGCACTGTAACACTTCTGAAAATTAAGTAACTTCAATATGACATTACATTATACCTGTGTTACACATAGCAAGCTATTTATTCATAATTGGCCACAACCTAATATGTTCATTTAGGACAAACACTGACTAAAACAAGATCCTAATCTAGAATTCTCTAAGCCTGATCTGCAAGTTCATGAGCTTCAGGGAAGCCAGTTGAGATTTTACTTAGAAAAAAGATATACAAATAAAACAAGAGTGAGGCCAGGTTCCATTTCCTACTACACCTTTCATTCTCTTAAAGCAGTTCTATTCGTGTAAATTTGGAGCAAGCAATACCAATGCACTCATCGGCCTCTTCTTCAGAATCCTTGTCTAGCCTCATAATTTTAAAGAGGAAATGGTACTTTCATCCTGAAAGGACGTAATTTTTACTTCAGTGAAAACTCTCAAATAGCCCCAGGTTGTTACCAAGACTTTCTAACCAGAGGTCCTCAATGCCTAGCTACCTCCCTGGGCATTCCCAACTGCCCTGTCAGTCACATTGTTCTCCTGCTGGCTGTTAATCAAACATGCAATTCGGTACAATGATGAGACTGATCAACTTACTTTCACTTAAAGTCAGCTTTTTCCATTGAAGGGAGAAATCAGTTAGTTCAGGTAAAATGCCACTGAATTCACAATACGTTTTCCCAAGAGGAAAAATTTAGCACTTTCCATGCTAGTACAACATAATTCCAATGTCCCTCTTGCAAAGTTGATGGATATAGTGTGCACTGGGTGATATTGCAAGCCATTATCTCCCTCTCTCTTATTTTTACACATAAAGTTTGAATGCAGAATCTTTAGATCCCAAGACAGAACCTTTCTAATTTGTGGTGACATTTTTCACAAGGATCGGTAAACATGTGAAAAGATGCATAAATGATTCTGCTTTCCACTACATTAATAGATTTTCAACATTATTCTACCAACATAGCTATTCTACAGTTAACACCTTCTTTATTCCTGATAAAAATAAGCATTTTACCTTCAGGTCTACTCAAGTAAAGGTAATTCATGCCCTCCCTCAAACATAAGACTTTTTTTCCCCTCTTTTCCTTAGTGCCCAAATCTCAGAAACAATGTTTTGTGCTCCATTTTTTCATAGATTTAAAGTGGATTCTGGATATATTTCTGCAATAATATTAAAATTAATACTTCTGCACCAATAATATAAATTATTTCTAGTTACTTTATTAGAGGCATAATTCATATCAAAAGGAAACATTTTTCTTTTGATGCAAGATGACACATAAAAAGTAGATTTTCAATGTATTTCTTATTGTATTCACTCCAACGTTGGACTGAAAATGCCACTTTCTTTAGAGGAATGATGATCATGTTCCAGCATGCTGAGTTCACCATAACACATCTATTGATGAGAGCTGTTTGCTCTCATTCTTTGTCCTTTCATATTCAGTTATTTTTTCCCTGGATCTTACACAAGACACTACTGTTTCTTTCTCAAACAATGACAGGCTCTGTCGTCAGATATAAAGTTCTCCTATTTTTAAGACACTGAGTAAATTGAGCCCTCCATTCTACTAGAAAGTGTATGATCTTTTATTTGGGATTATATTTTCAGGATTTATTTGCCCTATCTTTGAATCCAACTCAACTGCCTAGAACAAAATTTGATGGTCCTTTGAAATAGGGCTGTAAAAATCCACTCTTCTGAATAGTAGTGACAAGTGGAAAATGGCTTGTAACCACTTTGTCATCCAATTCAAGAATTGTTTTTATGAAAAATAATTACATTTTGCAGCAAAAATAGCTTCCTCTCTTTCTAGGGTAAAAATGTAATTTTCCAATTATGAACTTAATAACCAACTGTAAACCAGCAAGGCTGTATTCCCAAGTCTAAAGAAAATTCTATCTGGCTGCACACAAGAGCAGAATGAAAATTAACTTCTTTTTTTTTTCCCCCTGTAGCAATTCTTTTCTTCAATCATACGCCAAAAACAAAACAAACTAGCTATAAGCACGTGAATCTCACTCTACTGGTGGTGGGGGAAGGGGAGCGGGGAAAGCAAGAGAAAAAAAAAGCTTATCATGAGTAGTAGCAATGACTCATTGGAAAGAAAGATAACTCGGGATAACCCAGATAACCCTGGGGAACTGTGTGAAAGACTTTAAAATCCCCTTTTAAAGCAACAGCAGGCAGGCTGAAAAAGAAGCAAGCGATCTAATCCGAGCATTCAGCCTCACAGCCTACAAAATACTTTGGACAGCCTGTTCCACCCAGCTGCTGGAGGCAAGTGGAGCTGCAAATTCATAAGATAATTTGTATTCAGAGACTAATAAGACAGGCAAAAATCCTTCGCAAAAATCCAAGCAGGAAGGAAGGAAAGACTCTAACTGAGCATTTCCCTAAAATCTCTTACTAGTACAGATATTCATAGGCATATGGTGCAAAACACCTACCAGCAAGCAGAAAACATGCCGGATTGATTTTTGCATCCCATGCACTGTGTTATGCAGCACTGAGCCAATCTTCCACATCCTTCCAGAAGATCTGTTTTCTTTTCTCTGCCTTACTGATGAGAACTGACTCCACGTTATGCCATGTAGGATTATCTGAACCCCTTCAGAATAGCTTCCTGAGCTAAATTAAATAAGTTTGACCTGCTAAAAATAACATACAAATACTAGTGAGGAGACACTGAACACTCTGTGCTATTCAAGTCTATCCTGAACAAATCAGAATAGGAGCTATAAAAGCTGGAAATACTGATTTAGGTGTAGCAGTCACATAACACTACAAGAAATATGTCTATAAAAGGGTTGTTTCAATTGCTGCTACTGTTTGATTATTTTATTATCTGGGGACTCAGTCAGACCTACAAACCAATTTCATTCAGCCTTAAGTAGAACAGAATTAAGATGTGAAACAATGAATGAGACCTATAAGGAACAGAACTTTCCCACTTCCCGGTAAATACAAATAAGCGCTCCCTTTAGGGCTCCCAGAATATCACACTAGTAACAATTTCATCTATCATAACAGTGCTGTAGAACAATATTTTTCTGTCACATGCAAGAAAAGTGATCTGTAAAATGATGTCATCCAACAGCAGTTTCAAAACACCTTCACTATTGGCAAGGCAGCCCCACAACTGGCAAACAAGGATGAGCGTGAAAGGAAAACAACAACAACAACAACAAAAACCAACATGAGAAAGCATTTTACATATGCTTTTTTAATCTCTTGCTAGTTAAATACACATTGCCATAAATTACATGACTGCCAGATGCCAGCATCTCTTGCAGTGTTAGAAATATTCTGCTTAAACATTTGCTTGTACTCAGAAGCATTTCCTCTTTCCTTCCCTTCCTTGCTTTCCTTCCCACCTCCCTCTCCACTATGCAGACATAGTGGAGAACTATTAGCACTTTTGATAATTTTCATTGATTGAAATCATGATTTTTTTAACTGTTCAATCACTGGTTTGATTTGCCTGTATGTATGTATGTAAACACTAATTCTCTTTCAGGCCTGCAATAGTGACCCATGTTCATTTATGTTACTGGTCTCTGACTGTGTTTTCCTGGGTAATTAGAAAGACTTTCATAACAATTTTTCTTTGCTTACTTACACTGTATAAATGAAATGCCCCTGTTATGGTGGTGAAGCACACAGAGCTGTCGGTGCCCAAGATGCCCCCATTACCAAACTTGGAAAGGCATGAATATCACTGCAGTCCTTACAGTAGCACTTCAGTAATCACCCTAACATTTATAGTGAGAAATTTCATATTCTAGAAAAAAAATAAATAGATTTCTATAAAACTAATTAACATATTTCATTATAATTGTATTATTCATTTATGAACACTTCTCAATTTTCCTCACCAAACTTAAACCAATTATTCTGTTCTGTCAGTAATAATGGCACAGGTGTACTTGAACCTCTCTGAATTCGTCTAAGCCTTATTGCCCTATTCACTCTCTGTAACATTTTATCATGCAGCAACTATTAGCTGGAAGCTGAGAGAGAGAGCAAAGAAAAAAAAATGAAAAAAAGAGCACTAAAAGCTCCACAAGTCAGAGACTAATTTATTCTTCCATTAGTAATGCAAAGACTATTTACAAATAAGTTTTTCACATTAGGGAAAAAAAAAAAAAAAAAAAAGATTCTCATAAGGAAATGATTCTTTATATGCAGCTCTGTCTAGGGCATTAATTACAATGTTTGTCCATCTAGGACGCAAAATCTGAAGAGGAAGGAAGAGAGGTGGCTGCACTCCTCCAATCCTCTTGTAATACAATGTAGGCAAAAAATAATATGGCAGGGTTTTTTGCTCAGTCAGAAAAGGAGGAATTGAACGGTCTCGTAGTAACCTGCAAGATTAGGTTTTGGTCCTTCGCCATTCAACATTTATATTCATGACCTGAAGTCAACTAAATCTTCACTGGTAACAATTACAGCTTTGACAGAGACAGAGGAAATGGAAAACACTGAATTGCCTATGCAAAGCAACCTGAACTTCTTGATAAGTGCAAGCAAATAGCATGATTTGCAGTACTGAGAAACAAATCCTTATGCGTCAGATGCAGAAATGAAAGCTGTGTTTTCAGAACAAGGAGAGAACTCGATTTGAGAAGGAAATTCATAAACATCTCACAAAAACAAGGTGAAGGCAAGCACCTCATGTGATAATAATTGAAATCTAAAAAACCCACTTTAGAAGAAGAAGATTCCAGAAACTTGAATTATTTTGACTTAAAAGAGAAAGTTAATGTAGAATCGCCAGATATCAGTGCCAACAGCAGAATCATCTATTCACTGCAGTTAAAATAACCATAAATTAACTAGAAAATAACAGTACTATAAAAGAAACATTGTATAGTTCTACTGCATTGTAAGTATTGTAGAAAGATATCAAGATATGTAGTAGCTTGAGGCTAAACAAATCCAGACCATGATTTTCCTGAAAGGACAACTGATTGCTGGGCCAAATAGCTAAGGACGGCAGTTATCTCCTTCATTATTATCACCATTATTATTTTTAAACCTAAACTCAGTCTTTTCACAAAGACATGCTTTAGTTCAAACAGGAATGAGCTCAAAGGAGTCCTAATGTCATGCAAAAGGCAGAAGGTCACACCTGATGATCACAATTGTCCCTCCTGACCTATTAATCTATGAATGAACATCACATTAACATCTTTGAGGCATGCATTTTATTTATTAATAGTACAAACATTCTCTATCAAAGGAAACTAAAATAACGTGTCATAATACGGCACTTGGAAAAGACAAAGAACAAAACCCAAATATTGTTACTTTGTCACATAAATACATGTTTAAACCTGCAGCTACAAAATGATTTAATTATTTTCTTTTTTTCTTCTCTAAGTCATTCAGTCTCAAATGATTTAATGGTCTTTGAATCTTAAAAGAAATATCTGTTTAAAATACGCTCTCTTCACTGAAGATGATGGGTACTTGAAACTAATGACCACAGAAAATTTGGAAAAATGTGATCCAAAAGAGACCTGAGATTATTATTGGGTGAACAATGTGCATGTTTCACTTTTCATTGCGTTAGTACTAGAAATAAAGATCATCTTTATGGTACATTTTTTAGTTTCATGTGGAATACAGCTTATAAAAGAAGTTCAATATTATTCCCTGATGTATTACTATTCTGCTGGTGTACAGCTGCCAACAGTAGTTAAATCTGATTAAGGCCCCCTGCCGAGTTAATCAATCTGATAATGTCAGACATTATTAAGGAAGCATACATGATACGGTCACACTGTCTATTATCAGTGGCATGTACACCAGTGCCTTTGTCTTCACAGAGCACTGAAGCTACTTAAAATAGATAAGCGTAAAAGGGATAAAAAGCATTATAAACTTTCAGTCTTGAACATTGGTATGGTAATTCCTTCTAAAATACAGCTATTTAATACAAGGCACCTTCATTTATTTTAGTTCTTTTGGGAAAATTAAAAAAAAAAAAAACACCCCACACTTTAAAGAAACAGAGTGTAGGTTAACAATACATTGCATCGTTCTGATCAATGCAAGCTTCTGCTAAATAAGAAACTCTTCGTTTTACAGAAGCTATGTCTGATTTTGAGACATACTGATGCACAAAAATACACATCTTCAAAATCTTGTGTATTACCTGACCCGCTCTGATGTCAGTAGGCATCGCTTCTATGCTACCCTTTCACTAACACATTTAATGCTGAAATCATTCGTTTTTGAAGGGAGCTGCTTCCCTTCTGTTTACATTACATTAAACAGCAGTCTCCTATCTGTTTACACAAAGCTGCATTTAGCCTTTGGATTTCGGCATGATCAGCAAAATGACTTGCCATTAGCTCTAAAGCTAATCAGCTTCTCAATAGATGCAGGCTTTGTAACACCTGACCCAGCACAACTCCTCTGCAGAACCTGTGAAACATTGTAAAGGACAGGACGCACCGTGTTACTTCCTAACACACACTGCGTAACCACAAAGTGTGGGGGGAAATACTGGGAAGAAAAAAGAATCTAACATGGCTGACAGTGTTATGTAGGCAAACTAAGTCTGTAAGTCTCATTTCACAACGCTTTCCCCAGAATCACATCATCTGAGCAAGACATTAAAATTCACACCTCTGCATAGACCAAAACTAAGAAAAGAGAACGAATCAAAGTTGTCTTTAGTTTGACGCCAGTAGCTCATTTTTGTATAAGGTTCCCTCACAACAGACTAATGAGGAAGCATATTCCAAAAATTCAATGTCCTTAATAATAATAATAATAATAATAATAATAATAATAATAATAATAATAATAATAATAAGTAAGCATCTTGCAGTCTCTTCTTTCTCTAGAATGCATCAACAGCTACAGCATAATGCCACTTTGGGGATTCTCTATTCTACCATTAAATGTGGTCTGTGTTAAAGTGAAACAGCCATATGATTTGGAAGTTGAATATTCATTCCACGCACCTGACAGCTGAATCAGCAACAAATGCAGTTTTGCACATATGCTTAAGTATTAGGAGAGTACTCTATTGCTTTAGTCAAGCATTCTGAGAAGCATAAAAACTGCTACGGAGGGCACTTCTATCTCAATGATGAGAGCATGCCAAAAGCCACAACACTTAGCTGCAGATTCTAAAAGATACTACCAAAATCACAGCAGTTAGAGAACTGCTTTCTAAGAGTGCTCATAATTCTGTAGGAATTAACATCGTCCCATCCTTGTTGGCCAAACGAATCATGAATCACACCACAGGTAAATGCACATCAAGCACCATCAACTGCTGTGCCATAAGCCAACCTTAGAGTCCACTGCCCCCCACAGAAGCAGGCATTGTCTTAAAATTATTGCCAGATAAAAACTGCACTATCGTATCTCTGAAGGATAAAGTGCAAAGAAGAAACTCCTTAAAACTTAAAGAATGCAAGTCAGCTCATTGTTTCCTCACAATATCTGATATTTTGGCAATTGGAGGCAGAACAAGCAAGAGAGAAGGCACCAGGGAAAGTTTCTGTTCTAGCTCTCTCCAAAACTGCAGATCCCTCACTGTGATAAACACAGATGGAATACTTCCAAACACCAGCTCCCTTTTAATATTAAATACCCCCCTAAACTGGAACTTCTGCCTCTACAAAGAAACTCAGAAAGTACGTAGAGATCTTTTGTGTTGGCCCTGAGCTTATTTCACTAGAGAAACTGTTGGAAGAATCAGCTCTGTAGTTTTCAGGACAATTTGTTGAATACTTGATGAGAGAGAACATGTTGCCCCCTGGCCACTGGCACACGAAAGCAATAGCTGCAAGGATTACATGTGGGCTCCGAGCCATATGGTGTGTAGGCTTATTGTAGGAATCTAGCATCTTTGAGACTCCTACTTTCCTGTCAAATTGGTTGAAATTAGCAACTCAGTTTCCTCTCTCAAAACTTTGGAAACAATATCGTGATTGCATAATCCCTTACCACTGAAAATCAGATTAAAAGGTAGACAAAGCCAACGTAAATCAATAAATATTTCTATTCTTCAGAAAAGCAAGAAGGGAAAGTGAGAGGAGATGGCTTCACAAACAGAAATATTTACTGGAAGCTGAAGCTTTAATAAATGTAAGCTTAGCATTACAGAAATGAGCATATATTACAGAGTACAAGCTTACTGCAATGAAAATGGAGTTCAGAAGCTAAGCCAGTTTAAGCCGTAGAGTACTTACAGAGTATTCCATTATCCTTACAGAAAAATAGTACCGAGTTTGTATGACTGGCACACAAAAACATAATCTTATTTGCTATTTAGCTACTTCTAGAAACCCAATATTATACTAAGATGTCTGCAAATAATACAAATGCTGTTTTGTGAATGAAATAATACATCAAGTAAAATAACACGATATTGAGCTCTACACCTGAAGAATAGCCTCCAGATAGTCATGTTAGAAATGAATTTATTTTAAATGTACAATGACTGCATTTATTCAGACTATTTGTGTTTTTACAGATTCTCAATCTGGAGAGTACATGAACTGTAGAACATGATTGTAGACAAGTTTGTTTTAAACAGAAGAGTCTCCTAGCCACTGATGCAACCAACACATGCTTTGCATTTTATTTCAGTGGAAAAAGTTTCAACACGGAGTAAGGAACTCAGCAATACTCTCTATTAATCTGTGCCAATATTCTGAATTATTTTGATGGACCTCCAGTTGTCTATTAAAATGCCATCCTATTCTGTACCTCATCAAAACACAACCTTTAACACAACAGATTTCTCAACAGAGATCAATATAATCCAATTTTAATATAGTAATATATTCCATTAATATGGATTATATTAATTATAATCCATATATGTGGATTGTATATAATTAATATATAATCCAATGTATTAATATTTTAATATATTAAAATATAATATTAAAATATAAACTATATAAATATATAAAATATTAAAATTAAAATATGATATATTGGATTATATATTAATTTTATATATAATCCATTAATATATTAATGTTAATATTATTACTAATATAATAACATTATTATATTAATATTAATATATTAATATAATCCAAACCCTAATCCTAATTTCAAGCTTGCAACAAAGCCATCAACTCACTTGGACTACAAATCTCTGTACGTGGGCTGCTCAAAAAGTAATATCTTCTATTTATTTCCATGGAAACTACAGCAGATACAAAGACTACAACAACACTACTTGATAGTGACAATTCTCAGCCACAGATCACTGTTTTTCAGTGTAGTCATGACTGTTAGCTGTACATTTTCATCAGCCATGAACAATATCCTGCATGTAACACTCATATCTGTACCAATGTAGGTGCCCCACTGCCACCACTACTGAGACGCACTGCCTCCTGTGCTCATATGTGCTGTTTCATCTCCATAAATATTCAGCAACTGCCTATGAATGTCAGCGAGTGCAATTTTTTTCCATGTGGAGGAGTTCAGTTCCACACCTTTGCTCCATATGCACTTCCATGTCAGACACCATTTTGTCAGACTGCCCTCTGCTGACATCTGTCACATAGCAACAACATGCCGGAAAAGTTAGGTGGGAAAGTTCAGCCTCTACTGTCATACCACCAACACCCACTACTAATGTCTTGGACCAACATAACAAAATAGGAGGCATTACTTTTGCAGCAGCTCTCATGCTACTGTGCCCTAACATCCTGATCACTACTGAAACACACACAGGCACATCAAATTTGAAGAAATGTACAGGAACTATTCCTGGAGCATGCTATGGCATCATTACTCTGCCATCTAAGGCCAAATTGGCAACTGAAGTTTTCTCAGTTAATGCAGTGTGTAACACAGATAGCTGTTGCAGAAAGCTTATAGATGCTGGAGATAAAATCACTGACCTTTGAGGACAGTTTGGTCAAAATGAAAAGAAATAAACAGAACTTACAATGGCAAAGGGATGCCAACAAGAGAATTAGAGGAACAGTACAGAGCAACTGACATCTAGAATACTATTTCCTACCACTGATGCCTAGGAGAAAAAAGAAGGGGGTTCATTATCAAGTACTCATCCAGCTTAATGATGGCAGTGGAGATCATCTAATGACCAGTCTTTTAAGCATCAAAGTAACAGACGTGACGTCTCTGAGGACCATAGGTGTCCAACCTTTTGGTCGTTTTGCCTGGGCAGCACTGAATGAAGAGAAATTGTCTTGGACCACATATAAAATATATCATATAGTTAATGTATACAAGTAAGAAAACTTACTTTTTTTTTTTAAATTAAAACAAAACAAAATAAAAAAGAGCAATGAAAACAAAAGTAGCGGGGTATCTGACCTTGTTTTTGTGAAACTAACTTCCATCAAACCAGACTAATGCATGTTTGCAATTCTTACTGAGTTTTAAAGGTATTTGTCATAAATTTTTGATGAAATTTTACTCTACCCATACTTTTTCCTTGAAAATAGTTGTTCACAAATTCACGTACTGCCAGAAAGTGGCAAATGCACATGAATAAGGTATGATTGTGAAGCAAGGGATACTTTTCTCTGGTAAGATACGGCTTACAAAAGTCTGGTAAAGAGACATGATTACATTTTTAAGTTGAATGGCTGATTGCAACTCTATACATTGCATTTGTACATATTTATTTCAACAGAAAATGGAGGCACATATATATATATATATGACTATACTTTCAGCACTCTTGAAACTTATTCTCAAACGCCTTTTTCAAAATGGAAAGCAAGGCTGTGTATTTTTTGATGTTCATAGGACTGTGTTTAGCCAACGTATCAAAACACATAAAATTACTTCCCATAACTTGAGCATGTCGTAATTTAAGTTTCATTTCAAATGCTGCTATGGTTTTAAACATAGCACAGTAAAGTCAATTTTCACCTTGAAGATACATGCTTAACTCATTTAACTGAGCAGTCAAATCAACCAAAAATGCTAAATCTGTGAGCTATTTTTAATCTTCATGTTCTGGCACAGACTTTCCTTTTGATTCCATAAATGACACCATTTCACAAATCATCCAATCTTATTAGCGTTTTATTTTGACTTAGCCACCTTATTTTAGAAAAGCAAACGACGTCCCCATGATCAATACTCATTCTTCTAGGGAACTCCTGTAATTGGCAATGATTCAATCCCTTGGATTTTATGAAATTGACAGCTTTGATGATGATTTGCGCAACACTATCCATTTTTAAAGCTTTCACACATAAATTTTCTTGATGTATGATACAGTGGTAGTTCATCAAACGCAAGTTGCTAGCGGCAATTGCATTGCCTTCTATTAATTTTGTAAGTCCCTCTTTTTATATATTTTTTTTAACCGATTATTGCTGTGGCACCCTGAGTATCTGTACCAAATATGTTGACAAAGGTTAAAGAAAACTGCTTCAATGTAATTTTTATTACTTCACACAGATAAAGAGATTTAGTTGTGTCTTTTAATGGCACCAAGAAGCCTTTTTTTTTTTTTTAAGTGACTTTCAGTGATATTATCTTCATTATCAATATCTCTAATAAAAATAGCAAGTTGAGTCATATCTGCAACATCAGTGCACTCATCTATCACCAATCACAAAATATGAAATTAGCAGCTTTCCTCTCAAAATTTCTTTTGATAGATTTTCCTGTTTCTTCAGTTTGCCCAGTCATAGTCTGGTGAGACAAACTGATTTTAGAAATTATTTTATTTTTAAATCAGGCCACAACATATCTGTCATGCATTCCATACAATGCTCACTAAACTCACCACCAGTAAATGATTTTGTTTTTCGCAATCAGATTTGCAACCACATAACTAGCTTTTGTAATAGAGTCTATGAGTTGTAAGTTTTCAAAGAAAATTTTGTTGAGATGATAGACTTTTTCAGTTTGGTTATTTTGTCCCCGATGTGCATCAGATTTGCAGCATGTTTCTGCATCATGTCTTTCCAAATTGTTGTCTCTGAAACCTGACACAATTTCCTCACAAATTAAGCATAGTTCCTAGCACAATCAGCCGGGCTACAGAGACAGCAGAGCTGATTAAATGGGGTAGGGAAGAGTTGAGATTTATTTTCAGAGGGAGAAGTTTGTGGTGTATGGAGTTTACACAGGATGGGGAGTCACTATGTGTTATTGTGTGTGTGAGAGAGAGGGAGGAAACTGTTTCATGTGCAGTCCCTTTTGGAACATGGAAGAAACGCAGCTTTCCACTCTACATCATCAGGAATAGCTTCCCTTTTGATTTAAGGGAAACTACCTGAATAGGGCGGTAAGCGTCAATCGTATTCCTTGATCAAATTAGCTTCCAAAAGTTGTAATAATACATTCACTCTCAAAGGGAAAAACTAATTTGTTTGTTCTACTTGTAATTACATGATGCTATCATTGATTGATCTTTTTCAGGCCAGGAGAAAACTACAGAAATAACATCTACCATGCTTCAAGCGCACTCAAAGCTCAGTGAACCCTGGAAGGAAGTGATAGGTTGAAAAACAAGCAAACAGAATATCTAAAATAAAATATAAACAAACCACAACTCTCAAATGCAAAAAAAAAAAAAAAAAGTCAAAACCACAAACAAACAAATAAACAGCAAAAACAAAACACCCAAAACCCAAGAAATACAGTGGGCAGAAATTACCTCATTGCCTCCCTGCATACACCCTAGTAAAGGCATATCCAAGAATACTGGATGATTTGATGTCTGGAATAGCTACGCACAAGCATATGTCTGAGAATCAAGAGCAACTGAAGATAAATAAAGTGTGGAACAGACTCAAAAAGCAGATGAATAATGAACTACAGCAGAGGCAGAAAAAAAAGAAAAAAAAAAAAGAGGGAAAAGGAAAAAATGTAGTTATGGAGAATTATACACATTTAATCTGTTTAGACTGTTATCCTTATCTCAAGCACAGACAAGAAAAGCAAATACCATAACATCTTAATTCATTGTCCATGTCATTTACTACAAAGCTTTCATCATAATTATGAGTCAAATGGACTCTTTTTCACTATGAGATGGAGCTTGACTTTAGAACAGTTAATACACATGTATTTTTTTCATGCATAACTATAGGAAAATTATTCTAAATGAAATAAAGAATTAAGAGAATTTCACGTTCTTCTACTGCTTGCTAGTTCATTTAGCATATAAATAACTACAATAACAACAAAATAAGCAGTAAAGCCAACACTACAACTATGTAACTACTACTGGTTAATTCAGGCATATAGAGTGCAATAATTTCCTTCTGAGCATTATTTTTTGGATTATTATTTTTTTTTTTTTTTTGGTCCTCACACAGTGAGAGGACAAATATGCTGTAGGATAGTCAATAATTCAAATTCAATTTTTACATATGGTAAAAAGCGACAAGATTGATAGCAATATGCATCTATTCTCATCAGTCACACTTAGTCCTCAGCCCTCTATTATCCACAAATCCTGCTATACAATCAAAGAGAAAGAACTACTGAATTATTTATTAAAACTGACACCATCAATTATGCTCCCTTGTAAAAAGTCTCCAAGCAGCCATTTAACGAATTATAATGCACGTTTTGGTAACTTCTGACCAGGTTAACAATGGCTGCGCTTTGGGAGGTGATAGCAGTTCTTCTCAGACATTCTGCGTCTGAAGAGTTAAACTCATAAAGCAGTCATTTTCTGCCACTGCAAAGCTAAGTCTCACATAGCTGGTCAACACAAGCTAAAAGTGTGACACAAATACTCTTTTGATTTTTTTTTTATTTTTTTTTTTCCTCTGCCTTTTAATGCAATCTGACAAGTCCACAGACTCCTACCTAAAGTGACAGCTTTGGAATGTTCTTTCCACACTGCAAAGCCAGCCACAGTGGCCGTCACTGACGCCAACAACCCCGCAAAATAGAACTGGATTTGGGTGATATTTCCTGGCAGTCAGCAAAGATTGCAAGCCAAACTTTGGATCTCTTAGTATAGACAGGGCAAGCAGGTGCCCTGTTCCCTTTCCACAAGGTTTTTAGTTCATTCACAGTTTTCATGATGTTTCTACCACCTATTAACATCATTGTTTTACATGTCTCTAAAAACACAAACTTCATAACTATATTATTGCTGCATAGCACTACCAAAATACTAGCAGACTTTGCATTTAGAAGTGCAAACTACGTTCCAAAAACAGCCTGTTTAGACAATCATAAAAAAGCAGAGCCCATGGAAGCATTTCCCAGTGTCACCTGGTGCCCCAGTCACAGCTATAAGAGTTCCTCTTTCAACAGCACCCAGCAGCAAGGGGAAACCTGGAAGCAATCTAATAGACAAGTGATATATAACCCCTCATACACACACACTCTCAGAATGGAAAGGTGCCCAGATTTGCACAGTTTCTTTTTGTGGCGGTGTACGAGACAAAGACCATGCCTATAACAGTAAATCAAACATGCCAGGACTGTCTCCTGGCACCAAGGCCAGATGGCATGGAACAGCCTGTGTCCATACTCCCCTACCCTTCAACATATGCAGCTGCCAATGAGAATGTCTTTCAGCTTTCACTCTCCCTACCATACCCAGGATTTTTTCAGAACACTGGCTGATGCTGTCCAAAACCTTGGCAGAGTGTTCTAACAATTTAGGAACATAAACAATCAAGTTTCACAGTCCAGGAATGTGTTCTGGTAGTGTTCATTCTACCAGTAACAGCCTAGGTGACAAGTCCAGAGGGCTCTCCTCCGCTGTGTAACACAGAGTGGTAATACAGAAATAAATGAAGGGAAGAAACCCAACGGGCTAGGATAACCATTGAATAAACACAGGAGATGGACCACCTTGTTACCAAAAATATTAAGTAGCGTTTTCCTCCTCAAGGTGCTTTAGAAAAAAAGACTGGAAGGTATCAGAATAAGAAAGATGCTTTCAGCGGCAGGTACCCAAGATATCTTATTTATCTTACTGCCAGTAGTAACTCTTTGCAATGTTAATTGCCCTGAGAATTTTTCCCAAATATCTGCAGTGGGTATTCTACAGTCTTAATGCATTTGCAGTTCACTGGTGGATCCAGGAATAAACCCTTGCCATGTTTATGATTCTGTGATTATAGAGCCCAGTAAAATCCCGATTAATATACTCAAAACTTTCACCATTCTTTCAGCATTTAGCTGGGCTTTCACTTTGCGAATATAATGTCTTTTAGTTTCTGTGGTATGAGAAGGCCACTTCTATGTCACATGCTTTACCACTGGCATTTTTAATGACGAAGTTAACTAAGTACACGGTCTAAACAGAATTCTTGCTCAAACATGTAACTATGCATGTATAAAAGAACCAATTGGCAGTGAAGGTATTCTTGGGAAATACATTCTCTGGATCACTGACGTCAAATTGGACTGCAATTAAAAAAAATATTTTCCAAAGCTGATTCAGGAATCTTACAGCTCTTATATGAGGAACTATGTGGCTCCTTGGATGTCACTAAGGCAGGAAAACACATCTTTTAAAAGGAGTTCTTGAACTGTCAGCAACAGGACACACCCCTCCCAACATTATACTTATCTAAAATAGTCTTGAGAGTACTCTGTCTGCTCTCTATTAAACTTTAACTAAGGAAAAAAATATATATTTTAATAATAAAATAACTGGGAGCATGACAATTAAATGAATGTCACAAGTGTTAAACTTTGAAAATTAGAGAACCAAATCTTTACGGCAAGAATAAAGAACCAAATTGTCCATGAATAGAAACCAAGTCGTCTAGAAAGATACTGGGCTAAAATGGAACAGTTTGTTTGTTTGTTTGTTTTCACTTGTTTTTAAACAAAAAAAAAATACTGAAACAGAAGAAACATTTAAAAAAAAACCCCAAAATATAATGTCGCTGTTCTTAAAATATTATTTTAAAACATTTTTTTATAATTTTTTAAACTTCTAAATAAATTTAACCCCCAAATTATTTGTATTTTATATTCATCTAAAACAGTCTTTCAACTGAACTTATGTATGCTATTTGCGGGTGGAAAATAAAATCAGAGCATAACTGTGTCATTTTTAATGTAGTCTGAATCCTGTATCAATGTCTCTCAAGCAAATTGTCTTTTGCCTCTACGGAATGATGAAGTGAGTCTCCCCCTGGAAAATCAGCAGCATTTCTCACACCCCTAAGATCATTTTTACTTCCCTAACTTCGGCAGCAAATGCTTCTGCTTTTCATCTCAGGAATGCCACTTAGGCCTCCTAAGAACCATGTCAGAAGAAGAAAAGAGGCCCACAGGATTACTTTGTACACAGACAAATTGGGTCCAGACTTCTTATATTGTTACTCAGTGCCAGCTCTTCATCTAAAGCAGAACGTGCTTGATGTCTCACCATCAAGGCCTTTCTGCTGGCTGAGTACCCCCGTAAGGCAACTCAAGTTACACTCCGTATCACCTGCTCCTATTTTTTTTGTTTAAGAATTTGGTTACTGCTTTAAGGAGCAGGAAATAATTTAAAAAAATAAACAATCAAACAAACAAACAAAAACAAAAAGAACAGCAACAACAAAAAAAGTACAATAATTACTGCTTCGATATGAAAGAAAATTTTGAGCGATATGGGATTTTTTCCAAACAAGCATCCTGGCATGCCAGTGAGAGTAAGCTGGGGTAGCCAGGAGACTCAGGCAGGCAGGGCAGGAGCCACAGTACTGCTGGTAAGGGTGACTACCCCACAGAAGCTCTGAGGTTAATCAGTGGACATGTTCTTTCCCTGTGTGGAGTGAGATGTGTCTGACTCTATGAGATGAGCTACACTTTTAAGGCAAGTTTAAGCCTTAAGGAACAGGCTGGCTTTTGGTTTCTGATTCACAAGGAAACGTGTTGATCACAAAGGAGTCCAGCAACTTCCAAATGCAGGAAACAGTTGCTCAGGAAAGCACTTAACGGCATTAAACTTCACCATTAAAGACAGCAGTTGGCCAACACTTATTAGGAGTCAAAAAATAAAATACAGCAACGCAGACGAGTAAAGCAGTTACATATCACTCAAACAAAACAGTTCTGCAAAAACTTTAATCAGAGGTTTAATCACTGAATATAAAAGCCAGGTCAAAATTAACTGAATTCAAACCGGGCAAAAAGATTCGCACATCCATTCCACAGTTTCTCAAAGTTCATTCTCTAGTTTAACACCACACACCACAGGGCAACAACTGCAAAATATGCATCAAACGCATTCACGCATGAAATACAGCAAAACTCACAGAATGTGAGGCAGCCACCACACAGTCCATTTTTAAACTGCATTTTCACCCTCACTGTTTCAACTGACTCTTAGATTTTTAAACTACCTGCTACTGGAATATGCTGGAATAATTGTGCTTTTCAACAAGATAAAATTAATTACATTATAATGAAAACTGTACAGCAGATTCCATTAAAAAAATGATGTTGCCTAGCAGATGTTAAGGTTGCTTCCAAAAGCATCTTTTGTGGTAGAATAGGGCTCCCATCAGATCACTGAAACCAATAAAATTTGTAAAGACAAAAGTTAATTACGGTTAGTTGACATTTCTCCAGCACATTACTTTGTTTCTGACTTTGTATTCCTTCTTCAGAAAGAACGAGAGGAGAAAGTAGCAAAACGGACATCTAAATGAGGACTTGCCTATGCATAAATTTGCATGGTTCACGAAAAACACCTGATTTAAGATTATTTTTAGCTAAACCAGTAAAAAAGCTGCAGGAACATTTAGAAACAAGGTTTACATTGATTCAGTTTAAAAATCAATAGACTTAATATAACACTAAATAAGACAGAAACAAAAGGTTTTAAAAAAAAAATAAAAATCTATCTGGACACTTTTTAATTAAAAACAGCTTAAAATTAATTCAACCAATTCATCAACTTGTGCAGCTTACATATTTAGATAAAGCTGTTGAATGAAGTCACTGTATGAAGAGGATAAAGGAATGCATTGCAGAAGCTGGAAGAAAATAGCATGAGACTTGCAAGTCAACTGTTTGAGTGAAACTGGTGAGGAAAATCAAACTGCAAACTGTGGAAATTTTAGAACTGAATGACATTTACTCTTGAAAAACAGACCGTAATAACATTGCGTCTCCACAGATAAGCAGTATATTTACTGTTTTCTATTCACTGTCCAAGCAATCTGCATTTGACTCTGAATTCTCAAGTGACTGCCCACTTTCTACAACCAAGACAAAGGCAGGAGGAATTGCTAGTGGCACACTACCTTCAAATATGCCACAGAGGGACATAGAACATTACCAGAAATACTTGGGGACAATTAAAATAATAAAGTGGAATACAAGAATTTTTTTTACACGTATCCAGTTGATGAAGAAGTAGTGCAGTTTTAAGAATCAGTGTGTTTGGATTCTTGTTTAAACTCTCAGCAGTGGTTTGGTTTTCTTTCCTGTGCTTTGTTTTTTTTTTTGTGTGTGTGTGCGTGTGGGTTTTTGTTCGGTTTTAGATTTTGTGTTAAAGCTTACTTGCAACAAATTCTGCAAAATAGATTGAAACGCAGTAACAGCATTTAAGCAATTTAGTCTTTTCTCCATTACTTCTCACACTGCTGCTATTTCCAATCCCATTATTTTATTTCAATCAATACACAGTCAGAATGGATGTCTGTTTTGTAGCCTTGATGATGTCTATGACATAAAGACTGGAGCTACTTATCTGTATCTTTGATAAACGTCCAATAAACAATTGTTTAAAAATAACAGCCCTCCTGACAGATATTTTTCACATTTTCATATTAGCATAAAGTAACCTCTTATCAGTTTGATATTTTGTATAAACTACCAGATGGCATTTGATACACTTCTGCAACACATCCATTTATCCAAGCAAAAAAAAGAATTTATTTCTTCTTTGTAATTCACTATAAACGGCTGCAGAAATTAGACATTACCAGTACCCATTATGGAAAGAAATATGTAAGCATGTACTTAAGCATTCATATGAATAACCCAACAAGAGCACTTCTGCAGTTGGACAGTCTCACATCATTGTGGTACTTACTAATCATCTCTGCATGTTTTCTCTTTGAAACATTGTTCTATTGCTGAGCTATACCAAACAGACCGTGTATGGCTGATTATGCCACCACACTGACAATTACAAGTTGGCCCTTTTCCATTTTGTTTGTTAAAATCTTCATTAGTCATGTGGAAAGCTACAAAGCCATGCAGAATCTAAAAAATGCTATAAAAATGTATGAAAGTGTTTGAGAGGGAAAATAAACCATTTCAGAATTTGTTTCTTAACCACAGGACTATAATGCATACTACATGACAGAATTAAATTCACAAGAAAGCAGCCTCTCTTTTGTCTTCCTACAAAAACAACATGCAAACACCTGAGCCATGAATCTATGCACAACCATGGCAAATAATCACAGGCACAACTTCATTTTATCTTTACCTTTCAAAGTCTGCAAAGTGCATTTTAATGCACTTTGTGCAAGTTTCAGACATATTTACAATACAGCCTGTCAAGTAATGTTACACCAATTACAAATTTAGTACAAAAATAGCATCCAATTAATACATTAAAAAAAGAAAAAAAAAAAAAAAAGATGAACAGAACTCACTTCATTGAACTATTAGCAAAAACCAAACAAATCACTGAACAGAAACCCAAGGGTTCTCACTTGAATAAGGGTAATTTCAGTGTGGCAGTGTGGGAAAGAACAGCAGTACGTGCATCTAGACACAGCTACTGCTGCACAAAAATGAATTAGCAATTCTCAAGGCTAAAAGACCCTGCAGCTAATAATTTTTAAAGAGCACAAGAATAATAATAATAGAAAACCCCCCAGAGGGAAAGCAGGTGGAACAAAGCGTGTGCATTCTATTAAATTAATATATTATGAGAAGAAAATCTGCATTGTAAAATCTAAATTTTAAAGACTGTAAGTTGGACAGAGTTACGTAAATTGGACATGGTCAGTCCCAGGTTTTGGAAGAGCCTTGTGGATCTCTGGGATATACGAACATGATGTTTCATATGGACGGGCAGCTCCCTAAGGAAGTGGCGCAGCTCCCAAGGACTAAAAAAGAAAAGTAAATCTAGTAAGATTTGCCTGTTTCTGCACTACTTCTCCAGCTACCGGACTGTTTGCAATTCCCAAAATCTAGAGGGGAAAAAAAAAGTTATCTTTAGAATCAGTGTGAGATGCACAGAGTAACGCTATCAACTTGCGAGGCACAGCACAAACTGCAAACCTCTCAGATGCCTCCGTAAGGTCGAGTGCCGGTGCATACAGAGCCAAAAATAAGGTAACAGCGCAGCTGTGAGAAGCAACCACAGACATAAAAAAGAATTTGGATGTGTTGACAAGAGGAACTTGACTTTAAAGTATTTCCCCACAGCCGACACTGAGGGAAACCCACTCCTTGCAGTTTTGTAAATACACGGCATGTTTTCAGTAAGGCGTCCATTAGTGATGTTTATACACAGCGATGACCTCGCTCTCTAGCACAGTGAATGAACATGAGAGGGAAAAAATAAAATATTTTGGTTGTGTATTTATCGGCATTTGAGCTCATTTAAATACTACTTGAATAACAATTATCTTTCTCAGCTGAGCAGAGCATCAGGTTGGCAGACTGTGCTTCACTTCTTCTCAAAGTGACAATTAACCTTGATATCAGTCTGCAAAGTGCTCTGTACTGGCAGCTGAATAGAATTATCATTATCATATAAATCATAAAGATTCTAGTGAAACTGAGAGAGCTGTCAACCCTCAGTTATTTGTGTTTGGCAAGGAGCAAAGCAGGTTGTTGCAGAAGAGTTTAAACACGTCATCCTGAAGCTGTCGTGCTGTGAGCTTTTGAGGCTGTGTTTGTGGCTACCTGAAAACGTATGCCATACATGTATACTAATACACTCAGAGTTAATATACATTATTAATTAAGCATCTCTCAGGGAGGTTCGTAATGCAGTAGGTCATTATACTTGAATCGTGAATTTAAATCTGATTTACACTACAGCAATTCCAGACTCAAATGAGATTTTCAAGTTGATAATGCAATGTTTATCAGTTAGACAGCTTCCCATCCCCATTACACTTGTGATCACCTGGCCTTTTTGTTCAAAACTACAGTTCATGAATCAAAAAAGTCTTTAATTCAGTTAATTCAAAATACTTCTCTTGTATTAATGCCTAAACACCACGCTAAGGCTGCGGAGGATGTACTCAGACAGACAGGTTACAGCGGTGGTGCCCTCAACAGCCTATTGCAATGCCACACTACAGAGATGATTCTCCCCTTGCAGGCAGCCCAGACATGGAGGGAAAGAAGAAAATTGAGTCATCCTCTCCAAGAATTTCCCACCTTCAAACCTGCATTGACAAGGGACTGTGAAAATGTTTACAGCCATTTTTGATATGACACTTCCTTTTTGTAATGTGCACGCTGTGTGTCAAAGTGTTTTACTGCTCTCACTGCTACCTACAGGACATTCCTGGGAATAAGATATGGCAGTGAAGCAAGCCCTCTTTCAGAAATACATACATATATATATATATATATATATATATATATTTTTTTTTTTTACAAGCTGACAGGTCTATAACACAAACAAATAAGACAAACAGCTAATTGGGGGCCGGGAGTGTTGATGGTTGGGCTTTTTTAGTACTTCCCTGCTCCCCTGGGGCTGGCAACTATCTCTGAGTCAAATTATGGCAGGGCTTATCCAAGTATCTGAGGAAAGGGAGAGGCAAGATGAAGAACCTGCTTGTTGTACATAAGCACAAAGCGATTCCTGAAGATCATTTTGGCAGACACTGAGGCAGACTGGAAGCAAGAGATGCCAGATGGTATGCTGCTGGCCCAGCCAGCAAATCACACCTGCATGGGAGGAAAGAGCAGAACCCACGCTCCCACAGTGAACTGTGAGTGAGCAAGCCATGTTCCTACAGTGCCTGCTGCAGAAAGATAGACTTATCCCAGTATAACACAGGTCAAGGCTAGCACCTGTCTGCTAGTCAGAAGCCAGGTACTCTTCCATTAGAAAAAATCAGCTGGGAACACCATTCATCACAAGCCACCCAGCAAATTCTGAGGTAATGGTAACAGAGTACTTTCACAGTATAGACTTAAGCAAAATTCCCAAGCAACATTCAAGTCCACTGCCCTCAGGTCAATGGTTTAACCTAGAAACATCAACAAATCCTACCCACTGCTACTTTCTGTTACTGCAAAAGCAAGCATTGCATTAACCATAATGGCTCTGAAACCTATTTTCTTGTGAAGCCACCCTGGCTGCAAAGCCCCATATTTGAAACCGATTTTTTTTCCAGGTTTGCAATCCTAGCCTAAATGCCACAGCTATGTGCTTAGCAATCAATTATTTATATCAAGAAATCTGAAATTCTGCACTAGCCAGACATCTAATATTTCATTCATAAACTTCTCTGAAAATTAAATGCATTACTCACATTCCATCCATCCAATTTTGAAGGGATACAATATGCTTAATTTCACAAGTAATTCATACATTTATCTTCTTTGAGCTACCCAAGATACTAAATAATAAGGATTTACATCATTTTTAGGTCCTCTGGATCACATCTATGGTAACAACAAACTCAAAAAATAAATAAGTGAAAACTCTCTTGAGCTCAGTAATGTAAATTCCTAAACACAACATTTCTTGGATGTTAGCAGACAAATAGTAAGTTAATAAAACATTTATTGCATCAGTTTAGAATTAGAAGACCCGAAAATGAACTACATGTTTTTATGCATTATCCATATAATTACAACTGATGCACAAAATACAACATGGATGTCATAAGAAGAGAAAAAAAATCTTTTGGAGACTTCAAAATTTTAGAGTTATAATAAGAAGGATAGTCACCTTTCTTACATCTAGAATCAGGATTTTTAGCAGTCATGACTATCGATGCCTCCTAAATGAAAGCTAAATTGAATATCAGCTTATCTGACGACATAGAAATCGCTCCCCTCATGGAAGAGAACCCATAAGGCCACCAATTTGAAATAATGAAATCTTGACTATTTCTTCACATTTGCAGTTAAATAAATTTCATTATAAAGAGTCACTACTGAGTTTTACACAGAATGACTACAGTCAAGCAATTCAAAACGAACATTTTTGAAAGATCCAAATTTCATGATGGCTACATTAAACTCCGGCTTTCTTAAATGCTACACTGAGCCTTAAATTTACAACAACTTGGAAAATCTAAGCTCTGAGTTTGTCAGCTGTGTCAGATGTTACATAAAGAGCAATTGCTGTAACAGCGTGCAATCTATTCTTTGAATATAACTCCTATACTAGGCACAAACTATTCTATTTTAGTCTTAGCTACAGAACCACCATCTTGGCCTCCACAATATTTACAGCATTAAAAGGCTATAAGCATCAAGAAAGTATATTATCACTCACCTATAGCCTCCTTTAGGCACAGCATACATCTCAAGTTAATAAAGGCCACATAATTATGGCTTTTGTGCATAGCAGACAGTAAATCATGTATTTAATTACATATTTCTCCGTTAAAAAAAAAAACACAACAAAACAGAAACAGTTGGCTCTCTTCTATTTTTGTTAACATTAATCAGAGGAAACTTCAGATTCTGGCATAAGTTTGACTATCATATAAAAGGTAATATTTAAAATACATAATGCCTTACCACACAAACACGAGCTGCCATATGTGAGGCGCTGCTAAGCATGGTTCCTATTAAGCCGATACACAGTAACTGGCTTCTTTCCAAGCAACATGGAACTGTTTAAAAAACCCCGTTTAATCCAATTCCACAGCTTTGAAACAAAAATAAATTAAAGTGCTGCAAGAACTGCTAAAATGAAAAATTAAAAGCATGTAAATAAGTGAAAAAATAAATTGTCAGAGAAAATGAAAACAAAGATTATTTCAAGTAGATGTCTTAATTGTAATTAGCAACATTTGGCATGTGTTGTGATATGATTCAAAGCTGCAGCCAATTAGATACCCCAAAAAGCTTGTAACAAAGCTGCAAATGTGTAACTACAGTATAAATAAGTTTTATTGCACACGAAGAAAACAACACACAGACCGGCTTCAGAGTTTGTTTCCGAAGTACCATAAAGAATTCTCCATTATTATATCCTCGCTTTTTATTCTTAAACTGTAGTTTCCCTGCCAGAAGATTTTTGGAAAACAATTTCATTAAATTTCGGCTATTAACTGTAGATTTGTACACATTCGGAGTATAACAAGAATAAAAGACAAATTATAGCATTGCCTCAGACTGTCATGCCCATGTAAAAATAAAACAAACAAACAAAACAACCAAAGGAATAAAGTGCGTATGTTAACAGCTGTTAAAGTGCTGTAGGATTGTGGGAACTGTGGCGTTGAAACAAAGAGAGAAATTTATTTATTTTATCCAGTGATTCCCAATGAGGAAAGAGGGAAACAACAGAAAAACAGACAGAAAAAAAACCCTCTCATTTTTCTTCGACAGGCGTAAAAGATAACACAATGGCAGTCAGGAAATAACTTGACTTTTTCACATGCCTTTAAAGTTTTCTTAGAAAAGGAATATTTTTGCAGTATTACATTACAGATCAGAATTCTAATTCTGAATGAATATGGGTGCACTGAACTCAACAGCATTGGGCGCTTCTGAGATTGTGCCATTTATTTAAGGAAACAAATACTTCATTATCAGTAATGCTGTCAGTCCTAACCAACAGATAAAGTACCTTCCATTTCCCCCATTTGCTCAATAATGAGTAATTTACTAAAGGGTAATGAGTTGCTAATAAAAGCATGTTTCTTACATGATTATTATGAAATGGCAGCGACTGCTTGTTTGATGCAACAGTACTTACTGCAGTCACTTTCAAATAACTCCATCAGATTTCTGCAAATAAATGGACTCTCACATGGTCTTCATACAGAACACTGAGCTATACTTAGAAATTAGAAATAGGGAAATGTACCAGAAAAAAAACAGAGAATTAAATTTTAAAGCTACAAATTGAAATACTTATTTGAAAAATCTCTTAAAAATGATGCAGAGTCTCAGCAAGTAGGGTTTTGTTTCCCCTGCTGGCAAGCAATGACTATTTAACACATTTATTTTAATGTTTGGTGAGGGGAGGTCAGATTTTGGTGTTTCTTTGAAGGCTGTGTTGAAGAGATTACAAAAATGTAATATTTTGTGTTATAAACCACGTTCATGCTCGCAGGGAAAGTTTTTTTTTAGAAATGCAGAGAAGGCCAAAAGAAATATTTATGGGAGGTTAGTCTGAAAAATTCTGGCCGGCCGGCCTTTATTATACTTCCGAACAAAGTGACTTACAAAGAACAGCTGGAACTAGATATAAACCCTCTGGAAGTAAAACTTCCCCCTTTGGAATTATCTAAGCTAGAAGTATTGCTTTTATTTTTTGTTGGATCAATTGTTTTACCCTTGTTATAATAATCTGTTACACCTTCCCCATACTTCAGGATTTTAACTAGAGTGTTACTAATGCCGCATGCTTAAAACATTACAAATATCAAGGATCTGCAGATCTTTCAAGTCCATCATAAACTTCTTTTGGGGCATCTTTGTACCCTTCTCTGCTTCAAGGAATGGACAATCATCATGACTTCTTCTTATGATGCCCAAATCCCCTTCCCATACCTGTCTGAGCTGTTCCCCGAGATAAGCTGTGGGATAGACTGTTTTGACAAATCTGCCCTAATGCAGTGCTTGTTGAAGTACTCTTATTCTTCTCTAATACATTTTTCCTCTTTTCCTTCTGAGAGGGAAGTGCTCATCAACTGCTCACCTAACTTTAGAGTTAGGGTACTATGGTTAGTCTGCAGTTGGACTTGATGATCTTTAAGGTCTTTTCCAACCTGACTAATTCCATGATTCTATGATCATTTGAGAACAGGGAGAATGGTAGAACAACATACAGGTATTGTTACTCTGGGAGATACCAGAGGGTGCTGTCATCCTGTTCCTTACTTTGTAATCCTGTTCCTTACTTTGTAATCGTGCACTGTTTTTAAGAACAGCTGCTTTGTGAATAATACACCTTAACATTTAGAATCATTTTTACAATCAAAAGCAGACATATTTAGAATTTTTTTTTTTTTGTACAAAGCTGTATGCTTCAGATCTCAAAGCACAAGTGACACTGTCCTAAAAGAAAACAGCTACAGAAATTAAAAGATTACACATTAAAAAGTAACCTGACACTTTTTATCCAAGGTACCTGAAGATATCAAGGTAATAAATCTGAAATAGCCACCAGTTATAAAAACAAGGCAAGTTAACTCAAGCAATAAAAAACATTATAGTTACCATGATAAAATATAATCCCACTGTGATCATTAACACGTTTTTTTGGGGGGGATGTGTTCCTTGATGCTTTTGAAGTAATACTAAAAAATGAAGTAATCACAATGGGCACCTGAACAGGTTTTAAATTCATTCTCTTCTTCTCCAATGAATGCTGATATCTCATAGACCTAAAACGACAGGATTCTGCACACTAATGTCACTGCTCTTATCTTTCAGATCAATTTCTGCTATTTGCTGTAAGTTCTAAAGAGATCCAGCCAGGAGGAGTTATACAGAACTATATCTGATTTTCACGGTAACGTAACAGCAAACTAGGAGTGGATGAAAGTAAGCCTATATGGGCAGAAGGTAAACTCCATGGGTAATGCAGTGGAATGGGAAGAGAGCCCAGATTCCTGCCAAAAAAGCTGGAAATATATGAGAGGAAAAACATTCAAAGAAAGCATTCCTTATTCCAGTTTTCATCTCGCTCACACATTAGCATCACTGTCATATGCCTATGACAACAGACTGATGCATCCCTAACTTAAACAATCAAAAATTACCGGTAGCTGCTTATTTTATAATGAAGATATAAGATGTTTCATTTTAGGGGACTTTTTTTCCACATTAATTTGGCACCCAAACTCTCAAAGGTTTCAGTAAAAACACTAACAGAACAGGATAAAGCCTTCCTTTAAGCTACTCCCATACTCCTAAGTGACACAACAACCATTAATAAGATGCTGGCCACACTCAGCACTTACAGAATTTTAGTTGTGAACCAGCAAATACAGACATACCACCTTTCTTCTTTGGTTACAGAGCAAGGCAGCATCTCACTGAAAATAGTGTGTGTGCTGCAGGCACCTAAAGGTAGTGGAACAGGAGATGGTCACTACGCAAGCAGATGCAGTGTTTTTGCAGATTGTGGCTTCACCACTTGAACAAAAAACCAATGCCAGAGCAATACTGAGCAGGAATATCAACTTCAAAGTAGAATAGTACAAGGGGAGGCATCCATAAGGCACACTGACCTCTCCATCCAAGCCAAGCCAAGGGAATTTCCCACTCCCATTCACTCTTACCTACATCACTGCAAGATGAATTGTGCTTTAGCAATCCTTCTTGTGTGATTGGCTTTCACATCCAAAATATGAGGATTGGATACGTTGGTTGTTTATCAGTTTTTCAGATAGTAGAGCAAGCAATGAATAAATGTAATGATTCCAAATGAACAGAAGAGATAAGGCTTCAAACGGGGTTTTAAATTGATTATTTTGGAATGCGTATCTGTCAATTTAAATTGACAGCTGCACAGCCATTGAAAGTATATTTCTGAGCCTCATGCATTACCCATTTTGATGCAGGGAGAAAGAAATAAAATGAATGCAAGTAAAAGGAATTGTAAGAAATACACAGAAAAGAGAAGGATGGTGACAGACATCTATCCTAGAGGACGTTTAAAGAAAACATGAGAAAGATGGGGAGAAACAGTGACTCAGTAGGAAAATTCTGAGCAGTTGCCCTAAGTGGTGTCCACAGAGATCAGCCGTTTGCTTTATGCTGGCTCTCCTTGTTTCTAGCAGTTAAGATTGAGAAAAGTTAAAATACATTAAATGTTTTCCAGATATTATTCTCTCACATGAACAACTGGCATAAGATGCCATAGAGATGTTCTCTTTTCCAGCAAGAAGGGAAATAGTACACAATGCTGGCAAATAGGAGATGTATTTTATGAAATCTGCCACCTTTGACAAGATAGTCCAAAATATAGGAAAGTTTTAAAAAGCATTATTTAGGTAGGATTTCTGACAATTCCTATATTCCTGCAATGTACTATACGAAAATGATGGGTAAAGATGAGGTTTTTACCACCTTTGAGAAAAGGTATACTCTGTATCACTCTGAGGTATGAGATGTGTAACGTCTTAGCAATCAAGCTGCGGTAACTCAGTGAGGAGGAAAAAAACAGAGATGACTGCAAAATCTCTACAATTTAGCTATATTGTCTCCTGACAAACTAAAATGTGACAACGCTGCAGATTTAAAATACAAATGTACCTGCTTAGCATTCTTGACTTTCCTTTACTGTAAATTAAGTTTTACACAGAAGTAAAAGGGGGGGGGGGGGGGGGGAGTACATAGTAGAAAACATCCAGTTCTTCCTGCAAAATGTGAAGAATAACAGACTCTTTTATGACATGCCTTCCTCTGAAAACAGCAATGATTACACCACTCAACTCCCACACAGCCCCCAACCCGACTTTTTGACACATAATACATTATATATTCTCAGTCCTAGTGGATGATCCAAAGTTTGATGATAGGGCTCCCTTCGTTGCCCAGAATACAAACTGCAGAATACAAAATACAAAACCTAGGAAAGCAGGCAACCCTGACATTTTATAACATTAATCCTTCTTTTAAAGACCAGTGTGACAGATACATACTTCTTTTCCCCCCTTTTTAGGAACTCCAAAATCTGCAGCTTTCCACATTTTGGAAAGATGCTGCAAGTCAAAGCAAAGATAATCTGCCAACTACAAAGCACATGTGTGAGCAAGATTTTTTTTTTTTTTTTTTTCTTTCAGGCAAACAAGATTATATAGCCTATTCTCTTTGTGGGGGATGAGGAGGGGGAAGTGTTAACATTGCAGCTGCTGCAGAAGTGGAAGCTGTAACTCCCTGGGAGCTTGTATTGACTTTGTAGCCAACCATGCCATTAAGAGATGCTTCTGTACTACAGAAACTGCTCCATTTGCATTTTATTTCCAGAAAAAGTTCTGACTTGCTGCAGTCAACTGAAAGTCTTACAGCATATCTTGCAACATTTCACACAAGTTCCAATTCAGCTCAATATCCTGCCTGTTGAAGTTCCTAAAAAACATAGTGTTCCTGAATTATAGTTTTCCTTCACATCTGGTGACGTTTAATTCTGAGCTTCATCACATTGTTATTGCCCAATCATTTATTTTATACACACAACTCCCTATTACATAAAAGAGGACACACAGCAAAGGTAGGCTGGGAATCACAACCGTTTTTGTAGCTTTCGTTTGTAAGGAGCTTATCTTTATGAAATATGATTTAATAGAAAATAACTCCTCTTATAATGATGACCTAAATTTTTCTAAAACCAAGAAAGCGTGTATCAATATTTTAGGGTAAGATACACACTGTCACAGCTTGGCTTTCTACATTATGCTGAAGAATCATGTCTGGCTGATGTATTTATTTTGTAATGTTTAACTATAATAGAAAATAGATGAAGTTCAAATGAAAACACTGTTTAGACTATGTCAACAGAGCATAAAACCAAATGAAGTGATTTTGTATTGACTGTAAAACATATTTACTAATAGTAAAGATACTAATGATTATCTATCAGGATCACAACATGAAATAATTCTTTATCTCAAGAACCGTGTTAAAGCAGCAGATGCACACAGAAAAATGCATTTATTTTTTTTTTAATTTTTCAAAACATCACACAGCACATTTTATTGCTATTTTATCATTAGTGTAAATAATTCAAACCCAAGCCAACCAACCAAACAGAAAACCAAACAGGAAATCTCCAGCTCACTCTTTTTAATTGCAAGTCACAAAAGGGCTTTCCACTACGACAGCCAACTCACTTTACATTTGCTAGCAAAAGAAAAGCAAACAGTATCTTGTGCACTAAAACAACTGCTTTGTTACAAAGCGAAGGATTCAGAAACAAGAAGAAATGATGCTGCTGTAAATACAGTATGTCTTGTAGACTCAGTTCAAAGTCTGACGCATTCTTCTACAACAGTCTGAAGTTTTACATTCATCTCAGCAAATCAATCCACTAATAGGCATCAGTCATCAACACCTAAGTAAAGATCTGCCATTTGAAACAGCTTTGATGTGATTGAAGACTCACACATGGTCGTAAGTATGACAGAACAGCTTAGCTATTAAAATGTTTTATCTAGCAAGGAACTGTTCATCCTAATTGACTGAAATGCTCTTTGAATGCTTTTATTGCAAGGCTACTTCACTATGCAGTACTTTAATACATAGCCACTTGACTTACATCTTCAGACACAGCACAACCACATCAACTCTTGTTCAAATACTTCCTCACACATGCTTTTGTCAAAAGACCAAAACAATAAAGCTGACTGCCATTTTTACCACCAGTTGCTCAGTTAATTCAGTACCAAAACGTACCGGGATTCACTGTGAAAGCTGCATGTCATCTCTCCATCTTTTCTTTTACTACACCAAGAGGACAACCACACCTGCTGGAATCAGTGGGCAGTACTGGATGGATCTGCCCCTTCCTACCTCACACCCACTGCTAGAGGCATCGCCACAGGGCTGACCATGTGCCAAGCCAACAGAGAAGAAACCCAAGACGGCCGTCTGTAAGAAACAGCCTGGCCACAAGGCAGCAAGGTTTTCTAGGCCTGCCTCATCAGCCATTTCAAAGAAGGTTTTAAAAACACCCTAAGACAATGTACCTGACAAAAAACAACAACAACATACAACAACAACAAAAAACCAACCAAACAAGCAAGCACAGAGTAAGGATATATGATGATGGCCTCTATTTCAAGACATTTCCACTGCATGTCATAATGGATCACCAGAAACTCCATCAGAAGATTAATAATAGTTTGTGCATGTAACATTTTTCCTTCTCCATTATATTCACATTGTTTACAATTTGCAAGAAAAAGGAATCAAATGCACCAGTAACTGTCACCAAGATTACATCTTACAGAATCAAACAAAATGCTGTTGATTTAATACCTCAAATGAAAGACAATTCAACTCTTACCCTGTGTTTATTAACACGTATATTTCATCAGCTTTTACCATTACTTCTGTTACCAGGAAGTTCATCATATCAATTCTCCTTATATAGGCAAACATATCATCTATTATCTTCTATCCAAGAACTGCCAATTAGTACAAAGAAATGGCAAAGTTTACCACAGCCCTCTATACAATTTCCATGATTCCATATATTACATTTCCATATTCTAAATTAATAAAATCAATGTGATCTTACCTACAGTTTGGAGGAGGGTCTAATGTAATTTCTGCAAGTTCTTTCTGAATCCTTAAAAGGGGGGGGAAAAAAAAAAAAAGGATATTAACAGGACTTACTTTTGCAAAATATTTCTTCCAACGTTATGAACATTTCTACAGCAGTCAATTATGATAAAATACAATTCTTGATATTGCTAACAGAGAGCTGATGCTGTAAGAGTTCATGAAACTGCTCAAGATCAAAATGCTAAAAATCAAAACTTAAAAACAAACAAACAAACAAAAAAAACCACCAAATGGAAGCATCTAAGTCTTGGACTAACTGTTCCACGTACAGACACCTAGAAAATCCTGCTTTTCCTGTAGGTCAGTATGCTCAGCTACTTTGCTCAGTTATACAATTAAATGCCTCATACACTATACTCTTCTGTTTGCCCCCTATCAATCTACCTCTCAGCCTAGGTCCCACTGGGCAGTAGCCCTGCTCCCTTCAGTTTATTGTTATCTGCAGACCTGCACACTGCCCTGCCATGTGCACCAGGCCACTGATAAAGGCCTACTTGCAGCATGTACCCAGCAGGTGCCTTTTAGTTACCAGCACCCTGCTGGAGCTCCTCCTTTAGGCACTACAACACAGTTGTTAAGGATTTGGATGCTCTTCAGGCCTGTGCTACCATGCCAAGCACTTGGATTCTTCTTCTGCTTCATATCTGGCAGTATGGATCCTTCGCTTTGTGCTAGTGTCTGCATGTCAGTAAGCATCTTCACCTACAGAGAAGATCAAACATGAAGGATAGGAGCTCACAGAAATTCCATGGGAATTTGTAGGAGCTTACAGTTACCAAGCCATACACAGAAGCGCAATTGTCATCTATAAACTATGTCCCAAGGCCTTTTTATAGGCTATTTCATGGCAAAAATATAAACATTTAGAAAGAGGAAGGAAAAGAAATTATACTCTCAATACTTTCTTCTCTCTTCCTCCTGCACAAAATCTCATATAGTACAGATGCAGATTATACTTTATTTTATGCTCCGCACTAAGAAAGAAAAACTTCGCAATAGCACCACTCAAGTTCCTTGCATAAGTACCCAAGCCACAGTCTAAGATCTCAGATCTGACATGAAGTACGTACGCATCCAGTTCAAAATGACTGCCACCCTTCTTGCACATAATACTGGACACACACACACACACACACAAAAAAGGATATATCAAAATAAGCAAAACAAAAAGAAATGACCAGTTTACGCTAATCCTCAATAAATTCAAGATCTAAATACAATCTCACATACTAAGGAGTCTCACAGACACTATTAAAGTTCCCATTATGCCAGTATGATTTGGTTTTATGGCTGTAAACAATCAACAAACCGAAGGCTGTAGTGGAAACTGACGTGAACCAAAAACTCCAATTCTTTAGCAATTACATTCTGAAATAATTAGGACATACATCAGTAAGATCTGTTAATAAAGATATTACTTCTACCTACTAATGCAGTTGACAAGAAAAAAACAGTCTTTCAGACACTCTAACTTTTCTTCCAACCCCTGTCCACCCCAACCCTACATAAAGACACCAGTTATTTCTGTATATAGGAAGAAATTGAATGTTTATTTGCTTATTCTATTTGGTGAAATATTTACATCTCCAGGAAGTAGAATTTCCCCAGTAAGCATCATTTCTTTCTTGTAAAGATACAAACACAGACTGCTTAATCAATATTTGCAGAAACTCACAGTAACACTTCAAGTCACGCATTTTTCAAAAGGAAAAATCTGATTAGTGAAGTCTAAGTACACCAAACATTGCTTAAAAAAGTTACCGTATTTAAACTACCCCGACTATTTGCACCTTTCAAAAGGGAGGAGATCTTAGAATCATAGAATCACCGAGGTTGGAAAAGGCCTCCAAGATCATCCAGCCCAACTGTCCACCTACCACCAATATTTCCTCATCTTACATCTGTGGGAGACGCTTAAAATATTTCTTCTGTCTATGGCAAAGTTTTGTCATGTTTTCGAAATTAACTGTATCACAATTCCAAAACACAGAAAACATAAGTAGTGTGAAATCTCCATCAATTTCACGTTTCATAGGTTTATTTGTTTTTTCTACAAACTGCTTCTAGCTTCTGGTAGAGTACAGAATCATGACATTAACCTTCTGGAGTCAGGGATTATTCCTTTGCTGTACATGTGAAAATAGGAGCAGTTAGTATTTCTTTGCATTATGATGTGTCCTTGAGACACCAAGAATGGGTTGGCAAACATAACCTAAGTTCTAGATCAAAAGCCTTCCATTCATCCTCCTAAATCTGAATTCATTTCACTTCCACTCTGAAAACAAACGGGTAAAGTCTCCTCTCTTTTCTCCCTTTGTTCTAGTTAAATAAAAATAAATACATTTCAATTTCAAACACCTACAGCACTAGAGTGTTCCAAGATTGAGCTTTTCCTGTGATTCAGGAAGCAAGAGCAAAATACCTTGCTGTTTCTAGCAATAACAATTGATCAGATGATACTTTATGTTCAGAAATCCTAATTGCTTTACAAAGTATCTAAGATAAAGACTTATCTTGTGCTTACTTTTACACAAAAAGCTGCAGCATTAACATCATACTCAGCAAACTGTTCATGCTTATTCTCCTCCTCTGTGCCATTCCCAAAACAATATATACACCTTACACCTCTTTTGTTGTAACTTTAATTTACCTTGCATTCATGCTGGGAGCACATTCATAAACAGTTTCTGTAGAGCAGCTGACATGCAATAGCTTGCTCTCCCGTCATGGCATTCAAAGTTACAATTAAATCATCAGATAACGTCCCAGAGAGCCTTGCTCTTATAGAGACCTCCTACACGCAAGCTAGCCTTTGTCTGCATGAGTTATTCCACTGCTCTGGCACTCGCTTCAAATCTCCATTGAGTTGCCTTCAGAATTTGGCACAGGAGAAGATGTGCCTCATTTCCATCACTGACCACAGAGGATTCACTATGAGCCTATGTGGTCTCCGGCAAAAAAAACAAACCCAAACAAACAAAACAAAACAAAAATACCAAAACCCCACATTTTTGCAGGGTCCTCTCTGGCACTTTTTTCTTTGGATTTTCTGTCTCAGTACAGTTATGCCATTGTAAAGTAAAAAGGATTCTATGTTAAAATAATTAAATATACAATGTGTGTGTATACATACACTACTGACATACTGGTTTACAACGTATTGGGAGTCGGGGGGGGGGGGTAGAAATCTCTCTAATAATCAAAGCTCTGAGCTGTACATGCAGGACATTTAACCTGCAACATCAGATCTGTTGTTCTTTGTTTGATTTTAAAAGACATTGTCTGACCTCTGCTTGTCTGTCTCCCTCTCTCCATGTAACTATATAAATATATAAAATTACGATTACCATGTTTTCCCTCCATTTTACTAATGGGAAAGAACAAACATACTTGCCTTCAAGTAATAGTGCAAAGGTTAATCTTCCCCTAACTTCAGAAGCACAAGAGTACATTGTGGATTTCAAATATTATTAATTCTCACAGACATATATTTACTGGTGTTCCAAGCCTAGAGGGACTGTCTGTTGTTTCCTTCATGAAACAAAGTTTGCTAAAGCTAAGGACAACTGAACATGTTAGAAGATTTCCCAATGGGATTAAAAGAAAAAGAAGCAAAAAAGGACTATCTGACAATAACCTACTTTACCACATCTACTTTTCTAGAATAGATGCCTCTTTACTCATGGAAATGACATGAACCAATACTCCACACTGAAGTATGGGTAATTTAGGAAATACTAAGAAACGCCATCACTGGTATAAATTTCAATCTTACTGAAACTGTGACTGAGCTGGAAATTTATCCAAAGATGATTAGATTCATGATCAAAGAAGAAAAACATTCAATCATCATATTAGATGCACGTGTAAACAGCAAGCATAATTCTTGTAAGAAAGAACAATTCATTTTTCTACCATGGTCAGCAGGTTCCTTGGAAATAGCACTATGATAAACAGCCCTGAGAAAAAAAAAAAGTAAAAAAAGAAGAAAAAAAAAGTAGCTCATTTTAGTTTGATTTCTAACAAATGTAACCTATTAACTAGTAGATATTCCTTCTCTCAATTAAAAAAAAATATACATATATGGAAAACCTACAACTGAGGTTTTAAAGTTCACAATTCATTGTACGCTAAGATATTTATAAAAAGAAATCCTGAACTGGACACTCAGGTTGACAGATTTTCAACTATCAACTTCAGGAGCAAAACAATACATTTATTTGTCGAGCTACTGTGTCAGCCAAGAATGGTTACACTTCTCTCAATTCAAAGGTCAGGCTAAGATTTGCTGCTTAAGAGGTAACAAGATGCCTGCTGTTTTCAAGGACAGCAATTCAATTCCATGTCTGAACTGTAATTGTGATATGCAGTGAGTTTCTCAATCTTGACATGTTAGGTAAGAAAGGTTGCTATTTAGGGTGATGCCCTCTGGGTGAGGAAAATTGAAGGACCGGAAACTGTACGACATATGCTGTAAGCTATTACACCTGTATAGTGGCTAACCTTAAAAGTATTAACAGAGAAAGACTGCATGTGAAGACATTCTGCCTTCTTGATGCCACCTACAGCAAAGCTATCAGAAGAAAAACAAAATCGCTGCCACCTAAATACACATTCAAGCAGCCTCACATATCCTTCATAACAAAACCACTTCGAAAAGCACTGAATTGCTAAAGCAGCACACTTCTGCGTAAGGCATGATAGCAGGGTGTTTACACAAGTGAAAAAGAGCTCTGCTAAATCTTGATTTATATGAAGTCAATGCTACTGAAAACTCTTTAAAAGTAGATCTAATTGTCTACATAACCACACAATTAAAAAGTAGATCAGAATTATGCCAACTACAAATGAACAAATTCTTAATTCTAATCCAGGTAGCATAAAGTAATTCAAAAATACTGTGATTACATTTCTGTACGCAAGGAAGGTCTCTTCAGGTAGCAAAATGTGGCTTCCAAATTCAGGTTAGAATGAAGCCCATAGCCTGTGAATTAGACCAGGGAATGATTTATCTCCAGTGCTACATTAACTTGCTAGCATTCTCTGTTCTAAACAGAAGTTGAGGCTTTGGTCAAAATTACTCAATTACTGTACTCTCTGTTGTTTGGATTTTTTTTTTACTGATGTTAGCAAAGTTGACTGTTTTAACTAAGTGAAGATTGCCGTCACCTCAGTATAATGCCATGAAAACCACAGAATTCGAAAGCTAATAAAGGAAAAAGTTCCTGAGCACACATCCAGTCTCTTTTACCCCCAGAAGGATGGCAGAATTACTTCAATTTGTTTCAATTTAAAAAAATATTAATGGTCAAAAGCTATATTCAATTGAAGGAGCATAGTCTTATTCTCACAATATTATTCATTTCTAATGAAAAAAAGTATTACAGAAACTGAGTATAGAAAAAAACATCATCGGCACGAGACGTGATAATATATTTTCCCTTCTTTGATGTTACTACTCTCCTTTCATTCCTCTACTTTAATTTCAGATTTTCTGATTTTCTTTCCTTGAGGTTTTACAGCTTTTAATCAAAAAGCAAAGAAACAAAACCTGTTACACAAATACCAGATCAGATTAAGAATGTTTACAGAAACGTTGCCCTCATTGTAACACGCTGACAAAACCACTGAATAGACTACACAACTATAAAAACTAAACCATGCTGCTGTGAAGACTATATTGCTGTGATTCTTCCCCAGTTTTATGACAACCAGTACTCCTGAAAATACATTTATCAAAAGTGTTATTTATTGTGCGCTTATCTACAGAAGCCTTATACTTTTATAAATCATCTCAGCTTTTAAAATGTGTAATCAAAGGCTTTTCTTCAATATTAGTAAACGTGAAACTCTCGTTAGAGTCTAACCAGCAAATGTACTGATGTCAGCAGCTGGCATAATTAGTTTCAGCAGAATCATAAGCAGATACGATTAAACTTTAAAAGGTTTAAGTAATTTTATCACTGTGAAATGCATGTTGATAAAAGCTCTAAGCTTTGAAGATGCAAAGCTAAGATTAATAGACCAATTTCTGACATATCATTATTAATTTTTTAATAGGATAGTGTCCACAGGCCCTTGTTGGAATCACAGAGTCATCACATCAGACATTGTACAAAGTTCAGGCTCTTCTTTAAAAATGTTAAAAACTGGATTTGAGACCTTCACAGTCCTGTCTAGTCCAATATTCCTTATACTAAAAAACAACAGGAGCAGCAAGCAGGCAGAAGAGAAGAAGCCCAGAAACTATGACGACTGTGGGAATTAACTAAATGAGTAGCACTACGGCTTGAAGAGAAAGCTTTTGGTTTTGTGTTTTGTTTCTTTTCTTCTTTTTTTTTTTTTTTTTTCCTTTTTTTTTTCTTTTTTTTTTTTTTTTCTTTTTAAAACTTCTTTTTCTTTTAGTCATAAAAAGAAACCTTGGCAAGCTCTGTCGGCTATCCTATAACCAATACAACTAGGTCATCTCCGAACAGCATCATATTAGGAATGGGTCTTAAGAAAGCATCTTGCTGCGGAAGGAGAAAAGGCAAAGGCCTCACAGGGAGGTGCCTGGGGCAGGAGAGAAGCATGCTAATAACACACTGGAAAGACAAGTGAGTCCAGGACAGAGAAGTACACAAACAGTAATGGACAGAAGAAGCGAAGACATAGGCTGGAACCTTGATGAGATGTAGACATATAGGAGAATTTTATAAATCACAGCAAAAGGGCCTTGATGATTCTCCTTTTTTTTTTTTTTTTTTTTTTGGCGAGACTCTGTGTGCAATTCTTTTTTTTTCTCCTCACACAGCAGCACATCTCCAACATTTTTTCTCGCAGTTCACACTGCCTTGAATTAGTGAAAAACAAGATCTGGGACAGTCTGAAAAGTTGATCTCATCAGATTCTGCTAAAAGTGTTGAACTACAACCACTGTAATCCCATCTGAACTCCACTATCTGGACTAACACCAGTAAGTACTGATGGAGCAACACTAAGAACTAAGTTCCACAAGTCTGGATTAAACACAACAGTCATTATCTGGAAATGAACACGATCATATAGATGTCTTAAAAACATTCAGTGTCAGGCCGGACAGGGCTCTGAGCACCCTGATCTATCTGTAGGTGTCCCTGTTCATGGCTGGGGAGTTGGACTAGGTAACCTTTAAGGGTCCCTTCCAACACAAACAATTCCATGAGAATAATTTGAATAGCTGTTCCACAAATCCACTTTTCCTCTCAAGAAGTAAAGAGATGCTAAAGAAATAGGTATTAAAACAGACCACAGTTTAAAGTAATGAAACCAACATGCATTTGTTGTTCACTTCAATGTCTCTGACCTGACCATCTGGGAAAAGGGAACGCAGTACTTTACAGCAATAGGTATTACGGTAGTCCTAACATGCTGAGTTACTGAACTGTCTGAAATGTTTATGGTTAATTAACTGTAAGTTACACTGACAAGTTTCAACATCAGTCATACATACACATACAGAGATGTATTTTATAAGGCTACAAAACTGTCTGAGTTTTACTAGCAATAAAAAAATGTCAGCTTTTATCATGCAGGCTACTATTAAAACCATGTGAAAGAGCCAATTTGTCAAAGAAAGGAAAAAAATATACAGGTCTCGTTATCGTGACCAGCCTCAGAAGACTATTACACTGACATAGCAGTGCTACAATAAAACAGTAAGAAAATGAATATATTGAACCAGTACATAACATCTGATGGCCAGCTGAAAAATGAGAAAGGAAGAGAAAAAGACAGAATGAACACTGTACCTTTTAGCACTAGTTGACAGTTTAGCAGCTGTTTTGCTTGATATTTTGCCCTCTTTTTTCTTGGGTTGAACTTGCTCCCTTTCTTGTTCGGGCTGAACACCTTCGCGTTGATCTCCATCAGAGCTTCCTCCACTAGTGCTCGGACTGTCATCAACTCTCTGCCCCTCCGCAGACATGGCAGATGCTGCACTGTACCAAACACAAACCACTAAAGTCAGCTTTCCCAGAAGAAGCTGTCCAAAAGTATTTCTTACAGGAGGAAATAACACACGAGATCCATGTCTCCATACTGAAACACTTGCTTTACAGCACTTCAGTCATCTTAGTACTGAAGAGTTTTGCCATAAACATCTTAACAGTAATTCAGGAATTGGTCATTTCAAATTCCATAAGAAATATATATGAAGAGAGGATAGATTTATTATTTACGATAATGACAAGTTACTGTAGTTAAGCACAAAACGCAATTGTGTGAGTATTACACCATTGCATAAATGAGATATTTCCCACCCCTTGGTCATATCATAAGTTAACTTCCTCATCACTGTGCCACCAGCTCACATCTCACGTCGTTTGTTAAAAACCCAGAGCTACTGCTATCTGAAGACTCTGCTATCCCATATAAAATAAACCCCTGGGTTCTTTCCAAGTCTATAACGTGGGTTTCCACATTACGAACTCCACATCTTGGCACGCTGGATGGAAACGCTCGCAGAACCAAAAGGCACTAACACAGAACTGTTTGTGTTTACTAAATGCAATGCTTCTAGAGCAATAAGCACTCTGGGAGGGAACACACAAAGTATTCTCTGCCACTATGCAATAAAGCTGTCAGGGAACACAAGCTACAAGAAAAGCCAACATGCTTCCAGAAGTCAAGTTCACAATTTACATGCACACTTCAGATACCGGTTAGCTATTATCACTATTTCCTACATTTTAAATAGTATAACACTATGGCAGATGAAGAGTTACAGCTGTTAGGACTTCTCAAAGCATTCTAATGACATCCATGAGAAACTGTCTATAAATTAGCATACATGGTAGCAATGGCTGCTGGAAAATTGCAAAAAACAACCCCCAAACCAACAAACAAAACCCCCAGTATATCTAAGGCCAAATCTGGGGCTGATAGGGGCACGTTACCTGCCCTCTAGAGCAAAGTAGCCACCTTCAGGGTACGCAGGCCTCAAAATCCCTCACTCACATGCACACAACCCCACACATCAGAGTGGCTTTTCTGATTGAATCTGACCAAATCCAGAATCTGCTCCAGAGTTTTAAATTGCTGTGAACTTCCACTTGCTTTCCCTTTTACTTAAACTGTGATGGTGTCTGCACCTAAATGCCAAACTATTCACCTTGACAATTATACACTTATAGTCTCCAGGGAGAAGATAAAGGGTGGGGTTTTTTTGGTCTAATTTATGAAGCTAAACAGAAAGGAGAACCTGCAAGCTTGAGACGTTCCACATATTTAGATGCTACAAGAAATAGCAAGTGATTGATATGGGATGAGTTTTCCTTTATTCAGCTCACGCTACATTTGGATTCAATTTTTGAAAATGGTATTTTTTGAAACATATTTTCTTGCATAAACTTACATAAAACAAATTTACACTTCGCTGCACAAAACAACTGAAATAACAGTGGGTTTGGCTCCTAAAATTAAAGTAAGAAATTGTTCATTCTTAGCAGAACAACCTTCCCCACGGTACAGCTACAGGATGATACTGAGCACAGCTAACATATTTACATGGGTTAATGCCTCTGTATTTATCTCCTGCTTGTCAGATGGAAAGATAAAACAAACTGAAGATTTAGAGGTAATAGAGCACAGAAGCACCATATTCTGACAAGTCGAAATATGCATTTAATAACGACAGTGCAATTTTGGTTGTAGGCACCTGTTTTCTTTGCTTCTACATACAGTGAAAATACCACCTGATCTCTTTCAATAGCACTTTTGATGGCCTTTATTTACTTTAGATTTTAGTTCTGAACTTTGCTTAACACATCTCATTTTCAAGAGAAAATTCCCTTCCTGATGTACATACACACGCTTTAACACTGCAGGCCAGAAAGTTAAAAACGTATTTAACGAAGCCTGCATGCATGGGACATCTGCTGCAAATAATCTTGGCTATAAATATTACTATTATCCCAAACCAACTGCATTGCTGGGTTAAGTTCACGTTACTATCCAGCAGACAAACACTGTAACAGTAGCCCTGAGCATATAATTACTGTAACATGTAATGCCAGCATTTACGGCAGGAAAATGCTTGAATCTGTCATCTGATGTCTGGCTGCCTTCTGATTTCCCCCCTTCTCTCCGTGACACCCCGGGCACTCTCCCCAGCTCTCTCCTCCCTATAGCCGCAATTTTAGAGATGTGGCACAGCTGAAAGGATGCTCCGTGCCACGCTCCGAGTGCCTTCCAAAGGGCCCCAAGTCACACACTCGCAACTCAAACTCAGGAGGCAGACAAACAGATGAACAAATAAGAGAATGGAAAAAAAACACCGAGCGGCGGATGACAGCGCTGGGAAAGCATCTCGGTGCCACGAGCGGGTTGGGAAGCACTGGGCGCTGCTCGGAGCCGAGAGCAGCAGCGTGCCCGCGGGGCGAGAAAGGCGTGGGGATGTTCTGCTCTGGGGTCCCGACCTCCCTCCCCGAGCCCCGAAAAGGAACGGGAGGGCAGAGACCTGGAGCCCGCCTGCTTTCCCCGGGATGATTCAGCAGGGCAGGGATTAGGAGTGGGGATTGTAAACGGAGGAGCTCCGGAGGAGCTGCCTCGGTCACAGTCAGCCCCGGGCACTTCCCTACCTCCCCGCCTTCTCAGAAGGGAAAACAAACACGTAGACAAGGAGTGCCCCCGTAAACCCTGCGGCCGAGGCAAGGGATCCAGGCGAGCCTCGGGGGTGGTTGGGGGGGGGGGGAAGGAGAAGGGGGGGAGGAGGGAAAAGGGGGGTTAGTCCGCGGGGAAGCCTCCGTCTGCGGTCCTGATTTCCCGCGAGCAAAGGCAGGCTGAGAGCGTCATCCTCACCTTCATCACCCGGAGCCCCGGGGCGGGCCGTAGGCCCACGGCTGCGGGAGGGGGCACACGGGGGGGGGGCGCCCCGGCCCGACTCGCACCGGGACACGGAGGGTGCTGCGGGAGGGCGGCGTCGGAGCAAAGCAGGGGGCACCGAGGGGTACGGGGGTGCTGACGGTGGGGGCCGGGGGGGGGGGAGGGCGAGGACTGCGAAAGGAGAGTGAAGAGTTGCTAGAGGGCACCGGGGGCGGATGGGGCCGGGGGCGGGGCGGGGGAGGGGTGCCGGGGATGGAGGCAGGGGCCGGAGGTTGCGGGGGGTCGGTCACGGGGGTTGGGGGCCGCTACCTGTGCGCGGGGCTCTCCGGCTGGCGCGGGGCGCGGGCGGCGGGACGATCCGTAGCGGCAGCCCCGGCTGCGGCCGGGCGAGGGGCTGGCGGGGACAGCGGCCGCTCACTGAGTCATGAGCCCGCCCCGCGCTGCCTGCCGCCAGCCCGCTGAGCTCCCTTTCTTCTTTCTGCCCTTTTTCCCCTCTCCGAGCCGAGCGGCGGCCGCTGCCCGCACCGCCGCCACCGCTCCTGCCCCCGCTGCCCGAACAGAAGTGAAGCCGCTGTCGCCGCGCGCGCGCGCGTCCCCGACGCCGACGCCTCCGCGCGCGCTCGCGCCAGGCCCCCTCCCCGAGCACCGCGCGCGCGCCCGGCAGCCAATTAGCCCGGCCGCTGAGGGAGGGGCGGGGGGACGGGTGCGCGTGCGCGCGCTTTCGGAGAGGGTGTGGGGAAAGGGGGCAGAGCTGGCGGCGGGAGCGCGCGTTAAAGGGAAGCTCGGGGCGGGGCGGGAGGAGCGAGGAGGAAGGACGAGGAGGCGGGGTGCGGGGGGGGTGAACAGAGGGATTCTCGGGGGTCTCTGTTGTCGACGGCGGCAGCGCGGAGCGGGGGCATCCGCACAGCTAGAACTTTCTTTGCTCCTCTTTTCCTTTGTTCCCCCGGCTCCTGCCCGCCCGTCCCCCCACCCCCCCGGCGCACGTCCGCGCAGGCAGCAGGGGACGTGGGGACGTGCGGGGCCCGGCGGGGCCGCGCTCAGGTGCGGTGTTTTGGGGTGGCACTGCTCCGAGCGGGGCGAACCTTCGTTTGGCGCTTTGCGCCGCCGCCCCGTCCCTTACATCACAGCCAGGGCAGCTCGCCTCTGTTATATAAACTTGCATGGGCTCACGACAAACAGGCCGTGGGTACGGAGGTAATGACAGCCCCAAATATTTCCATCTTCGTAAGGGAATTTAAAGCCATGCTTCTGGTGTTCCACATCTAGAAGGAAAAGTTTCTCCCTGCCCCAGCAGTGGGGTTTTGTGTTTTTTCCGACTCGTGGCAAGGGCGGAGGTGAAGCCCGTGCTGCCCAGCGGGCAGAGATAGGGATGGGAACACCGCAGGGTGGGGGGCCGGGGGGCGAGGGGGGTCAGCAACATGCGTCCCATCGCCAGCAGCGGCGGCCATCCCTGCAGCTTTCTCTGCACATAAAGTCCATCTTGCTTCTGGCTGATAAATTGTTGCTAGATAACTTGCTTTATTGTCTCTTCCTGTCTTGTTTTTAAATAATCCCAGCAACGTGTTCACCTGTACTTAAAAGCACAGCAGTCAGCCAGGTCTTCCTATTTTGTGTGCAGTTACAGATATATCTTTCTGCTGCTAATGAGCTTCCAGTGTCAGCTAGGTGAGCTCCTATCTGCTGGCGTGTGTTGACTTCTCACAATGACTAATAACTCAGTAATTAACAGAACACAATGCATTAAAATCACTTAAAGAATGCAGATCTTGTGCAAGCAGTGCTTCTTGTCGTGCTGGAAGGTTGCTGGCCACATGGCATGCTCCTGGCATCACTTTATCCCCTTTTCTAAACTGATTTGCATCACGCCTGTTTCTTCCAGGCATTCCAAAAAAGGCTCCTGGAAGCACAGGGGAGGACAGTGAATAGCCTAATTCAGACAGGGGTAGGATGGGGGCAGGTAGTGTCCCAGAATTTGGGTCATAAACTCCCAGTGCCAAAAAAATCAAGGGAGTGCTGAAGGGTTCCAGCACCAAGTGAAGGGTTTGAATCACTGAGAGCTGGGCCCAGATTTTACTTTTGGTGAGTAACCTCTGGCCCAAAGCTGGATCCTAGCTGAAGTTAAGGATAACTAACTGAGGGAGATGGCTTGTGCTGTCTCCTGACCAGGACTTTGTGATTGTAGAGGTGGAGGTTTTTTTAAGGAGACACTTAGAATCATAGAATCATTAAGGTTGGAAAAAAACAAGACCCATTCCCACCATGCCCACTGAACCGTATCCCTAATTGCTACACCTACGCTTCTTCTGAGCACCTCCAAGGAAGATGATTACACCATCTCCCTGGGCAGCCTGTTCCAGTGCCTCACCACTCTTTCTGAGAAGATTTTTTTCTTTATCTCAAACCTGAACCTCCCCTGAACCTCATGAGGCCATTACCTCTCATCCTATCACTGTTATCTGGGAGAAAGGCTGACTCCCACCTCACCACCACCTTCTTTCAAGTACTTGTGGAGAGTCACATAGTCTCCCCTGAGTCTCCTCTTCTCCAGACTAAACAATCCCAGTTCCCTCTGCCACTCTTCATAAGGCACGTGCTCTAGGCCCTTCATAACTTCACTGCCCTTCCCTGGACATGCTCTGTGGCCTTGATGTCCTTCTTGTTGCAAATGACCCAAATTTGAACACAGTATTCAAGTCCCACCTGTGAAGTGAAGAAGGCAGTGTGGTCAACTGCTCCCAGATTCATCCTTTTGACCTTCCAAAGTAATATGTTCTGCCCTCAGATGTTAAAAGTTGCACAGTTTTGTATTATTCAAAATCCTTTGGAAGACTTTTTAAGTTTGGGTCGCACAGGGTGAAATCCTGACCCTTTCGAAGTCAGAGGCAATTCTCCAGCCTTACCCTTCACCCCAAGCTGGAGTGTTAGACTGTATTTTCCCTGCTTGGCTTTGTGTGGCTTCTAAAAGCTGATGCTATTTAAAGCTCTGGGCGCATCCAAAGGAATCTTAACTCCTACAGAAGCTTACAGCTTGCTCAGAGAGATGCACCAGGGTGCAGCTCTCCAGCACAGGCAGTCGCGCCATCAGGCTGTTATAGCTAAGGACACTTCTGTCAAGGCCTCTTGATTTAGAGTGTCTGCTATGAGGGCAGATACATCAATCAAAATCTGTGAAGTTGGAGAAACCTGAGCCAAGTTTCTATTTAAGAATGTTTCATTTAAGTATCTTTTTTTATTATTATTTTTTTTTTCCTAGCTGTACTGAGATCCTGTCTCTGGCAAGTTTCACCTTTTTTTTTTTTTTTTAAAGTTAAAAACATGGAAATTAAATGCTCAATTATTGTTAGATGTCAAAACAAGAATTAGAAAAATGCAACTTTTAATTTTGTTCTGCATTTATCAATTATTGGTCATTCACATTTAAGCAGAAAATCACTTTACTACTGCTATTTAGGATGAGAAATATACAGCATGTTTAGGTTGTAACTGATAAAACTTCATGCCTACTAGATGTACAAATTGAAGAGACTGAGTTTTTTGAGGCAGAGAAAAGACCAGGAAGCATCTTCACTGTGATACAGCTGAAAATATAACAGCAGCTCTCAGCATCTCACTTTCAAAACTTTAATGTTTTAAAGTAAAAAGAGAGATGGAAAATATTCAATTGCCCATGGAACTCTTCGTTGTTCTGTCAGTCTCTTTCAACCAAACCCTAAGGAACCAGGTCATTTCATCCACTTGAACCACTGTCAGCAGAGGAGTGGAACAGTGGGGACACTGGAAAGCTCTGTGGAATCTTCCTCTGTCCGTGTCCCTCATCTCATTCCTTCCCTGCTGCTCAATGTATCTGATGAGGGCAGCTCTCAGCAGCGGGCCCTCTCTCCCAGCATTTCCCCCCATCCTGAGTTGAGGTGGGAATGCAGAATGGCAAGAGTCTCTACAGTGCCTTTACACTTTCCCATAGCTGGCTTTCTTCCTACTACTATACTACTGTGATGGCACAAAGCCATGAGGTTAGTCCAGAGGATCTGGCTTGCTCTTTACTCTTTTTTTCCCTCCCTGATAATTATTTCTCCCATTTGCTTATTCTCACACTGCATCTGATTACTTTTTTTCTATGATGCCACTTCGCTTTTGTCATCAATTTGCTAAATCCTACTCTGCATGTTGACAAATGTAAACTGAAACTCACAGCAATCTCAATCTCTGAAGCCTCATCTCTGCCTGAAGACATTGTGATTCAGACATCAGGATTCTTCCTGTTCATTTTGTTTTCCAGCTATCAGCACGTAGAATGAAGTGGAGGAGCAAGGACAGGTTTTTGGAAGGTATCTGCAAGCTGAAATTTTGTTAGATTTTTTTCAGTTAATTGTGTATGTCTTCATCCCTGAAAAAATGACACCCTGTGTCAGAGAAAACATGATTGAATCCTGAACACCAGGTAAGCTTATTATTTAAATATTGCCTTGACAGAAATCTGTTTAAAATATTTTCATGGCATTCTAAAGTAAAGTGATTGTGTGGGCATGGAGACAAGTTATTACTAGCTTTATTTGCTCTACAATAACATAAACCCCCAAATTTATTCACCTTAATCTTTCCAAGCCATTAGATATGAAAAGAATTTTAAGTTGTGATGCAAACAATTTGAGATCTCTTTCACTCTATGCTCATCTAAAAAAGAAGAAGAAAAACAAACAAACAAACAAACAAAACAACAGAAGAATTTGCAGCTCCTCCTTCTCCCCTTTGCTCAGCAGCAGAACAGATCCTGCTGTCATTCAGCTGGAACCAGAAGAAACAACCCAGACAATAACTGTGGCATCAGAGATCCTCTCAGCTCTCAGGCATGGCACTATCCAGGATTGTAAAGAATAAAGATGAAACAGATTAAAGATGGGTGGAGGGAGGTACTAACTTCCTTCCATGTCCTTCATGAAAGCCTGGCTTTCATGATTCAAGATGGGGAATAAATCACTGCTTAGTGTACAGAAGAGAGGTTTACGTGATGGTTTAGAGCCCAGCTTCATGTAATTGCACAAGTTACACTCTCTGATACTTTCTAGATAGAAGCTGTAAACAAGTGAATCCTAGACTAAGTCACTGCTTTAAAAATCTCATCTTGTATGTACTGAAGGGAAAAATCTTTATTTCTGAAGATATTTTAATGGAGTGACCTGTAACTGAGAGGATTCCCTGCATTGCCTGTGATAATTCATCACCATATGTGGGAGAAAATATTGGTAGATTAGAAAAGTGATGATAGATTAGAAAGTCGGTGTTTTTAGGTGTTTTTTGTTGTTGTTGTTGGCTTTTTTTTTTTTTTCCCCCCACAGCCTCTACAGCACATCCATGTCCTACTTTTGGTTTAGTAACATCTTAATTCACAGTACTAGAAGTTGATTTTTCTGATTAAAAAAGGGTAAAACTCTGAGGATCTCTTGTGGTTCTATAGGGAAAGTTACATCTTTACACAAATGGAACAAACCTTTGGCACTCCTGTTCCATTTCAATAAAGTTAAGGTTCCAGAAGAATGTGGGCTAATGTCCTATATGATTAATGCATCATTAGTTCTTGCTTAAGGAGTAGCCTAGTGCAGCCACCACAGCAAACCAAACCCCATACAGCAGCCTTGTTCAGTCCTTTCAATATGAATGACCAAATGTATTTCAGAAACCCAAGGGACCACAATCAGTCTGAAGCAGATTGTCTGCTTTGTATAGAGCAGAAATTGCCCACATGTTCCCTGCAGGGGATTCCCCCAGTGAAACGGAAGTCCCCTACAGCATTAAGTCTGAGTAGTTGTATTCTGCACTTTTTTTCCTGAAGATGCTGGCCAGACTGCCTGCTTTGGTCTATACTTGAAAGGAATAAGAGGGAATGTCTGCAGTTTGATAAGCTTAAGTTATCCCTTCTGGTTTATGGCATCTTCTAAAGCCAATAAAGCAGCTATCAGTGGCTAAGTTCCAAGGAGAAACAGTAAACTTTTGTCTTGTCCTGAATGGTAACTGCTGTGGGGAATAAAAACAGTTATTGTCTTTAGGCCTAGGCAGACTCTGATCAACTTCTGTCTGCTCTTCCTTAAGCAACTCTTGCAGGGAGAAGAAAAAAGAACAGCGAGTGCCCATCTTTTTCTTCAACCTGCAGTAAAGCAGGCAAGCAACAAAAGCAGCAACTTCAGGCAGGGACAGGCACTCAATGATACCATGATGATTTTGAGGCAGGGGGTAGGACACTGTTGAAGCATACACTTGATTTAAAAAACTTCAGCACAAGTCTCAGTTAAAAAAAGACAGGGATCTTCTAGAAAGAGTGCAGTGGTGGACCACAAAGATGACTGTGGGCATGGAGCATCTCCCGTATAAGAAAAGGCTGAGAGACCTGGGTCTGCTCAGCCTGGAGAAGTCTGAGAGGAGATCTTATAATTGTTTATTGATACCTACATTGTGAGAGTCATGTCGATGAGGGTGGACTCACTTCAGTGGCTAGGAGGAATAGAACAAGGGGCAATGGACAGAACCCGGAACACAGAAAGCTCCATACTAACTCAAAGAAGAACTTATTTACTATCAGTGTGATGGAGCACTGGAACAGGCTACATGCAGAGGCTTAAAATCTTCTTCTCTGGAGATTTCAAGAACCATCTAGACAACCCCACGGTCTCTTCTCAGTGGTGACAGGTGACAGGATGAGGGGAAATGGCCTCAAGTTGCACCAGGGTAGGTTTAGGTTGGACATTAGGAAACACTTCTTTACAGAAAGGGTAGTTAAACATTGGAATAGGCTCCCCAGGAAGGTGGTTGAATCACCGTCCCTGGATGTGTTTAAGAGCTGTTTGGATGTGGCGCTCGGATATATGATTTAGCAGAGGGTCGTTAGAGTTAGGGTACTATGGTTAGGCTGCAGTTGGACTTGATGATCTTTTGAGGTCCCTTCCAACCTGAATGATTCTATGATTCTATGATTCAACTACCTGTGTGACCTGCCACAGGGAACTTGCCTCAGCAAGGGGGTTGAACATTTCTTCCTGAATATCGTTTCCACAGTTCAGGGCCCTATTCAGTGCTAGAGGACCTTTGATCATTGCTGGACTCAAATAATCTCTGCAGTGCAAAAATAACTCAAACTTTTTATGTTAGTTGAGACCTGAGCAAATATGAGGTGAACATGCATCTAAATCTTAGCTTAGCCAATGAAATTCTCAGATAGGATTATATGTTTCAAGTGAAATTGATCTGCATAGCTAGATATTATTTACATAGTGGAGGTACACAAATATTTGGCTGAGAAGTGACTATTTTAACCTAGTAATTAGGAAGTTGCAAGGAACCAGCAAGAACAAGATCTTCCACAAATATGGGTACCTATCTCCAGTTGGGACTTTTAGCTAGTGGTTTCCTAGATTCATCTCCTGGAAATAAATGAGCAGAAGACCCTTGCACATTTAATCTTCTAGTGGTGGAGGCATCACTGAGAATGTACAGAATTGAGATTTAATTCTCTCTGCTGACTGAAAGGACAAAACCACTTGTTTCTACTCCTGCAGTGTGTCATAACCACTACGGCATTTTGGTGCCTTGTTTATTTGTTCTCCATTATTGCATCTCTTCTTCTCCCTAAAAAAATGTCTGTATCTACACTGGACTGGAGCTGCAAACGTGAGAGGCCTAACAAACAGCCTAAAAGTCATTCTGTATCTTTTGATCTTTCACTCTTTTAATATTTAATGATCCCATTCAAAATGGAACAGCATTAGCAAAAGAAATTAAGAAGTCTCACATCCCCTTCCCATGTCATGGTCTACTTTCAAGGCAGCAACCTGAAATTATGTATCCCTTCAGGAAAACAAGTGCTTTGTGCCCATGTCTCTGCCATCCGTGGTGAAAAATCTAACTGCTTCCCAGTGTTGTTTTATTTCTTCTACCAGACCAATATTTGCAGGTGGGATAAAAGAATCATAATCTGACTGAGAAATAGGTGTCAAATTGCTCTATGCCATCGAGAGTTTGGGCTTCTACTCTCAAAATCAAAGGTATCACTTACTTAAAAGCAGAAAATCCAACAGGTCATCATTATCTGGAAAAATGTACTGAAATAACAAAATTCATGTTACTGACTCACACAACTTTAGTCGTCATGTAGTTATGTATAAAGAAATCCTGTTTTTCAGATAAGGACAGTTATCTTGAAAAAAGTGCTGTTTGGGAAAAGCAGAAATCAGTCACTCCCAAGAATGCCCACTAATTCAGCTAGCTTATTATATTCCACAGACTGCCAGGGTTTATTACTCCTTTGAAACAATGAAAGATATAATTAGGTTTTGGAAGAATTTCAATGATAGATTTTCACTGCAACTTGGATCATGTAGTTGTACTGGACCAGAGATCCCCGTTGTGGGGAATACCAGCTAAATGGCTTGTAATGCTACATGTCCCACAAGGTGAAATGCCAGAGAAGATCTGAGCATCACAGCTGCCTCAGCATCTGCTCACAATGCCCACAAATCTGGACGAGAAATTGGTTGACAATTTACATTTAATAGTCTAGCTATTACAGGCTTTTAAAAATCTACTGATAAGAGCACAAAAGTTAAAGCAGGCAAGTGAAAAGCACACAGGCTTCTCCTCACCTTGGTGGGCTAGGGTAGGCCTAGAAGCAGATGTACATTTTCTTCATGAAATCTTACTTCAAACTCCTTTGAAATCAGTGTAAACATTTCTATTGACATTAATGGAGTTTGGATCAAATCCTAATTGCCACTATAAAAACTTTTTATCAATGCCATACGTTATTTGCCATGTATGTATTTTAATAAAGCAGCTCTGAATGTACCATAGGGAGTGTGCTCCTTAAAATGAATGTCTTTTGAAACTGTAACAGGAGTAAGTCCTCTGACAGGAGAATTCAGCTTAGCTTTAGTTCTGAAGAAAGGCTTGTTCACTATTTGATTTTGTAGGGAAAACAGAGAACTGTGCAGAAGTCTGTGGTTTTTTGGGGGGCAACTTCACAAGAACGTTTTCTTTATTCTGATTCATTAACAGTTCATTCCCTCAAGTATGAGTTTGGTCTGAAAGTCCAAAATGCAAACCAAAATTGACTAAGAAGCACCAAAACCCGAGTGATTTGATTACATGTACTTTATGTATTTTGGTTGTCAAAGCAGATCTACGGGCAAGCTTGCTCAAAATTGTATCTAGATTTATTCAAAATATTGTACATGTAATAGTAAGCCTTTCTATAAAAATGGGCTACGTTTTAAATTTACACTGAAACCCTAAATCAGCTTAGTTTCATGTGGTTTCAGATTTTGTTATGAATGTCTTGGAGGAAGAATGTTTGTTTCTGGTAAACCTTGGGAAGTAAAGTCAGGAAAGCTAAGATGGCCCGTGCAACTGAGCACGTCCTCAGTTTCCCTTTCACAAAATATTTATAATAGACTCATGGATTTAAAAAAACATTAGCCTCCCTCATATTTGTATAGAATTAGGAGTGTTTCAGATCAAGATGCAAATTATTAATGAAGTTCTTGAAAGCACCAGTGAATACTTTCATTTTTCATTGCATAGCTGTAAAGGTGAATTGTGATGTCGTTTTTCACTCCTAGAATAGAAGGAAACATACATTCGAGATTGGAGATGGCAACTGTATTCTTGGTAACAACACTAACATGTGGTTTTAAAAATTATATGGGAAGACAGAGATGCTAAGTAAGCTGCATATGATTATTATCACAGTTTCAGACTGAGCTGTAACTTTCTGCTTGGTGGTTATTTTTGTGGTCTTCTCCACAGGGAGCTCCCCATAAGCAGATTGACACACATGTAATGGTAGTTCAAAATTCAGTGACTGAAACAATTAATGCCCCCAACCCTGCTGTGTCTTCCAGCATCTGCCCTGTGGCAGGGATGGCTGAACAACTCATGAATCAGCTCCTGAGCCTTACAGTCTAGCATAAACCAAAATCAATGTTGGTTTACCTTAATAGGCCAAGCTGTAAGCTGTGGTGGTTCAGAGCTGATTCATGGACTGCTCAGCCCTAATGTTAGGAGGTGGCAACCTCTGGGAGCAGTCTGGTAACCTCTGTGAGGACTCCTCAAAGAGGAGTCACCATTTCAACCCTTTGGATTTAATTTGCCTCCATTTGCCACAGGCTGTAGATCTTGAATTATCATTTTCCTTTAGTCACCTAAGATCAAGATTAGGACTTTTGTTTCCCACTGCTCATAGCAAAGATTTATAGCTGTGTGCCCCAATGTGTTATCCCAAGGGTCTCAGCATCTGGCCTTGAATATCATGGGCAAAAGCAAAATTAATCAACTGACCAACTTTATTATGTACTGATGACAAAAATATTGCAGAAGAGATGTATTTCAAAACCATAACCAAACTGAAAACACGTTTTTCTTGCCGGACACTTCCCTTCTGCATAAGTGCCTGGTAGGCACCATGTGCATACCTGTCAGCTTTGTCCATAGTACCGAGTACCTCAGTGTTTCTAATGAAGCCTGTTGTGGTTTTCTTGTCAGTGTTTCATACCAATTCAGTAGTTTTTGAAAGATCCTTTTGTGTCCAAACTTCACTTCTGTCACAGTTTGTGTTCTAAAGTCACACACTGCTGTAGGATCTCATGATAACAAGAGCATTCCGTGAAGGCACATGCCTTAGTAGGAACTTTATCTTCTTTTGCTCACAGTCTCTCCAAGATTTTACAGGTACACAAAGCACCAGATTGCCTGTTGTCTTCCTCAGAGGACTCTTCACATGGCTGCCCCAGTAACAAAGCCACAGCCCTGTATCATTCCCCTGTGCTTCCCCGCAAGTCTTTTCACATCATCTTTTGAAGGCAGGCATTGCTTTCATAGCTTTTGCAGTCAATATGACTGTTACAGGAACTCTACATAAGTCTTGTTTTGCTCATAATGTTGCTCTAAAGGGTTGGTAGCCAAGGCAAAGTGTGTCTCTCCACAAATAATTTTTTTTTTATCCCTTCTATTCCTTCAATCAGCAGATGATACAATATTATATGAGCATTTTTGCTATCAAATAGTGTTACTCTTCCCTTTGTATCTGCTGGAGTTTCCACTGAAATAAACAGGAGGCATTACTTTCAGAGCGACCTGTGAGGTTATGGCATTATTTGTTTATCTAGTAATAAACAGAATTCAGCACCTGGAATGAAGTTCTCTTTCATTAATTATCTTGAGAAAAAATGATGCAGCTGAGTATTTATATGATTCTATGATCTATGATTTCAAGATTTAAAATCCCGTAAAAAAAAAAAAAAACCAACAAAAGAACAACAACAAAAAGGTCCCTACAGCCTTTACAACAATTTTTTCTCCCATTTCCTAGGAAGAAATCAAGCTGCTGTGAGAAATAAGAGCATCTCAAACTCTCATTCTGTTTGACTAACCTTTCCACTTACCTTTTACACATTCCTCTACATTTGCCATTGCTCGTATTTCACCTTTTTTGTCTCTCTTTTACCTTCTATTTTTTCCCATTTTCTTTGCATATGGCCTTTTTACCTGAACTGCTTGCTATTATTCCTCCTGACATCCCTTCCCATCTCCAGTCCCTCTGTGTTTTTCCCAGTTTCTTTCTGCACATGTTCTTTTCCTTGGCTCTCCCTGGATGATCTTCCCTCCTCCAGTCCAATCTGTTGTACATTTTTTTTCCTTCCAGAGGTGGTAGTGTAAGTGCCTTAGTTCCTCTCTTCACAAACTGTACCTCACAGACCACTTATTGATGATGAATTGGGAGACTGCTAATCAGAGAGAACAGCTCTCACCCAGATACTGAGTCTCTAAACTACCTTCAAAGACAAAGCACATCAAATACTGATCTAGCATTATTTCCCGTATAACTGTAGGTAGTGTCATCATGAGGTGACATGTCGATGCAGCTGTGAGTAAAAGCAGATATTTATTCCCCCTCCATGAACTCTGCTCAAATGCCATCACTTTGTTAGAGTTTCTAGAAATCCAGGGCAGTAGTTGAAATTGCAGCCTTCTCTCTATTCTAATACATTGATATAAGGCCTCCAAATTCTCAACATGTGGCATTTATAACCAGATAGTATTTCTTTTTTGTCTGAATGCTTTTAACATATCTGGAAATCTATAGGTGCGATTCTAATGTACAGTAGTAGGTATAAGCAGTATCCTTATCATAAGTATCATAAGCAGTATGGCATAGTTTAGAAGCGGAAAACATTTTTAAATTAACAGCAACTCCCAAATATATTAGAAGTACTGTAAGGTGGAGAGCTGGGTTAAAATAAGTACTATTCTTATTATATGTACTTCTACTTACCATTTACTTCTAATAGTATTAGAAAAGGATCTTTCTTACCTATTGGTGTACCCGTGATATTATATCATCGGTTTATTTGGGTAGTGGGCTTGACATAAACTATTCATTGATTGGAGCTTCGTTGTTCTGAAGGACCAAACTGTCTTACTGTTTCATTACTTCATTGGGCATTGCTCAAGGTAAGAAGAGTCTCTTTTCTTAGGACTGTATCTATTCCCTTCAATACTGGTCAGCAAACTGAACAGGTCAGCAATATTAGAGCAACGAAAATAAGGAGAATACTTGTCTCACTGAGTCTTTTCCACTATCAGCCTTTGAGCAATATTTCTGTGCTCTGCCATGACCCGAGCTGTGATTTTACAGCTGTGCACAAGTGCTTGGGTCCAAGGAACCATTTGAGTGTTGAACTGAGATGCTTTGGTAAGTCAGTCTGACTGAGGAGGACAATGGAAAACATTGAGGAGTTTCCTTTGAGTCATTTAAGTGATTTCTCAAAGTAAGCTTGCTTGAAGAACAAAACCTGTTTGCTTAAAGACAAAACATCCACCCTATTTTCAGAATCGGTGTTTTAAAATATTTTTAATTAAATTTCAGTGAGGTTCACAGTAAGTATGGGTCAAGAAGAGAATTATTTGAATAAGTTAGCCCTACGTATCTTACTGCTAGACGATTTATTACATCTCCTTCAATGCACTTCCGGTGGGGGCTTTGTTCTGTTCTGTGAAAGGAATATTCCAAGGTTTAGAAACAAGATATACAGAGGGCATACAATTCATTTCAGGCTGAAACAGGCCAGTTTTGGAAATGTGATATTATGGCAAGTCTTCACCATACTTGATTCAGCTGAGTGGTGTGCCATTCCTCAGGGAATACTTCAAAGAATGACGCCGAGCTGCAGCAACTGGGAGGATACAGACAATTCACACAGGCTGTATGCTTTCACACCCTTGTCTCAGATCAGCAATCCCAGATGGTGATCACCCAGAAGAATCTCAATCTTTTTATAGTCAATATTCTGCAGTCACAAAGTGATTTAACACATCAACTCAGTATACTCAGATGGCATTGAGATTACCTCCAGTGGGCTGAGTACTCTCTTACATCCATTTACTGAAGGAAATTAATGTGATCACTCAGGGACAGTTCATACCTCTAATTAGCAGTAGTACAGAGTGGGTGCAAGGAAACACTCTTAAACACCGCTGCTGAGAGATCTGATCCTAGAAAAGTAGTAATGAACTCATCATCAGTAAGATTAGCAGAATATAACAATGGATAACGCCAGCGTAGATCCAGATTAATTTATCTGGCTCAGTGACATGCATGCCATCATAGTTAATACCAGGATGGTATCCTTAGTAAAATAATACCAGAGCAAATTTGGCATCTCCTCAGCCAGAATAAATCATTTGTCTTCACTCCAAAGGGCACCGGTTATCAATGTTCATTCTTTCATGCAGGCTGTCTTAGCTTTTTTGCCCCTTTCTCATCTCAAGTCTCCTGAGAACATAGAAATAGCTGAAATAACTGCAAACTGGTGTCTAGTGTGACTATTTCGTGAGATCTGCTGTGGAAGTGATAAGAGGAGAAAAGGTATTAATACATAAAGGTATTTTTTCTTATTTTTCACTGCTTCTCTACAAAGAAACGGTTCAACAGTTTTTTCACTCTTAGCCACTAACCTGCTCAACCTGACCACTGTGGATTTGATCATCTACATTACTGTGCAACCTGATTCCAAATTACATCCTACTTTAGTAGAAACCCTTACCTTATAGTTGGTAATGTTCCTGTGGCCTGAGGGAACCCTGTTGTGTAGAGACTCTAGCTCAAAGCTCAAAGGCTTCTTGGCAGAAGCCACCGTGCCCAGCACCATACTGAAATGAATCTGCTCCTTACGGATGTGGAAAAAGTGTGGCTACCTCAGCCTACAGCATCTTTGCACTGCTCTCTGCCTTGTCTTTTCTTTCACTGAGAGGTCTCTGAAGCATGATTGTTTCAGATAATTCAATACACATGTTAAACAGACTATTAATTGGAAATGAACATTGCTATCAAAGAGATCTGTTTCTAAAACACTGTTTGTTTCACCTGAAAGCAAGAGAATTTCTCAACAGGATTTCAGTCCTAGAATGCCTCTCCATTCTGTATTCTGTCATTCAAATATAATTCTACAGTAAACATACATTTTCTGTAATAACTCATAACCTTTTTATAAACCAATTCAATTTAAAATTCTATTTTAAGCACTTTTTCACAACAAAGAGACGATATTAAACCATGTAATCTGTATTCATGGCAGCAGCCATCATTGCACCCAGGCAATACTGGGAAAATGTGAGACAGAGATAGACAAATCAATTATAATGAAACTTTGGTTTGCTGAATTCTTCTAGATTTTAAATGTTGGGATGTATATTGAAACTATTGTGATGTAAAACTGATGTAAAATTATTAGTGAAACTCATAAAAAAATAGCTTAATCTGAAATTGGAATCTTTGGGACCTTCCAGTACTTGAAGGGAGCATATAAACAGGAGGGGGAACAACTGTTTACATGGCTTGATAGTGATAGGACAAGGGGGAATGCTTTTAAACTAAGACAGGAGAGATTTAGGTTAGATATTAGAAGGAAGTTTTTCACACAGAGGGTGGTGACACACTGGAAGAGTTTGCCCAAGGAAGTTGTAGATGCCCCATCCCTGGAAGCATTCAAGGCCAGGCTGGATGTGGCTCTGGGCAGCCTGGTCTAGTGGTTGGCTGCCCACAGCAGGAGGGCTGAAACTAGCTGATCATTGTGGTCCTTTTCAGCCCAGGCCATTCTATGATTTTATGATGGAGCTGCCTACTCTGTCTCTTTGTGAAGTGCTAAAGGGGAGATGTTAGGTGGAAGTGAAAGAAACTTTAACAAATGCCACAGGTATTTCTTTGTTCCAATGCCAGGATTCTTTGAAGCTGGAAAACTGTAGACATTAAGAAAATAGCAGTAATTTGAGTAAAATAGAAGTCCTTCCCATTTTTCCACAAGGTACTTATTGTGGCTACTAGATACTACCTTAGTTAGACCTCTGTTTTCCTCTTGGATGCTGTCATTGGATTTACTTTATCCCACCCACACACGTAATGCTGGGACCACCAGTTCTCTTATATGTATGTTGTAGCACATAGTTGCACTGTTAAAACAAGCATGTCTAAACAACCAGGCCACGTATAGCTACAGCAGGAAATCCTGAACCAATAACTTGAGCTCATCTTTTCTTTTCCTGTTATGGGGACCTGTATCCACTTGCATATTCTGTGAGGAAAGAAAGTTAAAGACACAGATGTAAAAGATAGTGGTCCAAATCAGATATCCTTACTAACTCAATAGTTGGACAAACATGCTTTGCCAGTAGTTGAGATTTGAAGATCTAGCCAATAATAATGCACACAATAGTAGAAAGTATTGTGGGTTTGGCGGAGCACCAAATCAAATTTACTCTGAATTTACAGGAAAAACAAAAACAAAAACAAAGAAAACACAGAGAAGTGTACCACCACCCGTTTGTTACAGCAGGGTATTGAGCAGGGAACTGCCAATCTCAATGGCAGCAAAAACAGCAGAAGAGGAACGCAGTGCTCTGCCAGCGCTGGGGCTGGGGAGGGCAGCAGGTCAGCCTCCCAAGGACAGGCAGCCAGCACAGCAACCAGCCTTTGTGTCACTTTTCTCCCTCCTCTAGCATATTGGCTTCAGTGGACAGATTTAAATGTTAACAAAGCACTTGTGTTTACATGTATTTTTCACCTCACCCTCAGAGCTAAACAACAATAACCGGTACTCCCTTGCTGCCTTGGTCTTCATGCTGAGGGCTGTGAGTCTATAGCACAGCTGATTTGTATAAAGAGTGCCTGCAAAAGCCGTGCAGTGGGATAAAGGACTACGATGTGACACTGTGGGACGTCAGTACTTCCTTGTACCTGAGGCTCACAGGCAGGCACAAAGTGCTCCGTGCTCAATGCTAAAACACAAGAAACTGAAGTTGGTATAATGCCCCTGAAAAGCTGCCCAGCTCTCCTCAGGGAGGCCCAGGAAGTGGCTGTTCGTTGAAGCAGCAATAGTTTGCATGTTGCAGCCTGTGCACCCACATCTATCAATGCCAGGGGAACAGCAGCTGAATGCTGGCATAGAACTCATAGGCTCCATCTATACACGCATGCCTGGTGCTTGAAGAGAGTGATGTGCAATGCCTTCATTCCTTTGTTTTGAATGGCACCAAAGTGCCACTTCTTAAGGCAGATGTCTGCCTTCTGAAAGCACCTGCAGGAGCTCAGCCTGAAGGCAGGATACAGTGCCTCCGCTGCTCCCAACCAGGTTCAGCTTCTGTTACACTCCTGCAGGAAGCACAGGGCAGACTGGATTGGCAGTCCCCGAGCAGGTCCAGAGCCACATTTGTCCTATTGGTCCTACTGAAGTACAATTCCTTCACTGTGCTTTCTCTAAGAATAAAGATCAAAAAAAAACCAACATGGAATTCAGCCATGTTTCTCTATTTTTATGTCAGCATAATAGATTCAAAAATCTGGCACACCACTTCTTTGCTGTCGCCCTTTTTATGATGATTGGACACATGTATTTTTAAGGCAAGGCTTTCTAAAAAAATTGCTATCATCTCCCCACTGATTTCCAATATTGGAAAGGATAAGTCTTGTCGTATATCCAGCCACTCATGTCAGTGAATATATTATAGAGGAAACAATAAATACATCCCAAACTGACTTGAGGAGGCAGAGTTTAAAAGGAAAATAATAGAGAAGCTGTTGCCTCGCTGACAAAAGGAGTGAAGTGGCGAAGTCTCTCCCATCATCTGGGGCTGCACCTGCAGGAGCTTCCTTCAGCTCCCTCACAGACACTTTACTACTTTAAAAAGTAGAAGCAATGCTATCTTGACCCTCAGCTTTCAAGCTGGGTTACCTCAGTCATAGTTTGGGGTCCTGTGAAGCCCTTTGTCATGGTTAGGGTATATAGGAAGTTTTAGCGGAGGATAAAGATGTGTAATTCGGAAGAGATGAAGATTTATTTGAGCACCCGCTAAACCATAACAGATTTGCAACTCCCTGCAGTGGAGCTCTGTTTTCCTTTTCAACCTTGCACTCTATAATTTTGGCTGGGCTGAGCTTTAAGTCTGTATATCCTATCAAAACGACAGCAGCTCCCACTGAAACAAGTCTGACCGTGTGCTTAGAATCTTTACGGCTGATGGAAACCACCGGTGGCCCTTGAAGCACCACTGTCAGCTGCAGCAGCTCAAACTGGATGTGTGTTCTTGGGCCTAAAATCCCCCCTTCATTGCCCTCTTTTTTTTTTTTTTTTTTTTGGTTCTTTTTGTTAAAAGTTGTGGGAAATAAAGCTCTTTCTTTTCTTAGCTCTCAGAAAGGACAAAACTTCAGTCTTATAAACCTTCTTGAAAAAGAATTCTGAACACCCAGATCATCAAATTTTGTTCCTTACTACTTCACATTACTGAACGTGGATTGAATTGCTCCCACAGTTACATTTTGGTGACATAAGGTTCTCATTTGGCACCATTTATATACTCATATTTATGCAATTGTGCCATGTGCCTGTGTATCTTTGTATTTTGAAGCCTCCAGATGAAACTGAAAAAAAATGTTATTCACTCATTTTATTAGCACTGTAATCAGATTTTCATAGAGTTCCACAATAACAGGGGAAGCTTGAAAAGTAATTAAGAGATTCTCCAACACAGCAGGAGTTTTTGTTAAAGGAGAAAACTAATTCAGACTGGAGTTTGCAGATACAAGAGGAGTTAGGGCGTGAGTCCAAGAGACTTCTAATCTTCAAGAATGGTAGCTGCACTGAAAGCCATGGTAAGGGAAGGTCATTCATATACTTTCATTATCCTTTCAAAATGAACAAACTAACAAACAAAAAGAAACAAAACCCTTAATTATTAGGAGCTTATCTAACAATTAAAACACCTGCATCACAAAAGAAAGCATGCGTCAGCTTGCATTACCTTGATGTAAAGAATGCCTTTTATTATATAACTTAATTTGGTAATCTATTAAGTTGTGGAATTAATTTGTGACTGTAGGAAACTCAGTTGATTCCAAAGATTGATATCACGCTATACATACGTGTTTGTTGAAACACCAAGTGACGTGAATGCATGCTTACAGAGATGTAACCATATCTCAGATACCCTACTGGATGTGTTGTCATTCTTTGAAGATTTTGGTGTTCAGTTTTGATATTATTATAATACAATGACATTTTCAAAGCTTTGAGTCTTCTAAACTACATTTTTCTCAGTAACAGATACAGGTGGTATTGGATGGCAACAAGTAACCCACTTGGAAGTCCCTGCCACCTCCTGGTATCTTGTCCTTCCATGTTCAAGTTTCCCTGTCTCATCTGCCCTTCTCTGTGGCCAGCTGCCATCTCTCCTACTTCCTCAACTCTGCTTAGCAGACACAGGTTTCATTAGTGCTTTTCAGCAGCTGTGCTTGGCTTCAAGCTTTTATTTTCTAACAAAAAGGAATTGTGAAAAACTGCTTTAATAGAAAAAAATGAATTGGTGCAGTCTCTTGAGCTAAATAAGGTACTGAGATCATTCAGAATGCAGTTCTATTCTTTTAAATGTAATAATTACCTTTAAAAGGTGCACGTGACTTAACCTCTTTATGGTGTATGATAATGGAGGGGTTTTATATGATTCATTTACAAGTGATGATAAGGATGTACATTGTAGATTACTACTCTATCACCATATACTCGAAGAGCGCTTCCTAATAGCAGTCAAATAATAATGGCACTGATTGCCTTGTCCTAAAACCCACAGGAATGGACTGCTCTTGATTATTTTAAGGTGTGACATAGAGATTTTTTTTTTCTTGTTTATATTTCTTTGTTGCTCTAAGTCGGTGGGAAGCTTTACCTGCTCTCTGGAAGGCATTGTGCTCAGCAGTGTGCCCAGGTATCCCAGTTCACACCAGAAGCCCCCTACTCAAAATCTGTGCAATGTCTCTTAATTTCTCAGCCCTTTCTAGGACTGCTTTCATACCTGGAAGCTAATCAATAGTGTCCTTCTAATCTTGGACCCAGATGCAGGAAAAGGGAAGGAGAAACTTATGGAAAGATGGAGAAAACTAAAAAGTGATGTAGGAGGCCAGTGGAAGATCAGTGCGCACCCACTTGCTGCTTTTTTTCCTTTCATCTCTCTCTCATGTCAAAGGGAGCTACTTTTCAGGCACCTGGCAGTTCCTACAGGAATGAGTGGGGCTGGACCAACACCACTGAAGTAATATAGATGGAAATATATAGATTTAAAGCAGCTTTTCACCTTGCCCAAAGCAGTGTCATTTGTAACCTGCAATGCCCAAGAAATCTGCAGTTTCACATTAGGAAGCACTAATCAACACTGAATAGACAATAAATTTACCAGAAAGATTTGCTTTAAAAACAGAACAAAATAGACAGTTGAGCATTGCCAAACACCTTTCAGGAGACACTGCAGACATAGGACTAGTGTAGGAATCAGTTGTAAGATTAGTAAGGGAGCAGAGAATATGGCTTGATATTATGACAGCCCATCAGTGCTGTTTGCACAGTAACCCTCTCAAAGTCTGTTTCATTTACCTTTGCAAAACTGCACCCCCACCACTTTTCTCACCTGCTTCAGTCTTCTTGGCCAGCAATACCTACTCAGGCTGTAAATTAGATCAGAAACATTGCTGCCAGCTAAATTTTACTGGGTACTCAGTTTAGCCAGATCTGTAACATGGAAGGTTTTCAAGTCAGACCCAAACTTTGATACAAAACATGAAGGAAGGGCATGGAATGACATAACAACTGCTTGTTGCACAGGCAATGGCTTGTGTGCCACGCGGGAGGTGTTAAGGGAGCAGCACCTCCAGGGACCAATGTTAGTGGTGTTTGGTGCTGTCCCAAAGTCACCAGCTCCAAGTGGACTGACACTGGAGGGAGAATCTCTAATATATATACTGTATGAGAGAAATTTGAAAAATGCATACTGCAATTTCAAAATCCTCACTAAAACCTCTCTCCCAGTGTCAGGCTTGTCCAGACAAAGTACTGATTTTTTGTCTCACTGTTTTTGAATGCTTGAGGATAACAATTTTTGTTACTCTGGCTGCTGTCTGATTCCTGGCTTGTAGGATTTGGGTCACAGGCTACACCAAAGTTTGCAGGGAAAAGTCTGTTTCTTCTCTTTCAGTGTCTTTTGTTTAGCTCTGCTTTGTATCTGTTCAGCTGATCCCAACTGCAGAGGTGAAGTAGGGTTACTCCTCACTGGAGGCTGTTTTACAGTGACACAAAGAAGTGCTGGAAAGAAGCCAGGATTTCATTGATATAATCATATCCCATGGTTTGCAAAAGATTTATGCTTGCTATACTTAAGAGCCAGTATCCAGGACTGTGATTTAGGGGGGCTGCTATGCCAGCACAACAACCCACAAAAAATTTCTGCAACAGCATGAATTTGCCAGTTCAGGGACGCTTCTGAGTTGATGGGATGTTCTGTATGTTTCCAGTGTATCTCAACTTCAACGATCTGCTGGTTTTCACCTTCCTTGCCTTCAAGCACATACTACTTCTTCCAGGAAAACCCAGAAGCTCCATATTCTTAAAAGGTACATGCCAACCTGAGGGATTTTGTGACACGGTTTATCTCAATTACTTTAAAAATATTCACGACTTACGTGAAAAAGGTAGAGTCTTGCAAAGAACTGATTTTGATGGGTTGTTTTTTATTTCCTGCCTGTAAATGCATGACGTAGGTCAGCTTTGACATAAGTCGGTAGCTAGTAACATTGAGTACAGAGAGGCACCAAGCAGGGCCTATTTCTCTGTTACTTCTGGAACAAAATGACGTTGTGCAGAAATGACTACCACATGAGACTGAATTGAGAGATGGTGGAATGCTGTCTGTATTTCTGTATCCTGCAGAGATGGCTTGTAGAAATAGCACAGTGGTCTTGAAAATATCCTTAGTCTGTCATGTTCCCTGACATTGGCAGAACACTTTCTGTGTAGTGAAGTTATATTGGAAGTGAAACAGGCAAATCTTATTCTCTGCTGCTTCTTTTTCATCCTGGAAATGGGTTACACAGCGTCACTGTCGTGTCCTGCCCCATCCTTCAATCTGCTAGGCCCCATTTGTGTATCCTGTGTATGAGCAGCCAAAGATGAGGAATTGCTCCATTTTGTTCTTTCCACTGGTGATAAGGGCAGTAAGACCTCACACAAGCTTCTGTAGTGGACAGCTGAATAGTAGCTCACTTAGAGATAAAGCATGTATCGGAAGCTTGGTCCTTCATTTATTTTTTTTTTTTATATAAAAATATGGCAGCTTTATTCAATCTGGCCCTGAGGTATTTTTATGGACACAGTGATTTAAAGTGAACTTCGTATAGAGCCACAGCCAAGGAATCATGTTTTGAACTCCATCTATTCAACTTTGCACTGAAACTTAGTTATATTTGGTCAGTGCGGCAGTATTCAGAATCATTAAGAAATCAGGTCAGTGAAGGGTATTGTTCAGAATCTTTAATAAGCTGTCTCCTTTTACTTCAGTACTTTAATATTGAACCTTATAACACACATAACAGTTTAATACATATTAAATAAGCTCATCATGAGTTAAGAAATGTACATAATTATTAGTAGGTTTCTTTCCTAATTGCATGGCCATTTTTTAAAACAAGACAAAAACAACAGCACCCAAAGAGTATAATCTCTTTTTTTTCAATGTACAGGGGCATTTTATGTATTTCTGAGGGGCCTGGGAAGTCTCACTGCCTCTTTATGAGATATATCTCAGGATAATCTAAACCTGGAGTTAATTAGTGAAATGTTTATTGCTCTGATGAAAATATTATTTTTCCACTCATAGTCCTTGATCTGGCAAATCTATTGAAATGCAATTTGTTATTATATTCCGTGTCAAGTAATTCACCATGTTCTTCTGTATGGTTTTATTTTCTACATGTGAGTGGCTTCCTTCACTTAAGCAGGAGTAGGTTTAATCGAGTGTGTAAGAGTTTAGAGGACATACTGAAGTTATAAAATATTAATGCTGTTTTGACTACAATGTACCCCAGCATTGTCACTTATCATAGAATCATAGAATTACTCAAAAAGACCTCAAAGATCATCAAGTCCAACCGCAGCCTAACCATAGTACCCTAACTCTAACAACCCTCTGCTAAATCATATCTATCTCTGAGCACCACATCCAAACGGCTCTTAAACACATCCAGGGACGGTGACTCAACCACCTTCCTGGGGAGCCTATTCCAGTGTTTAACCACCCTTTCTGTAAAGAAGTGTTTCCTAACGTCCAACCTAAACTAACCTTAGCGCAACTTGAGGCCATTATTCACAGCTGTCAATCATGTGATTTTCTTATCCCTTTGCTGTGAAAGTTATTTAAACATAGTTGTACTGAATATTATACAGTTCATATGTAAATAAAAACATTTTTTTAAAATAATCTTCTGAAATTGTTGAGTAAACTCATAGCTATATGCAGAATAATTTAAAAAATAAAAAAAATTCAAACACTAATATGAAACACAGCCTGTAGATTGGATCCCATGGTGGATAAAGGGTGCAGGAGGGAGTTTGGGAGGTAGAAAGAGAAGGACTGAAGGGTCTCCGTCCTTCATGTACCTGAGGATGGCTTCCTCACCCCATAATGCATGTCTCAGTTGGCACTGAGGAAGGATGCATACACTATCTTCTAGCTAACTCCAGAAGCCAGAAAATGAAATATTGGTAGCTTAAAGCTATTTTGCCCTAATTCCCTCCGATTTTTGTTAAAACATAGCCTTTATTGATCAGGTTACAGTACCTCCTGTCCAGAACTTGATATGGTTCACCATACAGCCAGACAAACCTTGGCACTGACACAATGGAGGAACTGCTACAGGAGCAAGAAGTATGGCTTACACTGACACGACTGCCTAGAGAAATGGGCCTCAGTTACAATATGGCATGTCCAAAATCTGCACCAAGGCCTTGCTCCCTGCTGAAGTACTAGAGGCAAGGATGTCCTCCCTGCAGGGTACCAACGGGCCCTTTGCCGCATCAGCAGCCTGTTCCCTGCAGAAGAACACCTGGAAGGAGGGAAGACTGCAGGTGAGCCTCTTGACAGTCAGCTTTTCTGAGGTGACTGACTCAGACCTGCCACAGTGCATGTCACACACATGCTTGTCTCCTGAGGGGCTGTTGACAGGACCACGAGAGCACTTAGTTAACACACTTCTGAGATTCATGGCACACTTCATATTTCCCAGAGTTAATGATCCAGCCTTTCTGCAGATGCATGCAGACATCACTTCTCAGACCTATGGTGCTGATGAGCTATTTACAAAAAAATTACCTTTGTTCTAAAAAGACTAAACATATACAAGTTTTATGAAAATTCACCTTTTTGTTGGACAAGATTCAAGAAACAATTTTTCACTTAATGACTGCTTTGAATCCAGGCCAAATTGGTAAGTCTGTAAGTCCAGACTGAGCAAATAATTTTGAACAAATTATTTATTCAGTGAAGATAGCTGCTTTTCCTCACTAGTACATACTTCATAGACAGACTGTGAAACTCTTTGACCTATTTGTAATTCAAAGTTATTCATACATTTCCTCACATAATAATTCTTGGTCTAAAACTATTTATGAAAAGATTATCAGTGCCTGCCATAAAGAAACACGAAGGAATGGAAATGATGTCTGGATCAGAATCAGCTTGGAAATTTAGACGGATAGTCTCTAATGTGAAGAAACTCTTCACTGTTCAGTGAATGTGTCTGTTTTTCCTCAAATCATTTATTTGACACACCAATTTTTCTGATGTTTGACCAACTCCATAATTCATAGAGAATTTCTTTCCCCTTTGCCTATCATTTTCCCAGCTCCGCTGAAAGTCTTCCAGCCTGACAGCTATTCTGAATGAAATGTATTTATGGTTTCATATCAGTTCCCAGTAAATAGGTACACCAGTGATGAAACCATAAGTATTACCTTAGGGCCATCTTTGCAAAGAGGAGAAAAGAACATGGACGCTTGCCTGCTCACTTTGTAAGAGAATTGGCCCCTCTGGTATAAGTTGCAGTTAACAGACATTAGTAAAGCAGCATGAACTTTCTGCTGTGAAGGGCAACACCTGTACCTGCTGTGCTGTCAGAACAAAGACATCCCTCAATACATTTTAGCATCCCTTAGCTGTTCATAAAGAGAAAGCTGGGGAGGAAGACCCGCTGTTTCCATCCCTAATTTCCTCTTGCATCTGGGCAGAGCTCCTTTGGGCATTGCTCACTGATCCTTTGACTCTTCCAGAGGGGCTGGCACTGCCTTGGGTTTCCACCTGGTGCTCCATCCAGAGTGTTTATTTAAACCCTTGACTCCCTGTCCTCTGGTGCTAGCATAATCCTTTTAGTTAACCCTTTAGTTAACCCCAAACAAAACAAAACAAAAAAAAACAACCACCCTACTCCTTTCAACTGTATTGTCTTTTCTGCCTTCCCTCTCCACTATTCCCCTGCTACAGCCCTTATCTTGTTCTTTTACCTGCTTCACTTTCTTCTTTTCTTCTCCTCATGATTGATTTCTTTTCTCTTCAGCCTTTCCTATTTCAGGGAGGAGGTTGCCTCTCCCGGCCCCAAGCAGTGCTCTTTCAAAGCCTATCTTATTCTACCCTCCCTTTCTTATTCTTTATTTTACATTACAGCAGAGCCTCCAGCTGGTATTGATAATCACTGAAAAGAGAGTTCCTACCCCAAAAGCTTAGAATGTAGGCACTTTAATTCTACAGGTTAAACAGAGGGATCCCTTTCATGTATACTCATTGTTCAGAAACAGTAATTAAAAATATTAAAAATCTAATTTGGTTGTATAAAGGTTATGAGTACTAATAGAAATATTTATATGGCCATTTTAAAGATTCTTACTTGCCTATATATTGTTTTAATTCTGACTTTGCAAGTTTTTTTAAGCTATCTTCACTGTTATGAATTGATAATAGTCAGTTATCTTGAGTCTGATCTTTTAAAAAGTATTTTAGTATTTCACACTCAGATCTGCTTTCTTGGTTCTGATGGCCCTCTGTAAAACAGAATAAATATTTACATTCGTTTTTGCAGGTGGTGAAAGACATAAAGCATTAGAAGGGTCCTTTAAAACTGCTGTAAACTAAAATGATGCTTGTAAACTGAAATACTGCAGTTTTGTTCACCCTGAATTTTAAAATAGTTTCATGAGGTAATTGAGCCTTAAAGGATCTGGGTTTTTTAAGTATATTATGTTATTATGCATTTGCCACAGGGGGAGCATATGTTAGCTGCCAAAAATCTAAAACTGGATTCTTGGATGTTAAACAGATAAGATTAAGTCATAGACTTCAGCTCCACTAGAAGCAAGCACAACATTCATCTCGAGCATGTGACAGCTATGTCCAGGAAAACTGTTTCTAGACAGAAATTCTTGGCTGCTTACATAGACTAGGCAGTTCACATTCGTTCGATCTACTGAGTTTTAAGCAACTGTAGAACTATTCAGTGTAGTGTTTTTTTTCTGTTTTCCTGAAGCGTGGCTTTTCTTTTTAGGGAGACTTGTAAATTAAGCCTTTCACTTAAGACTGTTATGCTCCTGGATTTCTTTTACCGGCCACTGAACACAATACTGTGACATTTGACTTTTAAGACTTGCCTTCCTTAATTGTGTTAGCAGGTTTGAGTCCGTGCTGGGTTACAAGTAACAATTTGCACACATTTTATGTTACATTTTACTTTGCCCTAAAACACAGCAGGCACTACACTGAACAAAAAGAAGGGTAAAATCGCTTCCGTGAAGATTTTATCATCTAATTTTAGATTAGAAAGATATAACAAACAGCAGGAGAAGACGGCATGAGGAACCACCTCACACATCGCAGCAGTAAGATCAAGCTGTTAAACTGTTGAAGCTTGTAAACATCTCAATTGCTTAACTGAATGGTTTATTTAAAATAATTATGATTAGTGAGCCAGCAATCGTAGATACTGCTGAAATGAACTTAAAGGAGAGATTTGAATGAAAAGTTCAAGTTCAATGAACCAGAATTGGCACAGCATCTCACGAATAGGGCAGAATGGCATGGAGAAGCTTGCTGTAGACAGACAAGTGGGACATCAAAGCTGATGTCAGTGGTAAGTGCAGAGAGCAGACTTGTGTGCATAGAAAGTGTACAGTTATGCAGGGCACTGAAGGTGAGAATGGAAAATCTAAGTCTAATGTGATGAACAAAGGGAACTTAGTGGACTGAGTTAGATTGGTCTTAAATGACTGAAATGTTTCAGCTGACTTAGTGAGGTTGGCATCAGTGCTCCTGAGAGAGTGTGGTACCATTGCCAGGTGGATCAGACCAACAGAAGGTGCCTAGCTGCTCAGTCAGGGACGAGTGTTTGACCACTGGAGCAGAATGAAAGCCTGGAAGATTACTCCTTAAGCACTGCAGAAGGTTTCTTACATTCCCAGGTCACCTATCCATCATCACTACCACAGACCATCTCTCTTTCCATTGACTGCAGTCTCAAGTTGAAACAGGAGAATAATTTCCTCATGGAAAAGGTGGTTAGGCATTGGAACAGGCTGCCCAGGGAAGTGCTGGAGTTGCCATTCCTGAAGATATTTAGAAGATGTATGAATGTGTGGCTTAGGGGCATGCTTTAGTGTTAGGGGGGGCACGCTTTAGTGTTAGGGGGCAGCTGGACTTGATAATCTTAAGGTTCTTTTTCAACCTAAATTGTTCTGTGATTCTGTGGCTTCACAATGGAAATACCCAGAGTTTCCTTTCTACAGTGTCTACCCTGAAATGTCAGTCGGAACCGGTAGCCAAGTTCTGCCTTCTAGGATGTACATGGTTTGGTGGCTTTAGTTCAGTTTGTACTGGGTAAATAAACATTGCAGCATGTGCCATGTTTGCTTAGCAGTCAGGTCAAAGACTGGCTCAAAAGAACTTTCTTACATGTTCTGACTTCCAAAGCGATTGCTTCATGTGAAGATAAGGCTCAGAACTGCACCTGGAAATCTTTGCTGTTGCTGTCCACAGTCTGTTATGAAAAACTGAACAGTACTAAAATGCAAACTTGTGGTTGCCCTATCTAAAACAGTTAAAATCTATGATAACTAATGTTGAAGAAAAGAATTGTGCATCCCAGACGATCCAGTTTTTGTGTGATTCCAAATTCCCAAGCCTTACACTTCTTCTTTGAAGGATTCAGATGGTTAGCACCTACATTTTATAATGCTCAATCTTGTATGTTGTTGGGAAGTACCATGTTGATTAAATCATACTCAGGAGAAAGTTAACCACAAAGCTGTAAGTATTCTTGACAAGTCATTCTTGCTTGATCCTTTTTATCTTGTGTATAAAGATTAAAAATCTTGTCAGAGGTGGTAAAGAATGAAGTACGTGCAAAACAATGGAGTATCAATAACTTACAAAAAACACTTAACAGAGTGACAGAACTTGAATGAGCTGGGGTATACACTAAGCAAAATAAGACTAGTAATAATGTTGAAGAGAAAGTACTGTAAAATAATTCCTTTATGTACTGAATGCAGGTAGTAACTGACAGTGATAGTTCATCTTGGCGATAAATGAGTACGAGAATTTCATTTTTATTCAGCACTGTATCAAACTCAGGCAGAAGAGAATAATTCCCTTACATTTGGCTTAATTTGCTTTCCCAAAATTTTCTGCATTAATGATATTTGGAAGTAACTGGTTCTCCTTCTCTGCTCTGCTGGGTTTGATTTTGCTCTGCCCCTTTGGAAGAATCAGCTGATCTGCAAAGTTACGGCTTGTTCCAAGGCCCAGCCTGGTAGCCAGGTATTCCCAGGTAGAGAGGAGAAACAGACCAACACTTTTTACTTACCTGCCTCCCCTATAGATTTCCATCAGATGAAGGGAAACCTTGAAGATGGTTACCATGTGAGCTCTGTATTTGTTCTTCTATTGCTTTTGATTCTGAACTCTTCAAAGCAAGGCAGACCTGCTGATTGAAATGCAGCTCATGCTGGTGTTCTGTGCCTGTTAATAAATGGCAGTAGTTTAATCAGACTTAACAAAGTTATCCTGTTCCATAACTCACATGCAAAGGGCAAAGAACACAGCATTTTATTGACAGTTCTTAGAAGTTTGCACTTTCAAAATGTAGTTTTCGAAAGCTGGATTTGGCTCGGAAGCCAAGACTGAAAAGAACAATAATGACCACAAGTGGATTGAAATTGTGATTTATTTATTTATTTTTTGTTACTCTCAGTCCATAAACACCTTTGTTTTTATGGAATACTTCTAAGAGACCTATAAAAACTGACTAAGCAAGCCATGTGTCTGTAGACTTTTGTTTATTACTCAAAGCCGTGCACCTCCACAGAAAAAAAGGCGTGGAGCCACAAAATTGCGAATGGCTGGCCTACAGCTGCTTGGCTAATCTGTATTTGAGAGACAGGACTGTCTCCCAAGGCATATGGAAGAGTTCTTATAAATACCAAGAGTAAAGTGTTCTATCTATAACTGAATAATATAAACCACTTCTTTGGCTTCCCTGTGGGCTTCCTATCCAAATATCATCTCAGCCTGTTTGTGATTACCTATGACAGACAAGGAGTTCACACTCTGCAGTGGCAAGACTGCAGAACACAATGAAAATGAGCTTAGAAAAACAGAGATTGGTCTATGACATAATTATTATTCATTTATACATTATTAAATCACTAAAGCCTGAGAGGAGATGCACAGGAGGCTAGGTTTTTCTTGTTCTTGTTAACTTGTCAAAGAATTTGAGACACTTTAAAGAAAAAAACCCCAAACACTGGGTGGAACAAAGTATGTTGCTGAAGGTTTACCAGTAAACTCAGACAGCCTTGCTGTACTTAGGACAGGCCATCCCCCAGGCAGATTTCTGTAATCTACACAACACAGCATTTCCATAGGTGTGAACACCTTGTAGGACAGGATTCAGATGAAGATTTGCACTGCTGGAGAGCAGTCAGGCTGCCTCTTCTAGGGACAGGTTCTGGAGCTGCTCTTTATACTTCACGATTCTGGAGGGCAGAAGAACTGTTTTTTGCTCTGTTTAACCTGAAGTTTAAAGTAACAGAGGACGCTGACTAGTCCCAGATGGTCTCAGATTTTTGTAGTTATATGCATAGTGGTGCTTTCAGGGAGTAACTTGAGCTAATGTAGAAATACAGGATGTGAAAGGGCACAAAGTGCCCAAGCCCCTCTGAACTTGCAAGCCAAAGAAGGAAGCGAATAGGATGCAAGCTCTTCAAGCAGATTTGCAAGCCCTCAGAGGATGCTTGGTTTTTGTCTTACCCTGTGCTACTGTGTGCTGCAGAGGTGCTATTTCACTTCTGCTAACTCTCCCCTGCTCTGCACCTGTGGCTTTTACAGCTGTTGCGGTGAACCAAGGAACATGATCAGTGGGGCTCGGGAGCTAAAGAGCAACTGCTGGTGCTTCAGATAAGGCTGGAGAAGGTAACCACCAAGGAGCTGTCACTGCTTGCTTTTCCCAAGGCTGCAGCAGGTCCCTCATGCCTGCTGTCAGCTTGATGCTGCCTGCTCTCACCTTGCATTGGGGACAACCTGACTGTTAGGCATGGTCCAGCTGGACCAGGGCTAGCTTGGTCAGTCTAAGTGGTGCTGATTTGAAGCTGTAATTAATAGCAGATGAGGATAATAAACTTGCAGGTGCAAGGAAGAGGGCCAACAGTGTATTTTGATTCACGTCTGTGTTGGTATTCAAATAAACCACAGCTAGTAATGAAATGTATGTGTTGTCACACACTGAGCCAGGTAAATCCAGTTTGGAAGAAAAATTTTGGTGGCATATTAGATTGCTTGTAGGAGTGAAGTAGCTGCTATGTACTCATCTTCACATTGGTAATTAGCATAATACTCCAGCTCTTTTCTGTTTTGCAAAATGGTTGATTTCTTCTGATTTTTATTTTTATTTTTTAACAAAATTAAATGTTTTTATGCTTTCAAATGCTGATTTCTTTATTCTAGCATAGAATAGAGTTCCTAGGCTTTTTGCTTTTATTTTCCATGATGAATTTGACTCAGATTTAAATACATGGTGCATATTTTCTCATCTTGTAACTGCAACTGATCGTAGTGAGCCTTGCTGTCACCTGCTGTCATGCCTTACTACATCTGGCCAGTTATAGTTGCTGGGTAAAATAGCAGTTTGTGGGATTTTTATCTATGTCTACAGTTTCTATGTTGCAATTGTATGAAACTTTAATTGTACCACTGATATTTAAATGCTTACTCCCTTAAGTGGGTCTTGAAAAGGTCCACTGAAGTCCCATTCCTCTGTAAATTACCTGGAACGGGTAAGCAAGTAGAGCACACTTATGGGCCCCTTTTGTTTTCCTGCTTATATCCACTTCTTTTTCTCTTGGTCATCTGTCTGAGACATAATTATCTAGAATTGTAACTATCGGTATCCTTAGACTTCAGTGAAGCTTTTATGTAGAGATCAAATGCCTTATCTTTCACAGAAAAGCTTACTCTATAACACATAAGAGCTCACTGAGAAGCTTTGAGTTACTGCCTCTGCTCCCTTGCAGGCGGGGTGATGCTCTCCCAGCTGCAGAGGACCCTCCTGGGGCTGTACCTTTTCACTATTTTTCAAACAGTTTTCTGGTTGTCATGGTTACCAGCCACCAGCCACTCACTCTTACCCTGGTCTCAGTCACACCTTTGAACAACCTTATCTCTGTCCCTGTGTCTGCTTCCAGATCTGTTTCGCTTCCTCTTTGATGCTTCAGTACACTCCTTCTTCCCAACTTCGCAGTCTCTTCTGTCTCTGATAGGACAAGTTTGAATCCTGCATGCACCAGAATTTTTCCTCCTCCTGTCCTCCATAGACACCTGTCCCAAATACTGCCATCATCCCTAACCCAATACCCACCAGCCTATTCTCCTCTTCCTTTCGATGTACTGCTAACACCTAAATAATAGTTTCTTAAATACTTACTTCCTCCTCTCTTCCCTTCATCCTCTCTTCACATTTCCCTTGCTCAAGTTCTATGGTCTCTTTCTCATAAGACGTATGTGTGTCTATATCTATCATAAACACACACACACACACACACACACACACGTGTTTGTATACATGGTTACAATGCGGTAGCTGGTCTCTTGAGGCATTCTGTGTTCCTTGTGGCTGACTTAGCTTACTTCCCAGGCAGGGTAAAATGAACCAAGACACATTTATGGTGTGGGACATGTGATTAAATGAAGGCTGGGGCTTCATACTCAAACAAGAGATCCTCTGTGCTGTGTTTCTTCTCCTTTTTTTTTTCTTTTTTTTCGCACTGTAAGTTGCTTTGCCCCTCAAATTTGGCGTAACGCTTCTTTGTGAAGTAGTAAATACTTACCTTCACAAACACATATCTATTTCTAAATGAACTGCATTATTTAGCTAGAAATCATTTTATAAGTGATTGAACTGAGTCATACACACATTTCTAAGACTAAGGTGCTATTCGACTTGATACCAATAAATATGACTATTAAAATAGATAAGAAAATATCAAAAATAAAGTCAATTTCTACCAGATCATCCATGGCATTTTCATGGCCATGATTGCCTGGAGAAGAGAAACAAAAAGATCATTTTCTCAGTCAAATGAATTTCTGTGTTTTCCCCAGATCATATTTTAAGCTTTCCAGGACACGCTGATCCATAGTTGCATTGTGCTTCTGAGAGCAATTAGTTTCACTTAGCTTTCCCTTTATTTGAGAGAAACTGGAATATAATTCTGTGGTTTGTTAATGAACTTCTAAGTATTATTACAATCAAGACTGTATAAGCAATGGGATTATTTATTTCTGTGAGGGTTTTTGTTTTTGTTTTTTAAGTGAAAAAAACTGCTACATTCTGAAAGTTTGTTGGTTGTTTTTTTTTTTTTTTATTTCACACCATGTTCTAAAATTCTGCTTGTTTGAAAGGAACTGCCAAGTGTTTGAAAGCTTGCTCGTCGCTGCCTTCTAGTTATCTTGGCATAATACCAGGTATAAATCTCAAATGCTGATTAAATCTCAAAGAGAACGGAGATCCAGAATTAGCTGCTTGCAGGATGTCATACCTTATAAACACCAGGGGAGAAATAAATTAACGCATCTCAAGATGGATTATAGTAAAGGTCTAGAATACATAAATAATTGTTTAACGATGCGACATCTACACTTCCTGCATTAAACTATATTAGCAGAATCATTAAAGGAATAATTAGAAGAACCAATACAGATAGTGAGCCACTGTTGCCCTTGTGGGACAGGAACAACGTACAGAGCAGTGGGTCAGATAAGAAGAAAAATGTAAAGGTCATCTTGCTTCTCAGTAGCAGACCTTGAAGGCCCTGGGAAAAAGCCACTGAACCTGCTCCAAAGGACAGCCTCTGCAGCAGCATGCCAGACTTAGGAGAAAGCTTTGTCTACAGCCGATCTTGACAATTACTACTACTCACTAGACTCTGACTACTGTCAGAGACCATCTCTACTCATAACTGGAAACTTACAGCTGGGAATAGACCATACTGTCTGACAGAATGGGCAACTTGGCATTTTGTCACTCCTGGATGCTAGGGTGAAGGTACAGCACTGTGTCAATGGTCTCTGCTTCATAACGTAGGGAAGAAGTACACCTTAGTTGGAGCATGAAGCATTATCAGAGTTGGCAAGTCTGAAGTTTTGATGATTAAAAAAGAACAAAAGCCACTCCTCGAAACAAGCCACTCCCAGCCACCAAACTATGTCTCATTGATAGAGGTCATAGTGAGGTGGGAAGGCCTTATAACAATCTGATACTCCTTCTGGAGTACCTGAAGCTACTGAGACCTCCTAGATCAAATTGGATCTTAATTTTTAACAGCTGTGAATCCTCTCAAAGAAGGCAACAGTTCATTGTGTCTTTGTACATTAGCTTTCAGAACAGATAAAGGATTGAATGCTGAGGCATTTTACCTGGAAAGAACATCAGCTCAGTCTGATGAGACATCACCTTTTCAGATGAGACTGGAAAGAAAAGCTAGACATCAAACACTCATTAATGCAGCTAAGTTGTTTATAGCCTCCATCCTTCCTCAGCAGGTTTCCAGGTCTGCTATGAGTTTGCAGCTAGCTTGGAAATGGCCTCAGACAGGTCTGCAGGTCTGGGAAAATCTTTTTCAGACATATTTCTGGAATTAATGCGACAAATAGCTGTATTGGTCATCAGTCCAGCCACTGAACTCTTCCGATTCTAGACTAAAGAAGTGCAGCAGGTTCTGTGGGTACTTCCTGGAGGTCCTACTCATCCTTGCTGTTCTCCATTCATCCAGGCTTACAAAGCCCTTCACTTTTCTTCGCAGTCTGGTGAGTCTGAGGAGATTTTAGAGTTCTAGGTTGGCATGATGGACTCCAGTTAGAGCAGATAGATAGCCTAGTTACACTTCAAGAAGCAGAGGAGGGAGGGATTGTGAGTGAAAATCAGTAGGTAGAGCATATTGGCCACATGCAGAGCCTGCAGTCGCATTGGGAGCCCTCTTCTCTCTTTTCTCCATAGTGTCAATCAGTTGCAGCTGGAAGAAAAAGGGGAGAGAGAAGCTGTGTAGCACCAGCTCTTACAGCAGTGTGTGCTGCCTGGCATCAGGCCTGGCTCTGAGTTAGCTTGTAGCTGGGCAAAATTAGGTCAGCTGCCAACATGTTATTAAGTCAACATGTTCTTGGCTTTTAACATAAAATTTGAAGTTAGGTAAATAGATTAGTGAGAGAAAGCTGTCTCTGAAAACTGAGTGCTTCATTGGAGAAGGTGTGGGTGCCCTAACATAGTTTTCTGCAGATCCTAGTGGTCCTGGGGAAGTCCTGGCTATGACCATGTTTGCACGTATTACCAAAGGAAATATTGATCAGGTAGACACTAGCTACTGGGGGAGGAGCACATGTCATTAAGCAAGGCAAACAGATGTGAGGTTTTAAGTAAGAAGTGGGATTTTAATTTAGAAGAAATGCGGAAGACCACAGTATGTGTGATATGTTCAGTACAGCTTTGAGCCTGGGAATATGCAAACATTATATAGAATTATATAGAAAACTTTTTTATGTGTTACTTCCTTTGAATAAAAGTGAACCCAGACAGGTTTGATATGACTACTTCATATCTAAATCAACCAAGTAACTAATAGCCTCTTTAATGTGAGAAATGTATCTGGAGATAGAACACAATATTCTTAACGATATTTAGCGAGGAAAGTTTTGTCTGCAAATTGACTTGTTTTTGGAAACCAAAGCAAACCACCCTTATTTAAATTCACCATTAGTCTGAATGAATTCCCAGAGGTTCTGGTGTCCTAACCTGCAACTGTGTGCCCAGGTGATCAGGGCCTTCTCTGTGATGCTGTAGTATGAAGGTAGCCTTGAGTAAGTTGTCTGGAAATAGTATGGAAATTAATCCTAAAAAGAATTATACTGTGCCAGAGTTTAGTCAAAAATAGCAGAGGAGAAAGGACTGGAAGAAAAGTCAGGAAATGTTAGTTTCCTTTAGTTAGGATACTAAGCGATCACAGAAGGAAATGTTCAAAAGGAGATGGAGATGACCAGATAAAAAAAATGTACAGGTAGGAGAGAGGACATCCAGTGAAGTGGAAGAAGCAGAAGGAGAGAAGGGAGAATGCGATTAGCATGTACATCCAGTGATAGCAAAAAACGCTTGTTCATGTCTCAGTGCTCTGAGTTCTTTTCAGTGGCTGCATGTAAAACCCATATGCTGTTGAGATATGCACTGTCCAGGATAGATAGTGCAATTACAGCTAAGGCTAAATCCTATTTACCATATTCTCATGAATACTGCTATTGTTTAAGTAGAATTTGACTGAAATATGTCATTTATTTTTATAGGCTGCTGATTCCCCTTGAGCAAGGAGACTGAGCACTGGGGAAAAAAGACAGGGAATTAGCAAAGAATCAACAGATTGAGCTCCTGCAGAGTAAGGCTCAGTTTTCAGATGCACCTTAACAATAACTCCATGTATACATGTAATGACTCCCATTGTAGCTGTTTGTTCACCAGGTTTGGAGGACTGCATCACATTTGCTTAACAATGGCAGACGCAGATTGGGAAAATATTGAGAATAGCTTAGATTGAATTTTTAAAAATCAACACTTTTGAGCTGATCACCACCTTATCAAGTTCCATGAGCTACTTTCCTCCAAATCACAGGAATTTACCCTACTGAAAATATCGATCCAGGAATTGTCATTATTTCCTTTACAAGACACTGTTTAAAAACAATAAAATAACTTCCTTCAAAACTTAAATCTAGTAGCAGCGCACTATTTCTTCCCAAGTCTGAATGTTAGCTTGGCTATCAGGAAAGCGATCTCACAGAATAGTGCTATCAGATGACACTACTTCTGTTCTTATTTTCCTTTTTAATGGAAACACAGAAATACCTAATTGTACATGTAAACGATTTATACCTAGGATTACTGAACCTGCAGTGCAGACTTACATTTGCATTTTTTTCTTCCATAGAAAAAGCTTATGAAGATTGGCCTGAGTTTTAAAATTGTGCTTGAAATAGTATACAAGTTATTTTGTTTTTTAGCAACAGAAATATTACAATGCCATGACAGTCACTTGTGAAGCTTTGGCTTTGTAAATTGATTGGGTGTTTACACAGGACTACAAAATTGGTTTTAGGCCCTTGTAGTATGCCTTGGAAGAGTGGAAGGCTGTATGTCTTCCAGTTGGCTCAGCATGACTCAAAGAAAAATGGAGAAACTGAGTATGAATCACAGTTTATGCCATAAATATGACTGTTATGGACTCAACTGACAAACTTCAGAGCTTATTTTACGCTGAACGAAGACTGAATGTTGCTGAGTAGACCATTTCTATGTCTGCTTAGTCCACATACATTCTGGTGTGTGCATGGTCAGGCTTGATACAGGTGTGTTCTCCAGTATTGGGAAAACTGATCAATTTTTCCAGACAGGAGGAATCTCATTCTCTGTCATCATCTTTTGAAACATGATCCAGATTATTCTGCAGAGAATAGCCATTTAGTTCGTCCTCAAGGTTTAAAGAAATAGGACCGATACTTTGGCATGTGACGGAGAAAATCCTTCACTTCTAGAGGTCCTCATAGCTGAAAAGTTAGCTGAGGTGTTCAAAACCAAATACTTTTTTTTTTTTGTTCTAATTTCAGTTAAGAAAGCCTCTGCAATTCAATTAAAGTATTAGGAGTAGCAGGTAAGCATATGTATGCAAGTACAAAAGAAGCTGATGGAAAAACACCTTTAATTCAAGTGCAATTATTATTGCTAAAATATCATACTTTTATATAATGCAGTATATCTACAGTATTTTTGTAAATAGCATTTCATATGAAGACAGGGAATGCCCTCCACATGATGCATTTTCTGCTGTAACTGAATGATTAATGAAATCAGTGTCTGAGTATTTAACTATGTATAAAAATGATAATGTGCCAGCCTGTGTCTTGGGATAATGAAGGCAGACTAGTCTTGACAGTCATCCAAAGGGGTTTAATTTCCCAGATATTTAATTCAGGCTGTTTTGAGCCATAGTCTGCACACCATTATATTTCAAGACAATATTATATACCAAAGACATTACCTTCTTCGAAGGTACATTATATGAGATATGTTTTTCATTCACAGGAGCCACAGGACAGCCAAAATGCCACGTTGTAGAGTTTGGCTGTCATGATCAATTTGTAGAATGAAATAAGTTATCTACTTTATTTCTTGTAAATCAAAATCAGCAGTGAAACCTATTTATTGCCATAGGGACTATATTTAAAATTCCAGGAACTGCACAGTTGATTAATTTGACCTGGGAAGTTTACAGACCTCTTGAATAGTAAATATGATCTTAGTAAGAAACATATACAACTTTGATAGGGAAATAGGATAGAAAAACCTCCAACAAATGAGGTTTTTGAGAGATTATCAAAACCATATCTGATAGAAGCTGAATGTGGAAGGAATCTTACATTGAAAATAACAGTACTATCTGTAGATTGTCACTGAGACTGTCTATCTAGCTAAGGACTCTAAATAGCACATAATTATAATGAATAAGTGTTTCTCTAAACTATTATTTTGTGTATCATTTGAATGATAATGTATTTATCCACGTTTATAACCTGTTCCTGGTTTCAGTGTAGGCCTCAGAAACATGGGATGACACTCTGTGTCTCCGTACAAATTGGCTAGCGCATTAAGAATATCTCATTTAACATGTTTCTAACTCAATATAAAAAAAGCTGTTCTTTGGTTTAAAATATGTTTTCTGATAAAGGAGCTCAATAATGTGTAATTTCATTCTAGTAAATTTTTATGAGAACAGACATTTTCTGTTTTAAATTATGTTATTCAAGATAGTGGGCTAAAGCCGCTAGTGGGAGCTGGGGGAGAGAGGGCAGTGTGCTGCTGACTGTTATCAGCTCAGCACAGCTATGGAAAAGACTAACAGCAGTATATCTAGGAAACGTTACTCCCTCCAAAAGAGAAGTGAGTTTATCAAAACAACAATTCATCCCTCTATGATTTGCTTGCCTCTCTTATTTCCTGTAGGGAAGAGCACATATTCTAAATTCTTTAATTGGTGTGACTTTTACATTTTTTTTTAAATAATCTTTAATGAGATATGGAAAAGACAGAAAAGCACCCTAACTCCTAACTTCTCCTACTTAAAAAAAAAAAAAAAATACACCTCCTCCTCTGCTGAGTATCTACTGCAGTTCATTCCTTCCTTCTTCCTGACCCCAGTCATGTCCCACTGAGGTAAGAATCTTGAGTCTAGGACACCTCTCATTTCTGCACAAGCTTCATAGGTCAAACAAAAGCAGATTTATCTCAATTTTCCCTTAAAAAGAAGAAAATAATCAAGGGGTTTCAAAGCCAATTTTCATTCTCTATTTAGTGAGTAACTGAGTTTGATTTTATCCTCCCTCATCTGCCTGAAGGTGGGATGAAGGCTGGAAGGCTAGGATCCAGTTCCATCACACCACACAAGTGAGACCTCTCTTCTGTGAGAGAGTCACAAGCTGATCCTGGTGAAGTCAAAGTAATTCACATGTGATGAGGGTAAAGCATGATAAGAAAATTACTTTTAGTGGTAGGTGAGCTATTCGTAGGTCTGTTGAAAGAGTATCCTGTCTTACAAGTGCTGTGTTTTTTTGAGAACTTGGCTTTCTGTGTAAAGCGAAATTGCTTTATTATTTTTTCACTGAAGTTAAGTGAAGGTCAGAATAAATGATCATTCTGGCCTTTCCTGGCTTTATTTGTATGTGACTGTGTTTCTATGCATGCATATACATGTTTTTTAAGCCAAGAGAAGATCTCAAGCTATCAATAATGTTTATTTACAATTCATACTCAGCCTCACTTTTTCTCTTGCTCCAGCTGCACAGTGCTAGGAAATAAGGAAGTATTTTCAGCTATCATTCATTAAACAGTCAGGGTCTGCAGCCAGCTACGGATGTTGCAGTTACAGCTCTATACGCTGGGATGTTTTGGGTGCAACAACATGAGGGTGAATGATCTTGCCATATTCAAAAGATGCAGTAACATGCTCAAATACTGTTTGTTATCATGATGTGTAAATGTTGGAGTTTTGAGTTCTATATATCCCACTTTCACATTCTACACTGTAGGCAACTGTGCCATTTTGTGTAAAAGGGTTTGTTGTTCTACATTACAAAAGCAGTGCAGAATGGTTTACTATTTCCCCTTAATCCAGAATAAATCATTTGAGATGCGAATAGCTCTTTTCACACAGAAGCATACACATTCACTATCATGTTATGATTTCAGCATAGGGCAGCCTATGCCAGGAAATGTGCTAATTGCCAGGTGTGACATGTTAACCTCCTCTGGAGGAAGTGTGTGAGAAGCAGTTCAGCTGCTGGCTGAAGTGGAATCACAACCCTAGTAGCCATAGATTCTGTATTACCATTTGCAGAAGAAAGAAACCTGTTGCAATCTTCAAGGTGCAGGATGGAAAAGCTTTGTGAGATGTTTCCTTCTGTGCTTCACTTAAAAAGGTGGAAAACAGGTACTTGTTCCAGAAACACTGTTGATACATCTTACTAGAATTGCTGGGTGGAGCTAAGGTGTGTAAATAGCCCTCCTTTTGCTTTATCTTTTACATGAAGTACATACTTTGCTTTTTCTGTGAGTTTCCAAAAACTTGTAGTATTTTGTGAAGATATGCTTATTTTAATGCTGATGTTGCGTAAATATTAAAACAATAACAGAAGCAAGAAAATGATTTTTGTATACTAACGAGTATTCTAATTAATAAGTATATACAAAACAGTTTATAAGGTATCTGGATCACTTTCTGGAACTTTGTCTATATTTTCAGGACTTCGTGCACACGCAGTGATGTTGGAAGGGATTTAGGTGAAGTGATAAATATGGTAGTTCTCCATGTGCCTCTGTGTCCCACAGTGTGCTATGTGCAAAACTGTTGGCTTAATTTATCTGTCATCCAAATGATCAACTACCTTAGCATTGCAATGCATTTAACTATGAGATTTTTGCTCTAAAATGCAGAAACATCTAGAAAGCTTTAAATTAGAAGAGAGTATGTATTAATTAATCATATGATGTTAGAGAAACCAGTGACCTAGATGTTTTAACACTGATATGTCTTCTAAATTGGAATGGGGAAAGAATTTTGAGATTTTAAAATGTCTGAATTCTGACAGAGCTGAGATTGGAATTAAAAACTTTATTTTTGCAGACTTTACCTTATCCCCTCCATCACCTTTCCTAATTGCTGCTTCATACACTTTTTACTTCTTTGTTTTTTAATAGATGATGATAGGGTACCAAATGACTTTGGGAAAATGGGAGGATCTGTCTCTTAGAAGGGACAGTTTACAAACAGTGTAAATCCCTTTGGCCACATTGCGATAGAACAATTAATGACAACTTTCATGGTGATTTTTCAGGCAATTTTTGAACGCCTTGAAACAGGTATAAAATTAAGTCTGCTTTGCTTACTGATCAAGCAGCCACAGTCCGCAATAAGTGCCAACGGCTATAGCATGGGTTGAACTGAACTTTATGATGTCATCCCCTATTGTTACCAAACTCAAAGCTACTTGGCCTTTCCTTTTCTGAGTAAAAGTTCTGTATGATTAATTAAGATATGGATATCTTGTAAGCAACATTTTTCTTCACTCTCATGCTCTTCTTTTAACCAAAGCACAAATCTGATTTGCTTTTGGTTAGGAGTTAATTATGTTCCAGAATGCTTATGAAAAAAATTCATCAAGTATGGCAAAAATATTTTAAGTGGGCAAAATGTTGCCCCAAATTGATTTTAAATTACTTCTCCTTATTGTCCTAATGTAGTTCTTTTTCCAGATATGTATATTGCATTGCTGACTACCTAGAACAGCTATTAAATCTTATACTCACGGTAAGCAATGGGCTGAAAAGATGTACAGCCACCCTGTGACTGGGAGGCATTAGTGGCAGTCAAGATAGACTAGTGTGCTTTTCACTAAAACATAAGAAAATAATCCATGTAGGTAGTGTAATGTATAACTATTATGTATAAATAATAATATATAAAATAAATAATGTAGAAACCATTTTGCAAGAAGTCCAATCAGCTCCTCATTTTACTCAGTTCAGTTCCTGACTTTGGACTTACATTTATGAAGACAAGTGAACAAGTTAGTTTATTTTTATTTTCTTCATTATGAGGTGAGGACAAATCTGTTTCAGATAAAATTGCAGACTTGAAACTTCATCTCTGTTGCAAAGTCTGTGAATCTTAATCATGTCCTTTTTTAAACGTTGCTACATTCTCTAGTGCAGAATCTCTGTTGGCAATTAGAGAAACTTCATTTTTACATATGTGAAATTGGCAACAGTCAAAACTGAGTTAGGCTGCTTCTGTTTATTCTACAAACCAAAGTACTCTGCGGAATGAACAGGCTGAGCTCCTCCTTTAGGACCGGCATCCCCTTAAATGCTTGCAGTCCATTTACCAAGTGAAATAGCAGAGTAAAAATAAACTTGTGACCCTGAAAGCATTGGTGGCTGCAGAAAGACTTCTAGCCCTTTAAATTACAGGATGCAGAAACATTACACTGAATCATTTGATCCTTAAATTGTTTTCTAAATTCTGGATGCCTTGCATGAAACTCTAACTCACAGCTACAAAAGAGATCTTGATGTAAAGCAAAGCAGCTGGCTACTTGTAACTGAGCGTGGTAAGGCATAATAGAAAAGCTTGACTTTGAGAGAGCAGAAAGGAAACTTGACTGCAAGAAAGTATTTTTAGAATATTTATTCTCCTGTAATCAGTAGTTCAGCTTTTTCTACTTTGTATGTTGTCTAGCTGAATCTCTGTCTTCATACAGGCAGTGTCAGATAAGGTATATGCATCTGTCTACTGGTGCACTTCATAAATATAATACTAGCTTCCTCAAAAGAGAGTTTCCTGGAGCTTCACTTACCCCATAACAGATACTACACTTTGTAGTGAGTAAAATCTGGAGGTTGTGGTAGTCAGCTGTGCCCTGAGAGGACCAGATCAATGTTTTGGGTGGGGAAACCTCTTTTGCGTATTCAATCCAAAGCATTAGAATAGCCTAAGAGCCAGGGATATGTCATGTAAATGAACTCAAGCAGCTCTACTACCTATTATGCTCACAGTTTTCCTCTATACTGAGGGGCCTCAGTGGTTATAGGAATTAGAGAAGCCCTAGGGCTGTACTATTTGATTAAACAGAGCCTGGATTTGTTAAACTTCCAGACATGCTGCAAAGTCCTTTTTCCTTCCTGGAAGCTTTTGAGTAAGGATTCAAAGGTGAAAGGGTTGGAGGTTAAAGTTCTGACCCTCCTCTCCTCCAAACCCTTTCCCTTCAAGAAGGGGACAAAACAAATCACTTAAGCATGTGCCTATCCAACTCAGTGTTGCCAATGCTCATATGTTTTATGTTGATCTTAAGGCTTTAGCAGTGGGAGCTGAGAGCCAAATGCTCAGCTTTAAATTAAAATCCTATTTTGTAATCCTCGTGTTTCTGGACTACAGCTTCAAAACATGAATTCAGTGAAAAATAATATCTTAAATAAAATACTGGCCTATTATTTTGGAGCTTAGTGCTTGACTCAAGGTTTTTTGAATACCTGCATTTGGTGATATTATTAATGGAAAGCATGAGATTCTTTCCAGTAAAATAAATGGGACTTAACAAGTGTTTTGTAAAACTTATTGAGTTGGGTTCTGAGGATCAGTTATGGATGTTTTAAGAAAGAAGATTTGAAGACCCGATTGTAGGAAAATAGAAGCAAAAACTAGAATAACTGCTTGTGTTTTTCTATTTTGAGTATAATCCTTTAACTTACAGGCTAATTGTGCTACATGATGATTTAAAGATATTTCTACAGAGAGATCAGATTTATGATTGCCTTTATGGCATTGCTGTGTGAGTGTCCAGTGGTGGTCACAGGGAATGTGTCGCATGCTTGCTGGCCAGGAACAACATCATGTGCAAAAACGTTATACAACTACATATTTTGGCTAAGAAATCTTTGGATAATGATTCAGAGATAGGCAGTGGCTTTTAATATTCCTTCTAGGATGTTTTTCTCTGCTCTGCCTGTGAGGAGGAGGTAGGGAATTGAACAAGGTGGGGTAATGGATGAGTGGAGTACTTTGTGCTTGGCAGGGTTTACAGTCTGAGGTTGTATTTTTCCTTTCTGCAGCATACCCCCTAGGGAAGATGCCTGTATGCAGAGTGTTCAATTATCTAAGCTGTCAAGGACGTGCGTGTTGTCAAAATGCAGGCTTGCAGCAGATTTCTGGTGATCTTTACAGATGGCCCAGATCTCCTCCTCACACCGTCAGTTTACGCACTAGATTAATCGTTTAATTTAGGATGAACTTTTTGTGTATGTAAGAGAGAGGTAAGTTACATAGGAAAGAGTGGAGCTATAGCGAAGGTAGGTTCTGTTGTTTATTTTCCTTTTTGTCTGCCAACTAATTAGGCACGCTGCAGGAAGAAAACACTTAAGATTTTTTTTTATCTAATTCCAGAAGATGCAAAGGACATCATGGACCTAAATGTCATTATTTTGAGTTTGAAGAGAACTTGATATCTTCTGTATGAAAGAACAAGAAGTGGCTTAGATATGTGAGCTGAAGGAATTCAGTAGGAAATCTTCCTTGACCAGGAAAAATTTGATTATCACTGTTGATTTGAGACAAAGATGGAAATGGTGAATTCTATACCTTCAGTGGAAAGTCACAGGCTAGCTCTGAGATGATGTGGTTTGAATTAGATAGCTGTGACTTTGCTTGGCAGGAATGTCTGTTTCACAGAAACTGGGTTATTTTGTGGTCTACTTTATTTTAGCATGAATAAAAATAAGCAGTATAAGTCATAGGACCACCTTTGGGGAGAGTGGATATTTTCTGTAGTCTTTACTTGTTTCCTTCCAAGAGAGGAAGCCTCTGCTACTCCTTGGAGGAAAAAGCTAAAAGAAATGGGCAACACGGAGAGCAATTTACTGTTAGCTTTCAGGAAAATTGGTAATACTCAAACCACATCAGCAGTCAAAGCTGTGAAGCTGAGGATGGATGACCTCTATCTGAGAACAGAGTTTGTATCCTGGAGACAGATTCTAAATCTGGCTGCTTTCAGGTAGCTAATATAGTGAACAGCAAACTTTGTGAAAGAATTGTGTATCCCAGTGTGCCAGCCTTTGCTGTCCCCAACCAGATATTAAATGAAACAACAGATTCTGACTTTAGGCCCTGACTTGGCAAAACAGGTTACGCTGCAATGCTTCCAATTGCTCACATGCTAGAAGCTAATCTCTTGCTGAAGTGCTTTGTAAACTTCAGGCTGTGGTTCTTTCTGAGATTTGGTTGTAATTTGCTTGTAATATTTTTCAAGCTATCAAATATACATTTAAAAAAATATATCATGCACAAAAAATTCTTAGCCATACAGCCCACGAGTAACCAAGAGAATCTCACACAGCTTTTGTAAAGGTGAGTGTGATTGCCCTGACGGGACTATCTTCTGACCTCCTCCTTTCTACAGGTAATGTTAGGTCAAGCCCAGGACAGAAGGTCCTGGCAAGATATCCCAAGGCCTTTGACCTGTAAATGCCTCCTTTTTATTCCAAGAGTGAAACAGTACAGTGGCTCTAGATATGCTCATCTTTCTCCATCGTCTACAATGATTATGGAGATTGAAAACGTTCATTGATGTTTGGAAAACATTTGGCATTCTTTGCATAAAGACCCCATAGAGAAGCAAAGCATCCATATTATTGCTTCATGAAGGATCTCTTTAAGCTAATGATGCATTAATGAGTTGACTGGTATGTTGAATCTTTCTCATGTAGGATGGGTGCAAAGTCATTTCCCATAAATTGCAGCCCATTATTATGAATAGTTTGGCATGGCTTTCCCTAGAGGTGGAACTCTAAGCCAAATACACTGCAGCAGCTGTTGTTACACATTATGCAGACATTGTTCTACGCCCTGTGCTGGAGGAGTCGGTGTTACAGGCTAGCAGCACAGTGACTTGTATTTAGAGCTGTCCTACAACAGCAATTTGAACTTATACTGAAGGTTTAATAAACAGATGTGTGTGACTGAGCTGAGTAATGTGAGTTTTCCTCCCTCTCAGCATTTTCCAATGACTTTGTTCCTGACTTAACCAATTACATTCATTGTACAACAAATTTTAATGATCGAGAAGCCTCTCTGAGCTGCACTGTGTGGTAATTTTTTTTTTTTAAGAAAGAGTTGAGTGAATTTTTGCTGAAATGCTCCCAAGAGGATGAATTTTCACTCCTATACCTGACTTTCAAGGTCTTCACTAAACTGGAAGCAATATCATATATTGCCCAATAATAACTGGTATCCAAATTGATCCCCAAGACATACAATTATATTTAGGTCTCTAGGAGCTTTCAGGGAGAATTTCGTCTTACCTTCAGATATGTTTTAGGAAGGTTACAAGAATTCTTGAAAACCCGAGGAAAAGAGACAGACACTTTATTTGGAGAAACAGTTCCTGCTTACACTCTTAAAGATACTTGCTTCACTCTTCCAGTGGGCCAACAAATACCTAGAACCCTGACAAAAACCCTTCGTAGTCAATTTGTGGTGGTTTACCTGGTTTCTACAAAATAGTTTCTCATTCTTTTTAAGTTCCAACTGGCTTTATCCCTGTGATGCTCTGGATGGGTCTTGGTACTCCTTCTCACTGAGTATTCACAATGAAATTCTGGGCGTCTTCAAACACTTGGGACTGGGAATGATTCCAACCAGACCTGATATTCCTTGCCTGCTACTGACAAGCCTGCAGCTACATCTTCCTCAGAGCAGCATTTTCTTTCTTGCATTTTGTGTGCCTTAAGTGTGAAGATATGTTTTCTTTTGTTAGTTTTTCTTTTTTGCATAAAGGATCACAGACAGACATGAGGAAGGATGTACTTTCTGCTGTGCAGGAAAGAAGCTGTGTTTCTCCTTTTCTCCAACAACTTCATAAGACGTGTCTACGAATGTGCTATTTTACAGATCAGATTTGGACAAACAGCAAGGATGACAATCAGGTTTTTCTTATTCTCTAGTTTCTGAGAATGTGTTTGTTGGCATCTTATTGAAAGCAAATGATCAATATTATCTTTTTTTTTCTTTTTTTTTCTTTTTTTTTCTTTTTTTTTTCCTGAAGCCTAATGCTTAGTGTTACCCTTGCTCACTACAAAACTGGCTCTGGCTCTATGGCTCTCATCCAGAAATTGCTGTGTGCATTTCTGTTTGTACCTAAATGCAGGCTTTTTTCTTTTCCTCAAATTTCTGTTTTTTGTTTTGTTTTGGTTTGTTTGTTTGTTTTGTGGCGAGTTTTGGGGTCCTTATTTACCTCCAATTGTTGGTGTAAGCTTTGTAGGCTTATCTTAAAAATCTCCTTCACCTGTACATTTGTTTTCATATAGCAGCAGTGCTAGTAATTTAATCGTCAACTAAATATATTGCACCATTTTGTCTCCATTTGAATGTCCGTGAATCAGGCTTGGAGATCCTCCTGATATAGCACTGCTTGTTACACTACTCTGGTAGGATAGCTCCCCTTATTTTCCTTTTGGCTGGATGGCTCATAGGCTTCACTGCTGGGAATTATTCAGCTGTAGAATGGTACTGTAATTATCCAGAGTCCCTTCCCCCAGCTTCTTTTCCTTGTCACAGAGAACTTGGCTTCCATTTTCCCTTCACCAGATTTTTCTTTCTAGTGGTGTTGAGTGTTTTTTAAAGGAACAAGTTGATATCTTCACCTGGAAATGTGACTGCGTGTGGTATCTTTAATCATTTTTGAAGACTGATCATGATTTTGGGAAAAACTGGGGAGAGCTTATGGCATTTGACTTCTTGGAATTGACAAAATGTGTGGTTGATAGAGATCCTATCCTCATAGCCATTGAATAAATTGCTATTTTATTATTATTCTCACTTGTGTACAAAGATATTTTACAGATGGTATTTGGTTCAGAGGTTGGGAATGACTTTACCTGGTGTTGCTGTCTGGCTGCTCTTTTTTTTTTTTTTTCTCCTCACTATGGTGAGGTGTGGTTTTGAATATAACTGACAAAGTGTGTATCATAAATTGAGAAGGGGTTCCCAAGCTGCCTGAGCTGAAAACACTTAGCAGGAATTCCTCCTTTTTTATTTCTTTTCTTTTAAATGCAAAATCCTATTGTTCATCTGTGCAACTATGAAGGAATTTTTTTTAGAAAGATTACGATGATAGTTATTTTAACTTCTGTGCATGCTTTTGATTTGAGACAAGAAGCAAGAATTACACACCTTATTCAGTTGAGCTGTTAACACTGCAACTCTAGTCCATGACCTGAGTGCACAAGCAGAGCATTTTTATTTTTTTTATTAGTGCCTCTCTGTGCCATTCTTGAACATTTTAACAGCTTTGGATATGCTTGAAGAGAAGTTAGCTCTGCTGACTATCATTTTGTTGGGGTTTCTCTGTTAGATTTTTGTTAACTTAGTATAAATGTGTTAGCGCACAGTTCATATCAGGCTTGAAAAATATCACAAAATAGTCTAATTAAGTGGGAAAAGTTCTGGGATGTGAGTGCCCATGGCTGGTAGGCACTCTAGGATGGCCTCCATCTGCAGCAAGCATGCACTGGCAATGGGGCCACCCATGCTAATATGTGTGAGGCACAGCTTAGGCTGGGTAATGCAGGTAGGAGAGAGTTGAAAATGAATTTTATAGTAAGCGCATAGCCCTGATGGGACTGAGCTGAGGCCATTGTTGTTCAAGGCTCTGCTAGGGAGAGATGTGGGTTGGGGCTGCTGCAAGCAGCTGCTCAATAGCTCTGCCTGGTGAGCTTCATGCTCCTGCCCAGGCAGCATGCCTTTCAGCCCTTGTCCTTGCTACTGTCATGTGCTTCAAACTTCTACCCAAAGCAAAAAATGCTCTTGGAAACCTTGTGCTGAGGAAGGCTCATCTCTCACCTGCCTCACTGGTAGTGTTTCTGCAATGTGAATGGGCTGTAATAGGAGAAAAATGACTTAGAAAAAATAAAAAAACGCTTGATTTGTTGTTTTTCTAGTGGGACCTGAAAGGAATGTTTTAGAAAGTCCTGCTTCTGCTGGTGCTGTGTCCTTTGGGAAAGTGGATTTGGAGCTCTAGTCATAAGGGAAGTGGGCAGGATCTGCCTTCCTTGGTTGTGCAGGGTGGGAGACAGTCAGGAGGCATCCTTTGAGGCATCAGCTCAGCTGGAGGGCTGGGGAGTGGGGCTGGGAACAAAAGAGCATCAGCCTGTGCAGGCAGGGAAAAAGCCAGCCCATCAGTGAGGGGATTGATTTTTTTTTTTTTAATTTTTTTTTCCCCCTCCAAAAGGTCCTCTTTGTTCTTCCTCTTTGCTGAAAGGGGGAGGGGGTGGAAGGAAAAACTCCTCTGCTATTTAAATGCATTCTGTTTATTTGTCTTTCTGCTGAAATGTTTTCTTTGTATTTTGAGGAAAAGTATAGATAATTTAAGCCAAAATATTTTCTTTACATGCTTTCAATTTGCAAAGACTGTTTTCCATAAGAGGATGTTTCCGTGTATGGTGTTTATGCATGTGAGATATCAGCTTCATCTGTGTGTGACTATAAGGGTCTGAGAGGTTTTTTCCCGCCTCTGACAAGTAGGCAGAAATCTTCAGGAAAAGGCAGCCTGGCCAGTGTTGCCCTGGGATTATACATGCATGCAGTATTTATCGGAGTTGCATGGCTCTTGCCCTGAGACAAATTTGCTCCTACCCATTAGTTTTGTAGGGTGTAGTTCGTGAGCCTGAATTTTGCTGTCTGTTGGGGAATTATTTTTGAGCAGGAACTACATTGAACAGCCCATATTTCTATCACATTGTAATTCACAGTCCTATTGAAAGATGACTACCTTTACTTCCTTGAAATCGAGCACAAAGGTGTTCAGGATCTGCTGGAAATCATTGCCTCTCACAAAGGGAATTTCTTTTGCTTCCAGTATAGCTACGGCATTTTGCTTTGCTGATAACAATGAAGGGTAATAAAGATACAACTGCAGCTTTCAAGAAATAGACCAGTAAACACAGTTGCCTTGAAGAAACTGTGTAACCTGATGAATTGTACTGAAAGGCTGCAAAACTATGCCATCATAGTTCCTCAACAATAAAAAGGAAAAGATATCTAAGGCTTTCTTAATGTCTGAAGGAAAGGCTACATACATAGATTTTACTTTATATTTCGAGAATATTTGCCATTAAAACAACCAGCCAAACAAGATATCAACTGAAAATATCAGTCTGTCATCTCTTCCACTTGCTGTGCCTCAGTAGCCCCCAAAAGACTTGCTAATGTGTAAATACTTTTTAGCCAAGGCATGGATAAAAATAGAAAAGAGTCAAGAAATTAACTTCTGTTGTGGAGAAGCTGCTGGACTAATTGGCAGTAACTAAGATGAGGAAGGAACTAGCTCAGTGCATGAAGTGGGGTACAGCCGTAGGCCTCTGTAGATGGGATATGCAGTAGGGCATCTGCACGTGGCTTAGCCATTGCCTAGGACAGCTGAGCTGCCAGTAGTGGGCTTGGTGCCCTCGCAGAGCAAGGGCCTGAAACAAAGGGCAGGGTGAGGAGCTGCCTAAAGCAATAGCAACTACTGGATAAGAGACTTGGATGGAATTAAAGCCATCTGGATCTAGCAGTTCGCCTTCCTCTGGTTCAGTCCCTATCTGTAAAAAGGCAATAATCAGCCATTTTTCTGTCCATCTTGCTGTGATTTCAGCTCTTCATAACTAGGGTTCCCCTCTCTGTTCTCTCTGTCTGGATGGTGCCTTGCGCAGAAAGGCCCTGATCTTGTTTTGTGCCTCTAATTATTATTGCAACACAAAGAAAAATAGTGAAAGTAAGATTGCAACCTCAAGGTCAGCTTCTGCTGTATTACACTCACTTTTTCCCACAGAAGCCTGCCAGGGTGTTACTGAACACAGAATACAGCCTTTAAGGTTTCGATGTACAATATGCACATCTTGTGCTGAGATTAAATATGAATATGTTTAATGGTCTGCTTTCAATCCAAATTTTGAGGGCTTGCCAATGCAGCAGAGATTGAGATAGGATCTTTTGTACTATTAATTGAAGGCTATGCCTTTATTTCCTTTAAATTTTTTTTAAAGCCTCCCTTCTGTGGTGGAAGATATCTTGCTGCTGCTTGGATTGATTCCAAATACTGTTTTCTCTTTTAGCTAGAGCTGCAAAATGTAGCGGGTTTGATTCCTTGCTAAGTATCTTTTGTTAAATATTCACAATTCAGAGTTGCAGATACCTTAAGGTGAAAGGGAAACCAGATCAAGATGCTATTAACTGCCACTAGAAAGAAAACATGCCATAATGTCACAGGAGTTAATAACTTTAAGTAGCCTGTAAGATGCTGCCGTGGAATTAAATGCTTAACAATAATTCAAAAACGGCTTACAGAAATTTAAGAATGTGGATCATTTAGTATAGCTGAAATTATGCTCCTGGCATGTATGTATGACACATGAGAGCACTTACCTGGAAATTTATTACCCAGCTCTGAGCAAACAAAGCATGACCTACATTTGACTAAAGTCAGCTGTCTCTGGCTAATCCTATGGGCTTCTTTTTATTAATGTCACAATTGCTAATGTGGTATAACATTGTCATTACTGAATAGCACAGCGGGATAAGCTGCAGCTGTTATTTCTATTTCTATACCTACTAACTCATTAAATTTGAGTTTTGGGGAATACAAATTGTAAAGATTATTCAAATTCTGATTGAGAAATGGGACTACTGGGAAATTGAAGGTATATAAAGTAAAATTTTGAGGTTTTTTTTTAATTATTATTATTATCAAGGAGTATGGAATGTTCACAATTGATTTTTTTTTTTCATTCTTTCTTTTTTCTTTTTCTTTTTAATTCCTTTGCATTATGCTCCAAATAACACCTGAGGTGGGATATCCAGAAAAGTAATATAAAGAGAGAAATTATATTATGATGGATGCTGTCTTTTCTAATGGAAAGGTAAAATGCTGAACTTGCCTAAAGAGAAAACAATGAACTTGTTTTGTACCAAAAGATCGGTAGTACGTTAAGTATCCAATTGTTTTAAACTGAATAATTTTCTCATTTAAAATGTCTGAAAGACACTTAAGTTTAATTTTTTAGCATTTTAAAACAAATATTTACAGAATTCTACAACGTATAGAGGAGTTTTTGGCCTTTGGTTTTTTTACGCAAACTCTCTTGGCAGAGAGAGAACTGACTTCTTATTGGAAATGGAGAGATTCCAACCTGTCCATTTCAGGCCTGAGACTTTGGTCTTTCTTATTCCTTTAATTATACTGAGCCTTAACTAATATTTACATTCCTCCTCAGGCTAATGTCTGGCTGAAAAATTTAACTATTTTGGATATTTTAAAAAATGAATATTATTTTAGTATGGGACAAAAATGATGCTCATCCTTCCTTAAGCTTCCTTGCCCTGAACTTTAGCTTCCATCTAAAATTATGTCTGCTTATACAGCTGTGGGCATATATGATGCATTTCCAAACGAAGTCCTCCAAGCTGGATGGGAGATGGTGATGGGCCTGAAGCCCTGGGAAGGCAGGCAGTTGGGCAGCCCACACAGCAGCTCAGCAGCAGCCTGGTTGGGTTAGAAGAAGGCATGGCTGTGGCTTTCCCACACCCCAGCTATTTCCTGCTTGCTGCCAATCCGATAGAAACTGTGTCAGCCAGCACAGAGCTCGGTCAGCGCTCAGGGGTCAGGCCGCAGGGTGGATTTTAATGGAGCTAAGCTGTTGGCTGCAGCTGAGGATCTGGCCATTAATTTACATTCTGTTGTTACTGTGAATAGGTTTAACAAACCTGGGGAAAGGCAGTGGGGGTTTGTTTGTTTGTTTGTTTTTCTCAGTTATTTATTTTTACTGGGGGAGGAAGGGAGTGTGTTGGGAGGCCTGAAAACTGGAGTGTGTTGTAATGGTAAGAAGCACATGACAGTAGGGTGATTCAGAAGCTTGGCTGAAACTGAATTCCTTAAGTCAAGATTTGGACTTCATATATTCTTTAGACAAATTTAAGTAAAAATTATCTCTTAGTTATTCATGCACTTAATTACATTCTCTCTTCTCCCTTCCCTGGCTAACAGAAAAGAAAACAACTTCTATATTGACATTTGAGGGTGATGTTAGCCTTTAGGCTGCTGCTAAGTACTGGGAGACAGGTGGTTAAGCCCACAGAGGCTGTCTTCTCAGCACAATGAGGGAGACGGGTACTCTATAATGTCAGTGAATATGGAAAAGAAAAAAAAAAAAAAAGGAAGCAGTATGGAGAGGAGAGGGATATGAACTCAGATATCATAACTACAGAGGTAGGATGATTCACTGAGCAGTGTTTACAGGTAGTTTATAGATTTCATGGAGTAGTTTATAGTAGTTTAGTAGTATAGTAGTTTATAGATGTTCATGGAGTTTCTCCAGAATATAATGTCCTTGATAAATTTTAATATCAATCTCTGATCTCCTAAAATGTCCCTTTCCACAACAGTGTCCTTTTTTTTTGTTTTTATTCCCAATTACCTTCAGATTTACCACAAGTTTTTATCCTACCTTCTCTCCTTGGTCTTATGTAACTCCATCTTCTCTTTTTCAAAAACCTCAAATCCCAGTTGCTGTCTTAATCTGTCTGCTGGCTGGATCTACAAGCTGTTGTTACTACTCTAATAATACATGATGGAGACAGCTTGATGGGGAGCCTGGGGACCACAGAGGATCATAATGTGAGGGAAAAGATGTTGAGGCTTCTTGTAGAGAAAGGCTGGCCCAGAGAGTAAGGGACTGTATGTGTGGATGATGAAAGGCTGCACAGGGTGATTCATGTGGGATATCTGTCATGACCACAGTGAAAACAAAACTATATCAGCTCAAATTCTGATGGAGTTTCAAGCAAGAAGAAATGCTTTTTATTAGGGAGCTTGTGGTCTATATGAGTGAGCTTGAGGTCTCATCTTGAAATCTGGTGAGCTGGTGCCCACAGGCACTGGCATTCCCGTAGCAGAACTTGGTGAATAGAGAGTCCCTCTGGGGTATGGTATGGGAATGAGATGATGTATGGAAATTACAATTGCTTTGCTTTTTGCATGGAAAATAAGGATTTGGAGATCATAAGCATAGGATTTTTAATGTATATTACTGCTTAATATACTAAAAATTAGTTATTTATTTGACTTTTTTTTTTTTTTTTTTTCAAATGCCACAGAATTTATGCCACAGCATGGCTTTAACATGGCAATTAGCTTAAAAGACACTATGTAAAATGTAAGTTCCTCAGGATATACGAATGCTTTCCCCTGTTATTTTTCCATTTCCTTCTTCCTCCCTCCAGTTTTCACCTCCTGTTTCCTCCTCCTGTTTTCCCGTTTCTGTCATTTCCTGCTTAATGTTGTTACCGAAAGTGAAGAAAGAGCATTCCCATCAGACGAAAGAAGTACCCTGTTGTTTAAGCACCAAGGAAACACACCCTGCCTCTCCAGTATCATCTGGATCTTAGGCTGAAGAAAACAGACTGTACAGATCAATCATTAAATTAATAGGTCCCAAGTCATCCTTTTCCCATGTGTTAAATAGGTAGGACTTTTCCTCCTAGAGCAGTTTTTTCACCAGATGAGCCCTTCCTCTTCCTTCTGATTAGCAGTTTGCTCCCTCTATCTGTAACAGCTGATAAAGCAAAGGCAACAGCAGAGTCGGGTTTGAAAGCATTATGTAGGATCTTTAGATATGGGAATTGCTCTTGAGTTTGTAGTGGTTAGAATTAAGTCACTAAGAACTGAAATCTCTGTGAACGTGACTTCATTTTCCTGAGCACTGCATGATCAACTTATTTCTAGCTTCTATAATTTCAGTCTTTGGGTATCTTGTGGAAAAAGGATGGTTGCCTAAGAAAAGTTCAAGTTTGGAATGCTAAAAAAAACCTGTAGGAGAGTTTGCTCCTGCTGAACAATATCAGTAATGCAATGTGAACAATTCTTTTTCCTTTTTGATGAGCTTCTTTAAGTTCTTACTTTTCTGGGGGAGGGAGTGAGGGAAGTTCTCTTTCCTGCCTTCAACTAGCCAATTTGTTTGGCTTATACAGTCTACGTGGGCCAAATAGGGAAATCCAATGGCCTTTCCATTCATGCCAGAGATGAATACACCTGCCCTTCTGTCTCTTGAAATAGTTCTTCTGCTTGTAGATTCCATACTCATGTTTCCAGGAAGGTCATATTTTTCCTGCCTTCTTGTAGCCACCACTAAAGCAGCTCAGATTTGTGTCATCTAGCCCAACTCCCTGCAAAAGCATGTTCCCTAGAAGCAGGTTACACAGTGAAGTTTCCGGGCAGATTTTAAGTATCTCCATTGGAGCAGATTCTACAACCTTTCTGGGCAGCCTGTTCCCAGGCTCTGTCACCCTCACAGTAAAGTTCTTCCTTGTATTTGTATGGAACTTCCTATGTTCCTGTTTGTGCCCATTGCCCCTCATTCTGTCACTGGGAACCGTGAGAAGCTGTCCCCACCTACTTAACACACACACTCTAGATTTACGAGCATTGATAACATCCCCTCTCAGCCTTCTCTTCTCTAGACTGAAGAGTTCCAGATCTCTCAGTCTTTCTTTCCTCATAAGAAAGATGCTCCAGGCCACCTAACCATCTCTGTGGCCCTCTGCTGGGCTGGCTCTAGAACTTCCTTGTCTTTCTTGAATCGGGGAGCCCAGAACTGGACACGGTACTCCAGATGTGGCTTTTCCAGGGCACAGTAGATGGGAGGAGAACATCCCAAAACCTTCCGGCCATGCTTTTTTTTAATGTACCCCAAGATACCATTAGCCTTCTTGGCCACAGGGACACACTGCTGATTGTGGGCAATCTGTTGTCTACCAGGACATCCTGGTCCTTCTCTGCAGAGCTCCTTCCCAGCAGGTCAGCCCCTAACCTGTACTGATGCACGTGGTTATTCCTCTCTGGGTGTAGGAATCTACACTTGCCCTAGTGAATCCACACAATGTTCCTCTCTGCCCAACTCTCCAGTCTGTACAAGTCTTGCTGAATTGGCAGCACAGCCTTCTGGTGTGTCAGCCACTCCTCCCAGACGTATATCATCATCAAACTTGCTGAGGGTGCTCTCTATCCCTTCATCCAGGTCACTGATGAAAAAGTTAAAGAAGTCTGGACCCGGTACCAACCCCTTGGGAACACTGATAGCTATTGGCCTTCAACTAGACACTGCACTGCTGATCACAGCCCTTTGAGGTCTGCCAGTCATCCAGTTCTTAATCCACCTCACTGTCCAGTCGTCTCTCCCATGCTTCCCATGATTTTTCTCATTCTATGTGGAAAAAGAAGCAAATATGAAGCAGGAGTCTGCATTAAGAAAAGGGAGGTTCTTTAAAACAAGTTCTGAGATTCGCCCATATTCAACCAAAATATTTTTGAAGTGTATGCGTAAAAATAATTTATGAAATGTTCATCAAAAGCAAATGACCTTAAAACTGAGAAGTTTCCTGATTATTTCTTACAGTGTCAATGGAAAAGCAAGTGTGTGAACTTGTTAAGTCATACGTAAGTAAGATGGCATTAGCTTGTGAACATATGCAGAAAGGTGTTGCTGGCCTGCAGTGCAGAATTAGACCTGACAGAACAATATCCTACAGTACAATGAACAAATTGAAAAGTTGAATTGGCTGAGAGAAACAAATGTCTTAACTAGCTTTTTTGTAGTGATGTACATGGAATCATAAGGCTTTTTCTGTAAAATAAATGCCATTTTTAATTTCCATAAACTTCTTCAAAGGGGCATATGGATTTTTCTTTGGCTACAGTTTAATATGAAGACATCCTTACCAGTTTTTCAAGGAATGATCCTGTATTCTGTCTTACAGACAGGTGGTTCTGTTTGAGAACTGAAGTTGTAAATCTTCAGTGCAAGAGAAAATATTTTGCTAGATATTTCACCACAGGGAGGGCACTATTTTCATCAAGAGGCCATTTGAATTAATCTATGATTTTGTCCAAAGCTGACTGTTTAAAGCAACTGGTCTGTATCCGAACACAGAGCAGGTTTTTATGAACAGACATTAACTATATGGTGTTATGAAAGCACCCATTTGTGACTAATAGCCTTTGTTCTACTTTCCTTATCCTCGGAACTAATCGTTCTCGCCCCACGCTTTTGTATTGTATCTTTGGTAATATTCTCTGTGAGAGAATAATGACAAGAGAAATGCTGTGAGGAAGAAGGGAGCTCTTTGTTACAGAGGAACGATGAAGGCTCCCGCTTGCCACATGGAGGAGCTCGAGTATCAGGTTAGGAAATGTCAGTGCTGCCTAGAAGGCCAAAGGGGGCTGGAAAAGATACTACTTGTTTTGTTCCTGGGTCCGTGGATGAGGTTGCTGTGGCTCTGAGGCAGTTAAGGGTAAAAGCATCATTTGGTCTGTGTCAGAGGTAGCGCTCCTTACAGTTGGGCTGTCATATAGATCTCAAAAATCCGCAAGCTACTTGAGATGGTGCAAGCTGTGGTTTCTCTGAACTGCTGCTGCTTTGCAACTCTCTGTATTTGTCTCCACAGTTTCTCCACCTTTTACAACATGTACGACTAGTTAAGGGGAAGGAAAATGTTTCAAGTTGCTGATAAAGTGATTTTTACCTTACTTGTGTGCCTTATATTTAAGTCATGGTGGTTCAGCTCCCAGATCTAGCTGTGTCCGTGTAAAAGGTCATTGACCTTGCAGCTGTTTTCAGTCCCTTTCTACTGGGAGGTTTTGACTCCAGGGCTCTGTTAGCAGAGCAGTGAGAACTCCCAAATTAGCCTCAAGGAAATTTACTGCTGTTAGGTAAAATAACTAGGGTCAGTCCTCTAGTGACTATTAGGGCAACCCTTTGCCTTGGGGAGACGCCTGGGGGATGTGGGCTGCCTCTGCCCTGGTCAGACCAGCTGGCCTGTTGTGGTGTGGTAATGGGTTGGTAAAGGGTCTCTGCCTTCTGCTCTTTTCCCTCCTCCTCCCTTCCTGTAGACCAGTCAGTGTTTCTGAATTTGGAAGCATCACTACTTATTCTCTTCCTCAGAAATTTGACACGGTGTGAATGTTGCAGGAGGGAGGAGAGTGGGGTTAGAGCCCCTGTGCAGCTTGTTTTGTACAGCCTGCTGGCTCTGTGAACACATGGGAAATGTACATGTTCTTTTGATTAAAATACCTAGCATTTGTATTAAGATATGGCAGTAAGACAGAGTAATGTTTACTATCCAAGAAAATCCTAGTTCCATAGATCTGGAATGTTAGAAACCTTAGTTTATGGTGGTGGATCCTTTTACCCAAATCTGAAGTGATTCAAGTGTGAAGCTGAGCAAACTGAGGGCACCATTTCACTTGGTAGGAATTTGCACTGGAGAAACTGCATGCAGAATAGGAGGGAGGAGACTTTTGGCCAGGGAATTGCCCTTTGCCTCTGCTTCCTGGCAGCCTTATTTAACCTCATTTAACTATAAAAAAGGAAGCTTTCCCAGTATAGCTATCCTGTATTAAATGTAAGACCCTTTGTAAAACCCTTCTCTCTTTACTTAAATCATTTAAACAGCCCATAAAGACTCTCAGGTCAAAGAATTAATCTTCAGTTCCATAGTGAAAGTCTTCAAATATGGTAATTCGTGAGGGATCTCGTGAAAGAGTAGGGTTTTACCAACCTTCTGAGCAAGTCATTACTGAAACAGATTTGTGATAAATAGTATTGTGTTAATGACCTGTGGATGGGCTTTGTAGAGAAAATTACTGATCTCTTGGGATCAGTAAAATGGCACCACAGAGAAGAGTGTTAATATTTGTTCTATGCTAGGCACAATCCTTCTCAAGCAGTTGAACTGTACTGAAATCACTACTATAGGGTCATGTAATACCTTTCAGTTCTTTACACTCGACTTATGCGTTGCTTCTGTATAGAACTGCTGTATGTAATAGCCATTGAACCTGTGGCTGTTAAAAGCTGTCTTTTTGTTTCTGGAAGGATTTGCAAGGTTATATATATATGTTGAATTAGCTTTTGTAAAGCTTTTTGTGATCCTCAGAGGAGAGCATGAATGCATTTCCATCTTACTATTCCATATCTGAAGTTCTCTTCCCCAAGCCATCATTCCTTGGGGGCCAAGCAGTGATGAACAAAGGCTGAGAAATCCAACAAAACCGGCTGCCCTACTTTGCCTGCTGCAAATCTTGGATTTGAGCTGTTTCAGCATCTCAGAGACAACTGCAGCAAGAATGTCTACCTGTAAATACTGTGTTGCCAATCTGCTGTCGTCTTGGGGTGTGCTTGTGGTTGCCATTTTGGGTGGCAAAGGGCTGTGTTTGAATTTGGAAATATGCAGGAAAAAAAGAAGGCTCTGCCTCTTTGTTCCCTTGAATAGATAAATATATTTTGGATTTTTTTTTTTTTTTACCCCCTTTCATCCTTTTTATGCCAAATGTTCACGTTCTACAAATTAGTTCTTACCTTTTTCCAAGTAATGAAGATCTGAATAGCTGTAAGCCCAAGCAATCACTTCTTAAGAGAAAATGTTATTTTTTTTCCCTTCCATTTTCTCTTCAGTCTTTCCATTATTCTTTGGACTGTTGGATGGCAGAAATTAGAGTAATAGGTAAGTGTCATTATGACTTGCTCCCTTTTTCATTTTGCCTAGCAGCATCCCTTTGCCCTGCTCCTACAATTTAAGACATCCTCCAGCAAAGAAAGAAATGGGCAATATTTGCTATTTCAAAGGTAAAGATAATTAGAAGCACCCCACACTGCTCAAGGAAAAGAAATGCTGGAGATAAATATTTGTGTGCTGGTAGTTCTTTATGCCTCTATGGTAAGGTGATGCTCTGGGCAGAAATAGCTGCAAAGCTGGAATGGCCATGAACCTGATGGCATCTTTTGGTGAAATGTTATATTGACTATGTAGTTGAATACTGCAAACCCCATATCTTCCACATTGGTACCTGCCTAAATTTGGAAAAAAGGGGGTGAAAGATGATATTTGAAAATTGGAGAGAACTGTTTCATGTAATTATATTGTTTAAATATAGATTAAATTCCTATTAACTGACCTGACTTTTCAGAGGTGATTGGGATAAATTAAAGACTTCCAAACAAAGCTATTTTCTCTATGCATCAAATCCATGGACCAAAAATAATAATAACAATAATCCAGAAATTAATTTTATTTTAATTGCATTTTCTTGTTGTGTTCCTGTTCCTAACAGACCTCTTAGCATCAGCTAAAGTGCGTAGTTGCAGAATGAAAAGAAAAAGATCTCTCCAAATTTGTAAAGCAGATGACGGGAGGTTTTGAGTGTCTACTCTGATATCTCCTGTGCTAGACGAGGTATACATGATTAGGATATTTATAATCACTGATGGGAAGTAGGAATAATAATATTCAGTGCTGCAGTGTTCCTTAATTTCTCTGAAGGTTTAAATACTTATTACAACAGTTGCAGCATGTGGAGAACTAATAGAATGCATAAGGTTCATTGTGAGAAGAAACGGGTTTAAAAGAACTGTCTGCAAATTTTCGCTTTGAAAATGGAATATGTTTGTTCTCAGATTTAAATCCTACTTTGATGAAATGCCTTAGGGAAGCCACCTTTCAAGGTATGGTCCTCTGTCTTCTTCTAATGTTAATGTGTACTTTGAAAACATCATGAAAACTAATGTAGAGGATTTTCGTTAATACTGCGCTCATTTTCTTCTCTAATGGTCAAATGACTTTGCATTAAACCTATACATTTTCAGTTCAAATATAGGTGTCCTTTCTTTAAGTTTCTAAAAGTGGAAGTATTTGCATTTTCTAGCATGTTCTTAATTTTCAGCTGTCCCTTTGAAGTGCTGTTTGAGGCTATAACGCGAGACGAGCACAGAGCATAGCTGCATCTTCAAGGGGCAATGAGCAGGGTGGGAGCCACTGAAGGTTTGTTCTAGTAGGGAAAGAAGAAAACCTTCACAGAGCCAGCAGGGAAGTCAGGAAATGGGAAGATTTTCAAAGTTTCCTTGCCTCCTTTCAGCCATCCTCAGGCACCTGCTTTTTGAGGAATTGTCTTTCGCTGAGATTTTTTTCAAAGCGCTGTCTGCGTGGCTTTTTTCAGAATAAGAGTTTTCAAGAAAAACATTATTGTAGTCTGAGAGATATGCCAAAATTAGGAGTTAACAATGCTGTATTATGGATATCAGGACTGTGCTCTTCAAATGTTTCCAGTAAGCCCTTGTTAAGTTGGCTTTAGTTTCCATGTAATTCCATTCTGCAGAAATCCAGCTTTGTATCCCTTTGATTCTCTGTCAAAATCTTCCCCTCTCCTGTCTCTTCTGTACTTTGTCTCTTGAGTCCTGCAAGATGTTGAATGTGCTGGATATAATTAGAAGCATAAAAAATTCTATGCGTCATCTGTTGCTCACGTTGACTGATTTTTCAAACACCACGCACTTCACAGGCGCATAAAGACACTATTCCTTTAATATAGAGAATATCTTTATCATACGTTCCTTCAGATTTCCAATATAAATGTTTTTGTTGTTTTGTTGTTCTCAGCCTCAAATGAAGGTGTGAATAGGGACTTACTCTCTGTTGGGAAGCATTGGAAATAACTCTAAGTATTTCTATGCCTACATCTTCTATGACAAGTGAATCATAAATTCCTTCTCTAATATTGTGTGCTCTGTAATACTGGTGATATATCACAGGGGTAATTTTATAACTGGACTCGTGTGAGGGCTCAGGTTGTAAAACACATCTATGCTCTTAATCTTTAGCAGTTTGCCCTGATTCACCTCATAGCAGCGTTTCTGATTTCTTCCTGTATATGTTTTTAAAGTCTGATGCTTACCTTTACTAATGTCACCTTGAACAAATAAGATTATTTTAAGTTTTTTTAATTTTTCTTTTGCTGAGAATCTCATTCTTAAGTCTTGTCTGCTCATCAACACAAGTAATTTTCACTAAAAACTAATGCTCTTTTAAAGAAATGGGTATATATACGTACACACCCATTTTGCAAGCCCAAATACTCCGTCCTCTAATTAAGTATGTTCTGTGAGCTGAATTAAGAAAACATGGTTTCCAAACTTGTCGTAATGCAAATTAGTTTAGATATAGAGCACATCTTGGGGAATGTTTGTTTATGTTTAGTCCTGTGGATATAGAGCTTCTTGGTGGTCTTTCTTCATGCCTTCAAAGCATAATGCATCTCATTGTTTTCATCACCTTAAATCCGTATAACCTCTATATGTTGAGATTTGTGTTCTTTTTGAAAACTGAAAGAGAAGGTAATATTCATTTTCAAGAGCTTTGTATGTATTTATCAAGCAATTGTAATGCTTCTCAAGAAGTATCTCTTTTGTAATTGTAATGCACCACTTGCACTTCTCAGGCTCCTTACACATAATCTTTTAAACTGCAGAAAGTATTCTACTCTGTAATACTAAGACTTAAACAAAGATGAGTCATGTTTATGACGCTGGGCATAGTTAAGCTACTTATGCTTTACATCTGTTTAAACTGATGTAGGTAAAATAGGCAGTTACTGAAGACAGCTCATAAATCTGGCATTCGTTCAAAGCCTAACACAGTCAGTGCCAGTGCAGAGTCATGGGCCGAATTCTAAAATAATCTATTTATGCCAAGTCTTTCTTAATATTCTTTCAGGGCTTAGTGGTAATAGGAAAGAAAAAGATAGTGATATCTCATCTGGGAATGATTCTATTATGTACAATGATCAGAAATTATACAGAAAAACATACTATGTGAGCAGGAGTGGCCCCCAGAGATTTTTTCCTCTTACATCTTGAAAAACGTAGCTTTCTTGCCACTGACAAGACTTTACATTATATGGCTGGTTCAAAAAAGCTTGGCATTTATCTTATTTTTATTCTTTTTAACTTCAGTGGTACAATTTTGCCATTGAATCATAGAATCGTGGAATGGCCTGGGTTGAAAAGGACCACGATGATCAGCTAGTTTCAACCCTCCTGCTATGTGCAGGGTCACCAACCACCAGACCAGGCTGCCCAGAGCCACATCCAGCCTGGCCTTGAATGCCTCTAGGGATGGGGCATCCACAACCTCCTTGGGCAACCTGTTCCAGTGCGTCACCACCTTCTGTGTGAAAAACTTCCTCCTAATATCTAACCTAAACTTCCCCCATCTCAGTTTAAGACCTTTTCCCCCTTGTCCTATCACTATCTACTCTCGTAAGCAGACGTTCCCCCTCCTGTTTATATGCTCCCTTTAAGTATTGGAAGGCCGCAATGAGGGTCTCCCTGGACCCTTCTCTTCTCCAAGCTAAACAAGCCTAGTTCCCTCAGCCCTTCCATATAGGAGAGGTGCTCCAGCCCTCTGATCATCTTTGTGGCCACCCTCTGGACCCGCTTTAAGAGATCCATGTCCTTCCTGTACTGGTGGCCCTAGGCCTGGACGCAGAACTTCAGATGGGTCTTCACAAGAGCTGAGTAGAGGGTGACAATCACCTCCCTTTCCCTGCTGGCCACCCCTTTTTTAATGTAGCCCAGAACACAGTTGACCTTCTGGACTGCAAGTGCACACTGCTGGCTCATGTTCAGCTTCTCGTCCACCAGGACCCCCAAGTCCTTCTCCGCAGGGCTGCTCTCAAGGAGATCTTCCCCCAGTCTGTATTAATACCTGGGATTGCCCTGACCCAAGTGCAGCACCTTGCACTTGGACTTATTGAACCTCATCAGGTTTTCATGGGCTCACTTCTCCAGCCTGTCCAGGTGCCTCTGTATGGCTTCCCTTCCTTCCAGTGTGTCGACTGCACCACTCAGCTTAGTGTCATCCACAAACTTGCTGAGGGTGCACTTGATGTCATCGTCTATGTCATTGATGAACATGTTGAAGAGCACTGGTCCCAAGACTGACCCCTGAGGGACACCGCTTGTGACTGGCCTCCACCCTGACACAGAACCATCAATCATTAGTTGAGTGGGAGTTAAGTTAACATAGTGCTGAACAGTTTTTACAATTTTAGATTTTTTTCACGCTAGTAGTTTCCTGAATTTGCAAATAATCCTGTTTGCTTGACACAAATAGATTAGACATTTCAGACTCGCTCTTTCACATGTTATCGAGCCATACAAAATTTCAAAAATTTGGAGAAAAGTCTCTACAGTTTTTTTTTTATTATTTTCTTTTTCCCCAGCAAAGTCTCCTACATCTTTGCTCATGATTTAAATAGAAAAGAGGCAGTCCTGAAAGGTCTACAGTTATCAAATTTATGGTAAAGAAAATCTAGTAAATTTATTGACACAACACAAGTTAGCTAAGGTAGACAGTATGTCAGGGAATGCCTGTTTTATGGTTAGTTCTGTGGATGTGTAGTCTTCCAGCTGTCTCACTTAGCATTTTAAATCCAGATAATAGTGATGGAATGGACTTCTTTTCTTGAAGTCACCGAACTAAGTGGATGGCTATGATCTCAAGCTTTGGGTGGATTTCTCTGAGTCACCGGGTATTCAGTTGAGCTTGGAGTTTCTGTATTTGACATATTAAAGCTATGTTTTAGTGTTAACCTATGGTAAGCCTGTTAGATTGCTGGGCAAAAGTCATATATCTAAGTTGTAACTCTACATTAGAAATATTCTAACTCTCAAGAAAATTTTGGAACAGGTCTCCAAGCACTTACATATTTTATGAGGAAGCTGAGACCAGTAACAGGTCATGAGACATGAAGATGTAAGGATATCTCTTTAAAAGCCATTAAATATTTTTTGGCAACCACATGCTTGCTGCCAACAGCATATAATTGTTCTGGGCTTGGCTCTTTGGATTTTGTCTGTTGTTCTGCTGCTGAGGATCTGCTCTGGGGATGTGTGAGAGGATGTTGTCTGAAGGGAACCAGTCTTCAGCTGGGAGGATCGTGATTCCCTGGAGATAATACTCAGTGGGATGGTGGTGTTATTTAACATGCTTTGACTGAATCAACATTTTAAAGGCCATGTCAAGCAGGGAGATTGGCACAAAATAAACTGGAGTGTGAATTTACAGAGTGCTAATTACTCGGCTTTAATTGTTCTTTTGCATATTCATAGCGCATGTTAATTGTGCCCAGTATCTGAATTTTCTTTGGAAGCAGGATAATCCACCTTGTTAGAAGACATCCTTAATTTCCCTGTAAATCGCAGCTGTTTCAGGTTTATTTCTTGCCCTGAATCCATGATTTTTAAGATTATCCTAAGGACGATGTTCTTCAGAAGAACTGTCTTCAGAAGTATTTGCAAGAAGTCAGTGTAGCTAAGAGAAGACAACTTAACAGCTAAGAGAAGACAACTTAGCCAAGGCCTGGTTTAGAGAAAGAGGCAGTCAGGACTAAGACACATGAAGCTGAGAGAAAGAGGCTGACAGTGTTTGGGATCAATGATCAGAAGCAGGGAAAGGACCTGGCTACTGGTAGCTGACCCAGGGACATAAATATGTTATATACAAACATACTGTTCATAAATTGTGCCACCTAAGAAAGTCTTGAATGGCCAAAGAATAGAGCTGTACACAGACAAACTGTTTAGAACATCATTCATCCAAACTATAAATTAAGAGATCTGTTTTTACATCTTGATCTTTAAAAAGCAAAAAGAAATGAAACCTTCTCAATTTCTGCTATGTCTCCAGGTGACACCAGTACACCATCAACTAAATCTTTGTAAATGAATACTGACTCCATTGCTTCCTTAAATATCTCTGAAAGAATTGAATGGTTTTTCCGAGGTGTTTTATTCAAATCTACCAGCTGGAAAGAGGAGGAGAAGTTGTGGATCTGAATATGTAATTGTTCCACACACGATCAGTGATTTCTAGGCATGGGCCTTTGTCCTGTATATGGCTCCTGCATGTACAGGGCTGCCTGTGCTTTCATTATCAGTTTTGTCTCCTTTTGTGAGTTCAGAAGACAAGTGAATGGACATTCACTGAGTATTGAACTTTTTGAGTCCTCAGGTGGAACTGCTGCAGTTTGATAGAAAGCCATATTTGCTTTTTTGGAAATGAGGTAATCTAGGAGTGTCAGTGTCTGTTTATATACCAGGTTAAAAATAAAAATAACAATAAATATAAAATATATATAGAATCTGTAAAATTTGATAGTGTTCTCTTTTCCCAGCATCTTGCAATAAATGCTGTACAAAATCCATCAAGTGAAGCACAAGTGTAGCTCTGCTATGCTATTACAGAGCAAGTACTTTCAAAAGCATCCATTGGAGGACAGTAGCACACAACAAATTACAGGTAATGCGATGATTCTAAAAATATATATGAAAAATAAAATCAATTCCACATTTGTCTTTCAAAGAAGAAAAATGAAAGTAGAACACTGTTTTGTTTACATGTCAGAGTCTGAAAACTGTTTATTACCTGACTGCTTTTCTCTATACCACATCTTCTAAAGCTTCGTTACTGCTTTGTTTTTGTTTTTGGAACTTGTGGGAGCTACTTATTCTCCAGTTGTTTGTATTATCTTGTGTTCTATTTTTAAGCATTATCCAGATGGGCTTGAGCTTCCAGCTTCCTTGCTCTATTTTTTTAATGTGTATTTTCATTTTCTTTCTTTTTTTTTTTTTTTAAATCACTTGGAAGCATTATCTTGGGTTTTGTATCAAATATTTCAAACAGTTACTATCCTTGTATCTGCTTGTTTAAGTCTCACAGCAAAGGTTTAATGAGTGGCCAGCCACTAGTAATACACCTGAGTTCTAACTGAAATAAATGAGACAGTGCTGGATTATATGTCTTTGACTCAATATGCTTTTCTGTAAATGAAAACAAGATTTCAGGGCTTGGTTGAATGTAAGACAAATAAAATGTCATCTGCTCTCTTAGTGACAGCCTCCCAGTCTTTTCTGATCACTTCCAGTGCGTTCAAAATGGCAGCTGTTAAATTATTTTCCTCCTCTGCAATTCTGAAGGTGGAGGCAGAAGATAAAGGTGTTGTGCGAAGGCTGTTCTTGTTTTTTTTTTTTTTTTTTTAATCTTCCTTACCTCTATTGCTCTTTACAGCTCTGCCCATTTCTGTCATTTTTATTATTCACGCCTGTGGAATAAACTGAGGTTTAGACTACATATTCCATGCCAGTCCATCTTCTCAACTGGAACAAATTTTAACTTTGTTCTTGAAAATCACAGGTAGCAGGATGTGAAGTCTTGAGATTTTTTTCTTGGAACTTTCCCTGAACATTATTATTTATGTCTTGCTTCAAACAGGACTTCCTTGTTGAGGATATTTTGAAATACTAATGTATAAATAAAGGTTCAGTGAGGGGTTGTAGGAGGAAGAGAGATAGTCGTGCTCAGGATAGCATATACTATCTGGACTCACTACTCTCATGACTTTGTAGTCCATTTGCTGTCATGTTTTATTTCCTTGTTTTGTTATGAGTAAAGCTAGATAGTGTTTCCATTTTTATAGTCACTTCATTAAATTGTGTGTGAAGGATTTTTCTGGTGGTTTATAATGTAATTGCAGTTTCCAAAGAGGAAGATATTATATTAAAAACTACTTATAAATAATTCAGTTGAATTGGACTCGTTGCTCCTTAGTTTTACATATAGTCAAGATTTAGAGTGATAAGTATGTTTATGCTTCAGTGACCTTTATACAAATGTAGGTTTATTTCCTAGTCTAGCTTAAAGGGCAAACTAAATCTTTGCAAAGTTCACGAATCATTGTTGGTACACACGTAATGAAACTGTGATCACTCAAGACATTTCCATCTTTTTGCACAAAAAATTTAACTGTGAATCACAAACTTCAGTATTTTGTCCTTCTATTTCTCTGTTATACTGCATGCAGTATCTACCTCTCTGCTTATGCCTGTGTGCAAAACCCACCTGCTGATTTTGTTTTGAATTGTAATATAATGGTGGTATTATGGTAGGAGGGTATTCTGTTTAGAAAGTGGCTTCTCCTGATGCCTACTTTAGACATCAAAGTGTTTGATATTAGATAGGGTCAGAAAATGAGTCTGTTAAATAAGGACTGGTACTGTTTAATAAAAGCCATCCTTACTAGGGAGTGCAGTAAACCCACCATCTTCTCTAATCTCACATAGCAGCCTGTAGGGAAAACCATTTGTCAGAAATAACTTTGAGCTATTTTTGTTGTTGGGCAGGGGAGAAAGGTGAATGGACAGCCTTTGTGATTTTTTTCAACTTGCACATGTGCTCCCCTGCTACTCACATCAAGTATTGTCTTCCTTCTCTGATTGCTTTGCTGGCTTCCTTGTGTTAAGTGCTGTTTATCATGGTTTATAAAGCTCAGCCTTGTAATTAAGAGTATATTCAACACTTAGGAAGAAATTTGGATTGAATAATACCAAACTGAAGCTTAAAGAATCTAAATGAATTATGTTCAAAGTGCTTACGCATCCCTAAAAGTTTTTCTAATTTGATATCTGAGGTAAAGTAACGCAGCATGTTTTCAAGTTTATGTGACTGCTTCCTTCAAGGAGTTATTTTGACAATTAAAACTATTACCAATATTGCTTAATACCATTTCTTTTTTTGTTGTTTTTATGGCTACCTCTACTCCAGTTCCTGCTCATCTGCAGTTCATTAAATGTGCCAAGTCTTTTGTGTTTTAGAGTTCACAGATGGAATTGAATTCTGCTTTTACATCAGTGATAAATTGCTAATGAATCCTATATACACAGTCTGAAGAGAAATGGTGACCATCTTAGACTTTCCACTTCTAGGCATGAACATTAATATTCAATTTGATCACAGATTTCAGTTAAACTAAAATCAAATAGCCTTTAATTTAAGTCAGGAAACTGTCCCTATATTTGCATTCAATATTGTCATTGGTTTGAATCTTTTCTTAACTAGATTATATATTGCTCTCAAATTTCTCCTCCTTATAAGCCATGGGTTCTTTAAATGAATGCTTTATTAAAAACAGATGTCATTAAATTTAACAGAAGAGACTTACTGTCATTTGCAAAATATCAGGTGGGTAACCAGATCTAAACTTGTTACTCCAGGACAATAAATTGGAGGACAATTGATAGAAGCCTGCATATATAAGATAGTTTTGTTTGTTTGTTTGTTTCTTTCACTGGAGCTTTTAATAAATTACAGAAGTCACAGTAATTTAAAAGTATCCTTGGAAAGCTAGGCTCCAGTTTGAGCATGTAGAAGGAATTTGCTACCTCAGTTTTATCTGTGGGCTCTCATATAATTGCAGTCAGGCTTTGCCCCGATGAAGGGATTTACTGCCACCTGTCTTCCCTGAGCTTTGGGTAGTGTCTCTGTGATAGAGCTTTGCTTCACCAGGAAGAGGGAAGCTGCAATGGTTGTTGCAGCCAAGTTGCAAACACTTTTCTGTTGTCCGTAGGATTGGTGATACTAGTTTCCTTTAAGTATGCACCTTTACTCATCTTCTTTAGGGACTCTACCTTCTACACTGTAAGGAAATAAAAATTAGAGTTTTTTATTTATGTATACAGAATAGAACACATTTACAAATTGTAACTGACTTTCCTGATACTTAAAGTCTTGCCTCAAATAAGTAGGAATCAACAAAAGATGCAACTTATATCTTTTTTGTACAGGTCTTTTCTAGAGGAACATTTCTTCTTTGGTTACAGTTACTACTTTCATTTTTGTCTTAACTTACATTAATATTAATTTCTGAAGCTGTAGTTGACTGGAGTAAAATACAGTAATCTCTAATTTTAGGGCCTTCAGTATTCCCAAATAACCCCTGTTTTATTCACAGAATCGGTGAATGATTGGGGTTGAAAGTTACCTCTGGAAATAATCTAGCCTAACCCCACTGCTGAAGCAGGTTCTCTAGGAGCAAGAAAGTGTCCAGACAGATTCTGAAGAGAAAGAAACTCTGCAGCCTCTGTGAGCAGCTTGTTCCAGTGCACTGTCACTCTCACAATAAAGAAGTTTTCCTCAGGTTTGTTTGAAACTTCCTGTGTTCCAGCTTTTGCATGTTGCCTGCTGTTTTGTTGCTGGGTATAACTCAAAAGAGCCTGGTCCCATCCACTCCCACTAATTAGATATTATTAAGATCCCCTTCTTCTCTAGGATGAACAGTCCCAGATCTCTCAGTCTTTCTTTCCTCGTAAGAAAGATGCTCCAGGCACCTAACCATCATCTTTTTGGCCCTCTGCTGGGCTGGCTCTAGAACTTCCTTGTCTTTCTTGAACCGGGGAGCCCAGAACTGGACACGGTACTCCAGATGTGGCTTTTCCAGGGCACAGTAGAATATCCCAAAACCTTCCGGCAATGCTTTTTTTTTTAATGTACCCCAAGATACCATTAGCCTTCTTGGCCACAGGGACACACTGCTGATTGTGGGCAATCTGTTGTCTACCAGGACATCCTGGTCCTTCTCTGCAGAGCTCCTTCCCAGCAGGTCAGCCCCTAACCTGTACTGATGAACGTGGTTATTCTTCTCTGGGTGTAGGACTCTACACTTGCCCTTGTGAATCCTCATCATGTTCCTCTCTGCCCAACTCTCCAGTCTGTATAAGTCTTGCTGAATTGGCAGCACAGCCTTCTGGTGTGTCAGCCACTCCTCCCAGTTGTGTATCGTCATCAAACTTACTGAGGGTGCACTCTATCCCTTCATCCAGGTCACTGACGAAAAAGTTGAAGTCTGGACCCAGTACCAACCCCTTGGGAACACTGATAGCTATCGGCCTTCAATTAGAACCTGCACTGCTGATTGCTGTTCATTAATTTAATGATAAAAACTTGACGATTGTAGGTTAGGGTTTAGGCATGTTAGATTACATAACCGCATTCGCGCAAAGCCTGGGGACTGACATAATGCCTGCAACATGAGGTGACTCTGAGTAAATCAAGGTAATACTCGCAGCCAGGTACCAAAGAAGTGTGCCACAGAGGAACATAACATAAAGAACTTCCTACCCTCTGAGCACAACATGGAGAGTTTTACCTTTTTAATGTTGTTCTTTAATGTTCTTTTAATGTTGATCTATTAGAAATTTGCTTTGACAGGGCTATCGGGTAAGATCACATCACCTCAGTGATATTGGAAGCTAAGAGCTTTGTTTTTCTGTGGCTGTCATTTCTGAAGAGAGGAGAAGCAGAAGTTAACCTCTGTTTACCTTTTATTCCTTTATCCTTTTAAAATGCACTGGTGCTCTCTAATACTGTTCCACAGATCTGTTTTAGAAAAATGGATCTTTCTGAGCTAATTTTTCTCAGAAAACAAAATCTGTGTAAAGTCATAAAATTGCCATAATTTCAGGTTGAAATATGTAAGATTAGGAGAAAAACAGTGTGAAATTGAGACAGTAACATCACCCCATATTTGCTATGTACGCGGTTTCTTGTGGGTGTGTACAAACCATACCCTTTAGTCGACCAGATAGTAACAGCTACTAACTGTATTAAAAAAAAAAAAAAAAAAAAAACAAACACGCAAAAAAACCAACAAAACAAAAACCCACAAAGAAAACACCCCCAAACACATAGAATCACTTTTTTTTCCTCCTCGGGTATATTTCCCTATTTTTTATGAATTCTTCAAGAATGACAAGCTAATACATTCCATCCACTCTCAAAAAAGCCATGTGTTCACATGAAATTAGAAGTAGTATTTTTCTGCCTAAACACGCTGAGTGGAATTCTGAGATTTTGGATTTGCAGAAGCAGCCTCGCATGAAGGGAGGTCAAGGAGACAAAATTTTTATGATGTTCTGGAACAGGCAAAGGACTGAGCTCCAGCTTGTGAAAACGCATTCTATTCTGATTAGGTGCTAAGTCCATTTTAATGGTCCCTGCAGTCTCTTAGACAAGTCTCAAAGTGACCAAATAGTTACCCAAACACTCTTCATGTAAAATGCAACCTATCTGCCACTCTTAACCTAGTTATAATTCTGGCTGGTGGATCTGTACTGTCCCCTGGTTAAAAGCGACCTACTTCTGTCCAAGTTCCTGCTCTTCTGCAGCTCTTTGTCTGTCCCTGGCCACTCAGCGTGTTTTTCCTGCCTCTCTTTGCCTATAAGATCTGCAAAAGTACTTCCCTATTTAACCGTCTCTTGTGTCAAAACACATTACTTTTACCTGACATGACTGACTAGTATGGAAAGGGGACTTAGAATTGTCCAGACAATGAAAAACAACATTATTTGCATCATAAAGATACAAGATTAGAAAGATCTCTCGAGTTCAACTTCTGCTCTTCTAACAATGCTGTCATACAATCAAGAGATTGAGCACCATTAAAATCAGTCGTTTGTGTCCTTTACTCCCTCCAGTAAGATAATTATTATACTAAGAACCACACTTTGTAGCTTTCACCCCAAATTTATTTTCAGCTAGTTTTTTGCTTACATGTTCTTATGACACCTTGAACTTAGACAAATAATTGATCTTTGTGTTCATTTCCCAAGACATATGCTTATGGATTCTACAGTGTATTTAGTGTAGACTTGGATACATTTGGTATACTTGGATAGAAATTGGACTTCCTCGTTCTGTTTTGTTAGCTTTCATGTCTCAGAGTATATGTGAGATTATTATTACTGCTTTTATCTTTGTGTCCTGTATGAGGAATGAGTGTATGTAACAGAGTCCCTGACATGGTTCCCTTCATTAATTGTAACAACCTTTTCTGAGCTAACACCTTTGGAGTTACAATTCGTAGTCTTGATACTAAAGCAGCATTTTGCAGGGTCCACAAATTCCATCTCTGCTGAGAAGTAGGCCTGTGGAAATTTGTGAACTGTATAGTCCTGATAATCTCCCGCAGTAGACTTTGTACTAAGCTTTAGTTGTGATGAACCATCATATAAGTGCTTTGAAGGTGACTGAATAAACCACGTGGAATTTGAACTGTGCTCCAGAGAGATGAAATCTAATGGAGTGTACAAAATTGCTTGTTAGATATACGCAAATTGTGACCCAGCCTTCCAGAAATGGAACAGAAAAGGTGATAGCACTAGTTGATTAAATGTTTATTATGAGAGTTAGGTGTAGTTCCAATAACGTTGACCTGCAGTAATTATTTTAGGAAAAATGTTACCAGTTTTTTCTGCCCTTTTTGTGTGCGTGTGGCAGCTAACTGCATAGCTTTGGTTGCAGTATAGAACTGATTCAGATGGCTGGAGGGATTGAATACAGAGTGCCAAGCCACTCTCCATCTTATTTGAAAAGTCATGGCTCCCAGATGAAGTCCCCAGTGTCTGGAAAAAGGGAAACATCATTCCCATTTTTAAGAAAGGGAGAAAGGAAGACTCAGGGAACTACAGGTCTATGAGCCTCTGTGTCTGTAATCATGGAACAGATCCTCCTGAGAGCTATGTTAAAGGCACATGGGTGCTGAGGAGGTGATGAGATGTGGCCAGCAATGGCTTCACCAAGTTCAGATTGTGCTTGACCAATCTGGTGGCCTTCTATGATGGAGTGATGGCATCAGTGCAAAAATGAAGGCCAACAGATAGTGTCTACATAGATTTCTGCATGCTGCATGTTTATCTCTAAATTGCATTTAGATAAATGTGGATTTGAAAGGATGGACTATTTGATGGATAAAGAACTGTTTGGATGGTTGTAGCCAGCGCAGCTGCTAAAAAGCAGCTTGTGCCTGCATCCTCCCTCCACCAAGAATGTCAGTGGTTTATGGGCTGGTTTGGCCCGGTTCCACGACCAGCAGGGTGGAGGGATCTGCAGATCTACACCTCCAGGAAGGGGTAACAGTGGACCCCAAATAATTAAAAATAGTGGCAACAATCTGAGAAGAAGTGTGTGACTGAGGCCTTGAAGGCTGGCTGCATCAAAAGAGAAGTGGTTAATAGAGAGAAAGAGTTGACTGTCCTCCTCTACTCTGCCCTTGTGAGGCCCCATCTGGAGTGTTGCATCCAGGCCTGGGGTCTCCAGCTCAAGAAACACTTCTTGGAGTGGAGTCATTGGACTGTGTCCAAAGGAGGGCCATGAAGATGATCATGGAACTGGAGCACCTCTCCTTTGAAGAAAGGCTGAGGGAGCTGGGCTTGTTCAGTCTGGAGAAAGGAGGGCATCTGAGAGACATCACTGTGGTCTTCTAGTACTTAGAAGGAGCTTAAAAGAAAGACTCCTTTAAAAGGAACCTTAAAAAGCAGGAGAGAAACTAACTTTTTACACATTCTGATAGTGATAGGGAAAGAGGGAACAGTTTTAAACTGTAAGAATGGAGGTTTATGTTGGATGTTATGGGGAATTTTTTTTTTTTTTACTCAGAGTGTGGTGAGGTGCTGGAATAAATTACTGAGAGAAGTTGTGGATGTCTCACCCCTGAAGATTGCCAGGTTGGATGGAGCCCTGGGGAGTATGATTTAGCGACTGACAACCCCGCCCATGGCAGGAGGACTGGAACTAAATGATCTTTAAGGTCACTACTAATGCAAACCATTCTATGGTTGAGATGGGATTTCTAAGTAATACTATGCATGGTTTTATCTTTACTGCAGAATGGTTGTCTGAGGTCCGAAAGGTTTGGAAGTAATTATTCTGGATTTACCTATCACTCCTTTCTGTGTAAGCAATTCCTTACTGCTGTCAAATATATTTTGTGTCTGAAATATTTTTATCTGCATAATTAATTACTCAAACTTTTAAAATAATTCATTACATTTACAAATTAATTGAGATAACAAAATCTTATTCTTTCTTGCAGTGGGGGGGGTGAAGCTGGCACAATGAAGATGAAGTTTTAGTATTTGTGATTGTAAATAAGAAGACACTGGAAAAATTCAAGATGTAAAGGGAACAAGTGAATGTGTTTTGGTTAATATCCTTAACAGCGTACTCTGATGCAGGTACAGTAAAGAAAGCAAATTTATTGTTACTTACCAGTCACTACAACGTCATAATTTTACTAGTTGTGTTCTGAGTATTCCAGAGCTAGTCTTCATCGTCATCTCTTCTTCCTGGCAGCAGACAGCTGCCACCCTGCAGTCATCCCTTCTTCTACTGCCTCTCTGGCTGCTCCTACCCACTGTGCCTCTTCTCTTTTTGTAGGGACCAGGGACACATGGCAAGTAACCCTTTTCTGCAATACTGCTACAGTGAATGAGCCTGAGCTTGCCTCTTGTGATTGACTATCAAAATTAAAGCAAAACTGATTATCATAGACAATTGAGATCAGAATGTAGTGTATACAGATATTCTTGACTTTGTGAGTCAGGAGGGATATGCCTGATCTTCCCTTTTCCACTCTTTTATTCATGATGTTACTTGCTCCTAAGGAATCTTGTCCCTTTCTTGGGTGGGTAAAGAGGATTCTGCTTTGGAAGAAGATTGTTGCTACTAAAGGACCATACCTTATATCAATCCATTGCTACCACCATTATCCCTGGACGCAGTTATTTGCTGTTAAGCCATGTTGCTCATTGTCTCTTCATGGAGATCAATAAAAATAAATAAAAACATGGCAGATAAGTTTCAAAAGACACAAGTAAATTCCAACTCCTATTTAATTTTAATTTTTATTCAAAAACTGCATTTATTTGCTACTGTTATACTTGGGAATGATTGACATGAGCTGATGATATAAAATCATAATCAAAACTTTTGATTTTTCACCTTGACCCAAGATATTTCAATTTAATCTTTAAGATCAAATTCTCCTTCTATGGGCTGGAGTCTCCCATTAACTTACAGATTCTTTTCTCCATTCAATTTCCTCAATTTTAATTGAACTGGTTTCTTTTATATGAACAAAAATAGATATTGATTTATGGGAAATTTTATTCGAGGAATTAATATTCCCATTGTCCTTTCCCGTCACCAGCAATCCCACTGAGTGTCAGTGGTTGGTAAATGAAAATGGTAATTTGGGTGCCTCATGCTAGTGGTATGTAAAAGAAGTCAGGTATTGCTTAAATTTGTTTGAAAATTATGCAAGTTCAAGTATAAAACTTACAGAATTATTTTAATGCACTTAATTAATATTAAAAACAAGATCCCCATTTGCATTCTTTCTCTTTGTATGTAAGTATGCACAACATAATACGATGATGATGATAAACTACAACTGTGAAAGGTCATCTAGAGGAAGAATGGAATAAAATTTTCCCTGTCTATGAAAACATCTGCAGATCTAAAAGTAGAATGAGGGGAGAAGAGAGTGAAATGAACTAGAAATTCTGTCAGGGGCATGGGTTGCTTACAAATAAGTTGAAATTTCTCCAAAAAACAGTCCAAGAGTGCAGAATAAGTGAAGCGGATAACTGGAACTGATAATCTGATGCAGGATAGATTGATTTAGGGATACTAATGTCCACTCTTTATCAGGAGTGATAATGCAAAGCACCAACATGCATTCCTTTCAGACCCTGAAACTGCACTGAACCTGTATTTCAGTTGAATATGATTGTACTGGGGTGTGATGAATTTGTTTCAAAACCATCTAATTTGTGGCAGAATGCTGTACGAGTAGCTTGGCTCTTAAAACTACTGCTAGTTCATCTTTGGTAATTTCAGATGTGAATACTCTGATGCTAGTCTTATACATCAAGTACAAGCACAGCCTGGAGATGACAATGCCCCAGATAATGTGCCAGATTGTTTGAGGTATCTAATCTGTGCTTAGTATAGCCCAGCTGGGGGAATTATATCCTTACTCTAAGGCTTAGTTTTTTCACTTTTGCTCCTTCTCCAATCAAATGTTCACTGTGATGCCTTCCTTGGCTATAGTCCCACCTACAACTGAGCAGGAGAGGTTCCATTTTATTTCCAAATGCAGCATAGTTTATAGTCTGCGGCAAGAAATTTGCTTGGGTATCCTTTTGTAACCCAAGCAGACAACTCTGAAACTCTAGAAAACTCTAAAATACTAGGGAAAAAGTCTCAAACCTGCTTGTTCACTGAAGGCTCAGCTGCAAGCTATGCTGAGCATCTGCCATTTCCCCTGAGTATGACTGTCAACATCTCATAGAAATGCAGGCTGAGCTGTCACTCTTGTTGGGATTTTGCTCAGGTTTATCATTCATTCTTGTAATTAGGATCTTTTCAATTCTTCTGAGAGTGCATAATTGATAGGACGTTAACAGAGTATTTGTGATGGATGTGTATTTTGGCCAACTTACCATATTTCTTTTTTTCTTCTCAAAGAGAAGAGGTAAACAGCTATACACTATCACTGCATTGTGCCATTATTTTCCTGCATTTTCTGTTTTCTATGGGAAACAGAGATCAATACAAATCCAGTGTAAATCTTGAAACATATCTCATGTTAGTAAACCAATTGAGTTGCTTATATCACCATGATTATTGTACTCTATTTTTGACTAATTTTGATAAAGTAAATCTAAGTACATCTACTAAAATCTCTCATACAGATTGAATGTCAAACACTGAATATTAATTTTTTTTTTCCCCAATTCATTATTACTTGATTGTGTGGATTAGTTTCACCTAGTTTATTTAGATTTAGAGGAAGAGTTATAAACACAGTTATTTACGAGTGAAGGCAAGTTACCTCATGAAAAACACCTTTGGGATGATGGCATAGACAGAGAGCCTTTGTCAGTGAAGGTGATGGATTTATTGTGGGTAAGCTCCCCGATGCGGTACAGTGTGTCCTGGGTCCCTCCCCTCCTCTGGTGCTTCCTTGTCCTTCACAAAGTACAGAATGTACTGAGCCAGAAATGGTCTAGAGCCAACTGAGGCTATGGAGGTAGACAAGCATATTTTGTACCCTTAAAAACTCCTGCAGTGCTGGCTTAGACATCAGAGCCTGCTCAACACAGGTGCAACAGGACTGTTGAAACCATGTCGCACTGGTGGAGCCAGGTGTCCCACTGTGCATGAAATCTTGCTTTATATGGTGGTCTTGGGTATGCATCTACCAGGACCTTGACTGATGACAAATTTCTTCAAAAACACTAGCTAAATCATGAAGCAAAATATGTTTAGGAGTGTAAGATAATGAATAGTGAGGTGGACCTACAGCATGCGTGAGCTGCTCTTGGGAGTTCGCTACCCAGCCCTCTGTGGTGATCTGCTAATAATACAGGATTTTCACAACAATGGTCAATCAGATTGGTTTTCTTGATGGGTCTGCCTGTAAAAAATAAACAATGTATAAATTAAAAGAATTATTTGCGTACACACTTATCCTAAAGCATATTGTGATTTCATAGCACAGTTTGTTCTGGACAGCTTAGAAAATGCACTGTATTTGAACACAATGGACTTGTGGTATTCTGTGGAGTCCTAATGTGTAGACATACTGACTGTCACATGGAGGGTGCGGCTGCTTACTTGTATGGAGCAGATCTCTTTGTGGACTGGACCCTCCTCTGGAGCAAAGGAGTCTGCAGCATTAGGGGAGGCATACTTGTGAAACTCCCACATCTGATGGATGGATTTTAGATCAAAAATATGCACTCTCTTGTGTTACATTCTCTGATGTGTCTAAAGGGGACTGCCATATCTATAGTGACTATTTCAATGTAAAATTTTGTTCTTTCATAACCTTGATGTGTAAGTACCTCCCACACAGTGTCCCCTTGTACAGTATATGTAAAACTGTCAGCCTCTAAGTGCTCATCGTGAGAATGTAAGAAGACAGCCGTAATTTGGCAATGGGTTTAAAATCTCTAAGCAACTGTTACCTTTTCCATCATGCTTACTCTATATAAGTAAGCAAATACCTGTTTTTCATATATGTGTGCACGTGAAATTCTCAACATTAATTATCCTGAACTGCTTTTTGTAAGGAATAGGAATCAACTGCTAATTGTATAATGATAAGTGATTAACAGATATTAAAAAAAAAAAAAAAAAGGAAAAAAAAAGAAGGAGGACTTGTTCATTTATTGATTCATTTTTCCAGGCTATACTCAGTCAGCTATCATTTATTTGAATTCAAGTTTACATTGGTATAGGTGGTTGCTCAGTGACTAGGACACCATTCGTCTTCTGTTGTTTGATTCTTAAGCAATCAGTCCAATAACGACAAGTAGGATGGATTTTTTTATTTGTGTTACAAACCTGTCAAGTAAAGGGATATTTTTCTAAGCAATTGCTCCCTAGGAGGAGGAATAAGGCAACAAAAAGGCATTCAGTCTGACCTTGTGCTATTGAGCCAGGGCAATATGCTGCAGAAAAAAACTGTCAGCAACCTATTGTGGGAAATCCTTGTTGGTCCTTGGGGCCTCGTCCTAGTGAAAATCTGTGCCAAACAGATAACTTGCTTTCTAATCTCTCTGTCTGGTTTATTTGTACCTGTGGCCTAATATAAGATGTACTATGCCTGACAAGACTCAAAGCACAAGTTGTCTGTGTAGAAAGATGTATCCACTAACCCTTCCTCTATTACACAAGCCAGAACTAGAGCACAAGAGAAAGCATTTGTGTTTCTGTTCTTGGCGGCAGGGCCATGTCTTTCTCCTTGATACACTGCTCTGATCCTGTATTATACCTGGCTGAAGATCATCACTAGTTACCCTGGAAGCACCTACACATGGTATCTGCAGAGGAGTTTGGTCCTTGAGTGCCTGTTACCTCTCTCTGCTTGTAACTTCTATTGCTGCTGCAAAGCAATATACTGGCCACGGCAGCCAGATTAACTGGAGGATTCTGAGTGTTAGGCAACAAATTTTGGCACGTTTATAAGCTTTTATTACTTCAGCAAATGTTTCTACTATTTGTTCCAAATGGTCATTTCTTTTCTTTTTTTCTTTTTCTTTTTTTCCTTTTTAATCATTTCCCACTCCCCATCCTACTTTCTGTTCCTTCTCCCCAAGCTTTGACAAACATATGTTAGCAGTGCTCAACTCCAGTACCTTGTTAAGTCTGCCATCTGAGCAGGTGAAGGGGGATTTTAGCTGTACAAAATTTAGACTTTGAGGAATTAAACTGCTTGATAATATGTGTTGGAGGTGTTCTGATTTTTTTTGTGTGTGTTTGAATGCTCTTTGTAAAGATGGATATGTTTACACAGATGTAGATCTCAAGAAAAAAACATTGTTTGTCTTACTGGTTATGTTAACTGCCATCTGATAGGCAAAAAAAAAATTAATCTGGGAAGATAATGTATTATTTTAGGCCTGCTAGTGTTCATAAAATATCCTGATGCTGTTCTACAGAAAAACTGAGTTGTATTTTCCTACAGAACCATTTTTTTCCCCCCAAAGTTATTAACCCAGTTCTGTTCAAAGCAATTAAGAACTATGAAAATGACTTTTCTTTACCACTTCTCCTCCATTCTTCACTTCCAAAGTACCCCCAAGCATATGGTCAATTTTCAACACCAGTGTATAAAGTTAAAAAACACTGTTGTGCTCTGATGAATCAACTATTTTAAGGACCATGATCTGTTGTACATAAAGCACGACTGACCTCCAGTACATAAATATTTGTTTTAGCATTTAGTGTGTACCAGGAAAGATTGATCACTGCACTGGAAATGAGGTGACAAATTTGACAGAAGACCAAAATTTTTTGCAACAAGAAGTTGGCAATTTACTTCTTATTATTTACACTTGCTTAAAGATGCTGATACTTTTACGTTTCTTACTCAGATATTTTGCCCGCAATTGTAAGACCTTGAATGTTTCTTAATATTTTGAGGTTGAAGAAATCAGCTCAGATTTGAAAATAAAAAGTACTGAATATCCTATAGCTTACAAAAAGAAATTGTATGACTGTGCAGATTGCCACAACTGTCCTTCATTTTGCCAGAAATGACTGGCAGAAAATTTTTTGCTGCGGGGAAGAAGTAAACTCAGGTAATTCAGGAAATGATAAACCATACTGTGATTTTCACAGAAAGAATGTCAGCATATCAGCCAGGCATATTTTGTGTCCAGGGAGAAAGATTCTTCTGTTTATGAGATATCAGTATTCCTTAGTCTTTATTTCCACGGATCTTGATGTTTGAGGAGCTATTGGGTCTCTGAATCCATCTTCATTCTTCTCAAAGGCACTATCCTTTGTACGGATATTTTCTGTTGGGCTCAGATGCTTGTGAGGGTGTGCAGAAGGATTTTACCTCTAATTCCTGAAGGTTCTGTCTGTTTGCCAGAGGTGGCTGTAAGCCAAACCACTGTGAATCTACTCAGTGATCTGTCTGTGGCACTGACTACAACTCTGACTGTGGTTGGAGGTGTACCTGTGGACCACACCTGGCTTTCATTAGATAGTCGATGCAGTGATCTGGCCTTCAGAATGTCAGACATAATATCACTGTAAATGAAGCCACTGGTCAATTTATGGCTTTATTATTTTATTATGAATTTATGTGCAACAGGCAAACCAATGACAGTATGCAATAACTCAGAGGAAGCTGAGGTGGTGGTGAAGTTGGTGTGTTGTTTATAATGCAGCTGAAGGAGGGGACAGGGAATTACTTGTGCATGCAGAAGGCAAAGTAAATGAGTGAGGTATCCAGAGTTTTCCTCAGCCAGGAGATTCCCTGCCGTAAACTCAAATCAGCATGCTGCAGATTTCTGCTCTAGGTTTTGATGGAAGCCATTCACCCCTTGATAGCTGTGTGGGAACTGTTGAGTCACAGCCTGAACCACTGATTGATCACTTGAGGAAAGGACTGAGTCAGCCCTGGGAGCACTGGTGAAGGCAATCACAGAATCACAGAATCACAGAATTGTAGGGTTTGGAAGGGACCTCTAGAGATCATCGAGTCCAACCCCCCTGCCAAAGCAGGTTCTCTACAGCAGGTCGCACAGGTAGGCGTCCAGGCGGATCACCTGTGTGACTGGAAGGAGGGGAGCCTGGCTGCACTTCTCCTAGACCCATTTAAGGGTTGGAAGGATCTCTTTCTGGAGATCTTTCTTCTGTGGAGTCTTTCCTGCAAACCTAGATCTTTGGATACAGGTGAGCGTTCTTTCCCTGTTCATTTCTTTTCCCATTTTCGCCACGGTAATCTTTTCTGCTGTAACACCAACTGCAAAAATAGCAAAAACTCATCCTGTACATGTGATTCAGCCAAGCATGAATAGTTACCATACTCCAGTGGAAAGTTACAGAGATGAACTCTATGATTTCGGTGACTCAATGTATTCTTAGTTTTCTTGGGAAAATGGGCACTGGTTACATGATTACCAATTATTTCCTACTGCAATTTATTTATTTATCTATCTATCTATCTATCTATCTATTTATTTATTTATTTATTTCCTGATTCCCTTTCAGCCTACCCTCCTTCTCCCCTTCTCCCAGAAATGTACTTTTTCATAATGTAAGCAGTTCTGTGATTAATCTCCCAAGGGAAAGCCCATCTGTTTGAGAAGCTTTATCAGAAACATTGTTCAGTTCTCCTCACTACTCAACCAAAGATGATTATTTGACAAGGGCAGGAGATAAAAATCAATCTGTTTAGGGTCTAAGCTATTTAAGAAACAGAGATGTAGAATGAAGGCTTATTTTTTCTTCTTAATTTTACCATTAATGAGCATTTAATGTGACTGTATTATCTCTAAAGAGACTAGGAACATAATGAGATAGTAAATTGGTGTGTCAAGAATGTTCCGAAGCAGAGCAATCTTTGTAACTAACTTGACTGCAGGCAAAATAGCCAAATTGGTGCCATTTGACAGTACGCTATATATCATCCAGTGATACAGGATATATTACCATCTGGGAAATTTCTGCACAGGGTACGTGCAGACACAGTCCTTAGTTAGGGGACAGGGAAAGAGGTGAGGGCTCTACGGTGGTGTGCTGATCACATGCCTCCTGGTGCAAATTAAATGTTTCTAAGTCAATGTATAGCCCATTTCTACCCCATCATTCATACTATGGAGCTGAAAGGAAGAATCCTGACTATAGCTGCCCGTGGCAGATTATACCGGCCCACTGGAATAGAGCAGATAATAGAGGAAAGCTGGTGTGCAATTTTGTTGAAAGTTTTCTTCATAGTAATGTTTTTAATCTCTTCTCACTTCCTCCAGGCAGGAGCATATGTTTCTATTTCTGAAATCCAAACCAGCCCTGCTTGTGGAAGTCTAAGTAGAATTATTAAAGGAAAAGGTTTCAAAATGTCGCTCTGTAGCTCACAGGTCATTGCTTAAGAGCTCAAAGAGAAACACTTGATCTAAGCATTCACAGAGAGCAGTGACACTGATAGTGATACTTCATTTTAGCTGATTAAAGAGATAATGAATTTTAATGGCCAAAATATATACATATGTTTTTCCCAAATCAGCCACTTGGTGGGATGATGCACATGCAGGGCAGGACTGGCTGCCGTCAGGGGCCATCAGCATCCCTGAGTGGGGTAGAGACTGTCCAGGCAGGAGACAGATACCACCAGGCTGGGTACTGGGTCTGAGCATACATGAACCTGGGGGTAAGAAGAGGCAGGCCTATGTGGCTGGCAGTCCTAGCTGAGGGCACAGGCTAGTTGCAGCCTAAAGGTGCCCTCAGGGCTCTCACACTTGGAGATGCTTTAGTTTAAGTAAGTTGGAATAATGCAAGGGAAGATGTTAGATTTTGGTTAGGGAGTCTGTCCTTCCTGTGTTCTTTCTCTACTAGTGCTCAAGGTGCAGGGGAGTTCAGAGGCTGAATGCAGTTCCCTGTGGGCCTGCTTGTTTTTTTCTGCAAAGCTGTGGTATGCTGTATGTAACAACATGAATTCCTCAGGTAATAGTAACAATTTAGATCTGGAGGTGGCATTTTCCAACAAAAATCTGCCCCTTCTTTCCATGGGCTTTCTGTGACCACAAGAAACATTCTTGCTTGGTGTACTTTACTGCCACTGGGCTGCAGTGGTACTACTGCTTGTTAGAGGTTCTTTGGGAAAAGAGACTCTTGAGAAACTCAGATTAAAAAGAGATAAGCAGAAGAGGGCTTAGGAAGTTTTATTCTTGTCATTTCCACCCCTCCCCCCCACCCCACCTCAAATTTGCTGCTATTGTTTATTCCCTGCTCTATTTGAGTTAACCAAGCTGGGCTAATACTGTTCGCTCTTGGGCATGCACAGCCTGCAGGCCTTTGTGTGGCCAGAAACTGCTAGCAATCCACTGGGACTCTTCTGTTGCCCACCTTGAGCAGAGGGGAACTAAGACTGGGAGGGATGTCACAGAACAATTCTGCTCTAATAAATCCTTGCCTGGCACAGAAAGGAAGCTGAAATGCATGTGGGAGATGCTGTGCATGGCTGTACGAGTAGATACTTCTAAAATTCATCCAGAACTTTCTTCTTACTGAGTAGCTCTAATAAGGGCACTGAAGCAAACTATATAAATTTCAGTGAACAGGATGTAGTCAAGCTGAAAAAAGTCATTCTTCTGTAAGTCGATAGTGCAATATCCAGGATTTAGCACGTGCAGATACAGTATTAAAGTTCAACAGAAATAGTTTCAGTGACCTTGAAAATGGGCCTTCTATAGTGAAGATAAAAGCATCGGTGTCTGAAATGATCTGCAGTGTCAGCAAATGTAGAGCAAATGGAGAATATGGCTTTTAGATTCATAACATACTTGGAAGTCTAATCAATAAACCTGACTTTAGGAAATGCAAACTTTTCCTTTTGCAACAAATATAATTTATTTCACTTCATATCAATTTAAAAAGTATATATTCTGTTTCCTAAAACAAGTTACAAGACAATTGGTTTTTTATTCTAGTATCAAAAATAAAACTTCAAGCATAGGTGTATCTGGTAATACTTTAAAGGATCCCCTTGAGGCTTATTTTAGGAGGCTGTTAAGGAAAGAGAAGACAAAAACATGCAAACAACACTTGATGAGATTTTATTCAAAATTTTATGTTTGCAAATTAGAGGGTAAACATTCATCCCGGCTAAATTTGTTTATTCTGATATAGATGAACGCGTATATGGGAAATGGGTTTGAATGAGGTCTCTTAAAAAGACATTGAGAGTCTCCTGATGTTTGTTCCTCACCATGATCTAACAGGCCAGCTCAGGTGTTGTTCAACTTTGTAGGCACTCATGTTCAGGAGCTGCATACAATCAGAGCCTTATGAATGACGAGGAAAGCTTTCAAGCTTTTCCAAATCTTTCTATTAAGGACTCTAATTGGAATCGCACTAAATTCCTAGGGACAAATGGTCTGTTGCATGACATGACTGCTTTGTGGGTGTATTACATCTATTTCCACTGTATTAATTACTGAAAAGCTTCCTAAGGTTTTTATGGTAACCCTTGCAGAATGAAGTGCAAGCTAGGTGGAGAAAAGGGGCATCCCTCTAGTTAAATCCATCACTATTCTACACAGGATAGAGAAATGTACAGTTAACTCATACTGTCCTTAGCCATTGCTAAAGGGTGAGTCATGTGAAGATGAAGATGAGAAGCAATATATGCAGGCTTGGGATGGTGAGAGTCTCTGGTGCTGCTGCTGTTACTGACTGTTTTTCTCATTTTTTTTCCATACACCTTTTGACACTGGAGAGCATTATATTTCAGCTTGTCAGATACTAACGTTTTTGCCTCAAGAAAACTGCGAGTCAAGTCAGTATAGTATTTTCTTCTGTACTGAGGTTATTTAATCATTTTAACCTTAAGTAGAAAACAGATTCACTTGAGATAAAAGTTTCAAAGCATGATGTTGAGATGTTTTACGTGACTGTTTGTAAACAAATATGTTCAATTTTTCAGGCATTTCTCCTCTGAACGTGCTATTAAATACTGAAAGTATTCCATGAGCCTCCATTTTTAAATTCTGCTCATTTTCCAGGAGTTTCTTTTCTGAATATACCTTTAGTGACCATTTCTTATTTTATTAATATGTAAATTCATGTGTGGTCAGATCACCAGTCTTTGACTTCTTAAAGCAATAAATCTAGTGTTTGTATCTATTTTAAAATAGAAGTGCAGATACTTCTTAGATACATTATCTCTTCGCTTTTAAACAAAGGAGATATTAATCATTCCAGTTTTTTTTTTTCTACTTACAAACCATAAGGGATTTTTTTTATTACTGCAAACATGTGGAAAACACTTCAGAAATATTTTAATTCCCTTAACAAGTTTTGTGCAATAAGCATCTCTTGCCTTCCTTCTCCGAAGATCACACAGTGTGAAGCAATCTGAATTTACTGCATCACTCAGTTTATTATCTTTTGAGTACTCATTGCTAGTCTCTTGGTGGTAACTCTGACACAGTCAATCTGGAAGTGTTACAATCTTGATACTGATTCTGGAACAAATTTTGCATGGATATACAATCATAGAATCGTGGAATCTTTAGAGTTGGAAGGGACCTCTGAAGGCCATCAAGTCCAACTCCCCTGCAATGAACAGGGATTTGCATGTCTAGATCAGGCTGCCCAGGGCCCTGTCCTTGCCTTGCCTTGAAAGTCTCCAGGAATGGGACATCAACCACATCAGTGAGCAACCTGTTCCAGTGCCTCACCACCCTCACTGTAAAATATTTTTTTCATTGTATCTAACCTAAATCTACCCTTTTTAAGCTTGAAACAATTTCCCCTTATTCTACCACCACAGACCCTGCTAAAGAGTCTGTCCCCCTCTTTCCTGTAGCTTTCCTTTAGATACTGAAAGGCTGCTATCAGGTCACCTCAGAGCCTTCTCTTCTAGAGTCTGAAGACCACCAGCTCTCAGCCTATCTGTACAGAGGAGGTATTTCATTTCTTGGACCATTTCTGTGGCTCACCTCTGGATGCACTCCAACAGATCCATATCTCTCCTGTACTGAGCACTCTACATCTGGATACAATACTCCAGGTGAGGCCTCACCAGTGCAGAGCAGAGGGGCAGGATCACCTCCCTTGTCCTGTTGGCCATGCTTCTTTTGATGCAGACCAGGATACCTTTGGCTTTCTGGGCTGTGAGGGAACATCACTGGCTCATGCCCAGTTCCCTATCCACCAGTACCCCCAAGTCTTTTTTGTCAGGACTGCATTCAATCCTTTCATCCCCCAGCTTTTATAGGTAATGAAGTTTGCCTTGACCCAGGTACAAGATCTTGCATTTGGGTATAGGTCTGGGGTAACTGGATTTTTGCAGTTGTAACAGCCACTCATACTGTCTCTGAGGACTAGCTGGATTTTTATTTTTATTTTTTGCAGTCTTTTATGTTAGAGTCAAATCAGTAGTAGACTTCATTTTAGGTCAAGTAGTAAGGCAACTACTTTGCAGATGGCTGCTGCTAGGGTGCAGTTTGCAAGCTCCCAAATAGGATGACTCTAGATCTGAAGATTAAACTCCAAAGTCCCAGCTTTATTATCTATCTGAGGAATTTGTTTTGGCCCACCTTAATACTGTGATATGAAACTGAAACTCAGGAGTGGCTATTTGTGACATATTAGAAGTCCTATTTTCAGGTTATTTGAAGACTTCTTTTGGTTTTATTTTGCAATAGTTGCTGCCAGCTGTTATTAAATTGTCATTTCTCCTGGGGAGAAGGACTGTGTTTTCTCAGGACCGTGTTGAGGCCCTGAGGGCACCAGCAGGCCTTGGGGCCCTGACCAGGCTCCTGAGGGCCGTGGAATGCTGTTGTGGCCTCCTGCAGCTTCAGGAGCTGCCATCCTTTGGTGCACCCAGGCACTCTGTGCAGGACCCTGTCAGTGTAACCTAATCTGTTCTATGCCTCTGGGGACTGGTGCCATTGTGGTGAGGGAAGAAAATGGCTGCTCCCATTCGGGATTTGTGGAAAATGATGTGCTGCAGCAACCTGTGTTCCTGTCGGTCCTATGGATTTATTTCTGCATTAATAAGGGCTACTGTGTTGTTAAGACAATCAGTTCAGAGAATTTAATAAAAGACGATTGTACATGTGGGTGTACAGGAAGACTTGCTGCTATTTTGCCACCTCTCAGCTGCTGAAGGCAAGATCTTGTAAGAGTGTGACTGATGTGCTGCCGGAGTTGGCAGGTGTTTTGTCCTGAGGATGGGAAAAATAAGATACAAAGCTCTGTAAGTACTGTTAATATTGTAAGAAAACTTTGCATCTGTGGTATCTTTTTAAAGCCATATTTACAGGATTTTAAGACTTGGTACAATTCACAGATGTGGGTGGAGGTGGACCCCAGGTTTGGTAATGGAAAACAGAGACATTCGGGATGAGGTAATTGCTTTAGAGACTTGGTTGTGCAGCTAGTTATTACCAAGTGTAAACTTTACTGCTGTGAAGGGACCTTCAGCATGTATTCGGAAATATGATCCTTCTTTGGTACTATATGGCTTTGTGCTAAAGCTCCAGTTAGTCAGCTTTGAAAATGACTGTATACTTAGTAGTACGTACAAAATCTATCTTGGAAGATAGTTGTCCCTGTCACTTCATATTAGGAGGATCATATTTACTGGGATCTGGAAAGCTGAAGGGGAAATGAAATTTTAATGTAGATGGTGTTATGATTTACTGGGGAACTCTGGCAAGCTATTCTTTAAAAATAATAACTGCATCTGGATTGGGTTCCTTGTGCATACTGAAATGTCACAGCCAAGTGGAGACCAAGTCTCCTTTGTTGTCGTCTGACAAGACTGAAATCCAAGCAAGGCAGGAGGCTAGCTATTTTAAAATCAACAGCAGTTTAAAGCACATTTGGTGCACATGGCTAATGTTACTAGTACTTATTTTTGCATGAAGACATTGCTAAATTCTTACACGCTTTTCCATCTGTAACTCTCAGAGTTATATTGTCTTCCTTTGTAATGTATTGTTTTAACAGTGGAGATCCCTGAGTGCAGTGAGATGGTGGTTTATTTGTCACTTAGGAGAGCAGCACCTGGTCTGGGAATAGGATTCAAATCTCTCAAATCCATTTTATCCTGCTCTTCTATGCTTTTGTGCTATAAGTGTAAAAATGACATCTTAATGAATATGTTGTAACTCATAATGGGGGAAAAAAAAAGTACTTAGATCTCAAAATCTACCTGTTACCTTTTTCTGAAACCCCCAGTTGTTCTTAGTAGATGTTGTTTTAACTGCTATTTTCACTGTATTGAGTGATTACCTTTCTTAAAGAACATAAGCATTCACTAAGCTTGATTGAAGTAAAACATTTTTACTTGTGTAAAACAGTTTGTCTTGAGTCTTAGACTATCTCTGGTGAAAATCTAGTTGTAAAATGCTTGAACTGATGTTTATTACTAGTGATTACAGTGGACAGAAAAAAGTTTTTCTTATGTAATCTTTTCTGTGTGCTCTTAGGATATGCTTTCTTATCAGATCTACAGGATAATTAAAGAAATATAGCCTAAAATTTTTTTCTCTTTAATTTTAAAGGATCTTTGCTGGCTTAAAGGTATTCAGCATAATTTTTCTGACACAAACAAATTTCAGGGTTTTACACTTTTTTTAGTTATTATTTTAGTGGAGACCTGTAGGTTACAGGACAATATTTCAAGCAGAGAATTTAGTAACAGAATAGTTTCTTAGTTCTGTGCAGAGATATAAAAGTAATCTTGTTGACTGCTACAGGAATACTTGCAAAGGTATGGATTCCTTTTGCAGTTTAACCTGCAATAAAATAGTCTAGGTGTTAGGCTAGATATAGATGTAAGTCTTAGTTCTAAAATTTCTTTTAGCTGAACGTGTGAGATGTTGCTTTTACCTGAGACAGGAAATCACCTGTTTCCAAAGCGAGAACCAGGATAAGATCTTGAGCTTCCAGCTCTTAACATAGTAGTCCTACCTGGTAGGACATTTTTACAGTATCAAGAGAAGCTAGAAAAGAGTCTGATGTCAAGCCAGCTGTAAACCTGGAAGAAGGGGAACACCTAAGCTCCTTGGACCTTGTTAATAGATCATAGTGTTACAAAGATGAGTACCTTATACGCTGTTGAAGTTCAATGCTATATCACCTTTAGGATTCAAACCAGTGCTGGCTCTGTTGGGTGCTGAAAAAGTCCTTTAACAAGCAAACTACGGAGAGTAGGGAAAAAGAACTGGGCATGAAGAAGAAGAAATGTGATCTTGAAGACATTTGTTTACTTTTAAACAGAGGAATAGTAAATATTAGCAGAGGAAAAAGTACATAAATTAAGATTTATTTCCTTGATCATGTGGTCTGTGTTACAATGATAAATTTCCATTTGATCTACTGTCTTTGAGGCAATTGGAGTCCTCTTTTGTATCAGTATCCATCTGCAGTGAATAAATGCTGGAGTCCTTTGTGTTCTATTACAAATATGACTATTAAGTCATGAAAGTATTGTCCTGCTTGTATTTAATTTGCTGCTGTTCATCAGGCATGAAACTTTTATGGCACAGAACAGTATTTGGCCATAACACTACTGAAATGTATGAGCAGAGGTTCTGGCCCAGTGCCTGAACTGCCTGTGAATGCAAAAAAAGAAAAAAGGAAAAAAAAAAAAAAAAAAAAGAAAAGATTGTCATACCCTGTCTTGCTGTGTACTATTCAATGGAAATATTTTAGCCTGTTTGCCAAATGCTTGTTTATAGCTTAGTGTCATTGAAGTATATTAGGTTAACAGCAACAACAACAAAAAATCCATATTTTTCCAAATTGATGCATACTATTCCACAGAAGAGGATTAATCCATCAGTACTCTGTAGCCTTCTGTGATAGATCAGAAACTCCTGATGTGAGCAAGCAATGTCTCAAATGGAAGTGAAAGTAACCTGTGTTTTGTTGAGCATGTTTATTTGTTCCAGTAGATCATGTAAAGCCTATTCTCATTTCTGCACTTTTTTTTTTTTTTTATCTTGTATGCAGTTTTACTTTCGGTAACTGAGTCATGATCAAATTCTTATTGGCAAAGCTCTGACTTTACTGCTTTTCGAGCTTGTTCTCTCCAGGTCAGTGCCCCTTCTTTCTGGCAGCAAAGGTAGTTCAGTTAACAGATCTGAACTCTGTTGTGTTTTCACTACGCCTAGACACCCCCATTGCTGAACCTCAGATCTACTGGCCTAGTGTTCCTGCCAGGCCAGAAAAACAATCCTTCCACGCTTCTTATCACTCAGCATCTTCTCTGTCATTCAGTTACTGTACTAAAACCTGTTTGTGCTTCTCTACATCTCTGTACTAGTTGAGAAGAGCTGCAGGTTCAGCTCCTAGTTGGTTTTTTTTAAAGATCTAACCACCCTCTGCTGGAAAACATGAAGCAGCAGGGGAAAGACCAGTTTCTTCCTGCCTTTGTCACCCATGGCTATGACATTAGTCCCCTGATATGTGCTTGTCTGCTGCTTTGCTCTCAGATTTCACTGTGTAATAAGGGAATTTAGAGAAGGAACTTCAATAGCAAAGATGAAGTAGTAGGCAGCAAGATTATGGAGAGCTAATGCTTGCAGAAAAGTTCGAAAACTGATTAGATGAGTTCAGAAGAAGGTTGAAGATCACTACTGACATCTTGGGATGAGAAGGGAGATAATGAAGCATTAATCAAAGGGATGACTATAATTGAGTACAGTTTCTTCTTGGGTTGAAGGCTTAGCTTGGTAAATGTGAAGATCTCTAGAAGTGAGCCATGCTTGTTAAAACACCGGTTGTACAATAATTTAATTCTGAAAGAGAAACAGTTTCTAGCTTTTATACTAAGAATAAAATAGAACAACAACAACAACAACAACAAAAACCGACCAACAAAACCTTCTTCTCTGTAACAGACCCACGTTTCTTTCCACCCTCCTGTGTGTGCCCATGCAAACAGCTCATGTTATAAACCAAATGAACTCAAAAGTCATAGTTAAGACTACACTGGAGAAATTTTGGGTGTTTTCCAGCATTTGATTTCACTAGCTACCTTTTTAATTGCTAAATGATATTTTAATTGATGTCAAGTTATGATTGATGTTGTAGTTAGCTCATGCAGCTCTAGAAATGAAATGTACTTGTGGCTTGTAACTAGAAGTGTAATGCATGTATTTTTCATTAGTATCTTCATTGAAATACATCTTTATGAGCTAATAGCTGATGCAATACTGAAGACTTAGTCAAACTTCACTACTTGGAGATTTTTCAGTGAAATAGGTTTAAAATTAATTACTTAGAAGTGGCAGTCATGAAAAGAAACTTTAAAATCCATATTGCCTAGAGGTTATTCTTACTGCTTGCAGACATTGCGCAGTCTTAGAATACACAACCTACAGTGTGATCGATAACTATTTGCTAATTTGATCTGAAGAATGTAGACCAACATAGATGCTGGTATTTCATTTTGTCTTCTGGGAAAGTATTAAACATGATTGGAATATAACTAGTAAGTTTATGTAAAGTTCTGTGTTTTCACAGACATTCTTATAGAAAACACTTTGTGAGTTAGGAGGGAGGGTTGGGATTATCAGACTTGGCTGAAAATCTGACTCTTCTTTGAGAAGTAACTGAGAATGTGTTCTAGACAAACATCTGGAAAAAATCTTAAATAGCACTTATTCTTTGCTTTATTTGGAGAAAAGTGAAAGACTTTTTAAATAAATTGCTTTCTTAATAATAAACCAGGTGCTTTTTCATTATGTAATAATCACAGTTTGAGGTGACTATGGGAATCAGGCATATTCTTATTCACTCTTGTTTTAAAAAAAATTGTTTAAGCTCCTGAATTTAAAAAAATACAGTTTAATTATTTATTTACTATGGAAGAATAATTGAATTAGTGAGTTTTCTACATGCTTAGCTTAAAAACATACAAATGTATTTTTAATAAATATATATTCATTGAATTCCAGGACATTGATTCTGTGACATTGGCTGACAATGACATGGGAAGAGGAGATGACTTATTCAACTTGATTTTTTTATTTTTTTTTAAGTTAATTGAAAAACAGACGAATTTACTTCAGAAGAACCATCAACTCTACCTATGTTTGGATAAGCTCAACAATCAGTTGATTTGCTAACGAACAAATTTAACAGATATAGAAAGATTCATGCAATGTACAATCATAACACGAACTGGAAGGGGATTTATTTGAGATGAATGAATTTCTGAATGTCTAATTTTATTGTGCAGATTCTGAGGTTATAAGATGATTTCTTGATACTTATTATAAAAGAAAAAAGCAGGCTGTAATGTAATATGTCTGCTGTTGTGGAAGGTGTCTTTCTGAGGCTTTTGTTTGCTGGGGTCTATTGTAGCTGTCTTCTCAGCATCCTGGAGTGAGGACGAGGGTGTATTTCCTCCTGAACTACAGTGATCTTTTAGGAGTGTCTGCCAAAATTTTTCATATTTTCTCTTCTTAACTCTACACATTGAGGACGCATGTTGAGGGGGTCAGCAACTAAACTGTACTGGGCAGAATGACAGTGGAGAGCAGATCTTGCCCACATGATTTACAGAGGTTGGCAGACTGTCTTTGTGATACAGAGCTGCTCAATATTAGTGGCAATCTCTTCAACAAGCTCTCATGCTCTGCCTTTGCTAGAGGTATAGCAAGTGTTCCTCTTCCATAGGAGAGGGGAATTGACAGAAACTTGGAGGTGGAAGGTGTTGCTTAGGCTATCTCCTCCTCTTCTTGGCACACATTCAAAAGAAATCCTGATCCGTCTACTCACAGGATGAGATACCTGGGCAGGACTTACATCTTGGCAATGTGTGACATTGGGTTTGATGTGAGCCAAGGCAGCACAAGTGAAGTTTAAATCCTGATGAATGGAGTCTCTTGGAAACAAGGGCTCCTTCTTTCCACTTCTTCTAGCTCACTGACACAGTCTCTTCCAAACTGATGTAGTTCCTTCTCTGAATTTTTTTTCGGAGAACCAGCTTTCTCTTGGAAATATGTAACTGACAAACCTGTAGAGGTTCTGGCAAGAGATGGATTTCTGTTACTTGCCCCAAATAATCTGAAATAGTGTGTCTTTTCTGTTGCAGCTGACCTTGATTTTATACATGTATATATAATTTTTAAGTTGGAATCGCATGTTAAAATTCACACGACACTGGAGGTAGGAAAACAGAACCGGTTTGAATGCTGTTTGTGCAGTGCTAAATATATTCCAGGAAGAAGCTAGATTTGTTATCTTTAGCTGTATATTTGCTGTAGCAGTCCTTGTCTGTCTGAGGTGTTACAGGATATAAAAATAAATGGTAGACATTCCTCACTGAGAGTGGTGCAGCTAAATTGCATTGGGTAACAGAATCCTTTGTATCTTTCTGTCTGGAAATTCAGATTTAATGCCATATATTGTGCTCAGATAATGTGGCCATTTTTACGTCTTACAAGCCACTGAACATGCTAACACAAATGAAATTACATGTGAACTATTTTAAAGTTTTGTTCTGACCAATATTTACATAAATCCTTCACTGGCAATTTTTGTTCCTTAATTTATCTTCTTCATTGATTGAGCAAAGTTTTTTCTAACTTGCTCTCCAAACAGAGTCTGTGCTTCAGATAAAACCTAAAATTAGCTCTCTTCTGGGAGTTGGTTTATCAGCAAACACAGCAATACATCTCTAATGTCTTGGGCTCAGAAGCTGGGATTCCTGCGCTGAGACTCCTACACTTAAGGTATGAATGCATAACTAATGCTTGGAGTATATACTTAGGCTGCCTAAGGGAGATCTTCAACATTTTCCATTCCAACTTCTTCACATTAAAGAAAAAAACAAACAAACAAACAAAAAAACCCAACTGAAAGCAACAACCAACACCAGAAAGTGAAGACACTTTCCTTGGTTCTTTGGGAATCTGTCTCTGAAATAGTGATCACTTAAAATGATTTGCTTACCTTTTCTGAAGTAGTACTGTAGTTTTATGTAATGGTTTATTAAGGTGTATTAAGGACAATAAACTCTCTATGGTGATGATCACCAGAGGGTGAAGTGCAAGTTTAATGCTCAGGTTTAACTTCTGAAAAAGTAGTTATTGTAATATAGTTCTCACATACATAATTGTACTTAAGTTCCTCAGATTAAAAAAAAACTAAGTAAACTTATTCCATTGGAGAAGATACTAAGCTTACAGGTAAAAAAGCAAGAAACAGTGAGATTCAAAATATTGTGTTTTAAAAATGTCGTGGGATATATGGCATTAATTTATTGCTGTTCTTAAATACTAACTTCCTATGTATATTATTTTGAAAAATCAACATTTGATATGTATGACTGCATAAAGGATTCAAAAAGGAAATATAGGAATGGAAGAAAAGGTCAGAGGTGTAAGTTCATCATTTTAGTGGGCCCGAGACCTAATGGTTTGGAGAGTGGCCTGTTCTTGACATTTAGGAAAAGAAAATGAGAGTCGACAGACAAGTGAGATTTTTTTTCCATCTGACTCCATTGCTTTCAGGAATCTGTGACATAGGGACTCTGACTCAAAGGCTGTACCCACATCATTGCATTTCATGGGTCTTGTAGGACTTTCTAACATGTTGTTTAAAGGGAAAGCTGCCCTGAAACTCACCTTGAGGTAAACAGCAGATAGTAATGAGCTTGTGTTTGTGTGTTTGTACAATATTTTGTTGTTGGACGCTTTTACATTTGGCCTTCTACAGCAAGAGTGGGATTGGCATTTCCTTCAAAAAGGAGTTACAAGATTGCAGCATCCAGACCAGTTCAAGATTGAGAGATGGTATGGTTTTGTTCAGATAGGTTACTATTACTTGCAAGATGGTTCTTACAGCTTAATGCAAATAAATTGGTGCTCTGCGATCAGAGAATTGGTGTGGAAGTGCTGCTTATTGCCTTTCCAGGATACATCAACTCTGTCTCTCTTTGACTCATGTCTCTGGCAAACTGTATTTAATCCTTTTGGTGTTCTGTCTCTCTTGATCTTCTGTTATGTACATTTTATTAAAGCAGTGCTTGTTGAGGTAAATACTGCTTGTTTAACAGGCTTAGCATTTGCAAACGATTTTCTTGACAAAAATAGCACTTGAGCAATCTTATAAACATTCTATGAGGCAAATGTTCTTGAACGCTTCTTAAATTTAGGACAATGCTTTTGTTAAAGGCTGTTCTGGGAAACATTTAAACTGTTTCTGTCTTTCCTACTAATAGGTATTAATTTTATAGCACAAAGAATATTCAATTTCAGAAAGTAAATGATGTAAATGATGACCAAAGGGAATTACACATTTTAAATCCTGTTAAGTTTTAGTGTGTTTACAAATTGAGAGTTCTGAAGCTCAGGATTTATCTAAGTATTTACAAGGATGTCCTTTAATGATCTTCCTGAAATGAGATTGTTTTTGTAACCTCCACACTTGAGAATGAAAATCTAGTTTGCAAAATCTTCAGTTGTGGCCTCTCTGTTTCAAGCACCCCATCTGGCAAGGCAAACTCAGATGATGAAAACTTGTGTAAGTAACCTATCTGATTATCAGGGGATGAATAATGTGGTAGAAAATCAGAAGTCAAGACCTTGGAAAAAACAGCATGGAATAGTAGTATCAGGCTACAGGGTGTGTGTGTAGTACACAGAAGGAATGTAAGTGAGGCCTCAGACCCTGGATTTTCTCCTTCGAGGCTTCTCTGGCCAGTATATCCCTGACAAATGCTATTTCGCTATTTATTTGTTTTCCATCTTGTCACTTGCAGAGTCCAGGTGGTGAATTAGACACATTGGTCTTGGTAGCAGTTCTGCCCTCTTCCTCCTCACCACCTTAGAGGGACAACTCTGTATTCCCTCCTGTTTCCTCTCTGCTACTCTCAGATACCTGAGTGCTGCTGAGATTTGCCACCTTTGATCATGTCCATCCTGGCCATGTCATTGATCTCTGCTATAGCAAAGCCCATGATGAGGGCAGGCATTACTGTTTCTCTGTCCATGTGAAACCAAGAGTTACATTGAAGTGAGCAGCAGGTAGGAAAACACTGTCACTTTGCTGCTTATGAAAGTGCTGCTCATTTGAGCAAGGAGGATTTGATGTTTGCTGCAGGAAATCACTGAATTACCTGATAGTGCCTAATGATTTTTCCCCTTCTAAGCAGAATGTATTTTATTGAGCTTCAGGAAACTTTCATATCATCATTCTATACTGTATAAACATTTCACTAAAATGTCTCAATGTACTTACAGTATTTATAGTCTTAGAATATTTCAGCTAAGCACAAGACTAAGAAGACATTCACCTAATGATCTTTCTTTCAAAATAAAGTCAACAAATTAAAATATCTAGATACAAGGGACCTCTTTTATCCATATTTCTTTAAATCAAAAATTCCCTTCTCCCAGTGTGCATGTCTAAACATATTTTTGAATGATATCAAAATGAGAAGCTGAACTTCACTGTTTTTTTTTTCCCTTGTATTTTCCATCTAATAACACCCCTTACACAGACACTCTTTTTCTGAGTTTCCACTGAACTATCAGCAGTTCGGTCATGAGCAATTTTCTAAGCTTTCTGCACTGGAGACAGTGGTCAATGCAATCTTTCAGGTCAAGTGATTTATCTAATCAATTTCACTAGCATCCTTATCAGTCAGAGGTTTATTTTCATTCAGTGTTGGCTTCAGAGTCAGATATCTAATACAGTGTCTAGGAGTATTCCAATTCTTAGTTTCACTTTTCTCCACTATCTGATTTAACAATCTCCTTCTGAATGTTTGAAACTTAACAAAAAATCGAGCTGAGGTGATAAGAATACTAAAGGTTTAGGAAAATCTAGTAGTAAGACTTAGGTTAAAATATTGAGATAATTTAATATGCAGTCAAGCCTTTTGACCTAAAACACTCATTTGCTTTTGGTGCTTCTTTAGCAAACCTGCACTAAGATAGAAATGGGGCAGCAAATGTACTGGGATTTCTTTTTCGTTAAACTCAGTGCTCTCAGTTATTGTTGCCTGGGGATATGAAATCAAACTGTTACCTGACTTGAGAAAGGAGCTGCAAAATATGAATATTTTTGTTTTAAAAGAATCTTAACAGCTAGGTGGAAACACAGATTCACTGAAATCCTGACTCTAACCATGGATGGAATGCACTAAGGATGGATATTTTCAGTGGCCTTGGTGTGAGAGTGAGCATCTCATATGTTAGATCAAATTTTAATTTAATGACAAGTTCTGAAGTGCTATTCTGAAAGAATAGCTACCTACACCTACCAAAATGCAGCCACTATGTGCAAATCCTGTCCCATATTGGTAATAAAAACAAAATATATCAATCAAAACAATTATTAACAATTCAAAAGTAGGTCCTGCAAAATGGATAGCTTGAGAAAAGGCATTACCTCTTTGCGTAGATCAGCCTGGTCTACAGCAGCATCTTGCATATCAGACAAAGGTTTTTCACGCTCCTCTACAGCTCCCTAAAGAGTAGTAATTATACCTCACAATGTAGTATTGCAAAATATCATGCACCAACTGTATTCTTCTAATAGTTTATCCCTTGAAATATCAATATTAGTTGTTACAGATGTAATATAGATTATTCACTCCGTTCTGAAATAGGTGTGCAGGCCATTATTGGCTTATTTCCAGTGATTTTGTTGTGATACTGTGCAGTTCTTAGGGGCTTTCCTGGAGGCATTTGGTGTTAGGTTAGAACATGCCTGAGGGAATACTCTGAGCTTGGCTACAGCAATAGCTGCATAATAAATATGCATATAAAAAATTACACAAGGATTAACTGGCTGGTTTTTAAAACTCCTGCTATTAAGATATACTCCATGATTTTAGTGCTGTAAGACCTTTCCCAAGTTTCTAAAACCACAATCTGTTCAAGCTTGTTTTTTTTTTTTTTTTTAACTGATGTTAAGAAATATATCTTGTGTAGACAGAATATTTTACTGAAGCTATTTCTGGATGCAACACCTGAAGATCAGTACTTGAAACAGTCTTTAAAATATTAGTGGAACCTATACTTTTCTAAACCAGTAAGACCACATTCAGGGAAGTTTTCTTAAATTGCTTTGAATGCCATAACATTTCATTCTTTTTCACCAAAATTAAGTTTTTGCCATCCACAGAATATCAGGAAATGCTACATTTCCTAGCATCTGTATGTTTTCATGTTAAACATGCTGTGTAATTTTTGAAGTACATTCCTGTCTTTCAGATTTTGCACGCTTCTAGGTTAGATCCACTTGTGCCCCTCTGGCTTCTGCTGAAGACCTCTGTATGGTATCCAGAATGAGTCAGCTTGTTTTCATTTCAGCTTTCAAATTAAAACCTTAACAGTCCAGTCATGATGTGTGCCTACATTTCATGATAATTTTTCTTGTTACTGCTTGTGTAGTTATGGAACTTCTGGATGAAGTATTGTAATTTTAAGGGTGTCTGCCCTTGGGATGTTCTCCAGAGGAATATGGGATTGCTTGATTTCTGGGAAACTGAAGAAAGAACTCTGAGACATGGGAGTAGGCAATTTGTTCTGTTCCATAACTAACTCTGTTTTTTCTGTCCTGCTGAGTTTGTAGAGGAAGAAGGAAGAGATGAGGTAATGATTCTGCCATGTGTTGTGCAGCGGTGTATTTTTCAGTGTTTAAACTGAGGACATTTATTCCTCTTCCTTGTTCCTTCTGTTAGAAAACATTTTTGGAGACTTTTAAAAACTTCTAAAGGTTTTAAAAGTCTTTTAAAGTGTGTTTTTTTTTTTCTTTATTCTTGCCTCCCCAACTCACAGAAGCACGAATCATGGGAATTGTTGCTTTTCATTGACTGATTTAACTGATTTGACCATTAATTATTAATATTATCTTTTTTTTTTCTTTTTTTTTCTTTTTTCTCCATTTGAGCCACAAAAAATTGTCAGTTATCTTTCTGGTTTCCTGTATAACCAGAGATAATTTCCATTATCTCTGAAAACATACTGTTCTTTAGACAACAGAATTTTGCTAAGAGTTTACTGGAAAGTCAGATTTCCCTCCACCCCTTCAAAATTTTCAACCAAATCTTGAGGTACTTAAAATTCATTGATCCAGTCTTCTTTTCTGCTCAGTATTAGTCCTATAAGTTGGCTTGATTACGTGGTGTGTCTTGCTTTTTCTACATGTTGCTTCACTGATCTTAGTTACCAGTGGATATGTGATAAAGTTATTGGTAGAGAACCCAGGGACTACAGATCCCATCTTCATCCAGTAGAATACATTCTAGCCCATGTACTTCATTTTTACTGTAATAGATAATGGTTTTCATTTGTGAAGACTGTACTATTTATCACATTGATGTATTAAACAGAAAGTAAATAAGTAGTCTGGAGACTGCTGTGGGAACAATTTTACATCTTACTCCTCTTGTGAACTGTATATACTCTTCTTGTTTCTGGAAAAAAAATTTGTCTTTGACTTCAAATGCCTGGATAGCTTTCTCTTCCTGTTAACAGGATGTTCTCTGCTTTGCTGATTCCATAAAAATATGACTTCATATAGATGCTACAAGTACTGTACACAAGACTTTTAAACTTTCCATGTGAAGTATTAACTCTGGATCAAAATGAATTCTGAGCCACGTGTAAATTGCAGTAGTCACATCTATATTAACTTTGAACATTACCCAAGTTCAAGTTCCAGAAATCCCCTAGTGGAGCCCTGTTATCTGGCATTATTTTCTTGGTGCTGGGAAACATCTATAATAGACCTCCTTTTTCTTTTACACAGGAACATTGAACATAGTCTTGCTCTTTCATATTTAGATTTAAATTTGAAAGTCATTTGTTTAAAACATTGAAGCGCATCCTATTCAGTAAATGATTGAGCATCTTATGAGAGTATTTTTTTGCCAGGTTCTATTAAAATAGTTAAAGGATTTGTGGCTATCTTGTATATCATCCTCATTGAAATATTTTTCCAGTTTTAAATTCTACTTTGTTAGACATGAAATGTCTCTGTGTTCTGCAACCCTGACCTTGCCAATGTCACTCTTTCTGACTTGTGCAGTGTGTATTACAATATGTACCCTACTGATGTTCTGGCCTTTAGGGCTGTGTCTACATTAATAAACTACACTGTTACCATACTGACAAAGCTGCTCTACCAAAAAGACAGGATAGTTTAACTGTGTGAATTCAAGTTGTAATGAGTCATTTGTCCTTAGATATACAGAACAGGATGTGTCCCATTTTGCTTACAAGTGTTGGCATTACTTGTGTTTCTTTCCTGATAGTAGGTACACAAATCTTTGTGTGTGAGAGATTTTAATCTGTTGGTAAGTGTGAGTGCTTTATATTGCACTACAAGTGTTTCCTTTTTCTGTGTAACATACAGATATTCTGCAGGACAGTGTCTTTCCTACTACATATGGTCCCAGAATTTAAATATTCCTTTCTGGATGTTCCCCCTACAGACCTGCTCCAGAAAAGCGAATTGAAAAAATGTGTCCCAGATGAACCTTTCCTTTGGAAAGGAAAAGTAAGGTCTCTCCCAGCATGATTGCAGATTTTATGTCAAAGATAATTGGAAATTGTTGCATGGCAGTAGAAAGTTCTGAGAAAACCAGGATATAGAAAGAATGTATGACTGACCTACCCTCACAAATTGGGTCAAAAATATTTACTTTATAGATTTTTGAAAGTAGAAGTACTCCCTCCACATGTCTTTCAGAGGTAGAACCATGGTTTGGAAATAATAGAATGAATTTCAACTGGTTTGTTTTGCAGTGGATCAGACTTTTTTGATAAGTAGCTCACTTCTCTATGTGTTTGAAAGTGCTGCAGTTTGGTAGTGTGTTGTTTTCTGTGGTGTTCTTTCTTCCTTTTACCCAGATTTCCTTTTGCCTGCAGCATTTTATCTCCTTAGCTCAGCTCAATCACCATTGATTCATTTTACACATTAAGAAATGGATAGTAATCTAAGAGAGCCCTCTCCCTTAAGAAAAGGAGGAAAGACTCCACTGTGGGAGAAGCTGTTACTGTTTTTCCTGTTTTGATACAGGAGCTAGTCACATTACTATCTTCTCAGTGGTCATTCATGTCTGTAAAATGGCTTATATCCTCCTTACCGTCTTCCATTCTAAAATGAATAGACTCTTACAAAATTTTCATAGTAGAACAACTTGCCAGAAAGTTGAGAAAGCCAAAAATGGAGCTAGTAATTAAAATCATTTAAATCTCCTTTTCTTTTTCATTTATGATGATAGCACTTCAGGCTGAAAATTGCCAGAAGCCAATTACTAGCAATAGGGGAGGGAGGACGAATGGGTAAAGAAGAGTGAACACAGCGTAAAATGCAGAGGAGCTACTGCCTCTTTTGCTACTCTGAGAAGTTTCCTTTCAATAGCTTGACAGAGTTATAAATGCTGTACTGCCTTAAATGCTCTCAGAATGACTTATACAGAACCTTTTTATTGACTCTTAGCATGTTTTCATAATCCCTTGGACTCATGGTCATTTTTCATTCCGGCAAGAGCATCTTCTCTAAGGCTAAATTGCTGACTAGTTAAAGATAGTAGGGCAGCAGAACTGCCCAAAAAACCTTCAGTCTCAGCAGGTCAGGCACAAGTGCTTTGATTGCTTAATACATTTTGCTTGTTTGCTGAATTATTAAGAGAAGTTTTGTAAGTTTTTGTTATTTTCTTTTTCTTTTCTTAAGTTTTTCACATGATAGCTCTAATGAGTTTTTATATGTCTAAAACATCAATGAAAATGTGAAGGAGAAACTACAGTTTCCCTATAGTGGGCTTTTCTCTGTTGTGAAAACTCAATTTCTAAATGATTGTAAGCATTCCACCGAGGTAAAGAGTGTGCTTTCCTGGGCATAATTAAGATACAGAAAAACATGTGTATCTGTTACACTAGCAAAAGAAAAAAAAAGCTCTTTTTCTGAGAAATATTATAGGCATGGAAATACATTTATGTGGTAGGAAAACAGGTATATAGAAGATGTATTTCAAGATGAGAATTGTTCTGTCTCCATTCACCAAGCACCCTATCTAGTGAAAATGAAGGGACGTGGATCAATCTTCTTCGTCACTCCCTTTTGCTGGATCTTGAGGAACCATTACTGGGGCAAGTGCTTGCAAGTCTTTCTTGGATGAGATTTCTGGCTGGCTTGAAAACTTCATGTTTTTCTTGATGTGGTCGCAACTGTGGTTCAGCAGCATGTACAGAAGTCGTCAAATCCAAGCTTCAAGAGCCAAAGAAAGTAAACTTGCAAATCTTGGGGACACCCTCTGTATAATTTGAGGAGCACAAAGTGAGGACATGAAGGAAGACAAAGTAGATTGAGAACCTATGAGCAGGCAGTGAAAATGGTGTTCTTAAGTAATGTGGGTATGCTGCCAGTTCCTCATCACTAAAGCTGTACCTGCAGGACCCTTTGGATGACTTAAATCTCAGGAAAATCTTATACTTGTGTTTTTACAGCCATCTGCAAAATCAAAATGTAGACAAAATGATGTGACCTTTTCCTGCTCTGTTATGCTGTGGTATCTGCCTAGGGATCAGGTGTGAAGGTAAACCAGTTTGTACTAAACCTGTAGTAAACCTGTGTATCTTTCAGACAGTGCCTGAGCAGTGTGTGTAAAGAGCTTGATTAGTAAACTGCATATCAGACTTCAGCATAAAAGTATGCTAAATCATTTTTAACAGTCTTAATATTGCAAAGATACCATGATATGACATTTCTCCTGTCAATAATCTTATGTTATTAAGAACAAAATGAGAGATGAAACAAACGAAAACAACCACTAAACTAATAAACAAGTCCCTCACCTTTAAACAGACAAACATTCCTGTACCTTAAACTAATATACAGACTCTTCTCCTAGATATAAGTTTCACTGGCATCAGATTATAACTAAAGATAGTTTGCAAAGAGTTTCTGTCCTTGCACAAGAGCATGGTTTAGAAAACAAAATTCTAAATGTTATTAACTTAGTCACAGAATTAGTGGGAGCAAGAGTACAATGGAAGCATCCTTTTAGGTCTGAGTGGTGGAAACAAACTGCAGTTTATTAGTGATTATCTAAGGAATAGTCCCGAGTGCAGTATCATGACAACTGAGTTCAAGTCAGAATCTTGAGTAGATTTTCATCTAAATGATCTGAGATGAAAGTTCTGAGAGTCTGACAGTACACCTCATTTCAGTAGTATAAAAACATGTAGAACATAGATGTCAGCTCAATTACGGCTTTGTGGATAGAATCTCAGCTGATCTGAAAGGTGGAACTACACATCAGTTGTACAAAGCAACTTTCTGCTGTGAAAGGGGAAAAACTCTTCACAGTTGAGTATAAACTGGTACTTCTGCAGACTAGACTAACTTGCATAATAGCCTTATAACCTGAAGGGAAAAGCTGCAATAAGAGCCTTGCCTTTCAGAATAAGCATCTCTAAGTGCAAATGAAGACAGGAAAGGAAGGAGGTGTGACATAACCTGACATTCTCTTTTTAAGTAGCTAGAAGAGGTATGTCAAACCATGAACCCTTCAGAGTAAGGTTGGTTGAAAGAAGATAATATAGCTGCAGAAAGAGAGGGTGTATGAGGTCAAATGCTCAGCCAAGTCTTATCCCTGTACTGTGAATCAGCTGATGAGGCATGGCTACAATGAAAAAAGACCAACTCCAAACTTCAGGCCATTTTTTTTTTTTTTAAACTGGAAAAAAAATTATAAGGAATACTTTCAGGATGAAGCATTCTAATTTAAACTTGGTTTGGATGTTTTATTTTTGAACGTACCAGAAGAGCACTTGGCAGATGGTGGAGAATAGGATAGAGCTTCTCTATTACAAAGCTCTCTTCCCAGTGCCTAACAAGAGGTCACTTTTTAAATGTTCTTTGCCAAAATTGTTGCAGAGGAATGTTCCTGGACTGAAGCATGAGGACCATGGCTACTCTGTTTCCTCATGTATGTTCTCTCCCCTGCCAGTAGGGTTATTGACTTTAATCCTCTTCCCTCCCAGAACTATTTTCTTTCCTGGTAGAAATGATATTTGTAGATGTGGAGGAGAAGGCTGGAGCTCTGACAGAATATTTGGTACAGAGCAGTACAGACCATTAGAACAAGCTTTGCATGATGGGTCAGAGAGGTTAAGTTTCTGTTATGCTCTGAATTGTTGTACTTCAGATTTTGCCAAGATGTTGAAAAAGTTGCTGTAGTCTGTAAAACTTATTAAATGATTGACTTCTAGTAGGAGAGTGCACTGAGGTGTGGGTGGATGGATATATCTGATGTGGCTCGAGACATCTGAAATAATAAAAACCAATTATGTGTTTTAGTCTCTTGACTGAAATAGAAAATATCTCGCTCTGCATAAACAAAGTAGGTAAAAGTGGAGACAAGTGAATGTCTTGATCTTACTTTTAAGTTATAAACTCAAGGTCTCTTTGATTTTAGAGTAAGTATTTAAAATAAGGGCCTTGACAGGAAAGCTCTGAACCAAATTAAACTGTTTTGGAGAGGCAGAATGAATAAAACACTAGAAGAAATAAGGCTTCCATGACTGCCATTCAGAAATAAATAAGTATAATTACAGGTCCAGCGATCAGAATCAGTTTCAACATATTAAGTCATGTTCAATATATCCTAATGTTTTTATGGAAAATTGGGCCATCTTCCTCTGTCAAAGCAATGCTTCCACCTTTTTTTTCTGTAGCTGTGAATTATTTCAGTGTCACTGTAGCTCAGCAGTGAGGTAGGATGGTCCAAGAAATGTATTCTGCAATAAGTACGATGGTAACACCTGTGTGTGCCCTACTTTGCCATGGCGCATAAAGGGTGATCCTACATGTGGAAGAAAACTGTGATAGCTTACCATAGCATTAATGGAAGTGAGTTAATCCAGCTGCACTTGAAACTCTACTAAAGACTTTAAAATTGCACACTTTTTTCTTTTTTTTTTTTTAAGTGTTTCTAAACAATGTTTGTCCAGCAGAAACACTTCTTAACTCATATGATTACTTAAAGCTGATTAGTGTGATACAGGTACACTGCTATCAGCTGGACAATGTGGTAGCTATTTCACACCCTTTCCAGTAATGCAGATCTTAGATTATACAGGTGCTGCATTCTAGTTTTTTAATTCTTTGCAGGATACACGACTGAAAATAGCAAAGCTGACATTTGATACACACATTTCCAGGCTTGTTTAGTAATCAAAACTTAAAAGTAAAAAATTACTCATCAGATGCCATTCACAGAATATTAAGAATGAATTAAACAACACAGAACTGAAGATCTGTGACTGAAGATCTGTTTCCAGCAAAGTCAGTCTTCAAAGTCAAAATCTTCTTTCTGAATCTTTCTGTAAGGTACACAGCTGGGCTGTTCAATAAGTCCAAGAGGGAGTGAGGAGCAGGGCCTTATCAGGCTTTTACTTTCATCTCTTTGGCACTTCATCCTGTGAGACTGTATATACAAAAAGCAGATTGGTGTTTAAGCTCCCTACAGACCACAAAATATTGCTCTTTCTGCTATCTTCAAGGACTTCAATAAGGAAAAACTGCCAGTCTTTCTCTAGCATGATTACTTGGAAAATGGTGTTTGAAGAGTGAGGGAGGATGACATTTTAATTTGAGGAAGTCTTTCTCTTCCACTTATCTATCTAATCAATTGATTCTGCTGTCATTAACTTTGCAGTGTATGGCAAGGAGGTGACAATCTTCAGTTTCTCCTTGAGGTTAAAGTCTTTATATTCTTAAATACGCTATTATTCAATTGCAAAGAAGTGTTCCAGAATAAATATTGCAGAAGCTGTTGTGAAGTAAAGCAGCACTGTGTGGCCAATGTCCCAAGGGTACTTGTGGGTGCTGTCAATCTGTCCAAGAGCATGCCATATCCCCAGGCTTCCTGCAGAGGAGGAATTTTTCCTCGCTTGTTAGAAGATGTCATCTTCTAGTTGGTAATGTCCACAACAGGGCCAGATGAGCTCAACTTTTGAGGCTTGGGATGATTTCAACTGAAAAAGTTTTTCTACAGAAGCATCTGGGCTTTTAAGTCAGTGTTGAAAATCAGCCATGAATTATAAAGCTTTAAGGGAGGCTGCAGTACAGCATGCTATTGGTGTTTATGCTTTAATAAGTGCTTTAGAACTTCAAGCTTCTTGATGCATACTTACAAGTACCAAGAAAAAAGTTTTATTCCTGGGGGCCTAGATCTGATACATAAATTGCAGCAGTAATTACGTTGTGTTTGGTGTTGGGCCAGGCTTCAGGCAAGGTCATCGGTACACACAAAGGTAGTTTAGAACACTGGGTCACTTCTTTTGTGCCAGACATGGGCTGTATACCTGAGTCTTGAATGCTTTGAGAAAGTGTCTGTTGCCATTTCCTGAGATTACCTATTTTGGCCAGCACTCCAGATAGGTGCTGGAGAAGCCAATTTTACTAGGCATGTAAACAGCTGATGCTTTAGAAGAGATATGTAGGATCTGTTGCTACCTACCATCTGGAACCATGACGGATCAGCTCTTGCTGGATGCTGTTTTTCTCCACATGCTTCTACTTTGAATTTACAGGGGGAGTACAAAGAACAGTAAGACAGAGCTTTCATTTTCATAGACAGTATTTTCTCAAGAAAGGAGGACTCATTTTTAAATAAAGCTTCTAACAATTATCCTGTAAAGATCCCTGGGGATGGTTTTAAGTGTTACGTTGTGCTTCGGGTATTCTGCTGAAGCTGAAATGTCTCTTGAAACACTCACATCTTCACTCAATACTTTCCATGTTTTGACGGAAGAGAGCTTATATGCTTATTTACTTTTAGGATTTTTGAGCTATGATCATGCAATTTCTAAAAAGGAAAAGGTGGCTTAATATCAGACTCTGACTTGTAGGAGCCCATGGTGCCAAATTTATTTTCTTCTGGCATTTCAAGCTTTTGTATCTCACTGAATCTGTATCAGACATACAAGAATGTTCCATTCAAAGTAATTTATGTTTGGTTTGTTGTTTTTTTTAAATAAAATAATAAGCTTGGAATTGTATCCATACCAAAATGCAGAGGAATGCCTCTGAATCATTGAATTTGGAGAAGAAAATTGCAGATCAACCTAAACTGCACTATTTGAAATCCTTGGAATATTATAGAAAAAGCTTTTCAGTCAATTTCGACTTAAGAGTGTCTAAAAATGCAAGCACTGGACTATTTCAGATGTTTTTTGACCTCAAGAAGCAGGATTTTATTCAAGTCAATAAAGAGGATTGCACTAAATAGACTCCATTTCATTACAGTTTCTCTCCATTATCTGTATAATCTACTGAGCACACTTTTTTTTTTTTTTTTCCTATTTCCTCAGATTAAAAATGATAACAAAATGCTTCTGAAAGCATTTATGTAATGTGTAATCATAAAAGCAGCCATGGAAGAATTGTTCTGAGTTAGTTTTCTGTGAATGAGCGACTTATACAAACACTTGTACCAAACGAAAGTTTAAATAGAGAGCGAGATGATTTTGAACTGAAGTCTGTTATTGCTTTTGCAAATAAGTTGCACGTATGCATACATGAATCATTATCTTGAGAGATTTTTGTATGTGGTTGTTTTGTTTTGTTTTTTTTTTAAGATGGTGGATGAGTTGAATATAGAAGAGAAATTTTAGAAGCGGAATTATTTTTCTGCTTCCTTCAGTTCTGTCATTATGAAAACAACATATTTTAATGCAGTGACATTTTTGATCTGAATTTTCATTTGAATAGCTTCTGAATGACACTTCTGTATCAGTACATGTAATGAATTTGAGTTGTCCTAAAAATAGAACAGTGGTAAGTGGCTAAAAAGAGCACAAGTACAAAAATATGCTACTGATTATTTATTTATTTATTTATTTTACAAAAGAGAAAAAATCCAGAGGAATACTTAAAAGGATATACATTTAAAAATAACGGGCAAATAAAGGAACCGCTCAATATACCTAAGAAAATTGATAGAGGTAGGAGTTTTTTGTAAGTGAAAGGCATGCTTTGTCTAGCTGTTTAGTTTAATTAATAGTTCTTAAAAAAAAAATAAGTAAGAGTCACAGCTGGATTAATGGTATCTTTTAGGAACCCTCTAGAACTTGATTATTTAAGTCAGTGTTGATAAAAGCAGCTGTAACACAAGAGAACAGTTATTAGACTAAAGAATTTAGATGATAACTTATTTCTAGTTAAATTACTGTACACAATACAAAGATCCATTAGTTTCTGTAATGCCAGCCTATGCTTGCAGTATTGCAATCCACCATGGCTGTCAAGGTCTATTGACAAAATGCATTATTAATCTCTGGAAGCTGTGTTTGAGGAAAAGACTGTATCAAACCTTCAAAAAAGTAATAATTGGACATAAGGCACACAACATATTTTCAGGTAAAATAACTAAAAGAATAGATGCTAAGCTTTAGCTGAACTTAGAGATTTAGTCTCTTAAGCCCGTTGTGAGCAGATGTATAAACTCATTGCTTCCCAATAGTATCTTTCTATTAGCAAAGCTTAGTACCAACCAAGGTCCATGTCTATGACTATTTTCTTGATTTCATCTCCATTTGTTATTGGAATATTTTCGGCTGAGACCTAATAAAAGTATCCGAACTTCTACTAGTTGTCACTGCCTCCGTGGCCTTCAGGGGACTGCTCAAAGCCACAGTAGGCTTCAGAAAAGCTGAAACTGACTTTTTTTTTTTTTTTTTTTTTTGTATAAGCAATTGAATCTACTGTTACTTCAAATTTAGCCAAAGTTTGTTTGACTCTTGTGTAATATGAATAATCTTCCAACATACCTAGAGTCTCCACTTAGAAGTCCAATTTCAGTCCAGTAAGTACAGTTATATGCATTGGGAGGAAAAAAAATCACTGGAACTGCTTCTTTACTTTTCTCATCCTCTCTTTAACAAAAGTGTTGAATTAAGATATATGGGTTACCCAAGTTTCTTTTAATGAGTATGATATGAAAAGCCACAATGGAGATAGGATGTACTCTTTCCTTTAGAAAGAACAGTATGCAAATCAAGTGCTTATGCTTATTCTGCCACTTAATTTAGGTTAGAGATGTGAGCAAGGAAACTTTATCTCTTTAAAAGTGATCCATCTATCTCAGTTTTTCAGTTTCTAAAGAAGAAAATAATGTTTTCATTTGTGAGTTAGCATTTCTGCTTCTGACAAGCAGTAGAGGGAGGCCTTTGTATTTAAAATAAAGGTTGAACTTGTATAAAGTTAGTGGTTTTGGCCAAATGACTCAGAAAACAAATCTGAGCTATAACTATATATTTTGAGATTTTTTAGGTATTTATAGGGAAACTTATCACATTACTCAGTTACTTGTATAATAAATAAGCTTACTTTTAAAAATATATTATTTTAATCTCTTTCATTTTGTGCTAGTTTCTCTACATTTTCAAGCCAGTTAATCTTTTGCTCCTGAGCTGTGCATCTGTGAGGAAAGCTGGTTTTACCTGGGTTCAGCAGGGGCTGTGGCCCTCTTGTATCTCACCCCACTCAGTACCTCTGCAACAAGGCACTCACCTTGAGGGATGGACTCCGCCTATCTCTCTGTAATGAGTTCCCTAGATTTATTTTTCACTATGCTAGTTATCACTGCTCGACACTTTACATTACAACTGATGTTTTTTATAGTGCTGGAATTAGAGTCCTGAGGTGGCAGTGTGAAATTGAGAGCAACCAAGTTAGGTTGATCGCTGATCCTACATAGTGAGGTCTTTCAGCAGCCATTGCAAACTCCTTTTTTCCTCTCAAATAAAAGAAAGAAGGATTGTTTCTTATGCATACAGACCTTATCTCAAATCCCTGCGTCTGTAACATCAAGAATAGATTAATGTAACATGCATGCTGTGCTTTAGACTAAACCTTTTAGAACAACCTCAAATTGGTGAAAAATTATTGTGAAACCTTTAATGCCTGGGATTTTTCTGGATGCAGCTCAAGATGCTGGGTTTCACTTACAGGTCAATAAATAGCTCTGGAACTTTTTAAGTTGGCAAGAGGATTTATTTTTTCTTATCCTTAGCATGAGGAAGTGGTGGCCTATAAGCTGGATCAGCTTTTGTTTAATAGTGAGAGGTACTGATAGCCCAAATTTTGTAGGTAATGGAATTCTTTCAAGAGTGAAGGGGAGATAGTATTGAGAATGGGAAGATGGTATGCCATTTTGTGATGCGTGGCATATCACTGCAGTTTATTTGCTGGCTTTGCTGTGTGATCTTGGCATTATTTTGTTGCTTAAATGTACAGATCTGGTCCAGAGAGCAGATTAGTGCCAGTCTCTGCCCCTTCCATATCTTTTCTGCTGCAGCTCCATGTAGTGATTTAAAATAAAATTACCTTCCTGGAAACTGGCAGCTGGCAAACACTGAAGTATCTTTTTTTTCTCCTTTTCTGTCTATTTTTTTTTCCCTGTGCATTGAGCTGTTGGGCTGTAGAACCTGGGAATGTCTTAAATCCTTTAGCAGTGTTATACAGTTACAACAGAGAAATAATGCTTTCATGTGGAAGAGAAAACACAGTGAAAGTATACTAATTTTAGTAAAATTGTTTGACAGAAGCTAATTATTCATTAACGGAGTTGTTTCCTTCAGCATCATGTGATTATTAAATGGGTTTAATAGTAATATGTCAGCTGGAGTTGTGGCAGAAATATGGACCACCTGCTTTTGTGGAGGCTACAAAAGCTGTCACTGAATGATGAACCTGGTGGGTATGGATTGAGGGGAAAGAAGAATTAGATACTGGCACCCCCAAAAGATTTTCCTCCTTCTCATTTTGCCAGAAACCAAAATTTAAGGAGAGAGAATGGACATAGAAATCCAAGGATGCTGCTCAAGTAGGATGATGTGAAATAAAGTAATAGATTCATAATATTCAAATCTGGTACATTTATCTGCAGAGCCACCATACATAGAGGATAACACAGAAATTATCTGTATTCATTTTGGAGGAGATATTTCTTTCCTGCCACTTTTTTTTTTTTTTTTTTCAAGTGCTCTTCCTCCCTCCTCTCTTGTCCCCTCCAAATGGTTGTCTGAACATCTTTGTTCTAATTAATGTACCCGAACTTAAGGGACTCTTCAGTGAATGGGAGGGTGCACACTACTGCATGTTTTTATCTAATCCCTGCTGCCAGTCTATCAAGCACTTCAGTCTGCTACTTACCACTTCTGACCAAGAGAATATTTCATCTTAAAAGGCAGACTTGAGCAATGAAGTTTCTGCTTTGCTGTGTTTGGCTTTATTATCTTACCTGTTTAAAGAGTGTGTTCAAGAAGCTGACTCTTCCAATATTTTTTTGCCTGCTTCCTTTGCGGAGTACATGATTGGCAGCTGTTTGCCCAGCATTACACTCTGGAGAATACACCACAGCTATTGCAACCCTGAGTTCTGCCCTGCTGTACTTGCAGAAAATTAAGGATTTATAGCGGTCAATAATATAAAATAAATCTTTCCTATTCTTTTCTTTTACTTCTCTATAAACCATTTACCTTTTTCCCTTATTGTATATATCTCACTTTTTAGCCTACTTTGCTCTTAAAAAAGTTCGCATTTTCCTTGGGCTTTTTGGGCACCTTAAGATAGCAGTTTTGCATATGCATTTGATCATTTTTTTGTCTCCCTCAGAAATGATATTGTGAAAACTACGACCTTCATATAAACCTTGTTTTCTTCCTGCGCACATCTCTTCCAGAAGTGCATGCCATTGCTCTGGCCTTGTAGCAGAGTGTCAGATATTTGCAGGGATGCACCCTTTATAACTAACTCTATGGTTTTGCAGCACTCATCTAATCCATATTTAACAGGAATTTAATGTGTCCTGTGGAGGTTGACAGGACTCATCTCATATATTTTCATTACCAAGAGATAGCTGCTTCTCCTCCCTCAAGGTTACTTTAATCGGACTTTATTTGCCTCCGAGTCTGCTATGAAAACATTAGCTCTTCCTTGTAGGTGCCAGAATCACTGCTTAGTTAAGCAGAGCCAGACAGTGGCTGTGGAGGTTTCCAAAAGTACTTCAGTCACATTTTTGTGGACCAAGAGGTTCAGTATAAGGAACAATTTAAACCTACACAGGAATTTGTGACAAATTAGCAGGTCCTCGCTTACCAAATAAGTGAGAGGCAGCAGAAAACAGGAGTGGAAGCATTTATGAGCAGCTGTTATTTTCTTCCCTATGACCCGTTCCTTCACACATTAATTTTGTAATGAACAAATATTGTTTCTAATGAGGGCTTGTGTGGGAACATAAATGCGCATTCGTATTAGCTTTGCAAAATGTATTCTACAACTAAGACCTTCTATGGATTCTCTACTTCTAAGAAAGAATTTAGGCAGGGCATCAAAAAAACCACAGTGAACAATCACTTTTAATGCAGTCTAGCAGCAGATGGTCTGAAACAGCCTATGGAATTGCTATCTTTTTTTGGCTGGTTTGTTTAGCTACAGGGGTCAGTATATTAGTTTGAGGACAAATGTGTTAGTTTAGCAGAAGGAATCAGTGAATGCTAATCCTAAAACTTTCCATTTCAACATTACTTGATGTGTGAACAGCCTTGTTTACTCATACTTCTGCTTCACTACAAGCACTGGAGTTGTAATAGAGTACTTATCTTTGCATTTCACCAGATACAAGGATGTTTTTCTCAGACTTTGAATATATTGTTTTGAAAGTTGCTCATTATGGCTTAATAAGCAATGGAAATTGGCCAAACTGGGGAAAAACAGCCAAAGGTCAGTCAAAAGTCCCAGTGATGAAGCTGATGATGGAAAAGTGGGGATAAAGTAAGTGGGCATGTGATTATCCTAAATGCAACTGCACAGGCCCAGGTGGATGTTAGCATACATTAATGAGTTCTTGGAACATAATGAATATGTATGCAAATGTACTGCGTATGTATGTATTAACTGTTTAAATGTAGAACCTGAACTCTGAGAGCATGCACTCTCACTCATAACATGTTTGTCAAGTCATCCTCTACATATTATGAGGAAAAAAGGAATGCTGCTTTCTAACACTGCATTTGTGTTAGAGAGTTTTCTTCCCAGATCTCAGATGACCAGGTGAGCAATTTTTTTTCATGACAAGCAAAGACTTTTTTTTTTTTTTAATTGGTCTGCAAACATATAATGCTAAGGTTAAAACATTTAAAAATATAACCATTTGGATTTCAGTAGTGTTCTAATTATCACTGTTTTGTACTGCAAAGGTAAACTGACTGACTTTAGGCTGAAGTTGTGAGGTAGTGAGAGGAGTTGCAGTGAAAGCACTGAGGCCAGCAGTGTTAGTCTGGGTTTATACGTGGGCATATTCTATGGCTGTTTTCCATTGCCTTCTGTGACTGACATAATGAAGCTTTCAGATGCTTCTAATGTATAAAGTTCCTACTTCTAGGAAAAGGTGGAATTTATTCTAAGAATTACTCCATTTCCCATCAGAAAGCCATAAGTATGTAACTTGAACAGTAGGAGAAATATATGTATATGACTTCTTACTGAGTTTTCATACTTTTTAAAATTTCAGAGTGCATCATGAAAACTGGAAGAAATATGCTAAATGAACATTATGTTGGCTTCTGTATACAGTGTTCCTGGAACATATAATAGCTGTCAGAAAATGACTTATCAAATGTCAGTGTTGCATGGCAAAGCTGCTGCCACTCACAGAAAGCAAAAGCATGGAGTCATCAGTTAAAGACCTGATAAGAAAACACATATAGCACAACCCTGCACCCTTTATAATGCTTTATGCAGCTGCAACCTCCCACACTTTTCACCACACTTCTGTGAAATTTGCCTCAAAATTCAGTCTTCAGTCCCATCAGCCAGTTCTTATTCAGAATCTTTTTTTAGAAACCCTGCTGCAGCTTCTCCTATCTGTACCCACTGGAGCTGCTGTTCTGTTCTGGTTTCCCTGGTGAAATCAGGTGGTGTGGGAGCAGCTGGTGCAAGGAACCAGTCACCTCCCACTTCGGGAGAATATGGTCCCAGTGCTGCCTGTTGTGGGAAGCTGTGCTCTGCCTTTCATCCTGGGAGAAATTTTTACCCTGAGGAGGATACACAGGGCATGTGCAGTATAGGACTCATTCTCGAAAACAGAGATTGTATTTTCCTCTTGAATTTAAAACTAACAAACAAAAAAAGCCCTCACAACTCCAGGTATTTTTGAGAAACAGTAAGCAGATTCCAGTTCAGTGTACATTTACATATCGCAGCTCTTCACCTTTTAATATAATTTTCCCATTGCTCGGTGTGTGATATTATATCATCTTGACAAAATGCTACTGAGTTGTTAATTTGAGCACTCCAATGGCACTCTAGAAGACTCGTGTGGCGATCCTATGGACTATAATCTTCCTGCAATGGCCAGTTGTTTAGTATCTTAACACATGAAGTAATCATACACAAAAAGTAATTTTACTGTGTTTAGGATTTTCTTACACCTTTGCTTCTATTGTGATTCCACCTTTGTTAAAAATCTGGAAACTTAGTTCATTTGTAGAACCTATGGGAAGGAACTAGGTGACAAGATGCTGATGTATCTGAGAGTGGAAATACCCCCAAACTAAGAATCCATGGAGATATGGGTAGCTCAGAAAACATGGCATTTTCACACACCACTGCTTTTTACTGATACTGTACCAAGTGCTTTTTGTAAACCTCTGGAAGAACTGGAGAGTGATACAGCTTATCTTCCCAGTGCCTGCTTCTTGCATCAGGGCCGATGTCATGTTGGTCACGGTCCTGAGTGTCCTGGGGCCCGTGCTGCTTGCCTTTATCCATTCTGCTTCCATAATAAATGCTTCTTCTGCAGTCCTTTCATCTGAGAACCACAAAATTATAAAGGTTGCACAAAGTTTTTCTGCAGTTCAAATGAGTTCATGTAAAAAGACAGCATACCTCAGATTTGTAAATATTGTCTTTATCACTCTTACATCAGAAGAGTTTGAATAAATTGCTTTGTCTCTCCCCATTTCCCTCCCCTCCCTCCAGTCTTCCACTGACCTAGAAACTAATCTTGAATATTTAGATTATTTTGCATTACCATTAGAAGGAAGATCTGGAAGGAGAACAATAAAATTTTAAAACACAGTTATCGATGCTATCTTGTCGCTACATTCTCCATTAGCTGAGGTAGTGGGCTGTTAAATCAGGCCTGCTTCTCAATCTGATTTCTAGAGATCTCTGCTGTGCCTGCATCTTCTCACCTGAATGACTGTAGTAGCTTCTTGATCTTCAGGGAGATGTTAATAACACACATAATATCACTGTCGTTTAAGTTGAACTGTCCATTTCTGCTCCTTTTATCTATTTTTCTTTTTAGCCTTCTGCTGCCACAAGAATTGAGAATGAGAAACTGTAAACCCTTGACGATGCACTTGAGAGAATACGTTTCTATCCTTAAAACAGGATGGTAAATAAGCCATTTTCTGTCACATTTTTCTTTGTATCTTACATTTCCAAGGGTACACCTTCGATGGCTTCTAATTGGTGTTTATATTGATGACAGAAGTTGAATCCTTGTTGTATGTGATGACATTTTGCACCAGTGAGTGGACTTTCCTGCTTTTGTTCCAATGTATGCCCAGGGGCCCAGTGATCTTACAAATGAGAAGCCATACTACATTTCAAATATATATACAAAGCTCATAGCACTGTGTCAAATCATGTGATGTTTACATAAGTGAAAGTTAATATAGGCAGGTAATAGATTCAGTAAGCTATTAAAAAAATATTGTTTCATGATAAGTGCCTTAGACCAGATCTTTTGGGTGAAGTTAAAATGTTTTCTTTCTCCAGCAGCATTTTGCCTGTTTAGTGCCAAGATTAGAAAAATAAAACACGAAACAATGAGTTATCATACTCAGTCTTGTCAAAACTTAGTCATACAAGATCCCATCTAACATCTGCCTTCTGAGGCTTGTTTGTATTTGTGCCAATATGTATGCTGCCAGAGCTATTTTAAAGAAGTTTTTTCTTTTAATGATCTGCAAAGATATTTATTTAAATAATGCTACTTAGGATTGTAAAATTCCAGCAAGTAGCACCTCTTTTCACATATAAAAATGTGCTGAGTGAAAGTAGCCCAATTAGTCTTCCAGACAAGCACCTTGCGGTTTCTTTCTGAGGAGCTGTGTGAATCTGTGCAGATTTCAGCCCAGAGCAATAAGCTGTTTCTGTCTCCAGGAGTTGAACCAGCTTGCTACACAAGATACTGTGTAGACTTACTGATGTCTAACTCTGCTTCAAGCAGCTTTCTTGCATGTAAAACAAATGTGGTTTTCTGATAATAGAGCTGAGAAGGGGCTAGTTGGTAATCCCATGTGTGTTTTCAGCAACAGTTGAATAATGAGACTGGAGGGAAAGTAACGAGAGAAGAATGTATTTTATCCCAGATATTTTACATATCTGAGGAGCTATCTCTCCAAGTCGGGAAATGCATAAGAGATGGAAGTCTCAGTGCTAATTAGGACTCTTTTCCCCAGTTAAGAATGTTTCTAGGTTTAGTACTTTCCGCCAGCTAATGCCTAATTTTACAGTACAGCATAAAATATTTTCTGGTTATATTCTGTAGAAATTATATTCTTTACATACTAGAAACACAACGTTCTTTACTGAACTGCTTTTATATACTTAAAATTCTTACATCTTATTTATGACAGTGGATTGGAAAAGCAAGAAAGATAACAATAGTGTGAAGACAGTCCCTAGAGACTCAAACATGAGCTGGAAAGTCAATAAAACCTGTTAAATTAAAAATATATTGCTACGTAAAGAACACTAAATAGTTGCATATGAGCTCAATTACTAACTAAATATCAGTACATCTTTCTTGGAATGAAACTGTGGGGTTTACACATATGACTGATAAAAAGCCATTAGAAAACCCATCATCTAGTCCAGAGGAAAGCAGCTTTCAGACTGTGTTTTCTCTTTGTGTATGAAAACAAACATTAGTCCTAGCATATGATCAGTTATGGTACAATTAGCTGCATTTGCAATGCTGAAACCTGAGACTGAACTTTTGTCAGATTGACCCCATTATTTTACGATGGAGAAAGCCTCTTTAAGCTTCAAAGTTCTACATTTATATCATTTCTTTTCTATGTAAATTTTGAGCTTCTGAGAATAAAGTTTATGAAAATACAGGTGTAAGAATATTCCTTGTGACCTGAGTTCTAACACTGTGATGGGATTAGATTAAGTTTGTACAATCCTGATTCTCATTAGGAGCCCTGTCAGAAAGCTGGATTCATGTTGTGCCATTTTCTACTCTCATTACTGTTTTGTCACAAGAATGAAATTTTTCATCTGTCATACAGGCTGGAAAAGACAGCAGCCTGCAAGTGTATTACAATAACCTTTCCAGCATTTTGTGGTTTGACAGGCTGTGCCTTTCTGCTTTGTTCTCTTTAATGGTTTTTCAGTCCATGTGAGGAGAGAGAAGGGATGAATGTCCATCTTGAGGTGTAGCGCATGATTAATAGTGTTGCCTGTATTCAGAGGACTGCGACTTTCCAAATTGTACCTGTTGTAAAAAGAAAAACTGATATCGAAACATTGCTAATGTTTTCACAAATCTGTAGCTCAAGAATCTGAGATGAAGATAAAAAGCTAAAAAATTACAGTATCTTATTTATACCTGTTTGAACAAATTAATGATTACTTTAGCCAGACATTAATAAATGTCCCAAGGTTTTCAAGTAAAGCAAAGATGATCAGCTGTGAAAGTTTTCATGGTACTTAGGGTAACGTTTCCTGTTCCCAGTTTCATCTAATTACCATAGTTTATGCCCTGAAAATCATCCTATTTTATCAAATTCTTATCCTTCTTTGTTTATCAGTAGGCCAAAGAAAAAATTAAAGGCTCTCCCTTTAATTATTTCTCAACAAAAATTTCAACAAAGGGTTTTTAAATAAATACCCTTCACTTTTATTTCTCATATTTGTAATATACTCTGGCCTTCTCTATTTAAAAGAGAAAATAATTCATGATTCTGTATTTATGTTCTCCTTGTGGTGGTATCCTGATCAAACTAACTGCATGAGGAGAGTACGAAATAGTACTGCTTCTGCAAGGGCTCACTAGCAGGAAGATGCCAGGATGCTGTATTTTTAAGTTAATAATTTTTTGGCTAAGGAAGATAGCTTCTAAAGTGGAGACATACCCAAAGCTCTCAGATGTAGCCATGAGTGGTAATACATGAACAGTGATTTTGCCCGAAGTGGGCAGAAATCACAATGTGTGACTCTTTTGGAAAAAGTATTCTCTTTCACAGTGCAGCCTTGTAAATAATAATATTGGACTGTTGCTTCTTTTATGCTCAGGAATGTAGTATTTTAACTGGCTGATGCTTCCTCAGTGGCTTATTCCATCCACAATCCCCTGTATAAACGTGCCACATCATACAAGGCATTAAGCAAAGGTCACCAGCCTTTGTAAGTTTTGCAGCTTGCCAAGCCTGTTTGTTTAACTAATCTTTTGTGATTACATTGTGGGATCTTGCAAATAAACTGAATTTTATTGCATTTAAATGTAGCAGCTGCACCCACTTATTTGAATAACTGTCTAACACTGATTCTATGGCAAATGTGAAATATGGAAAGTTCTCCACTGTGCTAAATTCTTTCCTCTAAGGGCCTTTAATAACCTAAGAGGTTATTAAACTTGTCTCTCACTGCTCCTAAATGTTAGAGGAGTGCATCTTCACATGAAGACATCTGGAGCACAAAGTTCAACTAAATCCCTGGAGACTCCATCACAAACTCAGTCTACTTCACCATGACCTTACATCAGTGAGCCCTTGAACTTTGCCTGCTAGCAAGTAAGATCCCTCTCAAGCTCTTTGTTGTTCTTTCACAGAGCTCTTAGCTTCCCCCAATAGGGACTTTTTTTCCTTCTTTTACTTAATGGAAGACTGGTTTCTCTGCTTAGCTAAGTCAAAGGCTTGCAGCGTTGTATGTCTTTGTCCTTCCTCTTTCTGCACAGGAAAAATAAGTCAATTCAAATTTTTTAATTTTTTTAATAATTTTTTTAATAAGTCAAATTCAAATTCAAATTCAATAGTTGTGGTCATCCTAGTGAATTACATTCTTGCATTTACTCTACCATAATACCAACAAAAAGAACACCAGTTAATAGTAAAATGTCACTCCAGGATTAAAACCAATTAACACCACCTACTTTAAAGCAAACAAGTCAGACTCAATTGCTCTTGCAGTATGCATTATTTACTCTTTAGTGTGTCTAATTTAAAGCAATATGTTGATACAGAGTAATGTGCTTGAAACAAGTAATTATACAGATCCATTTCATTATATAAGATCTTTTAAAATCCCTTATACTTTGTTTACTTTGAAAGTACTGTGTATGAAACATGCAATAAAGGCTGATTCCATTGAAGTCAATGAGATTATACCTGGAATGACTTCTGGTTTATTTTACTTGCAGATACTCCTGAACTATTAGTCTTTTATTCTTCTTCATTAGTAAATGAAATGGTCTTTTGAAGGTTCTTAATCATTACATTGTTAAAAGTAAGAAATCAGGCAAAGGTGGCAGGAGACCTGTTTGGATAAGTAAGCTCATGGGAAAACTCAAGAATAAAGTACAGAATGTGGCAAAGGGGTCTGGTCTTGGGAGAAATATAGGAACAATGTCAGGTCACGCAGGGATGCAATGAGGAAGGCTAAGGCTCATTTGGAATCAAATCTGATGAGGGAGGTCAAGGACAACAAGAAAGGCTTCTTTAGTATGTCACTAGCAAAAGAAAGACTAGGGAAAATGTGGGCCCGCTTCTGAATGAGTTGCGTGCCCTTGTAACAGAGAACACTGAGAAGACACCCTTTCTGATGAACGCAAACATTCTCTTTGCTTCAGTCTTTACTGCTAAGACTGCCTCTTGGGAACCTCAGATCCTGGAGATAAGGAGGACATTCTGGGGACAGGAAGACTTCCCCTTGGTCAAGGAAGATCTGGTCAGAGATTGTCTAGGCAAACTCAACGCATGCATATGCACAGGCTCCAACGGGATGCACACACAAGTACTGAGGAAGCTGGCAGAAGTGATTGCCAAGCTGCTCTTTATCATGTTTGAATGGTCTTGGAGAATGGGAGAGGTGCCTGTGAAGAGTGGAGGGAACCAATGTCACTTCAGTCTTAAAAAACAGCAAGAAAGAGGAGCCAAGAAACTACAAGTACAGGTTTAACTTTGTGGGAAAGCACTCCCAATTTATTTCTTTAGAGTTTACAGAGAAGGTACATATTATTAAGAATACACTAAATATCACTTATTTCACCAGGGGAAAATTTTAAAGCAACTTATATTGAAGGTTGCTGACCTACTACTGTTGTGTCATATTTCTACAGCTTCCTAAGATCATTTGTCTCATTCACTTTATGGCAGTTTTCATGACAGAGAAACCTGAAGGTAAGAAGAGAACTGATCTTTATGATCTCAAGTCTTTTGGGGTAGATGGTGTTGGAGTGAGAGTGAAATTTTTAGTTTTCCCAAACACTCCTATTGTGGTATCAGACTGTTATGAATTGGTGCAACAGACTCAGATTTCCTAGATTATTATCAAATTAATTCCTGATCATGTCCAACTGGTATGATTGAAGGCATATTGATGGCCTCTACTGGTAGCTGGGCCTGTCCTTGCAGCTAGCTTCTGTACTTCAGAGAATCAGAAAGCAATAGAATTTCCTGCTTTAAATCCATCCATGAAAGCCTTTGACTTTCCTTGGAAACGCGTAGGAGAACAGTCTTATATTCACATATATTTTTGGTAAGTGGACATGGTAGCTAATTGAAAATTAGTATGAGATAAGGATAATGTAGAGCATGTGTCTATCCCAGACAACAGATTTTTAAAAACTATTGTATTTAACCATCTTAGAAATCACATTCCTGCAGTTAAGAAAATAAAAATTAAAAATAATCCTGAAATTTTGCAGTATGCCCGATTACAAAAGTGCTGATTTTGCTTGCTTTCCCTGATGAATCATTATTTGTCATGATTCATAAATTTTGTGTCTATATTAAACCATTGCTAAGAGTCTGCATTACTGATTTTGGCTTAATTCAGACTGTAGCTACTGTATTAAGGACATACTGGGCTTTGCCTTTTGTACCTTTTAATCCTCAGATCCAAACATGATCACCTAATTTGAACTTCATGGAAAACACTAGAGCAGAATCAGTTTCTCTAAGAATGTAACTTCAGATTTCTTGAAATTATCCTGAACGCTATTTCAAATGTACAATGAACTCCTAATTACTTAGGTAAGGAATACATCCTTCTCTATGATTTTCTAGGTAAAATAAAGTAGTAATATGTCTTACACTTCATAAAATACACCTAAACTGTGCAAGGCTTATACCAGGAATTATAAAACCCTGTACGGATCATGCACCATCACCACTTGTGGCAGTTGTTTCTGACAGTGTTATCTAAAGATCTTCAGTGACTGGCAGGTAATTGGTTTCTGTCTTGGTTAATTATTTGTTGTTGGAGATTTTCAAGTTAGGAATACAAAGTATATCTGTCAACACACTTTCATATTTCTGAAAAATTAAGTTTTCCAACAGCTTGTTTTTTTGTTTTAGTAGGTTTTGATTTTCCTTTCTCTTTCCTAATGAAGGGCAGAGTTTGAAAAAGTATATAACTTAAGTTCACATGGGCTTGTGAAAGAAAGAAATATTTTTGTAATTCTCCTCCATTTAACACCAAGGATTTATGCTATTCCAGCTAAGGAGAAATACTGTTCTGGAAGCAGGCTGTTGTTTTTCTTTTTGATTCAGCTCTGTGTTCCCCAAGACGTGGGCCATTTATTTCCCCCCCTTTGAAATTCTTTTAGAAGAACAGAATACAAAAACAGTTAGTTCTTTAATTTTTATCCTTTCAAAATGAAAATGATCCTGTGTTGCCAGGGTGTAGAGGACAAATGCATCAGTGTGGAGGGAGTAAACTTCCTTTTAACTACACCATGAACTGTTTTGAAAATGGTGGGTCTAAACTTTGTTGAAGGCAAGTTGGTGTGAGCTCTACTGGCTGGACAGAGGGAAAGATATGAGGAGTAGGGAATATCTGAGGAATCAGGCTGGAAGGAGAGAGAATTGTGATATAATGTTAGAGATTTTAGAAAAATTTCTAGTCCCACTGCTGTTGCAGAGTTCCCACAGTCTCAGAAACATCATTTTTTCACTCAATATTTGAAGTTCTCATGCCTGAATCCTGATGTTTCTTGTGATATGCTATACTAACACAGGTAGTCCCACTGATTTGAGCACTGATTATAGCTGCAGAAGATATTTATTAGCTATTTATTAGCTATTTATTCCACCTATTTTTTTTACCCATTGTTTCACTCTTTTGTGATAGCTATAATATTGAAACAAATGTGATAAAAGTGAGCACTAGGTTCTTTTTAACACCTAGCTCAGGGATTACAGCTGTTAACTAGCTTGTTGAAAATGGCATTTGATGGACTCCCAAGATATTTCTTTGTAAGAACTTCTTTTGAATCAGCTACTGAGGATGTTGCGGAACAACTCTTTCAAAAACAGCTAGCATACTCAATTAGCATGAGCAATCTGTTAGTTACATATGTTTAGTATAACAATTTAATGTTAGGATTGCTACAATGAATATAAGAAAAGTTAACAATTCATTTATCCATTGTTTGCTCAATAACTTAAGGACTCTAATACTCCATTTAAATTTGGATCTTCTGTCTGCATTTGTGCTAAGAAACAGCAGAGTAGGAGAAAGGTAAAATTAGTCCTTAAATAATTAAGCAAACATGTGTCATTTAAAACTAGGCCAAATCTTGCCATAACTCCAAATCTTTGGGAGGAAAGATGTTCTTTGGTTGTATAACATGACAGTAGTTTTCATATAGATAAAGAGCAATTGGTAAAACCCATCATGAGGAAAAAAAAATCATGGTGTAATACCTCTGATTGTCATAATATATGAGCCAAGTGGTAATAACCATGGCTAAGAAGTAGTTCAAATTCTTAGTGGCGATGTTTCTGAATAGTAAAAAATAGATGTTCATTTTGAATAGACAGAAACAGTTGTTGAAGGAATTCTTTTTGCTGTCTTCTGGTCAACAGAGCATGCCAGTCTTGAATTAGATAAGTACTGATGGTTGATTAAGAGAGCTTTTTAAGGTAGAGCTCATCTATGGCTATTCTGGGAGACAGAGGATTATCAGAAATATAATTTATACATGGAAAGTGTGATACCAGCTTAGTTTTATTTAATTAAGCAACTGCTGGTAAAAATAAGATATATATACATACATATATATATATATATATATTTGTAAGAAAATGTCAAAAGCCTGTAGCTTCAAGAATATAAAAAGGATTTCTTTGAACAGTGGCCTCAGCAAGAAGTCTCTTCTTTCTGTATTTTAGAATTATATATCAAAGATGTTACAAATCTTGGATAACTGAACTTCTCAACAGCTGTAGTTCTTCCTCAGAGAGAAAAAGTAATGTCAGGGATATTTAACGTTGCATAATTTCAAGTTTAATTAGATGCTTTTAATTATGCAAGAGAATAAACTGACTTTTAAGAATATAGAACTATGAAATTAAGTACAAATCTTTGTTTCCTGTAACTTTCTTGGTCTCTGTGACTCCGACATTTGTAGAACAGTTTGCACATAAATGCTAGAAATTACTGGAATTAAGAAAATACTATTCTGTTGTTTGAGGTGGGGAAAGGGATTCCTTGTCACAAATGAATTGGTCACGTGGCCTTGTGTAAGTGCAGGATGCTCCCTACTGCTGTATATTCTTATTGTCAATATTCATCCACATTGCAATTTCCATTTCAATTCCAGACCTCAAAATTGCTATGCTCTTGTATAATACACTCCTAACACTAAGTCATACTACCTACTGATGTTTAGTGACCTGAATGAAATTGTTTCGATGTAATTGACTGGCATGCTTTGTGTATAAGAATAACTCTGCTCAGCAAAGCTAAATTATGTTTTTAAGTCATGGAAAAATAAAAAAGGTTTGTCTATCTTGATCTCAAATAAATATGGACCCATCATTTTCATCCACAACAAGAGGCAAAGTACATTGTGGGTGGGGGGATGGGGAGGAAGAATATAACCTTAAAAGCTGTTGCTCCAGAATTCTCTTCACTAATTTTCCTCAGTTTTGTATTATAAACCATATCTTATCCTCTTGTGATATTCTTCTCTGATCAATGCTGTGCTGCTCTCAGTTGGGAATACAGCATCAGCTTCCTGATGGAAGTAGGTTAGGCATGAATGCTAAAAGGAAACGCAGAATACATCAGTAGAAACATGCAAGGTAGACATGAGTGTATTAAAAGCATGTAGCAGACTTATTGCTTAGAGGTAAAAAATATGGTATTTAAATCTTGTTTGGAAATCTTTATTAGATTAGATTAAATGCTCTTTGTATGATGTGTCTTCTTATTCTACATCTGTCTTCTCAGTGTCACTGAATCCCATTGCAGACATTACAAAGTATTTCATCTTCATCTGAAGAAAAATAATTAGTTGTTAACACTCTCAGTCCTGGGAGGATGTACGTATTGACCTGACTGGGGGAAAGACACCAGAGTAAAGAAAGCTGGTGAAGTTATTTCACAGTTTTAAAGAACTTATTCAGGGACTAACATATTGGCAACTAATTTGGGAACTAGCTAACAGGTTTTGTTAATGGTTCTCTCTGGCAGAATGCTGATAGTGCTCCCTTTTCCTTGTGCATCGTCAGAGCTCGTTCTCTGATTGCTGTTGTCCCATCTCTTGTTAGGAAAAAGCAGGATAGAGGAAAGTGGCTGCATTTTAGTCCCAGCCTCAATTCCTACTTTCATTGAGAGATCTTTTTCTGGAAGATTGTTTTTAACTGTGATTTTTGAAGAGATACCCCTCTATTGCACCACTGTCTTTTTTTCCGGTATGGCTTACCGGACAGATCAGTTTGCTTTGTGTTCAGAGACACAGAAACTTATAAATGATAACCACACACGTCTGAATAAAGGGGCAAATCACTAATCTTCCTTTCTCACTATGATACATTCACTTTCTGTGTTCACCAGCGATGAAAGGCCTGGTAGCTCCCTCATAGAGTTTTTCAGGATAACTTATTTGTCCTCTGGAAAGGATCTCACGTCTGTCTAAAATGTGTGCTTTGATAATTGAGTCAGCTCCTGCAGAAAGTCACGAAGCTTTTGCTAAGGAATACAGTAATCACATCACTTAAGTCTTTTTGGCTGTGAGTAAGTCCCTGCTTGCTGTGTCACCTCAGATGTTCATCACCACTGAGGAGAAGCCATGAACCTCTTTGGGATCTGGCTGCCCTGTCTGGGCTTATTGCCATGTGGCTAAATGTTAGTTCTCCTGACCCAGTCCCTTGTTGTTTGTAGCATATCACTTCATTTCAGCAGGAAAACTTAAAACAGTGTATACTGCTAGATATAGTTTATGGACAAAATTCTCTCTTCTGAACCAGTGTAAGATGTGCCAGTCACGAAGTTCGCATATTTTTGGCAGAAGGTCACAGCTGTTGCGATTTCTTTTGTCTTCACTCTCCTTGCTATATCTAGGTAGATTTTATTTTGCTTTAATGCTTTGATTTGTGGTTTGTGGGGGTTTGGGCAGTGGTAGACTTCTGTGTCCCACAGTTGTAGCTTCAGATACTCCTGATCAACCTGAGCAATACCTTGAATGTATTAACATTTATTTTTGTGTGTTTCTTTTTTTTCCTCTAGTTGGAGCTCAGGAAAATCATTAAAAAAAAAAACAAACAAAAAAAACCTGCTGTGAAAATGAGCATCAGACACCTGACAAAGCTTCTTAGGAGAGGGGATAAAGGGACTTTGTTTAATTTACTTCTTTGTCATAACAATTTTTTTTCCACAAGATCACTCCAAACAGTTATTCATTTCTCATTAACATTTGTTCCCAGCATGTGTTTTTAAGTTCTTGATTATTCTGTTACACTCTGTATGTGAGAGTGCCATTCCAAAACAAATTTTGCATTATGATATGTCTTTAATCACAACTATGACTCTAAGGGAATTGCTTATAGCCATAATTTCTCCTGGGAGTTCCTTAGAGCAGCATGATAACTTTGTGATCCCAAATATGTATTATTTTTAATAAATATTAAGCTTTTAAGTATTTACGAAGCTGGGGTTTCTCCTGGAAAAGGTATGGCAAGCATCTGACTGAAGTGAATACCTATGAATATTTTGAGTGTGTACATTAAAATGAGCATAAGCTTCTTGCAGAAGGCCAGCCCTTTCTTTCAACCACGCGAGGCAGAGACCTGACTGTTACAGGTTGTATGTTGCTTTTCCCTTGAGCCTTGGATGAAAGAAGTGATACAACTTTCCAAAGACAGAAACAATGCAGGTGCTTTTGGGCTTCAGGCATATATTTGTTCATGAAACAAGTGAAGCTGATGGAGTACACAACCAGCTTTACATCAGCTCTCAGCAGTGTGTTGTGGAAGGCAAGTCTGCAGCCTGCATGGGCAACATGGGCTGAATTAACGGAGCAGAGAGGAAACAAGACAGCTCCATGTTCTGCATGGCAAACCTTCCCCTCCACTTTTGTACTCCTCTCTCCTCCACCACCTTTAGCTGAGTTTCTTGGGAACTACTTGCATGGAATTGTTTGGAGCATTTTCACTAGGACTCTTAAATAAGCAGTGCTTTTCCTGAAGAAAATGCCACCAGGAGTTCACTCAGGGATGCCTGATACTAAAGAAACCCAGGGGATCTTCTCAGTCTGTGTTTGTGCTCTATGCTAGGCTGAGAGCAAGTTGCCCAGAGAAGCTGTGGATGCCCCATCCCCAGAGGTGCTAAAGTCCTAGTCGGATGGGCCCTGGGCAGCCTGATCCTGTGGGTGGCAGCCTTGCCCACAGTAGGGGGGCTGGAACTGATTGAGTTTTACAGTCCTTTCCAACCTAAGCCATTCTGTGAGAAGTATTGCCTGCTGAAGAGAAAATGGTGTTTGCTACGGTTTGTTGATGTGCAGAGGTATTGACTAAAATGTTGTCTTGCAGTATCTTAATGCAAACTGATTAATTTAAAGCCTCTGGAAAGATACCCTGGGTTTGGTATCAATAAAACCCACAATTTAATTTAATCTGTTCAACAAGTATCCCTTTTAATCTCCAGTACCATCTTCCCAAAGAGTACTTGCAGGTTTTTGCCAGTCCTTGACTGTTATGTTATCTCTACCACTTAGGTTCTTGAAAAGTAATTTTAATTGTTTTGCAAGTGGTTTGTACCTTTTTTAATTGCTCACTTAAATTTTGGTGATATGGAATTGGTGATACGGAACACTTTTTGATGACTGGAATATGAATGACATATATATTCCTTAAAATGTGAGAGAATTATCCGTTTTGTGTCTCTTGTGGGTTTGTTTCTATGACTTTAAGCACACAAGTGTGCAAAAAAATCCAAAACTCAGGCAGGAAAGAAGATTCTGGTGAGATATGTCAGGCTGAGATATGTTAGCTGAAATAGGCCTGAGTCACTCAGAACTTGCTTTCTCTTTTTTTAACCCCACCTCCCTTCAGAACAGAAGGTATACCTGAGGATTCTGCTAACTAAAGCCTTGCAAACAATGAAATTTGCAAGGACACTGGGTCAAGTAAGCCTTTCTGTAAATACCTCATTATACTTTCTTTACTGCTAAAGTTAGAGGGGCTGGTTTGGTCTGTAAGTTTGTGTTTATCTGTGCAGACCATAATTGTCTATGCAGCTTAATCTCCTCTCCTCTTAAACGTAACTATGTAGAAAGTCTGAATTTGTATTGTTTTTCTCTAGTAACGTGTTTGGCCCCTAGACTGTCTCTTCAGTGATGTTTTTCTGGTGATATTTTCTGGGCTTCTTGGTGAAAGTGTAGATGGCTTACACTCCTGAGTTCTGACATGGAATCATGTTTTTTATTTATTCATATTTTCACAGCGTTTCATTTGCTGTGTCAGCAATTGCCACTTTTTCACTCTAAAGTGACTACATACAAAAGAAAAACAGTGCATTTTCCTCATCCAGTCTAGCCTTTCCAGCTCTCACATAAGCTGTTTTGTGCTGTGATTTTCTAGTTTTATTAATGTTTGTTTCTTAACCCTAAAATTTCTGTACTTCTTGTTTCATGTGACTGCTTTACTGTTTCTTTACTGGTCAAAGGTAAAAATGTCTCTCTTGTATCCTTTAGCGGAGGAGACTTACTTCCACAGTTGCCTAACCCTCTAAATGCAAACACACACATCAATAAGGAATTCATGTGTCCCAGGGAAAAGTAGGACATGTTCCTTCTTTTCTATGGATAGGTTTCTTGAAAAGTTTAATTGACAATATATCATAACTCAGATGAAGCCTTCAGTCCTATGGATGTGCAGTTTCAGTGCCCTCTTATATAAAGATATTGACAGTTAGTTTTCACCAGAATAATTACATTTTCATCTTTTTGTTTGTTTGTTTGTTTGTTCATTTGTTTGTTAGGTTCCTTCTCCCTTTTCTGCCTTTCCTTCAAAAGAAAATGAATATTCTACTATGATAGGTCCCTTGCTTTTTGTACTGCATTCTTCACATGTTGGTAAACTGATGTTTCATCCTGAACTGTGGTCAATTAGCACACGAAAACATTTAGCTTGCCACAGTTGGACACCTACCAATAAATAGTTCAAAGCTGTTTTTTTCTGGTTCCTGTGCATGAAATCAAATTGTAAGCATAATAGTTTTTGTGTACGTTGTTCACTACTTCCAACTGGTGGATTTGCTTTATTGTCCAACTGCCTTTTGACAGACATCCATTTAAGCTAGGGAGGCTGTTGCTAATAGATTTCACAGAGACACACCAGCTGTACAGCTTTCCTTTATCAGAAACCTATTTTCTGCTTTTGCACTGTTGACTTTTCTGGTAGAAATACTGAGCCATGGAGATCCACTTTTGCATTCAGTTTCTAATTGTGTACCTGTAAAAATGCAAATGTTTATTTTCACCCACAAGTCATTCTGTTAATCTTGATTAATAAATTTCCATGTGTAAGTGCACTGATATTTACAAGAACTGCACTGTAGATTCTTTTTGACCTACTTTAATTTACCTCTATCTTGGATGCTATTGAGACATACATAGAATGATTTTTGTCTTAAGGAAAAATGTTTTGGAACGGCACTTACGTGTACAGGGTGTAACAAGGCAGTGGGAAACCTAAAAATACATGCTTGGGATAACATTAAAGAGAAATGAATAATTGTTTGGACTGATCTCGAGGAAAAAAATTTTATGACAAAGAATCAAATTAAACAATGTTTCTTTATTCTCTCTTGTTAGTATTTTTGTATGATGTCGAGTTCTTTTTTATACTTAAGATGATCTTATTCCTTTCAGATGGAAATGACTGAGGACAGAGAAAAGACTGATTAAAAGCAAAATGATTTCCAAAATGTCAGGCAGTGAGAATCACTTAAAGGCAACAATGAATTAAAACAGTTTTCCATATCCTAATATTCTGCACCAAAATCTTTACCTACATTCAGTGGGGGAAGGGGGGGCGGGGGGGCAGAGAAATAAAATACTTAAAATGCTGTGTGGAAAGACAAATGTAAAAATATGATTTACAGGAAATAACAACCTTCTGAATTACTGCTTAACTTCTTTTCTTTCCCAAAAGCTGGAATTAAAAAGTAGGTCAACAATCCCGTTTAAATAGCTTATTCCACAGTGTGGTTTAAATTAGTGCTAGTGACAAGTATATGAAGTGCTGTGTATTTTTTTTTTTTCTTTTATAGCATACTGGTTAAATATAGAATTTTTCAAAGTGGCTGTTTTATAAATGCCTCCAGACAAATCCTCAGATCTTTCAGTCAGTGGACTTTGTTGTTTTTTTATATATATAGCATTGTTGGCATTGTATCTGTAAACCAGGTGTTTGATCTGCACTTGCAATTAGAGTAATGAGCACTAATGGCGTAGTGGTGGAGCCTCTTTAGTTAAGGAACTATGGTTCCAGCTCAAAGGGTAACATGTTTATGTGCTCTGGGCATGTGACTCCGACTCCCAGCTTTGTCTAGGAATCCCTCCAGAATGGTGATTTTAATCTAGGGACAGGTTGAAACCTTTAAGTATCATTGAACAGAACTGCCCTTGTAATATTATTTAGTAATGATAGGTCAGGCAGTTTTGATCAGACAAATGGCCTGAGATGAAAGAGCAATTGTAGGCAAGAAAATGGTTTTTGCAGAAGCTCTGTTCCTGCTTCAAAAGCCATTCTTTGGCCTACAGTCTCCTTCCCTGCCACTTGAGAATTGCCAGAAACAATTCTGGCCCTTAAATTCAGAGGCACCTAAAGCCAAGGTGAGGGGAGAGGCTTCCAACCCAGCTAGAAATCTTTCTTTTCCTTCTGCTTTGTTGCTGTGCAGCAGAGGTTTCTCATCTGTGCTCTGACTGCAAATATACCAGCAGAGCTGAGTGAATAATGAGGAAATCTACTCACTAATGTTTTGACAATTGCTAAATAGAGTTTTGCTTAGATCATGTTTCCACCTATTTTATCTACTGCAGGGCTTTTTGTGAAAATCTGTGGGAGTGAAGTGTTTGCTCAAAAGAATACTTGCAGGGAACTATTTCTGTACTGTATTCATGATTAATTTATTCAAAAAAACCAGTTTTTTTCTAACTGTAGAAGTAACTGATTAATGATTACGTCATAAATGAGGAAACAGAAACAGAGAATAAATCAGTGCATTAGATTGGAGCTCATTCCTTTTCAGAGCTCTACATAATTCAGATGCAGCAGCATGTCTATGGTAGCTTTTTTTTGTACCCTGTTCTCCCAGCAATGATATCCATGTCACAGTATCCCTCCTGCCCTGCTCTTGTTGTATGCCATTCTCTTTTATGCAAGTTCTCATTCTGCCTTTGTTGTGAAGTATATGAGTACCTGGCAAGTGTACAGTACGTGAGGTGATTAACATCTGTCATACTTGGCTTGTTCCTTCCTTGTATGAAGAATTAGATACTTAGTAGGAGTGCTTTGTTTTGATGTGACTGTTTTGTTTATAGGAAACAAGATAGAAGAAGGGTGATTTGCATTTGGGCTGAGAATTGATGCAATTTAGAATTGTCATTGATTCCTTTGGGAATTTGTTTCAGAGCCTTGCTGGCAAAGCCCCATGTTTCAAGCCTGTTAGCTTTCTGATACATTTTTGTACCTGCATACTCTATCATAACTTGTTTGCCACATTTCCAGCCTCACTTTGCCCCTTCTCTCAGAATTGCCTCCTAACTGGAATGGATGTTTGAAAATCCCGAGAAACTGAGGCACAAAAAGAGCTGCTAATGGTGAAGTGACAAAGCACTTTCCCCCTAGTTACTCTTTTCTTTTTTTTTTTCCCTAATGTTGTTGGAGAGGCTTCTCATTTGTTCTCTGAAAGCTAAGACACTGACAAAGCTAAGTGAACAATCAAGGAAATAACTCCTCCTTATTTTCTAAGCCATCTATTGACTGTAGTAAATTCTATACTAAGTGCTGTCCAGTCAGGGCTGCAGTGCTCAAAGAAACTGCAGTATAACTTGTTTGTAAATTACTTGCTCTTGAGTAATCTCTAAGCTCTAGTAAATAGTCCGTCTGTACACCTGGAAAAGCACTTAAGCCCATGCTTATGTTCTTATGTCTGTGGTAGATTGAAGAATGCATTTAAAGTAAGCAAACAATTTAGCATAATCAGGAACCATTTTCTGTCTTGGACCTGTGCTGCAAATGTCCCTCAATAGAAACCTTCACATAATAGTTTGTTTTCTCCTTTTTATATGAATATCAGTATAAGTTAGGTTCAATATGGCAGGGCTATATAATGTCACAACCGGTTACTCAAATAAAAAGCCATTTGAAAATACATCTTGTGGAATGAATTGGTCCGGCAACGCTTCACAAATTTCTGCAAGAAACTTAAGGTATTACCTCTCTGAAGACTGTCCATAAGATATGTTGCTATCTTGAAAGGTTATTTAAATTCAAAGAACCCTTTAAGAAGTAATTAAGTTTTAAGACTATTTTAAGAGCTTGAGATCTTTAAAAGCTGCAGGAATAAGCCTTTATTTGAAACAGTATAAATTCTTATTAAATTTGATGAATTTGGAGGATATTTCAGGGATATCTTCTGGTTAGTGTTGAAAGAGGGACTTCTAAGATGCTCTTAAAATTTACTGCCACAGGAATATTGACAAATTACTCTGTCTCAACAGTAAAAGACTACTTATTCATGGGCTGAAGATGAATTTCCTGTTTGCTTGTGCAAGAAAGCAGAAAGCTGACATGTGAGAAAACCTAAAAAGAACAAATTCTGCATTACAGTGTAAAAACTGACAACAAACCCCTACCATTCTGGTACTGCAGTGACCTCATTGTGACTGCATGACCAGGACTGAAAACCTGATGGTACACCAGAAAACTGGATTAAAATTAAAATAGTATTTTAATTTGAAATTGAAAAAATGTTTGCAAATTGTAACAGTGGCAAAACGTTCTGTGTAATGTACACTTGCTTAAAACATGGTTTTGTACGGAGGCTGTATATCAAACTGATTTTAACTGAATATTAATAGGCATATTAGTGAATAAATTTGATACACGCTTGTGTATCAGATATCATAGAACCCAGATATAACTACAAATATATATATTATTGATTTATATTTATTATTTATTATTATTATATATATTAATTAAAATACCCCCCTCTCCCCCCCGTACAATCCTCCTGTACAACCCCCCCATACAGGGATCATCCATAGGTTTCTACCTTTACTTAGAGGTAGAAGTCTGCACATCAGTGAGACTTCCTAACATCTCTTTAAAGTTTTATTCACCTTAGATTTGCCCTAAAACATGTTTCATTTTCATCCTGGATGTTTAAGTATCTTGACATTGAGGTTAACCTCAGAGATCCCACCTGAGACCAAAGGTTTTCCTCAGGAAAAAAAGTGTAAATGAAGTAGTCATTCTCTATTATCGTTATGTTTTTTTCTTTTTTCTTCCTTAACAGTAGCACAACAATCATAGTGAATTACTAATAAACTCATCATTTTGTTTCATTTTAATTGTGATTTTTTTGAGTTATACAACTGAGTTCATGACGGTCCCATCCATCATTTTTCTTTGAGAGAGAATCATTAAGATTTTTCCTGCTGTGTCTTCTTTCTCTAGCCTTACTCTGGTAATTTTCAGGATGAAAATTCTTGATGCTTAACCAGATGAAGCACCACTTCCTTTCCCTCATATAGGAAACTGAATAAATATCCTTACCCTAATTCCCTAGGAAAGTATGTATTTGCGAATATGAAGAGTGAGCATGCCTTGCATGACTAAAGTTGGACCTTAGAATCCAGTTTATCTGCAGTGATGTTACCATGTATGAATCACAGACTTTTGAAATATTTAAATTTCTAAAATGATATTTTGTTTACTCGCACAGCTTGTTTTTCCCTCTCTCTGTGCTCTTGTGATAAGAGGAAATATATCTGCTCATGCTTTAATAAGCAGTTCAACTTTTAGTTATACCATCATTAGTCTTCCCACAGCTGTGAGGCCAGACGGGCTACCCCAACAACCATTTCTTGCTACTCCCAATATGTTGAGACAACAATCATTTCTGTTTTATTTGCTCCTGACATCTTAATCCAATTTACATGGAGCTTGACTCTGGAGAATGGGTTCAGGTTAACTAGGTAACTTGTCTGCTTTGTTTCCTATTGTTCCATTTTGATAGTAAATCAAAATGGCACTGTATGGTCTGGATGGAAAAGTCTCAGACAGTTAAGGCTTCTGCTCATTAAATAATTTCAGCTAAATATGCATAGGTTTAGTTTAGGATACATCCACATAACGCTTTCATTTTTGTGTTTGGGGACTATTGCAACTTACTGTCAGTAAAACTAATAGATTTGCATTTCAGGAAATGACTTCTATCTAACACAGAATTGACATAACACAAGATTTTGAACAAAGCTTCTTACTAAAGTAAAACAAAGATGAAGAAGTTTGAACAATTTTAACAGGTGTCTTAGGTTTGGTTGGGACAGAGTTAATTTTCTTTCTAATAGCTGATACGATGCTTTGTTTTGGTGTTAGGGTGAAAATAGTGTTCACAGCACACAAACAGTTATTGCAGGGCAGTGACTATACAGATTAAAGACTTTTCTGCACAAGGAGATAGGAGAAGACACAGCAAGTCAGCTGACCCAGGCTGGTCAAAGGGATGTTTCACACCACATGGTGTTGTGCTCAACCATAAACATGCAGGGAGTTGGGTGGAAAGACTACTTTTGCTTAGAGCCTGGCTGGTGGTGAGCAATTGTGTTGTGCATCTTTATAAAAAAATATAATTCTCTCTCTTTTTTTTTTCTTTTCCCCCTTATTAAACTGGATGTCAACCAACAAGTTCTCACACTTCTACCCTTTTTGATGTTCTCCCTCACCCCACTGGGGATGTGAACAGCTTAGAACAAACAGTTGAGTAGTGCTTAGCTGACTGTCAAATTTAACCACAACAGCAAAGCATACAAATGAGTTCCCTGGTGATTTTCCTGAAAACCCAGGCATGATTCAACTTTTCTCTCAGTGGTTTAGATGCTGATTCCTAAACCATGATTCCGTTTGCTGTTTGTAAACTGTTTTCTTTCACTCTGCACTGGCTCATGTTACTTCTTGGGTGTTTTCTCTACCTGCTGCATTTGGAGGTATTTTTTGCATTTGCTCCCATCTGTGAAAAACAAGCATAGAGCAATTCTGGTTCCACTCTAAACTTATGAGTGTTTTTCCTGGTGCAGCCAAGGTTGTGCTCCCTGAAAGACCTAAGCCTAGGCTTAATGGCTCCACTGATCTCATAGGGGTTGTGTTTGCATAGGGACATGCAAGACTGACTTAAAGGTTGACCTTACCCACCAACAGTATTTTGGAGGCAATACATCCTTTAATTATAAGTTTCCTGAGATATAATGTATTCCTTTATTTTTACTTATTTACATAGGTTGATCTGAAAATAATGCTGCCTATTTATTTCCATGGAAAATACAAGAGGTACAAAAAGCACAATAACACTATTTGATAGAGAAAATTCTCAGCTATAAAGAACTATTTTTCAACACGGTCACCACTATTAGCTATGCGTTTTTGTTGATGATGAAGAAGGCAGTGCTTGTAAAAATCTGCACAAGCAGAGGTGACCCACTGTCACTGCGACCACTACTGAAATGCACCACCACTGCTTCACTGTGCTCACATCCACTATTTGGTCTCCATGAACATTCAGCAAGTGTCAATAAATGTCAATGAGTGCCATTTTTTTCAGCATGGAGGAATTCAGTTCCACACCTTTGCTTCTGAGACACTTCCATGTCAGGTGCTGTTCTGTCAGGCTGTCCCTCTGCTGCCATCTGTCACACAGCAATAAAACGTAAGGGAGTATTGGTGGGAAGGTTCATCCTCTACTTCCATACCACCAGTACTCACCTCTGATGTTGTAGGCCGACATAAAAACATGGGAGGCATTACTTTAAAGCAGCCCTCATGTTTTAAACACTCTTTTGTTTTAGAAAATGTATTGCCATGGGTGTGTGTGTATATGTGAAATGCTGCAAGCTGACTTGATCATAAATTCTGGGTGATAAAACATCTGAAAAAAATATGTATAATTTGAAAGGTTTATGGCATTTCAGGATTCTTGTCAGACACTATCTTTTTTTTTTTCTTTTTTTCTTCCTCTTGTTTTACTGTCCCTACAGGAATGGTAGCTGACAGAGAATTCTTAACTTAAATAGTTACCTGTAAGCCCTGCAGAGATTTTTAATTAATATAAAAGTTTGCTAGATTGGTCTCATTGTGAGAATCTGCTCATGTTACTCTGATTTCTGACAGTGTAGTCCAGAAGTCCATAAATCTTCACGGCTCTGGGATTCCCAATATGTCCCATTAAGATGAAAAAGTGGTGTCAGATGCAGCAAGTGTAAATACTGTATAGAAGTTCAATAAAGTGTTTCATTCTTCACTAGTGAATTACGGCTCTATGGAACACAAATAAAACAAAGGAAGGAGAACTAAAATATGAGGAACAGGTGTATGTCATCTACATTATCTGGAGTGAAATTGTTCCTACTGCAGTGACAAGCTTTTCATCTTCCATTTGCATTCATGACCTCTGTTGCACCACTTTAAAGGGCAGCTGGTTGATAATATTATATATGAACTCAAACAGTTACATGATAGATTCTATTATCCTACAACTTTTCATTGGAGAAATAAGCCAGTCTGTCAGATATCAAGGGCTATAGTACATGGTGTATCAGATAGGTAAAACTAACGAAAGTAAACAGGATATTTTAATAGATGGACTTTCTATTGTTTAAGGAAATTGTACTTTTGGACACAAACTCTTTGTTAGTCAATCAGGCTGAGATTCTTACAATCCAACAGTGTGCTTGATCCAACAATGTTGTTGATCTGTGCACAAGGAGTGTGTGCGGGGAGCTATTCTTTAAATTATTTTTTACCATTATGTATGCTGGAGGGTGCTTCTCCCCCTTACTGATTCACAATAAAAATGCCCTCTTGAATGAGAAGAATATATAAAGAGATGAGGAGGGAATCTGACTGCCTGATAAGAAGCTAGAGACTACAGATTGTTCAGTATTCAATTCACTATTTATATATACATACATACAAATATATATAAAATAGTATTTGTGTATGTGTGCACGTATAATGCACTCAGTATACATATATTTATAGATACAAGAAAGCTGACGTATCTCTATCCGAACGTGGAGGCTTACTCTCTGGTGCAATTTAACCTCTTTCACACAGGACTGAATAGTTAGCCGGTCCATCATAGTGATTCCTTTAGTTATTTCTGAAGGCCCTGTGAAATCTCAAGTAAGCTTGGATATCTGGAGGGCATCTGGATGCATGGGGCTTTCTCTGATCTGAAGAAAATGTGACTGTTGAAAGAAAAAATTGTTCTCAACATTTCTTCTTGGCCAAATCAGTCTATCTCAGTGATGGTGATTGTAATGATGAGGTTGTTTCAAACTACAACATAGTTGAAGCCCAAGCAGGACGACTGCTGTAGGAGCCATGGGGGATGAAACTGGTGGCAGAGGGATGTATACAGTAGACATATGTGGCTGCTTTCAAGCTGTAGTGATGAATGTTTTCTTCCTTGTTCCCTCTTGGCTTTGGCACTGTGTAGGACAGCAACAGCAAAGGACTTAGGCTTCTTTTTTTTCCTTTCAACCATATGAAAAGGAAACCACCTTAAAAGCTACAGAATTAGATCTGGGGATTTGGATCTTTCAGTAAACAAATACTCCCCCTCCAATAAATAAACAAATAAATCACACTAGAATGAATATTCTGGACAAGACATGCTTTCTTCTGCATCTGCCATGATGGGCTTTGCTGTTATATTGAGTCACTGCGGTGATTGTTTAGCCAAAGCCATGGTGACAAAAGTGAAAAAGACTTCATAGAACAACAAATATGAGCTGCTGTGCTAAGCATATTGACATGTTGCTCTATTAATAAGCATGCCATCTCTGTCAGTCGTGTCCAGGTTGTTTGCTCCGTTTACATATATGAGCAGTGTATCCTAGAAATGCATTTGTCTTATGGAGGGTCCAGTCTACAATTTATTATGGCCTGGTTAGATCCACTGCCTCTTCAGCCTGCAGTGCCCTTCAAGTTCAACAACTCTTTTCTCCTTCTGTTCTTTGTACCCTGGTGTATTTATACACAGAAGTCCCAGAACTTCTCCGTCATTTTTCTTATTTATTTATTTATTTTCTCTGGATTTGGTGCTTTTCATATACAATAACCTTCATTCATTGCTCTGATCTTAGTCCTCCGACCTGCAGTAGTCTCAATTCATCATCAAAACAGGTAAATGAAATTCATAAGCTTGATTCTAGATAGAGTCTTACAGAGGTCGTGTACAGTGCTCTGAGTTCTTATGCCATTTGTGATGTGTCATATTATATTTGTCTTTGTTGGTACTTACAGTCTGTAGTCATTGCAATCTGTGTGAGAATCTTTAGTAGAAATTCTTGTTATGTGCCAAGAATTTGCAAGATGGGATCTAAGATTATCTCTTCTTTACTAGCTGAAAGGAAAGCAAGCTGTAAGGAATAGCTGGGAAGAGATGTGGTATGCTGCGGCCCTGTTCTGGACCATTGAGGCTCAGGAATGTATGCTGCAGTGTTTGAAATACCAATGCTTTTTATGTTGTGAATTATTTTATTGGTTTAATTGCATTTATTTCACTCAGTATATTTGATTTCTCTAGTGTTATCAGAGCTATTTATAACATTTACAACAGTAAGTGGCTTAAAGTCATTTAGGTGGATACTCTAGTCTTCACGGGTGAGTGAGAAGTATGGTTAAAGTCTTGGACAAGACATATCCTTTTAGGCATTCCTCTATGGGATCTGGTTACGTGAGCCAGCAATGGACATGAGCCAGCAATGTGCCCTCACAGCCTGGAAAGACAACCGTATCCTGGGCTGCATCAGAAGTGTGGCCAGGCAGGTGATCCTGTGCCTCTACTCTACACTGGTGAATCCTCACCTGGAGTACTGCATTGTGATGTGTAGTCCTCAGTACAGGAGAGACATAGACCTGCTGAAGCACATCCAGAGTAGGGCCACAAAAATGATACAAGGGATGGAGCACCTCTCTTACAAAGGCAGGCTGAAAGGGCTGGGGATGTTCAGCCTGTAGAAGAGAAGGCTGTGAGGTGACCTGATAGCGGCCTTTCAGTATGTAAAGGGAAGCTACAGGAAAGAAAGGGACAGACTCTTTAGCAGGGTTTGTGGTGACAGAACAAGGGCAAATGGCATCAAGCTTAAAGAGGGTAGATTTAGGTTGTATATAGCAACGAAGTCTTTTACACTGAATGTAATATGGCACTGGAACAGGCTGCCCAGAGATGTGATTGATGCCTTGTCCCTGGAGTCCTTCAAGGCAAGGCGGGATCAGGCCCTGGGCAACCTGATCAAGCTGTGGGGTCCCTGTTCATTGCAGGCAACTTGGACTGGGTGACCTTTAAATGTCTCTTCCAACTCTAAGGGTTCTATGATTCTCTGATTCTACATCTGGAATTGCAGTGAGTTATGATGTAGAACAAGTTGGCTTTTCCTAGGAGATTATTCTTAGTATTTCATTCATAACTGCAGCAAGAGTTGCTCCATGTGCCCAGTGTGTTACTAATCTTGTTTAACAGCAGAAGCATAACTCTACCAACTGCCTCTTCACTAAATTTACTGGTTAAATCAAGAGATGCTGCATTTGGCTTACACACAAGATTGAGGTCAAGGCACATGTGCTCTGTTCTTATCCTTGCTACAGATCTGCCAGATAAGTGTAGGTCAGATTTTGCCCCTTAGTTTCTTTTGTCTATAAAAGTTATACACATAGATCATCATCAGTTTCAGTCTGTGACTCCTCACAATTTGAGTTCAGCCATGGCCTTTGCCTCAGGATTTTCAAAGCAAGTGGTATGTTAAGGTGTATTGGCAATGCTGCAAAAGTGTCATAGTGATTGTGAAGTCAGTGTAAGAAAAAATTTGAAGAAATTAAGATATTCTGTACGTTCCTTCAAATTCAGCAACTAGGTAATTTACAGTGGGTATTCTAAGGTTCTTTTCAGTAAGTCACATCTTCTGGCACATACACTGGCTGTACCTGCACTGAACCACCACTATAACCAGTTATCTGCTTTTTAGGAGCAGAAGGGTTAGAAACATGTCCATATTTCACATTTGTTGTTTCTTTTCTTATTTTTTTAAGGGTTTTCTAAGGTTTTCTATAGGACCAAGAGCTCTCATGTGCCTTTTTCTCCTCATTGCTCATTGCCAGGAGGGTAACAAGGCCTGCTTTAGAAATGCTGTGTGAGTGGCAAGCAGCTGAGCAATCTGATTCAGTGTATCGCTGCACACTGCACTGCAAATCTGGCAGACCTAATTATACACGGAGGGATAATGACAACTCCATATGGAATGGAAAATTGTTTGCACGGAGATTTTGCTTCTTAATTCTCCTGGTCTTCCTACAGTTAGTAGGAAGGCAGCAGCCTCCAAAACTAACAGCAGTACTACTTCTTGTCCAGCTGGCATGGGAGATTTAATTTCACATGAGCCAGCTGGCTATCTCCTTGCCTCCTTTCACCTATGAGACTGAAATATGTCATCCTTGAGATATGACCAGACTCTTGGAACTTATCACTAGTTCTGGAAAAGAAACAGCAATATTGGTACTTTGTATATGCATTGTACTTTGTATGTGCTTTGCTTTAGAGATATACAAAAATGAAATATACATACATGTATGTATGTGCTTTATCTATCTCTATGCATAGATGTTAAAACTAAAATATGTGCCAATGACGCTTCAAGTGTGTAAAGAGAAATCTGGAAAAAGAATCAGGAAATGAAAAACCCATGGTACTTGATTTTCATTTTGACATGAATGTCTTGCCTTAATTATCAGCTGCATTATTTAAGTCTGCAGCTTTATTTATTTATTTATTCCATGTATGTAATCATAAACACTGATATTAGGAGGATCAGTGTATTTTCATTTCCTGTATTTGGAGATTTAATTTATTATCCTTCAGTATAGCATTAGTGACTTTTTTTTTTTTTTCCTTTTCTAAATAAATATAAATAATATGAAGAGAGATAATATTTTTAATTTATTTCTCAATAACATTGTTTTATAAGTAGTTCTTCCAGGCTGTGAAAGTAACATATCTAGAACAATAAACTGAATGGGACATTGTAACATATATTGATATTGCTATTTGGCTGAATCTTGATTTTACAGAGGCAGCAATGCTACCAGTTTGAGCCGTGAATCTTTCCCAAGAGAACATAAAATTCAGAGAGAATTGATAGTGATAAAGGTTCAGAGAATCCTCCTTTTTTTTACTATGGTGCTAGATCAATATTCAAGTTACTTTTAATTTAACTTGTTCCATCCAGGTCTAACACCACATTGGACTTAGAAAGCTTTCTTCCTGGAGTTTGGATAACACAGGAACATCTCATCCTGCTGAGCTCCTTTTCAAAGCAGGAGGAGTAAATGGAGTTATTCTGTGTGCTCCATTCTAGCTGCTCAAAATGTAGAAAATGGTGAAATAAAGCAGGTTTAAAATTATGCAAGCTAGCTGGGAAAAAAAAATGAAATAAAGCATTTTTTAAAAAGTGCTGAGTATTCTTATCTTGCATCTCACAAACAGCAGATGTGACACAAACTTCTCTAGCAAGAATCCAAGACGCCTATAATGCATTGGCTTATTAAAAACAACCAATCCCTCTCTCCCCCCAACCCCCCTTCCTTAACCCCCGTCTTGTATAGATAAATGATGTTATTTGTCCACTGGATGCCTGCTTCTGGTATTAAATGCCTTAGTTGATATTGACTAAAACAAGGCCTTTACTTAAATAAGCCTTTAAATAAGGTGAAAAATTTGCTTAAGGGAAATAAAATATTAGAAAACATAGTTTTCTTTTATGTCCAAGGTAGTGAATGAAAATTGTAACAATAAAATAATGATAATCCCCTTATTTAATGTGAATGTTCTATTTGTGAAGGTGGGATTTTGAATAATTAAAACAAAGAAGCTACATATTTTAAGTCATTACAGACTAATTAATGTCCTGTTCCTTCAGTTTTTTTCAGAGCAATTCTTCCACTGTTACCTAATGACTATAAATAGTCTTTTATGGTTGAACAGAGCAAGGAACTCACAAGAACCTCAAAGGGTATCAGGTGCTGCTTGTGTGAGGGTTGCTGATTGTGCACTGCTCAGTGCTCTCATCTGTTATGAACGTTTGTCATCTGCTCCTATGATCTCCATCTTCTAGGTGAAGAAAACAGTCTCTTAATGCTTATTGCACCTGGCATTGTGAATAATAAATGTTTAGAATACTGAGAATGGAACCAAGTAAGTCACATGTGATATCAAGAAAAGAACTCAATGTCCTTATCAGAATTCTTTGTATGCTGACTTTGAAAGCTCATCAACATTGTCAAACCTATAAAGATACTGAAATAAAAACAGAGTGTTTGCTCCTTATAAAATGCCTTAATTAAGGTCTTCACACCTTTTGAAAGTTTTAACTGTGATTATTGCTGTCAGGGATGAACAGCTGTTCAATTAGCATCAACTACAGGCAGTTCTTAAAGCTATCTGACACCCAAATTTTGTGCAGTAACTGTTCAGCCAAAGTGTCTGCTAAAGGGTGTTAAAGAGGCATACTCAGGAATGTATATACCTGTAACGAGTACAGTAGAGCTTAACTAATAAGATCTCCATAAGTTGGATTCTATCCATAAAAAGAGGCGTATTACAATTATTATGTCCTAAGACTTCCAGACAATGGATTACATTATGAAGGTGCTTTTAACACTTTTGAAATTATATCTGTTGTTGGACATTAATTCCCTGAAGATTACTTGCAAATGCATTGCATTCATGGAGGTATTCAACAGTATGGATGGCACAGGTGAAATGACTCTTTCATTCTAATTTGTCTTTGTGCATGGTTTATAATATCCCTCCAAATTACTTCTGGGCGTGCAATTTTTCATGCTAGTTCTTTTCTCGGAAGTGCATTTTTTCAAAGGATTTCAAAGGAAATCATTTTTAGCTCTGAGTGAGCTGAGCGTGAAAAGGATTGTTCTGACACACTTTTATGTTCTGGTTGCTCCAGAAATATTTAAATATAAAAGCTGCCATTGTGATGAGTAAGTTTCAGCCTCTCACACAAGGTGTTAGAAATACATAGAAATAATACTAAAGCAAAAAGCATAAGCACTGGCTAAAAGAAAAAAAAAGGTTAAGCAAGGATAGAATGACCGTTCCTGGTTCTTAATTCAGCTGTGTTCTGTGCACAGGTTAGGACACCATCTAAGTGATAACGTACTATTTTTTTCCTGTCCTTTATTGTCAGGTATTGTCTTCCATTACTGAGTCTCTTTAATCATGTTTCTTTTTCCAGATCCAGTTTTCTTTCCCATTAATTTTTAGCTTTATCCACCTAGACTCATTTCCATTAATTTCTCAATATTTCCTTGCCTCACATTCATTCCTACATTCACCTTCACTCCTGGATCTCTTTGCCTCTGGCTTTTTTTGGCTCTGCTGCCTTATATTATCTTCTTGCTGGGAAGAAGTGAAACCAAAATGAACAATAAAAAAAATCTATGATGTGGGATTTCTTATGTGCCTATCTTGAGGTGTGACTTAGCCATGAGAATATATTTGGGAAAAAATTTTTGGAGTAGCAGACAGAAGCCTTTCCCTCAGCTCAGTGTAACCCATCCTTTTGTTTTGCACCCCCATGCCACTGCCTCCTGCTTTCTGCCTGATTGTGGCTTTCCTCTTCCTGCTGCAATTTGAATAAATGGGGCATGTCTGCCTCATTTGGTGCCCTGTTGTCCAGATCTTGCTAGGGCTCCAAGGACATTTATCTCAGAGACATCGCCACATCTTCTTGCCTCTTGTTCTCTTCCTCTGCAGCTTAGTTCGTACATACTGCTAAGCCTGCTGTTTTTTGGATGAAAATGGCTTCTGGAGTGTTGTTGTCTTGTTAGTACAACTAAGAAGGTTGGTACAGAACAAGCATGAAATTATAAATTTTGTAACAAGATGCCATTGGAATCTTTTTTTTTTTTTTAACTGTCTTTTAACTATCTTTTTAAGAAAAAGATCACAGCACCGTACCATATTAGTTTTAGAAAACTCAGCATACCAGTAATTAAAAGTGTACTAATAGATACTTCTAACAAAAATACTAGAAAGGTCTGCTGGAGTAGCCTATCTAGAAAATAAAAAAGGAAAAGAATAGTTTCACCAAACATGTGAACACAAAAATTGTGTGCAACTCTTTTTACCCTGACCTGCCTCATATCTATTTCTCACCCTTTACCTCCACTTTGTTATTAAACTGACTTTTTTCCACATTCTTCTAAGTTAAATTACTTTAGGTCTATGGGGAAGGTTACTGCATGTGCATGGCATCAACAGGAACAGCCCCTCCAGGCTTGGGGGATATTGCTGACCTGCACTCTGCACTCCTGCTATTTGGGGTGATCTGCCTGCTGGGAGGTATGAATGTACTGAACAAACCTATCCAAACAGTTGAGTTCAGCTTGCTGCATGAATTTTAACCTTAACTTAACTTGAAAACTTCCAGAGCTTTCCCACTGATATCATAAAAAGAGATTTGTGTCAGTCAAGCCTTGTTTTTCCTTTGCTCTTACGAGGCCAGATGTGTGTAGCTTTGTGTAGTCCATTGCTATCTTGGGACACATCCGGGTGACCCATGCTATCTGATGGGTAATTGCACCCTTACTCTGAGTTATTGGTTTATGCAGCTGGTAACTGATTCCTGAATGATCTTTTTGGTTTCACCTGAGCTTGAAAATCTTTGTGGCCCCACTGCTGAGCTCTGTGTACTTTTATGCAAAAAAAAAAAAAAAAAAAAAAAAAGGTAGGTTTTGAGAATCCAGGCAGTAACATTAAGGGTAATGGATGAAGCATGTTCTAGTAATCTGCTCCAGAAACATTATATATCAGAAGCTCAGGCACCAGACCTTGGTCTCAGCAAGCTCCACAAGAGTACAGTTAGCACTGGGGCTCAGAGGCTCCCTTGAATAGGGTTGCAGGTTGGCAGTGTCCATTTGACTCTGCTTGTCCAGAAAATGGGCCTCGTGGATTGTCCTGCTGATGAACTGATTTCTCAGTTGTGTATCATGATTCATAGTGCCCAATGCTGTTTCAGAATATGTTATTTTATTTCTCTCTGCCTGTTTTTGTTTTTTTTTTCCAGGCTGTCTGTCACAGTGCTGCTGTGACCTCCTGTTTTCTCTTCCAATTTACTTTTAGATGGAGTGGGGTGGAGAATCTTGTCAGATACTCTGTCTGGTGGTTTGAAGATGCCATTGCTCTAAACTAGGTAATCTCTTACCTCAGTTTGGTCCATAAAGACATGAAAATATTTTTTCTCTCTGTCAGAGCAAAGCAAATTATTTAACTCTTTCCAATATTGAAGTGTATTCCCTGTGACTTAAGCAACAATTGATAACAGTTTAGCTGCTATGGTAAAACTTCATGCGCTATGTGCTATTCTGTGCTCTGGACTGGTGAAGAGAGATTCACTACCCTCCTCTGAATGTGTTTTCCTTCATAGAAAATTCTGTCTGTCTTTCTGATATGCTTTGAAATCTGTTGCTGAAAAATGTTACTATAGGCTTAGACGTTATCATCTATAGTTATAATAAAATCCATATAAGTATTACACATGAGAAGGCAGCTTCATAGAATGTATGGCTGCAAGTGTGAAGAAATCAGGAAATTCCAGCCCTTACTGTAGATGAGTGACGCTGCAGGCATTTGTTAGTTCTGATAATAGCTGTTCGTTTTGTGAATAAAGAAAAGAATGTTGAGAGCTGCAATGCTACATGTTAAATTTCCTCTCTAATTTCTCTGCCGTGATTTTGCATTAGCTTAATTGTTTGACCTAAATGTAAAGGACTGAAAACTGAAGTCGTGTTTGAGTTCAGAGCTGATTATCCTGCTGTATTTTGAGACTGGCATAAGACTGGGGAATAGGGGAATGGGTGAAGACATGCATAAAGTCTGGAATTGAATCAAAGAATCCAACATTTTTAAGATATAGCTTCTTCTCTGACAGCTACTATTTTTAATCCTATTAAATTATTCTTTCTTGAACCATGAGCACCTGGTGTACTTATTTGTCATCTGGTAAGTTTAAAAACTTCCGTTGGAAACACCAACTTTCCACTGGATTACAAAAGTGAAAATGTTTTGTTAAATAAATTCACATTAGCTACAGTTGACTGCAAACTAATTTGAACGTGTGAGCACACCTGAAGCATGAAGTGTCAAATGAGAATGTGAATCTTAGTTATTTCCTGATTCCAGATATGTGGACTAGTGAACTGGATAAATCAGCATGTAATTCTGTAGATGAAAAAGGTTTTAGATCTGCCTCCAAAATTCCAGCTGCTCCTTCTGTTAATCTCACTTCCCTTGCTGATCCTGCCAGGATACCTCAGGACAGTCCAAGGATGTGCATAGGCTACTGTCTGAATAAAGGTTTGTTCATCAAAGTAGTGTCTTTTCCCTTATTTGATTTTAATTTTATGATTTATTGGGTCCAGTCCTTGGAATCAGTACAGTAGATTATAAATAAATAAATTAAAACCTTGATTTCATTTAATAGGTGTTACATAAAATATCCCTAATGTGATTTTCTTTGATTTATTTTTTTAGGAAAGAAGGAATGTCTTTATTTTAACTATACTGGCTCGAGCTCTGTAGTAAAGGAGCAATAAGGTTGGAAATTGCATAATTCATCAATTTGGAAACGCTTGTGCAGCCCAGTTCTGTTCTATTTGTCTGCATCATGATACTAGCTTATTGCATTTCAATGCCATGTTATAAAAGCCCACAACAAATGCTTGTTTACAAGTGAAGAAAATTAGAACCTATGCTGAGTCTGTATAAATCGAAATAGTAAAATGAAGATTCTCCTTTCCTGAACTGGAACAATTTTTTGCTACTGTCAGTAATAATAATAAGTAGCTTCCAGAGGTCTTAAAAGGATTATGGCCATGTTGTGCCACAGTTCAAAAGTACCTGAATTGAGTAGGTGAATTGCTGTAAATTTCCTCTGAAAATTGCATGACTTTGGGAGAACATATCACAGTCAGTATTTTAGTGCGCCCTTTATAATTTTGTTGTTATAACTAACAGGTATTCACACACTGTGTTCACTTGCTCCTTTGTGCAACTCACACCTAGAAACAGCTAGAAGAGCAGCAGGATACCAATCATGCTTTACGCTTGCTCAGAAATGGATGGTGGTCCTGACTCAGCCGGGGCTCCAAGGTAGGTCTTTAGAAACTCCTTAGGGGTCCCTTGTGTCAGCAGGTTAATGTATAACCATGTTGTTTTTGTCTGTATTCAGAAGTCCACTGCTTCTCTGGGTATGGTCAGAATGGTGCTACCTCTGGTTAATTGATTCTATTATGTGCTAAGGGCCTTAGATTCACCAAACTCTTGGAGTCCTGAGCTTAACTGTTCTTGGGAGACTCTTGCTTCATGGCACATGCATGTCTTCTTTGCCCATTGATTTCTGGTTGCTGTTCTGCTGTCCATGCTCGAAGGTCCCCAAGGAGCCCATTAAGCCAGAGTCGTGCAGAGAGGTTTCTGTGGCAAGAACAATGCTGCTGAGATGCTGCCTGCAACTGTGGGAGGCAGAACATCAATGAGAGAAAGGAAGAAATAATCCTGTTGTGTAGTTGGGAAGTGGGCCCCAGGGTGTAACTGACTCGTTTTACCACTGGCATGAACCCTGTAGCAAGCCTGTGCACTATAAAAGCATAGCCCAGGATGTCTGCATCCTCCTTGCTCAGTGGTTCATCCTTGAGAAGCAGCACCCCTGTAGTTTTCTGCTCTCATTCTTCTTGATTTGCTGCAAGATATGCTGTTACAGTGTAGGAGGGCAGCTCCGAAAATAATGCCTCCTATTTTATTATGTTGGCCCACAACATCAAAGGTAGATGTTGGTGGTATGAAAGTAGAGGTTGAACCTTCCTGACAATATTCCACTAAATTTTGTTGCTGTGTGACAGATGGCAGCAGAAGGGCAGTCTGACAAAATGGCGCCTGACACAGAGTGTCTCTGAAGCAAAGGTGTGGAATTCAACTCCTCTGTGTAGAAAAAAAGTTGCGCTCTTTGGTATTCCTTTATATTTGTTGAACGTCTATGGAGACCAAACAGTGGATGTGGGCACAGTGAGGTGGTGGGCACTGTGTCTTAGCAGTGACAGCAGCTACTGTAGGTCACCTCTTGGGTGACTAAGAGAAATTATTATTGAGGCTTTAATTAACTATAATTTGTTTTGCAGGTGTCAGTTTGTTTTACAAACCCCTGTCTTCCCAGGAATAGCCCAAAGGGAAGCAGCATTTGACAAACCTCTGTTTTTATTCTGCTCTGGCTGCTGTTAATATTTCTGTAGTTAACAATAACAAAAAATGTGCTTCATGATAAAAATTTTGACTACATTGATTTGGTAGTAATGGTATCAGCACTAAATTTTGTGGAGGACACAGAGTCATGACCAGGCCTAATACTGTAACTTCATGTTGACCTTTTCTCTAGTTCTTTTTTTAGTGTCTGAAAGCTCATTAGATTTTATACAAAAAAGACTATGTGGAAATTTCTTTTATCTTGGGTAAATTCCTTCACATAATATACACTGTATCTACAGTGTTTATAGACTAACCATGAAACACTGCTGCATTTGAAAATATCACAGTGTATTTTATATGAAAAACATCTGGACCTCATTCTTTTTGTGTTTGCACCTGCTGCTGTGCTGATATAAACTCCTAGTGACTATAACAGTTGCAGGATTGTGCCATTGGTCCATTACAGCACTGGGGATCTGCAGGATTTGTACTTCCAAAGAGATGAGGTGAGCAAATTCCTGTCTCTTCCCTCAACTGAATTAAAAACTGGACATGTAGTGAAAATAGATTCATCTGTAGGATCTATTACCTGTCCCTACAATACCTGATGTTGCATTAGACTAAGAAGGAAAAATGAAGTCAAATAATCCTTCACTCTGTGCCTTGTATTCCTTTGAGAGAGTGTAGTCCCCTGATGACACCAACTCAAAAGCACAGAAATTCCTTCAAATACCAGTAAATTTTGTAATTTGTAGGTATTTTTCTCTGGAGTGTCTTAGTTACTATGCTTTTTCCTTTAAAAAAAAAAAAAAATTAAACAAGGTTTTGGTTGAGTAAAGTCATTTTCCCTTACAGTTAAAATGTAGTCCAGGTGTATTTAAAATGGCTTAATGCTGTTCTTTTCAATGTACTTTATACTCATGGAAGTGAAATTCATTTGAAGTTCCTAATCTTAAGAACATTCTTGAAGACTTTTACTTCCTCCTCCTGGTGTGCTTAGGAGTGATTATAATACTTAGTTGAATAAACTTATTTTATACTATACTTGCAAGAGGGCATTAGATGGAACAGGAATGGCTTAGACGTTCAAACTGTATGTAATTAACTGATTTTGAATGCCTCCTTGAGATGAAGATTTGATGATCCCTGTGTTTGATATGTAAATATCTTATTGTTGATGTTGTTGGGAAAGAATAAAAGAGCATATAAATTTTTGGCTGATACTAGACTCTGTGTTTCACCACTAGTTGAAGTAATCTTGTTTTTGAATCTGTTACTTGCAGCAAAATATTATATTAGTACATGGAAAAACTCTAGAGCTGCTGGGAATTTAGGGATGGGAAAACGACACTGGAACTTGGCTGATCAAAAAGCGTGGAGTAAAATTTTGGCTGTTAGATAAAACAGATCTTAGAAGACCTTGGAGACATGTTTGGGTTTTGAAAAACTAGTCGCCTTTCCCAAGAAGTGAATTAGTCAAACCTTTGCTTTTGGAGACCAAGAAAAGGAAAACTTCTGAAATATTCTGTTACATACTTAAGAGATTCAGCCTATACTGAAAGATTTAGAACAGAAAAATCATGTCAAGTAGAAATAACAAGAACTGATAATTAAAAGGAAGCATTGTGAGTGTTTTTTCTTGTGTAATTCAATTCAAAGTCACGGCTCAGGAAAGGCATGTGATCAATAAAGTCTTGCCCTGTTTAACTATAATAGAATGACTTGATTAACATCTGAGCCAATTTCCCCACAGTACTTCAGACTTGGAGTAGGCAGAAAAGGAGTTGAGTCTCTAGACTGATTTAATGCAAAGCTAAAAATGTGTAGCCAGAAATGGAGGGAGAAATGTGGAACAGTTCCATCAAAAAGCTTAATACATCGAAACAAGCAAGTATAATCTACTTCCAAATGTTGAGAATATTTTCCACAATAGGGTTTGCTTAAAGGGTATATTGAAATCATAGGAGATAAGTACCTAGCCTACTTTTGCAAATGACACTTAGATGCCTTACTGTCTTTGTATATCTGAGGAAGACTGGACTTGTGTCATGTCCCTAAGCGTGTTAATATGACTTAATGACCTTGACCAGCCTCATATGGAACTTTGGAATTCATATGGAACACCCTGTCCACAGCTCAGAAGCATGAACGTCAGCCCCTGAGTCTTTAGCCCCTTGCTCTGGTCTACCATGGAGGAGTGCTGCCCTATAGAATACTCACAGCAAGTTCCTTGCTTAGCTATAGACACCCTGATCCAAACCTCAATCTGTAGGCATACTTCCTGGTTTTATCTTAGGCTGTTTTATCTTGGACTTGCCTTATCTCCATGGAGTTGCATTATGATCTGGACTCTCACTTGCCCACCACCTTAGGGTCTGCCTCTGGGAAGCTGAGGGTGATGGATGGGTCAGGCCCTGCTGGCCTCTGTGGGGACACCCAGCCACTACTGTCTCAGTTTCCATTAGAAAGAAGACCTGCTTTTATTACTTCCTCATGGCTTCCGGGTTTACTTATTTATTTCTACCCCTTGTCCCCCTTTTCTATTTTTTTCTTCTTTTATGATATTGTAAATTGTATTCTGAAGACTTTACTTTCTGTCCACTGGCTTCACAGAAATGCCTGAATGAGATATGATACCTACCATTTAATCAAAAAAATTAGTGTTAGATGAGTAAAAGCACATCCATAGTAAATCCAGAATTCCCTTTCATCTCTGGGATTAAACATATATATATATATATATATATATATATATATTTAACCTAATTCTCTTCCCTGAGCTTGGCTCTTTCAAAGAGTCTCTTGCAGGTCTCCTCCATTATAGATCTCCATATCTCCATTAGCCATTCCCTAAAGACTAGATATAATCCTTTCATCTATCATGTGTGGTTATTACTGCCTGCTGCAATGAATCAGCAGAGCTTTAGCAGCTTTAGATAGATATCTATGTAATCTCTTCATGAGCTGGTCAGCAGAATCTCACTACTCACCGGTACAGTGATCTTTCATATTCATCATGTAAGTATTCAAGTACTTAGGATTTTACTAATGGGAATACTCTGGAGAGAAGATAATGAGCTTCTAGATAGACAAATATTAATCTTTGGTGTTGAGAAATATGCTGAAAATGTTTAAAATTGTGTGTCTGTATATTTTACAGATTGAGCATATTTGGCTATTAACATTAGTTGAAGAGCACAGTCAATTAAATAGGTCTTGTGTAAGGCAAATTTCAGTAGAAGTTAATTACGGATAAGCAAGGAATAGACAAAGTATGCAGTAATGAATCTCAACACCGCAAAGTTAATGAGAGCTTTGTCATTGATTTCACAGCGGGCTAGATTTCATGAAAGTCCTTACTGAGTAGAAGAAGGGAATTTTTCTTAATGGATTAACTAGTTTCATGTTAATAACTGTTTGCTGAAATAATTTCAATAATTATGAAATGAGCATGTGAAAAGTTAGATATTTACACAGATAATTCACAAATACAAAATACATAACATGTCTAAGTTAATAATTTACTTTGAAATGTTGATGCAATTATTCTGCTTTGCCTCTAACTGCTGGCAACAGTAGTCAGTATTACTAGCTTGTAGTGACTGAAAAAGTTAACCAGTGATACAGTGTATGGGAACTGTTAGGTCACAGCCTGAGCTAGTGATTGAGAACCTGGTGAAAGGGCATAGCCAGCCCAAGGAGAACAGTCAGAAGCAATTCACCTGTGCAACCCAAAAAGGTGGACCCTGGCTCCACCTTTTCCAAACCTCATTTAAGTGCTGCAACTCTACTTGGAGATTGCCTCCTTTGGAGGGTTTGGTAAGCCTGTTCCTCAAAAAGGGATAAGCAATTCCTTTTTTTTTTTTTTTTTTATTGTATTGTGACTGCTAAATTTTTTTGGGTGATCTGAAAATGGTTTAAGGTAACGATATCTGCTGTTGCCAGTCCTTACATACAGCCAGTAGTTCAGCAAAATCTACTGCCAAAAACTGCTCATGATGTTATTAAAACAAATCAGGAGACAGAAGAATAAACATACTAGGCTTACTATTTGTAAGTGGAATATCCAACAGAGTGCCTGCTACTTTAGAAGAAACCATAATTCTTGTAATGATTCTTTTCATAGTAAGTGATAGTTTCAAATAAATATATTATAAATAACAGAAAGTCTGAAGGTTGATTGTAGCAAAGTTTACTGTGAAGCATGCTCCATTAATGTTCCCTGTTTCTATTGCACAAGAGAATTTTTCCATGGTATTCTGGGGTTTTGTGTCTTCTCATGAATATAAGATATTTGGTTGTGGCAAAGTGAGAGCTTGAGGGAGTGCTATAAGGAAGGAACACTACATGAACCAGACAGCAAAGGGGCTCTCTTGTGTGGAGAGATCCTAGCATTACCTGTATGGGATGAAGCAAGTTTTTGTGCCTTACTTGCTTGCTAGATATTATATTGAGTTTAACAAAACCTTAAGGTTTATTAAGCATGACCCCTAACTGAGGCTGGGGTTCTGAGCTTGTGGTTATTGGTGACTGTATCTAGTATGGATGTGTCTAAGGATGAATCAAAATCAAATGAATGTGGGTGTTTACACACACAAAGCATAGTTTAGTTGGGATTTATTTGCCCATTTCTAACAAACAAGAATATGTTCTATTCTGTTGGAGAAAGTTGATCAGATGCTGTGGTGGGAAAACTAGTTCTAGGCATCACCTCTAGCAAAACTTACATTTGCTAGATAAATAAAACCCATGTTAATTTCCAAATAAAAGTCATTATCACATGAGTTCCTACTATGGTTGCTCAGTCTCTTGCATATGGACTGTATATCCTGTGAAGTGCCCTGCAGGAGGATGGTAGTGGCCTTACGCTGATGCAAGGCAGGATCACTGTGTGGGACAGTCATGTCTCCCATCAGTATATCTAGTCTCTCTTGAAACCACAGCTGTCATTCATCATTCTCCCTGCAAGGCATTCCTTGTACTTTAAAATCATTTGTACTAGTTGTTTCACCCTTCAGGTCTTCGTTGAGCAGTTTAATTCATAAAATAAACAAAACTTACTGTAGATCCTGAAAATCTTCAGAACTACTTTCCTACCTTTTAGCTAGTCATATTTCTTTTATGCTCTACATTCATGTCCATACAATGCGGAACAGTACAATTGTGAAGGCTGGAGGGCAGCCAGAAGAATTTTTTTTTTTTAATTTTGGAATGCAATTATTTTAAATGTTTGCCGTTCATATCCCCCAAATAAAAGGTCACTGTTTATTTTATTTTTAGTATTAAAAACAGTTCATAATGCTTAGGCAGGTGCTACTGTCCAGCATAACCCAACTTGTGATGTCATAATTACATAATTTTTACATCATTTATTTGTAATGGCTATTTAGAAATGATGTTAACTAAGAAAACCATACCAATCCCAGAATGTGAAAGATGCCTGAAGTATCTCCACTCATGAATTTAAAAAGGATTCCTTATTTATCCTTTGTTTTTTGTTTCCCCCCCCCACCCTCCCAGCAATCCAGGAAATAAAGTTCAATGCAAAGAAAAGCAAGTTCTGGGATTTAGCAGTCTGTGTTTGTCTGGCAGTGCCAGATGGACCTTTTTTTTTTTTTTTTTTTTTTTTTCTGCCTGCTGTAACTCCCTTGATTATTCTTTTAGCAAGATATCAAACAGAAGACCAGCAAACATTAGACGCTCTTAAAAAATAATAGTAATAATGGGAGGTGATAGCACATAACTGGATTGTACTTTTGCAGCTGAATTGCTATTGATTTTAGAGAATGTAAAATCTCATTGTAAGATAGGCATCTCTAGCTCTTGGCTAAGCTCTGCCACCTTGCCTACAAGAAGCAAGGCAGTACCTTACAAATGGCTCTTTTTTTTTCTTCTTCTTTTTTTTTTTTTTTTTCCCAAGAAGGTGGCTTGTACAAAGCACAACTGCATGCTATGAGCCTGGCTGCTGTCATTTGTCACTCTGAAAATTAGTTCTCCTATGGAAATCATTAACAAGCATTATGTTGATTTCAGCTGTACGGAGCTTTGTTACTGGTGGTCACTGAAGATGGCTTTGTATTGTGTGATGCTGTAGAAACTAATTTTGTGGCAACAGGCAAATAAGATATGTGCAGAACCCAATGAAACTGGGACTTGCTTGAGCCTGAATTGTATTTTAAAAGTAGTTGGGATGTAACGCACGTAATTACATTTGTAATATGATTATTTTCTTACTTTTTTCCTGCAGATTTCGTTCCCGAGGGAGTTATATCCTGCTTCCTTTATTCTGATTTGCATGTGAAGAAGTAACTTAAGAGATTATATTTTGTCTGTGTTTTTCTTTTGTTCCCTTATATATGTATAATTTTAGAGGAAAAAAAAATATTTCATTATTTGCTGACAAGGTACAGCACCTGATCATTAATTATTATAAAACTATTACAGAATATCCGTAGTGTTCAGTTGCAATAAATAATATTAGCAAAGTTGGATTTTGCTATGGCTTTTTTCTTTCAAAGTACATAGAAAAAAAGGAGATGTTATATTTACTTTAACTTTTATATATCGCTGTACAAATGAAATGTATGCAGTTGTAAATTTTACGTCTCTTTGTCTCCTTCATACCAGTAGATCTTTCAGTTAAGTCATTGTTTTGTTGGGTAGCCTATAAGCATCTCACAAGCATATTCATGTTCTCCATTCTTGAGAAAATATTTGTTTTCAGGCTGTATTAACACAAATTTTTTCTTTGTGTAGTGTACATAGCTACATAATTATGGAAACGTCACAAATAATTCTGCAGCGTGTAGCTTTCATTTTCTTCTGTAGTGATATCAAACAGCAGCATAATTATGGAGAACAATATGCGGTGATATCTTTAACTTGCAGAGACAAGATGTCACATCTAATACAGTACACATGTAATAGGGTAATACAGCATGACAGCAGTGAGTTCTGACTGCACGCTCAGGTATACATTGGCATGCTGGAGCAAAGGAGGAAATAGAGTTCAGAAAGCATCACTCTTATGATTTTTATACTTCTAGTTTTATGTATATCTACGATAATAAAGTTCTGATGGTTCAATCTTTTTTTTCAGGCTTTCTTGCTTCACTATTACTAGAAAGCATTATAAGAGAAAGCACAGTACTGATATTTAAAACAGGTTTCTTTGTTTCCTCCTCATTTTTTTCTTTCTTGATTGCTATCTTTCTTGATTTCTCTCCTATTTCTGTAAACCAATACTAGGTTGTGTTTCCTATTTCTGTAAACCAATACTAGGTTGTGTTGACCATATATGTAGTGCCACGCCTTACGTCTAGTTGTGTTGTATATATTGCACTTCATGTAATAAAAACTGGATGTATTCCAGGTTTAATTTTCTTTATCACATCAAAAAAATAATGAATGGCTGATCTGAATTCAAGATATGGTTTGGACTGCTTTCAGAAAAGCAACACATGATAAGGCCGAGCTGCTGTCTCTGGCGGGGTCCAAGAACTCAGTAAGAGGTTCAAAGGGTTTCTTCTCCTGTGAAGATCTTAAGGATGCCTAGGCTGAAATAATCAGTTGTATTGCTATTAGCAGAAATGAATGGGAGGGATGTGTGAATGAAATATTTACCAGGATAAGGAAACAATAACAGATTGGCTAGCTGAGGAGTCCTTTCAGTGCAGTGGCAGTTGGGGTACCTGTGTTTGAGGATAAACTTCATGCAATTAAACTTGATTAGATATATGTAGGATAAGTCATTTTTACACAATATCTACAATTTGTTAAGGGTGAGAATATCTGATTTTTCAGACAGTTGTATCTCATAAATACCTTATCATTCAAATATTTTGCTTTTGTATAATATTTGTATCTCATGTTTCCAGTCTATGTATTCCATGCTGGCAAAGTGGGGAGGGCATTCCAAGTGAGACTCCTAACAGTATTTTGGGAATCTTAGAAAATGAAAGGCTCTCTGTGTGGAGGCATTTCAGTAATAAGCATTGGCACAAAGGGAGCAGGGGATATTTAATAATATTTACACATTGAAAAGTGTATGTGCCAGCACTTGATAGAGGAGTCCAACTCCACTGCTAGTAAATTGTTCTTCCTTACTAGAAAAGAAACATGATCTGCACTGAGGTTTATAGATCCTACATACCACCTGAGGCAGGAATTCCAAATTTTTACCAGGCAGGAGCAAATAATAAGCTTATTTGGGGTGGGGTGGGGGTGGGGTGGGGTGGAATAAAATTCCTCTGTCCAGTTTCTTGTCTGAACAACAGGGCATTATTGCTTTTCTTTTTGAGTCCTTGCAGAAACAGAAACTCACTCTTTAAATGGTGACATAACTACTCCTGGAATGGGTTTGCAACAGATTCTCACTGCCAAGCTTAGTAATGGGTGTAGCTGGAGGAGTATATGGGATCTGGATGTATGGCGAGGCACTGTCCAGACTGTTCTGGGATGACTCTTCCATGTGTCGCTGTTGACTTTGGCTGGAGGCATTACTTCCTGGAGCACTCAGATGTGAGTTTTCATTTTAGTGTCGTGGACACAGACCTTTTGATTGGTTTAGCTCTATGTCTTTCAGAAGCAGCTACTTTTAAAAGTTCCATTTTGGACCATGCAACAGTGATCCATGGTCTGCACTTTTGGAACTCTGCTCTGAAAATATTGTTTCTGCCAGAAAAATAGAATGGCTTGGGTTGAAGGGGACTTTAAAGATCATCCAGTTCCAACCCCGCTACCACAGGCAGAGTTGCCAACCACTAGATCAGGCTGCCCAGGATCCTATCCAACCCGGCTTTCAATGCTTCCAGACATGGGGCATCAGCAGCTTCTTTGGGCAGGCTGTTCTGATGCCTCACCAACCTATGAGTAAAAGATTTCTTCCTAACATCTAACCTAAATCTCCTCTCTCTTAGTTTAAAAATGTTTGCCAGAAGATGTTGCATTCCAGAAATCTCATCTGTAAGTAATTGCTGTATCTGAGGCCACTTGTAAACAAGACTGTTTCTGGAAGTCCTTGGTATATACTTTCTCATTGTGTTATCTTGGCCGCTTTCCCTCCTTCTTGATTTGTCACTTGAGAATCCACATGAAATGAAGAATGCAGTACATTCAAAGGAAAGTTCCAGGGACTAAAGTGTTGCAGCTGTACTGTAACTGATTTAAGAAACTGGAAATACGGTTTCTATTGCTTCTACTGATGAGGGACGAAAGCCATTTAAAAAAAAAAGAAAAAAGTTGCTGTTTGCAACTGTGGTAGAGGATACCACCACCTAGCAACACAAGAGGGGGTATGACGCTCTTAAAAGCTGAAAGCACCACAGTTTTTATCAGTGTGAGCAAACATACCACATCCAGTGTTGTGAAAAGATAGCCTGAGGTCTTCAACATGACCACTCTCAGGACAGTTAAGCAAAAATTTTAGCTAAATGAAGGCTTCTAGTCTGTAAAGAACTGCAGAATCTTCTATTGTTTCACTGCTGAAAGATATCCTAACTCGTAAACTCCACGATGGTTTGTGATTCAAAACGGTTCTTTAATGAAACATTTAATATACTGCTTTCTTGGAAAGATATGTTTTCATTTTTGCATAGAGATTAACAGAATTCATAAAAATCTTTCCCGTATACACTGATTAGACACTGCAGCAGGATACAGTTTGGAGAAATTGGGAATGGAACAAATTTGTTTTAGTGATGTTGCTGTTTGTCATGAGTTTTGATGGCTGTGATTCTGACAGCATTTGAGAGATGGAATGTTGATGCACCTTCTATTCGTTTGCATACTTCTGTTTATGAAGCAAAATGTCTCCCCTTGCCTTACTTAAGTCTTCTTTCTCCTGTCATGCAATTGGTTTACAGACAGCAGTCTGCATCTGAGAATGTCCTTTTTGTGCCTTGTCGTTGCACAGACAGGACATGAAAGCTGTCACATCATGGTTGCTGAGCAGCCAAACGTCTTCAGATAAGTTCAGGAGAATGGATCTAACTGTGCCTTGAAACTGGTGCCTGGATTTCACACCAAACATGCAATGCACAGGGGAGGCTCTTGTACTGTTCTTCATATGCACTGATTAGAAATGAATCTGTTTCAGGTTCAGAAAAGGAAAGTGAGTTTGTGGCAGGTTGGACTGGAAAGGACTTGTGAGCTGACATCTGTCAAATTTTAAGAGCAAACCAGCCAAAAATGAGTGCAGTTTGTGTTTAAGGACTGGTTATGTTAGCTTCTTTCATTTTTATTTTTGTTTTTGTTCTTTTAATTGATTACAGTTATTTTGTTTTACTAATTGAACACAGTGAGTTTATTTACGAAAATAAATTGGAAATATGCTGTGTTTGCTGCATCAGGCTTGACATCTACTTCAGGGATATCTCTGTCAGGGAATGGCTTTTTAGGGTCTAACTTAGGGTAACATTACAGCTCCTGTCTGAGCTAGAACTGCCATGTGTCAGATGGTCAGTGTATATAGTGAAAATCTGCAGTCTGGAATAATCCAATCTGACACAGTCAACTTAAGCCTACGTTATAATCAGTACAATGGGATTTTATTTCTTGCTGAAGCTCACTGCTTCTCTCATGTGGGAATGTGGAAATGCTTATAAACCCAATTAAAACTCTTGTTTGAATGGAGAACTCACGTGGGTACTTAACCTTACTTTCTTTTTTTCTTTTTGTAAGACTTCCTCCAATATAGAAAGATCTATTTAGGTAGGTAGGAGTATACTGATAATAGCACATGGTATGACAACATAATCAGAGAACCAATTTTTGAAATGACTTTACAAGGCTGATGTCTTTATGGTGACCAGTCTTAATTTTCTGACTTGAGAAATAAGCTCTCTTTCAGTGCTCTTTGCTGAAATGCTGTTGTTGACCCTGCAAGCTTCTCCTGAGCTAGCTTCAGCGTATTGTGATATCCTTTCTCTAGGTAGCAAACATAGATTTGCCTTTTACTCAGCAGAAATTTCAAATCTGTAGCCCATCTCTAATTCCCAAACACTTGCGAAAAGAGCCAACAAAGTGACAACATGCAGGGAAGACATCTGAACATGAAAAATGTTCCTGGATGCAAATACTAACAGGGCAGAAAATGATAGTCTTCCACAGCTCAGTTTTCTCCTTCTCTGCACTTTCTTCTTTTTAAGTGTCTCATTTACTTTCTTCAGCTCATTGACAACGAACTTAAAATGGCACCTCAGAAAGGTCAGTTGGCTACAAACTTAAGACAGTTGGAGAAGAAAATTTACAATTGGTGACAGATATAAAGATGTATTAAAAGATGAGGAACATTTTCTGAAGCAGTTGTAGCCTGTACTTGAAAGGATCATAATGACATTGCTGCTATGTACTTATATTGGGTGTTTTGTCATAAGATCTCACAGGATTTTTATGGAGTGAGTTTAGCACAATCTTTTCCTTTGCAAGGATGGAACAGGAGGAAAGTCAGGAGAGAGCATTTACAAAATCCACAATGTGCTCTCCAATTTAGGCTGGTGTGCTGTCTTCAGCAAATGATGCTCTGTTACCTAGACCTCACTAGTATAGCTGTACCACCTATAAGATCATAGGTGCTGCCAGAAACCATGCAGGGGAAAGTATAAATGTTACTGTTAAAACTTCTGAGGCTGACGAGTCACCACACTAGAATTCAAATATCTGGGATGTTAATGGTTGCCTGGAATTGTAACTATTTAGTTGTCTAGAGTCTCTCCTCTACATTAAAGGAAGAGAAGAGGCACTTCTAACGTACCGTTCATCTGACCAGTTTTAGATATTCCTCTTAATACCATCAACTAAAAAAGTAAGAGAAATTCAAATAGTTTTCTTCTAGTCCCAAAAGAAAGCACTTTGTGTAGTTTACAGCCAGGCTGAGAAGTTTTGATTCAGAAGTCCTGGGTGAGGACTGCAGTGAAAAGAGAGTTCTAAAGTAATTATGATTTTAATGAAGTTTCTCTAACTGCTGTGCTTAGTTTTGGACTGCAGGTGGTCTTTATGCAGTGGGCATGCCGTGAGTTATCTTAAACTATTAGATCCTACAGAGACCAAAGTGGGGAAGTAATGTCTTTATGTCTAATGTTTGGACCACAGCAGATAAATATTCAGGTCCCTGAAGAGTCATGGTGTTTTGAGTGTAAGCAATTTTATCAAACTTCCTCAGGGACTGTACAGTCCACGGTGCAGTTGCCTGTGCAATTAAGTAGCCTCAGGAACGTGGCTCTTTTGATTGCCTTAGAGGCATGGGGTCACCAAAAGCCTCATTTTCTTTGTCAAAAGGAGTTTAAGACTTTAAGTAACTTGCACTATATGACACCAAAAAGACTTGCCTGGAAATGGTGATAGCAGATTTAATACTGATAATAGTACTGAGTGTACTTCATAAATGCTTCTTTGAAGTAGGAACAATCATTGAACTAACCTGGCTGTCTCAACATTGTTGCAGACCAAATGTTAAGGGAAATTAGATGGGCAATAGTACAGTCTGGCTTCCTTCAGTTGATGAGATCTAGTGAAAAGCTACTGCTGGAATCTTTCTGCAACCTTGAGGCAACTGAAGAACTATCTCATACAGGGAAGCTTCTCCTCAAAATTCCTCCTTTTTTATTTTTTATTTTTTATTTTTTTTTTCCTCCTAGAGGTTTTTGATCATTATCAGCAATAAGGAACATGTAGAAAAAGAACTGGCTCAAGTTTACACAGTCCTATTCAGGTAGCCTAAAGGTGCATTGCTTGAAACCTAGCATATTAAATGCTATTTTCCTTTCAATAACTCTTTCTGCATTATATAAAGGTTATTGTTTTTGTTGGAAACTCAGCCTGCACAGTGTCCTAAGCAAGCTCCTAAAACTTGAAATCTTACATGTATTTGCAGAAGCAGCAGGTGCCAAAGAAATGACAGTTGCAGCACTGCCACCAATTTCAGTGGCACAGCAGGTATGGTCTTTAAGAGTCCAGACAGACTTGTAAGTGCTCCATGTTCTTGGGGAATATTCCTCATTGCAAAACCCAACTTCTTAGAAGACTTTAGGCAAGGAAATAACTCCCTCATAAGTTAATATCCACTACTCTTGGATGCTGGCCTCCTTAGACCTTTGAGGGAAAACCCTGCTTAAGCATGGGGGGAGTTGTGTGGTTTTAAGTGAATATTTTATAGATAATGACTAAGCTGTGTTATGGCCAATCCCAGCCTTGGGAAACTTCAAATGTTTTGCTGAAGTGAGGAATTCAATAGCCCCCTCAATTTCCACTCCTTTTTATTCAAGACTCTTTGATATATTTTGATGTATATAGTTTTGATATATAAAGTATATATTTTTTTTATTTATATATATCATTTTAACATCTGCAGAGAAAAGCTGCTTTTTATTATCTGTTAGGAAATGCATGGTGAGATATGCCTTTTACATATAAGAACCCATGGAGTTTTGCTCAAAAATCAGACACTGTTAGAGGGCTGAAATAATTCTGCTTATTTTGTTTTCTCCTTTGTCAGTTTTCACATACTACTTCACAACATAGGTTTGGGTTTTGTTGTTGTTCTTTTGTATTTCTTTCTTGAGAGAAATGTTTTAAATATCTCAACAGAGTTCTTTTTATGAGTTTGTTCAGATCCCCTCACTGCAAGAAAGACATTGAGGCCCTGGAACGTGTTCAGAGGAGGGCTACGAAGCTGGTGAGGGATCTGGAGCACAGGCCTTATGAGGAGCAGCTTAGGGAGCTAGGATTGTTCAGCCTGGAGAAGAGGATGCTCAGGGGAGACCTTATGGCTCTCTGTAACTTCCTGAAGGGAGGTTGTAGTGAGCTGGGGGTCAGCCTCTTCTCTCGTGTAATCAGTGATAGAACTCGAGGGAATGGTTTCAAGCTGTGCCAGGGGAGGTTCAGGCTGGACATTAGGAAGTATTACTTCTCGGAAAGGGTAGTCAGGCATTCGAATGCACTGCCCAGGGATTTTGGTGGAGTCACCGACCATGGGAGTGTTCAAGAAACGTTTGGATGTTGTATTGAGGGATATGATTTAGCTGGGAAGTATTGGTAATGGTTGGACTAGATGATCTTCTAGGTCTTTTCCAACCTTGATAATTCTGTGATTCTGTGATTCCAGAACCTGACTGAGACAGCCAGGAGAGGTTTCTTGAGGAACTTAGGTAGCCTGACGAATACACTGTGGTTTACTGCTTCTCACTTTTTCTGTATTTCTATTACAGTAACATTTAGCAATCTCTACACCAAGGTGGTATTATACAAACATAGCCTCTTTCCTGATGAGAAGGTGCCTAGGTGCTCAAATTAGAGATATGTTGTCTTCTCTTTTCCTTTATTTCAGAGTTCCCTGTCTTATAATTTTGAGAATGAGTACAGGCTGACTTGGTCTGGACTTCCTATCCCTGGTCTCAAGATCTTTTCACATTTTTTCCTGTGAGTTAACTAGAGGAAAAGTTTTCTTATTAATGACATAATCACACTGATGTTTTGTGGGTCTTTTTCCTAGTTTTAAAAACTTCAGGTGTTAAAAAGAAAGCAACGGGGAGGGGCAAATAGCAGTAATGAGTTACTGGTGGCAGGGAGGTTGGTGACTGATGCTGATCTGGGTAGGACTTTGGGGAAGCTCACATGGCTATGATATGGGATATCCTAACTTTTGGAACAGTGGTTAAATCCGCTGGATAACAAACTCACTCTCAATAGGGGAGAAGGGAGTATATGACAGTGCATTAAATGCATAATGTTTTTCTGAGTTATTCTGGATGACATACTTCAATGTGAAAACTTTTTTTTTCCATATTTATTTCTGCTATAACTTTCTGGTTTCTTCCATTGACTTTCTGTAAGTGATTTCAGCTAAAGCTGTATGATTTTTTAGTGACATGCTATGAATCTTTTCTTTCTCTTTGTTCTTCAGTTCAGACTGAACAATGTTTTTTTGTGGGCTTCCCTGGAGCTTCAGCGATATTATTCTCTTGTTTTTGCTGTTCGATCCCAGCTGTAAATTACACTTTCTAGCTGTAGGCTGAGCTGTTCTTGTCTTCCCGCTAGGAGTCTGGCTTCTGGATAATTTAATAACTCTTCCACTGGAAATAGTTTATCAGTTTCTTAAGCATGGTTATATTTTATTGGCCTTATTGTCTGTATCACTATTCAACAAGCATGATACAATGCCTTCCCAATGGATTTCCTATGCTTCCTTTGTGCACAGATTTTTCAGCAGTTTGAGTGTTTTCTTGTTGGTTTTGGTTTGTTTGGGCTGATGGGATTTATCCTGCCATTTGACTGGCAAATTGTGATGTCATCTCCATTGCTATTCTCTAGTCTTATTGATTTGGTTGTTATCTCCTCTCAGGGCTTTCAGTATTTTCTAAATATTAGTCTTGAAATTTTTCCAGTATCCTTGTTAGATTTCTCACTTGGATGCAAAGTAATTTTTTCTTCAGGACTTACTGAATTTAAAGCTCTCTTGCTACACATACATATTTATTACCTAAGCCCTATGGTGTCAAAGGCAACTCGATTGGTTGTGACAGGGTGATGTCAGGAGTCTCACTGCTCTGCTGCTATGGCTGACCAATAAATGGATGCTGAGATAGGCTGCAAACTATCCTGTGTGTACCTGAGATAGGCTTCAGTGTTATGCAGTGGCACACAGTGTGAGTACACTTGTGACAGTTGATCCTGAGCGACTGTCCCTGTGTGCAGTCTACATGGTGTTACAGATCCACCTCAAGACTGACTAGGGGTGTCCTCCACCTCAAGAAAGAGGAATAGTATGCAAGCAAATGAAATCTTACCCAGCACTGAAATGTAATATTACGATCCTAAAGCATTTCTATACCTGCGTTTCCCACCAGGATGCTGTTGGGAGCAAGTATTGGAAAGCTGAAGGACAGACAGAGGTACTTCTTGTGTTCTCTGAAACCCTTAGCAGAATTGTATCTCTTGAAATGTGTAGTGCATCAGATGTGTTTGTATAGACCTGTGATTCAAATGTTCTGGACTAAATCTTTCATCATTCCCATCCAGGTTCAGTAGGTGAGTTTATTATTATAAGCTAAGCTTTGTACGTTGCAGTTGAAGCATTAACAGAGTTACGTGTTACATGTGGAAGAGCAGAAGAGCAGTTTGCAGGACAGGGAGTATCCGTAAATTACTGTCTTTTCAGGGCTTTCATGTTAGCTAGTAAACAAATGAAACCTCTGAGCAGTTTCTCTTCTGGGATGACATACTGTTGTGTTTTTATAAGCCTTTGCATTCCTTGTTCCTCATTTAAGTTTCTAAACACCTCATTTAATTTGTCTATGTAACAGTCCTAGGGAGTAAAATTGTAGCTGGGTCTTAAAGAATTGAAAAGACTTTAATAACCTTCTCTAAGCAGTCTGTGAGAAGACAGGGATGGAATTTAGGATTTCAGAGTCTTGGCACCAGCACCACTATTGTTACTATTCCAGTTGTGTGGGAGTCCTTTGGAGATTTGTTTTATCTGTCTTTCAGGAACTTGAGTGTGAGCTTGATTTTGTGCAGTGCCATAGTCCGCCATTTCAAGATGTCTTTCCGACTTTCCTTTGCTAGCAACCAGATGTTTCACAGTTGGGAACTGCCAATGGCACTTCCTCTAGATAGGCCACATAATATATTTTGTCTTCTCCCTTTCCCTAACCTGTGTGGATTTCACTTTCTCTCTACACAGCGTTATATTTACAAGAGTGTCGTTTATCTTATTAGTGGAACTATCCTTATCTTTTGTACGTCTGCCAAGTAAACAAAATAAAACCAAACAGTTTCATTGACAAGACCTCTCTGAACAAATTTTGGGGGAAATAGCATTCTCCAGAGAGCCTGGAGTGGTATCAGTACAAGCTGGACGATAGAGCACAGCCCTGCTAAAAAAGGGCTTGGAGGTACTGGTGGATGGCAAGCTGGACTTGAGCCAGCAATGTGCCCTTGCAGCCCAGAAATCCAGCCATATCTTGGGCTGCATCAAAAGAAGTGTGGCCAGAAAGTCAAGGGAGGTAATCCTGCTCTTCTACTCTGCTCTGGTAAGACCTGTCCTGGAGTACCTCATCCAGATGTGGAATTTTCAGTAGGGGAGTAGGGGAGTAGGGGAGTTCCAACTGGCCAGTTGGAACATGTCCAGAAGGCCACAAAAATGATCCCAGGCATGGAACTCCTCTCCTAGAAGGACAAACTGAAAGAGCTGGGGCTGTTCAGCCTGGAGAATAGAAGGTTCTGGGGAGACCTGTGTGCAGCCTTTCAGTATTTAAAGGGGGGCTATAAAAAAGAAGGGGAAAAACATTTTAGGCAAGTCTGCTGTGATAGGACAAGGGGAAAAGATTTCTAATCATTCCCTCTCCTAGTTTGATTGGACTTAAAGAAGAAGGATTTTTACAGTAAGGGTGGTGAGGCAGAAGAGGAAAATGCTTGCCCAGAGAAGTAGTGGAAGCACCATGCCTGGAGGCATTCAGAGTCAGGCTGAATGGGGCTCTGAGCAACCTGATCTGGTGGTAGGTGTCCCTGTTCATAGTGTGGGGAGTTGGACTAGATGACCTGTAAGTTTCTCTTCCAGCTCAAACTGTTCAATGGTTCTATGATATCCAAATGTGTCAAGAAGATATCAAGACTGAATTACTGTAGAGTATGGTATGTAGATTAATATATTTCAGAAATAGGAGAAAGGAGATTCCTGCAAGATTACTTAACTCTGGAAATGGTTCCTTGAAAAATGGCATTGCTTCTTTATTACAATTCAAATTTTGTCAGAAGGAAATATTTCTATGTATCTATATCTGTCCACTTAAATATTGGTGATGTGTTTCTGAGTATTGGATCAATGTTCCTTATTAACCAAACTTCCAGTTGAAAGGACACAGCAGGCTTGTATCTGCTGTGCCTGTGCCACAAGATAAGCACATAAATAAAAGTGACCATGTTATAGATGAAAGAAAACTTCACAACATACTGCACTTCCATTTTCTAATGGAGTTGAAAATAAGGATCAGAGCTGAATGGGAGAGCAGGAAGAACGTTTGGAGGTGAAATTTGGGATGAAGTACCATTCCTTAGAGACAATGGAATGTATCTGTGGAAGGCACTGGCAATCAGAAGGAAGATAACACCAGAGAGATGGTGTGTGACAAGGCATAAGAGATGGCTTTTAGGTGCCTTGGGGAGGTGACACAGGCAACAATGTGCAAAGTGTTCCTGGATGAAACCCTTATTCATTTTGGAAACACTTCTCAAAGTTTAAGTCAGATCTCCATCTTCTGGGTAGGAAGTAGGAAATGTTACTTTCTTGTATAGGCACTAAGCACTTTGTGCCGTGGGCCGGCCTGACTCCAAAAAAATTCTCTGATAATAGATGAAAATCAACAGGGATTTCCTGAACTCACAGCTCAAAAGGTTTCAGTGTACATTTTGGGTGAAATTTTTTGGTATTATTTTTAAGCTGTCTACTCATCTGTACAGCCTTGGAGCAACGTAGTCTGCCATGATTTGATTTTATATCTATTGAGCAGTGCAAGCCAAAGCATCAGGAAGAACAAGATACTTATATCCTGTTCTAACCTCAGCATCCAATTTATTTCTTGATTTGTTCTTTTTTTTTTTCTTTTTTTTCTTTTCTTTTGTAGTAGTAGTAGTAGTAGTTTATGGTTGTATCTCCAGTGCTTGGCTTGCTTGTCTGTAGAATACAAGATAGCCCCTGAATGAAGCTTGCTTGACAAGAGATTGTACTTGCAAAGTGATAACACTGAAGTGTGGTAGATAGAAATTAGGATATACCTTTCCATAACTGACTGATACATGTCAAAAGGACTCATACAGGAGCTGTCTATACCACTAGTGATGAGTTGGAGCTTCATGTTGTGTAGAGGTTTTGACTTATTTTTCCACAGTTCTTTCCTTCAGTATTCTATTTTCGAGATCTTGGCACAGTATTAGCACTCTGTCCAGATTTCTATAACAAATAACTGTCATATACAAGCATGAAAAGTCTGCTTTTAAAAAAGGCAACAAATATAAAATCTTTTATGATACATCATTCCCTGCATACATTTTAAACATAAGTATGGTATATGTAACTTGTTTATATTGCTTTGGGATTTCTATCCTTGTTTTAATATTTTACATTGTGCTAACAATTGTACCTAGCCCTAATAAATGTTTTATAAAAATAAAAATTGTTTTAAGGGCACTAGGAATAAAATATAAGAGGGTTGCAAGATGACATTAATGCTGCATTTTTCTTATTTCTTGTGAGAATGGTTACTTTTAGTTCTAAAAATAGATCTCCAAAGCCCTATCAGGTTTGAAATAAATTAGTGTTTTAAATTCAGATATAAAAGTTCTTTGACCTGAAAGTTTGCCAGAATGGAAAACATTCCTAACAAACGTAAGTACTGAAATGTTTTAGAATGCAATAAATAAATTCTGTTAACCTCACCAGTGCAGATCCAAGAATACAAAAACTCTATTTATGCTGCTTTGACTGGATGCTTTGCACAGGACAGTTTTGAAATATGACTTTCTGAGAGTCAGTTTTAGTGATTTATTAAGTGATTTTCATTCACTTAGAGTGGTGAAAAATTTTATGTATCCAAATCTTGGCATTGTAAGAAGGTCTTTCATGATACTTCTTGCAGTCTCAGTGTGTTCCTGCAATATTAAAAAGAGCTTGCCTTGTACAACAAGAATATTACAATCTCATCTGCATAGATTTTAAAGATTCATTTTTGATTAATCATTTACTGTGTTAATAAAAACCATAGCCTATAGTCATAGATATATTCACTATATGCTTCCTTCTTAAAATAAGTATCTCTATATTATATATAATATGAAGCAAATCCTGGTCGCTATGAAGACTGATTCTCTTCAAGGTTCCTAACTGTAAGTGAGCATGAAGATTAATATTTCTTAATGGGAAATTTGGAGAATCTTCCACATATGAAATTTCAAATGAAATGCAGATTCAGATATGGGAGGTGTTTTCTGGACACTTCTTAGAGGATAAAGAAAAAGCTGCTGTCAGATGATGAACTTCATTAGTGGTTAGAATTTCCTATTGAAAAACTGCCGTAGAAGGTAGATTTTAAGGCAGATGGGTCAAGGTTAGACCCAAGCAGGAGGGAACTTTGAAGGGTAGTTATTGACTGTTGCTAGTCTCACTTGATCACACCCTAAAGACAGCCTGTTCTTCTCATGAATGCCCTTGTGTATAATATTCTCCAATGGCAGCCCAGCCTGGGAAATGTTTTTACATGTCTCTGTTGGTTTCACAGGAGAAGTTCCCTTATTGCCAAATAGACTTGGTAAAAATTCAGAATATATTCTAACACAATTAACATTTCTAGCTTCAGTTTATAATCAAGACTTGGATTTGTGTTTTAAGTGTTGTTTATGAGTTGCTTGCATGCAAACTTGCATGTATGTTGATAGAAGTGGCCTGAATTGTAGTATGGCTTCCAGACCACAGTTTCTCTCTTATGTCCCTCTGGTTTTCGGGAAATTCAGTATTTAGTCTTCCACTTAACTATATGAGGTTTATCAAGGTTTCCGATTTCAACACGGGAGCTCTGGATTTCAAATCTTGTGACATCTTTTTTTGACCAATCTTTTTAATACTGTTAGCTTCATTTCAACTTCTGCTCTCAAGACTTGGAAGGAGACAGTACTTGGCTATGTGTATGAAATCTACAAATATGAATATCCATCATTATTTATATATTCTTGTTTAATATTGGTGAGTGAAGTGTAAAAATGACTATTCTCTTGCATTTTCCTGTAACAGAGTTCACCAATTTACAGAGGAAGAAGACAGTTTAAAATTTGCATGCATTAGTTACCTTTCTCTAATCTCCTCATTTATAATTCTTACATATATATATATAAGAATTATATATCTATATATCTTATATATATATAGATATACACACTTCATTGCATCTTGCTAAGATGCTGAAAATGTAGCTTGGCATGAAATCCATAAACTGTATTATTAATATCCCATTATTTTATGGTTGTACAAGAGCAGATTTGAATTGTCGCTTTAAATCAGACCATAAGTCAAAATGAAGATCTTAATAGGCTGCCTAGATCTGTATCTGCACTGAATTAAACAGTAATTTGGCAGTCTCTTCTGCTAAATGTAGTGAGATAGCTAGTTAGTGTGGTATGCCCAGGCAAATATATTGTGTTGCAATGATGGAGACAATTCCCTGCGGTGATTGCACTGGCAGTTGAGTTGATTCTTCCTGATACACTGATTCAGTGTGTTCTTAAAGCTGAAGAAAAAAGGTGTTATAGAGGCTTGTAACATTAATTCTAGGAATTGGGTTGAATATTGCTTGTCTCACCCAAGCTACTCTTCCCGTATTCTTGTGATTCTTCATAGTCTATAAAAATGCCTTTACTGCAGAATATATCTAGTTATAAATTAAATCTAAACTGTGTACTTCTGATCAAAGCATCTGTATCTGTACATAACTCCATATACTTCATAGGTAATAGACCCCAACACTGTATTTCATAAGGACATCCAAGCCCTGTTACTTGCACTGGTGTCTTCGATGACCAAACATGCTTCCATATACTTCACCATTAGCACTTCTGTACATCTAGAAGGCATCTGCTATACCTGAATTGAAAAAGCGAGCATGCTTACTATGCATGTAGTACCTTGCACAGTACTTAAATGAACCATGTGCAACTGAGACTCACCTGACTCATAATACAGAGTCACACCAGACTCTGCATGTCCAGGATTTTGGAGACTAAGAGCCTGCAATATTTCAGAGATGTCCTTTATATTTCAAGGCTCTCTAGCACTTTTCTACATCCTTTAGTGGCTGTTTATTTCTTAAGAGTCTAATTATTGACAGAACACAATAGAAAGTATGAAGGAAATCGTTTTTTAAAAGTATAAGCCAATAGGATAACAGAATTGTAAGAACTATCTAAATACTTTCTTGCTCAGTGTTTTGTTTCATGATTTTCTTATTGACTTAGAGTCATACTGTGTATGTTTTTGTAAGTTCCTGTTTAAAACTATGTTCAATACACACTTCAATTAGTATTTAAAATCAGAAGTACAAATCTTCCAGTATATTAAAGAGAGTTTCTTTAATTCCTTTGACTACCTGTGCTTTCACAGAAAATTACTTAAAATCTCCCAAATCTGCTCACTGCTGCAGACTTGCTGTCAAATTAGGACAACAGCAAGGCAAGAAAAAATTATTGTTAAAGAACCTCCTATTAAAAATAGAAACAGAAGAAGCCAGATGCTTTTAATTCTGTAGTCTCATCTCAGGATCTCGGTTTTGGACTTAAAAAGCCTTTATTTTACTGTAGTGTAAGTTCATAATTACTCAAAAATGAGCCTTGGTTTAATTTAAGGTAAAAATATTCAGCTATACTGTAGAATACAGTAATTGCATTTCATGGTGACAGTAATGTCACTGTTTTTAACTGCCTTTGGGGTTGTGTTTGAAGGTCTCTTCTTTTGAGCAAAAAGCACTTTTTGCTAACACTTCTGTAGGTTACCATCATTCTATAATTTCCATTCGCTACAAAAAGGAAACTTCTGTGTCCTACTTCAAGGTAGCAGTCATCCATAGAGCCGTTTGATAGAGTCTTTTACCCATGGTTACAGTGAGATGCATTCCCTCATTTCATTCCTGAGGACTTTTCCCTGCTCTCTGTTGACAAACTTCTCCAGAAGGCTACATTAAAAAAGAAAGAGAAAAAAAGAATAAAAAGAACAATCCTTCATTATATGGCAATTGAATTCATTTACCTCCAGTTATGTCTCTCCCTACTCCCATAGATGAGGCAGGGTTATAGATCATTTGTGTACCTCTTCTCTGTCCCTAAAATGCAATTCTTTAAATTATGGAATTTCTGAAGTTTGTGCCAAGGCTCTCCATGTAACAGCATTGCTGTACTGTAGCCCCAAGGGACAGAGAGGACGTACAGCAGCAGAGGTCAGCTGGAGCACCAGCACAGGGGCCTCATATATCTGGAGCTCTTTCAGGTAACCAGCAGAGGCTCATGCCAAGAAAATCAGTGTCTGTTGTTCAGCTTGCAGGGATTATTTTGAAGACTATATTTCTGATCTTACTCATTAAATTCTGCTCAATTGGAGGGTAGCAGCTATGCAGGCAAGTTCAAATAGGAATCATTATTACAGTGGAAGGACACGCAAGATTTCGTAATAGATTTTCATCTAAACCAAGTACTTTTTAAGTTTTATAATGCTAAAGATGTGGATTAGGAGAGGAGGAAATCTGCTAGCTGGATAACAAGTATAAAAAGCACTTTTAAGCTGGTGTGTAGTCGTGATACCAGTCAGCATACTTAATAAGAATTCAGTGTCTGTAAGGAATGCCTTTCCTATTAAATAACACTTTAAAGAAATCACTACTTTGCTTCTGGTGGTACCCTGGCTATTAAATAAATTTGTTTAATTTATTTATAGGTGTGATAGTGTGTTAGGAGATATGTAAATAATCTATTGACTGCTCTGCATTTTAGCTTATCTTGTACATCTTGCCTAAGGCTCGGGTATTTAAAATATTTAAATGTTTTTTTTCCTAAGATATGCTTTTTTATAAGTTGCTTTAAATATTAGGATATATTCTTTTAAACATTTGGATCTAATTCCTAACAATGAAAATCAAGTGCTCATACATATCCTGAGTATTCAATATGGAACATTCTGGGTTGTTTTTTTTTTTTACAAGTTCCCTTATTCATAATCAAACAGTTCTGATCACTGTCCTTTTTTTTTTTTTTTTTTTTTAACTTCAAATATAAGAAATATGAACTTACGTACATTAGCAACAGAGGCAGTTTTCTTAAGACTGCTTGCATATAATTTGTCAATGTAGTGGAAAATCAAATTTAGTCTATTTATAATAAATTGAGCTGACATTCCCCAAACAAAGCTTATTACTCAAGAGTGGCAAAGTGCTGGCTGTGTTACTGAATTCAGTGCTGACTCATCACAAGAATGGCTTGGTGCCCATTGCCAATTTTCATTTGCAAAGAGCCTTCAGAATCTTCTCCTTTACTTGGAATCACCACTTGTTTGGTCTGAGTGTATTGAGTACGTTTCTGTCTTGCTTCCTTCTCTTTTCTTGGCATGATTTAAGTTTCTTCCCCCTTCATGCACAGGGGGAACAGTTCGTATACAAAGTTAATGTTAGTTTAGTTGTGATTATTTTTTTCCCTTTTTTTTTTCCCCCTCTTCTCCCCTGTTTACAGGTGTACAGCAGTACACCTGCTGTAGGGAACCTGCTTTGGCAGGGGGGTTGGACTCAATGATCTCTCGAGGTCCCTTCCAACCCCTACAATTCTGTGATTCTGTGATTCTGTTTCTCCTTGGAGATCCAGAACTGAATGTTTAGCGGCTCCAAGGCATGTCACATTTCAACCTTACATTCAGTAAGACCACAGTACTAGAGACTCGGTCCTAGATTTCAGCAAGTGTCACGTGCAAAAAGGGCAAAGCCACCTTCGAGATTGCATTATGCATGTAAACTGTAAAAAGCCACTATACAAATCTGCTTTTGACGTAGACATATTAGCTGAAAGATCATCTGGGTGGTTTAGCTACAAGACTACAAACAGCTTTTCCTCACTGTGTTTTAATGGTGTGCTGTTTTTCTGCAGAAAAGCTATCTAAGGATAGTGTTTACGAAAAAACTTTTTATTTGCCAGTCCTTCGTTTTTTTCACTGTGGGCCAGCAGTGCTTTCTATCTCTTAAAAATTAGGCTCAACTCAATGCAAATTTCAGTCCCAAAAATACTGGCCGTGGTTGAAATACTGGCTTTCATCTTGCTGGGTCTCAGAGTTCAGATTTCTAACTGCTTAACATGAATGAGGAAGAGACTTCATTCATTAATTTTGTGGTAGGTTTTTGAATGCCTGTGATGTCACCAGCTTATTGGGATGCATTGAAGACCTTTGAGAAGTCCCTACATATTTCACAGTGTTTTTGTACTTCAGCCATTGTGGTTTTGCCATGAGTCCTTGCTAATATTAACTGACTTTATTAGTAAAAAGCATGTCAGAAGACAGGATTTTAATTAGAACTACCATACCAGTGAGAAAACTGCAGAACGTAACTTTAACTGTGGTGAATGACATGATAAATTTTAAATGACCTCTTCATAATACAATTTCTTAGGGTGGGTATTTTCTTAAATATGCATGTTGTTCGTATGAACAACTTGTTCCAAGGAACTATAATTTATTTGATAAACTGAATAATAAACATTTAAAAATTAGTGTTTGGAATTCTGTCCATTCTCCTCATCTTTCTGAACGAATGAACATTGCTCTTCTTTGCTTTTTCTTTTCTACTTCTTCCAGAGACCTCACACAGTAAATCCACACTTAGTTCTCCTTCTGATGTGCTGCCTTATTGCCCTTCTGGTCTCTGGTAAAGAATTTGGGAAGTAAGGTTATCCTGTGAGAAACTATGTCCTGCACCATGTAAAATAGTATGAGCCAGATAAGATTTATTGGGTACAAGGTGCTTTAAAACTTCTGTGGGTGGATCATGTTTTCTTTTGAACAGGACTTTGGAAATCTTTCTCACTTGTAGTGTGAAGTACTTACTGTCCTGTACCAAGCCTGCTGCGCTATATAATTTACTGCTATGTATGTATGTAATTAACTGAAGTTCCTTGCAAAAATACTTATCTTTAGCTGTTGTACTAATGCCCATAAAATGAGCACATGCCCTTGTATACCTTGTTTTCTATGGGACTAAAAGTCATTGGCTAGTAAGTACTCCTTGAGACTGAATATTTCTGAAATCTATTGAACAAGTATTGAACTTTTTACAATATTGACATGTGCATGTGCATTTAAAATTAAATCACAGCAACTTCAATAATATAATTATAATATGATTATATTATGTGGTTATGATTATAATATATGATGAAAAATCTCTTTTTTTTTCTTTATTTCCTTATTAATTTCTCACGATCTGATGATTTTGTCTTCAGATCACTGCCGCTTCAGGAGCTCTCCTGAAACGATTCTTGAAATATCACTCTTTGTAAATATTGCATTTGTGATCACAGGCCCCTGTTTCTGAGAAAGATCATGCAGAGACTCACTGAAATCCTAAGAGGGAAGAATTCGAAAAGTGTTGGTTACAATCACTCTGTCCATTGTGTAATCAGTGCTGATGTGAATTCAAGCTAAAATTCAAATGAACATTTGCAGAAATGCTCCCCTATCTCACACATCTTATATAAATATGAGATACATGTTATTTATATACATGATGTAAATAGCATCAGTTTCTTGGCTCTTTTAAAATGGCTTGAAGAAATGGAGTAATAGCTTCAGCTGATGAGGCTTTGCAACATGTAATTTACTATGAGCCCCATCACTTTTGAATGTGTTAGATTATGTTTGATGTATTATTGAAAACGTAACTCCTTCATTTGAAATTCTTCTCAACTAACAAACAATGAGAACAGTTGCAATAAAAAAGAGAGCGGAGAAAAGAGGTAGATTGAATGTTTGTCAGAATAGCCTGAATAGCCATGTGATAAACGCCCTTGTAAAAGAGTATTTGGATATTCTAGAACTGTCCTCTTTTCATTAGATTTTCTTTCCCATGTTTTGAGTATTTTGTCTTTTGTCCTCTGCTGTACACTTCTAGAGGTGTGTGCCCTTTGTATTTTCTGTTACTGTTAAACTAATAAAACTGCTAACCTATGTAGAGAGTTAGAATGGTTTCTTTTTTCTTCTCACCTACCAGTGGAATCTCCACCATGCAGTTATCCTTTAAATATTCTCTATCGAGACTCTGAATTCTGGGGAACAGGTGGATGGAAGCTTGCACAGGGGAGGATGAGTCTCTACTGCTTTTCTATTTTTTTTATTTTTATTTTTTTTTCTTTCCAGGGATTAAAGAGGGAAAACTGGCCTGAGTACTTTGAACTGATCTCCATGGGAGCCAATCTCATTTCTGTGACCACGGAGAGAAAGAATACTTCCCTTTAAAGCCCCTTATCACTTTGTTGAACAAGGTCAGTCCTGTTAAGTTACTCCTTTGATAACAATGTGAGGACAATATCAAGAGTTGGTTAAGGTGAGTGTTAGGATTGACTGTGTGTTTTGTTTTTCTTGGGTTTTTTTTTTTTTTTGCTGGCGAATTCTTTGAAGGATATAGAGATGGGCAATAGTGAGAAACTAGAGCTGATGGCAAGACTGGCAAAAATACCACTGATTTCGGGAGCAATAATAGCATTTCACCCAGCAGACCAGAAGTCGCTTACAGTTATTTCACACTCATGTTTCCATTTGCTTAGTTTGTTCTTATTGCCTCTAACAGATATGAAGCTCCATTTGTTCCTCCATGCTACAGTGCAGTAAATAATCCAGAAAAGCTAGCAGATTTTACACTACTGTGCTAATTCATTTCATGCTGTTATCATGAGCAACAACTATGGTGAAAACCCTTAAAGGAACATTTGAAAAGAAATGAACACAAAGGAAGGTTTAGAGATAATATTTTAAAGGGAGCTTGAGGAAAAAGTAATTTCCCTTTCAGTACTTCGTTGATAGGCTGTTAACAACCTCATAATGCATAGCAGGAGTATGTTTTTGTGAAGGATTACAGCTCTTCTTTTTGTTTTAATTTTATTTGTGGAACAAAACCAAGAGTGGTAAGGGACAACCCCAAAGGAAAATCGAGTCTCTTTTTCTTTTCCATGAAAATAAACAAAGCCTCAAAGCATATGTTGATTACAGACTGAGCAGTTGTTTTGCTTTAATATAAGATTAAATACTCTCATTTTCAGTCTTATTTAACAGTTTAAAATAGGTAAAATGTCAAAGCAAAACATGTGAAGAGAGCTGTGTACAACATAAAAGCTTATAAAATCTGTTTGTTGCCAGCCACAAAGATGACAAGTTCCAACTGAAGTCTAAAGTATGTTTTTTGAACCTGACTTTTCTAGCAAATGAGATTTAGTGTGATTGAACAGAGACAAAATTCTTATTCACTTTCTGCACATGCTCAAGATCTGCAAAGCATATTCCCATCAGATAATTCATTCTTTTTCTGGTCTCTGATTTGTTTCAGTCTTCTTCAGTGTCCTGTCTTGAAAACTACTGTATTTGTATTCCATAACATCTAGTTAAGCTGAGCTGTAATAATGTAAATAGCTGTAACAATAAATTCCAACTCTCCACCGCAATACTTCACTCAGCTGAAGAAAATATTAGTCATTTTATACTGTACAGTATGTGGGCATCTGTTCCAACACATGATGAAGTTAAAATGAATACTTTAATTTAGGAAAAGAAATCAAACCTTGAATCCGCATACTGACTTGCAAACAGATATTCCAGTTGCTCTTAACTATTCCTTTCTTTTTCTTCTTTTGTATGAAATTGGCATACAATTATACAGTACTTCATGTGTTCAAGAAGGACTTAGGGATAAAATGTGGCAACTACTATGCTTGATCTCTTGCCTTTAGTCCACTTGCCTTATATTGAGCCTGGTCATTTTTGTACAATTGAAGCACAACTATCTGTCATCCCAACAAAAAAGCTTCACTACCATGTGTGTTTTCAGAGAGCATCCTGTTAGAAATGTAATTTGCTCTTAGGTATAATAAATAAAATAAAAAAATCAGGCAGAGATAAACACATGCTTTCACACTGATGTTGGCAATCTATACAAAATCCATCAAAATGTGAATTTACATCAGCATCCTGAAGCTATTTCTTTAGGCCAAGTCCATCTTGAGAAATTCACAAGAGTAGACAAGCTAGCTTAGAAGGTCTTTTCTATTTTTTTCTGGTCATTTATAATTTAAATAAAGATTCACCTGAGATGGAGTAGTGAGCACCAGGAATGACTGGTAACAAGTTAAATGATTGTGCTACATATGCCTTCTCCTGCAGATCCCATATTATTCTGATAATTCTGCAGATGTAATAGAGAGGATTTTTATAAGGAGGAAGATGACAGGCAGGGGGACTGGGCTTTCCAAAGAGGATTTGGCACCACTTTTGTTCTTAGATGAAGGTCAAACATTCAGAACAGCCTGGCCTCGAGCAATTAAAACCATGACACTTGTGCACAGAATTTTCAAAGAAGTCCCCATCTCATATGCAGAGTCTGTGCTGATAATCTCATTTGTTTTGGTGTCAGAATGGAAGCTAAGCTCTTCTGAACATCTGACCACATCTGAAGGAGGTCCTGTTGATGCATACTGAATATTGATTTGAAATGGTCAGAAAATTGGAAATTGTACGTATGTTTGATAGATTTTGAGAAGCTTAGTTTAAGAGAGAACAGAACTAAGAGATGATTGCATGCCTTTTCTGTGTAGGCTTCTGGAAATCAGCACCATAACATTCATTGAGTGCATTATTTTCTTCAAATGAGGGACAAATAGAACAGCATTTAACTGCTGGATATCATTTTATTTTGAAAAATCATGTATAATTTAAATACTGATTTTTTTTGAATATGAGTGAAATCCAACCCTACTAATGTGTTGGGAATTTTGCCATTAATCTCAGTAGAACCTGTTTTGATGCTTTGTAATGTCATTTCATAAACTCTGGTATAATAATACGAAACAATGGGATAAAACTTGGCTGCTGCATTCAAACATGCCGGAGGTCATTCCCTTGACTTTCAAAGTAAATGACAATTTCCAAGAGAAGTTAAACATATTTACTTCCTCATTTGTTACTCCTGTGCTTTCTACAAAAGTACTTCTATCTGCATGTATTTGTAAAGGATGTTTGTTCAGATAAACGGGAAACAGTACTGCATTCCTATTTTATTGTATCCATCAGCTGGAATACAACAGCAAATGGTGCAGCTAAGTTTGTGGGTGTCACTTGAAGAATTGCATGAAATACAGGCTGAACTTACTTACTTGTCTTTAAAATAAGTGTGGGCAAGTTTCTAAGCTACAGATATTTTCTCCTGCTGACTGACACCAAGCAGAAAGATGGGAGCTTTTTGGTTCTTGTTGTCTTACTTGTGACTGTCTCATTTTATTTTATTTTTTCTCCTTGGCTCATAGGTGGTTTGCCATTATGAGTTTTGACACATAGATGTTGAATACGGCTTGTGTCTCCTTATGGGCACTGGCGGCAGCATATGGAGAAGTTAGAAGATGGTCTAGAAATACAAATTTAGTAAATAAAATCTTTATTATTTCCACAGCATTCATGGATGATCCCTCCTAATTTTCTCATTCTTTCACTGTGTGAAGTGACCAGAAATGCTAATATCACATGATTTGCCTGAGCCTCAGTGAGTTGTCTTAACCTAATTAGTATGGATTTTCAGACCATTTCAACTTCACAGGCATTTAAACAATATTAGAATGTTGTAATTGCAAAAGGAATCAGTGATTCTGAATCACAGCTCCTAGATTTATCTTTATGGCTATAGTAAAAATGACCCCACCTATACACACAGTGTTAGTATTTTGAGACCTGAGCTCTTTCTTTCAAAGTACTTTCTAAATAACACAAATAACAGAATGGCAATCCTTAACTCCTGTTTAGATAAAAATGTTTTTTTTTCAATTATCTATGTTATAAAAGAGCTCTTCCAGAATTGAAATTAGGCCCATATGATTTTTTAGTCTCCTTTTTTCCTTTCTTTACAATGAAATCACATTTACCAGGCCATTTTTTTCTTCTGTCTTAATTTAAAACAATCAAATCCTGAAAAAATCAAATTATATTCTGTAAACCTTAATTATATTGTTTTCCATTAATACAGAAACTCTGTCTGTGCGTATCTTATTATTACACGGAAAACACTTGGCTTAAAGTAAACAGAATTCTTAGCACGAATTTTACCAAAATGAAAGAAGACAGGTTAAAAAACATATTTTAACATTTTTTGTGTAAAAGATTTTAAAATGGAGTTCTTCAGACTCCTGAAAACTACATTAAGGTTTTAGAGCATTTTACTGAGGGAAAAAAAGAAGAGACTTGAAATACTTTTGAGGTTTACTGAACACATTGTAAATATTTCTTGTCTGTTATTTATGCTAATGGAAGGATAAACTAGAAACAGAAGCAACAAATGTACTATATAGAAGAGCATCTGGATTGAACTTTTTTTCTTCTAAACGCAACCCAGTCAAATACAGTTCTAACAATTTGATAAATGTTTTAATCTCTTTAAGAAACTGAGTATAGTGACGGGCAAAACGAGTACATGCGTATAAATAAGACTTTTATTTACTGGGGGTTTGTTTGTTTTGTTTTCTGGAGAAAAGTATGTCTGACACAATAGGCAAGTGCCTGCTCTGGAAGTGTACAAATGATACACAAACAGGCCAGAGACAAAATCGGATACTAGAGTAAACTGTGGATAGGAAGATTATGGAACAAATACTGACTTAAGCGTGTGTGTGTGTGTTTGCTTTTGGAAATAGTAGCTTGATTGGAACTGGGTGCTGACAGGAGAGACTTGACTGGAGAAAACTGCAGCCAGACTGAAGCAGTTAGTGAAATACAATTATAGAGACCTTGGTGATGCATCCTCGACTATTCTGGGAGAAATGGCAAGATGTGGGTCTGATATAGATGGATGAATCCAGAGATTATTCATAGATCCTGTTTAAAATAGAATTGATATGATGTGCCCACTTTTTTTTTTTTCTGTGATGTATCACAAAGTGCAAAGGCAATCTACATTTTCAGAGCAACTAAAGCCAAAAGCAAACATCTTGGTTATGCAGACTATGTTGAAGATTGAAGCATTTTTGCATTTAATGTTATTTCACTTTGTTCATAGTAGTTAACAGCTTTCCGTTTTTTTAAAAAAGTAGCTTTTTAAAATGTTGTTAATGTTCGTTTTACTTACATATAAAGAAATGAAACTTTGCAGATAATGCTTTCCTTATGTTTTCAAATTTTATTTTTAATGCTCTATTCAATAAATCCTGATGTATACATGAACAATTCTTTGTAATGTCTTATAAGAATATGCATACTCTGTTACTTGACATCCTCTCCCCTTATGCGTGAAATAGGAAGAAGAGATTAAGTTAGGTGTCAGCTGTGTATATTATGTAGCATGGAATCTGAATGCAAAAGGAGATCACTAAACATTTTCTGAAGGCTCAAGCTATGGGTGAGTAATAAAATTTAATAAAAAGTTTAAGTGTTATTAGACAATTTTTCTATTGATCTTTGCAATACGTATTCAATTATACATATGTATACAGACATATATATACACATATATAACACACACGATTGTTTAATAAATGGACTAGTCCACAAAGTACACAAGTGGGACACATATTCATTTACAGTGATCTTTACTAAGCCTTCCTATCCTAAGGAAACTGCTAAATAGGTCACAGTATAAAAATAGTATCAGGCAACCTAAGGACTAGATTCTGTGCTCATAGTGTGTTGTGTAAATCCTACCTAACATGATTTCAGTAGTTTAAAACTACATTAAGCTGTGGTGTTGTTGATGAACACGTATCTACTGTGGACAAGATACTAATTCCTCCAAAATCTTGACACCAAGGAGTAGTCTTTATTTGGCAAAACATTAAGTAGAAGGAAACATCTACCTTCTTTCATTCCATCTACAGATTCTAGCCTGAATCCTTTACTGAAGGAGTGTCTGACAGTTCAGGTCACCTTGCAGGAAAAGTATGACCCTTGCAGAGCTGGAGCTATCTACCATCCCATGAATGATATTTAGCCACCATACTCTCTTTCAATATGTGTACTCTCATGAGGGTACAGGCACACATTCCTGCTGCTCTGTGACATGTAAGTCTGTACACAAGGCAAGAGACACGTTTATGAACCCTTGAAAAAGTGAGTGTTGGAACAGTTTAAATTCCATAGGCCTTGTTTTTTGACTATGTTTTGGGAGTCCATGGAATTTAGCTGGGTTATGTAGTATATGAAATAAAAGTATGCAAAGAATCAAGCTGATGAACAACTGTAGAAGTTGGATGGTTACAGCCAGAGGGTTGTGGTCAATGGATCTGTGTACTGATGGAAGCTGGTCATGAGAGGTATCCCCCAGGGGTTCATCTTGGGACTAGTATTCTTCAACATTTTTTCAATGACGTAGATAATGAAATTGAGTGTACCTTCAGCAAGTTTGCTGATTACGCTAAGCTAAGTGGTACAGTTGACACAACAGAAGGAAGGGATGTCATCCAAAGGGACCTTGACAGGCTTGAAAAGTGGGCCCACATAATTGGAACGAGGTTTAACAAGACCAAGTGCAACGTGTTCACTTGGGTCAGGGCAACCCTCACATGGACTGACCTGGAGAAGAACACCTTGAGAGCATGCCTACAGAGAAGAATCTGAGGATCCTAGAGGATGAAGAGCTGAACGTGTCAGCAGTGTGCACTTGCAGCCCAGAAGACTAACAGTATCCTGGGCTGCACCAAAAGGGCAGCTGGTAGGGTGAGAGAAGGGATTGTTCCCCTCATGAGGTCCCATCCACAGTAATGTGTCCAGATCTGGGAGCACAAAAAAAGTCATGAAGCTGTTGGAGTGGATTTGGAGGAGGGCCATGAGAATGATCAAAGGGCTGGAGCCCCTCTCGTATAAAGAAAGATTGAGGGAGCAGAGCTTGTCCAGTTTAGAGGAGAGAAGGCTAAGAGGGCACCTCATTGTAGCCTTCCTGTACTTGAGAGCTTATAAGCAGGAGGACTTTTTATATGAGAGGATAGTGATAGGACAAGAGGAATGGCTTTAAATTAAAAAAGGAGAGTTTTAGATTAAAAGCTAGTCAGAAATTCTTTATTCAGAGTGCAATGAAGCATGAGTACAGGCTCCCCAGAGGAGCTATGGATGCCCATCCCTGTGGGTGTTTAAGGCCAGGTTGGATGAAGCCCTGGGCAGCCTGGACTAGTGAGTGGCAACTCTGCCCTTGGCAAGATGGTTGGAACCGGATGATCTTTGTGGTCCCTTTCAAGCCATTCTGTAATTCCATTAAGTTGTTCACTTCTTCAGTCTAAAGGCAGATGTGCTGCAACTACTCCTTCTCCACAATAGACAACTATGTCCTGGAGCATAACCCTTCAGAGCACTTACTTGTTAATCAAGTTGTAATTCTTACTTAGTAGGTCAATATTACAATAACATAAGCATGGCTTTTACTGTCTTTTAGTGTACAGCTAAAACCTTCAAGGTTCAGTGCAAGTTTCATTCCTTCTTAAATAATTTATTAATATAACAGAAAACTAAGCCAAAGGTTTTTGTTTTAGTGATAATTGACAGCTGGAGAAATGCCAGAGATTAGCAACTGCTGCACAGAATCAGCTGTGAATATAAGTTTAATATTAATAAAGAAATAAATAAATTGATTTTTGACCAAAAAAAAAAAATCTTTCATAAATCATTTGGTTTGGGGAAGCTGAAGCAAAATTTTCTCACGTAGTTTTGCCAAAATATTGTCTATTATCTTGAAAACTTTTCTCCTTGGAAAAGCAAGATACTCAAGTCTTCTACATTTAGTGTACCTTTAGATTAGGAAAAGAAGTCCTCTGTCATATTAATCTAATTTCTTCAAAAACTTGCCTGGCTACAGAGCCATATGAAAACCCTTGGGGACAGTGTTTGCTTTTCCTTCACTGGACATGAATACTGTCTGTTGCAGAATGCCTTCACCATACTTTATCGCCATTGCCCATGTATTTGTAATCATAAAATTTTCAATCTTAATTTTATGCAACATCACAGAATTTGGCTTAAACTTATTGGTGCATAACAGTTAAGAATCAAGTCTATCTCACATCTTGTAAGGTATGAGGTAGCTGAGGAATCCCTGTCAGCAATGACATTAATGCAAATACGTAACTTTAAACGAGTGATAAAAACTTCCTGCTATTAATCCCAGAGTTCATTAGAAGGCAGTGAAGGCAGTAAGAGAATGCATGTCAAGCTATGCAAAGCATTCTGGATACGTCTAAGAAAAGAAGCAAAATTATCGTTACATAAGAAATGCCCAAATGTCTCAGAGATTTTTATGATGGGGAAGAATACTGAAGAATGTGATACTTAGAATAAGTTTCTTTTATTTTATGATTAAAAAAACCCTCCCTGGTGTCTGCCTTCATTTATCCCTTTATTCTCTTAATGTGTGTTTTAATGGGCTCTTTGTTGTTGCAATGCTGGTTGATTGAAATTCTCAATTTGTAGGTCTCCTTGAACATATTTATTCAGGGGATGGGACTTGCACAGAACAATACACTTGTATGAGGCAATCCCATCACATCAGCCTTCATTATCATTTATCAAACTGGGAAACATGTCAGTGACTGCTGTAGTTCCCCTGCACCTACAAAAGAGCTTTGATTACCATGTGCTGGTCTTTGATACTGTGCTGGCCTTAGCTTCACCATGATGTCTGAATTAAAATGCCGCAACTGCAACTCTTTTCCACTAATACAATGGAGTGTTCTGAGTACAGGAGATGAGATCTTTCTTCACATGAGTATGCAATACAACTGTTTGTACTTTTTTCTCCTTTTTTTTTTTTTTTTTTTGACATTGAAAACTTTGGTTTTCCACTTCAAGTTTCTGACTTCACGCATGTGATGCAGCCTACTGCACTGGTCATCCTGGTAAAATAGGATGCGGTGTCCAAATTAGTTTCCTATTATTTTCTACAGCTGGATGATGTGTCTATCATTTCTCTCTATGACATTCTGTGTGTCTTTAAATCTATCACAAGATTTTTCTTATGTGAAAACTAATTAACATGTTGGGAGCAGATTGCCTGCATTGTCTTTATATTTTGAAGCAACCAGATGCTGTAATTACTCTGTATACAGTTATTTTTGCCTGTAGGTTATCAGAGAGCACTCCTCATCACTTTAATTAATATCATAAAGTTCATTTAAATAGTAAAAGATGAGACAAATTTGTTTAGGAGTCTTTGAATGTAATAGGAAGAAGGATCTGTTTTGAGGATAAAAAAAAACAAAAGCAAAAAAAAAATTTAATTCCTTAATTAGTGCCAGAATAGGTAATTCCTTTCCTTCTTAATGTTATTGTTCTTTGCTTTAAATTCTCCTATGTTTCATTCTACTCCATTTATTTAATTTTTTTCATATGTATACTGGTACTCAGTGTTAGTTTATTGCAAAATAGATCTTGGTCTTCAATAATTAAATTCCTGATGAAATCTGTACTTATTGGTCCTTGTTCTCTATACCACTGTCTACCTTAATTAGATTGTTAGAGATGCTTCATTTCTTCTGATTTTTTTCCCAATAAGTCGAACAAACTGGATTGCTGTTAAGAAAGAAATAAGATGCTTATTGTTAATTTCTTTTTAGAAGCAATAAGAGTTCTCTCAGATCAGCTTAAAAAAGATCAGGATGCAGGAGCAAAAGAGGAACAAATCATCAAAACATCAAGCCGTCTATAAGGAGTCAGTTAAATCAGCAGGCTCTTCTTCTTAGCCATTGCTAGTTATTTTTTCCAAGGTAGATTTACTTTTGAGTATGTCAGCCTGACAGTATTTTTATTATTCCCATACACTCTAGTCTCTGTAGTGCAACACATTACCTGTTTGACAAGAAACATTATTTAAATGAGACTTTTATCAGTTTTTCTGACACCCAAACGCATTGCTTCATAGAATGACAGAAAAGACCTTCTAGGTCATCACATTTTATTCATCAGTCTCGGCTATAGTGAGTTTGAAATATGTAAGGACAAATTTTCTAATGAGAGATACTGAAGAAAGATAAGTAAGAGAATTCAGTGGAACATGTCATCAGTTAAAACACTAGACACGTGCAATAAAAGTGCTTGATTAGAGGATGGTACTCACTTCAAATCCAATAATAAGATTGTAGTCTTAATTCATGTAAATTCAAAGTTTAATATATGATACTTGCTTACACCTTTTTGTCTCATCATTGCCTGTGACTATTCAAAATAGTTTGTTTTTTTTTTCCCTGTGTTTGTGTAAGTTATTTTCAATTGCATAGTGACAGATACAGTAATCTTCTGTCTTAACTTTCAACTCTGTATGTGGTACGTTCCACAGCTGTGACTGAACTTGTAAAATACAAAACAATTATCTCTGCAAAATGTGGCTTCCTCCTCCCCCCCCCCCCCCCCGCCCCAACCACCACACACGCACACACACACACTCTTATACTAGTCATGGTGGATCAGTAATAAATAACAGTATCTTCGACCTTTGAGCACTATGTAAAATGTTGTTTACTGTCAGGGAAACATAATTAAAAGGACGCCTTTTTTACGTTCTATCTCTGACACTGTGAAGAAGTGTACCCTTTGTGTAACAAAGGAAATAAAGAAACGGGCAATTTGGCGAGCTGAGACAACTCTGGGAGCCATTAGCAACCCAGGTGTGAATAACAAGAAGAAATATGTGCCCGCTGAAAAAGATAGGATCCCATGCCTTGTTTTGTGTAAATTGTTGCTTGTTTTTCTAAGATTTTAAATGAAGGAGCTAAAAACTTATTTGTTTCCTTTACAGTCAGACTTTTCTCAGATGAGTAGCATCTCAGTACCCATGATGTACTGGGATTGTTAAAGGGATAGTGGGAAAGTGATTCCAAGAGCAGCCTCCACTTTGGAGGTCAGTTAAGATGATTAAAAAAAGGGCTTCCTGTTTGTTTGTTTGTTTGTAATTGTTGACGAACTCATCTAGTATCTGTACCAGAGGTTCCCAAACTGTGGTTGCCAGGCTACATTAGTGGTCTGTGAACTAAACACCTGATGCTTAGGGTGTCAGCTGCTAAGTTAGAGAAGATGGTAGTGTAAGATCTGATAACATACATTAATAGCTGACAGTGCACAAAACAACATGCTTATTGCTGTGTATGAGGAAAAATGTGGGGCAGAGTAATAATGCAGCAGGAAATAATAGTCGAGGACAGAGCAGCTCAAGGAAGCAGATGGCATGAAGAATCAACTGGGAAATGTGAGAAAGCTTCAGAAACCAGCGCTGAAAAGCTGGAGAGATGGGGGAAAAAGACCAGAATAAATGCAGGTTTTTCAGGCAAAGGAAGTTATCCAGTTAACACAGGAGTGATGAGAGGAGCCAGAGGCAAAGATCATAAACAGTTTGAGTGGGCTGTGTTGCCAAGATGCTTCTTGCCAGGTCTCAGTACAGTTGTACAAAGTGGAAATTAGAAAGAAAAGGACTTTCATCCCAGCGTCAGTCTTGTCTGTTACTTACTCATGCTGAGTCATCATCCAGCTCATTTTACCTCCTGAACTGACACAAGCTTAATAGTTATTAAAAGACTGGATGGGTTCAATTTTATGGTATCATGTAATACCAATAAGCAGAAACACAACTCTCTCTATAGAGCATTTTTATATGCTTCAGTTTCATTAAAATTTTGATTTTTTTCCATGAAAGATGCAGGATATGCCATCTAGAAAGCAGCCAGCTGGATACCCTGAGTATCCCCAAATGCAAAATACTCTGACCTGCTGCTAAGGAGCTGAGCAGGGATGATGGATGCAAACAGGAGTGTTTGAAATCTGCCTCAGTCCTGAGCAAGCTCTATAGGAATCTTTCTGTCTTTATAAAGCAGTTTTGTTGAACTGGCAATCATCAAACTACAATAAGCAGCATCCCATCCTCTAAAACCACATATCAAATTTAAAAGCAATTCTACATTTGTGCAGTTCCTACTGGGTTTAAGTTGGTGTCAGTCAAAATGCTGCTGCACTTCAATTAATTAGTGCCACTGCTGGCAGCCAGCACTGACTGAAGTGGAAACCCAAACTACTGTAATGTATTGCTGGAGTGTGTTCTGAGGATGATGAGATTATTTATCTTCTGCTAAACTAACAATCCTGTTGAGTGCAATTTGATCAGTTTGGATGGTACCTCACTCACAATAAAAATCCAACATTTCTTATAAAACATAATGCTCTGAGTGGTGACTTCCCTGTATCTTATTCACAGTATTGTATGAATTTCAGAGGTTGAGATGACTGTTTTGGATGAACAAAATAAAAATGCTCTTATCTAATATTTATACTATGAAAGGCAGATAGATGAATGAGCATCACTTACAGAGCACAGCTTATTTCTCTGTTGGGAAAGCAGACTAGCATGGAAAACCTTGTATTGTATTGCTTTTTCCCATATCGCTTTCTCGCCTTCTCTTTTATCATTAGTGATTTTATTACTATTGTTTTGATCTGTATGTACATAGCTGTGTGTATGTCTTGGTAGAAATGATTGCTGAATTACAAAGAAATATTTTATAAAGTAATTAATCTTTCTGATGGTTTAGAAATTAAAAACTAAAGGGATTGGGGAAAGTAGACAAAATAGATTTCTTTGCTTGTCCATTATCATTCTAATAAGGCAGTAGCTAGAAATCCTAGTTTACTGGGACTTAAACATTTTTAATAGAGGCAAAAGGAGCACTTGGTCTTTTTTTTTCCATTTTTTTTTGAATGTGTGAAGACTATTGTGATACATATTCAATCACAAGAACTTCCTGGTCCAAATATCAACAGAAGAAACAAGATTACTCATTGTGTATTTTCTCAAAGCTGTTTGCTCTGTCCTTCAACTGTGCCACAGCTAGCAGTCACAGCTACACAGATTCCCATTATGTTTTCAACAGGTTTTAGAAAAAAAACCTACAAAATATAAGATAAAGGAATGTTCACTTTGAGATTCCTCACTTACAATCCATCTGATGTAGTGTCAGTGACAACTGCCAATGAATTCCCCTCTGCATTTCAGTTGAATATAATATATATTTCTCTTTTATCCAGTATGAAACTGTCGCTGTTGCTAGACAGTTGTAAATAACTTCTTTGGTCCAAATGGGAGGCAGCTGTCTTGACTGGTGGGTAAAGGGTTTGTTATATAAAGCAAATTTGATCCCAGTGGTGTTGAAAGATATCAGTGTCAAATGCAGGTCAGAAATTTCAAAAAGAAAAATTGAGGGAGACCTGAGACCTTCTAGTGGCTTTCCAGTACAGAAAGTAGGCCGACAAGAAAGCTGGAGAGGAGCTCTTTATCAGGGAGTGCAGTGACAGGAGGAGGGGTAATGTCTTTAAAATAGAAGAGTAGATTTAGATTAGTCATCAGGAAGGTATTCTTCACTATGAGAGTGATGAATTGCTGGAATAGGTTGCCCAGAGAAGGGCAGAGAGGTCCTATCCCCAGAAGTGTTAAGACCAGGTTGGACAATGCTTTGCACATCCTGATCTAGTGGGAGTTGTCTCTGTACATAGCAGGGAGTTGGAACTAGGTGGTCTTTCAGGTCCCTTCCAATCCAAATCATTCTTCGATTCTATGCTTGGTTCCAATCTGTAGTTTTCTTTTTGTCCTTTTCTCCAATGAACATGGGACCTTCAGTACCTCAGATGCCATAGTCCTTGGTGATCTCTGGAAAAGAGGTGTTATGTGCTGTATTGAAGCACTGCAGACTTCCCTTTGGTGGACTGTACACCATCAATGGCCTAGCAGTCTCCATAGGGCTGTAAGTCTGGAGAGCAGATTACCAGGTATCACATTGTCTGAAATGTTGACTTTTTGCCTATGAATCTCTTCCACCTGCCTCTTCTCTGTGCTGTGCATTTTTTGTTTTTTAAAGTGTTCTATGGAAAAGTTAGCATACCTGTCTTCTTGCCCTCAGTGAGATTTGTATCTAGTCTTTCAACATTCTCTTCAGTAATGCAGTTCACATTTTGTGGTTTTGATTCTCTCGTATTGTAGATTTAGTTTTATTTTTCTGTAGATTTTCCCTGGAGCCAAAACAGAAGGAAGGGGAAATCTCTGCTGTAAAAGTCTTATATTTATGAGGTTTATGATGACAAGGAGGAGGAAGGTCCTTAAAAAATAGCTCCATTTGTTTTTAAACTTTTGTTCACATTTTAAAATGATCTGTGGAACACAGTTTTGTGTCTGTAAAATAAACTAAAAATACATTGTGATGTTGTTATTAATAAAGCAGGTGGCTCATCTTTCAAAATCCCATTTTAGCCAGGCTGTGATTTTCAATGAAACCTGACATGTTCATTTTTGCCAGACTTAGCAGCCCCCAAGGCTTGTTGAAAGTCATCTGAAAAAAAACCTTCTTAATAGATCAGTTTTCTTTGCTGAAGCTGTAGCCTCCCCTGTATTTATAGAGATTTGGTTCCTTTGAATCTGTATTAGCTAAGCAGCAAGCTAACATATATTAACAAAGTAGGCTAGTTATACAACATTATATATATATATCCTGGAAAATATTTAGTGAGCTCCTCAATACATTGACAACTATATTTTCATTTTTCCATGTATTGTAGAGATTAATCCTCAGGAATTTATTGACATAATTGATGTCAGCTGGGTAATTGGAGCCAGATTTGCAAATACGTTAATTATCGTTGCAAATGATAGAGAGCTCTGGGACATATCCAGACCTAGTTTGAATCCATTGACTTCTTGGAGCTTGTAGAAGATTTTGTATGTTAATCACATGATTTTTTTTTTTTTGCCTTCCAGCTTCTTGTTCCACTTTTTATTTATTTAAAAAAACAACATCAGTCTGCTAGCTGCTCATAGAGATACTCTGCGTAACAAAGTGGATAATCAGCCTTATCTTCCAAATAAGCTGGGCTGTTTATTCATAACAGTGTGAGCAGAATAACAATGACGTAAGAAAGGAGAGACGTTGCTTTTGTTGTCTTGCTTAGACAGAATAGGAAAAGGAAACTTTTCTTTGCTCCCAAATATGTTTTTTTTTAATCATCAATAATGTGCGTGGATCTTCCTTTATTCTTACCTCTCCTCCATTTCATTTTTGCAAGTTTAATATTTAAAAAAAACTTACACCGGCTTGCAACATACCCATCTCACTACAGACTTCTCCAAAATTCCATGAATTAAGTCGGAACTTGTATCTTTTCTCTACGCATTGCTCAAGCAGAAGCTTGCATGTTGAACATAGCACTGGTGTCTGCAGGAGGGCCTGATCGCTTTCCCTGCCTCATTTCATGTTGGAGGTACAGTTTGAAGGGATGAGAAAAGAGACAGCACACACAACCTTAGCTCTGTGCAGGATGACAGTTCCAGCTCTCATGTTAAATGTGGCACCTGGGATTCTCCTCAAACACTTAGTACTGCCAAAGTGAGTCTTTTATGTATCCTAGATGGTGAGTGGGAGACAGCAATTTGCTGAAATTCTCCCAATCAACTTGCTGCTTGTAAGAGATGCTTACTAAGCCAGAGGATGAGTATTGATTGATCTTGTGAATAGCTTTCTCAGTAAGAATTGGTCTCAATAAAAGATGCTTGGATGTTTGAAATTTCATGTATTTTCCACTGAGAGAAAACAATATTCATTTTTCAGATATCAGTGTCTGAGCTTCACATCACAGGAGAAGACTGAGATGAACTCCTGAGGGATCACATAAAGGACTTTCCACTTACATGACTTGTGCTCCCACATCAGGAATAGATCTAGAAAATTGCAAAGGTGCCTATTATCTGAATTTAAGCATCCCTAAATAGATAAAACAGTATTAAAGGGAATGGTAGCTTCAGGTATACGAGGTAAGGAGAAAATATAACACGAGGAACAGGAAGGTAGAAAAAATCTGGAAAATTCTATTCTGAAGGAAAAATGAGACTGCATCTTTCCATGTGCTTGAATTCACAAGTCTCTTGTACATCCAATATAGAAAAAATCTTCAAAGTAGCACTGTTTCTGCATCTATCTTCTGAATTTCCTCATTTCACGTCTAAAACCATATACCCAGTGCAGTATACTTTTAGAATTTTCCTGCATATTAGAATAATCATCATTATCAATTTGGTAACTTCCTCTTAAAAACATTAATGTGAATTCCATTATTTTTTTTCCTGGCCATAACATCACATTGAAAATTAATCTGAGTCAAATTATTTTTGGTATGTTAGCATTGTATGAGAGGGTCCACCCCATATAAGGCACACCTCATGTTCTTGGGAGTTTTGAAATGAAGAGATAAAAAATGATGGAGCTAGCGTACTCATGTTGAAGGTGAAACTATTTTGTTGTACAGTGACAGTATAGTGACAAAATAATTTGTTCCTGCATACATGAACTGCTTTGCCACAAACTTATTTAGCTTGTGTTATGTCTGTTGTTTGCTCTGCAAAAGGTTGTTGGCTTTTCTCTCCAATATACAAAGGTTATTTGGTTTGATGTTTCAGCTCTCCATGAGGAACAACCCATATGAGGTATGCATTTGAGCTAGCAGAGGTCAAAGATAGACAATTTCTTTTTTCAGGTTTTTTTTTTTGTCTTTCTTTACATTATGTGCCAGCATTTTAATAATTCTTCTCTTTCTTGTTGGTTTTAAATGTAGTGCTTAAAAACCTTACATATGTAGAGTTGTAAGTTATGAAGAAATACCCTTCCTGCTATATGTATATTTTATAGTAATTTTAGGAACCCTCTACTCAACACTTGTGAAGCCACACTAGTGCAATATTCTGTTCTTGTCTCCCCAAGAGTTACAGAGTTACCAGAGACAGGGCTCTGATGGGTTGTTTTCTCTGCCATCACTGATAGATGACTTTGGTATCAGAAGATGTTTCATGTGATGTCAGATGCTTATGTGTAGGAAATTGAATTCATGCAAAAATTATTGTTTAGAAATGAAGCCACACTGGCCATCTAACATCACTGGAACCTTATAGATTTTTAATGTTTCTTCCACCCTCTGGTTTCTTGGTCTAAGTCTACCTGGTTCAAAATAATTTTACATAGTTTGCTTTATATTATCCTGCTCTTCATCCAAAATAGTTTCGAACAGGGCAAAGACACAGGACTATTGAAGGTAGATGTGGATTTACCAGAAAGAGAAGGAGCTACAGCATTCTCTCTTGTGGGGAGACAGGATATAGCACACTTTGCCCTTTATTTGAGGTTTCTCTGCTGCCCCCAAATCCAAACTCCATCTTGATCCACATCTTATGTTTATCTTTCTGATCACCCCATGTGCTGTCAGACACCTACAGCTTGCTATTTCTTTCTTTATTTTATTTTACACTAATTGCACAAGGAAATGCTGTTCTTATGTCAGGCTCTTAGTTGATTATAAGTCCTGTTTACTCACAGAAAGGTAATTTACTGCCTGCAGGGCACAACTCAGACATACTCAGGCTTCCTGGGTAGCTAAATGGATCATTCCATTCCAGTGCTCATTCACTTACTGGCCTCTCTGAGATTGCTTGCAAAAGCACTTATCCTGCAAATGCTTACTCATGTAAGTAATAATACTCTAATTAGAAAGCAAGTGGGGTTTGGAGACATTAGGATTTTTTAAGTGAGTAAGCACTTGCAGGGCAAAACCCAAGGGCACCAGAAAAGATGATAATTTTCTGCATAGTACATTGTCTATTTTTATCTTGAAGTCTGGATCTTTACATAACTTTCTATTAAACTATTTGAGATCTTCCCTTCCTAGACTAGCCAGGAAGTCCAATGGACAGACATTCTTATGCTTCAAAGCATTTTCTAATGACTCCCTTTTCAAATGAAATGAAACATTAGCCTGAATTATAGCTGTGATATGCTTCTGAGTTCCTTTCTAAGCACTAAATTATACCATTTCAGTGACTGTCCTTTCTTCTGTCCCTCTGAATCTTAGTTCAAGCTTATCAAATAACTGCTGTAACACAAGTTGAGATTCAGGTTCATTATTTATCCTTTCAAAATTAGATTGTTTGCAAATTTCTTCCCAACACCTAATGACTCATATGAGAATGTACTTTTTCATCTGCAAGGATGAAATTCTAGGGAAGGAGGTGTGTCTGTGCAGGGATAGCTTTGCCACAAAGACTGAAAAATAGTCATCAAAGCTATACATTCAGTAATCCTGTGTGTGGAGAACTGTGAGCTACCCAGACAGGCATTAACTGGTATGTATATGCTTGACTTGCTGCTGCTTCCACTACCACTCTTTTTAATAGTACTCTGACTGCCTTTAAAAACACATCACTTGCAAGCATGCTTTCTTATCTCCAACTGTTCTTGTGATTTTAGTCTTCAGCTATTTTATTCCTTCTGCAGTTTGTAAAGACTCTTTTAACTAAAACTCCAGAAACACTAAAGAAAAGGATGATGTTTTGCCAAGCCATATGTTCTTAAATGGTGTATTTTATGCAGCTGATAATAAACACTTTAAGATATAGTAGCTAAAAAAAACCCAAACAAACCTAATGTAAGCAGGCACATTTCCAGTGATTTCAACACTTACATTAGAGATGAATTTAACAGTCTGTTTACAGTCAGGCTTGAGCATGGTATTCAAACTGCATAGGGAACATTGACATTTGGTGTTGGGCTGGGATCTAGAGTAAAAGAGATTTTTTTCTACTCTGCACAGATTCAGAATTTCTTCACTTTATTTCCAGTTTTATTGCTTTGCGGAAGCATTAAAACACTGATATAAAATGTTCACTAAGGTTTAATTGTTTTGCCCAGTGTATGATGCTTTTCCTATATTAACAGCATTTTAAAGACATTATTCACCCACAGATATTTTAATCCTCTTAATAAAAGATAGAAACCTCTCTTACATGCACTATTCTACATTAAAAAAGCCAAGTATAGGCTATAAAATGTCTATCCCATTAACTCATAATGCGTAATGCAAGAGTTAATCTACAAGTCAACAAAGCTTTTAGTTCTGTCTAATTAATAATCCAGGGGAACATAATTTATAGATTACCTCAAATAGTAAAAGCAGCAATGTTTCCATTACACTTGTAGTAAAACACTGTACTGGAGTTTAACTAAGGCTTGATGAAAAGAGAAGGGATAGCTTGGAGTGTCAGGCTCGTGGTTCATCCTATTGTACCAACGCTTGCTTTCACTCCCTCTAGAACGGCTCTTCTGCGGGCTTTCTGCTTTTTCTTTTCTTACACATAAAAAACCTGTGATTAATATTGACAGAGCCTACATTTTCAAAAATTTATTTTGTTATTATTTCTTTACTAGGTATATTTATTTCCTTTATTACCTATCCAAATTCTATTCGGCCCTTTGCTCTATTGTTTCATGTGGGTATCAGAGATAAGAGGTGATGACATGGGGGCAAAAAATCTAAATAAGAACTGTTTTTACATCATCTGAAATCTGTTACATTGCAATTACAATAAAAATCTACTTTCAAAGTGAGATAACAATAATCTTATCATAGTATTCAGAATTGAGGTGATATCATAGCACCTTTCATACTTTCCTTTTGTCTTCAGATAACCAGAAGTTTCTAAGTGAACTGTAACCTCTAAGAAAAGGTTTGACAATTTTCTAATTCCTATTATTCCTAAATAAGTGTTAAAATGAAACAAGGAAGTTGTAAGGAAATGGCTATTCCTGGCATTTTGTTCTTTAAAATTATTCCATGTTAAACGGAATAATGTGTTAAAATGTTGTAGGCAGACAAACATAACTCGTTTATCAAAGGATGTATATTAATGAATAGAGAAGAATTTACAACATATCTGTCATTTTAACAGCATAATAGACGTTTCAGGATCAAAAAATCTATTACTGATTTCTTAAAAAAATAAAATTTACTTCCACCCCTAGATTCTTAAAGAAGAGAGATTATGAACACACCACGCAACTACTGATTGATCGTCACTTGGTAAGCTATAATCATCCTCTGTAGTCTGTATAACATCTATGTTTCTTGTCTGATTGCAGATCTCATGTTATGTGTTTGTCTATGCCAAGTTATTCTGTGATACCAGGAATTTTAATAATGGAATTATGAAAGGTTTCTGGAAGCAGAGATTGGCCTCAATATTACAGCTGTATCTTTGTTCTTTAGCACCAATTGGGGGATCCTTAGAAACAGTTTCTGTTTAATTCTGTCATTGATGTAGAATTGAACAGGGTTATTAAGGAAATAGCTTACTGATATCTCTGGATAGAAAGTACTTCCAGAGGAGCTAAAAACTGTTAATACTGCTCATAACAATAGCTAACTACTACTTCTTTGACTAAACAAAAGCTTTGGTGAACTCCAAAATTTGGAGATATATAAACATTATCGCAATTTGCTTTATTGAATAATGAAATACAGGGAAGTTTCAGTTTCTTAAATCCCCTTTATATGTACTGGGATCCCTGTGTGCCTCCAAAACCATGCTGTTTGGAGAAATGAGCAGAGAAAGGTTGTATTTGAAAAGAGAAAAGAAGTTTAGGGAGAGAAAGAAATAAGAAAATCAAGGTAAAAAGGAGCTGAGTAACACTCAGAAAATGCAAAATTTTTAGGAAAGAGAAAAAAAATCTGAAAAATGTCAGTTGCAGTCGATAATAGCAATATCAGTCCAGGGCCTTTAGTTATGCAGACTTACTTAAGGAACGAAATCTTGGTCCTTGCTTGGTGAGTCACTGAAATCCTATTGACACTGGTAGGACATTTCACTCAATGTCTTTCTAATGCAAGTGTGATATAAAAAACAACCAACTCACATCGTACCCAGTGGGAGTTCTTCCACTGCCTTCACTGGCAACAGCACTGGAATTTTTGCCTTTGGGCCATGAGTCTGAAATCAATGAGATTTCTGCTTTAAATTAGGCCATGTATTCCAAACTCAGTCCTACAGCATATTTGCTACTATATAGGTTTTGGGGGTTTTTCTTTGATTCTATGACTATAGCAGGGTCAGATCCATACCTTGACCCAGAAGTGGAACAGTCAGTTTGGAGTATGCACATTAAGACATGCATAGATCTTGTGTTATGGATTTGATCAGTCTGAGCTCAGTTTGCCTGTGATGTAATTTGCTTTGATCTCAGAGAAATGAAGATAGAGACAGATCTGGCCAATTTTTTTTCTACATCAGAGCAGAAGTAGGATTTTCTAAGTTAAGAAGAATTCAAAGAATTTGCTTGATAAGGGTTTTCAAATTTACTTTGAAAATATTAAACTAACTCAGATTTGTAATCTGTAGCCAGAACTGGTGTTAACAAAGCTGAACATGTTGTTTTCTGTCTAAAATATTGAAATAAAAATGCTAGGGGCCCATCTTTTAACATAGATGTAATTTATCTAAGCATAATAGTCTTGTTTTGAAGTGAAAACTTCAGTGTTATTGAGCTTTTATTCAAAGGGGAATATAGCCTAAAGGGTGTGCATCATACATCATTTCAAAAGCCCTAGTAGAATTTCTCATTGAGCTCCTTACAAATTATGGTCATTCTATTTAGAATACATCAGTGGAAAAGTACAAAAAGGTTGGTATGTAAAGAAATTGCCAGCATTTCAAATTTTTATTTGTGACTGTGTATGTATGTGCATAGACACTGTGACATTCAGGAGCATATTTTTATACAATGGAAATTTTATACCTATTCATTTGTGTAAGTTGACCATTCTTTACAGAAGTAGGTAGTATTTTAGTATTTCCACTTTACTTTCAGTGCACTAATTGTCATTGCCATGTATGCATTATCAGGTACTTCAACTGTGTAGCTTGGCAATGTATATTAAAACTACCAATCATATTTTAGCACTGCTGTACGCTTCTAGCCCTTATCCAGCCCATTAACTGCTCTGCTCGGTCTCACACTCCTTACTGCTACTGGTTAGTTTGTGTGAAGACAGCTCAGCTCAGTTGTAGCTCATCTACCTACACAGTGTATTTATAACAAGTAGAAAACTACCCAACCATATAAAATCTCATTTCCTGTTGAAATAAGCCACCTCCAATATATACCTTCTATATTCTGCAGCAAAATTATTATTTGCAGAAGGATATCTGTACTAACTTTGCTGTGCAATGTACTACATACTAAAAGCACACTTGTGACATACAGATCTTACATAAGCTATAAACCCTTTACATCAGGTAGATTTCTCTAAATCTATTCATGAAAAGATTATTTGTCTCTGCTAAAATATCATATAGCAGTCTTTTCTTTGATGAAAAGTCCTTTGGCTTAAAGGTAATAGCAGAGTTGGCTGAGTCAAGGCTAAACAGAATTGCCTTTCCAACAGAAAAGATAACATATAGCCATACTTAGGTGAAGGTTTGTTACCCAACAGTGGAGGAGAATTTATAAATTACAAAATTTATCTAGGTTATTTCACCACCTACCTGAGAACATTACCAAGTGAATCCCAAGAGGCATGGCCGGCAAAGTAAATAAATGCTTGGGGAATTGAAAGTGTTAGTAAAAATCTGCAGTTGTGAAGAGAAGCAGCCCTACTTTGCAACTTAAATGTGTACTCCTGAGTGCCTTGTGCATGATCTATGCCATTGTATAAACCTTGAGAACACTATCACATACGACTTGTCTGTGCATGAACATGGCAGAATGTGGTAGCAGAATGTATTTGTACTGCATAGATGAAAAGATGAAGAAGTCTAGTATTTGGCTAAGATGGGAGCTTGATCCTTCTGAGTCATGTGTCACAGGATATCAATTTCTGCAGTGACATCAGGTTGTGTCAATGGAAGATAAAGAGAAACTTTATTCTAGGGGAAGCTGTGGGCATTGCTGTTTCCCTGGCTGGAAAGTGCATAGTTGGTTGTAAGACAACAAATGCAGTAAAAAATGCCTTATGTGCCCAAGGGAAATTTATGGAGAAATGTGTTAATGTAGTAATGAGATTCATCTGTAAGTGACATATCAAAGATAAATGTCAACTTATCTATTTGTTAATGGATCTATTAAAAGCTTTGTTTGTACTCTGTCTTCTTCTTCTCTTTTTTTTTTTCCTTGAACACTTATGCACAGATGGATTGTGCAAACAAATACTTTATTAAATGTGGGACTGAGAGCCAATGAACACTTTGAGTCCAGAATAATGTCAATTAACCCAATTTAATTGCTTTCTTGATCCAACTCTCTCTTATTTTTTTGTTTTAACTTTTTTTTTTTTTTTTTTTAATATGTATATAAGATATAAGGGGCAATGAGTAATTCTGTAAGACTGAATTACTTTATACATCTTATTTTATTAACAAAAATTCAATGTGTGCTCTCAAAATGGCATGGTATCATAGAATATAAAACACATAAATCTTGGTTAGAATGAGTCACTGAAGCCAAACTGTCAGGAACAGCCTAAGGTTTCCAAGCTCAAGCGAGCTGGTGAGGGGAGAAACAATTCAAAAAATCCTATTATTTATTAAACTTATTTTGCTTAGGGTAAGTTACCAGAAACATTTTTCCTACTGCTAAAAAGCTACATTTTCATTATCAGTAATTTGCAGAAACTTGGCTTTTGTTGAACTACTGATTTATTATGTGTCTAGTTGTAGCATATGCACTTAGTTTTGCCACTTTAACACAAAAAGCATTTTCATTAGAGAGAGTTCTAGAGTAGATAATAAGAAACTGGGCTTTCTACACAACTCTTAAACACAGCAAGGATTAATTTGTAATTAGATATAACACATGCAGTAAAAATGATCAGTCTGATTTCTGGGAAAAAAAAATGTTACTTCCATTGACCTGGAACCAACTGCTGGAAGCTGCCACCAACTGGGTCTTTTGTTATTTGGTGACTAAGACTAACAGATTGAATCTACAATTTGTTCTTGCATGGTCTTCTCAACAGGTGAAAGATCCAGCAGTTTCAAAAGATGCATCTAATCCAAATATTTTGAGAACTGTGTTATTAGTTTGTGATTTGAATGAAATTCTGTGCAATGTTTTCACAGGTTTCAAGATGGTACAATGTCATATTTCAGCACTCAAAATTGTAATATTTTCTCACCTTTGGCAGGTGTATGAGATATTTTAAGTAACTGGATGATAGACTTTTACTGTATGTGGGTTTGCAGGATGAGGTAGAGGATTGATCATGTGATGCTATATTCCACTGTAAATGGAGAACTTACTTATTTTTTTCTCCAGGGTGAAAAGTAGAAGTCATGCTTTAAAAAATTGTTGCCAAATTTTAGTATGAATCTACGAAAATTTTAGGACCCAAATCATTATTTGTCTATTCTTTCAGTGTCTTAAATGCTCCTAAATAATGAAGAGAATTTAAATTGCCAAAAATGAAATCTGAAGTGCTTTATATGTCCAGACATAGCCATAGAGGCTTTCTCTTGTTGTTATTTTTTTTCTTTTCTTTTCTTTCTTTCTTTCTTTCTTTCTTTCTTCTTCTTCTTCTTCTTTTTTTTTTTTTTTCATTTCAACTTCGTGAGATCTTAAACAGCTTTCAATAAATCCACATCATTTGGGCAGTTTCAATATCTGTGAAGATGCAATATTTTCCATTAAGCAAATAGAAGCCTCCTCTACTGAAAAACTGCGATTTAGAACTATATCTCCAATGCCTCGCTCTAAAGATTTGTTTAATTGTTCAGTTCATCTGAATAGTCTTAAAATAATAGCTTAAAGAAACATAAACCCTCATTTGGTTCTCCCATGCTCACAGAAGTTAATGGGACTACATGCGCACTTAAGCATATACTCTAGATGTTTCTTTTATACTTTGTAGGTCAGAAAGGCAGGGGGATAATATTTAACCAAGGAAGCGAGCTCTATTTCAAACTTCTACTGCACTGTTATGTCTAATATTGAAGGAAATTATTTAAAAACTGTTGGCACTGAGTCTGCATTAAGCATGATTTCAAAACCACAGAATAGTCTATAAAATTTTTTGGCATGTTAAACTCAGAGCATGAAAACTTAAGGGGCTGTTCCTGCAAATCCCTTGCTTTTGCAGGAATAAGTACTTACAGGGCAGAGCTGAAAATCCTGGAGTTCTTCTGAGTTTTCATTGGAAGACAGGCAAAATAAAGAACTTAGAGAGCAGGCACGCAGCTTTGCACCTGGTTCATACCTAAGCAGTTCAGACTCAGACCTAGTTAGTACCCCTGCTTAAATCCCCTGAGTAAAACGGTTTAGCAGTAACTCTTAGGTGGATGTCTAATGAGCCGTAAAAAAGTGGCTGCCACACAAATGTAGCTTAAGCCACTATTTTTAGTTTAATTTCAAATTAAAACAAGACTGAAAAAGTAGACCTTCCCTTCAGATGGTAGCCTAGTGGATGGAGTGCTTGTTTCAAAATTGACAGATCCTAATTCTAGTCCCTTTTCTGCTGTTTCAGAATTAAATATTTCTTTCAGGAGTGGCCAGTAGCTGTCAGCCCTATAGACTCTTCTGAGGAAGGAATGTTTGTGGTGTTTCAGCTGATTCTAGATTGTAAGTATTACAAGATATACAAACTATTCTATGATACCTAGTCAACATGTTTATGTTATAGAAGGAATAAGAGACAGCATCACTTCTTCAGTTCTTGTGACAATTTTTCCTTCTGCTCCCTGAAGTGTTTTTATATATTAATTTTAGCATTCTCTAGATAGCTTCGTGAACTGCTAGTCTTCTAATTCTCAATAGAGCTCCTTTTGTATCTACCTCTGAGACTGATCTTCCTGTAGACACATAACATGAAATTATTGATTCTCCTTCAGAAATGAAATACATAAAATTACACTTTTTATTTCCTAGTTTTAGGTGATTGTGGTAATAGATTTGTGCTATTAGATTTCATCCTTTATCAAGCCACGTTTCCCATTGACAGACACAAGAATGGAAATCAAATGAGGGATCGTGAGCTTTGATTCAAACAGAGTTTCTCTGTCTTCCTTTGATGTTTGGATATAGAAAATATTAATCCACTATAAAGCATGGGAACTACCTAATATTTCATGTACTGGGCTTAGCATATTTTTACTAGGCTTTTTATAGTACCTAAAATTTCAACCAGTTCTGATACAGAAAATGTACTTGTAGTAGAAAAAAGAAACGTTAAGTTCTATTCTCTGAAGCAATGATAGTCATCATTAAATGGAACTCTAGTGTTTTTAAGTACTTTTTTGGTGTGTTTCCATCTTATCAGAACAAATAACACCTCTACTTAGGCATTATTCAGCACCTGCAGTTCATACAAGATTTACTGTAATCAGTCTCAATCAACATTTAAGATGAAAAGTTTTCAGAATCAGATCAGTATTTTTGAAACTTTAATCTAACGAAGACCTAAACTTAATATTGGATATCTAAAATGTTTTTGAAAATTCTGGGTCCTGGAAGTCCCAGTCCTGTTGAAGTCCATTGACTTTATCGGCCGTAGAGGTTCACGCATCTTCTGGCCTATTTTCCATTGCATACGAGGTAATTGTAGAGCAAAATAAGAAGAAACATTTTATGAAATGCTTCCTTTTGAGTGAATAAATACTTAGTATTGATGGTTAAGTATGAGGAGAGGGCTTGACTGTAGTGGCAGATGCACCTAAGTCTGACAAGGTTGCTGCATTGTTCTAATGAACTGATGTGGTGTTTATTATTCAGGCACTTTGTCTCTGTCTCTTACAGCATCTCTGTACAGGGCGCTTTGAGAAGTGAAGAAGGACTCCAAGTATGTAGACTGGAATACCAATATTTATTTCTCATGTTTTTATGCAGCTGTGCCCACATTCGTATTGAATTTGAGTTCTGAAAACAAATGGGTAACCTTGTATCCAGAAATAAAATCTCCTGTGTGTGCTTTACATCTTTGGCTTTGGCAACTTTCTGCTGAAATCATTACTTCACTTTTCATTCCTCTGCTGTATTTTGAAGCCTGGAGTAACCTCCCATTATCTTTTCTGTTACCAAATCAAACTAATGTCACAGGTATCCTGTGAGATATCACCATATCAAGAAGAACTGCATTACAAGTTTTAATTACCTGGCTATTGATAGCAATCATTGCTTTTTTTTTTTTTTTTTTAATATATATTGTCATTAAATAACTAATAACTGAAAGGGAGATGAGGTATCAAGTATATAAAAACAAATTTTACCTTTATAGAGAATGTTCCTGTGAGGTAGAAGGCTATGAAACACTGAAAAATCCAACAGTTCTTATGCTGAAAAATAAGAAGTGTAAATAGACTTTGCAGAGATAGATTTGGAGCAGTCACGTACGGTTTAGTTTTACTATAGCTAGGGGAGAAAAAAATAGAAAGACAAGCATCATTGTTAACAGCTCTGTTTGTGTTTTGTCAATTTTTAGAAGCTTCCAGACTGCATATCTCTTACACAGTAACATGTCCATACCCATATTCTGTAGACCTGTGAGTATTAAAGCTTGGCTTGAAAAATCAGTATTGGAAATACTGATTTTTCATTACTGATAATGAAACATTATCTATTAAATTGTACTTTTATCTCTAGTCTATCGGAAAGGCAGAGACTGGTTGTAACAGGCCTAAGCAACATTGCTTCTTTACCGTGTCAACAACACAGCACACTTCTGACAGTGCTATGTTACGTAGTTCAGCTTTGCACTGGGCAAAAGAGAAGCTACTTTTTGTTTCCTATCCCTGTTGCCCACACAGACCACAAACACTGTTTTCCTTCTTCTTGTTCCTGCAGTTCTATGGCAGTGCTTAACCACCAAGGCTGAAAGATCACATACATATGGCCAAAATGCAGCCATCAGAACGGTGCCTGGTTGTACAGCCCCATTGCTGCAAGTGCAGCAGCAGTGAAGAAGTGCTGACAGCAGCTCCATCTCACTGCGCAGCATCCAGGGCACTGCCAGCTGTGGGATGTGACAATCAGCCAAGCAACATATCACCCGGCCTGCACTGTCACTGAACATTTCTGTCATCAGTTTCTCACTTCAGGAGGACATTATGTTTCTTTTCTCTGTAGTAAGAGAAGAGTTTTCACAAGGAAAAAAGACACATTCTTTTGCTCCCTGCTAGCCTCTCAACTCTCTCCATCACAGGCCAAAAGAGCAAAACTGCAAAAAATTCTGTTATTCGGTGTAAATGGATTTCAAAGAGGTTAAGCACTGTGGGCCACTGAATTGTCATAATTCTCTCAAAGGAAGAAGGAGTGAGATAAATGTGTGAAGCAGTAGTACTGTAGTAAACCACGAACACATCAGTGTGCACTGCAAGGTGGTGCCCCATCCGCGGCAATCTGCTGGAATTCAGACACTGAATGTAGCAGGGCCCTGGCCACCCCCTTGGCTCTCAGCAATCCCTGAACTCTGTGCGGATACAAAAATAAATGGAATAGACATTAAAACCTGAACAGAAGTGATTCCATTAGAGACCAGGGAAGACACCACAGGAACTTCAGGGAGGATGAAGACAATCTAGGATTTAAAGAAATTTTGTTATATGGTGACTAGTGGGGAACCAGCCAAAGGAAAAAGAACTCATGCTAATGATCAGGGATTTCCTGTACACCTAATTCCAAAGGAATTTCCTTATTTTGTTTCAGGCAGCTTCGGTTCCATATTCTTCACTGATTTATATAGACACACAGAGAATTATTTCATAAAATCATACCAGAGTGGTTGTTAGGTACTTGTTTATATTCACTTTGAATACAAATGTAAGAATTCTGCCAATAATGAGATGTTTGTTGACACTGAAGAAAGAAAAAAACCAAAACAAACAAACCAGACACAATTATGTAATTTTGAGACATAGCATTAACAATTGCAATTCTATCTTACTCCTTCTAGCTTCACACCAGTGCATTTTATCAAAAGCATTTGGGGCAACAGTTTTTGACTAAAAGCCAAAGAAAAGCCTTATAACGCAATTGTAGTGGATTTAATAGGTGATTACATCTCTGTAACTGTATGAGTTTAACTACATTGCTGTGCTAGCGAGTAAGAATGTTCCATAGCTTGTGTCTGATGTGCTTTTAGTGGCTACAGTTAGGGTCCAATCCCAGCTGCCACCTTCCAGCACAATTCCACTAGAACAGAGAGCCAAGCCCTGAGTTACGGCTATAGAAACAAAAGGCAAACAAACCGTCTGCAGTCAGTAGTATCATAGAGCCTGTGTGAGGGTTTCAGCATGCTGCTGCAGCCTACCTTGTGCCGGAGGGACACTACAGATGTAGCAGCTGTTGGCAGGGAAATGCACAGCCAGGAGAGGTAATAGCTCGTTCAGTGCGCTTCTTTTGCAGCCCCTGGCAATAGGTTTTCTGCAGCTTCCTGCAGAGCTGCAAATAGAAATGAAGGCTGTGTCTGACTTGCTGAACACTGAAGAAGGTGATGGGTGGAAAGGAACTTGCAGGTTCTGTTTTGCAGAGTGAATTCCCGCTGCAGTACTTTATTCAAGCTAGGGTATAAAATTTACACTTCTGTTCACAAGTGTAAAAACTGATTTTTTTGGTCTGAATTCCATCACTAGGATCATGTTAAACTGGTTTTAATTTATATTACTACTGATTTTTTTTTCTTTTTTTTTTTTTTCTTTTTTTTTTAATATAAATCACAGCAAATTCATCTCTGACACAGTAACAGGGAAACAAATTTAACGGAGATTGACTCAAATTGAGAAAGATCAGTAACTAGCCCAGGAAGCAATCTGGTTTGCAGATCACACAAAACATGTAAAAAAATATTGCTTGATAAGGGACTTGGAGGTTTCAAGGAAAATCTACTTAGTTTTGGAAGAGAGAAGGAGAAAGGAAGAACTGCCTGAACTTTCTCATCACAGCTATTTCGTTCCTATTTCCTGTGGCTAGAGTAATTATAAACTGAATTTAGCACTTTGTGACTGACCTTCTAATTCTTCTGTCAGAGATCCCTGTGCATGTATTTGCTCTATATTTAGTTAAAATCCCATTTCTCGAAGGTATTCAAAGCAGAAGCTCTGGTAAATACCTGAGAGCAGTGTGCCTTCTTGGGATCCCCTCTCTTGCACATCCTAAAGGCCATGTGCCTTCTGATCCAGCTCTTGAGCAGCACTTCATTTCATCAGGGACTACGAGGCAGTCTTTCAATAACTTCACAACTTTGAAAACAAGAATTTCTTTTACACTAGTTTTGGTTTCTGTCATCAGAACTTACCTGACCAGAAAGAACAGTAAATCCTCTTTATACGTGTTCTTACAATAATTACCTCATTCAGAAACCTTCTAGTTTATCTATGAGCTAACAAATGGTGGTGCATTCCAGTCCCCCAGCAACATCTCAGCACCAGGACAGGGATTCAAGTAGCTCCCTCTGATCAGATTTTGAGTAAAGTCTGGATAAAATGGACTTTTGACATTCAACATGTAATAGGATCGTGTCAAACCTGAGCTTCCAGAATAGCAACTGAAATGCTCTAAGGTCAAATCTGTCTTCTGCGGGCTTTCTAAATCTCCATAGTGGCATGAAGTATCAGTTCTGCCTCCACCCAGTACCCTGGACTTCTGGGGCAGACCCTCGCATTCTTTTCACTGGGTGTTTGCACAGTGTTTGCACTGTGTGGTATGAAGAAGGTAGGTCCAGCTTGTGATTTGCATCTTCTGTCCTCTCCATTGTAAATGCATCCCTTCACTCTCCTTGCTGGAAAACAAGTTTCCTGCTATTGGGCATAATAACTGAAGGAACAGAGGCAAAGGTACACAGAACAGAAATGTTGCTTCTGTGCATCATTATCTCCCAGTTACATTTTCTTTTCCATAGTTTCTAGGAGTAGGAGAAAAAGGAAGATTTTGGGAAGTCTAGTGTAATTTGAATTTTGCAAATGTGTAGCCTGGAAATTCAACTTTGTAGATACAAAAGTAAGTTACTATTCCTGCTTTATTGAGAATAGAATTATAGTGGCTGTATTTTCAGTCAAACTTTCAGTACTACATCCTGCCTCTGTTGTACATTCCCTTTTATGATGGGTATCTCACCCGCTAAACCCACCCGCAGCTCCATGAAACAGTTATGAGCACAGGTTGTGTGGGATATAACTTGGTTGAGGTTGGGCTTGAAGCTGTTTTTAAACAGGCAGAGCCAGTAGTGGCTCTCATGCTTTGGAGCTGGTGTGGATCATGGCTGCTTTCACTGGACTTGGTGCCAGGGTGTGCACAGCTGCTCTATGCGTGTAAAATACATGAGATTGAGGAGGATTGTATTGAAGAACATACAGTTGTGGTTGGACACTGTTGTGCAAAAGGCAAAAGACATTACAGTGTGGTCCTTGCTTTGTGTCTTGCCTTCCTAGAATCATAGAATGGCTTGGATTGGAAGGGATCTCAAGGATCATCAAGTTCCAGGCCCCTTGCCATAGGCAGGGTTGCCAACCCCTAGATAAAAAGTACTAGATCATATTGCCCAGGGTCTCATCCAATCTGGCCTTAAACACCTCTAGGAATGGGACAACCACAACCTCTTTGGGCAGCCTGTTCCAGCACCTCTCCACTTTCTCAGTAAAAATCTTCCCCTGACATCCAATCTAAATCTCCTTTCCTTTAGTTTAAAACCATCCCCCCTTTCCTGTCACTATCTACAAGTGTGAAAATTTGATTTCCCTCATGTTTATGAACTCCGTCCTTGGGCAGATACCAAAGCTATTGACTTCCTTTCTGATTCCTCCATCACTGGGACAAGGAGGAGAGCACACAGCCTGACCCACAGCAATGCCTTATCACAGAACTGGCATAAGGGAGTGGAGAGTGGCTGCAGGCAGCTAAGTTAGCCCAGCAAAATGCTGCCTGTGGTTATTCTGCTTTCTGTCAGGACTGTATAAAGTCACCAGCATATAACCTGGAGGCACCTCCTGGAAGGGCATAGATTCCCTACAGGTGTGAAGCAGTGCTTTATAAAGAATCGGTATTAGTATGTGAACCGCTTTTCTGCCCCATCTAGCTCTACTCTGTTTGGCTGCATAAGAACATTCTTACCTTCAGTACCAAAAGGCAGTGAGAGGGAATTCTTGTTAGTGGCAAATTTATAAGCATGTTGCCAGCAAGTCTGGGGCTGGAAGATGAGCTGGGGCAGAACTGTGGTGGGTCTCCCAGGTTAGAGGTGGTTTGCTACTGCTGACCAAGCTGACACCTTACTGCGCCCAGATCTGGGGTCATGGCCTCAGGCTGATAGAAGATGCGGGAGGTACTTGCTATTCTCCTTTCCAAAGGAAACAAGCGTAATAATTTCAGCACTGAGAAACAGCACTGTAGGGAACTCTTCCATATTATTCTTAGGTAAAACAACAAACATCTCAGCAGAAAAGTGAGCATGGTAATGCTCCTTTTTGTGAAGGTCTGTGCAAGTCAGTTCAATGTAAGCAACATTTAGAATATGTGTTCGAATCTCCAGTCTGTTTAATGCATCTTTGCAAAGAATACATTTAACAGAGATGTATGACATCCAAGCACTCCTTCACCAGTGGGAAAACAAACCCACGTTAATACATGGAAACGGTTGTATATCTTCAACATTAGATGAGCTGGGAACACAAGGACAAACAAACATTAGCATGCAATTTATGATGCTACTCTCGGGGACTGAAAGTATGAGCCATAAAGGAATCATACAACATTTCAGTATTATCATTTTATGATTTCTGTACCTTTCCCTTTCAACAGATGCTGCTGCTCATGTTCTCTATTGTGCCTTTAGTTCCCTATGATGAATAAGTGTGACAGTCCTTTAAATCACAGCTGCTACAATGTGCAATATTTAAGAAGGCCCTTGTGACTTTGGTCTTTCCTTGATAAAAATAAATAAATAAGGAAAGTTATTAAGTGTTGAACACGGGCATGAAACAGCTCTCCAGGAAGGGACTGTGAATATGTTGGATTTTGTTGGTTTTTTTTTTTTCCATTTCTTTTTTTGTTTTGTTTTTTTTTTTCATTTGTGGAAGTTTCTGCAAAAATATCTCTTTGCACAAAACCCCCAAACTGGGTGATCTTTAAGGTCCTTTCCAATCCAAACCATTCTATGATTCTGCGATTCTAAATGTAAGCAGGTCGGGGCGGGGGGGGGGGGGGGGGGGGGGGGGCATTTCCTCTATTTATTAAACCTGTTCTGGAATCCTAATTCTGCCTCCAACTACTGTGGAGTTTTCCACACTGCTTCTGTGTTTTATAAGCTGTAGATATTTTATATCATTTTAAAAGAGTGCTCTCTACAGAATATTTTATACCCTATTCTTAATTTGCGTCTTAACTAATTACTGTAGGAGTTTCACACTCTTTGTGTAAGGAGATGATGTATTTTCTTTTGTTTTTCTCTCCCCCTCCCCCTGTGTAAATACATTTATAGAAGTACATCTAACAAAAGATATTTGCTGTAAAAACCACCCTGACGTGAAGCAGCAGTGAGACGGTGCCCACACATCCACTTGTGTAGTCATTATCAATAATAACAGAAACTGAATCAAGTGATACAAATATATTTGATTAAAATCAATTGTTTGGGGAGTGTATTTATTCCAGAGCCTTCAGGCAGAGAAGAATAGCAGTCTTCTAAATGTGATATTATGAGGGCAAGCAAATGAGTTATTACTTGTGTTACAACGCAACAGAACTGAGCAACAACAGCCCTACGAGAGGGAGTAAGCACTCATATCCAGCCATTTATTCTGTTACATTCATCACCACAGGCTGCATGTGTACACATCAGGTCAAGGTCAGCGTTCCTTGCTCGCATGAATCACTCTTGGCACTGATGGAAACCTCTGTATTGCAGTGTGCACAGCACTGCTTGCTCTGACTTTGACCCACGCCATGGCTGTAGCCCGCAGATGGGGCAGAGGGCAACAGGGGCAGCTGGTTGGCAGTGGACACTGCTCAAACGGCACTGCTCATAAGGTGGACAATTTAACTTCAGGCTGGAGGACAAAACTGTGTTCTTACCGCATAGACTATGGCTCCTTTACACTTTGGCTGGTGGAGTTGCAAAGCTGAAGAGGAGGTCTCTCTTTTTTCAGTTTCTGAATAGTAATATGATATAACTAAGTCTCCAAAGAATAAGTATTGAAGTTACCATACCGAGGAATCCTCGTTATTTTTCTCCATAAGTTTCTCAAAGTTAGGGGAACAGAGATGAGATACAGGGAAACATAGATGAGATACAGGACAGAGGCTCTCCTCCTTTCCTTCCAACAGAAGAATCGGTGCAAATCCTGCATGCCAGCTCTCTGCCTTTCAGAACATCCTCACAGAGTGCCATGCCTCGTGGGGGTGATGATGACATATAGATACGTGCGAATGAAAAATCAAAAAGCGGCTGTGGAATACCTTTCTGGAGCTGTAACAGTAGCTGCAATAACTTGACACATGGGTGGATTTATTATCAGGATTGCAAGCATCATTTGTACTTAAAGAACTCAGCACTGCACTGCCGGACCCTCGGGACTTAAAGAAGCATTCTAAACTACTTTTTCTTGCCTGTAAAATTGTTAATATTTCAACACTGTGCCCGCAACTTTTGAGTCATTGCGTCTGACTGTGAGAACAGAGCACACTGTGCCCCTCGCACTATGCGCAGCCCCTTACGGCAGGGCCGTGAGTGCCTCTTCGGGGTGAGGGGAGGGCGATTCCCCCCGGAATCCCCGGGACTGAGGAGGTGCGCGCTGGCGGGAGGCTGCCGCCTCGCCCCACATGGACGTGTGGGAGGTGGGAATCTCAGGTTGAGTTACTCATCGTGCCGGAGTCGGGAAAGTGAGGAACCAGTGATTTTGATGGCAGGAGGTAACGTACACGTTTTTCGGAAAAGGTGCTGTGGGAGGACTGCCGGCGGGCAGAGGGGCGGTGGGGGGGTGGGGAGTGGGTTGCGCCGAGCGCCGTCACTCCCCCAGCCTGGAAAGCCGCCCGGCCCCGGCAGCCCCGCCGCCCCCGCCGGCTCTCCCCCGGCATCCCACGGGCGGAGCGGGGCGGGGGGCGCGGGGCGGGGGCGGCGCTGCCCGGGGCCGCTGCCTGACGCCGGGCCGGGGGAGGCGGGACCGCTGGCCCCGCGCTGCTCCCGCCCTGCTCCACCGGGTCCCGCGCCCCATCTCCGCCCCGCGCTGTCCCCGCCGGGCCCGGCGCTGTGCGGGGCCGCCCCGCCCGCGGCATGGCCGGCGCGCTGGGCAGAGGGGCGGCGTGCTGGCGGATGCGGAGCGGCAGGAAGGAGAAGGCGCCGGGTGGCAAGCCCCGGCAGCAGCACGGTAAGGGATTCCGCGGGGCGGGATGGGAGCGCCTGGCAGGGGACTCGCGCTGCCCGCTGGTGGCGTTCAGGGCGGGGGCCGCTGCTCCTCCTGCCCCGCCGCGGTGCGCGGGCAGCGAGCGCCCCAACTCCACGACGCGTCCCGGGCTCGGCGGGCGCTGGGGGATGAGGAACGCTGAGGGATGAGGAACGCTGTTTCCGTGCGTTTCCACATCTCGCTGTAATAGCGGCTTCTTTAATTGTTGCGGAAGGCGCTTTCGGGCTGCCAAGCGGCGACGAACCTGGGAAGAGTCCTAGAAATCTTTCTTGGCATGCCCATGTTTTGTCTTAATGCTCGGGAGGCGCTGTGAAAAACACTTGCCCTGCCTGCGCCCGTCCCCCATCAGTTGCTCGGAGAGTGAGATGCTCATCGCCGGGTCTGAGCAGCACGGACACAGCTCTCCCGACCCTGAAAGGCTGTGCCCGCCCTGCTGGCCGTGACAGCCCTGGCAGGAACTTCGTGCCCATCGCGAAGCGCACGGCTCCGGCCGGAGCGCGGAGTCCCGGCACCTGGAGGTGACACCGCCGGCGCTGAGGTGGTGCGAAGCTGAACCCCAGGGTGTGCGTGGGGGCTGCCCAGCGTCTGGCACTGCCGAACTGCTCCTCTTTCAGAAAGAAACAGTCTGAAAGTCCGAGCAGAGGTTTTGTCGGTGGGTATCACCAGAACTCTGAAGGAAATGACTGTGCAGGAGAGGAGGTGCTATTCACCTAGGGAATAAAAACAGCGGCGTATGGTTGTAAATCTTTATGCTGCTCTTTCTGAGTGTAGTGGGGAATCACAAAAAGAAAAGAGTTGGTGGCAACTCTGAGACCCGTTTTCGTGGGTATCGCACAGAGACCAAAATGCGATGGCCTGGAGCCAACGGGAGCTCTGGCAAGGACCTGGGGAGAGCCAGAGTGCGCCCCGCAAACAGTGCAGTGCAGGCGTTAGGCCATACGGAAACCCTTCCTACCAGAAACTTTGCCCTCATAGCCAAGCTGCAGTGTGTGGTGTGCTGTCCTGATGAGAACAGCATCAAAATAGCTGTACTGTAAATTAGTTTGTCTGGGGAGATTTGTAAGTTGGTTCTGATCTACAGTAACAAAAAGGTGCAGAGTGCCTCAGTCTGTTGCTTTGTTTAAGTCGTTAAGTATCATAAATTCTCATAGAAGTAATCACTGTAACACCGTGGAACACCAGGGGACACCGAAGCACATGTATTTTGCATTCTAATTATTTTTGGTAAGTATTTAAGGATAATCGCTCTTTCTGCTGCGCTGTCTTTTTGCAAGGTGGACTTATTTACAAGATCATTTGCTATCTGTTAACAGCTGCAGATGTAAGGTAAAAGCAAAACCAACCCGTATGTCCTTACTGCTGACCGTGTGTGTTCCAGTGAGATCTTTTGGAGAGGTGGAGGTGGGGAAGTGAAGTATTACTTTGATATGCCTCTTAAAATTTCAAAGTTTCAGAAATGCATTGTATTCCAAGAATGGACTCCAGACATCTATTTATTTGCTTATTTATTTATTTATCAGGTAATAGTGGAGCACTTTGCTTTGGAGTGGAAAATTTACTTAATGTTTAGGCTAAAGATTAGAGGAGTTATAGGATATACCAAAAAGTAAAACTGTGGTACGTGAGCTGTAAGCAGTTTTAACTGTGTCCTGTCATTCATTCATGCATGCATGCAATTATCAGAAGGACCAGGAAATATTCATATTTTACGACAGAACAGGGAGGCAGCAGGGATATGAAATAATTCAATTTCTAGGGAAAAATAAATGCTGTTCTTTCCTATTCTTTTTTTTTTTGCTGCAAAACTCATTCCAGTTGGCTGCCAACTCGTGTTGGTAAAATGTGGCATACCTGTGGATCTCAATGACACTGCTATGATTGACACGAGGTGAAGACCAAGCACAGCGTTTCAGTGTATGTTTGGATTAAGATACATTTACTCAGTCATCACCTAGGGCTGGCTGGCTGCTTCAGGCACACTGAGCTGTGAACATGTGAGCAAGCCTGCCTTTGGACTGCATCAAGTTACAAGTATTTACCAGCTTTGACGTTCTTCTCACCTTTGATGAGAGTAAATATAGCCGTTGATTTATTTTGATGTGGAGCTTTTTGAGATCAAGTGTGCTTATTGAGTGCTTTACTAATTACAACTTTATCTTAGCAGTTGCAAGTAAATCAATGCTTTTTCATAATCAAATCATAGATTTATGGCACTGTGACCTGAGACTTTTCTGTATCTTTCAAAAACGCGAAGTACAAACATGAAATTTTCTCTATGATTGTGCATACAGAATACCTTGTTTTACTATGGAAGATATAAAGCAATGTAAAGTAGGACTTGTCTAGACAGCAAAAAAATATTTGTCATCACAAAAAGTTCAAGATTATGGTAAGATGACTTGTATTAATGATCTTGTAAAAAGCCTGTTTTAAAATTATTTAGCGTTGGAATGGCAATAGCCTCTTACCTATAAAATGTCTCAAGACCTTGAAACCTAAAAGGATGGCTACAGCCAGAGTTCTACAGATCCTCTCTAAGCAGAAGATGTTAAATAGTAGCATTATGAAAACCACAGTTTACGTTAAGTGGTATTTTTCTGTACTACTCAACAAAACTCATATATATATATATATATATATATATATATATATATATATATATATATATATAGGGCATCTCATCCCTTGAAGAGTAGGTATGGAAGGCTTGTGACTGAAAACTGTGAAAGAGAAAGGCGCCTACATTATCAGATGCCACCAGAAATAACTGCTGAGGAGCAAGCAATGCTTTATATACATGTTTAAAGCTATGTGAAGTTTTGTAGTAAACCAGTAGTTCTGCATCCTTAGTACTGTAACAATTACTATGGGAAAAGTAAATAGTGCTGAATGTATGTGTAGGACTATGTGTATACATCAGTGAGGTTTTAGACAGCAATTACTTCCTAAAATATATTTTTTTAATTGCTTACAATGTGTGCCAAATTTAGGGAATGGAATTTCTCTGTTTCAGTCAGCACAATATAATCAATTGGTGCCATGCCAATATGCTGGATCATGCCCAGGTAGGCTCAAAAAAAACAAAGTGATCTATATTAAAACAAAACCATTTTTTTTCCCCACCTGCTTCAGCTAATTGTTGCCTTAACCTATCTAGAGTTGTCACAAAACAAGACCTAAACTATTGTTGCCCCTTCTGTTTGGTGTCATTTCCTTCTGAGAGTGACAGAAATGTAGTAGTGAGGTAAGAATCACAGAATGGCTTATGTTGGAAAGGACCTTAAAGATCAGTTAGTTTTAACCCCCTTGCCATGGGCAGTGTTGCCACCCACTAGATCAAGCTGCCCAAGGCCACATCCCACCTGGCCTTGAGTGTCTCCAGCATGTTATTGCTCCAGAGAACTAGACTTCACTATGTTGAACCAGTGAAAATAGGGAGGACAAAGGTACAAGAGGAAGAAAGCTACGAGTCATGTTTTTTCTGATGGATATGCTTGGATGTATATGCATGTGCTAACTAGCTTCTGATTGCGACTGCACTGGACAGGACTAATTCTACAATTGATAGCAGAGAAATGAGTCCTACAAGATTTCCAATTTCAGATGGTCTTATCTTCACACATTTTTCCTGAAATATTCACAACGTGCTGTCAGCTTTCTTCTTTCTTCCTTCTCTGTCTCCTGGGAAATAATGTTCTTGGTTGTATTCTGGCAGTCATAACCAAATCTTCTGTTGTGCTGGAGGCGTAGTTCTCTCCACCTCGCTTTTTGCCTGTGGCTTATTGTAGTATTTGTAAAAGTAAATGTCTGAAACTCACGTAGGCGTTATATGTCTGCTTAATATAACAAAAGTTCTCAAAGCAAGCAAGCCTGTTTTCTGTGCCCAGATGGAAAAATCTGCAGGTAAACTTTAAATTTTAAACCATTTTTATTAGCCTACATATTCATAAAACATTTCTGTTTGGATCTACTAACACTTAGATGCCATAGCAGCTTCTGGAATCTTGTTACATTAGTCAGGGAGCTTGGAAAGATTCTGCAAGATCGTGAAGCAGATCCTCCTGGAAGCTATGTTGAGGCACATGGAAAACAAAGAAGTGGCTGGTGACAAGCAGGACTCCACTAAAGGCAAATTCTGCCTGACAAATGTAGTGGCCTTCAACAGGCTTGCAGCATTGGCAGATGAGGGAAGAGCAAATGACATCATCCACCTGGCCTTGTGCAAAGCATTTGATGCTATCTCATATGGCATTTTTGTCCAACGTGACATTGGTGGATAAGGAATTGGCTGGATGATCGCACGCAAAATATCTGATGTCCAGTGCTGAATGGTGTTGGGACTGGTACTATTTGATGTCTTTGTCATCAACATGGACAGTAGGCTTGAGTGCACCCTCATCAGTTTCACAGGTGGTACAAAGCTGTATGGTGTGGTCAGCATGCTGGAAGGAAGGGATCCCATCCAGAAGGTCCTTGACAGACTTGAGAGGTGAGCTTGTATGAACCTCAGGAATTCAACAAGGACAAGTGCAGGGTTTTGCGTCTGTGTCAGGGCAATTCCAAACACAAATACCAGCTGGGTGGAAAATGTATTGAGAACAGCCTCAAGGAAAATGACTTGAGTGTGTTGGCTGATGGGGAGGGACTTTTTACAAGGGCATGTAACAACAGGACAAGGGGTAATGGCATTAAATTAAAAGAGAATAGATTTAGATTTGATATAGGGAGGAAATTCTTTACTGTGAGGGTGTGAAGCAATAGAACAGGTTACCCAGGTGGATCCCTGGAGATGTTCAAGGCCAGGTTGGATTGGGCTTTGGCAACCTGATCTAGTGGGAGGTGTCCCTGCCCACAAGAGGGCATTTGCAACTAAATGGTCTTTAAGGCTCCTTCCAACCCAAAATATTCAATTCCATGTTTGTCTCCATTGTGTGTTTTCCTTTTTTCCAGTGAAGCATGGGGTCCTCAGTAACTCAAGTGCCATATTTTGATACTTGAAAAATATTTTGCTTCTGCAGTGTTTTTCAAATTAATTCACTCTGACATTATTGTATTCAAAAAAAAGGAAGAGGCAATATTCTTCTTGGCCAGAAGTGTGTGTGATAAAATCTGTAAATACCTGCTACGTGACTGTATGTACCATTTTTTTCCCCTTGCTCATGGAAGAATTTGTTTATGACGCTAATAAAACCTTAACATTGCAACTTGTACAATTAGAAATAAGCAACTGTAACTACAAAGCCATAGATTATTCAAAATCGGAGTTTACAACAGAATGATAAATTTACCATCTAGAATCTAGAGGAGTGCAAGTACAATTTTATGATGATCATTTAAGTCTGATTTCTGTGCAGAAAATATAGCTAAGAAACCAAAGACTTCCTCTCCATCCATAACCAGATTTTTTTTTTCTTTTTTTTTTCTTTTTTTTTTTCTTTTTTTTTTTTCTGAGCTCTCTTTAAAGAAGATTTGGAGAGTTTTAATCAGACAGAGGTCACAAATCACTTTACTGGGAAATACAAAGTGTTCTTTAAAATGGGAAAGAAACCACTCGCGTGATAATTTGAATCTCGTAGTTTAAATTGTGAGCTGGATGAAATGATTACTCCGACAGAACTATAGAAGCTATCTCATTTTAGTACACTCTGAAGTATTTCATATTTTGACTAACCCTGGCTCAGGGGCATTTTATACTCACATCTGGAAGTTTCCAGTCTTAGTCCTCAGTCTAGTGTCTCTGCCTTTGTCTTTCCATTTAGCTTTGCCATATTATAACAATGAATCATCTTGTCCATTAACTAAAGTTGGAACGTCTGTTTATGCACTGAATTTGTTTCATTACCTCGCCATAATGATTGGAACCGTGGCAACTCCCGACTGCTTTCCCATATGTATTTGGGCTGGATTTGACCCAGTGCTGTTCTGAGCAGCAGCAGGTTAAGCCATCACAAAACCTGGAATATCTTTATTCTCCTAGGATTCTGCTTCTTTCTCATGAAACTTCAAGGTAGCATTTTCATATTCTGTCTCCTTATATATGAAATTGTAGTATTTCCATTCATACAGAATCATAGCAGAGCTGTAATACATGTACACGTATGGCAGTTAAACCAGAAACGTTGTTATTGTAGGTTCATTCTGATACGTTCTGGACTTGCTGAAGGCTTGTAAATTTGTGGTGCTTAAAATATTGAAGAGTTAAATAAAAAATGAAACAAAACTGTTGTGGCATTCTTTGAAATGTAATAATTTTGCTGGAACAGACAAGTGACATGGTGTAAATGAAGGTGTCACGCGGCAGCGTGTCTGTGCCAGCAGATGCAAATTTCCATCTCTTGCCACAGGAGTGGGCTTGCAGATGGCACTGTGCTTGCTACTTCAGTAGAGTACTTTGCAAATAAATGCCCTTTTATTAAAAAGGTATGAAACTGATTGTACCTTAACTCATCTAATAGCATGTAGGCTTAACACTGTGTTGTTGTTGTTTATATTATTCTCATTATTTCCACGAAAAAGAGAAAAAGGCTGTATTGTGAAGGATTAGTAAATACTGAAGCATCTGCTTAGTAAATGAAACTTAAATAATTTGTAAAATGTACGGGTTCTATTTAAGATGGTTTTGTGATTTTTGTCTTGTGTGCTGTCATGTCTCAGAATATTTTTGTGTGCTGGCTATGGCCAGTATGTTTTAAGAGCTGTTGATGCTGTACTCCTAAATAGTATTGAAAAGCAGAAAAAAAGGAAGAGAAATTAGCAAGCAAAACCTTCTCCTGAGGGTGGATTAAAGCAGAACTGTTAGTTTGTGATAATGAACCCAAGAGCCTGTGGAAAAAAGTGAGGAAAAAAAGACTTGTTATTGTCAATGACTGCATTGAGCTTGGCTGTATAAACTATTCCAGTATTTAGATCAATTCTTACCGCTCTGAAACTCTGAAACTAGAGCTGTCTAAACTGCTGGCATTTGTAGTGAGGGGGAGGAATGGGAAGTTGAGAACAGATTCTCCTCTCCAGAAGCTGGATTGAGAAAAGTCACATGCAGTATATTGGGTGTCTTCACCAATTTCTTCTTTTTGGCTGGTAGTTGCTGTTGTTTCATGTGAGAGGTCATAGTTGTTGCTAGTCAAGAAATGGGCATGAGAATAATTATTTGGAGGCATTTGAGAGGAGGTTCTGTGATGTGAAGCTGTATTCAGAAAGATCAAGGCATCCTTGTGATGCATTCACATCAGCCAGGATCACAGAACAGATGAATCTCTGTGATGGGCAGAATATTTCTAGGCTTCTACTTTATTTCTGAGCATAAGTCATCCTGGTAATCTAGAGTTGGCTTCATTAATACATGGTTTACAGTGTTCAAGCTTGAGTTAGAGGGTATTGGAATGCAATTTTTTAATTTTAATTTTAATTTTCTTTTCAAGTTAAGAGGGTATGCAATTTTGGCCTCCTAGCTATTTTGCATTTCAAGAAACACTTAGAAAATCCATTTTAGAGCTGGATGAAAGTGATCTTTAGAACACAATAAATGCTTTAGGGAAACACGGTCTTTCCCTTTTTCAGTCTGGATGACGTTGGAGTTCTGTAGGCTCTCTATGCCACACTGCTCCCAGGTATTGATTTCAGTTAATGCTGAAGTAGCCCGAGGGGCTGGTCAGTTGTTTATGGTAACGGTACAGCTGGGTGCAGCCTCAATTGCCCCAGACCTTTGGCTTACCAAGATAAGTTCAAACAAAGCAAAAAAGAACTTATCACTGCTTTTATTAATTGTGCAGTAGGAATCTGATTATTGTTCACTGAGATGTAGTGACTGTATGATCATAATAGGAGCATGCTTTGGGTTTTATTCTGCATAGTTTTTGTTTTCTTTCCTAGTCTCTAGACTGAGATTAGTCCTACTTCAGTCACTTTACTTTTTTCTTTTTTACTTTACAAATATGAAAGTAAAAACATAGCAACCAGAGTGAGTTTTTGATCTTTGAATGACTTGAGCTTGTGGGATGTGGCCACTTGCTGTATGCTACATAGCAGTTGGTGACCTTGCTTTCTGGATTTTTTTGTTTTGCAGATTGTTTTGAGGGCTGACGCAGACAAATGATCTTAACAGAAGTGGTGATTAAGTGACACCTGAGAAATTTGCAGAGTTCTTAATAACTCTCAGCAATTCTTCTATTGCAGGAAGGGATAAATCTGAAGATGAATTCTGGAGTACAGACAGCTGTTTTGCTGTATCTTATTCCTGTAGCACCACACGGTTGATTTGGTGGTAGATGTACACTTTTAGTCATCGTGTGAAAAGAAGAGTGTTGCAAAATTCTTTACCAGCATGGTGTCACAATGCTGTATGACTTTTTTTTTTTAAATCAAAAATATTTGCGTCCATTTTACTCCAATTCTATTCAGGTTATGTAGTGGAAACTGAAGAATGCATAGGGTAATTTAAGTTGGAAGTACACTAGTGAAGTTTCAGGGTCAGCTGTGGCATCAGAACAAGTTGCTCAGGGCTTTCTCCAGTCTTGAAAACATCCAAAGAAGAAGAATGTGCAGAATCTGACAATGTTTGTTACTTTTTTCACAAACCCAAATACAAAATCAAGCCTAGGAACTGTAGAAGAAGAAGCTCTACATGATAGTTGTGACTTTGTAGAAATTGGGCCAAGAGGAATTGGTGCTAAAATCATACTACAGATGATCTGAAGCATAATTTGCAAAACGTAATAGAAACTGGCTTGTTCTAGGATGCTTCAGAAAGGATGGAAAATAATGAATTTGCTTATATGCATGGCTTTCTGCATAAGAACAACGGCAGCTATTCTTAAGCTTGCAATCCCATGCTAGAGTACATCTAGAAACACATTAGCTTTTTGATAAATACAGAGGAGTGTGCCAGTTATCTGGCCTTGAGGCACTCCATTGCATAAGTAAGAATTGCAGGTAAAATTTTGTGACAAGAAAGGTCTTGACAGCCTGAGTAATTGAAGTGTCACTGTGCAGTTACAGCACAGAAGTCCTTGGTCATTAAGGAAAGCGCCTGAAACTTAATTCTCTGTTATGTTGTTTTTGTGGTTGCTTTGTTTTGTATTGTTTTGTTTTTGACAGGAACAAGGGTTTCAGTTTCTAGCTCAGTTTTTCTTCATCTCTTCCTTAAATATGTTGAAGATTGCTCCTGAATGTATCTGGTTTGATTTAGAGCTCCAGGCTCAATATTCATTTTTATCTTTTATTCTCTTCTAGAGTAAGATTACCAGTCTCTGGTGTGTGCAGCTTTCTTCAGCAATGTTAAAGGAAAAGAACTAGTGTTGTATCTAATTAAGTGTTGTCTAACTGCATTCCTGTATCATGCTCTGTAACCAATGCCATTTCTTGGGTTCTGTTAGTAGAAATTCTGTGTGGGTCTTGGCCCTAGCTTGCTGGGTGTTTACCCACAAATCTGTGGAAGTTCAGTGTATTCCTGTGAATCATCAAACCTGCTGTCCCAAATCAGATTATAAATAAATGAATAAATAATTCATGAATCGAACATCCTGTATTACAGTGTTCTAATTGCACTTATTGAACTCTCAAGCCGAGATCAAGGAAGGTGCAGCCTTACAGCAACCCTAGAGCTACCAGCCCAATGCTCACTGAGCACCTCTGTGAATATTAGGAAGCTTTCACAGGCTTTTTGGAGCCTGATTCTGGTTTCTTTTATGAGGAGTCTAGGAACATGATGGTCCACAGAGTGGACCACCAATGACCACCTGTCCCTGGAGCCATTCAGGGTCAGGATAGACAAGGTTGTAAGCAACCCCATCCAGCTGTAGGTGTCCCTGTACATTGCAGGGGAGTTGGTCTAGATGACTTTTAAAGGTGCTTTTCAACTCAAACAATTCTATGATTCTGTTGGATTTAAGTTGATAGTTCTCTCCCCAGCTTCAGGATGCCTGCACAGAGGCTCCATGTGCTACTTTGCCTGCTGTATTAGGTGGGTTTCTCCGTCCCTATGTCCGACTTGATGAGTCTGCTTAAAGAATTGCAGCTTCATTTCATCTTAATGTCCCACTATCTTCTTTCACCAGCCAGTGAATTTCAGATCCCAATGGCACTGTCATGCAATAGAGTTTGCATGTAATGATGATGACTTTGTGGGAATGTGTGTTCTTGGAATAGAAAGTCTTATTTTTTTCTTTCCACTGAAACATTTTCTATTTTCTGGTGTTAACAGCCATTGTCTTGCTTGTTTAAATAACTGAATTTATAGGGATAATATAACTAATTAGTTAACACTCCTGTAGCTGTGTATAGGTTATGTTTGGCCATGGGCACTCACAAAGCACTTACTTATGTTGAGATTATTTAGAGAATAACTTTCTGTGCTTAATAAAATTTTAAAATGATATGATTGAGTTCTAAGGCCCTTAAAGTCTCCTTTTTATTTTATTTTTTTCTTATTTGCATTACTGTTTTTATTCGATACCTGATTTTAACATTATCCCACTGCTCTTTGTGTATTTTTGTTTTTAACATGCAGCTAAGTACATATTACAGTTCAGTAGTTCAGTACAGTTTTGACTCAGAAACCTTCATGGCTTTCCTTGGACCTTGACATTCAATTAACTTGGAATCACATCTTGACCTGCACTAAACTGTGTTCCAGGAAAAAAATAATCAAATGTGGAGGGTATATGTGCCTTTCTAGTTTCTCTAATTTGTCATCTGCTCTAATGTTCTTCACACATGGATGTTAAGAATACAAGGAGTTATAGCCTACATGCTTCCAGTAGTGCTTCAGGTGTCAATGTTAGGGGCAAGGTTTGGAAACTAATTCACTAAATATCAATCATTTCTGTTTTTCCTAATATAGGGCAAAATTAGGGATTGTTTCTGCCACCAAGGTTGTGAAAATTTGACAGTGTGTCTGCCTCTGTGGTGCAAACGGCAAGACAGATCTCTCCTGTTTCTAATATTTAACACATTTCTTGAGAATTAGCACCTGCACTTGAACAGTTGTATTGTTAAGTGTGTGTATGTTAGAGAAGATGATGTATATGAAACTAATCCTTGTAGCAGAAGGAATTAGGATGAACTAATAGCTTTTTCAGGAGTCTATGTTCTCTAGTCATAACTCATTCCAAGTCTGGAGTCTGGCATAGAGAAACGTACTGCGTGCAGGATGATGTTAAGTACTTTCAGAGCATAGCGACTGTCTATGCTTCCACAGTTTGTTGTTTGTATGTTTTTGCTGCAGAAGAAGATAGCAATTGCAGTATGCACTACTGAAGACTCTGCTGCCATCTGTGCTAGCACTGTCCGTGCTATATGCTTGTTTCCATATATCTACTTAAGCACTTTATCTCTAAAGCTATTATGTTAACATATCTGAAACAGTTGTGATAATGAAAGTCAATAGGAAACGGTCATTTTCAAAGTTAATGTGTTTGCTTCCAATGTACATGCTGTATTTTTTTTTTTTTTTAATATCTACTGCTACTTTAAACAGATTTAGCAATATGCCACTCTTCATTCCAATTTGTAACTCATCCCTTTTGGCTTTGTACATCATAATCACCTCCACAGCAACCACTGTGATGCCATAAACAGAGGGTTTGACTTCAGGTGAAGAATTCAGGCCATGAAAGCAGAAATACTCATAAAAGAAAAAGTGGGAGGATGGGAAGGATGTGGAAAGTGATTATTCTGATGTGATTTTTCTTTCAAAAAAAAAAAAATTATCTTCAGTTATAGCTGAAATAAAGACATTATTTGAAAATGTCAGTGAACCCTCCATTTTAGATAGTGTAATTGGAAAAAAAAAACAACAGTATAACCAGGAGAGTTTTATTCTGCATATCACTTCTTTTTCTCTCTTTTCCATTTATTAAAAAAAGATAAAAATCATCACTTTGGTAAATCCACAGTGGGAGGATAGTCTTGCTGCTGTACTTTTCCTAGGGTCCAGCAAGAGAAATTGCATTTGCAGTTCATGGAGAATGAAATTAAACTTGCTTGGTCCCAATGATCCACTACTCCTACACGTTTCTGGGAGAGACTCACTTGCACACTATCAGAAGCAGTTCTCTGAATGTGCTTGCTCCATCTTTTGTGCATGAAAGAACATCTACAGATTTGGGTCCATGTAACTCCCAAATTAGCATTAGGTACTGCATGGAGTGCCTGTGTGTGTGTCCACCTCTTCTCTAAGGTGTCCCTCTTGGGTGGGGAGACTTAGAACGCATCACTTTGTTTACATATACAGGTTGAGGTGACTTGTTGCTCTGTGATGTATTTATATGTGTTTAGAAAGGTTTTACAGAGCATAAGGCAATTGAAGGACACCTATTTCTAGCTTGTGTCACTTTATGTTCAAAACATATCATTTTATGTTCAAATCATAGCATGATAAATAGTTAAGTCGGCAAAAAGCATCTGGTGAACTAAATCACATTGTGGCAACTGAAAATTGCAGAATGCCATTTATTTGTTTAGTTAAGTGATGGTAGGAAAGACATCTTTGGAGGAAAAAAAGTAAGCAAACAAGAAAGCAGACGTAACACTTTTAAGCAGTGAGATCTAGTTCTTTAACTCTTCGGTCATCTATCTGATAGAGATTATGTATACAAGCGTCCATTTCCAGGATTTCTTGCTGCTCGTAGAGCTGGCATGTTATTTCTTCCTTTTTGGGCTATGACTTCTCTAAAGCACGTAGATAAGTGCTCAGTTGACCGTAGTGTTCATGCCATGTCTTAAGTATATAACAGACATGCAGCAATAGTTACTTCCTTTTCTTACAGAATAAAATTGAATTCGTAAATTGCACATGAAGAAAAAATCTCCAATATGAACAGGAAAAAAAAAACAAGGATCAGCAAGGATCTCAGTTTAATATAATGCTGATCTTGTGCTCCACAAATCTTGTTAACAGGAGGAGGCACCCACTGTATATAAAAAGGTTAGCACTTGCTCTTCAACAATTCCAGCAGCTTTCATTTGCATTTCAAAGCCAGAGTGAGAATGAGAACTCTCATATCTGTAATTCCAATAGTCTGTCAATCTGGCTGTTTCTGTAAAACTGACACAGTTTGGGCAGTTCTCATCAATTTCATTTGTTGCATATACTCAGATGAGCTTTTAATCTCCTGCCTGCTGATCCCTGGTTTATAATCAGATTTGACAGAGATAGGGTGGATGTAATTATCTTGATGTGAAAGTCAAGATAGAACTGTCGTTTCTTTCCTTATTCCTCTGGTGAGGTAAAATTTTATTTGAAAAGTGTGAATAACTGAAGCTTAAAACTGCCTAGTTTCAGACTGTTTCAGGTGTATCTGTCACAAGTAAGGCTATTTTTTTTTATTATTATTTTTATTTTATTTTATTTTATTTTATTTATTTATTTTCTGGAAAAGGCAAGAACTTTAGCAGGAACCTTCCTTGCTTATTTGTTGACCTACTTCTCAATGTTTTAGAAAGCAATTTTATGTCAACTTGATTAATTATTTTCTTTTCCCAAAGGCTGATAACATCCTAGTTTCAAGGAAGACCTTGAATAATAGATATCTGTGGTGTGAATCCTTGTTCTGATTCTTGAATAAGGGCATTCCTCAGTGACTATAATGCTGTCAATTAAAAATCTACAGTTTAATGAATGAAAATATGTGTAGTAGCTATGTTTATCAGAAGTCTATTCATGATTTTTTTTCACTATTTTGTATTTTAGCTGTGTAACTTCTAAATCACTTCTGCTTCCCAACAAAATGGAAAAATCTTTCTTTGCTTTTTAAGGCATCCCCTGGATAGTTTTAAGACTCAAAAATTGTGCTACAAATAGATATATCACAAATATTCAAGATACAGAAGGCTAGGAACAGGCACAAACTTAAGTATGTGCCTTGGTTGCGTTAAGCTAATCTGAGATTAAGTAACTAAGCAGTTATGTCCAAATGGTAGAATATTATCATTCCTTTTCCATTTAATAAAGTTTTTTTCTTTTTTTTTGTGACTCTTGAAAACGTATGTATTGTCGTGTCTCCTCTCTCATTTTTATTTTAGAATTCTGATGTTACTTCACCATAACCTGTTTGCCACAAATCCTTCTGTTATGAATAATGGGGGGAAAAGTCCAAGCTTCACTGTAAAAGGCAAAAATTTATATGTATTGCCTTCTCCTGTTTAATCTCCTGCTTCTTCTTTCTTGGATGTGGCACTCCTGTCACATGCCTATTCAGATTTCCTCTCGCACACTAAGGATTTCTGTACTTATGTAAAATATCTGCTATTAAAATATACTAATAAAGCTGATTTTCTTAAAGAAATTAATGTAGCTTTTTTTTCTTTTTTCTTTCATGTGTGTATCATAGTACCATAATTTTTATTTTTATTTTCCATGCTTTCTACTGGGTTCCTATAACTTCAGGAAAATCACTCTTACAGAACATAGAAACATTGTAAACTTTACTGGTAAAACTACAGATTGAAGAGAAGAATTAATTAATTAATCCATTCCCCTGGCTATGCCGATCAAAACCAAACTTGAATCATTTGATATAAATACAAGTCCTAGTAATGACTGATGTCTTCTAAAGCTGCTGATGGGGATGTGAGTAGATGTCCTTTTCTGGTTTTAGTAGCATGTGATCTAGAGAGCTCTATAGAAATTGCTGGTAGAAAGGGAGAATCTGATTTGTGAGGTGATTGCAGACTGCATGGGGTAGTGACGGTCTACATTACTGCTTTCCTCATGTGGGAGGTCAGTGCTGGCTTACCAGTAGTTGTGGCAGGATTACTTCAAAATCTTGCCTTGAGTGGGAACAATTCACTGCCCCAGTACTGAGTCTTTTATGCTCAAAAAAGATAATAGTCCTCTTCTTATGTGTCAATCCCTGATTGTTGCATTCTTCTTCCCTTTGGGTTATCACTGTAATTACTGAACTTTGAGAAAGATATTGAAAAGTTCCCTGCAGTAAATAAGTAAGTGCTACTTTTCCATTTTGCAAGCTTTTCAGCTTGAGAGCATATTAATTTTATATGCCTTGACAGCCGAGTTGCGTGAAATAGGAGTAGAACAACACATATGGTGCCCGTTGAAGGTGAATACTTGGACTGAACTGCTCCCGTGAATGTACAGTAATGTCCAACTGACCATGAGCCAAAAGAGAACCTTCTGGTAGGAGGGAATTTCAGATCTGACCAGAATCACAGAATCACAGGAGTTTCAAGGGACCTCAGGGAATCATTCAGTCCAACACCCCTACAAAATTACATTCCCTGGGGCAGGTTACACAGGAAAGTGTCCAGGCAGTTACTGAACGTTTCCAGAGAAGGTAACTCCACGGCTTCTCTGGGCAGCCTGTTCCAGTATTCTGTTACTCTCAAAGTAGAGAAAATTTTCGTCATGTTCAGATGAAAATTCCTGTGTTCCAGTTTGTGCCTGTTGCCCTTTGTACTGTCACTGGGCACCACTGAAAATAGCCTGGATCTATTCATTTGGCTCCTGCCCATTAGATATTTATTAGCATTGATAAGATCCCTCCTCACTCTCCTCCAGGCTGAAGATTCCCAGGTCTCCTTTCCTCATGGAGATGCTCCAGAACCCTCTTCATCTTTGTGGACCTCTGCTGGACTCTCTCTAGAAGTTTCCTATCTTTCTTGAAACGGGAGCCCAGAACTCTATACACCAGAGCAGAGTAGAGGTGGAAGATCACCTCCTTCAACCTGCTGGCCATGCTCTTTTTAATGCTCCCCAGGATACCATTGGCCTTCTTGGCCATAAGGGCATAATGTTGGCTCATGGCCAACCTGTTGTCCACCAGGATGTGCAGGTCCTTCTCTGCAGAGCTCCTCTCCAGCTGATCAGCCCCTAACCTGTACAGAAATGCATGTGGTTATTCCTCCCCTGGTGCAGGACTCTACATATGCCCAGTGGAACCTCATCAGGTTCCTCTCTTCTCAACTCTCCAGCCTGCCCAAGTCTTGCTAAATGATAGCACAAACTTCTGGTATTTCAGTCACTCCTCCCAGCTTTGTGTTATCAGGAAACTTTCTGAGGGTGTGCTCCATCCATTCATTCAGGTTACTGATGAAGACGCTGAACGAGATTGGTCCCAGTGTGACCCTGTGGGGACACTGCTATGTATAGGCCTCCAACTAGACTATGCCACTGATCATAACCCTCTGAGCTGTGCCAGTCATCCAAAGAGGACAAAGCTGAAATGGTTTTCAACAAGCGATGGCCACCATTCTTCATGAGCTGGCCTTTCATTATCTTTGAATTTGAAATTTTACAACTTCAGGTGAAAAATGGTAAAGACTGTGTAAACTAAATTGTATTGCGTTAGATTTTTGGAGCATTTTTTGCTGTGGAAAAGACTATGCAGAACTCTGAGTCTTTTGACCTTCCTGGCAGTGAGTCATGAGCTGGATTTTATAGATTAAATATGTAGGAATACATATGCAATCTCTGTGGAATGGCTGTCTGCGTTTGGGAAAATGGAATAGGTACCAAGGGATTTCCTTAGTGAAGTATGTAGGTTTTTGAGTGTAGGGAGTATGCATATACTGAGGAAAGGTAGCATTTGACCAAATGTGCATGCATACATTTTGACAGTTTATGGAATTGCCCATCAGTATGAGTCATGTTTAAACAATTTAATTTTACAAACATTGAATATTTTTTAATTACAAAATATGAAATAATATAGCATAAGTAAGGAGGGCTATAGCAAATAATGTGATTAAGAGGCAGACAAAACAGTAGAAGAAGGCTTGATTTCCAGATAAGTAAAGTTTTACTTCATGATAAAGGGCATTCTGTAGCTGAGTCTGCATGAAATTGTGCACAGTGAATTTAAAGGGAGACAAGAAGACGATGAAATATTTAACTGGTGAAAGAAAGCAAAGGAAGGGGTAGTCAACAATAACCATCAATCCAGTTCAAGAGCTGAAAGAAGTATTTGACAAATGTCCTAATGACAGATGGAATAAAGCAGTAGAGAAATGCGGTTTTAATTTTCCCTTTATTGAAACCAAAAAACAAATGAGAATCCTGAATGGAAAGTCTTCCAGTACCTATGATCTGCTATGGAAACTCTAAATAGAAATATGATTATCCAAATAGAAATACAATTGATTTGTGAGATACATAATTCAAACTTGTTACAAGTTTGTGTATGGAATTTATCTAATTTATATTTATTTGGAGGAAAACAGTGAGGACAGCTTTCCAAGCTAAAGATCAAATAATTAGTTGAGTTATTAAAATAACAACATGAGCTATTTCTTATAGAAGGATCTATTAGGGGACATAAAATTTTAGATCTGCAGCCAGTTAACACGAAACTAGCAATGAGTGAACAGGGAGTCCTTTCTCTCATCAAAGATAATGACAAAAGGATACAGCAACTGATCAGTCCGGGCTGAAAGCTGAAAGGTCCTCTCCTCTCCCCTCCTCTCCCCTCCCCTGCCCTCCCCTCTCCCTTTTTGTATGTGTGTCTGTGAATACAAGAATATGATTCTAGCATAAAGTTTGCTAAGCAGGCATGAGAACTTTTTGTTATATCTTAGAAGATACCAGTAAATAAGAATGTCTTTGAAGCTAGCCTGGATTTTGGGATGTTTCAGAGGAAATTGAAACGGGCACTAAGAGAGCTCCTATGTGTTGAATTGTTGCTGATCATGTTCATGTTGCAAAGAAAGGGAAACCCAGTGAAGAGGCAGTAAGGCACTGTGATATCCGACTGCAGTAACTCTTTGGGGAATGCCAGACAGGGCATGTGTCTAAACCAAAGGAAAAAAGGTAGCATTTGTGGTAGTGAAATGACAGTGCAGCATAGCCGTGGTTGGGAAACCAAAGAAAGATCAGACAGTATCTCGAGGGAGTTAGCGGTTCTAACACTCCGTGGAAACAGAACTTTGTTGGCTACACTGTGATACCTCAGGTGATTCTCTGAAACAGACGCTGGAGTGAAAATTACACACTATGGTATCTGTTAGCATCCTGTGTCTCAAAAGAGCACTGTGAAACTGGTAGCAGGTCTACCTACGATACCAATGGCCTGTGTTTAAAATATCAGTTCCTTAAGTGACAGTGTAGCTACTCACGCTACTTGAAAGTTGGATGGTAGCACAGCATAGGAACTGGCAGTTCGTTAGAGGAACTGATTTCTCTTTCTGCCTGCCTTAGCCTTTTGCGGTTCATGCCACTGCTGTACAATTCACCACACATGGAAGTAATCAAGTGGAACAAAGATAATCAGCTGCTAGCAGTCAGTCACATGCCTGCCCTGACAGAAGCTTCTGCACTTTGCAGGCATGTAAGGTACCTCTGCCTCTGGGACAGCAGCTGAGAAGGAGGAAGTGGTCAACAGCTGTGAGGAGAGGGAGATGTTACTAAACCTTCTTGATTCTCATGTATGGGCCTTCTAGAACCGTGTCTTTAACCTGTTTCTCTTTCAACTTTGGCTCCTGTTTTTCTGCTTAGCCCAAATCCCTACCCTCTTCTTCCCTGTGCTAATGTCTGTCACTGCTTTGGCTGTGGTATGCATTATATGCCTTTCTTAACCACATGAATTTCATCTGTTTTTTTTTTAAAGAAAAATCACTCCCCCTCAACAAGAAAATAACCAGTTAAACAATTATCTCCCATTGTTACTCCGCATTCCAATCTTTCATAGCTATGTTCTCACTCTTAGTTCTTCTTTTCCTGGTTTCAAGCCTGAGTTTCCTTCTATGGGCAGCCCCAGGCTCCTTAAAACTGTACTTTTCATGTGTGCTGTGCTTTTTGTGGTTTTGTTTTGTTTTTATATATACTTCTGCCTATGAAGCTATTAACATCCAGTGATCTTGAAATTCATGGGCAAACTATAGATTTTCCTAGCATAATTCTCTCCAAAGGCTTTAGCCCTCTTTCAGTAACAAAAATAACATCCGAGACAGACATTGAACAATATAAAGCATAATTACAGTTAAATTTTGGCAAAGTTCTAAGCAATTGAAAATGGGATCTTCCTGTAAAGGCCTTCCGGTAAACCTGATGGGGTGAATGGGCATCTATGGTCTCCAGGCAGCACAAACTTAGAATTTGTTGCCTATTTTATGTCAGAGTTTATTTAAGGTACAGGCTAAAGTGTAGACTTGCCTATGAAGAGTTTGAAAGCTATGTGATTTTGCTGGATCAGGTTGCATTCACTATACAGTTTTGCTTTATTTGCATTTACAAAGCAGAGTGAAGTTTGCTAATGATGATCAAAGCAATAGCCTAGCCTGGGTTAGGATGGCTTACAAAGTTTGGAGCAGGTGGAAACAAAACTGAAAATATACAAAGTGAGCCTGGCCAGCATTATGACAACCCTGGCTGGTATTTGATATTTCTCAGTAGGGTTGAATGGAGAATTGTTGAAACTGCAGAAAAAGATACGCTTAGGAAGTAAAATGTCCTATTTTTCTGCTAGTCTGTGAGGGTATTGGAGAGGGAATGGGGATGAATGATTGGGAAGCAAATACAGGATGGGCAGCTAGAAGGTCAATTCACTTGTGCTACTTCAGATATACAGCACTGTGTGAATAATGACTTGTGGACCATTAGGCAGTGTTTATGTTTTGTTTTCCCTTCCTAGACTTTTTTTTTTTTTTTTTTTTGAAATAACTGTCTTTTGAAGGCATGCCTCAAGGTAACATGCTGATGTTCTGTGGAGTTGAGTCTGTGACTCTGCTACCTACTCTTTCTGTCAAGAACATGTCAGTTATTGTACAAACACAGTGTCAGCAACGGCTCTGCGATCATCCGTGTGCAAAAAATATGAGATAGTAATGTCATACAGGTACCGCGTTTGGGAGGATGAAGACTTTCACATTTTACTGATGTTTTTATGGAGATTTTTATTGAAACCATGGTTTTGTTTCTTTAAAAAGTTCCACGTAACATTGCCATTATGGAGAAAATTCTTAAATAGTTGCTGAGGATCTGAGACATCTCTGAAAAGAGGGAAGGAGGGCAGATGGATCGGGCTTGATCTCTAGAGTAAAAGACAGCAGAAAGCCAAGAAGGAAGGTTGGCAGAGATAAGTACCTGGAAAAAGAAAGATCGTGAAGGAATGCCAGCTGGACAAACACAGAAATAAACACCTCTTTAGGAGATGGCTCTCTTGATAATGAATATCCCCAGAAAACCAAGCACTTAGCTCTGAGATGAGGTCAGGAGGCCAGTTTGAGACCGCAGAACACTCACAGATGTCCTGCAGCATTTTACCAGATAGGAAATGGAGGATGGTTTCTGTCCTTTAACTTCATGATTTATTAACCTACTTACACTACATGAGTAGTTACAACTTCAGCTGTATTGTGGTTTTAAATTTTCTTGTTTACATCCAATTAAAATTTTTTTAATGTGAAAAAGTTCTCTCTGACATCCAGCTTCCTCCTACCAACATTCATTCCTAATAATTTCCTTGTGCGAAGACAAAATATCCATCTTCTTACTTACAGGAAGGAATCATTTTTCTATCCTCTAGCTTCCAACAGGGAACATATGATGCAATGCTGACCCAGATTCACCTGCCATCTGGACATCCCTCCACAAACACCCTTTTTGGTTGTTTGTAGCATCCATAAAATAAATTCAACCCCTCGCCTCCAATCCTTGAATTAAAAGGGATTTCAGATACAATTGCACATATGATAATTAAAATGCAGGAGGCATGAATTACAGAAACAGCTCTTGCTCATAACATCCAGCCTTGTTACTTTCAGTTTGCTTTTAGTTTTACAGGTTACTGGTTACTTTTCTTTTATTGGGGTGAGCTGAATTTTCAGAGACTGGCCTAAATGAGCCCCACAGTGCTCTCTGTTCCTGCATGTTAGTGCGTGGTATTTAGCTAGGCTGTGAAGTGTGGAAGACCAGGATTTCCTTTCTCTTGGCTCAAGTTTACAGAACAGGCTAATGAATACTCCTAGTGTTTAAACAAAACTGGAAAACTTAAGCAGGTGGCTGTTGCCTCTGTGAGATCAGCTATGGGAATGGACTCATCAAAACATCATCATTTGGCAGCATATCAATAGGAATGGAATACCACAAAGTTTAGAAACAGCTCTCATGTTGATGGACTGGTAGTGAAAATTATTTCTAATGAAGGTGTTTTCTGTAGGAGGCTTGTGTTCCCAATGATGGTAACAGATTTAGAATATTAATTTGACTGGTGGATTCCTGCCTGCTGGTCAACCTCTAAGTATTGTCAACGGATGAAGTTGGTCTTGGAAAATTTTGGAAGATAAACTTTTGATTCTTAACTCTCAAGGAGTTCCTTTTCTCATAAGTGTTTCATGTTCTATGAATGTTCTATATTCTAAATGTTCTGTGTTGTAAGAAAAAATGTTTTGTGGAGATATAACCTGTGTACCTGGATGTCTCACACACATTTTGTGCTCCTTTTGTATTTTTTTTTTTTTTGCCACATACCTGAGATATATATGCATGCACATAAATTTTCAAGTAAAAAACATCCTTTTAATTATTAATGAACCTATAGTAACAGATTCTTCAGAAAGCTAGTTGTATAGGCATTATGTTGTGAATTGTCAGAAAATTAGGATTTAAAAAAAAAAAAAAAGAAAATTTAGAGAAAAATAGTTCAAAATGGTAACCTTGCGTATTTATGCATTACAATTGATGTTGCTAGTTATAATCCTTCAGTTAATTCATTAAGTTGATTGATATGTTTGATCAAGACCAGTAAGACCAGTATGGCTGGAGTTCTGGATTCAGAAACAAGTGTTTTCCTCACAGAGTCCATAATGCAAGAATTGTTGCCTTTATGTTTTGTCTGTTAAGGTTTGCTTCCCCCCCCCATCTTTCAGAATAATGCACAAAAGAATAATATAAATCTCCTCGGAAAAAAAATTGTAAATATGAAAAAGCTAAATGCATCGATCCGTTTCTAATTTTTTGACTTATTTAGTGAGGTAAGAACTACAACATTTTGGACTTAATCTTACCAGCTACCAAGGAGTGTGACAATTTTTTAATGATAAATATGAAGCATCTATGAGCTGGAATTAGGTCACTGAACAGAAAGCAAGAAATTACAGATTCACTTCATCATTTCTTGAAACTTGATTTGAACCTTAAGGTAAGTCTTCCACCTTTAGCAATTACCAGCGCTTTTCAGGCTCATAAGGTAGGAATTTCTGTATTTTACTTTCCTATTCTAAATGGCATGATTCATGTGTTTGTGACAGAGGAAAACATATTTAATATGTGAGAACATCTGAAATGAAGTAAAGATTCTGTGATTTGTGCCTGAGGTCATTAAAATGTCTGTACTTCCTGAGTAGGGCAACAGTACGTACCTAGTGCTGGTCCATCTGGGGAAATGTATTTTGATGAACTTTCTGTCAGTGCTATTTAGTTCAAAATTATATAAAAGAATAACCTAACTGAGTGTTGCTGCTTTCTTTTTGAATTTACTCAGGCCGTTAAATATATACTGCTGTAATTACACCAGTGGTGCTCTGTACAGGTGCTGAGACAAAAAAGCTAGAACCTATTATTTTTCTATTTAGTATGAAGCCCTGAGTCACCTTGGCATTGTAGCTTGTTGCAGGCAAAATGATCTGGACTAGAACACCTTAGCTGAATTTAATTTTTAATCAGCCAACAGACACTTCTGATCATGGATTTGGGTGCTGATGAGGAAACAAAGTCAACACCTTTTCTAGCCTCAATTTAAGCCTTCTATGTGGGCTGGGCCGCTGTGGCTGATGGAAAGGCTCAGAGAGGTGGGTGGTTTCTGCTGTTTCTGCAGTGCTGCAGCCCCCTTCTACTGAAACTGTGCCGTTTGTGCCCACTGTGCAGCTATTTTGAAGTTTTCCTCTGCAAAACCAGAGCACAGACAGGCTAGAATCTGCAGTACTGAATTTTGGCTTGTCTCTCGTGTGTATGTATGGCCTACAGTAATCCCATGGTATCTGTAATCTGAGATTTAAGCAAGGGTGCATTCATCAGAGTCTTCTATGATAGAAATTGTCCAGGGTATATTTTATTGAAAGTGGGCTAGCAGCTTTATATAAGCTCAAAAAATATCTTTTTTCAAAGCTCACTGAAAATCAGTAGACCAATTTTTTTTATTTTTTAAAGAGTTTTGTGTTTCTATATAAAATAATGTTGAGAATCAAGGAGAAAAGGAGAGGCTCTTCCGTGCTGAAATTTATGATTAGGACAAAGGTAATTTTGATATAGTATTTTGTCACCTCTTGGAAAATGAGGTTTCATTAAAGTCAGCATTCATCTGAGAATATCAGAGCTGTCAATCACATTAATAGGTTGTTAGGCATGAAAATATGAGTAAGATACTTAGAGACGTGGTTTAGTGGCAATATTGGTGGTAAGTGAACAGTTGGACTGGATGATCCTGGAGGTCTTTCCCAACCTAAACGATTCTGTGATTCTATGAAACATTATAGGTGTGTGGCCTGCATGTGTATAGCTCCTGTGCAGTAAACATCATCCTGTTTGATTTGAGAATAAAAAAAAATAAATATTTAGTTTGAAAAGTGGAAGCAATTATTCTCTGCTTTAAGATTATTGGGGATGGGTGAGTTTTCTGACTTTATTCTGTGTTTGGTGAGAGCTTGGATATTCTATATTTTCCTGCTTTGTAACTCATTTGTACTGTTGTTTAGTTGGTTTCGAGTATGATGTGTGTGTGACTTTGGGCACAGTGTTATGGAGAATTCATGACTTGGCAAAATACTTGCCCTGATGAGTTAAGGAGGTTAGCTGTATGTTTTTACCTCAAGAGTTTCTCAGCAATGAAACTATGATCATCCTCATGAAGACAACTATAACTGCCAGAACACTTGTATTCCTCTGTCTTTTATTAAAGTAGGAGAGTAGGAAAGCGTATTATCCAGGGTGATATTTAAAAAAAAAACAACGAGAAATATATTTCATATCACTATTGTTTTCTACATTATTTAAATAGAAGAACTTTCTAGAACTAAGGTATACCAGAAATCAAACTGGTAGAATAAGTGTTGTAATGTACAATAACTATTTTTATTTTTTGACTATTTTTAAAAAATTGCTAGACATTGTAATCATATTTCTCTGAATAAAAGGTTATTGAAATTTTTATTAGATTATAGAGGAGGAAAAATACAAACAGAATATATATATATTTTTTTGTGATGTATACTTGATATACAGCATTTCTGGTGTATACAGATATAAGGCAATTGCCGCTTACTTACCCATACCATTTTATGTGCTGTGCTACGACAGTTGTTCTGGCTGCAAGTAGTTTAATACCCATGTAATGTGTTGATACATTTAGGATTTGGCTTTGAGGGTTTTTGTGCCAGTTTTTCTTTTTTTTTTTTTCTTTTTTTTTTTTTTCTTTCTCATTTTATTACACATTTTTAGACCAGTAGAAAGCTGAGGCTGTCACATTTACCTGTATGTTATCTGAGAAGACATAACATCTGTGTCACCAGTCTAAGGGTGAACCTCAGGAAACAAAGGTCGTGTCTTCCAAAGAGGATCCTGATCAATATATGCGTTGTAGGTACAAGAAAGAAATTACTTGGTATGATTTTTTTGTTTGTTTCTTTGCTTTCTGAGGGTATTGTGATACGCTGTTTGCACATACAATGTACCGTTGACTTCCAGGTCTTCTAAGTCAGATTATTCCTTTCCTCATTTTTCTCCCTTTTAGTTCCATTAGTCTTAGGTCAGCATTCCATTCCCCAATTTCTACAAACTCACCCTAAGATGAAAACCTTTTTTTGGATGAACAATTGTAGTAAGTTTTTGCATCTGCAGTTAGACATGGACTCTTGCAATAGACTTATTGTTTTTTGTCAATTCTACACATGCAAATTTCAGCTTATAATGTGCTTTATCCAGCATGAGTGCTTTTGCTGTGGGGGAGATCAAATAGAGTTTGTAGTCTACACCAGAATAAACTTGCACAGGTAATTATTAAAGGACATAATAACTGAGAAGGGGAACATTTTTGTTGTTGTTGTTGCTTTGTTTTTTAAACAAATAAATGAGCAAAAAAATCACAAAAATCTTTGATTTCACAGTTGTGGTCATCAAGAGAAAGTGAAAAAAAAAGGACCTTTGGAAACAAATGTAGGAGTTTAAAGTAAAACTCCATTAGATACTAACTACCATGGAGACGTTGTTACAGCAGATTATCATTTTTCCTGAGAAACATGACTTTGTAACTTTTTAAGCTGTTCTCTAGGTGATCAGAATTTATTTTGCCTGCTTGGGAAATATATTATGAGTTCCTGATTCTTTTCCCTCCAAAAAGTTTATTCTTTTGTACAGACACTTGGCTCCCCTTTTCTTAAGATTTTCTAATTGTTCTGGAGCTGACCTAATTATATTAACCAATTATTTTCATGTTCTTACTTAGCTTGATGTTTTTTCAAATCTGATAGAGGCTCTGAGTGTCAAAGAGCTTTAGTTTCCCCAAGTATCTCTGTATCTGCTGACTTAAGAAAAGATAGTATCTTTACAAATGCTGCTTCAGCTCTTCTTAGCATACTCTTATGGCTTGTCCTTGTCTCAACTGTTCAATAGTTGTAGATTGTAAAGGTTTCTGAAGGTTGTAAAGACAGATGAGTTACAGAGAGGACATTTTCACCCACCCTTTTGGCAGTTGGGGGTCAAGTCAACCATGTAGGCTTCCTCTGGACACAAGCGAAAAATAATGATGTTCTTATTCTATTGTAGGCAAATATAAAGAAAGTAAGGGAAGAAAGAACATGCTTTAACCCTGCTAAAATCCATATGATTTCTTTTCCTGTTTTTCCTTTGAAAAATGGCTGATTCTGAAGCACTATTTGTACTCAGGCTTCTTGGATGCAGTCAGGGAATGATGGCTTGCCAAAAAAAACCCCACAAAACACTGGAGCAAAGCTCACTGATTTCAGTTATGCTGTTCAGGTGAGTAAATTTAAGTGTAGAAAAGAGGTGTTGAGAAAGCTGCTTATTCTCAGGGATTCAGGATTTGGACACTGATGTTTGACAACCTGCATTCAAAACAAAATGCCACTGAAGTATCAATTTTACTGTCTGAATTAGCTGCACTTTGTAGCTGACTCTTTAATATTCCATTACTGTGGGCTTCACGTAGCAGTATTGTTTGCTGTATGTGGCTGACATATTATTTGGAGTGAAAAATGGTACCCTTAACCTCCCATTATTAATCTTTTGAGGCTTTTGTATGTTTTCCAATACTGAATTACATTTTAATGTCTGTTGTGGAGTAGTGGAGTGTTTTAACTAATCTCTTAGTGGTATGACATTTAAATGTGACAGACCTCTTTTTTTGTTTCTTCTGGTTATATTTTTTAAATATATATATTTTTTAAGTTTTCTCTGTAACATTAAAATGAAGTTCAGAGAACTTTTATGCATGTTGTAATATTGACAGATTTCTATGGAATTTGGTAGACATTTAAAAAAATTGCAATACTTGAGGATACCTCCAATTTCTAAACTCAAATAAGTGTTCTGAAATACTGTTTAGACAGGTTACAAAGCGAGATCTCTCTGTGTATGATGTTTTTACATGAAGACACATGCACGAATCAAAATTAGGATAAATTAATTTTAAAAGAGGAAGAAAATATTAAGATCTATTGCGTTGACACATATAGTAATATTTGCTGAACTTTTTTACTGCATATTAACATCCTCCTGTGAGATGCTATGCATTTAAGTTGTGTTTTATTTTGAAAAAAGATGAAGTGCCTTTTTTTTCTGGTTATGCTTGAAATGTGTGTTTTTGAAATAACAAAGCAAAAGTAAAGATGTGTTAGGAAGACAGTATCACAGAAAGAGAGAGCAATAAATCAAAATATGCGTAGTACTGTTGTCTCCTATGATGATCTTTTTGAATACTGGGAAAGCAAATATAAAAAATTACTTCAGAGGTCTTTTTGAATTTTCTGCTTCATAAGGTTGGTCTAGTAGATTTTATTTTTTTATTTTATAAACATAATGACTAAAATGTCTAAATACCTTTTCTATTAAATGTATACATTTTACACTACAGTCTCAGCCTCGTGTAAACAGAGCTATATAATAATTTTGTATATTCTTTAGAGAGCACATAATAGAATAGTAATCTAATGAAAAACAGTAACCATGCTGGACATTTGTGGGATTACTGTCTCACTTGAAAGTAGTGGGATCGGATTTTATTTTATACACCACTGTAAGTGTGTACTAAAAAACTTTTAATGCCATGAAATTGTGCATAGTTCATATTGTGTATGTTCAAGAATAAAAAAGATTTTGGAAATCCATTTAGAGATTCAAGATTTTTTTTTTGTTATAAGTTACTGTACTTGTAAGTTTGCATCCCTAATATTGCAAGTACATCCAGAAAGTAGTTATCAGAATTGGTAGGGATTATAACTGTTTTAAATGATTTAGAAATTCTAAGAGTGCAGTAAAAATTTTTATACTTTTTCTAAAAATGATACCTGAGCTACATACACTTAAGAAATAGTTTTGAGTATTTAAGGGTTCATACAGTTTTTAAATATAGAAATTAAAATGCTCTGTTCTCCAAACACACATCCTATATGTGTCTGCGATTTGTACATAGTCTAGACCTGACAAATAATACAAATTGATCTGACAATTTAGTCCCAACCAGAAATCTGTGTAATTTAGGAAGAAAGCTGCAATTTTTGTTCTATACTTGGCAATGGATGGAAAAGATTTAACTGATAAATTAGTCTATACACTTTTAGCTGGTAGTCTTTTAAAAACTGAGATTTTAATCTTGGAGCTAATGTACTTCAACTTCGTGAAAAGAAAGATCATAAATTCTATTTCCCATGAATTTGCAATTTAATTTAGTGTTAACACTATTAGTGCTCAGGATGTTTTTCTCTTTTTTTCCTCTTATTTTCAACGATGTATTGTTTTGTACTTCTATACTTTTCTTTGAATTTAGTTGTTGTTACATATTTAATTTGTGAGATAGCAAAACCTCGTCACAAATGCCTTTGTTCATCCACTTTTCTTATATGCCAGTGTAATAGGTGCTATAGCTTAAATTACAGCTGTTTTGTAGAACTCCTGAGCAGAGAGGACTTAAATCTTATGGTCTCGTTCACTATTTCATAGAAATAACAGTAAATTGTTTAACAGGTCTGTTTCTCATCATAGCATGTAGCTTGAATGGCCTAGAAAATATTCATATTTGAGATACAGTGTCCAGAGACAGCATAGTTTGTCAGTCTTTAAAGCAATCCTTCTGTTTGTGATTTTCATTTATTTACTTTTCTCAGCAAGATTAAGCAAGATAGACCACCTTTGAGTCAGTAAACACACTAGAAAGAAGTTAATTCACTGACAGTTTTGCTTTATGGAATGTAGCTGACTTTCAGTCTATTAATATACTACACTGCATAAAAGCATTTCATGCTAACTGAAGAGTTGACCGTATATTTGTTCGGAAATTTAGTTAATGATGCACTTACAAAGGATGCATTCAGAGATCCACAGCTAAGATTCTGCATGCATATTCATAGAATCTTAGAATCATAGAATGGTTTGGGTCGGAAGGAATGTTTCAGACCATCTAGTTCCAACCCCCTGCTATAGGCAGGGACACCTCACTCTAGACCCAATTGCACAAAGCCCCGTCCAGCCTGGCCTTGAATGCTTCCAGGTAGGGGGCATCCACAACCTCACTGGGCAACCTGTTACAGTGTCTCACCACTCTCACAGTAAAGAATTTCTTCCTGATATCTAGTCTAAGTCTCTTCTAGTTTAAAACTGTTTCCCCTCATCCTGTTGCTGCATGTCCTTATAAAAAGTCCCTCCTCAGCTTTCCTGTAGGCCACCTTCAGGTAGTGGAAGGCCTCTATTAGGTCTCCTTGGAGCCTTCTATTCCCCAGACTGAAGAGCCCCAGTTCTCTCAGCCTGTCCCTGTAGCGAAGGTGCTCCAACCCTATGATCAACTTCATGGTGGTTGGGTAGGAGAGTGAAAACATCTTTATCCACTGGGACAATTTCAAGGCCCATGAAATTCACTATTAAAGCCCAAGCCGTTTTTTTGCTGCTCAAGTTGAATCTGTTATCTCTCTGTGAGCAAGGGTTTTGTTCATTATATTTTTTAGCTGGATACTCTGAAAGAAAGTAATGCCTCCTATTTTATTACATTGGCCTACAACATCAGAGGTGGATGGTGGTGGTAGGGCAGTAGAGGTTGAATCTTCCCATCAACGTTCAGTTTTTTTTGTTGCCATATGACAGATGGCAGCAGAGGGGCAGTGTGACAAAATTTTGTCTGACATGGAAGTGCATATGAAGGAAAGGCGTGGAACTGAATTCCTTCATGCAGAAAAAATGGTACCTATTGACATTCATTGATGCTTACTTAATATTTATGGAGACCGAACAGTGGATGTGAGCACAGTGAGGTGGTGGGTGGTGCATTTTCCACTGCAGCTGCAGTGGCTCACCTCCACTAGTGCAGAATTTTATGAGCATGGCTTGCAGACATTTGCTCATTGCTGACAAAAAAAAATACATAGCTAATGGTGGTGACTGTTGAAAAAGTGTTTGTAGCTGAGAAATTTCTCTATCAAACAGTGCTATTGTGCTCTTTGTATCTGGTGTAGTTTCCACAGAAATAAATAGGAGCCATTACTTTCAGAAATGATGTAGTTTGGTAGCAAAATGCAAATAGCTATATGGTCATATGATATTAATAAATGATTAGGGAAATTGCATTTTGATGGATTCATTGCATAAAATTAGTCAAACATGACCTGCTGGCACACAAAAATTAATCTATCTTTGTAGTCTTTTAACTGTGTATGAATGAGTAGTGGAAAGGAACCAGATTTAAAGATCTGTGAAATCAAAAGAAAAATTCACCTAGAATAATGGGAATTACTTGGATGAGTGCTAAAGAGAGAAGACTGGAACTTCTGCTTACATCTATTAGCTTTCTGCTTACATTCTATTAGCGTTTCTGTAAAGCACAAAAATGGAAACTTTATTTAAAAAAGCACTTAAATCTATAGTCACAGTTTAGACTAATTACGGTTAGTCATATAATGTGACCTTGAGTTAATAACCAGGCTTTATTTGGTCTATTAAATTGGTGGCTTTCTTATAAAACACTTGAAAGTTTTAAAAGTGTTTTTAAATGACGTGCAAGATGGATGACTAATTAAAGTTACTAATGTCCTTGTGGCAATACTATGGACCAGAGAAGAGGAGGAAGATATTTGCCTTTCATGTCCATGCACAGAGAAAATTGGGTATGTTCCAAGATTCTGTTCTAGGTAGTTGTGAACCAAATGATTCTTGTTTCTCCTCTGTGTACAGCCTGGCCTCCAGCAGAGTGTTGCCTCTGTGTGGCACATGTCCCACTGGGGAAGCATGGCGTGAGCATCTCACTGCTTATTTTCTCTTGGCATAGTACTGCTATGATCTCACCACATCCAGTGATACTTCAGAAGGATAAAGAGGTTTGCCTGATGCAGTTTCATTTATCATAACTGATAATATAATCTTTTTGTTTTCTTCTGGAACAGTGAACATTTTCCACAATTTTATTCTACTAAGCATCCTTAACAAAGATTTCTGGGCATGTTCTTGTTTCTATTCTGTGTTTTGTTCTTTCTCATTTCAAACTGGATTTACTGGAAGCCTGCTGCCATATAGTGAGTCTGCACTGTGGCTTTCCAGCTGATTCTAGCTGAAATCATTGCAAAGTTTCAGCATTTACATGTCTGTTTGTACTGCTTCGTCCTGTAGGCCTTAATTCTGGATGAGATTCCTTTGTACACTGCTGCCAGTAGGCACATTCTCCACTTCTTGGTGTCTGCTAATGTGTGAGAGTTTACTTTACTAGCAGGTTTTGGCAGTACCATCCCAAGTTGGATTGTAGAAACTCAGCAAGACCCTTTGGGCATGAAAGCTACATAGGAAAATAAATAAATAAATAAATAAAATAGTAACTTCTCAGATGCTGTTTTTAATAATACCTTAATAAAGTTTATTTTACCCAATAACTTGAAAACAACCAAACAAATTTTAGCAATGTTTTGAAGCAGATAAAGAACAGAACCTAATAATCTTTGATGTTACAATGTGAGCCCTGCCTTTTTCCTTTCAGACTGCAAGTCTACACTTGCAATGACATCCAGATGACCTGGCAATCTTTGATTTACCCAAGAGCTGCAGATTTCAGTGCTCTTAAGACAACAACCTAATGAAAAATATATTTTAAGTAAATATTAAATGGAGTCAGAAATTTTGTAGTTCTCAGCAGTTTCTTTTCTCCTGACTGGGCAGAATGGTGCCTTCTGTATGTTTATCTTAGAGTGCCATAGGTTTCTATTTTTTCTTTTTGTTTTCTGGGGAGGGGGGGGGGATATTTTATTTTGAGTTAATTGAATAACTCAAAGGACTAGGGATTCTTTGTGATTTATTTTCTGGCAGTTATGATTAATTATCTTTTGTGGCCAATTTGATGTTTTCCTTTTTTCTTAACATTGTTGAAATGCGTTGATAAACCATCAGGATCAAACCAGAAATATGGCTGGTAGTATAAGAGGAGGCAGCTGGAGTTCATTCTCTTACTGAAGCTACTTGTGCCTTTTTTATTCCTTACTGAATTCTTTCAGCCTATCAGGCTCTGGTGTGAATTATCACTTCACTGAATAACAGTTGGGGGTTAATCTCATGAAGAGAATACTTGAACTTTCTCTCTGTCTTAACATTGTACTTTCAAGCTGAGTGTCATTTGAGACACAATTTGAAGTTCTTTTGATGGTGAGTAGATATATATATTTATAATTAGGCTGGTGATGAGCAAGGCTTTATGAACATGGAGAAACAATGCAGTAACTTCTACTGGGAGGCTTAGGCAACAAAAGCATACAGCCTTACACAGATTTTATAGTATGAGAAAATTCTAATAAGACATTCAGGAGGTGTGGAGTCAGCTGTTCTGCCCATAAACACACAAATAAAGCCAAATTTATGTTCTGTAGTGTCATTCTGGTGATAACATATGGACTCCAAGCTTTTAAGATTTTGTTTCTGGAAACATTTATGCATCATTATTACTTAGCCCTTCTGGTAGGGAATAAAACAGTATTTAGGAGCATTCCCTTATCTGCTGCCTTTGCTAGAAGTCTCAGCACATAGACATACTGTTGGTTGAAGTGGCATGAAAAGTAAGCCAGAATTATTTAGAACACCCATTTGAAATATGCTCCATCCATTCTATTATGCATTTTTCCTAGTATAAAATGTCACTTCCAATCAGACAATTCAGTGATGTGCTGATACACAGTAAATATCTATGAGTTTGCAAATCACCAAAATTTTCCCAGTGTAGTAATCCTGATCTACAAAGATGGTTCCTCTGTATTAAATAGAGTCTGCATATTGAACTCTTGAAGCATCAAAACACGTGTGTCTGTATCTAAGGAAAAAGGTATATTGCAGTGACATGGTGATGTGTAAACAAAATGCCAGTTTTGTATGTATGTAATTTATTTTATTTATTTATTTTTTTTAATGAAATTCTTTCCTTGCAAAGATAATTAAGGTGTCAGAAAACATTATAGTTTTCCGTGTCTCGATTTTGGTCTAAAGATCTTTTTTTTTCTCTCTGATTTTACAGCTTCAGAAATTCAGTTTTCTTCTTATGCATATTTTGGCACTTGAGAGCCTTGTTTGCTAGGCTTACTTCAATCTGATGAAGGGCTGTATGTGTGGGATGGGAGAGATGCCAGGTGAGGCATCTCTTTTACAGGCTATTTACTACCTATATGGGTACACCCTGAGGGGTCATATGAGAGTATGTAAAGGCAGAGATCTGTGTGCAACCTTTTACCCAATGAGGACCCCAAAAGGATTTTTTTTTCTTCACGTAGGTGATTTCCTTATTACATTATATTAAAAATGCAACAAGTACTTTTTTTTTTTTTTTTTTTTTTTTTTTTTGATCCTTTGGTACTTCAGCACTGTAGGTGTTGCTAAAATCTCTTTGGATTTGAGGGTATGTGCAGGAATTCAGTTGTGCAGCATGTTGATTGGCAGAGTGAAAATTCTATTACAGCTGTTATATTTACTTAATTGTATGCTTTTATTTAAATAATCAAAATGAGTATACAATCAGACATCAATACTGTTACCTATTGTGAAATTGAAGCTTATTTTATATTCCCCGTTCATTTTCAAACTGTAAGTTATTGGAGGGTTTTCTGTTGACAATACCTAAGTGTGACATAGGCACTGGAAGGGCTATGTTTGGAGCTTTTGGAAGAAAACAATTGGAGTTTCTGGCACCTAGAAAGTATTAAAACACTTCTGGAGCAGTTGAGTAAGCCTATTAGCTGGATGTTGCTGCAGAAATGATGGGCAATTAAAGTTAACAGTGCTGACATTTACACTGTTATCTTTATGTTTTAGACTAAGATACTGAAAAAACTGAAACAATTTAAAGATGTTGTAGCTGTATGAGTGCTCCTAAGACCACATTGCAGTGGTTTTACTTCCAAGCCAGAAGCTGGAAACCTACCTCTAGTCTTCTTGAAAAGAATGAATAAAAAGGCAGCATAGCGGTGAGGACTGCAAAGTGAAAGAAGGAAATTCCGTGTCTCAAGGAATAGTAGAAAATAATTATGGAAATGGCACGTGCTTGTGTTTCTCTGAATGAAGTGAACTTCCAAGGGCAGATTTTACAAAGAATTAATGATGCTTTAATCAACGTTTTTCCCCTTCGTGTCATTGCATCTCTTTGTTAAATATTTAGGATGAGATCTGAGACTTTTTTGTTCTATTAGGAATCTACCCTGGGACTTGATGGGAAGTATGCTATAAGCTGCAGGAGGTATCTGTGTGGATGCTTTAATTGCTGTGAGTTTAACAAATTTTGGTTTTAGAGGAGAAAGGTGAGAAAGTAGGAGTCAGTGTCTTCTCCTCACATGTATCTTGCCCTCCACTGGGAAGGGAGGAAAAAACTCAACCTTTCTCAAAACCTATTGTGTTCAAAATTCCTATACAAAAACTCTGTGAAGTTTGGATTGCTATCAGGTGGCATGGTAAAATCTTTTCTTACTGAAATGTTCTTAAGGTAGCTTGAAATAACATATACCAAGTCTTTTGTAAGACTTTTAAATATGTAGTAGTAATTGTTTGTACTCTCCCTCCCTCCCTCTCTCTTTTTCTTTTTGGGAGGTCAGTAAAAGCTCGCTTTTTGTAGCACAGTTAGATACCAAAGCCTGCCCTGGCCTCTCAGTTTCCTTCTGGAGCTGAGAAATATGCACAGCTATGAAACAACTTTGAGATGTATTTATTTAAAATCTTCTCTAAGAAGTAGCCTCCTGAAGTGGAGAACTTGTTTTCTCATGAGCCTCAGTAGGATACCAGCCATTCAGTATTTCTTGTGAATCCTTCATTTCAACATAGTGCAGTACACTGAGGTCTGTTCAACAACAACAAAGAGGCACAGTAGTGAATGTGAACCCTATTTGGGCTACTTCAAACATCAGGGGCAGTTACAGATGCAGAAGTTCACAGTTTTAACAGGACATCTGGGAGGCATTGCATCAAAGCCAGGGCCAACTATATTAAGTATTCGGGGAAGTATCAGTAAATGTGTAACCTACTGTGGGTCCTCTTAGAGAGAGAGCACTAAGTGGAGATGGCCTTGTGTTTTATGAGAGCAGATACTGAAGTTTCATTTAAGTGTTTGTAATATAAGAAGATAGTGGAGAAATCTTGCATTTGCTTCTCCCCATGAGCTTCTTTATGCCTCTGGTTAATTTGACTTGCAGTATCTCACCAACTGTTCAGTAGCCTTCAGAATTTCTAGACGCAGCACTTCCACAGTACTTTGCATTAGGAATAAAACCAGGCAAATTTCAGAAGGCAAAATGCAAAAGCTGCTACTGCCTGATTATGTAAAATAAGGATCATTCCAGTATGTATGTGAAAATAACCATATTTGAAGAGTTCCATATTTGTATCTCTATAGAATAGTGTATTTTAGATGTTAAAATATATGAACGGAGACTACGCATTCTTATTCGTCACCAGTGGATGATGAGCTATTTATATTGTCCTTGCAGTAAAGACTTCAGTATTTTGGTACTGAAAATTGCAGCTTCTATCCTTGAGTCAGTGCACAGCCGGTGTGTACAGAGTTATAGATTTTGATGCTGCATGTGTGACATGTTTAAAAAGTGGTAGACACCATTTGGGTGGCTTTTTTTTTTTTTTTTTCTTTTTCTTTTTCCCCTTTTGTAACACTTTCAAACTTCTGCTTCTTTCAAAAGCAAACTGTAACAATTTCATGCTTGGAGAAATACCTCAGTAATCAAAGACTATGTAAAAATATGCTATTCTGATAATTTGTCGGTGATCTCGAATGATATTTTATGCCTTACTTATGAAATTACATATAAAACATAATGCATGAAAGTACCATTTGCAATTCAGCAGATGTGTGTTCAGATGTTGATGTTACTGTCAAAGCTGAATACAAATGCAGTAATTTTTATTATGGTGTTAGATTCACTTCCTGGTGAATCCTCTATTTTTGTCATCCAAGATGGAAAAGATTCTACTACCCTCAACTTAACAGTCTGGTCAAGATATATTTTTTAAAGATTCTCAATGTAATGCTTTGAGCCATTCGGCTCAAATGATGCCACTATACCAGAAGACTGATGAGTGATCTCATATTGATATGTTAACATTTTCCTATCATAAAGGGAAAAGAAGAGAGCAGCTAGGGAAGAAAATGATGCAGTCAAGATTACAATGTTGATAATAACTGTAGGACCCAACACTTGTTTTCTTGGATAGCTCGGTCCGTTAAATGGGACTTAAAATGAATCCCTCTGGATCCTTTCAGTGGGAACATAGCAATGTGTGATGCACACATTAACAGTGGCTAATGTGTTTCATCCAGTAGCTGATACAGAGGATGATAATGGTAGTCAAAATACGTTGCCTGGATGTAGACTATTTGTCTACATTAATTTTTTTCAATTCTTATCTGAGTATAAGTTTGTAAGTTTGTACTAAGTTATCATATGACTTTTTCTGAAGAAAAATATAGTTAAGCAAGAAAAAAAATACAGTATACTTATTTGAAAGCACTATATATATTCAGTCTAGACCTGTATTGGAACTACTCTGGGTAGAATGTATTTAAATTTGTTATTGATTAATCTAACTTCTAAAACAGCTTGAGATAATTCCCATGACTGTGACCGCTCTTTAATTATGAGGGCACAGCTAATCAGCTGAAAGCTGTCCTCTTGCTGAGTTCTGCCAAGAATTTGTCTCAACTTCAACAGATGCTTTTTTCTCAGTCCTGGTGAGACAGTGTGAGTGACTTGTTGATGCTAAGATCAGTAAGGCGGTCAGCAGCTGTTGGAATGGAATTTTGTAGTCAGATCATCTGAATAAGATACTAGCTGGCTGGAGGATTGGTGAGGGAGCAGCCTTTACTGAGCACAAATATATCAGACCCGCTTTGTTAAATACAGCATACATGTTTGAAGATTTGTTGCATAATTACCTTGATTAGGTGGAAAAAAAAAAAAAAAGTGTGTGGAGCTAATCAAAGAGCTCCAGTTCATTGGTTTTAATAATCATTATTTTTCCCCTTGTGAAATGCAGGTGCTTGGTTTGAGTGTGAGGATGGCAGTGCTTATCTTCTTAGAAGCTTTGATTAATATCTAATTCTTTGCATTATGGAAGGAGCTAATCAGATATTCAATTTGCTAATCAGTTTCTCAATTTAATTAGTAATATACTAATCACTTAAGAAAATATAATGTGACATATATTTAAGATTTTTGAGGTTAATGTTTTTAGAGGGTGGAAAGGCAGGAAGATCTGCTTACTACCTCCACTTTCATGCAGCCTCTCCAAATGTGGGCTAGAAGAGAAAATGCTCAGAAGCAGATGCCGCAGGACCTGCTGTTATGGGCTGCTGCTGAACTTCTGTCCCTGGTGCCTGATAAGCTTTTCACTAAGTCAAGAGTGAAAGTGGAAAAGCAGTGTCCTTGCTGTTCATCTGATCACTTGTATTCTTGCCTTTGGGATTTCAGTGGGTTTTCCCATTTGTAGGGTGTGTATGTGTGTGTTTTAATATATTCTGACTTTGGAAAATCTTACTTCCATAAGTTTTGTGCCTGGAAGGTTCTGTATTCAAAGATATCTTTAGGGATATCTTTGTTAGGCACTGATAGCTCTGTTTAAATCCAGAGAGGGAAATAAACTAGAGAATAAGCTCTGCTTTCTACATACTTCCAATTATAATGTTGTAGATGTCAATGAAACCAAAGTCAGATGGGCAGTCTATTAACAATAAAGGAACCAAATTTGCCTTTACCAGAGAACTTGGTAAAACAGAGAGCAGAATGGACTTAATTATAGTAATTGTTTTTGCTTCAACTTTAAAAATATAAAGCAGTATTTTAATTATTATTTGACCAATACTTAATTTTTACCTAAGTAATCGTGTGTCTTCAGCTCTTACCTGGCTCCATCTCTTCAACTATCTTCTGCTTGGCAATGTTTTCAGTGGTGACTGGCTGAACATTGGTCCAAATATGAACAGGATGTTTGCAGTTGGAAGCTGAAGGCATGATCAGGATGGTGTGTGTTTCTTTTTGCTTAACTGTATATAATGATTAGGGAAATGGATGTATTCCTATCTGCTTCAGATAGTCTTAATATTAACAATAGTAAAAAATGTGCATCTGGCTATAACACGGCACACGCTGACCGTGTACTTATCAAAAGTATGAAAAGCCTGGTAGCAGGGTGCTGAATATTGTGACTATTGCTTTTTGTGTGCTTTCTTGTAGCTGCCAATATGAGCTTGGCCTGCAGATATTGGAAAAAAAGCAAACAAACAAAAAACACTTCAAAATGCAGAGCTTTAATTTTGAAGTTGTAGGCGTTTCAGCTGCCTTTGCCTAAAGTAGTTTAAATTATATATTGTGCTGTTCACAGGCCTTTTCCAGTGAATGGGCTTGCAGAATATAAGGATGCGCTGCAATACTTGGTTTTACGCCATCTTTTCATATGATGTGACCCTAGGTAGAAGGGTGATTCTAACTTTTACTTTGATCTGAGGTTCCTGATATCGGGGAGTATTTTTTTGAGTGATTCTGTGATGACGAACTTCATGAATTTCTTTTAGGAACCTGATTTTCTTCTGCTCAGTAACTGATAAACCCTTTTACTTTGGATTCATGAATTTTGATTGCTTTTTGTTTCAACGTCCATTAGAGCAAAATTTGTCTGCTTAGGTTTTATGGTAGACTTAAAACGAAGGACTTTGGGGATCAGTCTGTGTAAGGGTAAATGTAGGGGAAAACGGGAAGAGGGATTGTGTCTGTGCTGCATCAAAGCCTATCCAAGCAGTGTTTTGTTTGCAGAAAATGTACACTACCAGGCACTGAATGCAAACTGTCCTTTGCTATGAATCTATATAAGGATATTCCTCTGGGAGCATTTGTTTGATTCCATGAATATTTAGTTTGCAATGTGTTTTTGAATGCATTGTTAAAATATTTTCATCTTAAATACTGTCATTAAGAGAGAGAAAAAACAGGATAGCATCAGCAAGACAGGGAAGTGCATGTCTTTATATATGCTCAATTAGCACTGGAAACTACTAACACAGGGCCAGATTGTGGTGCTAATATTCACAGATGGAGTAAGATATTGTGGAAATACACTGCCAAAATGGCTGAGGCTTCAGTCACTCTCCATAGAAGGAAAGATACAGCATGGGTATTCCCAGTATGATTCTGTAGTGCCTGTGGCGTCGCATGTTCTGTACTTTTTAACTTCAGTGTCACTAACCATGGAAAAACAAACAGTATTTCCTCATATTTCTTCCGTCCCTTCTGCCTGTTAGTAAAATTGTGCAGAGTGCTGGCATTTCTGGTATCCATCCAAAGAGAATAACAACTGGGATTCAGACTTCTGTGCTCCCTTGTTATTCTTTCATGGGTATTTCTGTGAAAGTGAGAATTTAAGAAAAGAACAAAACCTACAACCCTGAACACCAGATCAGGGCAAATGTCATGTGGCTCTTTGGCAAGCACTCAAAAGAGTATTCTGCTTACTGTGTTCTTTTCATAGTTAATATGCGTGGTTATCTACTGGTGCACAAATGGTATGTGATGATAAATGTCCCTATAGAAAAGGGAATATCGTAACCCCTTAGTAAGGGAGTAGCTTTTAATGATATTAATATGCTACTAGTTTTCTAGAATAAGCAAGATATTCCCTGTGGGATCATGCGAAGAAATGTGAGACTTTCACCAGATTGGAAATAAATTCTTCCAAAGAACAAGGTCTAGCTCTGAGCTTCCTTCAGAGACTGCAATAATGGCATTCAAAATGATGCTGGCATCAGCGCAGTGGATCTTGTCACCATCAAAGAACAAATAGTTACCATTTAATTCTAATGCAGCAAGATAGCCTGGAGCCAAATAATACATTTTTGTTAGTAATTGTTTAGCTTGATCCCAATCTACAAAATAAATTTACCTATGGTTTGTATTTTGTAGAATATCTTACCTAAGAGGTATATAGGAACTCAGGAAGGGAAATGATTGCAAGAGGATGGTCTGTTTGCATTGTTTCAACTGTTAGCAGCATCTGAAGCCTTTAAATAAAAATGAAATATAAATAAATTACAGATTTTAAACTTTAAGGACTCCTGCATGCAGTATTTAACAGTATTCCAGAGAAGATATTACCTTCTTACGTGAAGAATGTATGAATATGAGAACACTTTCCTGTTTTTAGGTACGGAACTGCTGTATAGAGATGTTTTATAGATACTCTAGAGGTCTTTAGGCAGTGATCTGAGCTGTGTTGTTAGCGCTAAACTCTGTTCTCAGAGCTGGTGTACTTCAGGAGGAGCAGGACGTTGCTGGGAGGGCTCGGAGCGCAGTTGACGCCTGGCCCTGGTCAGTCCTCGTGTAGTCCTCGGTGAACTACTTGAATCAGCTGCTGTTGGCAAAATGGCTGCCTGCTGGAGAGTGGAACACAGTGTAGTGTATCTCCAGCAAATCTTGAAAATGACTGTACTGACTAGCGAAGAGTAATGTAGAAACTGGAGAGCTTGTTCAGTTTGCCTAGAGACGGACTATCTATATATGTTAAGAACTGGGGGCAAACCACATTATATTCTTTTCATAAAATTTGATTTTTCAATGGATTTTTCAATGGAAAGTGTCATTCTTATTTTACCACATTGTGATTTTTACTTTATTCTTACAACTCAGTAGTATGATTTCTGCAAGCTAGACCTGCACTGTGATATCTCCTGTTGTCCCAGAGTCACAGTCCCACATTGCCCTGCATTTGATTCCCCAGTAAGTATTAAACAAAATACTGCAAGGCTGCTTTTTATCATGTGCCCTTCTGACAGTGAATTTTTCTACTGTCTGAAAAGAGCTCCTCAATCTGGTATGTGATAGATTTTGCATAATACTATGCGGGCAGCCTTGAAATTTGTCTCATATTTTACTGTGTAGGCTCACAACATCAGAGGTGGATGTTGGTGGTACGGCAGTAGAGGTTGAACCTTCCCACCAATATTCAGCTACATTTTGTTGCTGTGTGACAGATGGCAGCAGAGGGGCAGTCTGACAGAGTGGTGTCTGAAAAGAAAGAGCTTATGAAGCAAAGGTGAGGAACTGAATCACTCCATGTAGAAGAAATGGCACCCACTGATATTTGTTAGTGCTTGCTGGACTTTTATGGAGACCAGATAGTGGATGTGAGGCAGTGGGTGGTGGAGAACGGTGGAACACTGTGAAACAGTCAGTGGGCATGACGACCTCAGCATACAGGCTCTTGTTCATTGCTGGCCACAGTGCTAATAGTGGTGACTATGTTGATAAAATAGTGCTTTGTAGCTGAGAATTTGCTCTATCAGATGGTGTTATTGTGCTCTTTGTATCTGTTGTCTTTTCTATGGAAATAAAAAAAGGCATTACTTCCATAATGCCTTTTCCTACATAATTTTTTCAATTGCATTTAGCTTTCAGGCAAAAGAAAAAGTGACATTAAAACAAACATAGCAGGCTTTGTTTAAACAGATGGGCAGAGAAAGAGGGGAAGAACAGTCCTCTGGGTTAGCTGGAGGGGGAGATCTTAGCTCTCTGAGGGCAGGTATTAAGTTAATTCTGGGGCTGACAAATAAGCATATGGCCTCACTTGCCTGATCTAAGAATAGCGTGCTGTTAAACCTCATCAGGTTCCTCCCTGTCCAACTCTCCAGCCTGTCCCAGTCTTGTTCATTGGTAATGAAGGAGCTGAACAAGAAGGCAAAGTGGGAATATGTAAAGCCTGATTATCACTGAGAGCTGCTGAAACTGCTGTGGTCACTGCAGCTCCTCCTCAGCACATGCTGGAGTGCCTTTGTGTGCATTGCTGCTTTATCCTCCTGGGACATGAATCAGCCCAAAGACTGCTCCCTCACAGCAAATGCTGGCCAAGGACAATATATGCAGCAGCTTCAAAAGACCTTCACAGTTTGTTGGTGCACTGCTGATGTATACATGTATTGTTTCAGCAGGAGGATTTACCTTTCTGGTGTTAAGTGCTGATGCCCAGGTACAGGGCTGTGCTCCTGTCTCTGCTGTCTCGTGACAGAGCTGATGTCCTTTCCCAGCTCTTCCACACACCTGCTAGTGGAGTAGGGGTCTCTCATTCCTGCTGGCTTTCATCATCTTTTTAGAGAGCTGAGAGCACTTGTTATCTATAGATAAATGGGGTGATCTATATTATCTATAGATAAATGTGGGTTTTTTTTTTTTTTTTTTGTTTGCTTTGTTTTTTTGGTGGGCAAAATGAAAAAAAGTGGAAATCCCAAAACAGTTCATCAGTAGAAAAAGATATGTGGAGAAATCTGCTGAAAATGTCCATTTCTTTTCGAGGCCACAGGTTTTAGTGATTACAGGCCAGGATAGAAGAAGTAGGATGCTGTGTGCTTGGATAGGTCCTTTTAGACTAATAGGTATATAGCAGGGGCTCTATTGATCTGTGTCTTTACAGAGCTATGTGAAAGTCTGGGAGTTCATTACACAGCCCAGTATAAAGCTGCAGGAATTTGTGCCTGAGGCAGCTGCCTGTGATAATTTCTCTCCAAATCCAGTCCTGTCTATTTAAAGAGAAATCACATTGATAGTGGTTTTCCTGAGACAAAAGGCATCATTTTTTTATAGTAGGCTGCTCTGTATCTATTCAGAGTGAATGCCATAGCTTCCACCACTTCTGTCTTCTTTTGCAGGCAGGCTCCCTGTTGTGACCAAGCAGGTAGTTCTTGGATTTGAAGCAAAGTCTATATGAATGTTTTCTACACTGCCTGGTTCCAGTGTATAGTATATAGTCTCTCTTTTTCTAAGAGACCTTTTTTTGTTCTTGGGTGACTAACAGTGTAGTGTTGGCTGCTCTGTTCTCCTTTGGGAGAGGTGATGAGAATACTTTCATTTTTTTTAAGGGAAAAACAGATGGGGACAAAGATGGCAGTCATTACAAACACTTCGTTTGATAACCATAATTTTTATTGGCAATGCTTAAATTATGTGCAAGATAGTGCTTTTGTGCTTTTTGTGTTTAAAACTTTTAAAGTTGGGTTTCATTTAGAGTAGATTTTATACTGGGGAGTGGGACTGTTGTTAATGTGCATTTACTAATTGCTAGTGGAGTGAAAGAGTAGAATTAAAACATTCTGCATTCTGTTTATAGTGATAAGTGAGTGAAAATGAGGTTCTAAAGGTTGCCAAGTTGAATATTTTGATTTTAAATATTAATTTGGAGTGGCTCATTGTGTATCTGAAGGAGATGGTAGATTCAACCACAAATTGAATGCAGTCCTGAACTGTGAATCAAAGTAATTAGATTATTAACATTTTCTATTAAAGTAGATACCATTCTATTCAGCTGCATGCATGCTTAAGATGACCCATTAGCAAGCAGGCAGACCTCAAATTTCTCCTGGGAGTTACTGAAAAGAGCTGACATTTTATTGTAACACAGAGGAAAGCAGAAGAAAGGCACAGTTCAGGCAACTGTATCATTACAGCAATTAAAGACTTATTCTAATTGGCTAGTCTGATTTGACTTGCCTTTTCAAGAGAGCCCTAGTTGAGGAATAAGGGAGGTTGGTAGTCCCTAGGCTGTGACCCTCAGCACAGAGGGGGAAACCTGGAGCTGTTCTCTGTGTCATGGGAAAGAAGATAGCCATGTAGGTGAAAACTGGCAGAGCCTGAGGGCTGCGTCATAACTGCTTCAGCAGTCAGTCAAGGACTTAGGGGCAAGGCAATTTTTTTGCCTTAGAAACAACTTAATCTTCCCACTGAACAAAGATGAAAAACATTTCATTCTGCTTTCCTCTTTTGTTGTGAGGCTGTGTGCTATTGCTGATGTGGTAATGTGAACTTACTGATGCTGGGCAATTACAGAATAGAATATTTTTGTCATCAGTCTGATCGTTATCAAAAACCAAGATGTGACAGTGGGTGTTCTTTTTATGGTGAAATTTTACATTAATAAAGGTTTCCTTGCATGGAATACATGAAATTTATTGTTTTACATATTGTGACTGCTTCTTAAATTGTAATTGCTTAATACCCTGAGATAGACTTTAATTCATAGACTAATACTTTCATTTATTTTCTTTCTTTTTTTTCTCCCCTCAATTGGCATAGTACTGGATTACCATCTAAACGTGTACTTCTAAACTACATTATCTGGGGAGAAGCATGTTTCTTCTGATCAATTACCTTCCTGCGTGCTGTAATGACATCACAATTAAAGCAAATGAATTGTGTAAGATTTCATTATGTAGTAAATAATGATACTGTAACAGTAAGGTTGTCTTGCACCAAAGGTGTTAGACTTCTCTAAGGAAGTGGAGCAAAGAGCTAAAATGCTGAGATGTTGAGTGAGATGTAACTTGAGAAACTGAACTCTGGAAAATAGATAGGAATGGCTAACATAATTGTGAATGTTACCCATGTCACTCTGCTTTAAGCCAAGGGCCCACCAAACAAACAAACAAACAGAAAAAGAAACAAACAAACAAAAAAAAAACAACCCATAAAAACCAATCTTCTGTGTATTGACCTTTTCCCAAGCTTTTCCTTTGACTGGCTTTCGTTAGCCTTCTGCACTTAGGCTGCAAGTAACTGAATGGAAGCCCTCAGAAGTCAACACCAGATGTAGAAAAATGACACTTGTCACATATTATACGAAGGCTATATTTGGCAGGATAGTGGCCAGTTTCCTTCTCTGGTTTATAGAATCACACAATCATAGAATTGCTCAGGTTGGAAAAGACCTTCAAGGTCATCAAATCCAACCACAACCTAACCATACTACCCTAATTCTAACAACCCTCCGCTAAATCATATCCCTGAGCATCACATCTAAATGATCTTTAAACACGTTCAGGGATGGTGACTCAACCACCTCTCTGGGGAGTCTATTCCAGTGCTGTGCTTAACAACGCTTACTGTAAAGAGGTGATACCCAACCTAGACTTACACTTGAGGCCGTTTCCCCTCGTCCTGTCACCAGTGAGAAGAGACCAACCCTTCTCTTTCTGTAAGCACTTTTCAGGTATTGGAAGAGAGCAATAAGGTCTCCCCTCAGCCTCCTTTTCTCCAGACTAAACAGCCCCAGTTCCTTCAGTTGCTCCTCGTAGGGCATATTCTCCAAGCCCTTCACAAGCCTTCTTGCCCTTCTTTGGATGGAGAGTATCACTGCCCTGCCACATTTATCTGAAGTTTAAACTATGGGTGTTCTAAGAGGTTAACCTAGGTGTGGTCAAGTCTGCATTTTAATGTGCGCATCCAGTCTCTCGAACTTCTATTAGAGGAAAGGGGGGATTCCTCCAAACTTATGTCCAGAGATGGTTTCAGGTGATGGCAGAGTTATTAAAGATATTTCTATGGATTTATGTCACTCATAAATGCAGTGAAAGTTTGCAGTGTATTTCCATTTTAAGAAGTTGCATTAAAAATTTCTGGCACTTTGAGATATCTGTCTGCTCTCTCTTCTTGCCACTGCCCATGTGAAAATATCATAGTTGCACAGCTGAATTTTTGTTGCTTGCTTATTTCTAACTGGATTAAAAAAGACATGGGTCTGACACAGGGATTTCTCCCCATGGGAATGGTGTTTGCTTGCTTTCCAGCTAGCTCATTCTAAGGGATGCAGAAGTGCCCAGATGGAGCCCGCAAGATGATCTTGTTGATGAAGCCTGTTTTAGCTGAGCTCCCTCAGCATGTATCAGAGTGAGTGGTTTTCTCTTCCTTCTCAGAGGAAACACAGTGACAGAGGTGCCTGGTTATGTCCGTCTGGGAGACTGAACAGCTTTCCTGGGCACTGCAGTGTCCTCTCCAGTTAGGGCTCTGGAGTCACAGTGACAAAGCTAAGAGAGCTGCAGGCCTCCTGGACACTTACTTTGAGGGGTTGCTGACTTTCATGGCCATTCACGTAGTGCATATCCTATCTATCTTCACCTTGCAGTGCAGACCCTGAAATGCGAAGTCTGCAAGTGTTCTTTAACATGCCTTGAACCGGGACTGTTGTGGTAAGGGCTTATTTCAACTGTTTCCTCCAACAACACCAGTTGTTATTAAATATGTCATTAAAATGCCTTTGGGATGCTTAGAGATTTCTTGGTAATTTCATTTAATAACTCTGCTGTTAGTTAGCCCCAAATTTCATTTTGATTGACTTTATTAAATGACCCTTGACTTTCTTGTCTCTTCCTGGTATTTGTAAATCATCCTCTCCATTTTTTTTTCTTCTTCTTTTTCTTTTTCCTTTTTCTTTTTTTTGTTTTGTTTTTAATTTTAGGTTTTATTTCCAGACTTAGAGTTACTTCTCTGATATTCTAAGCACACGTACTCTATCAGTGTTCCCCTTTATACCTTCATTATGTTCATTTTTGTGCTGAAAGTTCTTCGAGACTTTTCTCTTGACTACTGCTGTTCTAGAAGGTTTATAAGTTCATTTGGTAGAACTGATGGAGTTGTTTATGAAGTGCAAGTATGAGTTTGCATGATCAGCTCACTAGAAGGTGTCTAATCATCTTGAATAACACCTTTTTGTAATTTAGCTTTCAACTTCTACTCGAAGCTCTTAGACAAACAGTTTAAAGCTCATTTTGACTATTGTTAATTATAAAATTAAGAAAGTGTAAAATTTATGCCTGATTGCAACCTTGGCTTTTTTTTTTTTTTTTTTTTTAACTCGCTCTCTTCTGTAAATCTAAAATTTCTCAAGCAGTTGTGATGAAAATGACAAGCCATGATCAAATTAAAAAATATTCATTCTTCAGGTAACCAGGTGATGTGGGTTGTTTTAATGGCTATTTGACAGTGGGCCCTTTTTTTCATGTGTGTAAGAGGTTCGTGCATAGGAAACAAGGTGAAATTTTAATCTAATAGTGGGGAAATACCTTTTGAAATGAAACTAATGGTTATGGTTACTATGTAAGTCTTTTTGTTTTGTGTGAGAAACATTTTGTTTGAGCAAGAAGCAAAACACTTCTATTTCCTCTGTCTTCTCTTAGCTATTACAATATGACCTGCTTTCAACAGGATCAATCCTATTCAATAATTTTTCTTTTTTTTCTTTTTTTTTTTTTTCATACTATATTCAGGGACAATACTAGATATTAAATCAGATAGGAGGTGAGACAGTATTTTTTGTCTTTGTATTCATTAAAAATAAATGTTTAAATACTGTGAATAAAAGATGGAGTTGAAAGATGCAGAAAATGTGGAGAAGGAGGAATGATAGCAATTATGAAAACAACAATGTATAGACTAGAACTAAAATTAGATTTGAGAAGCAAGTTTGACTTTCCATAACGTAGGGAGCTGAACCTATGCTGTTTACAGGAGTTATATTTAGAATTTGACACTTCCAGGTTCTTGCATGATGTCATACCATCGTGGTGTCCCTCACTTGTCTACTCATCATTCTGAAATGCTGTCATCATTTCTAAATCACTAGTCTACTGTCATTCTTACCCCATTTTGCAATTCTTTACCATCCTGTGGAAAGCTTTTCTTCTTACAGTACAAATATAACAATTGAGAATACAAGGTTCGTAGGCTACAGTGCACAATTTTTAGTATTTTGGTAGTATATTTTTTGAATATCATTCACACAAGCACCACCGAAAACTTCTTCACTGATTGTTACACATCATCCCCATTCATACTGCCAGGATGAATTACGTGTTCAGGTGGAGTTACTGGGATGTGAATTGAAGAGACCTCATTGCAATATATGGCTCCCGTGTATAAAAATTGCAGTATTTCATGCATATGTACAACTCCTCCATTAATTAAAAAAGATCAGTATCTGTCAAATTTTTAACTGTTGGACTTTTCAAGAAACTGTCTGGGGGTATTCTTGTATTGTCCTTTCACTAAACATCTATAAACTTTGCGTTAGTGATCTTTACCACATTATTCCCTGAAACTGAGCAAATGAAAAGGAATTCTGAATCTCCTATTCACAAATATTGTGAAATTAATCAAGAAGATTAATTTAAATTAAAAAAAGAGAATTTTTGATCTGTTACTATATTAGGCAGTAACAAACAGCTGTCAAATTTTAGTATTTTCCTCAAAAAACTTTAAGGCTCATTCTTATGATATTCTCTACAGCTTCAGTAGATCTGAACTTAAAACCTCAAGCCAGAGTCAGAAATAGAGTCAGAAATTACTGTGAGAGACTGGACAAGGGGAAATGGACAAAAACTGGAACACAGGAAGCTCCATAAAAATATGAGGAGGAATGTCTTCACTCTTGAGTTTGGAAAGGCCTTGTGCAAACTGCCCAGAAGTGTTGCAGGATCGCCTCTGGAGACAGTCAAGACATACCTGGATGTTTTCCTGTGAAGCCTACTCTGGGAAACCTGCTTCAGCAGGGTGTTGGATTAGATAGTTCCCCCAAGGTCACTTCCAGCCCCTGCAGTTCTGTGATCTGTAACATCATTGGAAGAAGGGTGATTCCATTGTATGCGTGTTCAGGATATGTTCCAGTTCTGGCCTCCATCTCTCAAACTGTGTAGCAGACATGGAGCAGGTTTGGAAAAGGCAGCACATATGATCAAGAGTGTACACTGACTTCTATGCAAGGGCTACAGTTCTGTCCCCAGCAAAAAGGAGCTTACTTTCTTACTGTATTAAAATTGTAAGAGACATGAAGAAAATGAATAGGGAAGGAATGTTCACTTTTTTTTCTCCTAAGTAAACAAATGGAAAATAAATAATAATACCAAGTATGATGGCTTCTCTGAAAGTAATGCCTTCTATTTTATTATGTTGGGTCACAGCCCGCAGTGGATGTTAGTGGAGATCGAACTTTCACGCAAATATTCTGTTAAATTTTGTTGCTGTATGATTGCCTCTCTTCTGCTATCTGACAGAATGGTATCTAACGTGGAAGTACAGCTGAAGCAAAGGTGTGGAATTGAACTCTTCCACATGGAAAAAAAAATTACACCCATTGGCATTCATTGATGCTGGATGTTTATAGAGTTGATTTTATAGAGTAATTTATATGGAGTTGCATTTCACAAGTGGCAACAGTGACAAAGGGTCACCTCTTCTGGTGCAGACTTTGATGAGTGCAGCATGCAGGCTCTTGCTCATTGCTGTTGAGAATGCATAGCTAATGGTGGTGACTGTGTTTTGTAGCTGAGAATTTGCTCTATCAAATAGTGTTATAGCGCTCTTTGCATCTGTTGTAGCTTCTGTTTGAATGAATAGGAAGCATTACTTTTGGAGTGATCTATGTAGTTGGCTTAAGCAAAAAGAACTGCAGTTCAGTGTATGAACTCCCTGCAGCAGGAACCTGAAGATACTAAAATTTGACACAGGCTTGAGGAGTGACTGGAGGTCTTCAAGGAAAAGAAATCCATGAAGCGCTATTTAAAATAAATAAGTAAATAAATAAATAATGAAAACAAAGCAAGAAAAGAAACTCACCACTTTGACCTCAGGAGTAAACAAACTGATGGATTCAGAGAGTTATATATTGTAGACACTTGCTCTATTTTAGTTCTTCATGTTTCCAATCAACTCTCTTGTTCTAGACTTGCTAGGTGAACCTGTATTATCTTTTGTGTAATTCTTGTCTATCAGCAGAACAGCGGGTGGAATAAAGTGTTCTTTTTTCTTTTTTCCCCCATAAATTTTATTTTAAAATAGTACCGTGTTTGTGAAATGTTTATGTGTATATATATTTAAGATGTATAAAAATACATCCATCACAGCCAATAACAATTCAAAGTGGTTCAGTTTAAAATAGCATGCTATGATAGGAAGCTGGTTTGCCCAATTCTGCCTTTGTAGTAACTGATAATATTCCAGCTACTCATTTGAGTATATGAAGAAGTATTTTCTGGGTTTGTAGAATCACTGAATGTCTTGGATTGGGTGAGACCTAGAGTTCACACAGTTCCAACCCACTGATGTGGGCAGGGCTGCCGCCCACCAGCTCTGGCTGCCCAGGGCCCCCATCAAACCTTGAGTGCCTCCAGGGATGGGGTATCCACAGATTCCCTGAGCCACCTGTGCCAGGTCCTCACCACTCTCTGAGTGAAAAATTTCTTCATGACATCTAACCTAAATCCTCCCCTCCTTTAGTTTAAAACTACTCCCCTTTGTCCTCTCAGACCTAAAAAATCAATTTCTTCTCTTTTTATAAGATCCCTTTAAATACTGGAAGCTCCCTTTAAGTACTGGGTTTTATGGCTTTAGTGTTTTAAAAAATTTATGGTTTATTATTTTGTATACGTATTTTTGGAGTCAAAGATATACATTTGATGATAAATAGAAATACATTTCAAAGAGTATGGCTGGTTTTTTTTTGTTTTTTTTTTTTTTGAGAATGCTGGTGTTTTCACCTGTTCTATTTCTATAATCCCTGCTTTTAAGTGATGCTTAGTGCAAGAGTTTAATGGGGTGTCTTTTTTTTTCTTTTCTCTGACATTCTCTGCCGCGTTATATTACTGCCTTGTCCTTCAGTTTTACCCTGCAAAGTCGTACAAGCAGTATGAAGGGAATCCTTAAGTTCTTATGGATGCTTTCTTAAGGGAAATGTTTAGAAATCCATTCTGACTGTGCAGCAAATATGCAGGTATGAGCAACACAGTGCCTGGGGCTATTGATACTGATCTGTTTGCAGAGTTCCAGTACAAGGACTGTTTGTCAGGCAGGCAGCCCAGCAGATTGTGTCTGGGTGATTGCGTCTTTCGCATGTTCTAGTGATACTAAAAAGACATGAAGGCATTGAAGACTTTGCCTGAAAAGCATTAGCGTCCTGTGTGATTTACTGAAGCTGTTTATCTAAATCATCACTGTGGGTTTTGTTATTTTTTTTTTTCTTTAAGAGTATTTACTTTTAGTTTGAAGATGAATATTTATCAATGGTTTCTGCTTTTGCTTTTTAGTTATTTATGGATTTCTACTGAATGTCTTGAGCAATACACAGAGAAATCATCTTTGCTATAAAAAGAACCAACAAATTCCTTCCCGAAAGGCTTCTGATTGGTGCAGGGCAAAAAATGTTTTTCTCTGTAGTGCACATCTGTGATATTGTGTAACTTAAATCTCTCCTGCTGCTTGACATTTACTTACTCAGAGTGTATCTTGGAGAATGGGTTGTCATTGTGGTGACATTGCTCTGTGTGGTTTTTTTGTTTGTTTGTTTGTTTGTTTTTGAATAAACATGGGTGCATTAAATGTAAAGAACTCCATTAGCATGAAATTATTGCTGAAATTTACACATACAGAAGTTTGGAAATTCAGAATAATGATTCCCATAACTGTCATAACTTGTCCCCTTTCTTACAAGAGGTGTATTATTTTCTGTTACTCTATGTAAGTGCTTGTCTTACTCAACACTGAAGATTCTTTTCTCTGGCTGGATGACTGCCTGTCTCGTGCAGCTTTGAATTTTCAAATATTGTGTCATAATTTTCCCAGCAGTAGTTAAATGTAAGTTCAGTGATGTAAGTATGGGGAGAAATTAATACCCTTCAGTTAGAAATCCTCCTTCCTCTAAGATTATCTTAACCCGAATGAAGAAAATGTCAGGGACTGAAATTGTTCAGGAGCCCTGGCTATGGAGGACAAACCATCAGACCTTCAGTGCAAACCGAGCAGAATGAAACAATTTTTTATTTTTCCCCACAGGGTATGTTTTCTTTTTGACATAGTTCACCTCATGTCGTACATATTCTGCATCTCTCTTGTGGGGCTGCAGCAGCAGTGGTTTTTCACCTGGCATAGCGGCATTTTTTAAATTTTATTTTCTAGGTGAGATTAATTAACAGAACACCAGAAATGCCGGCTAATTTAATTGAATCTAAAGCAGCTGACATGCTGGATTATTTAGGTTGACAAAACGGTATGAAACTTTTCCTCAGGAAATGCGTATCAAAAATCTTTTCAGCCAGTGTTACTGCATAAATGTGGAAATGAAACGTAAGTCTGTGCTCGGTTTTCTTTAGAGAGCACTGCATGTTCAGGAAGATAGACATCTACAGATCCAAATCATTATTAGAAGAAAGTAAACTCTTTGGATGTTCACTTAGCTAAAGTAGGAGCTCAAATGCATTAGGTACAAGAAACACGGTGCATTTGCATTCTCAGAGTTCGTTTTATTTCACAAAAAGCATCCTTTTAATTGGCATAGGACACAGTGTGGCATCAGAATAACCATGTCCTTCTAAGGGCAGGCCATGTATACAAAAGATCCTTTAGTGCTATTATTAACAAGTCTTTTAGCGGGCAGCAGGAAGAAGCATCATTAGGCAACTGGCATGAACAGTTGAGTTTATTGCAATGCCCTGCAGTATTTTGGTTGATCTTCCCCTTCAAGATGGTATCTCCGCAGGCTTCTCTGGAGGTCAGTTGGCAAGGAAATGTTTTGATTTTATTTGAAACTGAATTAGGCATCCTTCATTGTTCAGCTTCATGCTTTTTTTTTTTTTTTTTTTTTTTTTTAAGCTACTTTGTATAGAAAATGTAGGTTTATACACTGGATGCAGCTGAAGTCAAAGTTTGTTCAGTTAATCTCTGCTTTGCAATTCCACACGGTATTCCGTTTGCCTGAGAGTTATCCAAAACTGACAGAAAGGTTTTTCTTTTGCAGTGTTTATTTGGAGTTATCTGTCTACAGAAGTTTGTAAAAGTAATCCAGTATATGGTGATTAATTTTCTATAACCACATATACCAAAATCAATTGAAAATGAGCTTTATCAAGCATCCTCCAAGTAAATTCATTCTTGACTTAAAACATCCTAGGGGTAATTTCTTTTAATAATTTACAGAAGTGACTCATCTGAAAGTTCTTTCACCTAATGACTTCTGCTGGTGGCACAAAGCTCCAGCGTCATCAGCATTCTGCATCTAAACCTGCCATGTGCTGTGAAGCTGCCAGGTACATTAACTCTTGTCAACTTAACAGAGATTTGTTGTAAGTGAAGCTGCCTCCTTCGTAAGAAGTTCAGGCTGAGCCTTGACACTTAATCTAAATACTGAAGCTAGAGAGATTTTCCTGGATGTAATTTTGAATGATTATTAGCTGATTAAAGTGGTTCTTTGTGTCAGTTTCAATCATGAATTGGCCTTATATGTGTCAGAGTCAAAGTTTATTGTTCTGATTGATACTGGTGTGCAACTGAGTGTTTTTCACATAAATTAGAAAGAACAGTCTGGTAATCCCCTTTCACAGGCTGTAACAAAATCCCTCAGAGGAACTCTGCAGACAGCCTAATGCACTAACGCTAAGCAGCTAGAAGTTAAATACCCTTTCTACCTTTTATTTTTATAAGGTAGACTGTCAAGTGTGCCAAATCTGGAGTGTGCTATGCAAGCTCATTTAAATATAAATAGGCATTCTCCAACAGTGAAATTTTAAGTGTCAAAAAATCTATATATATGACTGAGTCGGACTTTCATCCTACTGACTGCAAATTGAGCTGATTGTAGCAAATACCGAGTTGTTATGAATTTGTTGGACTGAAATCAAAAGTATGTTTTGTTTTAAACCTATAATCACAGCAGTAATGAGTTCTTGTGCTGTGCTGGAAGGATGTTGTACTTAAATTTGAAGCAAAAGACAGATCTGACTGTAGGTTTCTGCCTGCTTTGCCCATTTTTGCCGTAAGCTGTTCTGCTAGATCATCTGAATGGTTTGCCCTGAAAGGTCAGGGATCAGAGCTTTGTTGAATTTGTGTATCTTAGCCATGTTTCTGAAAAACCAATCTATTTTATTGAGATCAAAATAAGTATTTTACAATTTTAATACAAAACTAGAAACGGAGTTTGGAAATAACATCCTGGCTGTACTTTCATAAAATTAGCAATATTATTATGAAATATTTGTTTTAAGTGAAAGTGGAATAATTTCATTTATGTTTTTTTTTTTTTTTTTTTAATTTCAAGATTTAATTTGGAATTCTAATTTCTAGTTATTCTGTTGCTCTCTTCAGATTCCTTTTGAAAGCATTACTTCAGAACCCACAAAAATGATTGTAGTAATAGGATTCATGTCTGCATTAACTTTATCAACACAGTTATATCTGCCAATTCTTGTACAGGGTTAATGAGAATTCCATATATATATAACGTATATAACGTTGTTAATCTACAATTCACTTTGTTTTATCAACATATTATTTTTGTCAGAATTTCTTATATTATTTTTGAAAATGAATATAAATTGTTTTTCTGTAGTTTTTCTTCAGCTATTTTTCATGAAAAATGTATTGCTTTTTTTGGAAGTTTCTGGTGGCTTCTGAACCTCTGCATGCAGCATGCAAACAGGCTAAGTGAAATGGCCACTGTGGCTCTAACATAGCACAGGCAGCTCTGCTGTAGGAGAGCATCGTGTCTGTGAATCCTTGTGTGAGAATGGAGGAGAGCTGACTTGCTGGAGCCCACTGTCTACCATGTTGATTTGGGCTCTTGTGTGTTTCCCATCCCAAGATGCAAAGGTAGAGATACCAGAAAGTCATGGTTGACTGCTGCCTCTTCCATGAATTTATCATTTTCTGGACCTTCCACGCATGTGGTGTTTGCTTTATGTTTACATAGTTGTCTGTGAGTTCTGATTTGCAGGCTACTGAGCCAGGAAGGAGGGATAGCCGTAGGTGAGCACTGGCACACCGTTCCTGTGCTCTGATTTCTCAGTTTTGACCTTCTCCAAATTCTTGTTTGCTGTTGTTTCCTGATGTTTTTTATAAATTCCAAGTAACTGTATCGATAACTCCAGAGATACAATATTAAGATTCTGTTTATTACATAAAAATGGAAAATGAAGGCATTCAATTCTTTTTCTGCAATTCTGGAGTAATGCATAATTATGTACTTCTATATTGTATTAATGGTCACATCAATTCTCTCCTTTACTGTTTTGTTTGTTTGTTTGTTTGTTTTTCCTGTCACTCTTCATACATTCTGTCACTTATAATGCTTTTAGCTCTTCTCAAAGCTTTATCCTGATGTTTCTCTGGGAGTGAGTGGCAGGTAGATAATTCTGGTTTTTATACTAGACTCAGCTGAATATTGGATATTTGGTAAATGTTGCTTTTCCATTTCTACATTCTCTATTTTAATTCTTCACACATGAATGATCTTTTCCAGTCTTCATTCAGGGTAAAAGGAAGGCTTTGCTGAAAATTTCAGAAGTAACAAAATCTTATTTCTAGATCTAAGGCTGCTTGTGTTTGTGAGATATTATTAACAAACCATAACTAGGAACTTGATGATGGAGGCCGAGAAGATTGGTAAGATATAAAGACTTTATACTGACACTTCTATAATATTTGATAGATTTTGGTACATTGTTTAGTACAAACTGACAAATCATATTTATGGTGTTATGCATGGTTCTGTAAAGTTGTACAATACAACCTAGAGGACAAGGCAACACAGATCTGAATAGTAATTACATTTTTTAATAGCTATCCCCTGTTCAGTAAATATTGGAGAAAATTGGGATTCCTGAGTGTATTGATTTCTAGATAACCATACGCTGAATTTCCAAAAATTAGTTTCCCTTAAAGAAGAGTTATATATTAATTCCTTTTGGAAATTCAGGCATTGCAATCAATACTAGCTACATTAGATTTCTTTTTTCTTCTTCTGTTTATAATGGCCAATATACAGTTTAGACAATGGAAAAAGAAAAATGTGGGGCACAGAGACATGTTTACTGGTTAAAATGCATAATATAATGCATATGTATAATAATATAAAATAGTTAAAACCTTAATTTTTTTGTGTATAAGCAGTCTTTTTTCTTTCTTCTCCTGCGTATCCCTTGCACAATCCTTGCAGCAACAGGGGGCAGTATTGTTGAGTAATACTGAATTTTTTTTTTTTTTGATGAGTGGTGTTTATATATGGAGAAAATGCTGCATTTTTTTTTTGAAAGTATTGGTTACCTTTATTAAAAAGAATAAAAATTGTGATGGAGATGAATGAGGTGCCTTTGAAAGACCTGTACTTAATGTCAGTGCTGGTTCCACTGCGTGACAACTTTAAGGTCACAGACCACCAAAGAACACCATCGTCATTCTGAATCTTTGAAATTATGATTATTTCAAATAGGATTAGGAAGAGGAAGAGAAGGGTCAAATTGGAAGCCACATCAATTTCTGTAGCTTGATTCTTAAAATAAGATAAATGAAACATGAGATCATGTTGTGTGCATGAGTAATATTTATCTCTTTCCACTTTTCTGTTCTGGCAATGTTGATTTCCCCTTGGAGCAGTAATCTGTCACATGACTAAGCAGTTTCATGTTGAGAAAAGAACTGGACACAACGCTGTGCTTAAGCTTAAAGGGCATTTCAAAAATGCACTGAAAATTCAACCAAATTGAATGAGTTATTGTAATGGTTAGATGCAAATGAAACTGCTTTAATAAACTGTTTCTCTTTTATTTTTTGACCCCCTTGACTCCCCGATATCCTTTACAATTTATTCATTTAGTTTATTTATGACATAGTTTTCTTTGAGATGTACTTTATCAACCTCTATCATTCAAGTTGTGTGTTCGTGAAAAAGAGATAAAATTATTTTAGGAAGGTTTCACTATCAAATGCAGTTATATTTATGTAGTTAATAAATAAATGGGATAGGAAATTAGTTTTATTTCCAATTCTAGTATTCGCTTGAACATTGTAAGCTTATTTTCAGGTATTCTTTATTTCTGAGTTTCCATTGGAGAACTACACAATCCAGAGGTAACTCTAGGAAACACACCTGTACAAAGCTTTATTCTAGAATTAAATGTTAACGATTTTTTCACCAGGATGTGAAATGATTTAATGTGATTAAGTTTCACTTGCTATACTTACTTTCAGATGTTCCCATTATTTGCCTACTAAAACTATGTTAGTTTATCCCAAAAATCAGTATTTGCATTCTCAACAAAAGGTAATCTTCCCAATTTCTCTCCTGACGTGCCGGTGTGTAAGCAGTTTAAGAATGCTGCCACATAGAATACTGATATTTTGTGTGGCAGGATGTTTGAGCTGTTGGTCAAAGAAAAGGGAAAAGATTCAGGGTGCACCTTATATACAGTATTCTTGCAAGCTTTTGCAGCTACCTTATTATACTTATCCCCTGCCCTCCCAAATCCTTAAAAGGTGTACAGAAATAATTAGAGATATTAAGTCTTGAAAGATTGGGCCCAATTTTTGGATATATTCATAACACTGTGTTAAGATTTAATTGTCTTATTATTTTTTGAACATTATAATAGAACAATGTACCATTAATGCATACATGTACAAACATCTTCCAGAGAACCAATAACATTTGTCTACCAGATTGACAGGATTTCCTTATTATTTTTTATTTTTTCTTGAAAAGAGGGAAAATAACAAAACAGCTAGAATCCAAATACATGTATTTCTTATCTGTGTTTGCTTAATTAGCTCTGGATCTCAGGGACTTCATAGATAATTTGGCCTCTTTTAAAACTCATTGATTCAACTGAAGATGTGTAAAATAGAATTATACTATGGATACGATTTTTTTTTTTTTTATCCTCTGTGAAGATAAAGTAACAGTTTCTTCCAGGCTCTTTTGCTATTCTAATTAATGAGAAGATTTCCAGAACCAATAGTTGGCTCCTACTCCTGATGCTAAAGGGATATGACCAGACCCATTTTGACTCTTCTAATGCTATATTCAGTACTTTATGTAAAACAAAGATAATTGGAACAGGTGTTGATGCTTATATCCTATTAGAGACTTCTTAAGACAGCTGTTCAGTTTGAATGTGTTACTCAGTAAGTTGATATGAAGCCTTCATGGCAAATAAGTCATGTACTTGTGAACATTTGCATATTTTCCATTTTTTATTTCATTTTTTTCTTTCCTCTAAATTTTCAAGGAAAACTTTAGAAATATGTTGTGTAAGGCAGTTCTTCTTAAATCAGTGAAGAATGAGGGTGAAGGCACTTGCACGTTGTTCTGCTCCAGATTTAATATAGTGGTTTTATTTTTCTTCAAATGAGTGTTTTGGTCAGTACAAACCCAGCAATATTAGCTTCTCTTTAAGAAAATAATAAAAAGTGCAAAAGTGAGGCTACATTAAATATTTTCATTGAACGCTTCTTATTGTGTTAATTTAATCTAATAAGAATTAATACTTTAGGCTTTTTAATTGATACTGGTCCAGCTGTTAAAAGAAACATTTTGACAGGAATTGTACTTCACAGTTATTCATCGTTCTTATTAGGAAAGTTCTGTCTGCATTAGGCATAGTCAACATTCCACTGACTGTGTTGTTGCAAGTGGATTCTTGTTAACGGCCAAAATACCTATAATTACTGTATCTAGCTGTTTAAAAAAAAAAAAAAAAAAAAAAAGAAAGTAAAAAAAAAAAAATCTTTATATATTCCATAAGACTTCTTCAAAGTAGTGGGATTTATTAAAATGTACCAGTGTCTAAAAGCAGGTTTGGACGTACATTTTACTCCTTTCAAAATACTTCATTTCCTTGTTGTCCAGCCAGAGTCCTTCTTCTGTGGCAAGTCTTTCATAAAAAGAGTGGGAGCAGAAGCATACTCATTGGAAACACCAAATGCATTTCAGTTATGACGATATAAGTTAATTTGTTGGAAATTACATGGGAAGTCTGGCTTCAAGCAAATCAAAAACAACTCTACCTTTGGTTTCCTTTATTATTTTTTTTCTACCTTTCACATTAACAGGATCTACAACTTAAAAATGTTCTAAACAGGAGATAGAAAAAAATATGCTTCTTGCATAGAGAGTGCTGAAGGCATTCTTTAGGTCAACACAGAGAAGATAAAAGGGATTTTGCTGTGGCTGATACGCAGCAGCCCACACAGAACATGTCACTCATATGTTTTTATTTATTCAATTTCTTTTAATAGTTTCTTTTCTCTACAATTCTTTTTTTTTTTTTCATCCCATCCTGCTGCTGGAGTTGGGAAACACGGAGGCTCAGTGTGACAATACCTTTATCAGTGCTGAGTGCCTGTCTGTAATTTTTATATCCCGCTGTGGTGAAAGCATTTTCTATTAAGATATAGGAGGAAGGTGAGGGTTCCTTGCTGGTGAAAATCCTTGGGGGGGGGGGGGGGGGGGGAGCACAAGAAATACCTCTTTTACAGTTAACAGCAACATTTTTTTGTTGCTCTTAACTTTCTTACCCTCAGTGTCAAGTTTATCTTACATCAGGAATCTATTTTAGTGACACAGTCCTATGTTGGATACAAGAGTTGAGAAGAGCAATTTTGCTTCCACGTACTCTGGAAATGAATACTGTTTTTCCACATTCTGTTTTTGGTGCAATGCTAGGTGTATCACCTACCTTAATGTAATTATGAAGATAAGAAGAATAGTTTGAATGAAAAATGAATATCTGTTGAGTGACTGAACATCAAGATAAAAGGCAAGTAAATCTGTTTTTAATTCTAGAAAATGAAACCACCGTTCTAGCAGTATGTCAGGAAGCATTTGTTACTGAGTATACATTCAAGATATAGCCCGTGATACAACCTAATTCTAGTTATCTTTGACAGAAGTATGAAGAAACGAGGCTTAAATGACCCTTAGCTGGAACAGAAATAGATGAAAAACCTCTTGTGCTGTGATGTAAGGAGTTCCTTCAATTATATTCATTGTTCCACAGAGAAGAACAAATGCTCTTTTGCAGCAGATATAAATATATTAGAAAAAAAAAAAAAAGGGAAAGAAAAAAACAAAACGAGACAAAAACACCACAAAACAAAAAAAAAAAAAATCCCAGCATTTCTGACTGTTTTTGTGCCTGTTGCCTCAGATTGATAGTCTTTCAGACAGTACCAATAATTTAGTGTGCTTGTTGTGTATTTATTTTTTTTATCTATTCTAACATTTGTGTCTGTTACATGAAAACTGCTGATTAATCATTTTTTCCCCCTTTCTTGTAAGTGATTATTGCTATTCCTGCCTTATGGGATCTTTATAATGGGGCTTTTCTCCACACTGTCGTTTCAGTTTTGAATTTAATCGTGGCCTTTTTCTGTGCTTTCTGTCTCTTCCTGCTTGATACCATCAGCCAGTTAGTATGTATATTCTACATTCTATCATCTAGTTCTTAGTGAAACTTAGGCAGAGAACGCATCCCATCAGGGCCTGTTAAAACATCTTTCTCATTTGGACAAATTAGTGGCAGTAAGAACGTGCTCACTGTTTTCTCATAACGTTAATGTTCATTCATATATTTCATTTACTCCCCCCCCCCCCCCCCCCCCCCCCCCCCCCGCATTTCCCTGGGGAAAATGATGGAAAACTGTGTCAAAAAAGCTTTCTTAACTCGGGAGTTATTAGCCACAGGGCACTTAACACTGTCGCGAGATGTGTTGAGGTTGTTTGCGCATGATGTTTTTTGACACTTTCTTGTTGGCTGTTTCTCAATTTCTTGATATTTTTAAGTGTAAAATCTGATTATTTGCTCTGCTATTTTTCTGCACATTGAAATTAATCTTGATCATCTGTAACTCCTTAGTTTTTCTTCTTTTCCTCTCTCCTACCTTTCATGGACTGTATTTACATTTTTCTAGCTTTTTTTTTTTTCATTGCCGGCAGCCAACAGTCTTGTAACACTTCTGCCCTAATGGTGTTATATATTCTTTGACGCTGTCACGAACATGTAATGAATCCCAATATTCTTCCCCCCACCCTCCACTGTTAATGGATGCAGTAGCAAAGAATTTAAATGAAACCATAGTTTATTTCCATTGTTAAAGGAACTGATAATGGTGTCAGGGTTGAGGGAATATAGGCAAATTTTTATTGGAACAGCTCAGTCCGTGAAAATGCTTTTGTAGTCATATAGTAAATTAAGAAATATATATATATATATATATATATATATATATATATTTTTTTTTTTTTTTGGTACTCTAGGAGTTCTCAAAACAAAGCACAGACACTAGGTTGTTGTAGTATTATGAGTCTTACTAATTCTATTTTCACTGAATAAATACAGGCTGAGGCTGTTTGAAGCTTGTTTGTGCATCCAAGGTGATAGCAATGTTTATCATTATGGAGAGAGCTCCTCGTAGATCTGTTTTTTTCCTTTCAAACTTCTCCCTCCTTTGTCAGTACAGGGATGTGCTGAAGGTCTTTCGTAGCAATGTGGCAGCTTGGCTCAGCTCTACGGCTCTTTCTGAACACTGAGTCTATCAGGGCTTTGAACAAGCGTTAGAAGTGTTGCAGACAGGCCTGGAGAGGTCACTTTAGGAAGCTGGAAGGGATTGCATGCTTCAGACTAGGACCTATTTTATAAATATATTTCACATATTTCTTAGTCTACTGGCAAAATGATCTTGAACAAATCCTATTCTTTCCAAAGTTTGTCCTGAGAATATCCAGTAGTAGAAAGGAAATTTGAAATTCATCTTGCAAAACATGTTAGGTAACTCCTTTGTTTCCAGTCACTAATTTTTCTATGCAAATTAGGTCAATTATTAAGAAAACAAAGCAAGTGAACAGTGTTTGTTAACTGGCTTATTTGGTATCTGGTATAATTCCTCAGTTATTTTTGTTTGTCTTTTTAAATACTGTTTTTATTAGCTTCCATAGGAGAAGTGTACATTTACGCTTAATATTTGATATTTTTCTTGAATTTGCAAGAGTCAGTTCTGTTTCCTGTAAGATAAAGGTGAGATACCAAAGCGAGATACTAAACCTCTATGGATCCAATATGTTAGATAAACTACACAGAGCATGTGAATACAGGAATCTACTGTAGGGTGAGACCATAGACTAGAATGAACCACAGCAGCAAATCTGTGTTCTTTACTTCAGATATCATCAGTTGTATATACTGATACTTTTTCTAAAACAGGTGTGCTGTAGTGTTTGCTATAGACAGTAATGTGACAGCTGGAATGTTGTTCATGCTGTTGAAAGTATCTTGTGAATCTCTCATACTTATCTAAAAATATGACTATGACTGTAGTAGATGTGTAGATCACAGAAAAATTCTTTTTAATAATAAAAAAATAGAGGTTATATGAAAATTTTCATTGTTAGAAATTTTCATCAAAATTGAGCATTTATATGTGGATTATTTGAATAAAGTAACGGATATTAAAGTCACTGTTATTTATCCTAAAAGTCAAATTTCTTCTATTATATATGATCTTTTTGGTCCATTTATTAATAGCACAAAATAGCAGCAGTAGCAAAACCTTCCATTTCCATGTTGAAAAGTGGCATACAGGAGGGTATGCATATAAATGGTATCTGATTTATGTAAGGACTTGGTCATAGATATTCATCTTTTTGTATCATAATCCTTCTATCCTGCAGAGATTAAAAAAGGCTTGAGATACTCCATTGTTGGATGATTTTACTCGATTTTGGGTAAAGAACTCAAAAAATGCCTCTAAATCATAATTAGTAGTTTTCTGTACTTCATTCCTCTTCTGGACTCAGGATGAAATTTGATGTATAAATTGCTTTGATTATAGTGCATATGAAACATAGAAAGCTACTCCCAGACATCTGTGTTAAAATGCAGACAGTATTTTGCCACATAATATCCTCTTGCAGTTTTGGTTTAATTACTGCATTTTGTTATCTGTGTGTGGAAATTCTTGTCTTTCCTTTTCTCGTCTTTAGAGATGTGATAATTTCTCTGTGAGCTGCTCTCACAGTAAGTATGACAGGACTGTACTCTGTTCGTTGGGAAATTGTTGCAGATTGAAGTGAAGGAAACTAGGAAATTGTGGTAAATTGTATTCACTTTGCAAGTAAGAATAGGGATGAAAGAGAAGCTTCATTTTCTGATAGAGGATCAGCTAACTAGCCCTTGGAGAGACCAAGTTATTAGCATGCTAATGATTTTTTTTTTCTTATTATTCTAACCAAGTTGTAGCCAGCAAAAAAATTGTCAGCAGTTGATAGTCAAAAGAGTTTTTGAATTACTAAGTGGAAAATTGAAGACAAATTGCTGTTTTACACTAGAGTGGGTCTTTGATTTAATGTTATATGTAATCACTGATTTTCCCAAAAAGATATTGAGTATGATACACTGCAGAAAGTATTGTGCTAATACAAATGTTATACTCCTTTTTCAAATGTGTTTTCTGGCAAGATGCCATCATCGTATTATGTGGATCACTTTAATGTTACTTGAAATTTTCTCAAAAAATGAAAGGGATGAATGGTGCAACCTGCATCTCAAATGACTCCTTTTTTTTTTTAGTAGAATAAGAAGGAATCTAAGTAATGAATCAACGAAACAAACACTTGGTTGCAGGGCAACTCATGTCACATTTGTATCTGCAAGATCTTCCTGTAATGTGTAGTTGAATATACTTACAATTTGACATTTATAATAGGTCTTTATTTTCCCCATAATTATCTTTACTTGATTTGAAAGAAAGAACTTGGGATTACTTAGGAAATGATTGTGGGAATATCTTCCAAAAAGGCAGGGAAGGATCCCTTACTGTTTGGGATATTTAAGTCTGCTATGCCAAAGCGCAGGATGAAATGTTTGTGTTTGAAACTTTCTGCTAGAATACGCTGTGTTCAGTAAGATGCATAGAAGTGTTGTGATTGCTAAGTGCTGATTTTGAAGAAATGTTGTTTACTGTGCTATTGAATGTCTATGAAATTAGAACAAAGTGACTTGAATTATTTTTGATCCTTTTTTGTCAGCCTATTTAAAATATTTAAATCAGTTTTCTCGATTCAGAGAAAACTTATTGAAGAGTTTGTGATAATGTTAAAACAAATAAGTTGAGTTGCAATATGACACAAAGCCGTACAGAGTTCACCAAAATTTGAACTGAGATTCTTAACTCTTACTATCTTCTCTTTTTGTTTTTAATTTGGAGAGAATTTGCAAATTAAAAACTCTGAAGATATGAACCCATAGAAATTAAAACTAAATGAATACTGGAACCATGTAAACTCAACACTCTGAAGTTTGGACTTCTGCAGATGGTTGATGTTCACCAGTTCAGAAGTTTTCCTCATTGATTTGGAGACTTCCACATATCTAGTAAAATTTGATTGCTGAGTTTTGGTGAAGAACTAAATAAACTTTTAGGGTTAATCTTTAGAAAAGCACCCTGAACATCAAGTCCTTGTTTCTGACCTATATCTCTATTTAGTAAAAACAAACAAACAAACAACAACAACAAAAACAACAACAACAAAAAGTGTTACAGTAACTTCATAATCAGAGCTGATGGAAATACATCTCTCTTTCCCTCTTCATACCTATTTTGGCAAAACTGTTCAGTGTCCTCTTTTGTAAAGCAACCATGTTTGAACTAGTGTGTCTAGAAGCAGAAAGCTGCTATTTCTGTAGAAGATGATACTAAGCGCAGTGATGGTATTGATTTATACAGAGCTCAGGCAGCACATGCTGGAAATACAGTTAAGATAAGCCTAATTCAAATTCTTAATTGGAGAAGAAATAAAACCCAATATTTACAAAAATAACTTTCTATTGACTACCAGAAGTAGTTCGCATCAGGGGAATTCCTGGTAGTATTGTTAATGCTAGGAAGAAGGTTGTTTGTTGGAGATGGTGTTGTCTTGGTTTTTGATAGATGGTATTGATGTAATTGGAAACTGAGTTTAGTGTACAATGGAAATGACTGAGAGGAGGTCAGGGAATGATTCATTCGCAAACCCATCTGCTTTTAGCTGCATGCCTTGGGCAGAATAGTGCATGGTGAGTGAGGGGTGCGTGGTGGGTATAGCAAATCACTAGCGCTTTTACATGGCTCATCACCTCTTTGTTCCTGCAGCACTTTGGTTTCTCTAATGTTAGGATTACTGTCCTCTTCATTAGGACTACCTGAGCTGAAACAAATTGTGTTCTTAATCTGTGCCTGTGAAGGCTGCTCAGTTCTTTATACTTTTTCTGCACTTGCACAGCACAGGTAAAGTAGCCCTCAGCTGGGTTCAGAGAAAGATTTTAAGAATCTAGGATAGGGACAAGTGCATTCAGAGCAGGTGCTAAGACACATTCTTTGATTTAACCACATAGGGAAAACATAGGGATGCAGAGTAGAAGAAATAAATAGATGAGGGAAAAGAATGGCTACCTAATTTTGGACTATATTTCTCATGGAAAAATATTTCCTGGCAGGTACCTATATTCTCTATTACCCATCTACAACTAATTTTTCAGTTGTGCAATACATCTTCAGAGACATTTAATGTGTATCTATCTGCAAACTACAGCACTTTGTCCCACACTGTTTTGGTCACAGTCCTCAGCTGTTCTGGAGAACTGTACATGTTCTAAGGACTTGAATATTAGCTAACAAATTGATTAAACTAAAGAATAAAGTGATCTTCCAGCAATGCTTAGAATACATTATAATGACAATAAATGGATTCCAGATTCTTTAACAGATTTAGAAGAGATACTGAGTTGTTATCTGATATATTTGAATAAAGTGCCTAAATCTAATCATTTCATATTTATGACGACAAAGTTTTGTGTCACAAAATGGCAAAATTTAATATTTTTAAAGATTCATGTAAATACTGAGATGAATTTGCATGTTTTCCTTATGTAATGATGTAATGAAGTTTTTATGATAAAATTGTTTACCTAGTTGTTATATAGTGATTGCTTTAAAGGAAGTTGGAGAAGTGCCCATGTAAGTTGGACCAAATAAACAAATAAGTAGGCTTTACTAGTTACAGGCTTTCATTTTGATTTTAGTTCTAAATTTAGGCAACATTTATAAAATTTTATCTCTTTATAAGAAAAAAAATAGTACAAATGTTACAATTATACCATTAAAACATGATAAATACCCTAAAATAATTTTCAGTAGGTCATAGGTATAGGCATTGCACTGAATAATAGTGGTCATAGAACTTATTTAGCAATTTTTTTTTGCTAAATTTCTTTTCAGACAGAAGAGTTTTCACCTGTTGCTTAAGTTCTCTATCTAGAATATGATTAATAAAATTAGAACATTAACCTCTACTGAAGCTTTTCTAGAATTCATTGTTCTTCCTGAATATAAATCACTAGATTGGAATGATCATGTTCTGAGATACTCATGATATTGTGCTCTAATTAATTCCCAAGTGATAGAAAATGGCATAGTCTTCTAACATTTTCCCTTTAAACGGCAAACAAAATACTGTTAAACTTCTATCCAGGCTGTTGTCTGCTTTCTTTTGCTTCATGTATTGCTGGTAGGACACTCCTGCGTCTGATAGGTTTGCTTTCAGAAAATCCACTGACCTTCTGATGTCTCTTCTCATGGCTGATGGTTGACAATAGGAAGAGTATTAGCTGTTTTGTCTCCTGCCCTATACCCGTGACAGTGTTGAACTTGTTGACAATGTGGGTAGGTTATTTTGCTGCATAAATGCAGGTTGTACATATTATCTGTAATATGAACATATTCTTGTACAGAATAAAATTCAAAATGTACTTAATGCTGTATGGGCTAAAGAACAAAGAGGTTTTCACTCTTCTTTCTCAGAATATTTCAGTTGATGTGAGACAAGCTGAAAGACTATTGCTACTTCGCTTACACAAAGTTTGAAAGAATTTCGAGTGGTTTTGACTCAAAAAATTTTCCTCGAATTACCTGTCTCGCTCCAATTGTTGGAGGAGATGATTTGATATATATACCTTCAGTGAGATAAAGACACAAGCAAGGTCAAATATTGTCCAACAGGTTTATTGCAAATCCTAAGAAGTTAAAGAATTTTGGGAAAATGGGGAAGTTAGCAAAAGTGAAGAGAGGAATTCTAGTGAATTATGAAGCGGGCATAGTCACCACCATGAATCCAGTGGCATTCTGTTGGTCTGCAGGGAGCTGCCGGTCAGACAGTGACATTTCATTGATCCCCATGGCTGCAGTTCGGTGGGGGAGCTCTACCTACCTCTGAACACTTTGGGTTTTTATCCTCTTCACATGCTTACATACTGTTTTGTTTGTCAGGGGCAATGGCATGTCCACAGTCATGTGGTTGCCATGTGGCAGTCTGTCAAGTATGCATACAGTTTCCATGGTGGTCATTTTCCCCTTTGAGACACCCTCCTCATAAGTCTGTTTGACCTGCCCTGAGAACTCAGTAGACAGTAGCCCAAAACTGGTTCTTTGTGGTTGCTCAGCCACACAAGTAACTGTTGACCACTCAGCTTTGACAAGCAGTGTATGTCTGGGGTAGGTGCTGTTGAAGAGACTTCAAGGCAGGAAAGTTCCGTGCAAGTCTTTTACATCACCCTATTGATAACTCTTTCAAAAAGCCTCAATGTTACTTATGCACTTGTAAGTATATGCATATCTGAATATATATATATATATGTTTATATGAACATAAATACATGAATCAAATGAAACTTTTCTGTCATTTTTGAACTTATTACATGCAAGAATTGCTGTTACTTGGCAGGACAGAAATACTTTTTTTTTTTTTTTTGCAGATTATGTTACAAATACATCCTGGTAGTCTCCCCAGTGATTGGTAGCCATTTCTTACCCCCCAGAAGTCAATTACCTTTCCCAAAGACACGTAGTTATTCGTATTATAGATTTTTGAATTCTTCAGTGCTGAAAAAAGCGTCTCTTAAAATAATATAGTTAGAAACTATTCTGTGTTACAAGGGGAAAACCAAACCCTCTCACTGCCTGTTCCTGGGTGAAGAATTTGAAACTGTGACAGACAATTGGTCATTATTATTATTTTCTTTAATAAATGAAGGTAACTGCAAAAAGTTTGATACAGTAAGAAATAACCAGTTTGAAGAACCACTGCCTTGGTTTGAGTGTGAATTCTCACTGCAATAGAAGTTTCAGAATTTGCTGAAGCAGCAGAAGAGCAGTAATGTGAAATGAAGTTCAGTCAATGAAGAGTGATAAGTGTAGTGATCAATAATCAAGTGATTTGTGAACAGCAGCTGATGGCAGTGAGTGAGTATTGGTTCCGGATGTGTTCCGTAGGAGCAATGCATGCTGAAGTGGATAAGACTGCTATATTGCAAGATAAGCCATTCACATTTGCTTCCCGACAGTGATTGTTGATTACAAATGACATTACTGGGTCTGATTTAAATAATGACAAGTAAAATAGTGATGATTTTGTCTAAATGAGGGAGATGAGATGTAGAATGGGGTAGTCTCTTATGTGCATTGGCTTAGGGGAAGGTTACTTTTTGGTTTTGTTTCTTTAATGGCATTGCTTACATTCAGTGTTTACTTTTCCTACATTTCTGTGACAAGCAAAATAAAACTGACAGATTTCAAATGGACTGACACGAAACTGAGTTACAAACAAATGAATATGAATAGTGAAATGTATTTTTTCGTCTTAGCTGCTCCCAGCTTGACACTTTTTTCTTATATTAAATATTTTTTTTCAGCAAAGATACAAATTTTACAATATCAAAAATTGCAGTAGAAATAATAATTTGACAGAAGGTGTGGTTGTTTTTTATTTTTTTCCTTCTTGCCCTACATGCTTTTTCAGGAAACAAAAAACAACCAGCTGGTTGGTCAGAAATCCATTAAATTATTAGTAAATATATTACAACCTTGAGTCGTACAGTTAAGACTGAAGTTTTAACTACTGAAATCGGCTTGCTTTTCCATTATTTAATATTTCCCTTTTCTGATGAGAATTCAGTCCTTCAAATCCTTCGTCATGTAAGTTCTTACTCATGTAGGTAATCTCATGAAAATTCCCTGAGACTGCTGCTTTGAATAGTTTAGTAGTACAGGTCTAAATTAATAAAAGAGAACTCATTTCTATTCTTCTAGAGTAAAGGTGTATCAAACACTAAATGTGCTTTAAGTGTTCTTTAACCCATGCTGTAAAAGGTACAATAAATTTTAAAAGTGACAGGTTCTGTAATGCATAGCAAGAGCAGCAGAAATTATGAGGACTGCTGAGATGCTGAAATTACTGTATGAATTCCTAGGTAGATGGAAAGCAGTTATCTGATTTGGCTTTTCTTGAAACATTTTTTATGCCAGCTGTTCCCCTGTCTTCAGGTGCCCTGACTTGCACCTATAGAGAAATATGTTTATCTGGCTGTTTTTTAATACCATATTAACACCATATTGCAAAGTTCTGCTATCAGCTAAGGGTCGGTGATACTTACCACTTCTCTTAAAAAGCTCATTTAAATTGAAATCTTGTGCGTGTATACACTGAGATGCAATTTTTTAGATGATGACTTTAATTGGAGAAGATAATTTTTAAATAAAATACCCTAAGATATTGAGATAATTAAATTATGCTTGAAAATGACTTAATTCTAGAAATTTCGTATGTATTTTATCCAGTAGTCTTAAATGACCTCCAATGCAAAAGAACATTTTATTGCAAATTTGAACCACTATTTGGAAAAAAATATATAGTTGAATGAGTCTTAGGGATTTTATAAACTTGTCCTGAGGCTTAATAGAATTTATAAACTGCTTCATCTGAATCAGCACAGCTGAAGGAAGAAACTTCGTAATTCTTACAGAGCTTTAAATTTTGCCATGCATGACTTCTCAGAAGTTTTCAACTGCCTCAGCACTCCTAGACAGGTCAAGAGAGATTGCAGATGGCCAGCAGAGCTAGACGAGATGGAAGTATTTTACAAACTCAGCAGTAGTAGGTTTTGCAGATCACAGTGGCTGAGCAAAGTGCTCAGGCTTCCCAAGAGCAGCAGTTCTGGGCCTGTTGTGAGCATCTGCTGCAGATTGCAGTACAAGATATATTGCTGTGAAGGTCTCCCAGAGAAGGCTGGAAAGCATCATCTACCCTATTTTCTATCTGTGTATATGTATATGTATAGTATGCCCATACTACACATGATTCATTCTAAGAAATATGGTTTTTTTTGGAAAAAATGTATCTTCCAATTGTGTATAGGTGTTTTACAGGTATGCACTGGTGCTTTTTAATTATTAGCATTTCATAATGTGAAAAATGTAAATGTTTTTAAAAATCCTGAAACTGAAAAATATTTCTTATTTTATGCTTCTGTTTTAGCAATAATAAGGCACTATCTTTAATTACTGTGTTCAGTAAGCTCCTGCACTTCTCTGGTAATGTTCTGCATTTTGGAAGATACTGCAGAATACCTTGTAAAATCAGCAATATCATTCAGGATTTATACAAGTAATTCCCCAGCTGAATATCTGAAGCTCTGTGCTGGCCTTGTGTGTTTGTAACGGAAGATTTTAGCTGCTTCTATATAGTGCTCTGTTAGGGAAATATAGAAAGGCCAGATGTCCCATTTTGTCTTCAGGTTTGTTCCCAGTTCACATCAAAGGTAGTTTAGCTTGCTAGATGTTTATTTGTCCCTAGCATTGAAGAAGGTCTTGAGGTAGAAGTGTAATTGATAGGAAAGAACATTATACTAGTCCAGAATACTTTAAAGAAGGCATTAGTTTTCAAGATACTATGAAGACAATAAGCTTTTTAGGGTATAGCCTATATCTTATACTTCTCAACCAAACTGCACAGAATCTGCCCAAAAAACAAATCTTGCAAGTAGGAATTCTGTCCTTTTTGCCATGGATGCTGTGCTAAATGTGTCCTTTTTGCTAAAGACAATACAGTCCAAAGACAGAAGGATAAGATAAATTACAGTAATTTCCAGTTGCGCTTGCAAAAGCATTTGCTAACCTTTCTAAACAAAGCAGATGTTCACCTTGATATGTTTGCATAGCTTGGAAAATAATCGGATCTCCATTAAGCTCCACTTTAAATGGCCCAGTGAGTGTTGTGAATCTGTAAAAATTAAAATAATAAATATAATAAAAGTCCTTGCATTTCTAAATCCTACCAGAGCTTGAATGCTTTATAATATACAGATAATCTGGAAAAAGAACTACTTTAATGAAAGTATAAATGATGATCTTCAGATCGTCCAAACTCCTTATCATTCATTAACACTGCTATTTGTATAAGCGCATTTACCGAGAGACAAAATGTATCGTATTTAGTTGGATCTAGGGATCACAGGGTAATTGACTAAAGTATTAAAACTTCTGTCTTGCTCTTATGTGGTTCTTTTTGTCTGAAAGGCCACTTGTTTATAACACATCCATGAAAATATCACTAAAAGAAGAGTATAACAAAAAAAGCTGGGAGGTAAACTTCTAACTTCTGGCTGTTTTTATTTTGGGTAAACATTTAGATTTCCTAGAGCGTGAGAAGGTCTGAGAGTTCTACCCGTAGAAACAGAAATCTGGCAATCTTGAGAAGTTATCCTGCTAAATAAATAAATGAATCTGAAGTTCTGTACTGGTTTGTTTTTTTTATAAGGAAGTACAAACTATGAACTTCTGACACTGCTCTTAAGTGAGTTGCTCATTGTGCACAATCAGCTGTACACATACTCTCTTTCTGCTGAGATAAAAATATTTGACTTGGCATTTAGGTACTAGTAAAATTAAACAACTTTAAAGTGGCATATAATATTTATTACAGTGCGTAGTCCATCCATGTATCTTGTACAATTTCACATGAGGAAATTTATCCAGCAAGACTAAAAGAAGTTATTTTACTGTGAAATTGAAAATAATCCCAATACCTACAAAATGTCTCTAGTTCTGTAGACAAAGATTTGTTGTACGTACTTTAATTTTTACATCTGTTTCCGGACTCTGCTAAACAATATAATCTGTGTTGTTCAGATTTAATAACCTGAAAAATTGACATTTTTCCCCCGAAATCTAAAATCTATACATACTAACAATTTTATTAGAAATAATGACAAAACTAACATTTTGTCCAGTAAAGACAGTTTGAGTTGTGATAGGAGCCTTCTGTCCTTTCTTTTTGATCCTGGCCAACTTAGAGTGCTGTTGACAGGAGTTCAAGGCTGCAGATAGAATTCCCAAATGTGGGAATCCAGAATATGGGAAAAAGTACCCACAAAGGCTTGAGTAAAAATCAAATGAGAATGTTTAATGGCTTGGCTTTGGCTATAGAGATGTAAGTCACCACAGTAGCACTTCTCAGCTTTTTAGAAGCTGATGTTTGCAAATTAATTACTTGGCCTTTAAATAGTTCCAAACCACCCAAAGTGCTCCATTATGTTAGCACAGGCTTGAGAAATAGATATGTATTACTAGCTAATTGAATAACATATGGTGTTGATTAGTGCTTAGCTCTTTTTATAGAACTCAATTAAAAAAATGACTGCAGTATATTTTGAGGCTATGAGGTGTCTATTGGTTGTTTCTGGCATGAAGGAACTGCTGAACCAAGAAATGAAGTTTTTTTTCTGATTAGTTCACATATGAGTTCCTTTTGGAACTCCTAGTGCACGTGACTGTGACCGGAGATAGGCTGCAGTCGGTTAATTTGCTGCAGTATTGAAATGCAGCCTTTCCTGAAAGATTTAAGTGCTCTGCCAACAAAACAGAACAAAAGCCTAGGCTTTTATTTTCTGCGCTGTTGCTCAAGATACTTCAGATGGATAAAAATCTGCTCTTCCAGGTTCCAGTTTGCAGAGATGCATTTCTTGGGAGGAGTCCCATGACAAAGACATTAAAGTATAAAGCCCTCCAAGCCTAAAATAAACTGTCTTTTTCCATCTCATCTTCCCTCCTTGCTATAAGTAATAAACATGCAGGTGAAAACTGCTTTTATTTCTTTTACTGATACAGTTCTTGCCCAAGTGATTCTTTTCATCTTAAACTTTGCAAAAATCACCTGAGATGATGATTATGATTTTCTCATTATTCACACGGATCACTGAAGTCATATAACAACAGTAGTGATTGGATCGGGAGGAGCAGGGTGCATAAGGAGAAATAACAATTGGGAAAAGCAAGGTTTCTCTCTTCTGTGATGCTTTTTTTTTTTTTTATTATTCTTAAGCTTCCTCCTCTACTTGATTTTGTGTGAACTTTTTAAAGTGAAAATTTGGTGAATAGTGGCTTCATTTGTGAAGAAAATGGTATGAGACAGAGAGTAATGAGAAATACTAACTTCTGTCTCCAGTTTTATCACTGACTTGCAATTTACCTTTAGGTGTATGACCCAACAAAGTCCTCCTCCTTTTCTAGAAGGTGGGTTGTTCTTGCAGTCTTAAAACTCTTACAGGAATGTTTACCAATAGTGAAAAATTACTTAATGCATATTTTCCATGTTTTCACAACATCTCTTGCTGTATTCTATACTATTGGTATTTAATTTTCACCTGAAAGACTCAGAACAAAGGAGATCCTGAAAAATCAATTTTTTTAGAAAAGCCTTTCCAGTCCTACCTAATGAGTTTCCATTTCCCAGCAGCTCTTCCACTGAAATGACATTTGTTCATCCATCCATCCAGAGAAAACAGATGAGTCCTGCAGCATATTCTGAAGGTTACTTAGGTCATTTGGGAGGGAGCTGTATTTCAGATAGGCCATGCTTTCACCGTGAATGTTCTTTCACCATTTTCCCATTGTTTGTACTTTTATGTTTGTAACTGCCACTGCAGAGACATTTAATAAATATAATATAGACCATGATCTAAATCACTCTGGGCCCTAAAAACCAGAAGCAGATGCAGCTGTGATCTGAATCAGGTAACAGCAATGTCAGGACCACATCATTCGGTGATAGTAGGGGTGGAAGAAGCAAAAGCTATTTTATTTTCCGTTTTCTGAGCCTTCTGCCAGGCTGTATGTTTTTGTACAGACCGTAAGTTCATTTTGAGCTTCTCCCAGTAACAAAACTTCTAGGGTAAGAAATTGTAAGCATTTTTGTTCAGTGAGCTCAACTTAGAGGTTGCAAAAACAAATTAATTGCCACTGGCCTCTTGGTACGGGAGTTTCAGGCACCCAGTGTGCGCGGGGATTTCTGAGTAACAGTTTGGAGTGCAGCGTATGGATCCCGTTTTGGGAAGGATCCTATCACGTATATTGACTTGTTGTGTGGAAGAGATTCTTAAAATCTGAAAATTAGATTGAAACTATTTGACACAAATGCGACCCTACTACCATGACTGCCATCAAACAGTAGCATCCCATTCTCTGAAAGATCTTGGGTCACATTTGTGATTTTGGAAAAGATGGGAAGATTCCAGTTATTATTCGGAGGAAGGGAGGTGAGGCTATCTGTAGTATGCTGGTAACATTCCCCAAAAACTCAAAAACTGACAAAGCAATAATTAGAAAGTGATCCCTCCCTCTCTCTCTCTCTTTCTTCCCTGAGGTTTCTTCGAAAGTAGTTAATATCTGTTGTTCTTGGTTGATAATCTTTGGCAGAGGACTCAATGCCTCTCCAAAAGCAGAGAGAAATCGTGTGAATGTGTAAATGGTACAAAGGTTAGATCCATATATCCTTTGGATGTCCAGGACCTCAGCAAATACAACTAATGTACATTTTATTAGAGAAAGCTTTACATAGGCTGTTTTCCAGGGAATCAGTAGTACAGCCAAAGAAGTAGGTCCAAATAACTTTTGTTTTCATGTTGTTATCAAACTCTTACAAGAAGTGCTTGAATCTTTTCCCATCAGTAATTTGACTAGATTATCCATGTTTTCTTATTACCTGCAGAAGTTCAGTCCTTTTAAAACTCTGAAAAGGCTGTAGTGGCAGGTTCTAGGAGGAAACCAGGGAGAGATTTTTTTAGTATGCATCATGTCATTAGTCAATGGCAAGTGGTTGGTGTTACCTTCACAGCAGTCTCCTAGAAACGTTCTTGCTCTGGGTCCCTTAATAGTCGGATATGTTGGATTCATTTATGTACACAGTCACAGTGACAAGGTGGTTCAGAAAAGAAACAATCATTTTTAATACAAGTGGGTAAAGTTTTCCTTACATATCCTTGAGTAGAAAGTGTGATTTTGTATTACAGTTAAGAAAGTAAGGATAGCTTCATGGGAAGGCTATAATTTCTAACCCTTTACATTTAAGCACTCGCTGGAAATCTCCAGGCAGTAGCTATGTTCGTGAAGCTAGTAAACATCACACAATGTAGTTGTGCTGTTTTTCCACAAGGGACACTTTTCTATTTCACAAAGCTATAATGTCACACAAAGTTCATTTTACTGGTAAGCATCATTGAGCCAAAATTGCATTCAGAACTCCAGGGAAAATAAATGTAAGCATTTATCTGCAGTGCTATTTAAATTAGCTTGAAATTTTGAGTTCTTGGTTATCTTGCTCATTCATGTCTTGTTTGCTGTTGACCTCTGTAGGGCTCCTTAAGGTTGAGAAGTTAGCTTTCTTTGGGGGGATCTTATCAGCAAAACTGATCAGTATTTATGTAATAAGTAACCATTTCAGTCAAGAGAAACATAATAGCAGGAAATGTTTTTTTCCAAACTTTTTTGTCTTCATGTTTGTGAGTATTTTGCTCAAAACCATTTGTGACCAATCAATACACCAAATACTGCTATGTTATGCTGACTTGTAGCATCAATTAAAGAGGCTTTCAAAAGTATGCAATATTTCTCTTAGTCCACTAGTTGTATTACATATGCAGGAATCACTGTGCATCTGTAATGGTGGCAGAACACAGCATCATATGTATTTCTGAAAATTCTGATTGCCTAATTGTTGCCTAGGCTGCAGTTACAAATGTTTTCATTCTTCCACCATATTGAAGAGAAATGGCAAGAGTCAAAAAATATGTTAGATCTGTAATGCCATTATGGGTTTTAATGAATACACAAATCAAATCGTAGGTGCTTGACTCATTTATTTCAAAGGTGTGATCTCTCTTATTATTTCACTTTGCCTTTATTCAGTATGCATTTTGTAGTGTTTTTTTTTTTTTTCTTTTCTTTTTTTTCTTTTTTTTTCCTGGAAGGAAATTAGAATTCAAGACAAAAAATGTTCTTAAAAAAAGGCTTTCTGATTAGGTTCTGTTGATTGGAGTATTAGAGTGAAGTTATAAAATGCTAATAAGACTTACTAGGCTGCTTATCTGTGTTAGTGTTTCAAAAGGAACTACGTGTGTGTACTTACAGTGTATGGTGTTTGTTTAATTTACTAGATTATATTTACTTTGAGCTTTGCATCTTGCTTAGATGATCTTTTTTATTATACTAATCTCAAACCTATATGGTTAGCACTATAGGGCTAGAGATACATTGAAATTTTAAATTCATACTGCTCTCTAGTGGGGAATACTTTCAATGCAAAAAGATGTATATTAAATGCACAGAATGTATATAAACTAGGATGCCTGGAAAGTTTTTTAGAATAATTCATTAGAAGTAGTGCTATCATATTAATATTTTAATCCTTATTACACTTTCATTAAAAATTGAATTTCTTAATTAATTTATTTTTTATGAATGAATTATTGACTCTTTCTGGAGTGAAAAATATCCCCAGAGGGCTGGGATGTTGATGTATTACTGCTGCTTCCTCAGAAGGAGGATGCTTCTCCTACTAGGAGAAACGTGATATAGATCCGCTATAGAGTTATCTTGTCTTTCCTCCTAAGCTTCTGCAGTTTCATAATTTCTTATGGAATGATGGGGGTTGTAAAAGTTACTATAATTACTGTTAATATAATAATTTGATTTATTAACTATTTCCATGTTGATTTTCTCTTGAATTTTTTTTTAGAATGAATTCTTTAGTCTGCTTTTTCATCTCTTGTTTTACACAGCTAAAATTCTAAATAGTCAAGTTGACTATGATCAAAAGCAGAAATAATTATGCTGACTGACATGGTTTCGATTTACAGCAGTTGCAAAGCTCTTCTCAGAACTCAGTCCATACTTTTTGTAACTCCAGTGTTAAATGTTAACTTTATAACTTTAGTGTTAAGTGAAAATAATTTTACTTACCACGAAAGAAAATAATATTGATTCATTTCTAACAAAATCTAAAAACTAGTTTTGAAACTAATTTTTATGTCAATATGTTTTAGATTTGCATCTTTAGGTAGTTTTGTCTCTATTACTTGGTTCCAATTCTGTAAATGTGATTTAATTCATGAAAGAACAGCAAAAGTTTTGACTGACTGATAATCATGCGAATCTTCCAACATTTGAAGATCTCTCAACAATGATTTGCACTGTTTTTGTATAATCAGATCTGAAGTCTCATTTAAATGTACTTTTCGGTGTTGAACCTTGTCTTGAGCTGGGATTAAAGAAATCTGTAGTCCATTGTCTTGTGTTTTTGTCTCTAGATTAAATTATTTGTCAGTTAGAGACCATTGTGTTGTATTTAAATTTGCATCATTTTTTTTTTTTCACGCCGAATACAGATTAGATTATTTGGCTAGATCTTCATTTATTCATTAAGTCTGGGAGAACAAAGTAGTTTAAATATTTATATGCTATATAAAGATCTCATCAAGATGCTAAGTTGTTATAGCATTTGGTAATCCTTGAATAGTAAATCAGTTTTTCAGAGCACAGTGCATTTCTGTGCAGTTTCTGCTTACCTTTAATCATGGAAGCTCATGTTTACATTGACCTCACTTGAAGTTCTGCAGATGGGATTTTCCTCTCATTTCTGTACTGGTTGCAGTTTGGTACTAGCTGAATCTAAATTCTCCAGTTTATCCTTAACTTGCAGTTCTGGAATGTTAAGAGAAGAAAGAAATAGAGCATGTTTATTATTTATTTTTTATTATTTATATTATAATCTTCAGACATTTTTTGAAGCAGACAGGTTATACTGTGATTAGAGTTTGTCTTGAGATTATTCAAAGGAACTGGAGAGAGAACACTCAGAGCTTGCTAAATACCTAAGCTAATTAATAAATTCAAGAGTGAAATCTGTGCAATTAGCTAACTAAAATGTAGGGATTTTATTTTTTCTTCTATGAATTAAACACATCAAAATATAAAAACATAGGAAGCAGAAACTGTATCTCCCCCACGCTGTTTATCAATTTAGGCAAATTAAAAAATGTATCTTGCATTTCTAAGTTCTATAACTTAAAAAAAAATAAAAATTACAGTATTTGAGTGTAGAAGTGTGTGTAATGAATATAACCATGGGTTGTCAGCCACACAGAGTTTAACTGCCCTTATTTATAGTTTATATTTAAATAATCAAAATATTATACTTCTGGACTAAGTTCTAGAGAGAGGCATACAATATTCCTGCTGTAATAACTCTTGTATTTCTGTGGTAGGTTGACCTTGGGTGGCAGCCCCATCCCCACCCTGCTGTTCATTCACTCCCTGTCCTCTCCAGGACAGGGAAAGTGAGATGCAAAATCTCAAGGGTTGACATGAAGATAGGAGTATTGTATTACTATCAGTAATATGTCTGTTACTGTTACAGGCAAAATAGGCTTGGTGAAAATTAATTTAATTTATTCATGATTGAACCAGGGTGGCATGGTGAGAAATGAGGATGAAGAACATTAAAATAGCTTCTGCCTTCCTCATTTTTTCCCAAGTATTCAGTCCTTCATTCTCACCTTTTTGACACTCCACAAACCCTCCCCACAGCAACAGGGGGAGAAAGGATGTGGGGATTGCAGTCAGTTAGTTTCTAGAACTTTGTCTTTGCTGCTACTTGCTCCTCAGACTTTTTCCTGATATCATGTGAGGTCTCTTCCATAAAGTAAAGTCTTCAGACTGATGTGGATACTTCCCATATGTTACAGCTCTCCAAGCACTGCTCCAACATGGCTCCATGCTACATGTTCATTTGAGCAGCTCTGAAGTTACTCAAGTTACATAGCAAAACTATGAAACATAAACAAAAAGTAAAATATGCAAGCAGAAATTCAGTGTTAAACCACAAAAAAATAAAAATAATAATAAAAAAAAGATTTTTACCTTTTACTAGTTTACAAATGTAGAAATACTTCTTACATTAGTTTGCGTTACTCATCAATTTTCTCAATTATGCTCTTCTTCCCCAGAAAACATGAAGAAACCCTGGAGCCCCGACTTACCAGCTTCTAACCACTCATACAATTTGGCTTTCGCATCCGTCCCAGACAGGGATAGTGAGAAAGAATTAGCGGCTGAAAGCATTGAAGAAAAGAAGGAGAGAGAAAAGAAGCAGACCAATTTCACTTTGTGCAATGTTTGTAATATTCAGCTGAACTCTGCTGCTCAGGCACAGATCCACTACAATGGTAAATCCCATCAGAAGAGGTTAAAACAGCTCAGCAATGGAAATCTCAAAAGTGATAGTGGTAAGCATTAATACCTATATGTTTTTGGCCTGTGTAAGCTTTGCATATTTGTCCATTTTTTTATTATATGAGGCGTGTAGACAGTTTCATAAGCCTCATGCAAAACTGGCTTTGTTCTTATAAATAGCAAATTAAAAATATCCTTGAATTCGTTATTTTTCAGCAGTATGTATCCTTCCATTGCAGTTCTTACGGTAGGAAGACATCGATTAGGTGCAAGAAAGCTGATGAACTTGGACATGAAGTGCTGAGTCTTAAATATTAAATTTTTATTAATAAAAATATACCTTAAATATATAGCTTAAATATATGTATAATATATCTTAGGTTTGTTATTCTTATTCTTATTTTGATTTTTAAAAGCAGGGTTCAAACCAAGCAGTAAGAAGCTTTTAGAGAATGGATTTAGTTGTACCCTTATGATTTTGTACTACAGAGAACTTTTGTCTCAGCGTGTGTAACGCTGTTAAAAACTGTTAGTATTGTTGATTTAAGATAACACAGCAACATACAGTAAAGTCAATGTATAGGAGTATAAAGCTTTCTTTTATCCAGCCAAATCCTTTGGTGTTAATGCAAAGACTGACAGTGACCTCCAAGTACTTGGGATCATCCCTAACATGAATGCATGGCAAATAGCTAATAGGTATACTCTCTGTTTTGTTCCAAGTATTTTGATTCTAGATTTTGTGCATGTGGTAGTGTTGTATCAGATTCTTTGTCATTCTATTTGCATTTTGATGATTTAATCTGTGATATTGCATGTTTTACTGTCTACTAGAAAAGCTACTCCTGGTAGGGATGTGTTTGATCTTAATCAAAAGCAGTTGCCAAATGAATTGAGAAAAAGCAAACAAACAAAACCAAAAGAAATTACACAACACAAATACATTCTTGAAGTTGTTTTACTTTAATTTTGTCATTCAGGTTTCACTCCATACCTACCATAAGTCTGCTTAAACTATGTCTACCATAAATCTGTTTAAAGATCATAGTTAAACTCAAAGGGAAATGGAACAAAATTTGTTTTTATTTGAATCTATTTTGTTGATGGCTTTGGGAAAATTATTCAGTATTGTGTGGTGTGTTTTCCATCATCAGAGTGAGTTTTATGCCTCAAAGAAAATCATGTTTGAGGCTTTATGTACAGAATTAGATCAGATCACTTGGCTCCTGATGAGAAAAGAAAAGATTAATAATATTAAAGTTTTGTTCCCAGTTTCGTAACTCGCAATCCTTAACTTTGCTGAAGTACAGATAGTTTTGCACTGTTGTGATTTATGTTCTTATGTGCCATGCCGTAGACACGAGAGTCTTAATAGGATGTACTTAGGACTCACAGACCATTTCTTCAGATCTGCACACACATTCTTTATCACTCTGTGCCACGAATTTTTTCTTGCCCATTTGTAGTAGCATATCCTTACAGAGATCCTTAGATAGGGCTTAGGAAGTATTTTAAGTTTTCTGTGCTTTGTCCTGACTTTAAGAATATGATAGTTTGTTGAGAATAGTATGGATATATTGCCGAAATACATTGCATGTGGGTACTTTGCTTTGGGAAAGATGTTGCTTGCTTCCTTAAAACAAATCAGTAAAACAAAACTAAGCAAATAAAAAAGCTGTGACACTGAACAACATAAATAATTTTGCATTTAAGTGACAGGACTACAGAGTATAATATTTATTTATGTTCATAGTTCAAGCTTAGAGGGAATACAACTAACATTAATAGGAACTGTGCAAGTGCATAAAGAAAGATTGATTTCCTAGATGATTAAATGTAGAATATGGTTATCCACAAATGTGTTTTTTTTTAAAACCAAACATTCTAATGTTATTACTATCTTCAGGTAAGGTAAAATTGTATTGTCTTTGTTAGCCGTGCAACAATTTTGGTACTGACAAACTATTGTTTTTCTGCAATTCATTTTTCTCCTTTATTTCACGGCAGTGAAAGGACTAGTAATACTGTAATTAGTGAGTAATTACTATGTAAGTAGTTAGTAAGTAATACTGAAATTAGTGTCAAAGGGTTTCAATCATGAGACAACATTTCTATTTTAGGGAATATCAAAGCAGTAGCATAGCAGCAAGTTTCTTATTTCTTTCTTAAAAAAGTATCCCTAGCTCATGCAGAGCTGCATGTGCTTGAAATAAGAACATAACCGACAGTTTCAAAGTCTTTTTCAAACACAGTTTTGTTTCAAAGTGCAGTTATTTGTGGGTGGTTATCAAAAATCTGGCAATACTTTGAGTATTACCAAAAGTAGCACTGTACTGAGTGAAGAATAAGAGGAAGTGAATGAAGAAGTGATTTTCCCATGTCACCCAACTTTGAGATTTCATAGTCTTTAAACTGAAAATTACAAATGAAATAGAGACCAGTATTTATATATACCTTCCTGAAAATTAAGCTGAATGTTTGAACTGAACTGTCAATTGTTTGAACAGAAATTCACTGCCTAAGGTCTCTTATTTTAAGTCAAGTAGGAGTTGGGACCTGACAGTCCTTCCACAATAACAGGCTTTGTCAAAACTAGTACATGTAAAATATAGCACTGTTTTTCAGATTTTGTTGATGAGACCCTAGCAAGCTTGAGTGACATATGGCTGTGCCTGAAATAATTATGACTTGACCCTTTCAGTTTATTATGTGCACAAAAAGGAAGAAAACTTTTGCTTTATGAGATTGTTTTAAAATCTTCATCATCAGTGGTTTCCTGTATCTCATGTTGAATGTCAAGAGTGCTTATATTATGCACAAGAAGGCTCATTTTTCAAGTACAGTGGTTCATGGACTGTACTATGGACTGTGTATATCTTTGCAAAGTTGGGTGCTCTCTAGGATAGTTCCGTATTTGAAAAAGTTGGGGAAAAATATTTAAGTGCGACTGTTCCATGCTTTATTTCATTACTGAATTACTCCCACAAAGACGAGAAGGGTAGTAGAAATGGAGGATTGATTTATATGAAGCAACAGTCTCTGTTCTGTTCCCAAATTCCTTATTATGGACTGCTAATGGGAGGTAGTATTCAACTGTATTAGCATCTGACAGTGTAAATACAGCTATCACGCTGTAGTCATCATCTTCAAACTGTGTGAAGTAGCTTTTATCTGCTGGCTGTAAATGACAGAACATACACTTGAACAGTTCTGTGTAATTTCATGAAGTAAATTGCTTAAGCAAAAAGTCTATTAACACATACAAATATGCATTTAATAAACAGTATTCATTATGGGTGTAAAAGCACCATCACCTTGGTGCTATTTTGTTATCAATATTGAATTTGAAAAACCAGATGTGCTCTAAAATGTTTTGGTAGTGATTTGTTTTTCATCTTGACAGATTTGCAATCTGAGACCCTCTCAGTGCCTTTCTGTGGCACTGCAGCCTCAGAACAGCACATCATGAGGAGTCATAAAAATGAAGTGTTGTAGTAATAGGGGTTCCCTGTGTTATGACTTGGTGCAGTGATTTGGGATAACTTGATAGGGTATGATGAAACCTCAGCCTGTCTGTTACTGGACTCCATGTATTTGAGTGTAATACAATTTTCTTTGCTCCTTTCTTTTAATAATTGCCTTATATAACACTTAGAAAAACATTTCACACTTTGTTCAGTACGTACTGCAAAGTATTTGTTTTTCCTGGTTATTTTTATTTTTCCCTATCAGTCCTCCTACACAGGTGACAAGCAATTTGCAAGGTGACAGGCAATTTGGTAGCAAATTTGGGTAAGTTTTAGGATTAAAAGTGGGTAAAATGCATTTCCAATCCAGTCCACCAAAGTTGTTTCACCTCCTATAAATGTTTCCTGACCAGCATGACTCAGGACTCGGAGTTCTGGTACTGGTAGGTTAGGACTAACTGGTAGGATGCAAAAGTATAGGCAATGAGAATGTTGGTATTTGTAAAATTTGGTGTAAACTATAATTTTCACTGTGCTTTCTGTAGTGTAAGTTACTGAATCTTCATGACTGAACGAGGTTTGGTTAGGACAAAGGCAGAAACAGTTGTTATGATAGATATTAAGTAAAAAAGCAGTGAAAAAGCCAAAAAATGCCGCAAAATTCATAAAACTCTCTTAACTTAAATAAATGTTCTCTGAAACCTTCTTCTGAAACACAGTTCAGTTAAATATTTGGCAGTAGTTTCTTTATCTAGGTCTGTGGTTATTTACTATTTTATTTCACAACTGTGACAAACTATCCAGTTTTAGTAAGTTTCAGTCATGTCTTCTTAAATGAAAGCTGCCTACAGCTTTTTTCAATGAAACTTTATCATAGTAGAATTCTGCTGTATTGTGAACAAGGACAGTGAATGCCCGAAATAAAAGGAAAAGATCAGATTAAATAATGAAATACTCTTTATCCCTTTCTGATTACAAAAAGAAAATGTTTCATTTCAATGCTGGATGTTACTTAAGAATGAATAGTAATTTGACTTTTACACTTATGCTAATGTATACACTGAGAGTAAAATCTGCTTATCAGACTTTATTTTCAACCACATTAATTTGTTGAGATGATAATTCTGTAATATCAATTCAGTAAACATTTATACACAGGTCAAAGAAAATATTTGATTTTTCACAACATTTTTTGCATTCTAAAACCGAGTAAGAAATCTAGAAGGTTCACCTGAACTACTTACTTGCAAAGTCTCCTTCCTAGCACTTTCATATTGCTAGTTTTTGTTCTGTAATGCTACTACCCTTTGCATAGCATGTCTCTTTCCTGATTATGAGAAGTGGCAGATTTGGGGAAGATAGCATCTTATTTTTTTTTTAAGGCGATAAAGTACCAAGCTACTGCTTTCCAGGAAACGATGTCACCTCCTCTGTCCATTGCATTAGTCTTCCTTTCAGAGAAAGGGGATCGGGTACAGCAGTGAGGAATGGAGGAAATCTTCAGAAAAATTATATCACCCTTCAGAGGAAGAGATTTTCCACTAACTTTCTGAGAAACAAGTATTGTCAGATCAATGTGAGAAGTTACTGGAAGTCATGAGACGAGTTCTGCTGAAGATAAAACAAGAAGTTGCACCGTAGCAGACAGTTTAACTTTCTGTGGTTACAGTTTTTTTTTTTTTTTTTTTAAATATATATGTGTATATATATATATTTCTATATCATATTCCAATTCAGAGCCCCATGGCCAGTTATGCAATATGAATTATCCCCAGGTTTTAAGTCTCTAGTTTCCAGGTCTGAGATGACAGTGTAGTAAAGAAACACAGTAAGCTCTACCTGGGAGCTTCAATGCCTCCCAAATGTTAGAAATTTTCAGAAAATTAGGACTGTCTGTGGACAGTGCATAGTAACTTCTGCTTCTCCCAAATGTAAATCTTTCTTCTTATTCTGATGCACTTCTCTGTTTTCATAATATTTCTATTCCAGTTAATAAAATATTTATGCACCTTCTTCTTTAAAAGCATTTTTTGTTAGCAAGATATGCTTTTATAGCACTTTTTTTTTTTTTTCTTGTAGAATTTCTGTTTTGTTCTTGTTTAATTAAAAAATAAAAGAATCAGGTGTGACATCATAGTTCATCGTAAGCTTGTATCAAACAGTACTGGTGTATCACTGTATGAATTCATTTTAGGAAAGTGTCTGCTCATACCAGCCACTTGTTTTTACTTCCCCTGATAAGCTTAGTAGGGTCCATTTGACTTTATGAGTATCACAGAATCACAGGTGTTGGAAGGGAGCTCTGGAGATTATCTATTCTTACTCCCCTACTAACACAGACTAAGTTACACAAGGAAAGCATCCAGGCAGGTTCTGAATCTCTAGAGGGAGACTACTGCAAAGCCTCTCTGGGCTGCCTGCTCCAGTGCTCTGTTATCCTCAAATTAAATAATTTTTTCCTCATGTTCACATGGAGCATTCTGTGTTCCAGTTTATGCCCATTGCTCCTTATTCTATCACTGAGAACAGTTTAAAAGAGCCTGGCCCCATCTACTTGGTACCCACTCTTATGAGTGCTTCGATGCTTGTAAATAATAGAGATTGCAAAAGTTTATGAAGAAGTGGATTGGGTTCTGGTTTTCCTTCTTGTTGTATGACTACACACAGTCTCTGTTAATATATCCCCATCTGTGCAGTGTGCCCTCTTTTTGGGTCCAAAGTAAGATGCTTAGCAAAATGCCTCTATACATAGAATTATTAGATTATTATTATTAGATTATTATTATGCAAGATTATTGCATTGTCTACGATGACTCTTATGTCAAACAGCTGAAACAGGTTCTTCGGCAGCTCTTTACTTTTCTGGCTTTAGGCAAACCTGGGTAGGGTTTCCGATTGCGATGCTAAAGCAGTGAGGACTGAGGTACTTTAAAGGCATTTTCAATACCGCATACAGGTTGTTGCTATATGTAGGTTACAGACAAAATCATGGAAACCATTCTGTGAGTGACTGTTTGCTCTGTTTTACTATACACGTAAGTTCTCATTCTGTATGTTTCCAAACTTGTTCTCTCACAGTTAGTTCATTCTTCTTCATCATTCATGGTCTCATGTCTTCTGGGCTTTGTGTTACTCCTAGGTGTACAACACCTGTTCTTCTATTTTGTTCTCAAAAACTTGTTCTTCAAACTTGTTCTCAAAATACATATTAGTCAAAAGCAGGAGCACTGTCATCTTAATCATCTTACTCTTTTTGCATCTCTGCCTAAGATCAACATAGCCTCCTTTTGCTCTCTCTTATTTCTTTTACCAGTTTTTTTTTGTTTGTTTGTTTTGTTTTGTTTTTGTTTTTGTTTTTATGTATTTTCTTCTTCTTCTTCTTCTTTTTATTTATTTATTTTTATTTTTAAGTTTTTGCAATGTGACTCCATGGTTGATTCTACTACATATCTCATTTATTTGAACTGCTTTGTATTCTCATTTGCAAGTCTGTAATGTTTTAGGTAAGTGTTGTATCAATTTGTTTTATGCTGTAGCAAGAACAGCAGTAATACTGAATTATCTCTATAAAGCTCAGTTTCTCCAGTAATGATCTCCTGGTCCATTTGTGTTGTTTCTGAACTGTGCTGAGATGCCAGTCTGCCATTCTTTACTTCTCCCTGAGTGTGGCACCATTCTCATTTCTGAGAAAGCTGGCATTTATCTCTGCTTACTAGTACAGCTAACGAACTGTTGAATCCAATTTTGCAAGATATACATTTATTTATGCTTATATCACTAAGTCCAGTATAGGTTATGATGACCATGGCTTCTTTCCAGACCTTCTCAATAACTTGTCTTTTTTTAGTACAATGTGGTTTCTTTTTCTTCCCTGACCTCTGGTAGGCAACAAATATGTTGAGTCATGACAACACACTAAACTTATCAACATTTCCTGGTATTAGTTTCTCCATAGCTAACTTTTCCCCTATTCAGTTATTTTTCTCAAACAAATATAAATATATATTCCTCACTAAGGCTGTAAAAGTGTAATTTTCTACTTCTCAGGTGCAACTGTTTCTCTCTCTCTCTCTCTCTTTTTTTTTTTTTTTCCTTTAGGATAGAACAGAATTTAACCAGAATTCTGTAGTTTTCTTTAGCATTGCTAGAAGAAAAGCATTAATCAAGTGGGACATACACTTTTACTAATGTTTACTTTTTGTTATTTATTCCTCTGATTCAAAATATATGATCTTTTTGATAGCCATGCCCCTCTGACGTATTTCGCAGTAGATGGAGTGTCAAGACCTGAATTTTAAAGCTGGCTCCTGTGAAAATAATCACCTTTTCCTATCAAGTTCCTGAGAACGAGGCAAGTTCCTCACACTGTTGAGGAACAAAGTGTTAGCATACATACATTTGTAGCATTTCAGTTTATGTTGTTTTGTAAACACTAATTCTAATCTACTGTTCACACTGCTGCCATAAGAGTTAATCTGTAATAACTTTTCTTTGTTTCTTGCACTAGTGTGTATAGGTTATCCTGGTTGGAGTGTCTGTGCAGCCAAAATATACAAATATTGTCAATATTTTTCTCTTAGCTTTTTGTATATGAAAGTAGAGAACTATGACCATTCACTGATTGTAAACAACAGAAAGTAAGCAGCTCATTTAATGAACTGAATCTTTGCTTTCAAAATTAAAGTTCATAAAATTCTTCTGTAGACTCTTTATTTCAGAGTAACATGCCATAAATGAAATCCTCCTGAATAGAGATAGAATATAGCATATGGAATATAATATTAGAGTGTGACTTTTTTACTAAGGAAGTCATTTTTAGTGGAGAGTTTGGTTTTGAAAGCTCTAGCAGCATAAAGTCTATTAGACTTAGAATCTAACAGTCTGTTTGCACTGAATAGCACAGTGCTGCAGAGGAAAGAAAAAGAACAGTAGATTCATGATCAAATACTCTGCTAGCTTTAAGCGGTTTCATTGGATAGATACAGCTAAATACATGGAAATTAAAATTGGAAATGTCAAAATAATTTCCTTGGCATTTGAGTGCAGCTGTTTAGCAATTTTTTCAGAGTATTCAGAAATGGAGTACTATTAATTTTCTTCTGTTGAATCTGTTCCAGGATGTAATATTGGGAAAAATTAATTCTCATCTCTCCTTCTTGCCAGGAGAGTCCCATCCCCAGCCCATCCATAAGATATAATTTTTTCATGATTACTACATCTTTTGATTTCATTACCAAACAGAAGAAAATCAATGATTTTGTAGCCCTATTTCTGACTACCTTTAATGCAACTCCCCCTCAATTTTTTTCAATCATGTTACTAGTCAAAATAACTTTTGCATAGTAGAACATGGATGGGTTCATATGCATATCTGGTTCCAATTTCAGTGCTACCTTTTTCTTTTCTTGCCATTGAGAAAAATATATACGATCTTTAGTATTGCTTTTTTTTTTTCCCCCCTAGAGAAAAAAAGAGCTCAAATAATGAAATGACAGCATTGTTTTCACTAAAGTTAGATGAGACGAGAACCATAGACAAATGTAATCAAGTTCAGATTGAAATACTACCAGAAATATGTCTCAGCTCAGTAGTGATATCTGATAGTCTGAAGTGTCTTTGGTATGTGAAGTATTAAAAATTATAAGTCTTTAAAAGAAGCAGTTCAACTTCTTGGAGTAGTCTCTGACTTTGCATCTATAGGGCACTAAGGTCAAACCTGAAGAAACTTTTTTTGTAGAATACTGTGCTGACAGAATTTTCAGTGGTAAGCTAGATAAATGCATTTTAAAGATTGTTATAGAAGAAATGTAGAATAGTGACGCCTAGAAAGAAGCAAATGGTGCTCCCATCTCCAGAAAAGCCAAAAAAAAAGAAAAAAAAAAAGAAAAAAAAAAAGTCAATTATCAGTTGCTAGGACATTTACGGAAAATGACTTTGTGAAAGCCATTTGCAGGTACACGGTGATGTTCGGGAATAGTCATTTTGCAGACTTCGTAAGATCAGCTTGATTACTTTTAATGATGAAACAGCCTCTGTGGACAAAAGGATATCACTTTTTCAGGCTTTCAGTGTGGGATTGTTGTAGTCAAATTGGTGAGATTTAGCTGGGTGAATTGGTAGAATTGGTAGAATTGGTAGTGGATTAGAAACTGACCAAAATGTCAGGTCCCTAGTAATGTCAGGTGTTTCAACCTTTCACAGTCTAGTAGGCAGATGATAGGTTCTGTTACACCCCAGGAATTAGTAGTGCTGCCAGTGATGTTTAACATCTTCCTCAGTAGTCATGATGGTAGGATGTGAGTCATGCTGTTATCATGTCTGCAGACAGTGTTAAGCGTAGGAAATCATTGGTATGGTGGAGTAGAACTCTACAAGTAAGAAGAACCTCAACAAGCTGAAGATGAGGCTGAGCAGGAGCCTACTGAAGCTCAACAAATGCCTTAATGTTAAGTACAACATTCTAGCTGAATGACTGGAAAGCAACTTTGCAAAAAATGGCCTGGGATCCTGGTGGGCAACAAGTTGGACATGAGTCATATGTGTGCTTCTATAGAGATGAAGCCCTAATTATGCACTGATCTGCATTTGCAAAGTGTAAACAGTGTGTTGAGGGACATAATTACTGCCCACATTTCACTTTTTATGCTCTATCTGGGGGATTGTTTTTTATATGGGACTCACAGTGTAAGAAAAACATCAATAAAACAGAACAAATAATGAAGAGCATTATCAGTAAGATAGAATGCTGGATTACATGGCTTATGAAGAGAAAGTGATGGAGCTAGTTTCATTTACTGTGAAGAAAAGGACTAATGGAGTATCCTGTTGCCATCTTCTAAGAGAGAGGATGGAGGTTTATACTGAAAGGTCAAGAGAGAATAGTCACAAATTGAAACAAGGGAATTTTTTATTAGATGAATCATAAAATGGCTTGGGATGTGAGTGACCATAAAGATTATCTTGTTCCAACCCTCCAGCTATGAATAGGGTTGACAACCACTGAGTTTGTCCAGGGCCCCATTCAATCTGGCTTTGAACACCTCTATGGTTGGAGCATCTACAGCTTTTCTGGGCAACCTGTTCCAGTGCCTCACCACTCTCTCAGTGAAAAATTTCCCCTTGACATCTAATTTAAATCTCTTTTTTTGTTTGTTTGTTTGTTTGTATTTTGTTTTAAATCGTTTCCCCTTGTCCTATCATTGTCTAGTTAAGTAAAAAGTTGATATCACTCCTGTTTGTAAGCTCTCTGTAAGTATTGGAAGGACACAATGAGTTGCCCACATTGCTGTCTCTTCTTCAAACTGAACAAGCCCAGGTTTCTCAGCCTATCTTTGTAAGGGAAGTGTTCCAGCCCTCAGATTGTCTTCAGGACCCTCCTCTGGACCTGATTCAGCAGCTCCACATTCTTCTTGTGCTGGTGGTACCAGATATGCATGCAGTACTCCAGAGGGGCCTCATGAGGGTGGAGCAGAGAGGGCCAATTACACCCCTCACCCTGCTGGCCACCCTTCTTTTAGTGCAGCCTCGGATACAGATGGCCTCCAGGGACGCAAACCCATGCTGCTGGCTCATGTTAAGTTTTTCATGTACCAAAGGCACCAAAGTGCTTTTTGACTGTGTGAAAAAAACATTCAGAACTTCACTATTAAAATGAGTAAGAACTGGAATTAATTGCCCAAAGAGGTTGTGAAAATTATTCTCTGGAGACCATAAAGCTCAACCTGATCTAATCTTGAAGTTAGTTCTACTTTGAGTAGGAGGCTGGACGAAATAAATTCAAGATATCTCTTTCCACATGAATTATAAGAAGTCTCTTTAGAGCCAACATGGGGAAAACTTCAGTTTGAATGTCTGAGGGGCCTATTTGTTTAATTTATGTGAGAAGCAAGGTCTACACTGCCAAAGGCTTGGATATTTCTTCGTAAAAATGTGTTTAGAAAGAAAAAGTGCCAAGAAAGCTCTGCTCCAAATGTCACTGATAGTATTTGACAGAACCATAACAAAGTAACGTCTGTGTTCTGAGAAAGGCTTTGAGTTAGAACAATCTACTGAAGCTTTTTGCAATATTTTTATTTTTTGTCAGATTGCCTCTAACGTGGAGTCAGAACTACTGGTGATGTATGTTACAGTCTATCTAGCTAAAAAAAAATACCCGAATAAAATTCTTGTTGGCTAAAAGATGAAAACTAGGAACAAAATTGCTATTATATATAGACTTTTTAAAAATCTTTCTTCTGTTGTTCCTGGTGACAGAAGGAGCAACAGATGCTGCAAGGTGCAGTATCAACAGATACCATGTTGTTCAGTAATGTAGACGGATAGACACTCTTCATGGCAGGTCAATTATTAATAGCCATTCCAACTTATTTTTCTTGTAAAAACCTTTAACACAAGTCATTGAAGATATGAGCAGTGTACTGATACTGATATGTAATCACTGAAGTGATTAAAAAATGATATTTAAAAAGAAAAGAAAAAGAGATTGAGTTTATTTATTTATTTTCTCACAAATAATATCTTAACATGATGAAATTAACTCGTGATTAATTTTGTACGTTGAGGAAAATACATAGATCTCTACTTAAAGTTGACATTGTCATTTAGTACATATTAATAACAAATTAGTCCCAAGTGACAAGCTTGAAATGATAAGGAAAAAAAATAACAAGCATTGCCTTTATCATTAGCTGCATTTATTTGATGAAATATTCTTGAGAAAGGGAAAGAAAAGATGCTGGAACTGGTAAGCTTTGCAGGTTATATGCTATCCAAGCTGGCGTCACTGGCATTTAAAGTCTTATTACTCTGTAATAAGTTGTTTCAAGAATTCTGATCATAGAAATATAGCTAATTAAAGATGGTGTAACTTTAGATGGAAATAAGGGTTCTATAGCTAGGTAATGGACAGTTAAGTTTATAGCTAGCATAGAAGTCTCGGTACAGTTCTACAAGAAAACACGTTGCATTTTCACTGTCTGGAAGAGTTTATTTCAATAGTTTTCCTCAATTTCATCTCTCAGAGATTGGTTGTGTCTATAATAGTTAAATTTTACTTTTCTTTTAATGCAGGCTGATACTTTGGACTATAGGTTAGTCTGGACTACAGGTCTAATCTGAAGTACTAAATCTAAATCTGTTTTCGGGAGAACTTTTGTTATTTCTCTGCCACATGGAGCGCATTCTACAAACATAATGACCACATTAGAAGACTACTGTAGGGCTCAGATTATGTTTGAATGTGTGTTTCTGACTACCGTGATTACATACATATATATACACACAATCTGTGTGGAAATATTGTACTACTTTGAAAGAAAAATACCGTGTTGTGCTTTTTAGTACCCTTGTGTGTGCTTAGAGTCAATTCTGTATGATAATCAGTGGCCGTTAGTGTGTATTCTTTTAAAATTGCTGTGGATTTTTTTTTTTTTTTTTTTTTTCTGAAGAGCTCCAATAGTTTCTTCTTGAAAGTCATTTTTCCAAACTGCATGTGTTTATTTTCTCTAGTAGGAAGTGATGTTGATTATATTTTAAAATAGAAATAAGGCTTCCAAATCCTTAATGGCTCAGGAAAGCTGAATTGTATTCTTCTAATGCAGTTGTTTTTTCTTTGCTGATGCTGCATATTTTGTAGTCTTGGTAACCTGTTTTTAAACAATACAATTTAAATTTGTCTCCTTTACGTCTTTAATCTTTCTATTCAGTGCACTAAAGAAAATCTCTTGCACTTCAATATTCATTTACATTATGACTGATGGAAACCTATACTTGACAACAGCGTTACTACTTTTGACAGAAGTCTATGAATTGTTGACAGGATTACTAAAACATAACATACTCACATTCCCACTGAAAAAAACTCTTGTATGAATTGGTGTAGATACTGTCCTCTGCTACTAAAATATTTCTAGTATGTATTCGTAAGCATATATCCCTTTTTCTGTTCACTGTTCTTTTTTAATTGCTTTGCAGAGCAACCTTCAAACTACCACTTTATTCTTTTTCTAATGAAATGTGGGTATTTTGTTAAGCTTCAGTGTAGAGATCTGGAATAATCAAGTTTAGCTTCTCCTCAAAGTTCCCTGTAAAGAGAGTTGTCACTGTGGCTTACTGTTTCTGGATGCACAAAGGGTTTCTATTTAATTTGTTCTGACAGAGCTTTCCATACTCTGTAGTTTGCCTGAGATAGATGAGATGCCATTAAAATGGAGTGGGTGAAGAGTCATCTACAAACACATCATGGCAGGAATGGTGAGCATACAGTGCAGTTTCTGAAAATGAGAAAAAGAATATCAAATGATATCTGCTTCATAAAGCATTTCACAACATTCTTGAGATCAAAGGAGACAGGAATATGTATGTAAAGTACAGTCTAGGTTTTGAAATGTGTGCAATTTTGTGTACAAAATGAGATGCCGAAGGCTTCTTTTCTCCTGACATTGTGCCAGGTCAAACACCACCCACTGTGACACTAAGAAACCCTAAGGCAAAACCAGGATATTACCAATACTGAGGGCAATAATCAGGCCAAATGCAGCTTCCTACTAGGCTGCTTTACAGTAACAATATGCAAAGTTAGACTCATGGAAAACTTCAGAAAGCCTTGGTTCCAATGTAGAAGCTCCCTTGGTAGTAAAATGCCCTCGATGGACCCCTGTGAACAGTAGTGTGAACTTCTGAAGAAGCATACATTTATGCAGGATAAAAGGAGATCAGTGCTGGGGGAACAAGGCAGTAGTAGGATTCAGGTAGGGCTAGATCACTGCTTTTTCATGATTTCATTATAAAAACTTCATTTTTATAACATAGGATTGACTAGTAGAGGTAAATACAAATGTAGAGAATTATTAGAATGAACAACTGCGGGGATATAATTGAAAGTAATTGAAAACCCAGCAGAATATAAAATATTTTTTGATGCCTGACTGTCCTGAAGACGTTAAGGACACTACCATAGTTCTTCGTAGAACTTATACTTTGTATTCACTTAAATTTCTGGGGCACTTAGTTTCTACTGGCATGTTGGGCTCCTTCTGCCAGAAGTTGTCAGGTTGGTGTAAATTATGCAGCAAAACGTAGAATTTTCTTTTGTTGCAAATTAGTAAAGGAAAAGTGAAACACTTCTATACCACTTTATCATTTATCTTCCTATTGAAACCATAGGAAAATAACTGATGAAGGAAAACTACAGTGAGAAGCTTGTCTGAAAACTTCTTGATTTTTGAGCAGGTAAAGACTTTGCAGTTAAACTATGCCATTTCTGAACCTTTTGAATCCACATGATATTTTGGTTTTCTGCTTTATTTTTAATCCAGAGTTTAAAAATAGTGTTCCCATGCTGAAAAACTTATATCAAAAATAAAGCAAGCTCTTAATATGTAGAACTGAATTTCAAGGAACTCCACTTCTCCATCATAATTTTAATATTGCTAGCATCAAAAATTAAAATGTAGATTTTTTTAATACTTAATTTTTAAATTAAATTTAATTTTTTTAAGGTAGTGCTTCATTGGAAGCATTTCTCTCCTTTTTTTTTTTTCTTTTTTTTTTTTTTTTGAATACTGTTATGTGGAGCTGTTGTGCTATCGCTATCTTTATCATGGGACTTTACCATTTAATGCCTGTATTTTAACAATGTTGCTGAGTATACAACATGGTAGCTTTAAGGCTTACTTAAGAGAGTCTTTCTTTGACATTAGCAAATATTGGCCAAGCTCTTGGTGCATATTTTGTCTTCCAAAACTGTTAATTGAACTGAGATATACCTTTCTAATGCATCTTACTGTTTAAAACCCAAATATTAGATAGTTACCATGGAATGAAGAGAGCATATCGAATAATTTCCTCTTAACTTCCATGCAACTCATGCTGCAAGTGAGAGTGCTTAACGTCTTTATATTCCAACTCTGTTCTTCCATATATATTTGTAGCGATATTGGTGTTTTCACTGTGTACCAAGACAATTTTATGAAGGAATAAGAAAAACATTGCCTGTAGTTGAAACTATATATATATATATATATTTTCCTCCTTTTTGTTTACTGGTGATACTAGTTATGGGACATTATTTTGTAATGAATTGCAAAAAAATAATTCCCTCAAGCTCCTTTTCAGCTCCTTTTCTAATTAGCCTATTGATACTGAAAGTGTTTGCAGTCACCTTTTCAAGATGTTTACAGTGTTTCTCAGAAGTTTATAGCTTCTTTGTGAAGATTTCTTTTTTTTCTTTTCAAATTTTCAACAGTTGTTAGTGCATCAAACCTGATTTTCCCACATGCATGTTAGATTCTAAAATCCTTGGCTTTTTACAACTAGAAAAAAAGAAAAAAAAAGTCATGGCTCTTTCATTTATATGACTATTGGTAAGTGTCTGAAGTTGTTACTGCCAAACTCAGGAAAAGTCTGTCCTGAGTAAATGCTTTGGGACTTGATCTGCGATTTTTGAAATGCCTTTGTGTTGTGAGATCAGATGCATAAGAATGTGATTGTGTTTATTTTTTACGTGAATCCCACTGGTAGAATCTTTAGGGATTTGCTGTATCAAAGGTATTAATGAGAATATTGCCCTTGGCTGCAGTTTGAAAGAGAGCACTGTGAGACAGGGACAGATGAAGTGTAGGCAAAGTGGTGACTCTTATAGGAGAGAATGGCAAGAGTCTCATAGTTCTGGATACCATTTCTGATAACAGCACTCAGGATCAAGGAAAGGTAAAAAAATCTGCACCATCAGATTTCCACTTTGAAGATCTGCTTGTGAAGATCTTCAGTATTCGTCATTCAAGCAAAGCATGAGCAGAAGGATTAATCATGCAATAAATGGACCCAGTATGCGCTGTTATCTGTGCATGACATGGGCTTATTTGAAGAACAGGGTCTTCAGGCATGTGACTTTTTATATTTGGCCTTCAGTGTGAGACAGATATTTGTTGTTTGTAAATTTGAATACTTCTGTGTTCTTGCAGTCATCCTGCTTTAAAGGGAAGAATTGGACAAGAAGATGGTAAATAAAATTTAGTGGGTTTGTCATAGAAGTTCCTCACCATGTCTAGGTTTATATTTCCCATGCACCATAAATAATTGAAATAACAGAGCAAAGGGGAAAAGAGGAGAGTTGTAAAATCAAATTGCATGTGAAATTATGTGTTGTTCTTGTAAGTAGTATGAGCTGTTTACTCTCTGTTCAGAAAGAGATCTGAAGCAGTAAATACAAATAACTAGCAAAAGATCCGTGTCAAAAAAAGAAAAAAAGACTAACACTTTTATTAATCTGTATAGACACCTGCTGATTTATAAACAGAAGTATGTATATGCACAAGAGCACATGCATGGAGGACTTTTAATTAATTGCTGAGGTAATGTATAAACTTTTGCCCCTTTAAATTTACTGATTGAAAAATGAAAAAATCCTGCCCTTTAAATGTTCAGCTTTGATGGAGGTTACATTAAATCTCTTAATCTCCCAAGCACTTACTCTCCTCTAGGTTTTTCACAGGCATTTATCCACAGGACATTCATTTCCAATCTGTATTTATATCCAGGAATAAGGATGCAGGCTTTGAGCTATCTGCTTTCATGCACTCCTAATGGGCTCTACCACGGGAACTTTGGATGTGCTGGGAGAAAATAGATTCAAGCCCAGTAATATTTGGTTTCTATTTCAGCTTGAGCTAAGTCTTTACTTATTCTTGTTGAAGCATTTATTTGGGGGTGAGGGAAAGGTAAGAAACATCCACAATAAAGGATTTTTTCTGACTTAAGAACACCAATGTGTCTTAGATTTTTCAGACTTCTAGTGGGTCATATTTGAATATATCTCTGGTATGAGAGTGTGAGGATTTGGAACATAGCCTGGATTTTCTTCAAATGTCCTCAGCGCTTTTTCATGTTCCTAATCGAAAATGTAGATCAGATTCTTAGATCCTAGAATCACCAAGGTTGGAAAAGACGTACAAGTTCATCTAGTCCAACTGTCCATTTACCACCAATGTTTCCCCTCTAAATCGTATCCCTTAGTAGAACATCTAAACATTGCTTGAACACCTCCAGGGATGGTGACTCCACCACCTCCCTGGGCAGCCTGTTCCAGTGCCTGATCATACTTTTGGAAAAGAAAATTATTCCTAATATCCAACCTGAACCACAACTTGAGGCTATTCCCGCTTGTCCTATCACTAGTTACATGGGACAAGAGGCTGGCCTCCACCTCACCACAACCTCCTTTCAGGTAGTTGTTGAGAGCTACGAGGTGTCCCCTGAGCCTCCTCCTTCTTCAGACTAAACATTCCCAGCTCCCTTAGCCACTCCTCATAAGAGTTGTGCTCCAGACCTTTCATCAGCTTCATTCCCCTTCTCTGGACATGCTCTAGGGCCTTGATGTCTTTCTTGTACAGGAGTACAGGAGAATGATCACTTCCATGGTCCTTCTGGCTGTACTATCTCTGATAAAAGCCAGGATACCATGGACCTTCTTGGCCACCTGAGCACATTGCTTGTTCATGGTTAGCTGAGAGTCAGCAAGCCCCCCTAAGGTCCATTTTTTCCACAGTCTTCCAGCCACTCTGTCCCAAGCCTTTATCATTGCCTGGGGTCATTATGGCCAAAGTTCAGGATCTAGCATTTGTTGAATGGTCAGAGCTTCCCATTGTCCTGTGAATGACAAATCAGCATGTTTCTGCATTTCTTAGTAGGTGCTTTGCAGGGCTTTCTATTTGATTGATTTTTTCCTAAATGGACCATTTTTTGTAAGAGAGATGTGGTAATAAATTACTAAGACAATGTGAAAGAAAACTCAGAATTTTATAGTTACAATGAAGCTGTATCTTTACCTTCTGTCGTTTTCTCTTGTGCATCTCAATATTAGTTTCAGTTTCATTAAGAGTGAAAGAAACTGTAGTGGGCCACAAAGTACTGCAAGGGAGAGAGGTGGATCAATGTCTTGGTACAAACAGAAAGGGAAATGAACTGGTTTGTTTCAGTTTGGGGTTTGACTTTTTAGTTTGTATATATGTATGACTGAAAATTAAAATGTGATTCATTGTGACTCAAATATTTAGTAAATCGTTGCCTCAGGAAATTTACAGGAAACTCTGGTGCTTGGAACAGGACAGTGATGAGCCTGATAGCTTGCTTTTTATTTGTATATTTGTTTATACTTTGTAAGGAACCAGAGCTCTGGCTTTGTTCTGAACGTGCTTCTGAGTCTGTAAACTTACTTATGTATCATGGGTTGTCTAACTTTGTTCTCTTATAAAGTTGGATAAACATTTATAAGAGGATCCACAATGTTTCTGAAACAAGGAGAGTGTTACTTAAGATCACTTCATTGATTAAATTGTAGATTATTTAAACAAGACAGTCTTATATTGGCTTGTGTGCAGTGGTAGTTTTTCAAAGTTAGAAATCTGCTCTTTAATAAATTTATGTTTAATGATGACACTTCAAAACCAGTGAGTTGTTTGGTCACATCAAGGTCTTGTTTGCTACAGATTGCTACACATTGCCAGAATGGCTATGCGTGCTCAGAAGTAACAGTTCTTAGCAGAGCTGATCAAAGTGATAAAGAGAATGAAGAGATAAAGGCCTGTGAAAGACCATTGTTTGAAAGAACATTTAACTTGGAAGTCACAGATGTTTATACTGAGCCATAGTATTTTTCCTGATGACATGTTTTTGTGTTCATGATCACATGGACGGTAGCTCGGAAGATTCTCCTCCTCAGCTGACTTCATTTTTCTTAATTTTCTAGGACATCCGATGTTACAATCTTTCCTTTTTTATATCTAAAATTAAATTGCTGAATATTATGAATATTATGAATTTGTATAATTGTAATGATAAAAATAGGATCACTTCCTATTTTGCTATTAAGCTATTTTACAGAATCATGGGAGGGAAAGAATTGAAATTCTCTTTGGATAAAGCGTGGTACATCTTTTTCTTCATCCGTATGTCTCTGATCAAATTAAAAAGTATACTTGATCTCAGCAGACCTGAGATCTATAAATTATGAAGAGAATTGTGATTATATCAATATATTTTAGGACAGACAATGGAACATTAAGCTGTGTTCTTTCTTCAAACCTTGACTTAGGTATGGTTTGTGAAGTGACCTGCACGTCTGTAGAAGCTTATTTTTCTGCAAATTTTAGTTTTAGCCCATTTTTATTTTCTTATTCATTTGTTTAAAACATACAAACTATCTATCTCCTCCACTCAACAATTTCAAGACATTATTTTAGCTGAGATGGGTTAGCTTAGATGGTTCATTTCAATCCTCACAGGGAAATAGAATAACCCAAACATTAATGTTATATTATTCTATGTATATTATTTACGCATAATAACATAATACAAGAAATAGGTCCACAGAGATCAAAGATGGAAATTTACAGCTGCATCAGTTATCATAATGCTTAATTTATAAGATGTAAAGATAGGTTATGAACTAGAAGTTACACAAGATTGCAGTACCTGCCAAATTCATAAATTACTTCAGTCATCTTAAATAGAGTTGAACTTATTAGGCACTGAAGAGTATGAGACGAGAAATGATGGTCAAATACTCAAGCTCATGTCACTAAGCTGTGGTTCCGCTCATTTCTATCAGCCACACTGAGCTTTGGTCTCTGAGGTTTTTTTTTATATTGCACATAAGCTTCTGTGACTATCAGTGTCTTTTAGAACTGTTCTTATCTTCACTTTTGTCTAGCGCATTTAACTGTAATGGATGGATGGATTAAAAAACCATCTGCAGCTACTATTAATATCATTCTTCAGTAGATGTATTTCCACAAGCATCTGATAACAGCTGTTGGAGCATAACAACTTCATTTACTTCTTTTGTATCTAATTTTACAGCATCATTTTTTTCCCCATTAATAAATATTTCTCTATCAGAAAATGCTATTCATAAAATTCTAAGTAACTTCATTCCAAATGTCCACTGAAGTGTTTGAAAATAGGAATAAAGTACTTTGTATATGTTCTATTTTAGTATTTTAAGCTTAACACATTTTTTAGTGGTATTTCTGGCAATAGCTTAACAAAAATTTGTGTAAATACAAATTTCTCTTACGTTATTTTCACTAGATGTGTGATCTTATGGCAAATCAAAGAAATAATTTACTGCAAAAGCTGTATTTATTGAAATGTTTGGAAATCCTGTCATATTTTAATGTCTTTTGCTTCAATGATCATGTAATGTGTTCAGTAGTACTGCTGTATTTAACTAGTTAGTAGAAAAGCTTTCTAAATAAAGAAAAGATTATACAAACTTAAAGCATATGTAGCGTTTAATGATTAGAGGTTATTGCTGCAGATTATATATCCATGAAGAGGAAGTAAATTTGCCCAATGTGAATTCCTCTTTTGTAGTGCAGGTAACTTCAACTGGTGTTAAATGAAAAGCAGAAAAAAAAAAAAAAATGATAACCTTTTTAGAAATAGTTAACTGAAGATACTCATGTTGTTTGTATGTTGTTTTTGGAGCAGCAGTATATATTTGGCCTATAATTGTAATTATCTTTCAAATCACTGATTGGTCAGACATCTCAGTGAGATTTTAATCTCAGGTGAAAGTCCATAGGAGGAAAAATATATTTCATTTTATTGTTCAGAACCACAGAATACAAGGTAAGGAAAGACTGCAAATAAAAACATTCCAGCAGCTGTTTCCTTTCTCAAGTGTAGTTTCTGGTGTTTATTCTAGCTGAAGAACAATTCACTTACTCTACTACATGTAAAAGCAGTAAAAAACATCTGTTGGTGATGATTCTGTATGTTGCATTAGACCTCGATGTTCCAAACAGAGCTGATGCTGAGTGAGGTATTAAGTAATAAATGCAATGAATAAATAATCCTGTCTTAATAGATTTAGAAGATGTACAAATAGGGTTATTGATCCTTTTTCCTTTGTGTCTAGCCACTTGGCCAGACTATTGTTTACAAAATTATCTGATGATCATAGTATTTTTTCTTTTGGCATTCCTCTGGAAAGGAAAAAAATTGTGACAAGATCACTTTCTGAATAGACTTTACAAGGATGTAGAGTCATATAATCCTTAGAGTTGGAAGTGACCTTGAAAGGTCATCTAGTCCAACTCTCCTGCAAAGCAGGAGTTAGGCCACATACTTGGAGATAAGCTCTCTTTTTAACATACAGTACTTTTAATGAAGAGCAGGATATAAAACTGTGTGTGTATCCTCTGAAAAAAAGTGAATTGCAGGGATTTATTTTCCATTATAGGTTTCTATATTATCTTGACAGCTGGGCTGTTGTACTGCTAGCTCCAGCATTCTCACTGGGTTAGATTAATTCTGAGTCTATCCTAGTAATGTGGAAGTACAAACCCATAAAAATCCAAACAAACAGGACTTCTTCAGAGTTTTCAAAATAAATACTCTATGCTGTATACTCTGATAAGAAAATGGTTTAAATAGCAGCATTTCAAACTGTCCAGGACAGAAGAGAAAGTTGTATTTTACAGCCATTTCTGTAGGATGCAGCCACAATTCTAGTAGGCATTGTACTACTTTGGTTGAGAAAACTGTCTTTACTATTTTTCTATTGCCATTGCTATGAAACTTCTAAAACTAGTACTTAATTTTTATTTATTTATTTACTTATTTTGAATGCTAGCCAAGCAAGGAAAAAAATGCACATTTTCTTTGAAACCTTATTGGCTGTTTGCACTGTAGGAGGGTTCATATCTCTCAGGAATCCAAACAGCCGTTGTGGTTGAATACCTTGTTGAATGTACTGTCAGATGTCAACATTTTTCTTACTATAATCATAGCTACAACTAGTGAATGCAAACACTGAGCAGTACTTGATTGTGTTTTTTTTTTGTTTTTTTTTTTTGTTTTTTTAAATGTGGCTTTGTAGATTTCTTGTATTAAATGCTGACTTGTAGCAGTGTTTCTAGCCTGAGCTAAATTTCCTGTGGATTTACAGATGTATTATATGAAGACACCAGCCAGACTACTTTAAGATGAAATACAAGTCTAACATTTTTTGACAGCTGAAATGCTTAATGGTTCTCTTTTCTAGTCCTATCATTTGAAAGGATCAAAAGAAGCTTGATAGTCTGAAATTTAGCACTATGTTGCTTTGAAGATAAAGTTGTGCTTTTGTGTTACCTAAAGCCAACAAATCTATGACAAAAATAAGAGAGAAATCCTGCTTTTTTTTCTTTTTCTTTTCTTTTTTTTTTTCCCCCCAGAAAATACAACAATTAATTAGTTCCACTAATTACAGCAGCAGTCTAATTGCAGAAGTGTGGATGCATTTCTAGGGTAAAAGGTAGCATCTTTAAAGTGCTGTTTTGGCTTAGTTTTACGTTTGAAGTGCTAGAATGTTAAGCTCCGTCTTTGATGACCTGTATGCTAATAATTCTTGGCCAGTATTACTCCCGATAACAAGGAAATCTTTCCTGGCAAAGTCTGCTGTCATCTAATGTCACCAGAGACTTCTTATCAGCAGTTCTGAGTGTGTGATTTCATGGTAGTTCATTTATTTTTTGCACCATTCCTCAGAGGTCTGTCTTGGATTATTTCTTTCAGAATATGTTTTTGAGGATATGATGCTATTTCTTGCCTCACCAAATGTCAAGGATGATGTAAGACTAAATATAGCAGTTGAAGAAGTGTTTTATTTTGTTCACTAGCAATGACTTTGGTGTAATAACTCCTGCAAGTTTTGTAGAAATTTATGCATTGATGTGTATGAGAATTTCTCATTCTGCATGCATTTTTATCTTCCAGCAAGTTTCATTCCATGCTTGTGGTTTGTTGTTCCTGTCATATTCCTATGACTTGTATCATCATTGTTTTAAGAAAAGACTCTTATGAAATGTATGGTACATTTCAGTTTTTCCTATGCTATACCTCTGGTAATATCTTTTGGATCTACCTTCTTGAAAGTATGTGTTCAAGAATTGATTTTCTTGTGTAGCTAATTGTGTCAAAATTCCGAGAGCCAGCATGTAGTATAAAACTGGAGCAGCAAGAGCTCCTTATCTGGGGAGTTTTACTAGTTATCCGCTAATGTTTCCAGAATATTTCTTAATCTACCACAGCAATCTATGTAAGATTCATTGCAGAAAAGAGAATAGGTTAAGAATTAAACTCGGAGACTGATTTTGAAAGGTAAGAAGAACTCCCTGTTGAACTTACTTCCCTAGTTTGTTTTTCATAACATCTTCAGTATGAACAACATGTGAAGGCTAGGTCATGGTTTACAAGAAGTCATTTGTCACTTGATACTTTCTTTCCATGGAATACTTCAAAGGTCTTGCCAAGATATCATATGCTCTGTGCGTTTAAATGTGTTCTCAAAGTTGTTCTTTATGCCACAGAATCATATTTACTGTGAGTGCTACCATTATTTGGAGACAGTTAGCTCTGAGGGAATACATTTTTCTATGAAGTTCAGTTTTGAAGAGACACCAATAAGGGAATCGGTATTAAATCTGGAGAATTGTACAAATTGTTTGCATTCTCCTCGTGTGTCTGATATATATGAGATTTTGTTACCTAGAATTAAAGTTCATTTGATTTTTTTAAAAAAATTCAACACTTAGTAAGTGCAGACTGAACAATGTTTTAAAGAAATAGTTCTCTTTAGCTTCATCTCCAGAATTAATTAAATGCAGAAACAAGACAGAGTAATAACTGTAACACTTTGTTCCTTCACAACAAACCCTCGTAAGGCAGAAGTCACTTATAAGGCATTTGATGTCTTCTCCGGTTTCCTGTCTGTTTGTGGGAAATGTTTTCATTAGAAATTCATGTCTTACGGAGAACCAGCTGAGCTCCAGTATCTGCAGCAGGTTGCAATCTGTTGCCCAGTGTTAGAAATCTGATCTCCAACATCAAAAGGACAAAATAATGGTCTGTCTGTGTTTGCTGCTTCTGAGAAAATACTTTGAGGCAGATCCTTAAAAAGCAGAATTCGCACCTGCTTGAGCTAATATGTTCTTTTCTCTTTCCTTTTGCTTTTCTAGCTGCTTCATCCTCTGCCCCCAACCTACAGTCTTGCAAATCGGATTAAAATTCTTTATGTACTTTTCACTAAACTGATATAGTTTGTTTTAATCCATGTGAACTTATGGCAGGTTAGGACAAGGGGAAATGGTTGCAAACTAAAAGAAGAGAGGTTTAGACTAGATATAAGGAAAAAGTTTTTATCAATAAGGATAGTGAAGCAATGGAACAGGTTGACTAGAAAGGTGATCGGTTCCCTCATCCCTGGAGACATTCAAGGTCAGGCTGGACTGGGCTCTGAGCACCCTGATCTAGCTGTAGGCATCCCTGTTCATTGCAAGGGAGTTGGGCTGGACGGCCTTTAAGGGTTCCTTCCAACTCAAATGATTCTATGATTCCAGGTTATCTGAGCCTGTTTCCAAGAATGATTGGTTTTCTTCCCGAGAGCTAGAAAGAGACTCTGTAATTGAGTCTGATTTTGGCTGCCAAACTTAGAATTAAATGGAAGTCTTTAAATTTTTCACTACCTTTTACTTATTTTACATTTAATTGCCTGCTGCAGGGTTTTTTTATTTAAGTGTAGAAAATAAAATCATAAAATATTAAAAAACATAGCTGAACATTAATTATATTTTCTTCAAGTTTGAGACAATAAATTCTTTGCTGACATTTAAGTTCTTTTCTTTAGTGTACTAAGGCTTCAAATGGTTATGGTGTCAAATTGTTGATGGCAAGTTGAATGTGAGTCAGCAGCGTGTTCTGGCAGCCACAGCTGTACCTTGGGGTGCACCAGTCCCAGCGCAGCCAGCTGGGTGAGGGAAGGGGTTGTCATGCTGTTCTTTGTGCTCCGCAGCCTCACCTCAAGCACTGGGTGCAGGTTTGGGCACCACAATATGAGAAGGACATAGAAATATTAGAGAGTATCCAAAGGAGGGCTACAGTGACAGTGAAGGGTCTAGAGAGGAATATGTATGAGAAGCAGCTGAGTTTCCTCGGTTTGTACAGCGCAGAGCAGAGGAGCTGAGGGGAGGCCTCATGATGGCTGCAGCTCTCACAGGGAGTGGAGGGGCAGCCCTGAGCTCTGCTCTCTGTGACAGTGATGGCCTGGGGGAACGGCATGGAGCTTTGTCAGGGGAGGGGCAAGTATTTTGACAAATTTTACTAAATATTGCAGTATTTCACATTGTGTATACGTAGACACACACAAGTGGGATATATCTCAATGTATGTGTTGCTTTAAGTGTTTAATATGACCAAAAAAAAAAAAAAAAAAAAAAAAAGGCGGAAATAAGCAGAATGAAAAACTTTCCCTAAATTTGCAGCTGTGATGAAGCCAGAATATTCCATACCTTTGCAGCTGTTTGTCATTTCACAGCCAATTCAAATGGCTTAAAATTATTACAATCTCGTATGTTCTCTCCTTAAACAGCAGAGTAATTAGATCTATTTGTCATCATGTTAGAAAGTTTTAATTCCCAAAATAGCAAAAAAGAATTTTGAAAATACATCCAATTCTGCATGTAATGAGAGTTGCTTTAAGTACTGAGTATAGATGTGATCTAAATAATTGTCTTGTAATTGAAAAGCAGACCACTTCTTTTTTCTACCTCTCATTTTTTCATAATAATACAAATTACTGCAATAGTTACAAATTACAGAAAAGCACTTTATCGTCTATGTCTTTATTGGTGGTTTATTGTTTTGATCAAGTCTGTAATAGTTGGTTCATGAAGTGTTTTATTTGATTTTCAGCGTTTTGCAGTAATTGTCAGAACTTTCCTTTATTGTGTTAAATGGTTTGGCATTTTCAAACACTTTCTTACTAAAATAAGGTCAGTAGAAACTGACTAATTCCAAATTCCTGTGGTGTTTGTCTTCTAACAAATCTACTACTACAATACAGCTGAAACTGCACTTAAACACTTTTAGTGGATGTTTTTTAAAAGTGATCTCATTCTGCAGATATTTGTTGTGGTTGATGATGAATACAATGTATGCAGTCTAGGAAAGGGGCCAAACCAGTCTTTATCTTCTAATTACACCAGATTTGAAATCTTTTATACAACTATAGTTTTTTTTTTTTGTTGCTGTTGTTGTAGAAATATTAAGCATTACATTTAACTCAAAGGTATTTGTCCATTACATGAATATTTCATCTGTTTGATCGTTTGGTCATTGTTGCTTATTTTTTCTCATACAGGTTTCTACAAATTTCTACTTAAAGATTTTTCTTCTCTGGATAAAATAATATTTAATCACTTGGGTGCATTGCTTGTCTATCATAACTTCTCTCTCAGTTTTGATAACTGCAGTCTTTTTTCTCATTGGGATTGTTATTTCTTCCAATACTTTAACAAGTTGACTTTTCAAAAGACAAATTTCATCCAAAGTAAGTGTAGCTTTATGTTTCTGGAAGAGTCACTGGAGCGTCTCCCAGTGAAGAACACCACTTGGGTGTTGTGTGTTTTGTTACACTGCCCGTGAGTGTTAAATAACAGACTGTAGAGTCTGAGACTTGATTTGAAGACAGCTTGATAGAATAGCTTAAGAGTTCTGATGATGAATATGATACCGATGTCATAGATCACTTTTGAACACTTCATTTACCTAAAATTCTGTGAGTTCAGTAATGAATGTGAATGCAGGTAATGAATGATTACAATTAGCAGTCAACTGCTTTCCTGAAATCTTCCCTTGTCTTGGCTTTATAATTTACTCTTAAGAATCAGATGAAATGATGTGATGACACAGGTTTGGTAGCCATTCTTGCTCTTGTTAAGTGTTTTGCATCCATGAGAGGGCACTGCAGCATGTATTACAGATGTTGAGATGAGTTGCATAAACAGGCTAATAGAAGGAGCATACTTTTAGAAGTGTATCTTACGCTTATTTCATTTCAAAACTGAGGTAAGCTACTTTTACTTCTTTAGAGATATGAACAAATGTAAGTATGCAGAGAGTTTTCAGCAAGTTAGTATTGATATAAGTTGTGCATTAATAAAATGATAAATAATAGAAGTATATAATTTTGAAATATTTCCTGTTTTGTGTTGCTGGACACTGAAGTTATTGAAGTGCATATATTTAGCTAGTTTATCTTAAAATGCCAAGATCAGGAGGGAATTTACATTTACTGGAAAGAAAGGGATGAAAAGAAGACATTAAATCCCCCTTTGTTTTCCAAGTTAAGTTGCGAAGATAAAATAGTGATTTTTACCTTTCCTAGTTCTCTTGGAACGCAGCCAAATAGTGTTAAAATGCAGAAACTAAAAATCTGCCACCTTAAGTTTAAGTTATAGTAGTAGGTGCGGTAGTTTTTCTACATGGGGAAATTAAACCGAATAACATGCCCCTAAACCCCTGAGTGGCTACTGAAATAGCACCAAGTGCAAACAATTTTCATACTGTGGGGCATGAAAGAGTTTTGCTGAGGAGCAATTGAAGTTAGCACCATTTTTTTCCTGGTGATTTCATGTATTGGGTCTCTAGAGAATAAGCTAAAGTGCTGAAGCTTAAAGGTTTCCATGTTTTTGTGAGTTGGGAGGCTATCTAACATCAGAGTGTTATTTGTGCACCAACCCAACTGTTTCAATTACCAATTTATCGCTGGGGAGCAGTAATGGATTTTTAAAGTTTGAAGATAGATTTGAGTTCTGGCTGTCTACAAGAAAATTCATGATCCCATTGGGAAGATAGTGTAGATGCTGACTTGTTACAGAATTTAACCCTACTGTTACAGAATTGCATTTATTCGTATGTTTTTATAACTTCTATTAGTGCTGCAATTTTATTCATTGTGTTCTACGCTGTAGGATGAAGATAAAATCTGTAGATTAATATTGAAAGTTATGTTATTTATACTATTGTTTAATGTAATAATGTGATCGTATCCATATGATTAGGTTCCCAATCCTTTCACAGACTAAAGAAACTGTCATGAAAGCAGAAGAGTCATTTTATCATCTCTCAGGAGGTGACACACAACATCTGCTTTTGTAGTGCATAGTGTCACACTTTGCTCCTTTCTACAATAGCATCTGGGTAGTTAGTTAGTTTTATGAATGTACTTATGTTAATTTCAGCAGAAAAAGTAATATTTAAGGTAATTGTTTGAAAAATCTAAAAAATGCTACTGCATGTTTGTGTGGTAGGATGTTATTTTGGTATTTCTTTTTCTAGAGTAGCTGATTTTTTTAGATTACATTTTTAATTACATTTTAATTACATTGCATTGTTCTAGGTCTGTTTTTCTGACCCTGGCTAATACAAATTCACAGCCTGTTTTAAAGCCATCTGAAATAAGCCAGTGAGAGAAGGGTTAGCATATTGTTTAGAAAACTGAAATCTTATAATTACACATGGGGTGAACAGGGCAAGATGTAGGTTTACACCTGGCATGGTGTGCATCCTACAGCTGGGTACTCCCGAGCTGGGAAGTGTCCAGATTCCCAGAGGGCAGGCAAAGGGCTGCGAGGCTGCTGCCAGGTCTACCCAGCATGAGTAGCTGGGGGCCACTGCAGGAGATGCTGGAGGAACTCAGCATAGGTAATGCCTGCCTTGCAGCATAGACATCCTTAGGATTCTGTGGAGTTACCGTACTGTAGGTTTAAACTTCTTGTTAATGCTTTTCTGATTCTAGGTATAATTTAATGAGGGTTGGGGATGTGGTTTTTTGTTTATTTTGTGGTGTCTGATTCTTTGCTTGTTTTCCCTCCTGAGTCCCCGTGTATAATTTGTTCTTCTCATTTCTGTGGACTGTTATTACACTGGGAATATGAGGAACTGGCTTGATGGAAGAGTTGCATTTCTGAATTGCCTACCATATGTCTCTGTTGAGACATGATACCCAAGAGGTTTTTGTTAGAGCTTCTATAGAGACGTTTAAATCATCGGAGAATGATGTCAGGATTGCTGATGAATTTCAGTGACAACTTCAGCAAATCAGATATGTCAGTGAGAACTTAAGCAAATCAGACAGGACATTTTCAGCTGTCCTTTTAAATTTGATGGCTTATTCTTTGTGGAGTTTGGACATACCATCTTTCCCATAGTAGATTCCTTTAATAAATACAAGTGTACAAGTATACAACTTACACAAGTGTACTTTGTATGACCACTGTTCCACAATTTTCAACCTTAAAAAAATCTTTTTTTAAAGACTTTGTATCTCTATTTAATGTATTTTGAGAAAATAGATTAGAACAGTTTAGAAAGCTATCAATTCTTGTATATCAGTAATTAGTTGCAGGGAAGTAGGATCAATTGTTCAGTATGTCTGTAAGACTCATCATGGATCACTATGTTTAATGTGTCACCCAGGAAGAACAGCCTGTAGATAATGGTTTGTGTGTAGAGCCATGTGGCTTAGCAGTATTTGCCAGAGAGGAACTAGAGAGGTGAAGGATGTTTTGTGTATGTTTGTTTTAAGCGTGAAGGGATTTAATGTCACAACTGCTTTATTCTACTTAAAAGAAAACAGAGTGAGTGCCTCTACTAAGAAAGTGGGAATTTATGGTATGGTGTTGAAACCGAGATCGTGACTAGCAGCGCTTCACACCATGTCTGTGGAAGCAGTTATGTTTTCAGAAAGGATGTTATGCAGAAGGTCACATCTTTGCCTTCCGTCAAGATTCTTGTGCAATGCAGAAAGTCATCTGCATTTTTACTATTAGTGTAAACTGTTGACTGTAGCTAGAGTGTGGCGGCTGCTTCAAAAATTATTGCTTGATTTCCTCTTTTTGAAACAGTTGAGTCCATCGTTTCAGAGCCCCGGAATTGTACTACTCAAATGTAAAGTAGCTTTCACCTCAACAACTGGAGGTTTATATGTAAATACGTCATAATACTATACAACATTTTTGTTTCATACGAGTAATCTTGTTTACCTCTCCTGGTCTGCTGGACACTTCTTTGTTTCATCTGACTACAAGGAGATACTGGTAAAATAATTTCCTGGAATTGGTATCATATCCAATTAGTTACACAACATATCAAAACTATGAATTGCCTCCAGTTAGATGGCTTCCTAATGATTAGGATGAAAAAAATAAAACAAAGCTCAAACAAATGGAAATAACAAAAAAACAAATAGGGATATAATACTGTCCTTGTTATTCCAAGTTTCACTTCATTCAAATTTGAGTTCTTGCACCTATATCTAGACTGGATAAGTAATTTTCTCTCTCTTTTTTTTTTTTTTTTTTTTCAGATGCCAGTAGAACCCCTTTGTTTTCAGTGGGTTTGGGAGAGTTTTATGAATTCTTTGCATTTTGCAAATAAAGCTAGGATAATTTTTAATACCTATCATGGTGAAAGTATTCGTCTGTTTTAATCTCACGATAAAGAAATCTATTCAAATTTGGAAGGATAATACCATTGAGATACCTTCAAGTGAGGGTATCTCAAATTTTAATTCTCTTCTTGGCTTGTGGGAAGGTACAAAATCAATACTAAATAAAAATAAATATTGAATTCAAATATTTTTGTAAGTTTTTACATTATTATTGTTTATTTAATGATTATAGTGACAGACAGCTTTGCCCTGGATGATCTTATGTCAGGAAAACTATAGGTCCATCTGTTTTAAAGATTGCTCTGTGATTTAACATTTTGTTACAGCGTAGGTGGTTATGTCTACTAATGGTTCCATGCATACCATCTGTAGAATACTAAAAGATTGGTGTCTGAAGTAAATGGCAGTGTACATTAATACTTTGACAATTTTCATGACTTTTAGGATATCATTGTTCATACATAATGCTGAAATAATAGCTCAGTAAAGGTATAAGTATGCTTTCAAGTGATGTATTCTGCCTTTTTACTTGCTTTGATGATTGATATTCATAGTGTGTCTAGAAAAGAAGGAATGCTTAATATTTTTTTCCTGTTTAATATACATAAGACTCTAGTTTTTGAAGCCTGCTTTTATTGCTTATAATGACTTGTAAGAGTGTAATAATCTTTTCACTTAACTGTAATACCAGAAATAATGATTGGTTTAAGTCAGACATAAATTCTCCAGTCTAATTTTAGTTTTGGTTCTAGTATTTCATTTTAACTCAGTGTATGCCTGTCCATAAACAACAATTAAAGCTTACTGACAACATAAAATTCCAAGAAGTCAGTTAATATGCCCTGGGAATTAATCATTAGAAGAGGATACCAGCTGATGTATTATAAAAATATTTCCAAAGTTATCACGTATATTTGAATTTGCATGATTTTTTTCTTTTTTAGGAGGAGCTAGCAATAAAGCAGAAAAGAAGGTGACTTACTATTACTGTTGCTGCCCTGGTTGTAGCTCCCTTTTACAAGGAATCTCAGTGTAAATGTGAATACAGGTTCTCAGGACCATGTGTGAATATGTGCTGTATGGGTAGGAAGCAAGCAGAGGACTCCAGAGTCACTCTATCAATGTAGAAAGAAGTATTTAGCAATATTTAAAGCTCTTACTGTCTTTAGGTCTTTGCCGTGCTAAAAAATAATTCAAAAAATAATTTGAAACATGTACCAATTTGAAATGTTCATGAAGGCCAGCTGCTGACAACTGGTACCTTGCACTTACTTGGCACCATCCAATACTACTGCTTAGTTTCATAAGCCCATTTATTTTGTCTTGGTTTTCCACAGGGCCTTTGCCTTACTCAGAGATACAAACAGTTAGGGTAACAGTGATCATATTTTAACATGAACTAAAACCCTCAATTTTTGTAATTTGACAACACGGTACTTTATCATGGGCATGCTTAGACATTTTTGAAGTTTACGCTTACTGAGAATATCAAGATCAAAACATGCAGTTTTTACCTTTATCTGATTCCAACACATATTGTAATATATATTTTTATATATATATATATTCCATCTGGAAATTTATAGTAAAAATAAAGACATTTTGAATTACAGGCTAATTAGCTTCTGAATAACAAATCAGATTTTACTATGTTCAATTTGTAGTGTAAAAATATTAACTGGATCTTTGATTTTTCAGCTATTATGACAACAAAATTGTTCCAGTGTTAACTCAGACCCAGATCCAGCTTAAAAATTAAAGATGTCACAAAGAAGGTGTAGTGAACTTGGCCACCAGATACTCTTCTATTTGATTTTCCTAGGCTTTGGCACAGTTTGTGTATGCAGTTGATAAGGCAAGAGGTGATCTATGCCCGGATATCCTTGAGGAGCAGATAGAAGGCACCATTGGAAATCAGGATGGTTTTAAAGGAGTATGTTTACATACAGCACTTTGTACTACATTTCTATGTGTCTGTAGACATGCAAGATCTTGAGGCTTTGACTGCTTCTTCCTCCTCATGTAGTGAAGAAGCTGCAGGGAGCTGCTGACAGCTGAAGATGCTCCAGGCACATCTGTATTTGTTACTGGGCTCTGCTGAATGCTCTCTTAGTTTGGATGTTACTTTTGTTTATTCTTTCTTATTGACTGGCTTCAATCTTCCATGCTGTTAAGAGGACACAAAGCTACAGTGTTCTCACAGAACAGGTGGCAGAAGACAGGGAATGCATCTTCTGGAACTGCTAACCTCTTCTTCATACCTCTTCAACGCTGCCATGTCTTGCCAACACAACTACTTGCATTTTCTTTAAAGTATGACAATTCTGCAGAAATAAGAAAAACAGAGAGTAAGGTTCTTAAAAATTTTACAACACAGTGCAAAATAGTTAATAGTTTTCAAAAACAAATCCAAATAATTTTACAAAGTAATCAGTGTTTATTTCCCATGGGTTATATTTCCCCTTTGGTAAGAAACATGAAAAATAAATGTAATTTGTAGAATTGCAATGGCAAGGGAATAGGATAATAGGCTGCATTTCAGACTCGACTATTCACATATTCACAAGGTTATTCTCATTTGGAGTGTAAGGGTTAAAATTCTAGTTTCATAACCAGCTATTTGATAGCAGCTTGGTGGATGAACAAGAGAAGCCAAAAACTTGGATGATTGATTTAGTATCTGATCATGTTACATTTGTTACAACTTTCCTGAAAAATAAATTTAATGCTGGCAAGAGGTGCCTGGCTGACTGCTCTGCAATCTTACTGTAAGAGAACAACTCTGACAGCAAGAGTTTGAAATCTCTCTTACTGCCTGAAAACTCTGCTTAGGGTTATTCAGTGCAGAATATAATGAAGAATTTTGTCCTCAAACCATTATACATTTGGTTTCTCTGCAGAGGTTAGCAAGTTCTTGTGCTGTGAAGGTTAGACACAACCCCGTGAAAAAGATTGAAGCCATGTAATGAAAGAGCTCTGGATTATTCTTGCTCAGATGGCAACTGTGAACAACAGTAGGAGACCAACTAGGCAAGGCTCTGAAGATGCTCTGCTTTCCCTTTTTCTTGTGGAAGCAGATCATTCAGCTTCTTATTTCCAGAAGAGTTAGTTTCTCATGTGGAATCATAGAATCATAGAATGGCCTAGGTTGACCTTAATGATCATCTAGTTTCAACCCCCTTGCTGTGGGCAGGGTTTCCAACTACTAAACCAGGCTGCCCAGAGCCACATCCAGCCTTGCCTTGAATGCCTTCAGGCATGGGGCATCTGCAACCTATCTGGGCAACCTGTTCCAGTATATCACCGTGTAATGTCATTAGGCTTTGGAGAGGAGAGAATAAATGGGAGACAGTAAGGAGGGGAGGTGATTGTGGTTTTCCTGGGCATGTTCATACATCTGCTTCTGTAGTGCAGAGAGGAGGGCAAAATTCTTCGCAGATCACTCACTGTGATTTTTGCTGGGCTTGCACTGGCTTTAAAATAAATGTTTGCGTTCTTACATCTTGGTGTTAGAGCACGTGTGTAACCCTTTTTTATGCTAGTCTAATTTTTTATATTGTATTTCATTAATGACAGAAAGTGTTAGTAATTTTACCAGAGAATCTTTGACTAATTATCACTGCCTTCTAGTGTTTTGCTTTGGGACTGCATTTCAACTCAAGCTCTTGAACTTCAGTTTTGTATACACCTTTTTAGCTCAACTTTCTTCCTGAATAGTACAACAGCCTCTGACCATGATTCACAGTGCAAATGTGGATTGAAGAGGTGTAGTCTTTGTATTAGTTGGTTCCTGACCCCTCAGTAGTATTGCAGATAAAGCCTGTTTACAAAGAGAGAGATTGTCTTGACTTTATAGCGTCTGTGGAGCACCTGGGATTTGCACTTCGATCAGCCTGTGCTTGTGTGTTGCTTGCTGTGGTACTTCTGGAGCTGAGCAATGGCTTTGAATTTTTTATCTTTTCCAAATAGAATGATACGGAAAAGTAAAGTAAGGAGATAATATTTCAGTTGGTGATTTGGTCTGAGCAGCATAAGTTCTTTTTGAAAGAAATTCTGAAGAGTCTTTAACATTCTACTTCTAACCATGAATGACTGAGATGTGCAGATGGATAATGTAGATTTTGATATAACTGAAATGTACTTAGTTTTGTGATAGAAGTGGAGGAAACTGACAGAAAGTTCTCTTTAGAACAGTATTGCTTTGGAAAATATCTTAAAGCATTCACTTTAAGTCAACAGATTTGGAATAGGTGGCCACCTCTGAGAGGTTATTTATTACATTGATGTGTCTAATATGCAAAGAAAATGTCCTGTAGTTTAATTTTGCATTTTTTTTTTTTAGTTTGATTTAAGATGAATGCTACTTCTCATTGGCTTATTTCACAGCTAGAATTACCAGTACTGTGGAAGTACCTACTGGTTATTTGTATTAAAAACATGTTTTTTGGGAAAGTAGAGAAGAACCGGCAGATTCAAATCAGAAATTAATTTTCTAATTTGGCTCCAATCAAGAAAAAAAGTAATTTCTCCTTTTTTTTTTTTTTTTTTTTTCCCCCCCTGAAATGCTGGCTATTCTATAAAGGCAGTATGTTTCTCCCAGAGCTATAGAAACTTCAAAGGGTATGTCATCACTAGCACAGCTTGAGTAGAAACAGCCAACAGGAGGCTGAATGTTTGTACAGCCTTTCTAATTCCACAAGGGACTAAACACATTTGCTGTTTTATATGCAAATACAAGAGATGATGATAAAATGTGAAAAGAAAGAATAACACAAGATGCATGCTTCGTGTGTTTTGCACTGAATATGTCAAAACATTGCTAGTCGTGATTAAATGAAAGTGCAAGATTGGAAACAAGATTGTTGAGTTCAAAGTTGAATGGAAGCCAATCAGACTTTTTCAACTTTGTTGTTTTTAATTTTTTATTACAAGGCAGCATACTTTATTGTTGTAATGCAATACCGAAATTGTTAAAATTGCTTTCAGTTTACTAGAATTATATTTATAAATGAAATTCAGGCTGAGATTTCTCTCTTGTTCATTATCTGTCCTAGGAATTATGTGTGGGGAATTTTGGGATCATACCAGAAGAGAAAAAATAACTATTGAGATTTGAATGTCTCCATGGTAGGAGTATATGAAAGTAAAAAAGAAATTTTGTCAGAGAAAGTATTCTTGCTGAGGAGAAGCAATTTGAGGTGGTTCATAGAATATTATTTTCTTTATATTCCACTGTTAAATCCTTACCACTCTCTCTTGCGGTTAAAATGGTACAACTCTCTTGCACTTGCACTTTCACATTACTACATACAAATTCACTTTTATGTGAATTTGTCAAGTATTTGGGGAATTATAAGGGCGGGGGGAAGGGTAGGGGAGTAGTGCAGGCATAATGGCAGAGGTGATTACCATTTCTACCAGCCTAATCATTAGATAGAAGAGGAATGGCATTTACTTTGTAGTGCAGTTTCCACTGGTTTGATCTCTCAATTTTATGACCCTGTGTCATAAAACTGCAAGTTTCAGTGTATTCCAAGAGGAACTCACTACTGCAGGTAAAGGGAATCAAAACCATGAACATCTATCTGAATGTACTTGCAATGTTAACATTGAAGAAATCAAAATATTACTATTTTGCTTAAAAAAAGGAAGCTTAACTCCATGAAAAACTGAAACAGTAACAAGAAAAAAAGTAATTTTTCTATGCTTTTTTTTCAGAAATGGTGGAGGAAAATATGTAGCCTATGTAGCGTGAAGATTAAGGTCTTTTAGTGTCTGAACCAAACAGGCAGTATAGCAGTTACTCGAATGGATTTTTAAAGGAGAGACCATACAGCCCCTCACCACAAGAAAGAATACAGGCCATGGAATGTGTCTAGAGAAGGGCAGTGAAGTTGGTGAGGGCTAGGGAGCACAAGTCTTATGAGGAGTTACTGATGGAGCTGGGATTGTTTAGTCTGGAGAAGAGGATCAGGGCAAACTTTATTGCTCTCTACAGCTACTTACAAGGAGATTGTGGTGAGGTGGGAATCAGTCTCTTCTCCTGTGTAACTAGTGAATAGGACTAGAGGGAATGGCCTCAAGTTGCCACAAGGGGTGATTCAGCTTGGATATTAGGAACAATTTATTCCCTGAAAGAGTGGTGAAGCACTGGAACAGGATACTTAGAGAGGTGGTGGATTCACCATCACTGGAGGTGTTCAAGCAATGTTTAGATGTTCTGCTAAGGGACATGGTTTAGAGAGGAAATGCTGGTAGTAGGTAGATGGTTGGACTGGGTGATCTTAGAGGTCTTTTCCTACCTTGCTGATTGTATGATTCTATAGCAGGAGACTGTTTATTTGTTGTTGTTTGTTTTTTTTTTTGTTTGTTTGTTTTATCCTTAATGAATCCTTCTAAACATCACTAATAACTGGCCTTTTTTTTTTTTTTTTTTTTTTTTTTCCCCCTCAAAATCATGGGCAGAATAAAAATGAAACATTTTTTCAAATCAAAAAGGAAAGCGATTTCCTTGTTTTCATCCATTTCTGTGGGGAAGCCTTGAATGTGCAAAAATCTGTACTTTGTACCAAATAAAGTTTGATTTCTAAGACCTTAAATTTCTTTCCAGCTAATATTTATTTTTCCTTACAAATATTTATTTTTCCTTATACTTGAGTATTTAAGGAGAAATCACTCAGTATAATGATTGTTATGTAGTGAGGGGTTTTTTTTTTTTTGGTGAGTGTGAAAGATGGGAGATCTGATTCAGGAGCAATTATTTTGTTGGGAGTTTAACTGATGTACTGCATCCCAGCTTTTACAGTCTGTAAGTATTCAGATTTGTAGCATGTGAGTGGAGAAGAAAAGTGGTATCTCTCTTTTTTTACAGGTAAGGAAGTGAGGCACAAAGAAAAGGAGAAGTAGCTTCTCAAAGGAATCCTGCTATCCAGATCTCATTGATTTCACAGGCAGATAGGCACTTTATCTACTTTCACATAAGTAGATCACTAAGGAACTCACAAGAGGCATGTTAGGCTACCGTAATGAACCTCAGTCTTCCAAATCTTGACCTGTTTCCCTGACTACTGCCTTGTCTTTCTTGTAGGGAAGTTTTAACATCTTTTTTTTTTTGTCTCATCTGTCTCTGAAGCAAAGACTAAAGGAAGGTTTTAGTGGTATTTCTAGCACAAATACTTTCAGGGAGTGAGAGACATAAGGAGAGCAGGGAAAAATAAACGCTTGTATATTCCATTCTTTTTTATTTAATTTTTAATTTTCACACAGTAATCAAAGTGCTGATATTCTGCTGTGTGCATGTCTGAATATTGCAGACCCATCTTTGACAGTTCATTTGACCTAAAGTGTCAGGGCAAAGCTTTGCCAGCGGTTAATATACTTAGTATTTCTGTGACCATGAAGCAACCTTCTATAAATATGTTACAGCAGTTGTACATGGCTGTCTGAAGTAGTCTGTCTATAAAGATTTATTTCCAAATGTCCTTTTACCCTTTTTTAACAAGCAGCTTTCAAAGGCTGTTTATGTTTTTGGCAGAACTGTGAGCTTTCTCTCAAGGCTACTCACATTTCAGGGAACAGGTGACTCTCATACTTCGTTGTTTATAAATTATGAGTAAACTACTTTGTCAGTCCAGTGTATTTTTAGAGCAATCATAGTTGAGTGTATTGCTAACAATTTCCAGTTTCTATTTAACATGCCTAGAAATTCTGTTTTTTGTTGTTTATTTGTTTCTAAGCTTACAAACCTCAAGAGTAATCTTGGTATGTTTAAAATCTTTTCTGCAGAAAAAAAATTCCTATATATACTTGAAATAATGGTGACAGATTTTTCACTGTTTAGTGAAGGAGAGCACTCAAAGATTGTTGACATATGATACAGGCAGGAACACACAGGAAATCATACAGCATCTGACCATTCCACGAGAACGACCTCCTCATCTCTTGACTAATTGATCAGAAGAGCCACTGCAGAACTTACTATTTTAGATCTTTTGTTTGTCTTTTAAATTCTGAGTTAGCTGGAGAGAAACTTTTGTGAAGCTGTCTAATGATCTGCACTGTTTTGTGGCTCAGTGATGGAAAGAACTTGGCACGTGGTACCCATAGCTTCTCTGTTAAAGTCACCTGCTTGTCTTTGTTGAAGTTGTGCCAGTGGATAATTTGGCCCCTGGTATTCCAGGAAACAGAAAAATGGGTGCTGAAACCTGCTTGTATCACTAAGCTGTAACCAAATATCCCTTACTGTGGGGGATAGGAACGATTTCCTTTTTAAGGAATGATGTCTCGAGCTCCATAGTCTGGCAGAATGTCTTTGTATTTTCATGTATCAATGAAAAAATATTTCATTAAAAATTAAGTAATTTGAGCACTGTGTCATTTCTATAGCTAAGTATTAGAAATTAGAAAACAAAATCAGTGCAGTTAAATAGAAATAAAAGAGAAGGTGTCTACAGTAAAGCAAGACGGCATTTCAGATAATCACCTGTGAAATTAGATGCTTGCTGTAGGCTTGTCCAGCTCTTGGATTTCTTGCTTTCTCCTTTAGCTGTCCATAAGTACTTTGATTTTCTTCCTTGCTTAGCCACTGACCTCTCTCATGTGTTGGCTTGTCTCCATCCTGTGATTAATGGCACTGCTTCTGATTTGATCTGACAAGTCACACTCTACCCAGGTAAAGTGGCAAGGCCTGTGGCAAAAATGCTGCCTCTCTGCATGGCAAGGATCTCCAGGAGAAAGTTCTCTATCATCACTTCTTTCCAGGTTTGGGGAACCAGGTGGGGTTCCTTGTTTCCTTTACTCTTTATTGTGGCAGAAGCAAAAGTAGCCAAAATAGATGGGAGCAGATCAGTAGCCCTGGCATTTTCCTCTCTGGATGGCAGTGAATCCTGCTCAGCAGATGCCTCTGGCTGAGAGGTTCTAACCAACTCTCAGGCTTGTTTTGTATCTCTTCTCCCTTTCTATGGTTTCATGACATGGGAGGCAGTGGGAACACGAATTTCATCTGAGAGTGTCACGAGGGTACAGTGTGCTCAGGCCACATAGTGACATTCAGGAATATAATTTTGAAACAGAAACGCATATTGGTTCTGTGTACGCTAATACTAGCTGCTGTGTCATTATGAGAGATCAATGTTGCAGAGATCCCCAGACTCTCAGGTTGTTCAAAATTGCTAGTGTTCCCTGTTTGGAGCTAGACTTACTTATAAACATAAAAATTGTTATCCTGCTATTTATCCCGTAACTGAGACAACAATACCCGAAGGAAAACAGCATGCTAGCAGCACTGCATTTTAAGATGGCCATAATATACTATTGAAGCCTTCAGTAAAAAGAAAATTATCTGTTGAGGAAGTTCTTCTTTTCTAGACAAAATACCCAAAGTAGCCTCAGCATTTTCACAATATGACATGGTTTAGATGTATCTCTGAGAGTCTCAGAGAAATGTAAAAAAGTCTCTGAGTAGCCACCGACGATGCACATCATAATGGTTTGGAGATTTTAGAATCACATTTGCCAATATAAAACAAACATATAAGGTAGAAAGGGATGGTTCTCAAAGGCTTTTGAGAAACATGAGTAAGCTATGTTAGCAGTACGCAGTCTGAAAAGATAAGCTACAAGGATGGGAAAAGTATTTTTCAAATGTCCCCAGAAGCTCAGAATAAGTAAGTAAATTCATCAAACTGATTAATAGGTAGCAAATCTCAGTGCTGGTAGACAAATCCAGCTGTCACCAAAGTCTGTTTAGAATTTCGTTTTTACACAAATGAGATGGAGAGTTACCCATAGATAACTGCTAGAGAAGGTTTAGAACAAGTCTGTCAAGTCTGATATTTTGTCCCATCCCTCAGGCACATTTGCGCCTGGTTCCTTCTGGGCATTAACCCTGGAAAATCCTGTTGCAGCATGTTTACAAGTTCTTTGTCTCACTGAGGTCACATCCAATAATTGATTGGTGAGCTACTGTAAAACAAGGTGTGGCTTTCTTTACTATTATTGTAAGTCAATCTTGTATTTCTTGTATCTGTGTTCCCTTATAGGATCACAGGGCAACCCAAATTATCGTGAGTCTCTAACTCATCTTTTTTTCTTTTTCTGCTGTTTGATTTTTTCGTTATCAGTTAGGTCACTCTTTTAGGTTGTTAGTTCCTTGAAGCATGCATCACTGTATTTTGTGATGTCTCTATGTATTTTTGGTGCAAAGGCACCTTGACCTAGCTGTGATCTGTAGTGTAGGTAGCTATTATGCAAATTTTAGCATTTAGTATCCTTGAAGAATTGCTTTTCAGAAATATTGATTGGCAGCAGTTATTTGTGATACGGTGAGAAGAGGAAGAGGGTAACATTTGAGGCTTATCCTTGAAAGCAACCTTTTAATTTTGGAATACATACCAGTGACAAATCCAACATATCACAGAAATTAAGCAATAAATATATGCAGCTTTTTGGGCTTCTTATCATTTTTGTTGTGCTGTTAGCTTGGCCATGGTTTGAGTTCTAATTTATCCTGAAAATTATGTGGTTGTTTTTACAGGCCTTATTTTAGCCCGTAGTATAGTTTTGAATATGTTATAGTTTGGAAACAAAATGTTATTAATGTTTTGGTAAATAAATCTCAAAATATGGAGGGGAAGATCTACAAAGGCTGCTCCAAAAGTAATTCATCCTTCTTTATTATGTTGGCCCACAATGTCAGAGGTGGATGGAGGTGGTATGGCAGTAGCGGCTGAACCTTCCCAACAATATTTTGTTACGTTTTGTTGCTATTATGACAGATGGCAGCAGAGGGGCAGTCTGAGAAAATGATATCTAACACAGAAGTGCATCTGAAGCAAGTGTGTCATTGAATTCCTCCTTGCAGAAAAATGGCACCCACTGACATTCATTAATGCTCGCTGAACATTTTATGGAGACCAAGGAGTGAGGCAGTGGGTGGTGCATTTCAGCAGCAGTGACAGCAATAGTGGGTCCCTTCTGCTGGTGCAGATTTTGATGAGCATAGCATGTGGGCATTTGTTCATCACTGGTGAAGATGTGACTATGTTGAAAACTGCTGTTTTGTAGCTGAGAATGTGCTCTATCAAACACTGTTACTGTGTATCCGTTGTAGATCCCACAGAAATAAATAGGAGGCATTACTTTTGGAGCAATCTACATGAGCTTCAAATCCTATACAAATATTTTTTCCAGTTTCATCTGCTAAGGTTATCTTGCCCTGGCTTGTGCTGAACTCTGTTACACCGTTGCTCAACTTTCTTGCTCAATGTTTTTTCAACACTGACATGGTGTACGAATAAGCTGTTGAAAAAAACAAAGGCTTTCTGAAAGCTTTCAAGGAGGTGAATCCAGACTGTGGCTTTAACTTAGCCTCCAAGGATATCCCTGAGCTACAAACCGGCACTGAACTGAAACGCAGCCTGGTCAGATTCACATACAGTTTTGCACAGCCTCTGAACACTTATTTTCTTTTCAACTTATTCTCCAAGCAAGGGAATCCCTAAATTGGCATTCCTGTAGTTGGCATGTTTAGGAGGGTACATCACTAATAGCATACAAGAAATAGAAATTGTTCATTTCTCTTAAAGAAATGTAAAATAAAAAAGCATCATACAGGCTAAAAATGTTTAATGATGTTAATAGAAACCATGTATGAGAGATGTCAAAATAACCACTAGTGAAATCATCATCACCTTTGGCTTTCTTTCAGCTACTACACTTCTCTCTTGCAAGTGCAGAGAGCCTGATTCTTAAGAAATTTCTTATATTTTGTGGAAACTAAAGGATAAAAATGATCTGCTTGAAAGTCATTTAATGTGGAACCCCTGAGCAGTGCCATGGGATTGAGTTTCAGTTGGTCTCACAGCTTTTATATCTCCTAGAGATCTTAGTTCAGCAGCAGAGGATAGAAACAATATTACCTTTCAGAAAAGTTACACGCAGAAACTGTCCTGGTGGACATAACCCCATGGTCTGTCTTCCATTTTCTTCTCTAAATGTGCCTCATAGTAAGATTAGGTTGTGTTGTACTGAGGGACCTGGTTTAGTGGGAAACATTGATGATATTTGGGCAGTTGGATAGAGGTCTTTTCTAACCTTGGTGAAGCTATAATGCTTGCATATCAGGTGTTATGAGGAACCCTCTTCTTCAAAGACATTTTTTGCTGTCAAATATTGGAAGAACTGTGTCCACTAGAGATGTATTAAACTTGTTTGGAGATAGTGATCTTTGAATAAAACTGTTCCGAAAGACAAAATAGAAGAACAGTTATTTAAACTTAGAAGTAATCGTGATTTGATCATGGTTTAAAAAAGAAATCTATTTTTTTTTTTTAATTTTATATTAGTTATTGAGGACTTTGGAAAGGCATTTATACTAATTAGCACCTTAGAAATTCTGTGGTGTTTTTTTTCTTGCACATTTATTCTTCATACAAACAAATCTCAACTCTTGAGAATATTCCTGCTAAAACAATTATAACATATGTTTGCACATGGTCATTATGCACTTCTGTATTATTTTTGACACCTTTTGGATACTCACCAACATTATGAGAATTACAGAACTAAGGGCTAATCTTCTCAGCCTCCCAGTGTGTCCCTCCATTAGACGTAGACTTTTTCAGTACAGTAAAATCTTTCTGAGTTTTATTTTGTGATTTTAAAAAGGTGATAATTTTCACTAGTTGTAGCCTGCTTGCATCAATTTTCTCAAGTGGAGCTGTTTTGTAGACGTCCAACTGTAAGTAGCATTCTATAGCAGCTGCACAAGGAAGTCTGCACAAAAAGATCTCAGATAATTCCATATGACCCTTGGAACCTACAAATCTGCTGTATTTATATGAATGTGCGTGTATCTGATATTGAACTGAAGTAAAAATCAATCTAAAATGTTTTAGTATCCTCTCCTTCATTTCAGTTTCTTTTCAGCAGGATATTTCATGCCTTTGAAAAATGGTTGTACAACATTATAAGATTCTGCAGCATTTTCCTAATATTTATCTTCTTTTTTTTTCCCCTAACGCTCTGCATTTTGACAGTTACTTTGCTTAATTATGTGCTATGACACTGAAGGTACTCTACTCCTTGTATTTTGAAACACAACAGAATTTGTCCTGGGTGCATACAGCTGTTTGCACTTTTGTAAGCTCCCTTGCAGTCCTTTCACACTGTTTTTCCCTGCTGTGTCCATTGCTGCCAATGAATTCAGTGCTGAGATAGATAATCCAACTTCAATTGCTAAAGTGCTTAATTTTATCTGGTATCCTATTTTTTTTAGTGGGATTATTGCAAGCATGCCAAGAAACAAATGTGACAGTACTTGGATTTATCCAAATAAAAAGAGTACATAAACATTTCTATTTGACGTATAGAAATAGGAACTTGAAGCAGAAGATGCATTTTCCCACGTTAAAAAGATCTGTATGCATGCTAGTTATTATGTTAATCACCTTCGAAAGGAACATAGGTATTGCTTTAGCACCGGAGACTGAAGTATTCTTTTTCTGAGTGAAAACAAATGCATTGGAAACCATAGTAAACATGTATACTCCTTCAACCTGTAGCACGCTGCAGCTTGGGTACTGTCAAAACCAGAGATGGTTTTGGGTTGTTTAGCATCTTTCATAGATTTTTTTCCCCCTCTTGTTCTGTTCAGTCTCTCTTTGAACTCACATCATTTTTAAGCATGCAGAACATTTATTGGCCAGGATTTTCAGTTTAATTACACACTACATGAATAAGCATTTTCTTTCATTTATTATGCTGCTTGCTGTCTTTGGGGCCACCAAATACTTGTGTTGGAAGAAGTAGTGGACAGTTAGATTTCTAATATATTATGTTAGGAAGGGAAAGCTTTTCTCGTATAATAAATTCTATCCAGCATGCTTGTAGTAGCAAGAGAGTTAAATATCCTAATCCTTTTAGAATTAAAGATCTATTAACAATATCTCTTTGAATTCTGTTTCTATTTAGGAAAAGCATAGAGAGGTTGTGTCCCAGATTTTAAGATGCCTAGACGTACAAGTAATTGCATAATAGGATTTTCAAAAATATTCAATCTTCTAACTCTATCAATCATCTTTTTTGTTGTTGTTGTTTTCTAAATAATATTTCTTATAATATTATAATATTATATATTATGGCCAGTTAATGACTAGCCATAAATTATCTTGTTGAGAGTTGAGCAGGTATTCTGTACTGCAGAAGAAAGTGAATGCTCACTTCTGTGGTGTGACAGTAATGTTCTAAATAATGAATTGTCCTCTGTCTTGCATGCAAAAAGATGTATTCAGTGACAGATAGTAGGATCGAATTTGAGCTGTAAATGAAGTCTCCTATGTGTAACCCTTAGGAGTGCTTTCTTAGGGGTACCTCCTTCATGGCTGAAGCAACATCCATGCCCCACAGTGGCAAAGGGACATTCAGACACAATACATTGTTGCACTTTTCCATACTTTTCCTAATTTGAACCATGATTCACTATGCAGTTTCATGTAAGAACTGAGCATGAAATAGAGGGGGAGCTGAAGAGCCTGGGATACCTATGTATGAGTAGGGAGGAACATGCACTGTATGCACCAGGGAAAGCACACTCATGTTACTATGTCACTCTGAATTTAATTATAATGAAAATTCCTAAGAATCTGTCTAATTTTCTTACAGAGCAGCATTAACTGAAAACTAGAAATTCTAACTTCAAATTACAGTGAAGATAAAGATACTTTCTAATGGATAAAATGCAAATGTATAATTTATATAATTTAGAAAACATAAGAACATATTTAATCTGAAGTGTATTCTATATAAAGCTCATCCCTTCCACTAGTTCTATGGAGGCATCTAATTTTTCAAAATGCTTTACAAATATCGAGATGTCTGTCCTATTTCTTAGGTATTCTATTATGTAAACTTAATTGAGCATAAAACTGTTTTTCCTCAGTTCACAATGACTTAAACTCACAAGTTACTTACATGGCACAGGAGATGAAATAGTTATGCATTAAGATCTTTTTATTCAAAATTATTTTTTAGTAGCAGCAACACTAAACAGTGTATTTAAAATTGTATGACAATTTTAGTTGTTTTAAAGTTGCTTCTGTCAGTCTGTTCCCATACCAGTGTGAACAGTTCTTAGTTTTGTTGCTGAAGAAAGTATTTTCAATGTAAGTAGCTTGTTTGTTTTCTATTTTGAGCAGAGAAGCAATAAATAGGCTGCTTTTAAAAGTTTGCACTTGTAAATGAGCCTTATCAGACACCATTGTTACCTTCAATAGTGACTGCTGTGTAAACTTTTTGAAAATCATGTTATGGTAAAGAAGTTTTTCACATAAAAGATGAAGAAATCTTGTTCATGTTTGCTTAGTTGGCTGGATCCTCTGGATATAATGAATTTAGGCTTAACTTGCTTATGCATGCAAGAATGTTCTTGATGTCGTAATGGTGGAGTATACTAATAGTTTCCAAGGAAGGAGTGTTCTGTGTTGCTGTGTCACTGATGGTCATTGACTCCTTAAAAGAAGAACTGAGCATACAGTTTCCATTTCAGTTTGATGCAAAAAGACAGACATTATAGCCCACATACAGTATATAAAAAGCTGAAATCAAAGGGAAGGGAATTTTAGAATTTATCTCCCAAAGGCTGACACTACAGTTTTGAGGATTGTCGGAGTGTGAATTTTCCAAGATTAGAGAAGACATTTCTAACTGAGAGATCAGAGGAAGAATATAGAAACCAGGCCTGTAGCTATGACCCACGGCAATTTGAATTTGCAGAACAAACACTTCTTCATGCACGCGAGGGCAAGCTTGACATAAAAATGAGAAGGTGTACTAAGAATTATAGAGAAGGGAATCATTTGGACATAGCCTCCGTTAGTTTTTCTTAGTGCGTGTTTTTGTGAAGAGAACAAGATAGCTGTGTTTTTTAATAAATGCTAAGACATTGAGAGAGGCAGTATTTAACTGCATATGAACTGTTTTAATCCTCAATTTGTGTGGGTAATGTTAGGTATTTGATCGTACCCTTGGTCTTCAGCAGTCTAAAGGCATAAAGATCAGGAGATAGTTTTCTCTGACAACTATAACACGAACACTTTTCTTCTCTCCCTCCGAGGCATTTCAGCCTTTGTGACTGGTCTTTCAAACTCAGTTTCCATAATTTGTCAGTGTGCTGCTGAAAGAAAATGTCAGCTACATTCTCTGCTGAGTTTTCTGTCTGTCATCAAATATTAAGTTTTCAACAGTGCATGAAGACACTACGGTTGAATTTCAGGAATAATCATTTCTATATAACATCCTTCTGCCTTAGTCAACAAATCTTAACATGTGGAAAGTCTCTTTTTCTTTCACTGGAGTAAGAAATGACCAGGGCTTTTTTTAATGGGTGATCCAGTGCATTCAGTGTCATAGAGGTGCAGGGCTCTGTGTTGTACTGTAAAAGCAAGACGCTATTGATCTACATATATTAAAATCCGTGTTTACAGGATATTCCAGTATTCCACCCTTTTTTTTTTTTCTTTTTTTTTCTTCTTTTTTTTCCATATTAAGTTCATAATGACAAGCTTCAAGCTTCGGACAGTTATGTAAAAGTTTTCTCAACAACAATAAGCATCAAGTCATGCTGGGGTATTTTGCTTAATTCCAGTATGTCTGCAGATGTGTGAGATCATAGAAAAGCTTGTCATCAAGTCAAACCAACATCTTTGTCACAGTTTGGCCATGTTCGGCTTAGTTCTGTGACAGGGACTGAGTGGGGGGACCCACAAAAGCATGCCCTGGGAAGGGGAAGATGGAAAGGGAAAAAGTAGGAAGATGGGCCTACACAAGGAAAACAGCAGCAATGAGCTAAGGGAAACAATTTACTAAATATAATAGCTGAATGTGAGATAATACAATATTACTGGAATTGAAGCTAATAAAGCAAATGAAATGAGAGAGAGTGTCCAAAATTGAAGTCCTTACACTAATGCTATTGGCAATATGGCTGGGTAGGAAACAGAGCAAAGTGGGAAAAAAGAGAGACAGCCTGACAGTTTTAACAAGGTTATTTCAATGTTTTTGTTTGTGTGGAGTTCCTCTTTCACAGCACATTGCAGTTCTGCGGTCATGGAACTCCTTTGTCAATCTAGATTAACTACACTACATCAGGATTTGTTTGAACTAAAGTTTCTGACATTTCCAAACAGTGCCATGTATTTTCAGAGATGTATCTATCTGAGCACCAGCCATCAGGTATGGTCATTATTTCTCTTCCCCTGTTTTATGATGATTGAAAGTTGAGTCTCCTTGGGAAGCCAATGTCAGAACACTGGAATGTTATGTTTTGCATGAAATGAATCCTTATATTTCAGTTATTCATTTTTACTTTTGTATTCATTATTTAACAAATGCTACTTTGATGTAAACTATTCATTAAAGGAAAATCATCCAGCTTGAAAAGTAAGCACCACATCTTTCAAAAAAAAAAGTTTCTTTCTAACTGATGTTTGCTGGGAACTTAGAAGATGAAGTACCCCCAGATCACTAATGGTTCTTGAAAACTTTATCTTTCAAGCTTGATCTATCTTGAAATGCTTCCTGGTGTTGACATATGTACTACTTTCAGATTAGCTGGTTTAACTGAAACCTTTGCTCATTCCCTAAACAAAATATGAATGAGAACTTTCATCATGATTGCTAAAGTTCTGTTCATTTGAAGTCTATTCTTTTTAAGATTTGGCAGATTTCCAGACAGGAAACAGGCTTTGACACAGTGTTTGACCTTCAGGGCAAATCTTTCAACCGATGCCTGTAGTAGAGTGCTTCCAATTTCGAATCTTCAAGTAGACATTTGATTGAGCCCAAATCATGATTATCATTCCATATCAAAGGTTCATCATTTCTGTATCAGAAAGGTACAGGCAATTTGTGACATTCACTGGGCAGCTCTTGAATCTGTTAAAATTGAGAAGTGTATCTTACCTCTTCCATCCAGTGAACCTTGCTATGTGTTTGTGTACTGTGATTCTTAAGTGTGCAGAGCTACTTCAGCCAGTGTGTCATTTGCCCATCATTTCACTGTTTTTGCAAGTATGCCCTTCTGAGTGTGGGATATTCAGAATTCAGGCAAGGTCAATTGGAGATAATTGACTCCTGTGTTTTCTTTTATTTTCCACACATAGCACTAACGTGCATTGTTACACTGGAAGCCTTTGAAGACCTTTGAAAAACCAAATTACGTATTTATGATGAAAATTTAATTTAAAAGCAAATTCCTAAACACATAACGCTTGCTAGATCTTCATGTATACATATAAGGGGAACGAAAGCTCAGTCTCGTCTTGTAAAGCCTTAAAGATTTGTAAACCAGCTTTGGTAGTGCTAGGAATTCTAAAACTATGACTAAGCAGACAGAAAATGGTATTAGCTTTCCCATACTATTGCTCAGCAGAGCTAAAATAAACTGTCCTATTATGTGACCTATAAGTGGTATTAGGTATTATTACCTTCCCGTTATCCACTTGAGCTCTAGACCTTTACTAAAGATTGCTTACAGACATTATTGAATGCCACTGGTTTTATTTTAAAGTATTGACAGGATGGCATTTATGTCCCTAAACATAAAAGTATGGAATGAGATAGATAGATTTTAAAATGACTATCTAAATAAGCATGATAAATATAAAACAAATTTGTATGCACTTCCTTGCCACGAGTCTCTTTGTAGGCTGACGTCTGCCATTATTTTAACAGCTTCCACAATAGTAAATTGGAAAGAAAAATACATTAAAAGAGTAATTCACTGCACAAACACACATCTTTAGAGTCACATTAGGCACAACCTATGAATATGATCTTTGCTTGCATAATGCATTTACTACTTCATGGATGTTAAGGTTATAAGAATTCTAAATGGTAATGGAACATTTTTGATTATGAGCATCATCAGTCTTGAAGTGCTGTAGGTATGACTTTGGCTTAGTGATGCAGCCTGTGTTCTTGATTTCCTTGTATTGATAGCTCTTTTGTCTTCTAGATTTTTGCTTTGTCCCTCACTCTACTGTTCATGTGAATGTGGAGACTGCACATAAGCTACTTCATTCCCCTAAAACCTTTTTAATTACAGATTTGGAAGGGTATATGTAAATGAGAAGCAACCTTAGAAAGCAGGAAACAGAACAGAAGTCTGTTGAATTTTTTTCACTGATGTAGAGAGTTCACGCAGCTTGAAAAAAACCACCATTTGTGTCCATGGCCTTTTTGTACTTAGTCGGATGAATTCAAATTAAGCCGTATATCCTGGTTATTGACTGTTTATGGGCTGAAAGAATTTGAGATCAGCCATTTAACATTTAGTACTAGGCTGGCCAATTTGTAACACCATTCTTCATTGGTGTATAACGGTAACTATTGTTCCTGATACCATTTCTGATAGGGGAACTGGGTTTAAATGTTTACTTTACCAATTGAAAACAGTCCTATGTATCTAAAATATAGATGTGATTAACAGTTGTTTCACAGTCTTGAGTCTCAAATAAATTATTGACTATAATGACGATGATAGGTTATGAAATGTAAATTATGTTAAGATTACATTTAACAACAGATTTTAGTTTGTTGCTAAATCAACAGATTTCTCTTAATTTTTTTCTTAATAACATTTTCTGAAAATGTGTTTCCTTAACATTTATTTTACTACTAGGTCAACATCTTCCTCTGAACCTTAATAAATTGGATTATTTTTTGTGAGTGTACAACTTGGTGAAGCCTCTTAACCTGTCTTTTCTACAACCGCTAGGAAAATACCTGATTAATCAAAAGATTTCCATGCCTTTGGGTACAATATGTCATGAATTGTCTTTCATTACTAATGTACACTGTTTCTGTGGTTGGAACATCTGCTGTTTATTTGGAAAGGTGTAGAAATAATCACTATATGGTAACTGGATAACAAAGGCATTGAACTTGAGATAATTGCTTGTGCTAAAATCTAAACTTCTTGTGCAGGCCAAATCATCTTTGAAATCCTTAATCCATCTTTCTGATTAATTAAATCTATTTTACTGTAGCAGTAGCATACTGCATATAGGTAACTGCTGCTTGTTCATAATTGTTTGATACCTTAAATATACTTTCTTAGTTATTATTTGCTATCAAAATCTAAATCTAACTATATGTGTGTTTTTTTTCTAGAAATAGTCAGTTCTCCCATACGTATGCCCCTGTGTGTAAAATAGTTTGGTCCTCAGCTGTTTTCATATATGAATCTTGCACACAGAGATGTTGATTCTCTACTATGATATTTATTCATGGAATCACAGGATCATGGTTTGGATTGGAAAGAACCTTAAGGATCATTGAGCTATAATCCCCCTGCCATGGGCAGGGTTGCCAAACACTATATCAGTCTGTTGAGGGTCCCATCCGAACTGGGCTTGAACCTTTACTGTTCACAGAAGTTCAGTTCAGTACTTTTTTTTTTTTTTTTTTTTTTTTTTTTATGAACAGTTTTAGGTTAGGATTCATTAGTAAGCCATTTCCTTCCCTTTTACTTGAGTAAAAAAATATGTTATGGCCCATGAAATATTTTTGGAACAACAAATGATTTAAAATCAGTGATAAAATTAATAGTTGTTAATGTTCTAGTCATCTTAAATATTTTAAGGAATACTAAGCAACATTATGACCGATTGTGACTGAAGAATATCATAAACCCCTGTGGAGCAAATTCAATTCAACAGATTGATTTTGGTGCAGCATTTATTAATATTTTACTAAATGGTCTGTGACAATGAGTGCTGTATTCAAAGAAAGTTTTCAAGACCAGAGTTGGTTTTAAGAAGATCTCAGTCTTCTTAAAAAATTCCTCTTTTAAGAAAGGGAGAAGGGGAGAGCAGAGCAATTCTGTGAAGAAGAATAAGTTTTCATTAGAAAAAAAGTAAGCATTGCTAGAAAAGAACTCCTTGTAACCTATAGCAGTATTACTCATGTCTTCGTTCACTGGAATATTGAATTGTTTTGAGTGTTCTCAGTGCTGATTTTTCCCTGGGGTATCTTAGTTCTTCTGTTTTCGTGAGAATTGTCCATCCCTGTATGCTGCAACACTTTTGTTTGCTGACTCACTGACCCTGCCACAGATTTCCCCATTTTATCTGCCAAGGCTGATAATTATTTTAGTAATAAGTGCTAGCTCAATAATGTTTAGTCACTCAGGCCTCCTCTCTCATTATTTTTCTCCCCTGGGGGTAACTGATCTGAAAACTATCTCTGCTCTTACCTGAGGCTTAAAGATATGAAAATTCATTCAGATCACAGTTATCTTTCCTGCTCTCTTCCATGATTAATAGTGTGGTGAGCAGTTGGTATAAATTGTTCACTCGCAGTCTGCTTTGAATCCAGCTTGTTATCTCAGTTGCACAAGGCAAACAGAAAAGTTGAGTGGGATGTTAATTGTACATTTACACTTGAATATCATGTTCCAAATATTATTAGTAGATTACTTGCTTACCTTTTTATGAGGAACCTACTGCCAGAACTGCTCACCTGTTTTTTTTGTCTTTTCTCAGCACTCAGCAGGAGGCTGCCCACAGCTGAGCCCAGGAGCCCTGGCATGCAGAGGATATTCCCGATTGGGGATTATTACTGTCACAGCTATTAGGAGCTACAGCTATATATGGGCTATATTAGTCTTTGCCTCAAGAAGTTTATGGAAAAGTAGTGAAATTATCTTAGTGAAGCTCATTCTTAAGTGAAAGCTTGAAAGATAGGGGAAAAGACAGGCTGCTCAAGATCTGTATTGTCAGTCCTAGTAAACCAAATGGGCTGCTGTATAACTGCAATTCAGAGACAAGTAATCTGATCAGTTAAGCATCACAGACACTCAACAATACTTTACCTAACAATCAATGGCTTAGGAGAGGGGCATTTTCTTATGTAATTGTATTATATAGTATTTAAGATTGCAGCCATTCAATCTACTTTTCTGTAATGGAGGCTACACTGATAGCTAGTCTGTGCTGAAGGATTAGTGTTGGGAGCCCCAGTATTGGTGCTGGATTTACATCACTATTTTAACAAAATGTGGTAGATTCCACAAATAATGGACAGAAGGGCTGTTCTGTCAGTCTTGTCTTGCAATGACAAATCCTCACTGACAGTTCTGGTAGTATTTGGTTCAAGAAGAAATTGTCAGAAGACGGATGGGAATTTCAGTCTGTAGTTTAAAAAAAAAGTATGTAGTTCTGAGAATACATATTTTTTTCTGTAGCCAGTTTTATATTTTGATAGAATTTTTTACAGTCTCTTAGGGTGAGAAAAACTTGATGATTATTGTGGTCCTTTTCAACCCAGCCTATTCTACAATTCTACGATCATTTAAACCTGTGCTTACTAAGGACTAGCTCACTTCTGAGCTTTGTGTCTGGTATGCGTAACAACATTCACCTGGCTTGATAAGCAGTGAAAAAATCCAATCTTTGAATTCTGTTCTCCTTTTGAAGGTGTAGCCCTGATCAGTGTAGTCAGCAAAGTTAAAGGCATCATTCACATTTTTTATGACATAGTGTTGAAAGTAAGTTAGGTTAATAAGCTCATCCATTGGCTATGGAAGGAACGTATGATTACCATCATGTATGCATGCATTTTAGATGCCTAAAGTTAATGAAACCAATGCAAAATCTATAGAAAGAGAAAGTAGCATACTGTTTTGCCATTTGGCAAGACAACCTTAAATTAGGGAGGAAGTCGGTAGAAATAACTTTTCACAGCATGAGCAACTTCACCATATACTTGTCCTGCTTCTTGTTAAGCTTGAGATAACATTTTTGCCCAGCTTCCCTTTCTGGAAATATTTTTACTTTTATATCTCTCCTTCTCACTTTTCCACTACGGTACCGTCTACTCTCTGATACTGGATATTGAGCATGCACTGTTTGATCTTCTTTGTGTGGTGAGCTTGAATGACTAGTTTGAGGTCTTTCAGTGACTTTTTTTTCTGATATTTTTTTCTCAAGCATCTGTCACCATTTAGTTTGTAATTAGGACCTCGGGTATAAAAATTGCAAAGTTAGATTTTCTATCATAGATCATACAAATAATATTAAGTAAGTTTCACCAGTTTTTTTCATTAAAAAAGATATACATATATTTTTATCACTTGTTTCATTGTCATGCAATTTTAATTCTGCATTCAAAGTGTATTCTTCTATTATAGTCATGGTTAGGTTCCTCTGGCTGTGTTAATGAAAAATTATTTAAAACATTGTGCTTCTAAACTAGCTCTTCAAAGTTAAGACTATTTTTGGCTGTGTCCCGTTAATGGCCAATGCAGAGTAAATTTTGTTTCATGTTTCTTTGGTTGTCCTCAGCATTTTTGGAGCTGAAGTGATGTTGAAAATTTTGTTTATGTTTATACTCTTAGTTATGTGTATGTATATTTACATTTAATGAAGAAACTATTCAAAGTCCTTTCTTCGCTAGATGTCAAGTTGTATGGTCTTTTATTGACTTTATCATCAGGGAAATCAGCAAGGTTTTATAGCACTTGCAATGATGGTCTTATGTGGATTTCAGCAAAATAAAATAGAAAGCAGATTGTAGAAGGATTAAGGTAACCTGAAATGCTTTGATTGTACTGTTCTTAATACAATGCTGTTGGGATCTCAATAATCTATGCAACAGTGCAGAAAACACATCGGTTTTACATCGGCCAAAGCCAGATTAGAGATAATCAATTTAACAAGTGTTTCTGTAGTATACAAATTACTTGTAAATGTCCCATGCATATGGTGTATGTGCACATTTTTTTTCTTTCACTGTGGATTTTGTCGAAGATTATATCACAGATTCGTATAACATGAGAAGATGCTGGAGCACTGAGGAAGTTAAATTGCTCTTGATGTTCTCTGCTCTATGATGTATTTATACAGCACTCAGAGTGTTTTGTGATTATGATAACGCATTGTTTCATTTTATTTTTAACCATATTATTTTTAACTTTATTCTGGGTTACATCAAGAGACATGTGACCAGCAGGTCAAGGGAGTGAATTATGTTCCTCTACTCTGCTTCTATGAGACCCCATCTGATGTATTGTGTCCAGTTCTGGAGTCCCCAACACTAGAAGGACATGGATTTGTTGGAGCAGGTCCACGAAGATGGTCAATGGGCTAGAGCACCTCTCCTACAGGGACAGGCTGAGTGAGCTGGGGCTCTTCAGACCGGAGAAGAGAAGGCTCTGAGGAGACCTTATAGTGGCCTTCCAGTACCTGAAGGGGGCCTACAGGAAAGCTGGGGAGGGACTTTTTATAAGGGCAGATGGTAGCTGGATGAGGGGAAATGGCTTCAAACTGGAAGAGGGTAGATTTAGACGAGATATCAGAAAGAAATTCTTCACTGTGAGGGTGGTGAGACACTGGAACAGGTTGCCCAGTGAGGCTGTGGATTGCCCCACCCTGGAATTATTCAGGGCCAGGCTGGATGGGGCTTTGAGCAACCTGATCTAGAGGGAGGTGTCCCTGCCTATAGCAGGTGGGTTGGAACTAGGCGATCTTAAAGGTCACTTCCAACTCAAACCATTTCTGTGATTCTATAAAATGTTTGAAAATTCAAATACTTGAAAAGGTGAATCATGCCGGCTGCATGAATAAATAATTTTTCATATTGTCAGACCTCTAAAAATATGATGACTATAATGTATTTATCTTTTTCCAGTCTACTTTGAGTACTGAATGTAATGTATTTGAAAATGTAATCTATGTATTGCTTTTGAATTATGGCTTGTGCCATTTTTGGCATGGTATTTGTCAGTGACGTGATAGATAAATAATGTCAGGAAGCTGTGACAGGGGAGATTCAGGTTGGATATCAGAAGAAAATTCTTCAGAGGGTGCTGGGCATGGTATAAGCTCCCCAGGACAGTGGTCATGGCCCCAAGCTGCCAGAGTTCAAGAAGTTTTTGGACAATGCTCTCAGACAAATTGTTTGATTTTTGTGTGGTCCTATGTGAAGGCAAGAGTTGGTCTTGATGATCCTTATGGGTCCATTCCAACTCAGGATATTCTAAGAAATGATTAAATATTGTATCATATGCATGCACATATTTATAATTCTGTTTAATACATTCTAGTTAATAATTTTATTTTAAAATTGACTGGAATAGAAGTGACACATCATTCTCATTTTCTGAGCTAGCAGCCAAGAAAAATACTGAGAACAGGCTTTTGACCCACTTAAAAGCGTATAGGTGTTTTTTTTTTTTTTTTTTTTTTGTGCTTGATTTAGTCCATTTGTTATGCTGTAGGTCTCTGTCAGAAGATAGCAAGAAAACAAAAAAGGCTTTGATAAGAGAAATCACTCGGAGCTATCCAGCCATGATATTGCTTCATCAAAGTTTATGAGGATCATCTTAAGATTAAAATGAATGTTTCTCTAAGGTTTACTTTAAATTAATCCTTTCAAATAAGAGGTACAATGGATCTTGCAGATTTTCTTTTTGAGACATGAACTTACTGATTTCTAAAGTAGAAATACCGATTTATTCTAAATAATACTTATTACAAGTTCTAAAGGTACTCCTTTTAAAATTTTTACTAGTAAGCCAATTGCTCTAAGTTCTTGGAAAGGAACAGGGAAAAGCTGACACTTTTGGAAATCTGATGAGTCTATTTGAATCATTTCTTGTTGAAATGGAGCTGTATGATAGTTTCAGAGGTATGTTTCTATTTTCAGTGTAATAAAATATAGCTGAACAGAAGTTGTGATTAGGATTATAAAAGCAAATTTTTAAAAAAATCACTATGACAAAATTATTGCTTATACTAAAACATATTATAGTAAGTTAAATGAATGTCAAAAATCTGAAAGGCATAAGTAGTCTGAATATCTCTTTCCCCTGACACAACTCTCAATGTTCAACTGGTTCAGTACTAAAGGAAAACAAATTCTTACAATTATGATATAATAAATGGAAATATGAAGTGCAATTTGTCATCTAAATTCACTACTGAATAATACTTCAGATTTTTTTTTACAGTCTTCAGTTTTATTTACAATCAGAATCAAAATCTTTGTCAATGGGATATTTTCAAATGACAAAAGAATGCATCAGGAAACAATGGCATATTCTATACAGTTTGACAGTTAGCTTGCAGTGGGATCTCTAATACCAGGCTTCAACAACACCCACTGATTGAACCATGCTAGTTGTAGTTTGTTAGGTGCTGCTCTATCTTGTTAGATATTTTCTGCTTACGTGTGCTTCCTTACAAGCAAGGAAAGACAAAATGGAATCTATCATGAATTACAACAGTTACTAGTGAGAATAAATTAAATCATGGTTGCAGTACTCATGAAATCTTTCTCAGTATGATTTGGGAAATGTTCAATTTAATCTACTTCCTTTTTTTCTTTTTTCTTTTTTTTTTTGATTGTTTTTAACCTTTTCTTCTTTCCTTAGAGACCCATTTTTCTTTTTTAAAAAATGTACAAATTGATATCAGTAACTTTTTTTTTTTTTAATGTACAGTTTGTACATTGTCTGTTTTATGTCCGGGGAACACATTTTTAACTTGCTTTTTTCCCCTTAGGATTGAGATCCCCTGAAGCCTTAATATAGCTTCTAACCGTCAAAGACAAAAGGTCAGATATTGGCTAGTACGTATCAATTACTTCCCTCGGAATCAGAGGAATTAACATAATTTGCAACCATGCAGAATATGTCGTAAAAGATATGTTGCATGCATATCTATAATGAAAGACTGTTACTGATGTTGTAAAAGAAATACTCAAAAACTAGGAAATGACTGAATTAAATCACTTTGAAGTTGCTGAAGCAGCATTTGAATTCCTGCTTTAAGTTAAGGGATGTGCTTAAAAATGGTCCTGAAAAAGAAACTTTTTATTGAGTTATGAACTTCGTATTTCTCTTTTTGAGCTAGACATGAGAAAAATATTGTTAGCTACAGTCCAGAATGGTACATACATGAGTTCTTTTTGTTAAAAAGGCAGTACTTTTATAGCCGGACAGCTGAGGCAAAAGGAACAAGCTGGAATATGCATGTCTTCGAGGATATTTCTCATGGGTAGAAAATGGGAGAGCAAATAGACATGACAAGTGATTTTAACTTCATACCATTAATTAAAATTCATACTGGATTCACATTTTAAACCGTTATGCCTACCTTTACCATTGCTTATACTCAAGTATTCATAGATTTTAATTTATTTCAATTTTCTTTCCAATAGTAATTCCATGATTTTGTTTAGGAGATGTCTAACGTAAAATTAAGACTATTAATGGGTTCAAAATATTAGTATTTTAGAAATATTACTAAATCCTATATTTACTTCCCTGTTTTTCTGATACTACCTCAGAGAGGCTCTCACAGTCGGATATTCAGAAATAATTGTAGACACCTGATTTACGCACACACTATGTTGAAAGAGTAGCTCTTTCTATAAGACATTTTTTGATTCTCTGGATCGCATTTCTACATAAATTTTTGATGTTGTCATAGAAACTGATAGAAGTAAATGTGTATGCTTACTGTATTCTTGTAATATGCTGGTGGTCCATAGTGTGTGTAGTATGACTGCGGATGTAAATTCTTCGTTTAAAATATATATTCAATACGCATGTAACCTACTTCATTTTTTGGCATGTGAATGCCTTTCTGTAAAAGTTCACATGTATATATATGCATAACCTTTTTCTATTAATTAATTTTATGATGAAAAACTTGAAATTTTTTACCTATAAGATGTAGAAAAGATTTATTGCGTTTACATTACTGATTGAATTTAAAACAAAACAAAAAACTATGCACACTGGTTACCCACAGTGTCTTAGAAAAGGACAGAGCAGTTCTCCAAAAATGAAATGGTAGTATATGATTAATTTTTAACAAAAAAATGTGATTTAAAGAATGATTTGTACATATTTGACTTGAAAGAAATATGGGAGCCCTTTATAAGCATAACAGAGTTTTACTGGTAAGAAGTAAGGCAGATTCACAAGCATACAAACTCAGTGAGGTGTTTGGCAAAGCCACGTGATCACCACACGTGTCAGGGCATTAGTGAAGTTGATCACAAGTCACCTCTTGAAGGATTATATAACCTTTTAAAAATATGGAACACTGAGATTGTTCCCCAAAGACACAGAGCAGTGAGTGGAGTTGAATGATTAACTCATACATTCAGGATAATTTGCATTATTCTAACTGTTTTACTATTTGTCTAAATGAATGTCACTGAATCATATCTCAAATATGGGGAAAACTATTTTCTTTTTGTTTACTGATGTCACCGTTAGGCATGTTTATAATTCATATTCCGCCAATAAACATGGTTCAAAGGTTGTGAAGAAGACAACTTCAGAATAAATCAATAAATTGTCATTTGAAGCTGGCATTCATTGTAGCGCATTGAGAAGTGATAAAAAAATTAAGTTCTCACGCAAGGTAAGGGCTGTGCTTTCATTTATGATGAGGAAAGATCTGAGCAGTCCTGTTAGCATGTTGCTGAAATTTGGCTGGAGCTTCTCCTCTGTCTTTAAGGTGGGTGCAATATCATACGTTCTGATATTTCTGCTGGGTGAGCTGTCAAGATTGTACAAAGAAGGCAGAGTGTATTTTTTTTTTTTTAATTTTTTTATTTTTTTGTGGCTAGTGAATAAAGAAAACTTTATGTGAACAGCTGGGTGCTTTGATCACCAAAATTATTTTCTAAACAGGTTGACATTCAGAAGTAATAATTTTCACCATAATTAAGAGATTGTTTATTTTCTTCCTTTTGCATTTTAAAATGCAGAGAATAATCTTGGGTTTGTGGAAACACAGAATAGTTTCATGTGGAATTCAGTTGGAATTGACCTTGAAGACCATCTAGTTCTATCTATCTCCTCCACAATGGACACCTTCCACTAGACCAGGTTGCTCAAATTCCCATCCAGTCTGTCATTTGATGCTTCAAGGAATGGGGTATCCACAACTTCTCTGGGCAGCCTGTTTCAGCATCTCACCACCATCAAGGTGAAGAATTTCTTCCTAACGTCTAATAAAAATCTACTCTCTTTTAATGTGTCTGTCTTGTCCTGTCACTACCCCTAATAAAGAATCCCTCTAGAGCTTTCCTGTAGATCCCCATTAGGTACTGAAAGACCCCAGTGAGGGCTCCCTGGAGCTGCTTTCTCCAGATTAAATAACTCCACCTCTCTTAGTCTGTCTTTGTAGGATACGTGATTCAGCCTTCTCATCATCTTGGTGTCCTTCCTTTGGACTGGCTCCAACAGTCCTAAGAGATTATTGGCATACTAAATCAAACCAACTAAAGGATATTTCCTTATAATCACATTACCATATAATCACTGAAACACTGTACTGATTAGTGGAGTACATGCAATTAGCTTTTTTGGATATTTAATATTATGTAAAAACCTTATTTAAAAAAAAAAAAGTAAAAAGCAAGCAAACAAAGCAAAAAAAGCTCATAGAATTCTCATTTGCGATGAAAAGGGAAAATTGAGATGAAAAAGAGAAGTAAATGCACCATTTTTAGAAACAGACTGAAAGAGATCCTAGTTATGATGTGATAGCAGTGAAGAAGTTTAGATATGATACAATGAATATCAAGCAAAGCTGCACAAGTTTATCTCTTAGAAGTTACAATCTACCTAATTTAAAAAAATTAAACTAAAGATTTGTTGTAACAATTTCAGCCTTAATATTCTCAGAATTGCAAATGGTTTTACTTGCAATTCTTCCAAAAATAACGTAAGAAGTGCAAATACATTTTAGTAAACAAGACACATCAAGAGTCTTGATTAGCATAATTAAGAGAATAAGCCATGAGAAAAAAAAAATGTTGCTCAAAGATGTGGGAAATCTCTATAAGACTGAATCAAACAAATGATGTTTAAAATCACTGAGCAACATGGGCTGATGTTGTTCTACTCACAAGTCTTGACAGTTTCAGAACTTGTAGCAGTACAGTATTACAATGGCCATGTTGGCAATAATATTGTACATTAAAATACTTAGTAAAGTTTAAAAAATTCTAAAGTATTTCTATTGAAACTATTACAGCCATTTCACTGTCATTCTTTGATGGGTGAAAAATAATATTTATTGTAACTGGAATGGCAGATTTAGTCATCCATAAAAATCAATAGCTAATATATGCAGCAGTCTACATCTTTCAAAATGTGGGAAATAATTTCTTTCAAAAAATAGGATTGATACATAATGTTCTTTGACATGTTTTTAAAAATTATATTGATGCTGAAGCCCTCTGCAGCCTCAAATCATAGTCAATTTGAGTAATGGAAAGCAAAGGAGGTCCCATTATGTGGTCATAAACAGAAATGCATGCTGTAGTTCCTTAAAAAAAAAAGAAAAAAAAAAAAAAAAAAGGCTACAAAGCAGCTGATAATTTAAAACGTAAAGAAGCCCATACTCAGAAATGAAATAATAGAGTATCTGGCGCTTGAAAATAGTGCTTTGTTGTTGTTGTTGTTGTTGTTTGTCAAATAAAATATATATTAATGAAAAAAAAATCTGATTCTTTAATTAGAATTGTCCAGGCTGATTCATCTGGACATTTTCTTGTGTGACCTACTGTAGGGAACCTTTTTTAGCAGAGGGGTTGTACTTAATGATCACTAGAGGTCCGTTTTAACACTCCAATTTGGTGACAGTGGGATTTTCCAACTTGAACATTCTCGCTCAAATTAAAACTTTATTGTTTATAGAAATTATTTTTAGTAATATCAAAAACAGAAGGTTATTTTATTTTTATTTTTATTTAATTGCAAGGAAATGAACCAGTCTTATCAAATGTACCTTAGAAGTGGCTCAAAATATGATATTTTAATTTGTCTTCCAGTGAAAATTTTATTTTACTTTAAATAGTAGCTAGCCAAAAACACTGCAGAGATAGAAGTATGTGTTCCATGAGCTTCTCTGTTTCTTCTACAGCTGAATACCTTGTATAAATGAGGAGGCACTACAAAATAGCCCATTAGTATGATGTTATTTATAGAATGATAATTGAGAATCTATGTATAAACACTCTTTTGCAGATAATTAAGTCATCTTTACAGCTGCAAGAAAGTACAAGTTCACCCAAAAAAACACTCAAATTCAAGAATGGCATATGTTTTAAATAGTTTATGCAAAGGCTGATAATTCAAGCTGCAAAGGAGGAAGATGACATTTATATACTTATATATGTTCTTAAAATACTCATAGGTTAGAGATATTAATATCTTCCTCCAACATAATTGGCACTTGAGGATTAATTATAACCACAATGGTGAAAATTAGGGATGGTTAACTCTGTCTTGTGTAATGAAGCATACAGAGTAATTTATAATTGTATTTACTTTGCTTGTGATATAATTAGATTGATTTGCTGTAGTCTTTTCCAAATCAGTGCTGCCACTTACAGAATGATGAACTCCCACATCCTATAATGTTTAATGAATTTTTCCAACTATATGAGCTCTAATAAATAACACACTCTCTCTATAAATAAATTCTGCTTTGCCTAATAAGTTTGTATGGAAAGGATTATATCTACCATGGACATGTGCAGAAAGCATCAAAGAGGAAAGTCTATTTCAGTGTATAACTTATAAAACAGGGTGTACTTACAGTTTCATAATAATTGTTTTTTGTTGTTGTTGTTTTTTTTACTGTTGTACTATTTTTGACTGTTCTACATTTTAATTGAAAGTTATAATGATGTAACATGAGTGCTGTGATACTTTCTTCTTTGTCATAAACCCAACTCTTTCGCAGCTTACCTGTTGGCCTAGATTGAATAACTAATATACTATTTTTTTTTTCCCACAACTTAAACTATTGGATAATTCTGTGATACTGGAAATGATATAAAGCTCTGAAATGGAAGCTCAGAAACTTATCTTGTACCTCTTAAAATAATGTGCTTGTTTAAACATGATGAAGGTTGATACATCTCAGATGGCTTAATTAGTTTAGCACACAAATGTTAGTTAAATACATACATGTACCACACATTCACAGCTGTAAATTATTAGTGAAAACAAATAATGTTGCAGTGAAATGGAGAGGTACTTACTGGCATAAAACTTATAAAGTTCCTGCTGAAAACAAAATTTGCAGTAATCAGCAGAATGCTTGTAACTTTATTCTTTGCATATGCTAGTGTTCTAAATGGTCTAGGTCTATGATGAAAAGCTTATTCACCTTATTACAAAGACATTACATATTAAAGCTAGTGTTTCCAGAAGAGCTGAGAATTGCAGAAAATAAAGACTCTAAATCATTAGCCATATAAGCTCTGTGGTCCAAAGCTGTCATTGTCTGTTGAGGCTCTGAATTAATGATTCACTAAGTGAAGAAAAAGTACTGGGCTTTGAAAAGACATGGGAGGAATGTTCTAAGATATCCTAGGAAAAATCACCCCCTGTGACAAATGCATTGCATCCTAGGGTTTTTTGTTTGTTTGTTTTTGTTTGTTTGTTTGTTTAAGTAAGGATCTGGTGCATTTCATGCAGAAGTTAAATATGAAATTTTGGCTTAGTCCATAAGTTCATGAAAAATGCATTGAACTGCTGTCCTTTTATACTCCCCTACATTAAATGGAGCCTAATTAATCTCTCTAATGGAACTGCAAGAGAACATACATGCTGCTTGGAAATCTGTTTTTCCCCAAAACATTCTCTATAATTACTAGACTGTTTTCTCTGTATTCTTTGAGACTACTTACTTATTTCCATCATTTCCAGCTTTGAAGTTTCTAATTCTTGGCCTTTATTTCTGCCCCTACATGTATTTCTAATTATCTTCTTATTTAGTGTTGCAACACTTTCTTCTTCAGTTAAAGCATTCATATCCTTTCTTTTAACCTTTGGATCTCACTTTAATAATTAATCTGCTTTCCTGTTCTCACTGCTGCTCAAGTCCTTTGTCTTCATATTTGAGATTTTTTTTTCTAAGTAGGATTATTCTGTATCTGCTCCTATTTCTTATCTACCTGTTCCATTTGCATAGGAACTCACCTTGGATGTTGGTGTTTTCTTTAACAAGTTGTTACACAAGCTTTTCAACTTGAACTGTCATCTCAAGAGTTTCCCTGTCAGACAGTTGCTTTGTCCTGTCTAATCTCTCTCCTCAGCAACTTTGGAACTTTGAAAGAAGCTGACTGCCAATGGGATGTCTGAAATGAATGCCTTAATGAGGATAGGCAGGCTTGCTTATAGTAAGTTTTTGAGAAGAACAGTTGAGTTTATACTTCAAATATTTGCAGACTATTGATATGAACATATATCTATACTACAGTGCAATCTGGGCATGTTCAGACCAGTTCTTTTCGCTCCCCATTCTATCGCTGTTGTCCCTCTCAGCTTCTCTTGATGCTTTGTCTCAAATTATGGTATATGTTATTCAGGACAGAGACTGTATTTACAGATTTACTCCCGAAGACCCACACACTTGCCCAAAGACTTTGAATCATACAACACTATAGATAATAACTGCAATTAATGTGAAGATTCTAACTCAGCTTCCTCAAGGGAAGGATTTACTGCACTGTCAAGACTTTTGTACTTGCCACTTTATAGATTTAATCCTGCAAGAATATGAGTTTATTGCAGCCAATTGGACTCCTGATTGCAATTGGCGAAACTTCACACCACAGTAAGGGACAGAGGAGTCTTGTTTTTATTTTCCTTTCTCAGATGGTTTGAAAATCATGTTCTAATAGACTTTTTTTGCATAAGAGATGTTTGAATCTTCATATCACCAATGATAGGGAATTATGATTACCTTTTCTTAAAAAATACTTTCATGCAAACTCCAAGAGAGTGATTTTTAGATGGCATAGGTGCAAAGAGAATTACAGCATAGTGTGGAGTGGTAGACTACAGTGCATTTTGTTGATGTTTCAATACTTAATCTTTGTGAGTCATTTTAAATTGGAACTGAAATTGAAAACATAAAAATTGGAAAATATTTCATTAAATACTAGGAAGATCATGTATGATATTCTAACTAAAAGAGTAAACACTTATCCTGGGATCAGTAGCAGCAAAAAGAAAAACGCATTCCAGCTTTATAGTTTGACAGACTTAATCACAAGAAATAACAAGAGCAGAGACAGAAAATGGAAAGACACTCGTTATTTAAACAAGAACAGTGAAGACAATGCAGCATAGCTAAAGGAAGGAAAGCACTTTAATTTACAATACATTTGAAACATTGACTTTTTTTTTTTTTTTTTTTCATCTTGGCAGAGAATGTTAGCTTCTTCTTGGAAAGAAAAATTAAAATACTGTTGTAGCTTAAATACTCTTCAAGACAGACAAGTTTTGAAATCTTGAAGAGCTGTTTTGACACTCAGTTGAAGGATTCTCTGTTTTTCCAAATAGGGTATACATAATCATTGCATAATAAAAACATAGAAAATCTGAAATTATACCTTTTATAAAAAGGTTTATCCCTCTGGTGGAGGGATAAAAATACAAAATGGCGCAATGTTTCCTGTTGCTTACTAAGTGCTAGAAGACCATGATAGTTCTGTCAACAAAATTCCTACTTAATTCCTAGTTTATGTTGCTTTACAGACTGCAAATACATTTACATTCAAAACATAAAAATAATTACACACGTTAGTTCAAGTTCAGTTTGAATCTGACTGGAGGATGCAGTAGGATGGATTAAATGGACTGCCATTGACTTTGGCAGATCAGATGAAGTTATGAAACTGTGCAGTGATCACAGATAATGTGGGAATGTAAAGGATGTCTGGTGTGATTCTATATTTTCTCATATCTGTAAAAGGAAGTTGTCTTATAACACCTCTAACATCCCGTTCCTCCTCCTTTAAAAGGAAGTAAATTGACATCAACAGTTTACCAGGGAAAAGAAAAACTTTCCATGTTCTTTTGAATTTTATTTGCACAGTGTCTAAATGTTACTTTTATTCTTGTAAGACGGACCATTGTATAATCTATCTGATAAGCCGGGAGCCTTTCTGTGGGCAGAGATTGAAAGGAAGACTCTTTCAGACACTCATATACTGAAAGAAAGATATCACTCACCTCTATTAACTTGTCATGTACTGTGTAGTTAATGCATGCATTTCAAAGAGCTTTATATTTTTTTGTGTCACAGAGTATAATTTTTCATGAATGTCAGAAAAGGTGAAAGCAACTGACCTGTTTTTTTTTGTTGTTTTTGTTTTGTTTTTGCTGTATGTGAAATGTATGCACTACAATATGATTCATGTTTCAGTGCTGTGTTACTTCCTGTCCTTTTATGAAGTAGCAGGATTTTGTCCTGAGAGATTTCTAAAGAACTGTCATTGCATCTTCTTCTTAAGTAGTTTTAATAAGTATAATCTTGCCAAAAACAGAATTTGTCTTGTCTAAGAGTTTTTAATTGTACCACTGCTGCTCTTGAATATCTGAAATGATTTTAACTGTAATATTACTCAGCCTCTGACCCTGTATGCCAAATGAAGTTTAGCCAAACATAACGTTTTTCCTTTTCCTAAGTAAGAGTGAATGTCAGAATCATTGCTGAGATGTTATTTCTTATATAATATAATGTAATATACGTAGTGAAAACAAGTTTGAGGAATTGGAAACAAATTTTCTTCTTTTTCTGCTGAATGTTAGACAGCCTTTGGTAAAGCATATTTTTACTAGAAGACTGGATGATGCTTAAGATAAAGTTGATAACTGTATTTCATTAGACTTGCAAGTTAGTGTGTGTGGTTGCATTGCCAAAATTTGAAGACCTTGAACCCTGGAGCAATTTTGCAACTAACATAAGTGTCATACCAGAGGTGCCCTTGGTTAGCTGAGATATCCTCACAAGACTACCATAGGATACCTGTGTCCGTGTGAAACAGCAGCTGAATTACACCCTGAGACAAAACAAATTATTATAGATGCCTGTGTGTTCATTTAACATGATTTCTTGTGATTGCAGGGTGAGATTTGAAAATGTCACATACCAGTATTCCACAATCCCTAAAATAATAAATCATGAAGGTTACCTCCAAGAAATTGACTGGTTTGTATTTTCCATTTGGAAAGTTTTTCAGAGAACGTGTGATAGAAGTGGGAGAATGTTATAAATAAAGGTAGCAGATAAGTAAGGGTAGGGCAATATTGTTTTTGACATCAGTCCTATCTTACATTTTTCTCCTTATATATTTGTTGGAAAGTTTCCTCTTCTTTTCTTCTTCCTCCCTACCTCTACCTCCTCATCTGTGGTTGAGTGTAGCTTCTATATGTGTACGAAACACTTTCTGTCTGAAATTGCTTCACATGGAGATAAATGATTTTTACACTAGGATGTTGGTATCACAAGCAAAATTATAGCCGTTATGCCCAGAAGTGACAGAACCTCTGCCAAAAAGGTGTTTTAATTACATTTACCAGGGATGGTAAATAGTTACTTTTTTTTTTTTTACCCCATTTGTTACAGAGGAACTTAAGACATGACACTTTTTGTGCAATGAAGTTGTTAAAAAGGTTTTGTGTTTTAAAAAAAATACAAATAACAATTTTAAATCCAAATAAATAATTATCAAGTTAAAAATGCCAGTTTAACGTGGCTTTTAGGTTCATCACTCTTCTAAAATATGCTGTTCTGGACAGTTCAAGTTTGATTGAAATTGGATTCTAAAATACCGTTGTTGGAAAATGAATGAGCTTTGTGTTTCTTCTGTTGTCATGAGTTTTGGTAATGCTTCTGTTAGAGAAGAGATGCTTTTAACTTCTGGATCTTTTGCTGGTCCCACTCTGCGTATAGGTCAGAAACTTTTGCCCTTTAGTTCCAGTGAAAGGTAGGGTGTAGGGTGTTTATTAAATGCTATTGACTTACTTGCAAACCAGCTAAAGGTTATTTTAAATGAAGATTCCTGTAAAGAATTATTTTTGAATAGATTAACCTACTTGTATAATGACCTATCATAACATGCTCCTGGGCACATCTCTGCTCTCCTAAGACAGCATGTGTTTGCTATAAGGCTGATATGTAAATTCCAACTCTATGTTCATATTCAGAACAACTTTGAATTTAATCTCAATCAATTTCTCATCAGCAGACAAGGCAGAGGGATCTTGTTGGTATTTCACCTGGATTTACTACTCACCATGGCTATAAGCAGATACATTTTTTGCTGTTAGTATGGAAGTGTCTATGTGTTGTGACACTAAGCTGAAATGCTCTCGCAAATTCTTGTGTCACTGTCCATGGCTGTGCAGAAAAAATAGATTATGCTTGTTCTTAGATCTGAAATCGGAGTATCTCGTACTACTGATAATATCATATTTCCATTTTGGAAGCTGTTACTACTCAGTAACATAATTACCATGTTTGGAATGTTACTGCTGTACGCAGGGTTGCCACAGTTTTTCTATATATGCAGCACTCCACATACTTATGGACTGGTAAGAAAACGCCAAGATTCACACTTTTTCAACTGTTAATGTTGTTTTCATCACTGGATACACTAGGAATTGGCTGTAAGAAAGGTCTAGAGTTGTTAATCCTGGTGGCTTATCAGCTTTTTCACTGTGGACATCAGCACTGTCATTAATATTCAGCGTTTCCCATCTATTTCTTCTACCACTAACTCGAACAATCTAACTGAAAAAAATGTTTAGGGCAATACCAAGCTAAACATTGTATATGAATTTGATGTTACTTATGCTTTAATTATTTGAAGACACGATAATAGAAATTTAGTAAAATATGTATAACCACATAATGATGATGCTATTAACTACTTCTTGTCTGTGTCCACATTCAGGACAATTACTTGCAATTGCTGACTGAACAGCATCAGAAATATAGTTTTTATTGGATAGAAATACCAAGTACTGCTGTTTTAAACATTCTATTAAATTTAGAATGTTAACATAATTTGACTGTTGCTCTGTGCTATTTAGGTAACTGATTTGTGGAGAGTAAGGGTGTGAAAGAATATAAACCACTTTTTGTTGAAGTCATTGGCAAAGCCTGTATACATTTTGGACCTGAAGGATACCTCAGAAGTTTTTAAAGTATGTTTCTCTATAAAAAGAGATTTTAGAATGGCATTTTCTTATTGATTAGAAAAAGTCCAATTGAATATTAAGGACTCTACTTCCTTTTGTAACAGAGAATGGTTTGATTTTTTGTTGTTGCTGTTAACACAAGTCAGCATTAGAATGATGTAAGGCACATCGTATTCTTTCATGTGCACCAATGGCTGCTGTGCAGGCATTATGGTTGTTTTTTATCCTTTGTAAGGAAGACCCTGATCTGGTCCACAGAATCACAGAATCTTCTAACATTTTAGTATGGAAACCCTTTCTTTACAGTTGTTTTTGTTGTTGTTGCTGTTGTTGTTTTGGGTAGGGTTTTTTTTGTTTTTTTTTGTTTCTTTTATTTTTACTTTTTATTATGCCATGTTCCTTGTTCTGGAACTTACACTTTTTGAGGAATGCGAAATTTTGCATGGTATCATGGATAAGAACTTTAAAATTCTGAACAACAGATCCAATCAGAGCCTTAGGAATATGTTTGTGAAATTTGAATAGTGAATGAAAAATAAATATTCATAGAGCAGTTACTGAAAAATACCTCAAAGTGATTATGCAGATTCTCGCTCTTTGATTGACTAATGATAGGTTTCAGGCAATCACAGTAAAGGGAATGGCACATTATGTGTTTATTTCAAAATTAACTTGTGCAGATCTCAGACATCTATAGACAATCAGAATGCAAGAATGTAGGTAAGTGTTGACAAAAAATAATGTGAGATTATTTCAGTAATGTAAAAACACTTGTGATCTGAAATGATTTGTTGAACTTTTCTGAAACTTAAAAAAAGTAAAATCTTGCGAGAGTGAGAAAGAATGGAGAAGATATAGGTAAATATTGGGCCAAACTTTACACAAGAGACTTTATGATTTAGAAGAACACATGGCATCTTTACCAGCTCCACCTGCCTAGCTATTTTAACAGCTGCTCTAGTTCAGGGTTGATAAAACCCAGGAGAACTTATTTAGTCTTCTACAAGAAGACAAGCTGCTTTGCTCAACAATCTTACTTATCAAAATAGCTTAATTAGTGAGCACATTTGAAAAATATGTATGGTATTAGTTTAATACCAATGACTAGAAATTCTCTTTATTCATTTAATGTTTGTTGCTTGGAAGACAATTAAGAATTTCAAATAGATGCCATTCACTATTTCCTTGAAATCGTCACTGGAGAACTGTGATTTATCTACCTACCAGTTCTGCTCTCTGTTTTTTGTTTTGTTTTGTTTTGTTTGTTTTTATTTTTATTATTTAGGATCTTTATTATTATTATTATTATTTTTAATAAATACTGAAAATGAAAATAATGACTGTTCTGTACATACAGAAAGATTTATTTAATTCATCCCCTCTGAGGTTCATCTTGTAAAACGATCTTCCAGCTTGAAGTGCTGTTATTAGTATTTTTAAAGCAGATATTTCCACACTGACTTCCTGCTTAGTAGTGCAAGCTGTGAAGGGTTTTTGGGTTACTTCAGATAAATGTGCTTAAGGAGAATGGGAGCTTTAATCATTCTTATACTTTCCACCTATTTGGTAGAATTCAATATTTGATCTTCTTTGCCTTTCTGTTTTTTTATTTTGTTAAATATATATTTTTCAATATATAGGCCTACTAGCAAATTTGGTCAAAACATGAATATATAATAAGTAATGGGCAAATAATGGAGAATCATTAATACAGAGCAAGGACAGTGTATGTCACAATTTTAATAACAACTGCATTATTTTCAATATGGTTTTTACCATGCTAGAGTTGAGTGCAGACTGAAGAAGAGCAGGCTCTAGGGAGACCTGATAGTGGCATTTCAGTATCTAAAGGCAGGCTATAAGAAAGAAAGGAACAGATTCTTTAGCAGGGTCTGTAGCAATAGGATGAAGGGAGGAGAGATTTAGATTGGCTTTTAAGAAAACTTTTTTAATATAAGTGTGGTTAAGCACTGAAACAGGTTGCTTGGAGAGGTGGGGGATGCCTGGTCCCTGGGGAGATTTAAGATCAGGCTCTGAGGAATCTCATCTAGCTGTAGGTGTCCCTGTTCATTGCAGGGGATTTGGTCTGGAAGACCTTTAAAGGTCTCTTCCAACTGAATACATTAGGTTGTTCTATGTGATAAAATCTGTTGACTAGAAATATGAATTTGCTATAAATTGACTTAAGTGAAAAAGAATCTGCATGTTTATAATTAAAGAATCATTATCAGATAATGATAATAGATATGCAAATAAAAATAGTAGGTAAACAACCATTAACTTTAGCATACTACAAACATCTTACAAAATAGGTTTTATAGTTACATTGAGAATACAGCAGCAAATTTATTGGCACATTTTTTGGCGTGCCAATAGAATTAGCATATATCACGTACAGAAAATCAGAGAGTTCCTTCAGTATGGGTTGTCACTGTCTTATGGTTTACTGTGAATCTCAGATGCCTTTGCTAAGTTTCAGTTGATGATCTCTGGATTTGTATCCTTTGAATTACAGCAAAAATACTGCTAAAAAGTAAATTTTAGTTCTCCATATAAATAAAATGTTAAAATGTTAAAAATGTGAATGCAATATGCTAGGAATGTGAATGGAAAGTGCATTAAGTAATCTTTGCTGTTTATTGTTTTTTGTTGTTGTTGTTGTTTGTTTTTTGGAAGAATGAGTCCTTATTGGAGTGACATTTGACTCCTTTCAGAAATCTTGCAAGCTATAATGTGCAGGAAACTGTATAGAAAATCTCCCTGAATGTTTTTAGGATTGCATTAGGAAAATTGTCATTTCCCAGATATTTTTTTTTTTTTTTTGGTCACAGAATGTCCAAGGTTGGAAAAGACCTACAAGATCACCCAGTCCAACCATCCACCTATCATCACCAATAGTTCTCACTAAACCATGTCCCTCAGCACAACGTCCAGACATTCCTAGAACACCTCCAGGGTTGGTGACTCTACCACCTCCCTGGGCAGCCCATTCCACTATCTGACCAGTCTTTCAGAGAAGTAGTATTTCCTAACGTCCAGCCTAAATCTCCCCTGGCCCAGCTTGAAGCCATTCCCTCTAGTCCTATCACCAGTTACACAAGAGAAGAGGTTGACACCCAGCTCACAACAACCTCCCTTCAGGTAGTTATAGAGAGCAATAAGGTCTCCCCTGAGCTTCCTCTTCTTCAGACTGAACAATCCCAGCTCCTTCAGCTGCTCCTCATAAGGCCTGTGCTCCAGACCCCTCACCAGCGTTGTTGCCCTTCTTTGAACATGCTCCAGTTGTCCTAAAAAGAACATCCACTTCTTTTTGGGAAATGTAAAGAGGAGAGAACCCAAAAGATTTTTGCAACTTTTTCTTTCAATCCCTGTTATATTAATTAAAATATTCTTGAAGGACTTAACAGGTCCTATGAATACATTCCATACTGATTTTGGTTACAACAAAACAGAAGAGTAAGGTTTAAAACTTCTTTTGCAATGTACATCCAGATTAATTACAGCTCAGTGGAATAAATTAGCATCAGAGTATGTATATTTGAATATTCTTTTTCTGTACCTTAAATTAATATTTTATTCACATAAAACCAAAAGTACTTTGGATTTAATTACATTTGGTATGTCAAGCTACCTTGATTTACTTCTTTTTCTGTTCTCTTCAATGTTTTTATGAGCAAATGTCTCCTGTGAATATGCATGCTATAGGTAGATTGTTCACCATGAACACTGCAGAAACTAGTACAGAGGGCAATTTGGATTACTGTACCTCCATGGAAATATGATTGCAAGTGACTACTTTAAAGGCCTTAACTGACTGGGATAGCTTAAAGTAAATTGTCATTTTAACAATGCAAAGGTGTTGGAATTTTCTCCCTTGTGCAATACATTCTGGTAACATAGTTCAACTTCCTTTGCAATGAGCTCTGCCCCTCATCCTCTGTTACGAAGATATTAAACAAGGACTGAAACTTAATTACTGTTACTGAAACTTAATTACTCAAATGGCTCTGAGTTATGATGACAGGCTTTTTTATTTGCAATCCTGCAGTTGTCATCAGAAAGTATTCTTGAGCTAACTGGTATTTTGACCAACATTTGGATAAGTATTCAGACTGTAGTACCCTCTTTCTACTTGGCTAGGAACTAGGGTAATGCTTTTGCTCTTGAAAACTGGAAAAACTGTCATTTATTTCTACTTTTGAGCTTTGTCGTATGCAACACAATTGTCTGAAAATGAAAATTCAGGAATGACATCAGAATTTTACAAGGGAATACTTATTATAAAGAATCCCACAGAGAGATCAATGGTAGATTAGAAAAGAATACTTTCCTTGCCTGACTCAATTACTTCTCGTGTTCCTTTTCTATGAATGCATAAAACGATGGAAAGGCAGAGAGGCAGATAAAGGCACAGGCCTGTTATATAGAAATAACAAAGAATGAATAGAAATGGAGCATTGTGAAGAGTACCATGAATATTTGCACAAGCAGTCATGGACTATCAATAGAAAGCAATGCGAGTGTTACAGGAATAGCTTAGAGTTATGTAACAGGAGAGAGAAGAATGAGAAGAAAGGGAAGGCGTCTAGAGTAAAAGTAGGAAATTTTTAGTACATTTTATGATAAATTGAAAAGAAAAAGAAAAAAAAAAAAGACCATATTTCAGAGTCTCTTCTTTGGTCCAGGTCACTTAATGCTAGCCAAATTTCTATATGCTCTGCTTAACTTGCCAGTTCTAATTTACAAGTTGAGACTATACACATAGCATATGCATTAATTCATATTTGCAATTACTTATTTACTTTAGGTTTTGAGTACAGAGCCTTTATTTTGATGGACAGCAAGTGAAGTCCTCATTATTAAGGAAATCCTCATGCACTGCAATGGGTATTTAAGATTAAAAAAAAAAAAAATCATTGATTTAAAGATGTAGTTCAAGAGGACATAAGAAGCTCATATTTCCATACTGAAAAATGCTGAAGACAAATGACAGTTCCTCATTTATGTTTCTTCTTATCACTATCTTCAGAGAATGCAAGGTTATGGAAAAAAAAAGGTTATGGAAAAAAAAAAAACACAAAAAACATTCACCACAGTCATTATTGTGTTGAATCTACTTATCTCCTGAAGCAGCCATTAACATCAAATGTTGCCTAGTTCTTGACAAGCTCTCCCCCTCCTGTTTGTGGTAGCTTTAGAGAATATCCTCTATGTTTTATCATTTTAGACCTCCTTTCCATTAGGCATAGCTATAAGAAAGGCACTGTACGATATTAGATGCCACTTGTATCTTATAATAAAGCTTGGGAAAAACGCAGTTTGCTGCATGATTTTCTAGATGCCAAACATACATTTTAATGTGAAAGGGGAGAGTAGAGAGCTCGGCTCTCGTGTTTTTAAGCGGCACTGAACTTGCAGGCTCCAGTATGCTGCAGCTGAATGCCTCTTAGATCACAACATGAAAAGCTGCAGATTAACTGTGTTTAGATGCATGAGTTTGATGTAACATCAGCTTGCTTGAATTAATGTCCTGTGACAAGCCCTCCCTTGCAAACCTTGAGAAGCAAACTGTTCCTTTGTCTGCATGTTTAAGCTTGGCTACAGCCTCTTGTAGATTCTGCATTATTCCTCACATACTGTTTTTTTGGACAAAGTCGAGCCATCGTCTACGAAGGACTATCTACCCAAAGGGTATAAACCAAATTGCTAGTAGTTTATTTGGCTTTGACACTTCTCAATGTGATCTTAACTGCCTTTTGTAAAACAAGCAGGCAAGGGAAGGGCTCCAGAGACTTTCTTCTATTCATTTCTGTAATAGTTTTCTTGCCACGGGAGGCTTAAGAAGATTTGTACTGCCTGCTTTCTTTTCATTAGCAGTGAGTGCAATGCTGTTGGGTAAGTTAATGTGTGAGAAAAACACAAGAATTTAAAAAAAAAAAAAAAGTGTCATTTCTGATTATTCAATTTTTAACGTTATTTTTGATTTATTCTGTATGGTGTGTGCAGAAAAATGGATGTTGTGTACCGGTTTAGATATTTCCAGTTGTTTTCAACCAGACAGAGAATTAGAATCTAGCTTTAGTCTGTTTGCTGAATGGAATACTATGCTTCACTGTATTTCAGCAGGAGCATGTTAAAATTCTCATTATTAGACTGAGAAGGAAACCTGATTGAATTTTCAACACAACCATAGCTCCTGTCGTAAAACGTAATAACATTTAATGATTTCTTTGTACTTCTGTATACAACAAAATATATCAATCTTTGAGACTTTGACCACTATATTGCACTAACCTTCTCTGCTTAAATTACCATTAAATGCATTTACTTTGTGTTCCTGCATGACTATTTACTTGAGTGAATGCTAATCACACTTGTTGAGAAAATCCCAAAGTTTTGCAAATGACTTTGTGCTCTCCTTAGCACAATAACTATTTGCTTCAGGTTTTGAGTGTATATGCAGATACTTTCTATAGTTAGTTTTGTGTGGCAGTTAATGTGTGCATTTATTCAATATGTAGACAGGATAGCTTGTTTTTTGTTTTTATTTTGTTGTTGTTGTTTTAATTTCTTTGTTAGATTAGTACCATTGTTATTGTTAGCATTTTCTCCAAATCTCTGATCTCCTAAAAATTGCTATGGATAATGCAGAATGGGTAATGAATGTATATTTGTCTTAGAGAATAATCCTTCTAGAGGGTGAATCATACAGTCTAAAGTCTGTGTCCGAAGGATGATACACATGCAGAACATACATAAAGAAGAATGAACCTGATTATAAATGCTAATAATCATTAAAGGATTACTGAGTGCTATATCTCTGAACTTTTAATCAGGCTGTTCATCATCAGCAAATGTAATCTTCTTTAATATTTTTGTTATTTGCTATATTGTGCATGTTTGTTTCCTTTCCTTTTGTCTGCCAGCACTCAATTAAACTTCTCTACTGGGGTATAAGGGATAGAGTAGAGATGTAGGAAAAATACTGGTAACTCAGCAGCTGCAATTCTGTAGGAATTATCTCTTTTTAGGGAGGGTAAGCAGGGCAACACTTCTCTGCCTGGTAGACTAGTAGTTTAGTATGTGCAAAATAGTTCTTAGTGAAATATATGGTGGTATTTGGTTCAGTGTTTTTTGTTGTTGTTTTGTGGAGCTTTTTGTTTTTGTTTTTGTTTGTTTGTTCATTTAAATGCCACGTTTCATTGTTTTTTGTTTGTTTTCTGGACAGTTACTATTATACTCCTGGACATTTTGAAATATCCAAGCAGAGATTACTGCCGATAGACGTAGCTCAGCACTGTTTCATATTTTTAGAAATCACATTACCTCCAGTCACACTGGTCAGCAGCTCTGCTCTTTTGAATCCCAGTTGCCCAAGAGCTGTAGCTTAAAGCATTGGCAGTATGTGATCTCATTAATCAAGGAACAAATTATACTCTATATTATTTTTATTTGCCTGCACATGACTAGAAATTACCAGCTGCAGTTCTTCTGCTCTCAGAAGACTGTAGTAGCTGCTTGATGCTTTACTTGTATTCTATTTATGTCATTTTAATAAGAAAGATACATGATTCACTGTAATCTAGCACAGATCATAACCTAAAAATGGCCCTTACTCGTAAGAAGTTGTATAGGGAAGTAAAGTTCCTTACTTAAATTAGTTATGGAAGCATTTGAATCTCAGAAAGAATTTATAACTTCATAAAGTTCCGTGTAAGGGTGTTTTTTGTTTGTTTGTTTGTTTGTTTGTTTTTGTCTAGGAAATAATATCCTCTCTCATATTCGATCTGGTAATTTATTTTTTTTTTGCTACAATTGATTTGGAAAATAGAGCTGCTTAACAAATCTGAAAGTCCATTCAGTCCTTCTGCATTGGAGGTCAAGGTTAGATTGTCTAAATTCAGGTAACTCTAAAATTTTGACATAATTAGAACACTTCTGAATAGTATGTGTGCACAAACATAAATACAACACACGAACATATTTTTTGAAATTGAATATGATTACTTTTTTTATTTAGTCTCTCTTGAAGCATTAATGCTGTTTACATGATAAGTATTTCTGTAATTTCTTGAATAATTTTATCTGGTGCTAACCGTGGTGTAGAATTACTGTATCACTGATGTCCATATCAAATTTTAAATACATGAATAGTGAATTTATCATATATCTTTGTTCAGTATTCCATTTAAATATATAAAACAGAAAAAAAAAAAAAAAAACCAGAAAAAAAAAATTACTGCAGTAGACCAAGATTGAAGTTTTGGAGCCATGTTCTGTAGAGTAAGTAGAAGCACAGAGTTGCTTATACTTAACAAAGATTCAGTGTTATTCTGATTTATTCCACCTTCTTCTAACTTTCAAACAGTTTGGAAGACATTTAATTTAAGAAAATGCAGTGTACTACCTTAAAAAGGGCATTTTAATATAAAAAATGTGATACATACAGGTGTTTTTTTTTTTTTTTTCCTGTTACAAGCAATTATGTGGGCTTTTTTTTTTTTTCACCCTTTGAAGGTTTTTGCTATGTACATTTGTTTATAAGTCATTTTATAATTATAGAAAAAAATCTTTTCACTTAGCTTTTCAGAAGTTCATAACCTGTAATAATTCTTTGCAGAGACTATTTTTTATGGTCTCCAAGGACTGTGATCAGCATTCTTTATTCACTCAAACTCCCATTGAGTTTGATAGGCATTTTCATGATTAAAAGAACAAATAAGGAATGCTGAATAGAGTTAGCTTATTTAAATGCAAGCAAATCTTTTAGGCTATATTTTCATGGGAGAATTAAGGGTCTAGTTACATGCAGAAGAAGTCAACCTCTCCTGCAGTATTTGAGTGCCAAAAAGATGGCATCTACTATTTTGGAGCTATTTGTTATTTTGACAGCGTAGCTGCAAGCTACATTGCATCGGATAAACCCTTAATTTTACATAACAAATGATGAAGTTTTGCTGCTTCATTTACTCTATTCAAATGATTAAAAGAGATTAACTTTGCTTTACATCACTCTAAATTAATTCCTGATGCTATAGCTTCTATTGAAACCCACTGTTAGTTTTTGAAATATGTGTATGGGATTTTTCTTCTCCCTATAACATAGTACTCATTAAAGTGTGTACTAAGACACCTTCTCATGATATGACACTCTTTAAGGGAAAAACATTGACAAGAAACTTGGGAAGGAGTTTCTAATGTTCATTATGCTAATTGGGTTGGACCCTGGAGAGGACAGTTAGAGGGTCGCAGTAACTCCCACAGAAGAAATGAATATGAACCACAGTGTAAATCAGGAGAGGAATGAGGACAGAGTGCTGTGGAACATTGAAGGAAGGAGTCTAAGTGAGATGGAAAGCTTGCCTGATCCCTTGCACAGATATTGAAGATGGATTGTAGAGTTTCTTAAGATGGATTAAGTTCCTTTATAAAAGTGATTTTTAAAAAAAAAAAGATCATATCCTGAAGGAGTGGCATTCCAGTGAGATGAAATGGCTCTTTCAAAGGTAAGACTTGGCTCAAAAGGGACTAAAATGGAGTTTGGAATCCAAATACATTGGAAGGGTAATGGCTTAGTTCCACATTGAAAAAGGCCTATTATACAGTAGCCCAGGAAGATGTTGTGTACTGTGATTTGAAAATTCTTTGGGATCTTTAGCATCAACTAAAAGTATAGGCAGCATCTGCAGGACCACCTATGCCATAAGAGGATAGTTAAGGATGTAGGGATACAGATGAACTCCAGTTCTTTCTGCTCTACAGGCTAACTGGACTTGAGGCCTCTTTGGTCTGAAAGCGTTGCGCTGATGTTAGTGTGTGTTGTGACCAACCAACTTTTTGCATCTCACTATAACAAATTTACTATGCAGGTTCTGGATTGGAGCTGGTTGGACAGCAGCCAGCTTGGAGAAAAAGCAGAGGGTAGATCTTTCCTACATTACCCAGGATGTGCTGGAGCACACACTTGTGCAGTGTGATGTTTCTTTGTAACAGGTGTAAACAAAACTGTCTAGATTAATGGACTGTGGAAGAGAAGCATAGTATATTAGAGTGCATTCAAAGGGAGTTGAGCATTTTTCCAGCTTACAACATGATCATGCTGAGATTTCAACCTTATGTTTGTCAAGAGTTGTCTATCCAGCTTGTTTAATGCTCTTGCAAGAGCTGCTTTTCTTGAGTTGCATACTCTAATTAGGGAGTTGGCTTGTAAGGAGTAGATGAAAAATGGCGATCAGAAGATTTCTTTGTTGTTGCAGAGATGACGTGGGTTACTGAAAGAGCAATACTGAAGAGAAACGGTGGTAACATTAATTTATATTGTTCAAAACTATAAAATTTGCCCAGTTAAGAAAACTTGAAAATGTTTATTTCATAAAGGGAAATGTTTTGCTTTTTACTGTCTTTGGAGGTGACAGACATACAAAAGAAACTTGGTGTATAACAAAACCTTTAGACAGGGGGCATATTTTCTGCACTATATGAGAGAGATGTAGTGAAAACCTTGATAACTGAAGGTTGTATATGCCTGATGATTGATGAGTTGTGCAGTATTGTACAGGGTTGTACAACATTGAGTTTTCTTAGTTATATTCTTTTACTTTGAGGCATTTTGCCCTATTGTGGTGGGAAGAGAATGTTGCAAAAAAAAAAAAAAATTCTCTGGCATGTTATTGGGCTGTTATCTCCATTGTTAGGTAAAAGAGACTTCTTTCTACAGCTCCTATTTATACAACTTCTGATTTTCCCAATTATAGTGTAATCAGTTGATCTGCCTTGATGCCCCTGTAGTGGAGACCCTCCTGGACTGCTTCTGCCAGTAGTTTAGGGCACAGAATGTTTATGGATGTTTTCAGTGAGCCCACTTTTTCCAGGATTTATTTTGAAGTCCAGCTAAAGACTGCTCTTTCCATATGTATTTTCTATTTATTTCTCCTTCTCTGTTCTTCTTTCTAGATGTTCCGTCAAACATTTATTCTCCAGTAAGTTGTGCCTGCCATTCTGTCTTCTTTTCCGTCCTCAAGGACTGCTTTTAAGAGCAGTTGCTGTTGTGTGTTTACTGCTGTGGACTGTGGAATAGCACCAGTGGCTTATAGACATACTTTATACTGAATGTTTCCCATCAGATTGCTCTCATTTCCTTTGCCACTTTAGTGAAACAGTACAAATAATAATGAGAGTGTGAAAGGATTAGTATTGCAAAACTAGAAATGCTTTTCACAAAATCAAAGCTTTAACACACTTCTCTCATGGAGCTGAGTCCTTTTCATAAATGATGAGATCATATATTGTGAATATCTATCTCTCTATATATCTGTTTATCTATTTCAAGCGAAGATTGTGCATCTCATATGATTTAGATGTACATTAACTGAGAAGCAGTTGCTGGCAAAGAGTCATTGTTTTCACGTGGATGAAGTTACATAGGAAACTTTTTGTTGTAGAAAAATACAGTTATGCGTGACACATCTTGTTAGTTGGTTTCATGGGAATGGTTGAGAACTTCAATTCAAAGCAATATGATGTTGAGATGTATTACAGCTGTAGATGCATTCCCAGATCAACAGTTGCTTCTCTCACAGGCTTACTTGAAAGATTTTATCTAGGTGTTTATCTGTGATAAGTTTACTGCTTCTGATATGGGAGGTCCTTTGTGTCCAGGCAGAGAGTCTGTATCTAAGTCATTTGACCTATTCAGGAATCTTTCAAAAATACTCTGTTGAACTAAGCAGATTTATATTGTTCAGTCTTGATAAGTGATCGATCAGTTATCTTTCTATGAAGAGAGGATGCAGTAGAACAGTACAGTCTATGCTATTTTTACTTATGCTGACCAAGAGTAATACAATATAATGCAATGATTTTTTTTGTGAAGTTGCTCCAGGCTAATGCCCTGAAGGGATTGAATTTTATGGTCAATTTGTCATGCTCTTTATATCTTTTCATACTAGAGCTGATATCCCTTTTATCAAAGTCCATCTTTCATGTCATTATATAGTTATATTTTATGGCTCTTATAAAGCACAGAAATGGAATCGTTTCCATTAACAAAAAAAGTCACTTCAGTCTCCATGCCATTAGACTGACTTTGTTCAGCACTTCTTAGATGTATCACCTGTGTAAATCTCTATCCCCTTCTGAAGTACCCTTTACATCAATAAGAGTAAATGAAAAAGGATTAATGTATTGAAATCATTTGTGAATGCTTCTGTTTATGAAGTTGGCAACTGTCTATGACACTCAAGTGGTTAACAAACATCTGTGGCAATTCATGTATTTAATATACATTTTGTTGGTTTTCACTAGTCTCTTTTCATTGACTTTTCAACAGAAAATCATAGAATCATAGAATCATAGAACCACCAAGGTTGTAAAAGACCTACAAGTTCATCCAGTCCAACTGTTCACCTATCACCAATAGCTCCCACTAAACCATGTCCCTCAACACAACGTCCAATCGTTCCTTGAACACCCCCAGGGTCAGTGACTCCACCACCTCCCTGGGCAAGCCATTCCAGTGCCTGACCACCCTTTCTGAGAAGTAATATTTCCTATATTTCCCTGCTCCATGAGGTAGCAGAGATTTCTTATACTTCTTACATAGGATAGCTTTTTAAAGACTGAGTTAGCTGTACCTGATCTAAAAATGTATTCAAGGTATGGGCAGATGATTAAAATTAATAGCACTCCTACTGGGTTATTGAGTTACTGCCTATTAGCTGAATTTTTGTAAGTGGTGATGTACATGTTCTCACATAAAGTGTACACTAAAATTTAGCATCTTAAATAATGTTAATGTATTTGGACAAGAGTGAAAGGGGATTTTTTTTGTGTCAGCCATCTTAGTACTTATCTTTCCGTAATGCAGAATAGATATCTATTAGTGGGATCTGGATTCCAGATCAGGTTCAAGCAATTAAATCCTGTTACTATATACTTCTTGGCTTTAAGAAATGATTTGTTCTGGGAAAGAATCTCTTGATTGATATCAAACTTTCACAACCAGAGATACTCAGGGCTACAGAGGATAAGGAAAGTAAGCTGAAGGCAAGGTTCTTACCATCTCGTTGTTCTGAGATAGATAAAGCTCATCAATACCTTACAGCTGTATAAGATATCACAAAAATGTATTTGTAGGTTCTGATATTTTACTTTGTAGGATAAATCTATGCCCTGTTAAAAAACAAACAAACAAACAAACAGTGAGAATTTTCTTAGCTAGGAGGAGAAGAGCGTGACCTTTTTACATGATCAAGTGGTAGCTTACTAAAGGTAGAACTAAGAGCTGGAGAATCTGCTGTAAAGAAAACTAAGGCAGTAGCTAGCTTTTCATCAGGCCAGATTTTGGGCAGTTACCAGTCTTGAATCTACCTGTTTTCTGAATTAGCTGCTAGGTATACTAATTAGTTCTCATTTGTTCTTTAGTCAACCAGTTTCTTTTTAAAACACCAGAAGTAAATTTGTCGGATAGACATTTAGAGTCTCCTAGCAACAGTAACATTTCATAAGCTGACATTTTCCATCTCAAGATATATGCCTAAATTACTTTGAATATACTTAATTTTCCATAGAGTTTCTGAAATTTAATCTATTTCATCTTTTGTTAGTTTGATTTTCTAACAAAAGCATCTGATTAAGTTATTTCCTGAGCTTTGGCTTCAGTGTCATACCAAATGCAAGCATTTCAGATAAAAGAAGAAAAAATCCAAAACCCATTCTGCTTACATTCTGAATGAGATGCATTGCTAAGGTAGATGATAGTTTCCCAAGCATCCTGAAAATCAGTGATTCTAAAGAGAACTTTTGCAGTTACTCTTTTAACTGACACAGAGCCTCTGAAGCTACTGTTAGACAAAGCCATTGATCATCGTTAAAAAAATTTGTACCAGATGGTCTCACAGTTTAATGTTTGGAAGTGGCAGTGGAATAAAAGTTGAAATATCTGTCTGAAATTTTCTGTGGTCATAAGAGTACCCTGCTTAACATCTAAGTAGACAAATTCAAAGGGAAAATTTAGGAGGAGAAAATCTTTATTTATGGAAAACCAATGCTTATCTTTGGAGAATGGTGACAGCTACTTATCCAGCCATGTTTTGAAGTAAACTGGGAGCCGGGTATCTGTGCAAGTCGAAACTTGAAAACTGTCTGGTTATAATAGGCCACATAGTTAAACAGCTACTAGCTTAGGGAGACGTAAGCCCTGCAGTAGGTTACTGTGGAGTCATGAAAGGGAATATATAACTGTGTAAGAAGCCAGATGGATTGCCAATGCCGTAGGCAATTTTGATGTTTTCTTGTGGAACAATTTCATTTTAACAACTTTGAATTTCCATGTGTGGCCTTATACAGGATATTTCTATTTTGGTATCCCTTTGACTTCTACTTATTGTCTTGAAAGTTCACCTACTCTTCTGGACTTTTTTTTTTTTTTTTCTTAAGTGGAAAACTGAAACACGTTTAGCAAACACAAAACTGTAATTTTTAGTTTTTGCTTTACATACTTTAAAGCACATAACTTTACATCTGCTTTTTTAAAGCTGTTATTTTTCTCTAGTATCGGGGCTAGAGCTAGAGTCCCTTAGAAATTAAGTGTATTTCTTAACTTGTGGAAAAGCCTGCGCAGTCTTTTGGAGTTTCTTCAATCTCATGTTTTATAACCTTCTTGGAAGGAAAGGAGTAGAAATGGGCTGTAAGCAGAATTTATTTCTGCATAGGAAAAAGCGTCAAGAAGGAAAGGTGAAGTTCATACTCCTTCAGAGATCAGAAGCTGCAAGTTCTTCCATAGTTCATAAATTTTGTGGTGCTAAACTAAGAAAGCTTGGCTTAATAAATAAGTATTTAATAAGGCAACAGCATTTTATGGACAAGTGGAGTAAATGTTACAACAGTTTGATCTGTGAACCAGCTCCCTCAGCTTGCTCCTTACTAACAACCTTTCATTCTTCATTGTAACCTGCAGCACTTCTGCTCTCAAAAGTGTCTTTCTCTCCAACTTAATGACTAATTAACTTCTAATTGATTTTGAATTAATAACATTAGGTTACGTGCCAGGCTTTCCAAGGTCCTCCTAGGGTTAACTGGATTCCTGACAACTTTCAGATCCGGACAAGGCCCTGACAGATCCTATCAAAAGTACTAGGGAGCTCTATGCTTCTGGGACTAAATTGTTCACCTGTCTCGATTGTTTTTGCCTTTATGTTGTTAAATCACATAGCCATAATTTCAATATCCTCTTCAAAAATTCCTTGGCATAAGCAGGATACTCAGTACTTTTATTTATGTGGTTTACCTGAAAAAATGCTAAGTTCTTGAGCTGGAAAGGATGACGTTTGCTGCCACAGGCAGATCCAGAATCTTCTGTGCTCTGAGAGTGATGAACAGTGAGTCACATGAATAGGTACAGCACAGGTCTTGTGGATGTTTAATTTTCAGGAGCTCCATAACACAGTTTCTGGACCTCCCAACTTAAGTAGCTTTATCACAAATGTATCACCAATATTAACATTTTTCAGTCGCTATGCTGTATTTTTACTTACATGTCACATCAACAAAGCCCTTGGCAGGTATTTTGGAATTCCTCTAACCAGTAAGACAAACTTAGAATTTTTCTTTTATAAGTAGGAGTAAGTTTAGCCCAAAGACAATTGTCATGAATACCCTTGGTAAAATAAACCCCAATAGTTCTTACCATAGCTTGAAGTCTTATTTTCTGCTGTTGAAGTTCATTCAGTCAGGTCTCTGAATTGATCTGAATTGACAAGTGGGGACTGTGTAGGGTCAGGATGTCTTCAGACTCAATCCCATCATCCTCAAGAGCAGAGTTTTTCAGATTAAGAGAAGAAAATTATTTTCCCCCAATATTCCTGGTGTTTTTTTTTCCTGCAAATTGGATTACTTTATTCTGTGTGTTCTGTAAGAGCATGGAAAATTATTTAAATCTTGGCTTAATGGGGAAAAAATAAGTGAACACATTCTTTGCATAATCATGTTAGGCAGAGCGTAGAGCTTTCTTCCTGTTCTGGTTTCAAGGCAGAAGAGGCTTCCATTCATTTTCAAAATTGAAGCTTTTTCTGTATCCTCAGACAGTACTCGTGACTATTTTGTGCAAGCATAACTCCTGATTAAAATGATCAAAAGATGAAACAATATAAACAACACTTCCACAGTGTGAGATCTGCCATCATTTAAGGTGCTTTACACTTTCGGTGACTTCAGTAATAAAAGGAGACTGTGAATTCTACATCATTGGTAATTATTGTATCTTGATTCTTCTGAAGTCTTTCATTTCAATTTATGTCATAATTAATGTACTTATTACATTGTTTTTTGAGGACTAATTCTTGAGTGTAAAGTCATCCAAAACATGCCAGATTCATAGACTTGCAAAGCAGATGAAAAAATTTGAAGGTCCCATATAACATTTGAGTTACCTTTCTTTCAATTTTGTTTCTGTTTTTTCTTTTGTAGAAAATATGAATCCTCTTCTGTGACCTTCCTCAGTAATTCTGCAGATGTTCCTAGTGTTTAGAATTTATGATAGCTTATTATATCTCTGGGATTTATATGTATCTTCCTGGTTTTTTTCCTTTTTTTTTTTTTTTTTTTTTTCTTTCCTTTTTGTATTGATTATAGAGAATCCAGTAATACTAATTTGACAATTTTTCATTTGGAAAAATGCACTTTCTTCTAAAGAGCTCTAAGATCTATACCTATAGAAATATGATAAAAGACACAAATGGATCTTAGATAAATTCAGGAAAAAAAAAACAACAACAAGGTACATAAGTATTAAGAATTGCATTTAAATACCTAAACAAGATTTTGGTTTGTAATCCAGATGTATTTTTTCTTTGTCATATTTTTTTGTATAATTCACAAAGTGTTTTTGTATTACTGTCTATGTGAGGAATGTTAATGAAGTCAAACAAACAAAACTCTTATTATTTATGCTCTTAAAAAAATTACGATTTCTAAACATTGATCTTACAATTGCATATTAAAACTTCTGGAAAGGAATATCAAACAGACTTATCTGATGAAATCCACTGTTAGTTACTGAAATGTATGGTTATTTTCTCACTTTGTGCCTGGCTTCTCTTTTTATCGAATACCTTACTTCTTTCTTAAGCCATAGAGAGAAAGAAAAATACTGACTTTTCCCTATCTCTCTCCCTTCCCACTGCATTCATAGTGATAATACATATTAACAGTTTAGATCATGCTTTAACTACCAGTTTTTCAGGTCCAAACGGGTATTTTATATGCCTGATATGTTATTTATGTTAGAAGCAAGTTAGCGAACAGCACTATCAATCTGAACCTGCTTTTAGAATTCATAAGATTCAATGAAATATCCATAATAACAAGCAACAACAGTCTTCTCTTTTAATACTTACCCTAATTATTATTTACAATTTATATAGATATTTTCAGATAATTTATAATAGGTTTAACTGCAAAAGTTAGTTGTGATATTGCTTTTTATATTAAAGTTATCACCTGTCCCTTGTGACTAGAAAAACACAATATAGCACCTATTTTTAAGAAAGGTAGAAAGGATGAGCCAGGCAATTACCAACCTGTCAGCCTCCCTTTTGTGCCAGGGAGGATCACAGAGCAAATCCCTCCTGGAAGATTTGCTAAGGCAAATGGTGATATGGCATAAATAGCATGGCTTCATCAAAGGCATGTCATTCCTGACCAAACTTGTCATTTTTTATGATGACATGACTGTGTCAGTGGACAAGGGAAGAATTACTGATGTCATCTGTCTGGACTTCAATAACACCTTTGACTTGGGTTTCCATGACATCCATGTCTCCAAATTGGAAATATATGGATTTGACGAGTGGACTGCATGATGGGAGAAGTTGCGTGATTATACCCAGAGAGTGGTGGTCTGTGGCTCAATGCCCAGATGGAGATCAATAACAAGAGATGTCCCTCAGCGGTCAATACTGGGACCAGTGCTCTTTAACATCTTTGTCAGTGACCTTGACAGTGGGATTGAGTGCACTCTCTGCAAGTTTATGGATGACACCAAACTATGTGATATAGTTGACACATCTGAGAGGCAGGATGTCTTTTAGACAGCCTAGACAGGCTCAAGTGGTGGGCTCAGGAGAACCTTCTGAGGTTCAATAAGTAAGTCCAAGAGCAAGATATTGCACCTGGGTTATGGCAGTCCCCACTATCAATACAAGCTGGGGGATGCAAGGATGGAGCAGAGCTGTGCCGAAAAGGGCTTGCTCATACTGAAGGATGGTAGGCTGGACATGAGCCAGCAATGTCCCTTGCAGTCCAGAAGGGCATCTGTATCCTGGGCTGCATGCAAAGGAGCATGGCCAGCAGGGTGAGGGAGGTGATCCTGTCCCTCTTCTGTGCACTGGTCAGGCCTCACCTGGAGTACTGCTTCCAAATGTGGAGTCCTCAGTGCAGGAGAGATGTTGACCTGTTAGAGCTCATTTAGAGGAGGGCCACTGAAATGATCCAAGGGATGGAACACCTTCCCTATGAGGACAGGCTGAGACTGCTGGGGCTGTTCAGCCTGGAGAAGAGAGGGCTCCAGGGAGACCTGAGAGCTGCCTTTCAGTATCTAAAGAGGAGCTATAAGAAAGAAGGGGACAAACTCTTTAGCAGGGTCTGTTGTCATAGAACTAAGGGAAATGGTTTCAAACTAAAAGAGGGAGATTTAGATTGTATATAAGGAAGAAATTTTTTACAGTAAGAGTAATGAAACACTGAAACAGGCTTCTTAGATTGGTGGTGGATTTTAGAGGCATTCAAGGTGAAGCTGGATGGAGCTCTGAGGAACCTGAACTAACTGTAGGTGTCCCTGCTCATTGCAGGGCAGTTGGACTAGATGACCTTTAAAAGTCCCTTCCAACTCAAACAATTTTATGATTCTATAATAAACTTTATGTGAATCAAGAAGTACCACTTTAAGCTAGAGTTAAGAAGATAAAAAAAAAAAAAAAAGTAGCTCTGGGTTGAAGGAAAAATCAGAATTCTCTTTTCTTGATTTTAAAAAATAAGGCTCTGATCCAGAGTTTTAAATTGAGCAATAACTATGGCATTGTGAATAATCCCACTGATTTCAATAGGATGTTTCCTGGAAATAAGTATAAATAAATTGTAATACATAAATTTTTAATAAGCCTGTACATATGACATACATTCCTATATGGCATATAGGGTAAAGTAATACTTGAATAACTGCCAGTGAAAACTCTCTTAGAGTATATCATAACATATTATTGGGAGTTCTTTAAAGTAGCAACACAGTTGAGTTTGTATACAAAGCGTTTTCAAAAATAACATCACTATTGATTTTCTGAGTTATGTAGGTACTCACATGATAATTTATCAATTAATGATAATTGATTTGATTTGATTTGATTTGATTTGATTTTTTGGGGGGAAGGTGTAGGGAAGGAGTTGATCAGTTCAGTAGGTCAGAACATGGTATTGGTTTATCTGCTTCATAGTGTTTGAAGAATGTATTTTTTCTTCCTGAAGAAGTAAATTCTGGCCCATACAGCAAAGTGTGTGACTACTTTTGATTGATTCAGGTTTGGCACAGTGAGGAGAGTAGTAAAATGTCTTATGAAATACACTTTCTTCATCGCAGAGTTGTTGACTGCATTCTGTGGTGCAAACTGTAAAACTGTGGAAAGCGGTGACATTAATCATTTATGACATGACATTATCAGATGCTGCTGATGAAAAGTAACAGCCTCAATACCTCCTTTTCATGATACTATAATTGATTATCAACTTGTCAAAAGGTGGGTGAGGCTACTCTGAATACATAAAATCCCACTGTCTTCTGAATAAAATATTTAAAGTGGAAATCTCCTTTTTGTAGCTCTAATAAGAATACTCAGACCTGGAACAGCTGTAATTTATTTTTTTTTTTTCCTTTGGATGTGAATCACCAAGTCTTACATCTTTTTTTTTTTTTTTTTTTTTTTTTTTTGAGTTGATCTTCTTATTTGGCTTTTCATACTAAGATTTTGTCTTTCTGTTTGTAGAGATTATCCTATTATTCTGTTCAACAAGAAGGTAAGAAACTGGAAAGCTTAAAAATACCAAGAAGTAGTCACAATTAAAATTGTGGAAGCTTAGGAAGATATTTTCAAGAAACATGAATGTTGTATTTTATCTCCTTTTTTTTTTTTTTTTTTAAATATGAAGTTTCTAGGAAAGCTTTGTTCTAAGCTTACTATGGAGAATGCCATACCAGTAAATCTTCAGTTTTTGTGGAATGTGATATTAAAGGTGGACATTACCCTGCAATTTTTTTCAGAATGCATAGAGTCAATAGCTTTGACACTTTCTGTATAATAAAAATATCACAGTAATTCATAATGTAAGCCATATTTTTAGAACTGTGATATTACCATCATGTCCTCTATGAAATAAGAAGATGGGACACAAGGGTTGCTCTCAAAACACCTTTATGTACCTGTCAGCTATGCATCTGTTCCTACTGGCATGAACAGCAGCCCAAATGCTGCTACTTGTCAAAACCAGGCAAGCATATAGTCACAGTTTATTTATTAGTAGTATTAATCCTGAGTATCTACATAAATGCAATTAGAATAGTAAATTGATAATTTCATACATCAGTATATCCTCATTTAACTGGAACATTACAAACTGGAACACAGGAAGTTCCATAGTAATGCAAGAAAGAAATTTTTCACTGTCAGAGTAACAGAGCACTGGAAGCGGCTTCCAGAGATGTTGTGGATTCTCCTTCTCTGGAGATATTCAAGACATTTCTGGATGCCTACTTGTGCAAACTGCTGTAGCAAACCTGCTTTCACTGGAAGTTGGACTTAATTCTCTCCTAAGGTCCCTTCCAACTCTTACAATTCTGTGATTCAGTGTGATTCCTGTGTTCTTCTGAATTTACAACTTTTTTAAACAGCCATTCACTTAAAACTTCATGTTGACTTTATGAAAATGTTCTACATTTGTGGGGAAAAAAAAAAAATAAAATGTTTCTAATTTAGAGGTTTGACTGAAAGAAAAAAGATTGTCACGATCAAAATTTTATTGTATTTTGTAAAACAGGATTTTACTATACTTCATTTGTCTGAGCACTGATTATTTATATCTGTAGAAAAGATTCTTCATGAGAGTATAAAAACAAAATTTCAATTTATTTCAATTGTCTGTCCTTCAATGGAAAAAAAATGCATTGTGCTTTCATATTTTTCTGTTGTATTTGAAATATGTGGTTAGTATTCTTTTTGTTGTTAATGGTAGGTATACGTTGTGCTAATGAAGTAGAAGTGCTCTTTTTCTTTTGTGACAACATCAAAACTTTATGTAGCTTTTCAAATTCAAAAGCATATGATTTACTTTAATTTGGTGCCCTGAATTTTGCATTCTACTGGTTAAGCAACAGACCTACAATTATCTCACAGAGACTGCCTTGACATTTTCTAGCTTATTTTTTATCCTCAAGTACAGCTGTGTATTTTGCATAAGCTTTAGGTAATCATAAAAACTAGTTGCATCACTGAAGCATTTTTATTTCAATTTGAATACTCTGTGGATTGCATATATGAGCTTAAAATAACTTTTTGCACATCTCATATAATGTCTCTCCTTAACTGATTTAAATTGTTCTTGAATCTCTTTCCTTCACCTTCTCTATAGAAGCAAAATCTATTTAAGTGTGAATATTTAAAAATAATTTTAGCCACTTGGTATAAACTTATTCAAGGTAACTACTGACTTAATCTATGATATTTAACCCAAACTTTCTCGTCTTCACTCCCCTTTGCAGCCTCACTTCCATTTTATTTTCAGCATTAAGTGGAAATTTTGTGACCAGTTCTGCAACAGCAGAGCAATGTGACTCTTCCATAGACTCAGTACATTATTTCTACTTGTTGGAAGGTTTTGTGTCCTTGGTGGTGATAGTTTCTGAGACAGTTTTCTCTGCAAATGCCAAGTGTACTCTAAAATGAATTACGGTATTTCCTAAGGGCTAATGCTGACCACTATTGAATAACAGTTTTTCCCCAGATCCTTGTGAACTGCAAAAGTGCTATTGGATTTCTTATAGTACAAAAATACAGATTTACTCAACTGTCAGGTAGAATAAATGCTAGCTGTAGATCACACTGTATTCAGCTTAGGCCAAAGCATTTGATGTATAATGTAGTACCACAGGTTGTGCATACACAGAACATTTTATATACAAATATTTGTCTCTCTTCTTCAGCTGTCAGCAAAGATGCATCATTTATCATTGTTATTTCTAGAAATGACATTGGAACATCTTGAGCAGCAGCATACTTACTGTGCACATAAAAGTATAATATATGGTTGTTACCTCTATGGAGTGTTCCAAAGATCAAGCTATCTCATTTAAAGATTAAAATAACTTACTTCCTCCTTATGTCACATGCAAGCCAAACTTTTGTTGGTGCTTGACTTTTTCAACTCATGTAATCTCCTTGTTGTGAGAAAAGAGTACAAATGTCTCCTTTTACTGCAATGCAAGCTAAAGTATCCTTTGCATGTAAATATCCTTAAAAATAAAAAAAAAAAAAAAAGAAAAAGAAAAAAGAAGAAGAAGAAAAAAAAAGTGTTAGATTCCCAACAGGGAAAATGTGTAATCAAGGAATATAAATTCTGAGATTAATTTTATACCTCACAAGCCAACAAAAAGGAAAATTTTCATCTAAATTGCATGCTTCTTAATTTTCTGAAAGAACATTAGACGCTGAAAACCAGATTTTGGAAGGTATTCTGGTGCCAAAAGATACAAATAGCTACTGGCAGGATTTGAGGTATACCTAAATGCTTCAACAGTTACAAAAGAAGGAGATGCTTTTCAGTTTGTAATAGTCATCTATTTAGCTCCTTTTGTTAATTATGCAAAGAATTTATCTCCACATTATAACACTAATTGAAATAAAAATATGTGTTAAGTATTTTACTTTCAATCTCCTAGTAAGAAATACACCTCTGACTTGTTAATGTGTCATGTAATATATATAGTCATTGAACTGCTGGGAAAGTTGTATTCCATTTGTTACAGAGTAATAGTATACTCCAATGTTCTCCAAGCATAATGTTTTCTCACTTGAACTGTCATTGTGCACTTGGAATTTTTAACAGATTTCCAGATTTTGAAATGATTGGTGCTAATTGTTGATACTGTTGGAAAAGGAGTTTGTTAGAGCAGATAAAACTGTCATTAGAAGTGTGAACTTTTCATATCTTGACAGTTGCCAATTACTGCCAGCTGAAGAGAGAATTCTGACTTGGTTTAGTTATAATATAGCTGTACTGGATACTAAGGTCTAGTGGATACTAAATTAAATCAAATTATTTTGAAATAAGGAGTAGTTGTTAAACAGCAAGGACTTTGAAATAGTAACAGTCTAACATTGCCTATAGTTTTCAGTGATGCATAAAGATTTAGTAAAACAAAAGGCATGTGTTAATTGTAATTATGCAAATATTAATAAGCAGAGGTCATAATCTTAATTTCTCCCCCCCCCCCCCCCCCCCCCCCCCCATATTTTTCCCATAATGTCCTTTCTTATTCATAGATGAATTCCTAAGGACTGCATGATCACTTGAGCAAGAGAGAATAAGAGAGAAGTCCAACATATTGGTCTAAAAATGTGTTTACCTAGTTGTCTGTGGATTTACTCAGTCAAGAGTAAAGACTGGAACCAGTAAATTAACTTTGGAAATGTAGTTGGAAATGAAGAAAATAAAGAAGAAATAGTTTACTTTTCAGATAGCATAGAAATTATGTATATTTTATATGCTTATAGGTAAATATAATAACTCTGTAAGTGTATCTTATTAAGAATCTTCTTTCTCAAGAATTTTATAAAACCTTTCACTGATCCTATGAAAACTCAGAAGAATGAAATCACTGAAATCTTTTTCTCTGCTACTACCAAAGTAGATTTAGATTCTCAAACCTGCATTAAATAACGCAAAATCATTCTTCAGGTTCAGAAAGAGTTAAGTCAATGATTTCAATTGTCCATCCTAACATTTAATTTTCAGATATCATAATGCTCAGATTGACAAACTAATAGAAATTCTGCCCATCATCTGGTGTCATTTTTGGTAGACTGGATGCCACAACTTTCCTAATAAAAGGGGAAAAAACCTCTACAATAACAAAATTAAGTGAAAAGCACAAAAGTTGTATCTTAGCATAATAAAATAAATATTAAAAAATTAAAAAATAAAACAAAGATTGAGATATTCCACTTTTCTTGATATTATTTCCTTAAAAACAAATAGTATTTCAAAGTATAAGGAAAAAAAAAACAGTTTGTTTGATGAAGTCTTGAAATGGAATCAATAAAAATGACCGAAGAAAATGCTGAGGTAGTGTTTTAAAAGTATCATATGTTTGCTAGGTTCTCTTCCCATAGATTTATTTCAGATCCAGTGAAATAGGGAAATGAAAATAAATAATGGTGCTTTGAAAGGAAGAGGAAAAACTCCATCTTTTACTTGTAATAGTTTAAAAGCCAAGGTCTACAAACAGAAATGTAGGACTGTCATCCAGGTGTCACCTCAAGCAGGCAGTTGGAACTGGTGCACTTGCAAAGTGGCAGCAGTTAATCAGCTGTTACATTGAGATCTCTCTTAGTTTGGTGTTGAGTAACAAATTTGATTGTCTGAATTAACGGATGTAGTGGTGAGAGATTAAAACTCAGTTGAATTACATCCGTTTGTCTATTTTTGTAAACATAATTCAACTTTTAACATAGATGTCACAGGCTCTCTGCTATTTTAAATTTTTAATTAGTTGGAAAGAACAATTAAAACTAAGATTAATTTTTTTAAGTGGTTGAAATAATAATCATGGTGGTCTACTTTGAAAGTAGTTCTGGTTTCTTCACTTCATTTGATATTTGCCCAGATGCAGCAGCATAAGTTTGTAAATAACAAACTAAAACAAACAACATCCAGCTGATCTAAGAATGCTATGTAATACTGCAAAGCAGCTGTACTGCAAATTTCAGGGAAATAAGAACAGAGTGGAAAGCTTTCTTTATTTTTCTAGGTGAGTTCTTTCTTATCTGTTGTATAGTTTACCATTACTTTGTCAAACCTTGTATTTCACTGAATCCTACTTTTTACAGATGGAAAGTCTACTCTTTTTAATCTCTAAGAATTCCAGGACAGATGGATGAACAGAGAACAACACTGACTTGTGTTCTTTGAATGCCATCTCGTTAGCAAATAATATCAGGACAGAATGAACATCTGTTGCTTAGTTGACCCTGCGTCTTGCCAGGAAGCACATTAGACTCTCATGGTCCAGTGATAGATCCAGTCACAATCTTCACAGGTGTAAGAAAGTCACCCTAGTAGAGGAGGCAAGTAGAGGAATATTGAGCAGTCCTGCTGAAATCCTGGTCAGCTGTTGAGAAGTTGATGAATGCAAGATGTGGGGAGTATGCATTCTGAATTTGTTTTGTCAACACTGAGTGCAGCCTGACCCTTGTTTAGCTGTCTCAAGGCAAATTATTTTTCTGAACAGAATCTGAAGTAAGAAAAAGAGTTGGCCTGGATTTTTAGGAGAAAAAACATGAGATATATTGCAAGATAAACTTTGTTCCAGGCTACTGCTGCACTTTGCATCAGAGAGTCTCGTTCCCTGACAAACTGGAAGTGAAAACAAATAAAGATTATCTATGCAGGGGGGTGAGGAAAGAGACTAATTTTATTTCACCATGTTTATAAATATATAATCCATTGTTTATAAATAAACAATGGTTTATTTCACCATGTTACCCCATCCTTTTAGGCATTTTTCCAAGGGTCAAATCAGTGCAGAGGCATTTGGATGCCAGTGGATGTCCAGTATCATACCACAATGTGGAAGTGATGCTCTGACTTGCAGTGATGGCACAAATGTGTTAAAATTGTCTTCTCTCTTTCTCTGTGCTCACTGGTAAATTCATGTCTGAAAGTAAATAATAGTTGTAGCAAGGGTGAATGTCTGAGGTGGTGAAAGAACAATATTAGCCTTTACTATGCACATTAGTAAAAATTAGGAAATATATGTGGGGTCAATTCAACTTAACTATTTAATAGCAGTGTGATTTGGTTAAAGCCAGGCTATGGAATAGCTAGTTGGAGCAAGAGATGCCAGTAATTTAAGAGGGATCAAAATTTTCCATTTGCCTGTAATCTTTATCAATTTCAGTTTGTGATTTTATTATTAAGTGAGCTCTTTGTTGAAGGTCAGAGGTAAAATTTCTATCGATTATCATATAGCTAGTAATTTATCTTGGCCTGTTGTTAAAACATAAGCTTGTTTATTAGCTGCCAAGCAGCCCTGCACTCAGGTATATAAATAGCATTAGGGAAAACACATTTAATTTATAAAAACCTAAATTCACTCCCTACAAGAAGATAGACAACAATCTCTTGTTGGAGATTGTTAATGTTCAGTAAATTAAGATGTTACATTTTTGTCAGATTTTTACTTTACTTTACTACCTTTTTAACAGCAAGATAAAATATCAATTTCTGCTGAAAGTAAAATCATAATGAAATGACACAATATAAATAGATGACTTTCATCATAATGCGCTGTTTTTAGAAATGCTCATAATTTAAACAATTATGTTCCTTGATTTCTCGCCAATTAAGTTTAGTCATCTAGGGACTGTGAATTTTAATGAGAAAGCTGAATGGTCTTTTGTTGACTTGATCAGTTGGCAGGAGCACAATCAAACAAGGAAACGTTTTATCTTCTCTCATTTCTTTAAGTGTCATAAAAAAAAGAAGATAAGAGAAAAAATAAGTGGCAGAAGAAACAAAAGCGCTGTACAGGAAGTGTCTTCTATCTTTATGTAGATTTAATACATCAAGAAAAAAATATTTGCTTACTAACCCTTGAAATCCACATCATAGGCTTAAAAGTTATGAGATGTTAAACACACCCATGAGGAAATTAAATTTAGAACCAAACAGTAGCCAATAGCTGTTATAGTCTGATTATTCAGACAATTTTAATGATCATTTTCCAATAAATTCTGGATTCTGAATCATAAAGGAAAAATAGAAGAATGAGATAAGTACTTAAAATAGTAAACAGGGGTTCATGCGTCTACCTTTCAATGGACAAATAAGAATCCCCCCAGGGATTAAAATTAGATTAGCTAAATGCCTAACAGCTGTCTCACAGGCATGAGACTAGATAAAGCAACCAAGCTGTAAATCTGTGCAAACTGCATAAAAGGCTACATAATACAAACTGATTAGTTTAGGACTCACATTAATGTGGCTGTGAATAAAAATAACCTACCCATAAATCCTCTCTTAATTTTAAGAGCTACTGAGGAGCAAAATCTTAACTGATAGATTGTTATGAGGTATTAGTCTACAGTGAACTTACATTGTGATCAAAGAAAAAAAAACTGAATTAGTAATCCTTGTCAAGTAAGAGTTCTTATCTCTGTGCGGAAAACCAAATATTTGAAGTTTAAACTGGAACTGATAGGGAACATTCATAGATTACCAATGTCATTTGCACTTTTTTTTAGATGAAAATGCTAACACCTACTCATTTACATTCAATGAGGGAGCTTGTGATGTAGCACACACCTCATTAGACAGAGCAAGAACTATTGAAATATAGGCTGCAGTAACTATTAGGGCTGACTGTTTTTCTGCAATTTCAAGATTATAACAAAATAAAAAATGATAGAAGTATTGACTTAATTAAGTTGGTTGAGCCTACAGGACATAACTGTAAATCTGTTTCAGAATATTTCTTGTGTATTCAAAAATGTACATCTTTTAGTCAGAAAAGAAAATTTCACAGAAAAATATTTTTTAATGAGTGATTATATAAATAAATTATAATTTACATGAGCTGTAAAATCTTATGCCATAACTGGTAAAAAGATAGTAAGCATGAGATGATAAAAACAAAAAATCAGCGACCTATATTCTTTCTTAAAATGCTATCCCTTCATATCATCTTACTCTGTAAGTATGGTGTGTTACATTACAGTTGATGGAGATTTGTGCTGAGCGGTATGCCACTGCAAAGTTTGTTAATGCAGATAAATAGAAATTTGTTCTTATTTTTAGAGTCAGCCAAAAGTCACATAGGCATAGTTTACATAGCAGTAAAGCCCAAGGTATTATGTGAGATGTACTGAATCTGGTAATAATACAGTCACATAGCTTCTAGTAGCTATGTAGTAGAGCACAGACAAAATGAACTCATATATAGGTACTTTTTCTATACTGTACCCCAAGTGTCCACAGCAGCAGAACAAGTGTAAGTATACCTCACACACATGCTCTAGTTGTTTCTCTGCTATTCCTGCTGGGAGGCCTGATATAATATGTTTTGTGTATTTTTAGAAAGGCACCTTCTGTCTGAGGTTCTGAAAAATGTGGTTCTTTAAATCATTTGCTAAACCTGCACTTAGATCATTTACCACGGAAATGCTTATTCAGTTCATAGAAACTTGAATTTTACAGGAGCATCGTAATCCTTAAAAGCACAGTACTGTTTGCAGTAGAGCACCTGTAATCCCAGTTCAAAAGCCAATCCATTATGAAAATGATTCTTAAAAGCTCATTTAACTTGAATTAGATTTCCCTTCGTGATAACAGTGATCACTTGCCTGTATGGAGTCCTATTCTCTCTGATCTAAAAGACAGTAAATTCATGCAATATGTCAGTAGTTTTAATATGAAGAACAAAGTACAGAATTGTTTTGGAACTTTGAAAGTTTTACAGAACCAAAACCAAAAATAGTTTCAGTTACTTTTGATTTTTGTCTGGAGCTCTGTGACATAGTAAGAAGTTGTTAAATTTGGATTGTAATTCATGAACAAAGAGAAGTTGCAAACTCAGTAATCCTTATTGAAGAAGAAAGCTAGTATTACACCAAAACATATTCTAACTTGTTGACATATGTACTTGTGATTAGCTGTTTGTGTGCAGTTTATTCCTGTTGAGGAGGAAATGTAGTCTTTCACTTACTCTACTGCTTGAGACATCAGTATGATAGATAATGGTTGAATATTTTGGTTCTAGTTCACTGTGTTTTAGGAAGTAACTGAAGCAATTAAAAAATGCAATACAAATTCATGAAGATATTTCATCTAGGTAAAACTGAATTTTGGTATAGAGTTCATTCAGTTTGACATTCATTTCAAAAGAACAACCCCAAAATCCTGCCAAGAAAACAAGTATGGAATTCATATAAATGAAATATATATATATATTTTTTCTGAAGCATACATAATGCATTTGTTACTCTTTTCAGCATACACAACAAATAATGCTAGAGTCTGTAAAATGCTTCATCCTTTTAGAATTTTACATTACTAAACAGGTGATTTTCTATAGTAATGAACTAAAAGGTGAAGGTATCTCATAGAGTGTTTTTCTCTATCTTTTCCTAGGATTTTGTGATATGTTTTTTTTTTGTTTTTTTTTTTCCCCCCCTCTGGTACAGTGGAAATGCTAAGTCATGGCTTGAACCATTGATTGAGAACCTGGTAGGAAGGCAGGGCCAACCCAGGGGTGCTTAGGTGCATGCAGTGCACCTGAATGACCAGAAGGTGTGCAGCCAGGATCCACCCCTTCCCAGCTCATTTAAGGGTTGGCAGTGGAAATGAGGGTATCTCATCTGCAGATCTGTGTAGCTGCAGATCTTAAGGCTTATTGTGTTACACCTGGTCATAGGAACTTACTGTCTTCTACAGCTGCATGACATCATTACTTTTTTCCTGCTTAAGCTTTCTGGTCAAGCTACAGGAAAGTAATAAGAAATTACAGGAAACGTAATCCTATTGCAGCACTCTGTGTTCTGAGTCTGTAGACCACTAAATACTTGGGCCATGTCGTCATGAAATTGGAAGTGTACTTAAAGGATATCATTTCCTATACACAAGTCCCCTGTAAACCAGTTCTTCTTTCAAGAGTATGTTAATGGAGTCCCAGCAGGGGACTGATATTTGAAGCATCTGATAGTATTTCACTCCCAGCAAAGGAAACTAAGGACACGAGGAGAAGTTTGATGTTATTACTGAATATTTCAATATAGTCAATATATTGGAGGGAAGGGAAGCTGTCGAGAGAGACCTGGACAGGCTGGAGAAGTGGGCCCATGAAAACCTAATGAGGTTCAACAAGGCCAAATGCAAGGTGCTGCACTTAGGCCAGGGCAATCCCAGGTATTTTTACAAACTGGGGGAAGAACTCCTTGAGAACAGCCCTGTGGAGAAGGAGTTGGGGGTCCTGGTGGATGAGAAGCTGGATGTGAGCCAGTAGTGTTCACTTGCAGCCCCAAAGGCCAACTGTGTTCTGGGCTGCATTAAAAGAGGAATGTCCAGCAGGGAGAGGGAGGTGGTTGCCCCCTCTACTTGGCTCTTGTGAAGCCTCATCTGGAGTGCTGCATCCAGGCCTGGAGCCCTCAGCACAAGAAAGATGCAGAGCTCTTGGAACGAGTCCAGAGGAAGGTCACTGAGATGATCAGAGAGCTGGAGCACCTCTCCTATGAGGAAAGGTTGAGGGAACTGGGTTTGTTTAGCTTAGTGAAGTCTCCAGGGAGACCTCATTGTAGCTTTCCAATACTTGAAGGGAGCATATAAACAGGAGAGGGAACAGCTGTTTGTGAGGATGGACAGTGATAGGACAAGGAGGAATGGTTTTAAACTAAGACAGGGGAGGTTTAGGTTACATATTAAGAGGAAGTTTTTCACAGAGGGGGTGGTGAAGCACTGGAACAGGTTGCCCAAGGAGGTTGTGGATACCCTATCCCTGGAGGCATTCAAGGCCAGGCTGGATGTGGCTCTGGGCAGCGTGGTCTGGTGGTTGGTGACCCTGCACATAGCAGGGGGGTTGAAACTAGATGATCATTGTGGTTCTTTTCAACTCAGGCCATTCTGTGATTCATAAGTGAATTAAAATGTTTGTGTCCTTATTAAATTTTGCTGAAGTTTAGTCTGACTAAAGTTCAGTGTGTTATTGGGGAACCAATCAACTTATCATGGAGGAAGGCTGAAAAAAATTGACGCATTCATAGACACTTCTTTTTAAAGGTGTAATTTACTTATTACTTTTGCTCTAGCACTGGGTTATGTTATTAATTAAGCTGCAGAGACAGTGTGATGAGTGGCAAGTAAAAAAGCAGAATATTTCCACTGCTGAATGATGTTGGAAAGCCAAACATGGTATTTTTACTGGAGAAGATAAGGTTAGAGCAATTCCTCCCTTTCTCTTCTTCCTTTGTTCCTACTCTTGTACATTATGTGACTGTATTGTAGCTTCTTGTTATTTTAATGTGTGGGATATATTAGGTATGTCATATACAAATTCTTTGTTCTCTTTGTTTTGTCCTTCTTTGTTCTGTCCTAAAACCAGTTCTAGCCAGCTGCCAAGGTTGCATTCCTTTAGTGATCCTTAATGGACCATTTGTGATTTATAGTCTCAGGGCCTTCTGTATAATCTTGTGCCAGAATTTTGCTGCTGTCTTGTGCTTGTTCTTTTAAAGGTCCTTGCTACACTTTAATCTCAAGTGTGTTTTCCATAGTATGTGGGAGCAACATAACTGTATTTTCTGTTTGTTGCTAATACCAAGGTTTTCTTTGTTGTTGTTTGTTTGTTTTGGTTTGGTTTTTTGTTTTGTTTTTTTTTTTCTTTTTCTTTTTTTCCTGAGGCTTTCAGAAGCTTCCGCTTGCTTGTCCTTCTGAGAAAAGATAGAAAACAGCCTATAGCCTGGTAGATTGTCTTGTTGAAACTGCTGGAGTTTCTGAGGATCTTCACTTTTCTATCTGACTGTGGCTCGTGTAGCTGGTAACATAGAGCATTCTATTAAACACATTTTCAAATCGGATCTTATAGTGGAAAGGATTATTTGGGTATTATATTTGCTGCTGTCAGTGTCTATAATCAGCTTTGTGTTCATGGCGAAGTTTGAGAGCATCATCCAATAAATGCCAGTTCTTGAGTCTAGCTCCTTTCTCAGAGTCAGTCTGATACTTGTTAATGTGAATGATATTCTGGCATTGACTTCGAAGGGTGATGAGTTTGTTTCTAGATAAACTCTAATGGACAAAGATCAAGAGAAAAATCCTAGTGAAAGAGGGTATCATAAAAAGGTTTCTTCTGGCAGCTTAATACATTAATTCAATGCATGTGGATAGCTTAAAACAGCTGCTTCTGCATCTCAGATGCCTGTTTAGCAAACTGCTAACACTCCCAAGTCACACATAGTGTTTTAAGGCTAATGAAACTGTGCTTATGGGGCCTCTGAGATGCCTCCCATCAATGGTTTTATGTTCCCTGTTAAGATGACCATGAATTCATCTTTGTGAGTCATATTCCATATGTACAGATGTACAGAAGAAGAAAAACACTTTAGCTGCAACACTGATATTCTGCTGAATGTTTGGAAGTATGATCTTGTGAAATAACAAATAGGAAATGAGAGTTGTGAATAAATGAGAGGTTTTGTTCCACATCAAAACGTGTATCATATGTTGATAGAAGAATTAATGTACTTATATCGAAATATGACAGTTGTGTTGAAATATGATAACATTTAAATTGTTTCATTGTTCAGATAGACAGATTCAACACACACATCTTTTTCAGAGCAGAGAATGCCTATTTCTTCTTCCCCTTCAGAAAATACTTTTTTTTTTTTTTCCTTTTTTTTTCTTTTTCCCCCCTCCAAACAATCCAGTAAAAGAAGTCACAATTGATATGACATTATCTCCCAAGGAATGCTATAATGCCTGAACGTATGATTCCTGAGATTTTGGCAAGATCAGTTCTACTTGCATCTTGCTTTTCATGTCTATAGTTGATCTTCTTTTCTCTCTTTTGCAGCTACTGCACTGTGCTGCTGTGTCCTTGATTATTATTATTATTATTTAAGTTGGTGATTTGATGAAGAGAGGAGAAAATAGTGTTCATTCTGCCTGTTAACTTATATAAAAAAATAAATTCCCATGTGAGATCCTTTCCAAGGATAGAATTACCTGGAGAGCCATCAGCATCCCAACAGACTAATACTACTTTTTATGATTTAGTGATTCACTTATATTGGAGTCTTAATATGAGTTTTAATTATCTGCTCCAATTCTTTCTTTATATAAATATCTAGTGCCTCTTCTGAGCAGATGTTATCTTCAAACAAAATGTAGTTCCACAAGAAGAAAACTAAACAACATGTTTAAAATTAATCATATGCATAAGTGATTTGCTGGTTTGTGAGTTAACTACTTTGTGGTTCCCAATGGTCGTATGTTCAACAAGATGGTTCCCTTCAGTCACTCTCTTTGGTCATTTGCTACATTATGCAGTATAGAGAGAACAATAAATAATACAGAATAAAGTAGAAAACAAAATGTAGCTGCGTTGCTGTGGAGCTTGTAAATGGGAGCGTTTAGAGTACTGATGACAGAGTTAGCAGTGTTCTTGTAAGCTACATTGTTTCTAATGTTAGAGCCAAGAATACTTATGTAAAATAGTCGTAATACCTTTAGCTCATATTGCACTAAACATGAAATAGTATCTTGCAGCCTGGGATGGGCAGGAGTAGAGAAAAGCTGGGCTGAAGTTGAAAGATGTCTTCCTCATCCAGAGAAAATCCATTCTGTTGAATCGTAGTACATCCATCTGAGTTGCCAATCATACTCTATGTTTTGGCACTGCATAGTACTTTTTTTAAATGTAGCTGGTGAAATGTAGTGTGTGAGTTTCCCAATGCATATATTTTCTTCTTACAAAAAAATAGCTTGAATTCAAGAATTAAAAACAAAACTTTTCTTCCAAAGAAGAGTAAAAATATTGGTATGTTTTATTAACATATTTATTAAACATATTAATTAAACATACTTTATTAAGTATGTTTTATTTAGTAAGTTTTGTATGGTATTTAATAAAGTGGTGACAAATGTCTATATCTTATACAGTTGGAAAAAAAAAAAAAAAAAGGAAGAAAAAAATAAAGCTGTATAAATTATAAACAAAAATTCCATCCCAAAAGGGATTTAAACATCATAGTGTGAGGTTATTTTGTTGAGTAGGCCATACAATTAAGCACATAAACAAGTATGAAGATTTTTTAATGTTAATTGTGCCACTGGAGGGAGCCCATATTCCATGAATGCTTTTGGAAGAGGGGAAAAAAAAAAAAAAAAAAAAAAAAGATTTTAATTTTCAAAGAAAATAACCTCAGTGGGGTTGACTTTCCTGTTGTTGACTTTGCAGGTGTGCTGAATTTCTGACAGACTTCCTTTAGAGTTTGTATTTGTTCCTTCCACATAATGTGGAAAGATGAGGTCAGAAACAAGGACCTGATTTTTCTTCTTTTTAATGCTGGATTAAATAGGTTTGTGCACCACTTGACCAATAGATGAGTGTAGTTCCAATTTTTTTATTTTTTATTTTATTTTTTTTGTAATCTCTGACTTTTTTAAGCCTTTGACTATCACTGTTTCATTTTTCATAACAACGTTAATCTTCTAACCTAGATGGAGTTGCTAGTATGACTTTTAATCTTTTGAGACCTCCATGACTTTTTAATATGATTTTGAGTTAATCTGATGTGGTTTAAATGTCTAGAAAAGTTACCAGTGCGATGCTGTTTGTCATCATCATATAATAACCAGTCGACAGGCAAGAAGCTATTAAAGCTTTGTTCTCCCTTTTGGGTTATTTGATTTGTCATTCTCCTCTTTGGCAGGCTGTGTACTCAAACAAATTTTTGATAACGTGACCAGAAAGCTAAATTCAGTAAAGAGTTCAGGCTGACATTGTTGTTCCATGCAAGCAACCCAATAGGGAGAGATAATGCTATAATTCAGATAATATGATGAAATGAGAACTTGTATGACAAAGACTTTAGTGGATAAAGAAACAGAAATATCTCTTATTTTTACATAAATTAAAAGGCAATGTGGGCTTTTACTGAAGTTGCATCTGCTATTTTTATTTGTTTTTTTTTAAAGGACAGTTCAGGTTAACTGATGCTCAGAGAGGCGGTTGAATCACAAAATTCCCGGAACTCACATTTTAAGAATTTAGATTGACTTTGTGAGATAGTTCTGATTTCCAATATTTGAAGTAGGTAAGCATAAAAGTATGTAATCAGCTATACTTTCCACAGTGGATGTTTTGGAAGATTTCCTGAACATGAAAATAGCAAAGCTTCCATAAATTGCAATTGCTTGTGAGAAGATGAAACAACCCTGAATATCCGTCCTTCAGGCAGTGAGAACATAACAACTGTTGGATGTGTATGGTAGGAAAGGTCTTTTCCTACCTAATTTTTGAGCATTTTAGTTGGAGTATTTTTCTATTTTCAATTACTTATTTGATGTTTCTCATCTTGATAATTAAAATGATGTTCCCTGTGAGTTTGTTCATTGTTTTTGTAGTTGTTGTTGTTTGTCTTTTTTATATATAGAATATAGTCTTGCTAGAACTGAGGTTTTTATTTTTGCATGTGTATTGCACATTGGCAACTGAGTTTAATTTATGTGTTGTATATTTGTGAATGTTCTTCAAGGACATTCATATTTATAAAAAAGATAATGTGGCAAAGCAAATTCAATGAAAATTAATGTAGAATTTAGTCTGTTAAAGAGCTCAGAAAGGAAAAATTATCCTGTAAAACCATTTTTGAACTGAGGTCAGGGAAAATTATATTTTGATCATTCTATATTCTCAAACCCAAGGATTGTATTCTCAAAAAATTTGTTCTGATAAATTATGGGTAAATAATTTTGCTCAGTTTTATTAGTTTGTTCTGAAAAGCGTGAACTATTTGAAACCTTTAAGATGAGATATTATGATGAAAAGTGGCAAAATGGTAGAAGAAGGCAAATTATACTTTTACTAAATACAAATGAAGTTAGTCTAATATGGACATTGAGATTTTCTGAATGCGCTGCTGATTTCAAGGTGAACATTTGGAGTGTTCATCTGTGTGTGTGTGTGTGTGTGTGTGTGTGTGTGCACGCACCCAGGCTGGCAGTTAGAAGCTTTACTACTTAGAGTATGATATTAACCATGAAGTATTCTATGGTTAGTGGTATGATCTCTTCTTACGTTCAGATACATTTGTTCTTAGAATGGTTCTTCAATTAAATATGAAATTCAGTAAAATATAAAATATAGCATCTGGTTTCTGTAGTGTTCTTTCAATACTGATTTTTCAAATAGTTCAGACAAAGAGCTTGTTTTTGTTTAGAACTGGGTGAGAAAAACTGAGTTGTAAAGCTGAAGAAATACAAATAAAAGTTAGTATTCCCCTAGTGCAGATTAATTCATTAGCCTGAATACCTTGGCTGCCATTTCTCCATCTTTATGTATAGGGAAAAACCTCTTTTTTTTTTTTTTTTAAATTATTTATTTAAATACAATTGAGTTACTTCTCAATCTCAATAGCATTCTGGTCTTCCTTCCATCTTCCTTCCGTAGTGGATGTATGGAACATCAGTACTAGCAATATACTCAGTACTGTTTTGATCTTTACTTCACAAGTGTTTTATTAAAAGACCAGTTCCCAAAGAAAACAACTGAAATAACATGGAAAACCTGACAGTGTACCCTGAAACCATACTCTTCTGGCTGAATAGTGAAAAGGCCTTTGTTTTATCAAGCTGACAGGAGAAGGGCTCGAGAAACACATGATTCTAAACTGACAATTCAGATGAGCTAAGATCCCTATGTTGAGTTTAATTTTAAGAATTTCTTAAAATTTCAAATTCTAAACAAAAGACAGTAAGTATGTAAAGAGAACTACTACAAATAAGCATTGATTTGTTCCTTTGCTGTTTTTAGCTGCAAGAAGGTGATAAAAATTCCATTTGAATCCATAGGATTTCAAGTGGTCTTCTCCTTGTGTGATGGTTGCCTTTGATGTCACCAAAAGCTCCTGATTTCTTAATTGTTTTTGTCTTCTCCCAGGTTCAAGGCCTGAAAAAAAAACACAAACACATAGAAGGGCTGGTTACAGGAAATCTGCATATTAATTGTTCTGAAATGAACATTATTATTATTTTTTTAACTGTGTAGACCCTGTTATAAGTGATGTGTTATGGCAAATGGATCTTGAAGGGAAATTTGCAAAGGAAGAAAGTCCAGTGACTTGTTTGACATCTAATTGGCTTAAGATTATTGCATAACCTGCTTAAGTGGTTAGAAACTTTCTTTAAGTCCTGGCAAAAAGGATTCTGTTGTGTGCTGTGAACTGTACAGCAGACTCGAAACCAGTCAGATCATTATACCTTTTCTGTCTGAGTTTTGTAAAACTATTAAAAATATCCATCTAATTCACAGATTGAGATAAATTATTATTATCTGTAAGTGCACCAAAGTCTTTTCACTGAACTAAAAATAGAAAACATGAAAATACTGTTGGGAAAATGTAGCCATTTAATGGTATTGAGAATGTGTTTGTTTTTAAACCATAATCGGTGGGGGGGGGAAGGGGGGAAGTTAACAAAGGTTATGTAACAGAAGATCAAAATGGGAACTTAAATTATGCAGCCGTCTGCAGGACATATTTTAATGACTATCATTGAACTATTTTTGTAGATGTGGAACTCTTTGGAAAGTCAACGCTTATTTACAAGCAGGCTTTACTAAGTGGCAAGGAATGACTATGGCTTTGGTATCTAGATGATTAAACAAAACAAAGGCAATGTTGATTAGAGATTAGGATGTTATATGAGCTGTTCTTTGTGTTAGTGGAGTAAGCATTGTATAAAGGAAAGCTGAATACAGCTTCCTATTTTGAATAAGGAAAGCAAGCAAATTAAAGTGTGAAACTACAGAATCACAGAATTGAGGTGTTATTTTTAACTTCAGAAAGAAAACTGTTTCAAAGTAACAGTAAAATAATAAAACTTTTAAGCGTATGTGGTTTAAATGATTGCTGCGAGGCTTGGTTATTAGCAAACTAATAGAGCTTTTCAGACCCTTACTTCAAAAATTCTCCATTTATTCATTTCTTTGCCACTGCAATGCATACTCTTTTTAATAATTAAAAACAAAAAAAAATAGATATATCTCTTGAAGTATTCATATAAAACAGCAAAGGTGACTAAATTTCCAAAGCAAAGGAATTTTGAATTACCACTAAAATACTTAGTCCCGCTTCTCAGTGTCTGATGGTACCATCTCATACTTGTGCCTGCGTAAGGGAGTTGTGAAGCTTGTTGTAATCTGTGCCCTGCTGAAATAATATAGAAGCATGGAAGCTGAAGAATATCCCGCCCTTTTGTCCACAGATTCCCTTTAAATTTAATTTTCATCTTTTTTGTTTGCTGTAGTGTAAAGCAATAATCAGCTAGAAAGTGTAAGTTGTTGTTAATTTAGGGTGCATAACTTAATTGTGTGTCTGGCATAAAAGGTTTATCAGATTCTATAAGGACACGAGGGAATTGGTTTTACAGCATTTTGAGAATGTCAGCTTGATTTGAAAACTTCATTTATATTGCAGCACCTACTGATCTGGGTCCAACAAAACAGAGATCACAAAGTGTAGCAAATAGCATAGAAACTAATTCTGTTGTGGGCAGAAATTCTCCTACCTTGATCTTGCTTATTTATTCCCACTGGCTATTGCATACTAACGTCAGGTTTTGTGCAGTCCTGTTGTGACACTGGCCAGGGAACTGGTTTGGTGGAAAATGAACAGATTTTTCTTTTACAGTTTCCAGTTTTATAAATTCACTAATCCATCTTGGCATAAGATGTGATGAATGTTTGCACCAGAAAAAGGAAAGTAGTGGAGGTTAGTATTGAGTAGGGAGGTTAGGAAATGGGGGAGTGAGATTGCTGCTTCTTAAGGAAAAGCAGCCTTTTGTTGGATTAATGTAGCAATTTACCTAGAACCAAAGCAGAGAAGGTAAGTGAAGAAAGTAGAAGTAGTTTCTATGTGGAAACAGAGTTTCTATGTGGAAAAACTGTTTGTTTGTTTTCCCCTACTATTTCTTAAAAAGAAGTAAAGCAGTTGATGGTTGTGTGGATTTACTTTCATTGCAGTGAAGATCCATTTGTAGCAAAGCTGTTAAATTGGAAAAGTTTCACCATAACTGAAACAATATTAAAACACAAACGTTTGAGCTTTTTTCATCCTAAACAATCCAAACTTCCCTGCTCACAAGATGTCCAAGGTTTATTCTGTTGGATTGAACAACATTGTTTTCTCTAGTTTATCTGTATTTTTAAAGAATTCACCCAGTTACATTTTTTGTGGCTTTTCTTAAAGCAAAGTAAGGGTTCCTTCTTGAAAATTCTCATTACTCATTCAAATCTAAAAATTTCATTCAAATTCAAATTAGAAAACAACAAAGCTGGGATGTTTGTAGCCAACAGTATTGTGACTATGAGGTCTCTTGGCACACACTTGTCACTGTCAATACCTGGACTCTTATCACTGAGTCAGTGAGACAGTGCTAGTACTGGGGTTGTCTGATATAGAGACCAATAGCAGCAACAAGAATAAATCTTTTGTGAAAAGTTCTACTGTGTCAAGTGTAGCCAGTGACTCTTATGAAATGGGGGAAGAAATTTTTTTTTTTATACTTTCGCTCTACCTCAGAGGCAACACAATGAAGAAATATAAATATTAGCAGGAAGAACAAATTTGCCAAATTTCATTTTTTAAAATGCAAAAACTGTTTCACTAAGAAGCATCAGAGGACTTAAAATTACACTATTTCCCTCCCCCCCCCCCAAAGGCGAGTTTTTGCAGTGCCATACCATTAAACAACAAATAATGTAATTTTTTCAGGAAAGACATTTTATAATTTTGAATCGTTCACATAAATCTAACCGCATGGATTAGGATGTTATCATTTCTACTTAAAATCTAATCTGATAATGATATATAGTGAGTTCTGATGTCATTTCTTCAGTACATTAGGAGATGAAGAACCCATCAATCACTTTCGAATTACCTTAAGTAATGTTTTCAGAATGCTCTTTTAATGAAGATAATTTTTAATAGAAAATAATGTAGAGCTGCTGACATGGTTGATGGAAGTCCGCTGAAGGAAAAAAAAATAAGAAGGTAACTATTTTAACAAGAATCTACTTGCTGTTGTTACTCCAGTCTCATTCCTTATGCCAAGTCCTTAGTCTTTATTCACGTATTTCTGCAGACCAATTCAAGCATCCAAATAGTTATTGATAACGGCTTAAAATATGAAATTTAGCAGAAAGTTCTCATTTGTATGTTTGAAAAGTGTGGCTGCTTAAACAACTTACAAATGTGACTTGGCAATGAAAGCTGATCATTTGTGTGTTGTGCAGCATTTGATTTCTTACATTTTCCTTTTTCAGACTTTAAAGGAACAGCAACTGGTGGTTACTGCACTGTGTGTGATGACATTTGGCTTTATGCTACTTTGTACATATTAATTTTTTTTTCAGTGTACCGCTACCATACATCATTTTTTTTGAATAGAGAGAGACAACAGTAAAATATACATATTTTGTGGATCAGTGCTTTTATTGCATCTCTAAATACTGAGACAATGGACTATAGAGATGATTTGAGGAGAAAGAGGTTATATTCCTTTCTATAATTCTTCTAATTCCTCTTCTTTTTAAATCAAGCATTTTGAGATTGTGAAATCCTATTTTCCCTGATGTGTTTCATGAAGTAACAGTCTCTTATATGGAGTTTAATGACTGATCATAGAGAGGAACTTAGAACTTACTACTTGGTGTCATTGTTGTCAAATTTATTTATTTCAAAAAAACAAAAACAAAACAAAGCATGAAGAAATAATGGAGTTTTTCTCATCTGGATTTTTTTTATTTTTATTTTATTTATTTAGTTTTTTATAATTAAGATAGTACTGAGTGATAGTAATGGCTGTTGAAGTATTTTTAGGTTCAGAAGGAGAGACCGAGGGGATTTTTACATAGTCTATAAATCCTTCATAGTGGCTGCATAGCAAGAACTCACTTATGTGATAATATCTAGCTAATCAAGATACTGAAGGACTACATAAGAATAAAAAAGCAGCCCCTTCCCTTTCAACTTTGTTGTTCTATGTTAATACCCAGTTTTCAATGCAAAGCAGCTATATTAACTGTGAGGACAGCAGCAGCTGCAAAGGTAGCAGAGAGTCAGCAACGTAATCACAAAGATAGCAGTAAATCGATCACTTGTTTTCTCATGAGAATATGTTCTGTCACTTAGAAAACTCTATATTCAGTCAGGAATAATTTATGAAAATAATCTAATGTTTAAAGGACTGTATTCGTTGTAGTGATGGGGATGGCAGACAGCAAAATGTCTTTTATATAAATGTGTGTGTGCGCGTGTCTGTGATGCTTTTTTAAAAATCTGGTAAAGAGCAAATTATCTCATCAAATGACTATCTTGTTAGCGTCAGTTTTAATGAGCCAAATGTGAATGCTTTGACATGTTTTAAAATACTGATATATTTGCATGCAGAAGTAAAGTAAAAAAAAAAAAAAAAAAAAAAAGAGGTACTTCCCAGACAGAATGAAAACCTAGCATCCCAGTTTTCAGAATATATTGCTGGTGTATGTAAATGCAGTTGGGAATGATAGTAGAAATGACTGCACAGAAGCTAACTAGTGTAGTTTATCTACTCGTTTGGTCTTGTTTTATTTTTCAAAAGGAGGTAGAAAAACTGATTTTTGACATTATGAGATGGGATTTTGAAGATCAGTGTTTTGAGGAGTATGATGGTTACCTTGTTACATACAGTATAATACAGTTTAACGTGTATTATTGTATATGTTTTTCTAAATTAATAAATAAAATGTATTAGCTGACTGGAGATCAGCAAATCGTTGATGGATACCCTCTTATTATTTTGGGTTGCTTTGGAAGAAAGATGCTCATGCATACTTGCTTCAAAAAAAAAATCTGTACTCTATGAATATACTGAGTATTGGCATAATATAAACATTTTGCTGAGAGTTAGTTTCATTATATGTAGTGAGCTCATCTATGCCTATTGTTAGCTGCCTGAAAGACTTATAAGCTTTCAAGGGAAACTTCTTTTTAGTGTGTGCTTGATGCAATAGAAGAACTTCAGGAATTCATATAACCTCAGGCATGTGTTAGAAGTCTGTTTTCCTGGCTAACTTGCAGGACTAAGAGAACAGATTTGAAATGGTCACAGAGATCTTAATGCCTTGTACTCAAGCTGTCTCATGTTCTTAAGAACGTAAGGTTAAGTAGATTCCTATAGTTTGCTATGTTTCAGTGTTTAGTTACTAAAATCATTGGAAAGACTTTCCTGGTATTAAGCCTAGATATTTCTGTTACAAAATATTCTGGATTGCATCAAAAAAGGGGTGGCCACCAGGGAGAGGGAGGTGATTGTCCCCCTCTGCTCTGCCCTTGTGCGGCTTAATCTGGATTACTGTGTCTAGGCCACAGGTGTCCAGCAAAAGAAGGATGCAGAGATGTTGGAATGCGTCCAGGGGAGGGCCATGAGGATGATCAAAGAGCTGGAATACATCTCCTGTGAAGATAGGTTGAGAAATTTGGACTTGTTTAGCTTGGAGAAACGAAGGCTTGGGACAAACCTCATTGAAACCTTCCAATGCTTGAAGAGTACTTAAGTACAGGAGGGGGATCAACTTTTTACTGTCTGCTAGTGATAGGACAAGGCTTTAAACTAAAAGAGGAGAGATTTATGTTAGATCGTAGGAAGAAATTTTTTACTCAAAGGGCATGGAAACAGGTTGCCTAGAGAAGATGTTGATGCCCTATCCCTGCAGGCATTGAAGGCTAGGCCGGATGCGGCCCTGGGCAGCCTGAACCCATGGCAGGGGGTTGGAACTAGAGGATCTTTCAAATTCTCTCCAATCTAAGCCTAGATGTTTTTCCTGTTTCCATAGAATAGCATGCCGCTGACACAAGAGGAGAGCTGATATCATTCCTAAGATTTTATGAAGAGAAGTTAGGTAGTCATGTTTTCAAAAATAATTTATTTGCAAGTTTTTTTTTTTTTTTTTTTTCCCATGAAATATATTTGTAGAACTGTTTATTTATTTTGTTTGTTTGTTTGTTTCCCCCTTAACCCTACCCCTAACCCTTCCCCTAACCCCCCCCCCCCCCCCCCCCCCAGATTAAGAAGACCATCAGCAACAAGGATAATAACACATTTTATTCCAGTTTTCAGGAATTGCATCTTTGCCTTTTTATAAGCAATGTTGCATTCAGATATTTCTCATTATGGAAGTGAAGGGTTCTTTTCTGCTCTAGCAGTAAATAGAATTTTTCCCCATTTTGTGCTTATGCCATTGAATTCTTCATTTGACTGCTCTCATCTGCCAAACTTTTAGTAAATGTTCTGATCGTTTCAGGACTTGTCTTCAATTTGCCAAAATCATTTGGAATGTTGACCTTGTTCTTCAGATACCTATCCTGAAAAATAGCTTACAGTTTGTCTTGAAGTTATCTACCTACGTATTTCTTTTTTCTCTTGCTCAAACTCCCCACTGGGAGTTATTTCAGGTATCTCTTGTATTTGACTGTCTGACACCCATATTAGATTTTCCGCACAGTTTAATTTTTCAAATTTTTACCCTGATTTAATGTAAGTAGTTTTTTTCCTTGGCTAGAATTAGCTTATGGTGCAGAATACTGAAGACTGATGTTTCTGATCAAATGCTATAGTAAGTTTAATCTGCAAGATGTCAATTCAGTAAAAGCTTTAGTATTAGGAGAGGTTCTTTGTAACGGGCTGTAATCATTTTGTACCATTAATTGTACATCTTGAGCTCTCTCAGGATTTGCCTTGCAGCTTGGGTTATGAATTATATCTCCCTTGCAGATGAGGGTTTTGCTTTGGTGGTGAGAGTGATTGTTTGCATGCTCATGTTTTGCAACTTGCTTTTGGCATTGGTATAATAACTTATTGCATAAGAACCATTTTTATGATTTGTTATAAACATAGAAAACTAAATTTAATTGACATCTGCATACACATTATTTTTTTATTTATTTGTTTTTTCTGAACAAGAGCAATGACCTTTACTTAACACATTAAGGAAAGATGTTGACTTTAACCATTCCAACAGTTTCATTCTGTTGGCTCTTTACGTGCATAAACTAAATTTCTGAAATGGAATTAATGTTTCTTTTGCTAGCACAATAAAAGGACCAGAGTTTTTGCCAGGAGAACCAGGCAATATGCTTGTATTTGGAAGTCAAAAGAATGAAAATACAGAAAAAAATAATGCTGACATTTGTCACATTGCATTAATTAGGATTTAATTTTAATTAATGTGGTAGAAAGAACAAACTTTTAACCCTGTCTTGGAAGACATATCAGAAGAATTTTTGTAACCATACTGAATGAGATTAGAATGTTTTTACCTTATACTCTACAGGATTATTTGACCAAGGAAGTGCAGTTACAGATGTGTTCACTCAATACTGAAATGCATATGTTTGGCGGTTGTTTTTTTTTTTTTTTCAGAGGCAGTGTATTTCAAGTTCTAAAGATTTTACAGCATTGAGTTGCTCACGTTATATGCAGGGCAAACCCTGAATCTTGATGTATTTATTTATTTTCCTTTTTTCTTTGCTTTTCCTATTGTCCTGTAAATATTTTCGCCAGTGCTTACTGGTTGAAGGAAAAGACATACTGCTTATTGAAGTTATGGGAAGATGCTTTTGGCAGCTCTGTCCCTGACTCCTTGCCAGCTGCAGACATATGGCAGCCACTACTTCACTTCTCCAGCTGCCTCTAGGGCTGTGCTGGTTCTAGCAACTGATGAGGATGTCTTTGCAAACTCGTTCTGTGGTTACCACAGTCCTTCCCAAGAATAGATTTTGCACCTGGAAATATTGTCACCAAAAGAGAATATTCAGCCATCAAGTTTGTATTTTCTTCATTCTTATGGTGTGGATCTTGTTACAATTTGAGATGCAGGAGTGAGTGTAATATAAAATAACCACTGGGAGGGCTCTGCAGTGAGTGAATGTGGTGCTTTCAAAATTAGCATTTTCTGTACATGATCAGCTATAAGAGGCAATCAGATCTACAGCTGGAAGGACTATTAACCTTTACTGATGGCATATTCTTTAGCAGAGAACACATACCTGGTTCTTGAGCATTTGTCTTTTTAGTGGAGATAATTACATCTATTTTAAAAGGCATTATGCTTGTACCTTTATTTGCTGTAAAGATAAGGATTCAGGATCAACACAAAGCCACTTTTGTGAAAGTGATTTAGGGAACTGAAAGCTAGAAACTAAGGTTATTCATTTGACTGTGGTTTTGGCAGGATTTGTTCTCTTTCTGAAACTAGAAGTTAGCTGAGGAATCAAGGAGTTTACTGAATGTGCCATGGGAAATATTAGGCAAAGGAGACTAAGACTGGTATGTATTCTGTGGTTTAAGTTTGAATGATGTCTTTTTTTAATTTTCTTTTTCTGTAACTTCTTCTCTGTAATTTTATTATTGTTATCACTGTTCTTTGGAGATATCTTACTTCTGCTTTCCAGACTGCGATACAACAGCTGTGTTCCCTTAGTATTGCTTAGATTGCCATACTGCTGGTTGAATAGGTCTAATCTGTGATTCTTCAGAAACTCCCCCCAACAATGGAAAAGTCGCTGTCTGAAAAGAAATCCAATCTACTTTAGCTACCTTTGCTTCTCTTGCTTGTTTCTTCCTTCATTGCCATCTTCCATTCACAGTCTCATTCGCTTCATCTTTTCAACGTATCCTGATGGAAACACTGAATGTGGCAATAAGCAAAGTCAGCAGTAGAAAACTCCAAATTAGAAAGAAAAAAACTGGCTTCGGGGGGTGGGGGGGAAAGTGAGTCTAAGAACCAATGATAAGAGGTGTATGGGAACTGCTGAATCACTGCCTGAACCTCTGATTGACCACCTGAGGCGAGCACTGAGTCAGCCACAGGAACACAGTTGAAGGTAATTCAGCTGTGTGACCAGAAGGGGCGGAGCCTGGCTGCATCTCTCCTAGACCCCATTTAAGGGCTGACTGCCCTTAAAGGATCTCTTTCTGGAAAGTGTGTTTTCCCTGTGAGCCTACACAGGTGAGCATTTTCTATTGGTTTCTGATTATCCCTCTCCAATGTGATAATCCTTCTAGCTTTATGATCTGTGGATACCAATCTGGTAATGCCTTTCTGTATATTTCTTCGCTATGCAAGAAGGAAGCCCTCTCCTCAGCTTTTCTGCTTATTATTTTTCATCCTAGCATCTTTTCAGTTTTTCTTTGATTCATGCTGAGAAACAGTGCTGAGATTTGGGTAAGCAGAGGACAGAAAAGCATCTAAGGTCAGAAACCACTGGTATAAGAAGTTTGAACGTAAGAAGGTAACATTAAATATTGGAAATAATTGGGTATTTTCTTTAGCTTCTCTTTAGAAAATGAAGCACTTTATGTTAATGTTTGCAAGAGCCTCTGCATAAAAATATTGTGTTTGCCTGCAATTTGTAGACCGTGGTTCAGTAGCTATTAAAACTGAGATAAATACTGAAATTTTTAATGAAAAATCTGTTAAAAGATATAATATACTTTAATGTGTTTCCTAAGCATGAAAGGGAACACCTTAACGTGCAACTGTTATAGGTGATCATTCTGTTTTCCAAAAGTATTTTGTTAAATATTAAAAGAAAACTCTATCTTCAAAGTTTGAAATAGAAATGTATAGGCCTTAGCATGACATTAAATATGACAGTACCATCAACACCCTTATGATAAACTGCCAAAAGCAATAATATATGTCTGTAATCAGATACAGCCACAGAATCTGTGAAGTTAAATATCTGCTTATGAAGATGGCTCCATTCCGTTCTTCAAAAAAGTGGGTTTCAAAGCAGAATGGAATCTGTCAAGGTGCAAGACCTGGTAGACTTTGTTACTTCAATAGCATAAAACCTGAATTGCTTTCTTTGTTGTTGGATTTTAAAGTTCATGATGCTACCAGGTTTTCCAAACAAGGCACTGAAATCCATCAACTGCATAAAAGAAGTAAATGATTTAAGTATTTTGCTTTAAAGTACTAATGTGTGTGTGTTAGATGGATGTCTGCATGCTGTTAGCTATTTGAACTGGCAAATACCTACTTCTGGGAGGTTTTTGTTGTTGTTGTTAATGAGGCTTTTAAGCTTATGAATTTTGTGGAAGGGAAGAGTGCAGAAGAAGCTTCAGAGCTGTCTCTAACTCATTCTGGAGAGAAACCTGGGAGAGGTGATTATGCACAGAAATGTTTTTGTGTTTGTCCAAGAAAGAAGCCTAGACGAGAAGCATTCTAAGTAAGTATGTAATCATTGGGATGGGAGCAGGCTTGATTTGCTCTTCTGTATAAATTTGGTAGAGAGGAACTGTTGTAGAAGCAAGCAAGTCAGGGCAGGTGAAGTTTCATATCTTCCAGACTGACCTCCAGTTGTGTGCAAAAAGACAAAACTAGAAGGGTCAGCTCAAAATCTGAGGATACGTTGAAGTCAGTAAAGAGGCTAGTTTTTTCCCCGATGTCCCTGAACAACTTTGGATCAGCTCTCCTAAAATGCATTCTTTGTTACACCAGAAGATCTCTGATCTGCTCTACTTTTAACTACTATGCTTTTTAAGAAATTAAACTTACATTACTGCACTTATTTGTAGCAGGAACCTAATCCTGATTTGACTTTTGAAAGATTTCAAAATGTTTGTCTCAAATCACACACCTCTCTTGAAATCTTTTCAAAAAAGGAGTGCCACTTCGTGTTTGGCTTAGTACTTACTATTGTTAATGTATTTTGAATGTAAAGACTGGCACAAATCTTTATTTTCCTGTAGTTTCAACATCATACCCATGATGACTACTGATACAAACAAGCCTGTGTGATTTATGAGCATTTTAAATGCCTCATTAAAAATGTAGTTATCTTTCTCTTCTGAAGTAGCACCCATCTTTGTTTTAACCATGTTGATTTGGTTAGGTTTTAACTTAATGATGCAGACATAGGATGTAGGGAATGGTAAAGTCTTCTGGGAGATGCAGTTCTTTTTCTTTCTTGTGAGAGGTGCCCTGGAAATATCAACAATGCACAGAACTGGAGCATTAACTCTTTACCTCCCTGTGCGTTACATGATGTTATGATGTGGAATACTGGTAATAAAAATCATAAAACCATTATGAGGTGGCATATGGGAAAATGGTGATGCTTTGTTTCTGGGAAAATGGGAGATGGCCTTTTTAGAAGCAGAAATCATTACTGGGGGGAAAAAAAAGCTGCAGAGAAATACTGCTGTGGGTTTGTGACATGGCTTTGTGCTCTATGTAACTAATTCTATTGTATTAAAAGAATAAATTGTTTCATATTTTCTGAACTAATTTGGCAAGCTGTCTGAATTGGCTATCATGAACTGTAAATGATTATCTTCTTGAGAAGGCTTGTTTACCTACTGTGTACATATTAAAGTAATTTATGCTTTTATGGTAAGAGTATCTGAAGAATGACCTTGCAGAGAACTATGATATTCAAAATCTATTTTGTGACTGATGCCTTTTAAATTATTGGAACTTATTTTAGAATGGGACTGATAAAGGCTGTCTGAAGGTATCTATGTGTGTATATATATATAAATTTTTTTTTTTTTTTGCAGTGACCCTAGTCTTTGTAGAAACAGACTTACCCGCTGGTAGTGGTAAGTCTTTATACGGGATAATCTCTGTTTGTTGCTTTAATCTTATCTTTATGAGTTTGTATAAATCTGCTTCCTTCATTGTGTATCACACAAAGGGTACTAAAAATAACTGTTTAATTTTTTTTTGTGCATACTAAAAAAGATAAAAAGATAAAGTCTATTTTGCTTTTATGTAACCCCTGCTGAGCTGATATTACTTCTTTTTAGTGTCATCTTATGTCAACATAACCAGAGAAAGCTGTGGGACCTTAAATACCATCCCTGCAAATAGCTTGTGATTCCTGCAAGGAGTTATTTTCCTTAAGTATCTATCCAACAGATGGATCACATTTTCCTTCTACGGTTGGAGCAGTTAAAGTAGGAGAGAACCACAGGAGCATCATATTGGGACGTAGCATCAATTCATTTTACTTGCTGTATTTGTGTAACTTGCAAAAGATCCTGCAACGTTAAAGATCTCTTTTTACTAGCTGTGAAAATATTCACACTGTGCTTTTGTTTTAAAACTCTTGCCTGGCTTGTAAATTTATTTGAAGATCTTTGGTCTGACCAGCTACTCTTCTGGGCTGAATCATTCTTTTGGCAAACAGTTCATGGAAATACAGTCATGCAGGCCTCATGTTTCAAGTGCATGGAAGATGCTAGGATAATAAAGCATGGAAAAATACAGAAAATAATTGCTGCCTTTTAATTTTGCTAGATACACATGTGAACAGATATTTCTTTTTCTTTTTCTTTTTTTTTTTTTTTAAGGAACTTCAAAAATGTTCTTTCTTTGTTTATTTTGTTGCTGGGGGAATGCTGATTCCTTGTTGTTTTTGTTTTATTTATCTGTCAGGCTACCACATATGCAGGCTACCTGAATGAGCTGCATTTGCTTCTCTTTCTAGGCAGCAGATTTGTAAAGAGCCAGTGATGGGAGAGGCTAGTATAGTCTTAAAGAATAGATTATGTAATAGGTTTTCCATGGGAGATAGGAGCAAAACTGAACTTACAAACACTGCATAGTAAATGAGAAGAATGTCCTACTTTTTAACTTTACTCACAACTCTCTAATTTCTCCATTGTTTTCTTGCCTAAATTCATTAGTAGGCTTTGGACTTTCAATGTTTTTTCCTTTTGATGAATAAATTATCCCATGCTTTTTGACCAGAATCACTTCCATTGATTGCTGATGAATTGTTAACATAAACTCCTGCAAGTAGCTTGAGTATTTCTAATACATTTCAAGATTAGCATAATGGAGGCAGCAGATTTTAGTTTCCACTTTTCCACTGTGTATTAACTCTATATTTTTGAAGCTGATAGTAGTTAAATGTGATAGTCTACTGTCTGTTACTGTGTGTTTTACAAGCTAACACTGAATGTACACATTAGTTAGACAGATGTTTTCCAATGGCAGAAAGGTTGTTTCACTAAATAATTGCCAGGGCCTGATACTTACTTACATTCTACTTTTATGTCCTGAGAGGAAGGCTCAAATTCAGATCTCGTTCCAGTGAGATCCAGTGATGTTATTTGTAATGTCCTCTAGTAGAAATGAGAGGAAATCTAAGCTCTTGATCTGTGGTATGCAAAGGAGAATAGATTATGTCCTCCCAGGGATGAGATTTCTTGAAAACTTAAAGGGCAGGAATTAACAGCTTATGGCTAAGTTGCACAGGACCAGAACTGGGACATGGACAATTGGAGAAGAGAAAGAGGAATAGAAAAGCAAGTGTTAAAGCTCTGGAACACAGTGTTATGGGGGAAAAAGGATGCAGGGAGACACATTGATGGAGAATGATCAAATTGTGGATTAAATTTTACTCCCCATGTAACTATATATTAAACAAAAGAAGTGAGGATCTGGATTATGGATACCTGGGTTATGCAAGATATGTGGGGTCTCTGCACACTAATGATAGATTAGGGACTGTTTCATAGTCATGACCACTCAGTGGTGTGCCATCCCCCATATTTCTATAACCTTAATATTTTGAGTAGGACTTGGAGATCTGTTTCCTTTTTTAAAATGTTGCAAGCATCTGGACCTCAGTGGAACTGTTTCTTGCTTTCCTTGTGGAGCTAAAGTGGATGATATCCATTTTCTTCAGAAACATATTCATGATAATAATAATGCTGTTTCCACAGTCTGTTGATTTTTTTTTTTTATTTTTTTTTTTCCCCCTGGTAATGCTGTAGACAATACATACATCTCTCTATTCCTGTTACTGGCACTGAGACCGTCCAGAGCCCTTCTTTTAATGACAAAACCTTCATCATGCTTTCTTTTTCATCCTTGTAAAGCTACTCTGGGTCAAGAGCTGTTCTTATGAGTTTGATTAGCTAACTCTAATGTTTATAATGTCTATATAATGTATTTCACACGACCATATTCTCATTTTCTTTTATTGTTAGCTCCCTGTTTTCTCATGGAGCTGAATATGCAGATACATTGAAGTTGCTGGTTTGTTAACTACCATAGAATTAAAAAATGGCTTAAATTGGAAGGGACCTTAAAAACCGTCCCGTTCCAATGTCCCTGCCATGGGCAGGGTTGCCAAACGCTAGATCAGGGTGCCCAGGGCCCCATTCAACCTGGCCTTGAATGTCTCCACAGATGGGACATCAACAGCTTCCCTGTTCCAGTGCATTACCACCTCACCACCAAGAAAAACTTCCTCCTAAAATGTAATCTAAACTTCCTCTGTTTTCATTTTAAACCATTCCCCTTTTCCTGTCACTGTAAGACTGTGTAAGAAGCAAGTTTCTCTCCTACTTATAAGCTCCCTTCAAGTACTGGAAAGTGTACCAAGAATCTTCTTTTCTTCAAACTGAACAGTTCCAACTTGGTCAGCTGTTCTTCGTAGCTGGAACACCTCTCTTCTCTGATCATCTTCATATCCCTCCTCTGGATCTGTTCTGTATCTTTCTTGAGCTGGAGGCCCCAGATCTGGACATGGTACTCTAGATGGGTCCTTACAAGGGCAGAGTAGAGAGGTACAGTTACCTCCATTGCTCTGCTGGCTGCCCCTCTTTTGATGCAGCCCAGGATACTGTTGTCTTTCCAGGCTGCTAGAGCACGCTTCTGGCTCAGGTCCCTGCCTTGAAATTCAGGAATGCAAAAGGCACAGGAAGTCTGACTGCCAGTGAAGATAGAGGCAAAAAAAAAACAACAACAAAAAACAGCCCAACACTTGAGTACATCAGTATTTTACATGTCCACTGTTGCGGACTCTCCCTTCTTGTTTATCTGAAGATGTACCTTCTCCCTGGACTCTCTTCTGGACAGTGCACATGTAGAATCCCTACTTGTTATTTTTTGCATCTTTCACCAAGTTCAGTTCCATCTGTACCTTGGCTTTCCCAATCCCATCTGTGGATGGCACTCCTGTGTTCTCCTCAGGCCCCACACATCCCTGCTTCTACTGCCTGTGTGCTTCCTTCTTTTCCTTGGTTTGACCAGCAGGTCCATGCTTGTTTCCTGCCTCTGCTTGATTTCTTGTGCTGGATGGAAAGATCTTATGCTCTCAGAGTGGTGTCTTTAAAGAGCAGGTGGCTCTGTTTGGGTCCTTTGTCCCTAAAGACCATTTCCTAGGGCGTTGCATCCAGTAATCCCTTTAACAAATGGAAGTTCTGTATCCTGAAATTTAGGGTCCTGACTTTGCTCTTTGTCAGGCGCACTTTCCTTGAGGTCACAAACTCAACCATTTACAAATGTAATTCCAGAAAAAGTATGTTTTCTGTTCTTTGATTCTGTATTCAATAATTCTCCTATGTCACTGGCACATTAACTGTGCCTATGCAGTAGCCCACTGTAGTAAGCCATGCATAATGCATGAATTTTGCCTTAAAAAGTTTACTAGCATTAGAAACAATAAACAATCACATACTGCTTCAAATTTTGTTGTAGGAGAATGAGGGCAAAGAAAAGAATCTATATTTGCAATAACTTTGTTTCCTAGACTATTTGTTCGCAGTGCAAATTTCAATAACTAACAAACGGATTAAAATATTTTGCTTATCTTCTTCTTCCAGAAGTAGGGTCAGCACCAACTGCCATAGAGAAGGAAGTCAGAAAAGCTTACAGACATAAAGCTAAGTACAGTATTTCAGCTGCAACCTCAGCATACGCTGAAAAGCTACATAAGTTACTGTACTAATGGGAATGTGTTCGCTTTTCCTTGCCAGATCACCAACATTTTGTTTAGGCTTTTGTACTGAATGCGTTTTTTCCCTTTTGGCTTTATAGAATGTGGATGCTGAGATCTTTATGTAGCTTTTAATGTAGTAGGAAGAGTTCCAGTTTCCTTTCCTGTTATAAAGCTTTCAGTTTTCAGCTGAACTTTTTGAGAACAATATCAATTTCCTTCTGTAGTAAATACCATATTAGCTTTGTTGTATATGTTAGTGTTTATGTATACTAGCTCTAAAATTGTGAGCTTTCAAGTGCAGAGACTTGATGATGTTGAACTATTTTCCTTGTTTACACAAATATACGTGGAAGATGCAGATAGGTACTATTTATTTTCTTTTTAAATTATTTTTATCCAGCCCTAAATTTTGAAAGCTTAGAAATAAATTGCATTTTTTGTTGTTGTTGTTGTTCCAGATCAGTAAAATAGTGTAGGATTCTTAGATCAACATTGTTTGGCAGATTATTGACAGCAAGAATAAAGTTCAGTGCCTATTAAAGCAGTGAGAATACTCTTCTTATAGATGGGTCTCCTAGAATTTTGAATACACATATAGAAGCAAATATTCTTTGAAAATAGGAAAAAGGTGTTTCAGTATTAAATTTTTATTACATAGTCCTACGTTATTCGTACTGATTGAAGCATAAGATCATGGCAAATCTGCTGTAAGAAGGCTCCATCGATTTCATTTTTATTATCAGACACTGAAGTGGCATGAAAACTGCTCGAAGAAATGCAAGAGGAAAATTATTAGAATAAACTATTCCCCAGTAGGAAATCTTGAAAAAATATTCTGCTAAAACAGAAAGATCTAAAAGTAATGGTGTAGATGGGAAAAAATGTGATCATATTGCAAGCACCTACTTCTAGAACAAGTCTGGCTTAAAACTACAGATATAAATAAAATGTATTAGAGTACGTAAATGTGAATCCCCAAACTCTGTTTTCATACACGTTTAGATAAAAATGAATTAAAGTGTAAGAGCCACATAGTAAAGCACAGAAACTCTATGCTTTGTCTTACTGTGTTGTATCTGAGCTACAGTAATTTGTTCATACCTGGAATTACTTGATGCTACTTTGAGCATCTCAGTTTTCATTAGAAAAAATATTAATAGGAGAGAGAGAGAGAAATGAGATATTCAGAAGCTGATGAGGGACTTGTTCATTATAAATTGTAGTTAAAAGGGATATAAAGATTTGGTGGAAATACAGTAAATTAAGATGAAAATATGATAAATTTAAGAGCATCTAAAGAATTAATTCCCAGTCTAGTTATTTTGTCTCAGGTGAATGGGAGTAGTTGTACATCACTACTACTGTAAGTGTATAGACTGAACTATTAGAATTGTGTTGCCGTACACTATGCAACCCATGTTCTTATTGCCCTGCGCCTGTGCTGGACTATTGGGCAGGTCCTGCCCGGGCCACAGAACTGCATGCTAACACCAATATGGTGAGCAGTAAAATGGCATTTATTATATCGTGTGGCTTGCTTACATACCTATCCTACTTCATCTACACCCCTTAAGCATGTATTATCCCTTCGTCACAGAACAAGGGGAGAGTCCTACCGCGTCACATCCCGAGTCCTCGCTGTCGCCTACTACAACAGAATTGCTAATCTGATTACAATGAAACTGAGCAAACATACTGGTAAACTCACCTGTAGTCTAGATATAGGCTCTAATGTTCTGTATATCCTATTCCACACAAATATTTATATTATATACAAATATAGTGGTTAATGGAGTTAGTTAAGTTCTGCTGGCAACCCATTAAAAGTGGCATCCCTGGTCGTTGGTTCTAGGGCCCATCTTGTTTAACATCTTCATTGATGACCTGGATGAGGGGATTGAGTGTACCCTCAGTAAGTTCGCAGATGACACCAAGCTGGGAGGTGGTGTTGATCTGCCTGAGGGTAGGGAGGCCCTTCAGAGGGATCTGGACAGGCTGGATCCCTGGGCTGAGGTGAATGGGATGAGGTTCAACAGGGCCAAGTGCTGGGTCCTGCACTTTGGCCACAGTAACCCCATGCAGCACTGTAGGCTTGGGGCTGAGTGGCTGGGTGACTGTGAAGAGGAAAGGGACTTGGGGGTGTTGGTTGATGCTCAGCTGAACATGAGCCAACAGTATGCCCAGGTGGCCAAGAAAGCCAACAGCATCCTGGCTTGTATAAGAAATAGTGTAGCCAGCAGGAGCAGAGAGGTAACCAACCCTCTGTACTCAGCTCTGGTGAGGCTGCATCTTGAGTATTGTGTTCAGTTTTGGGTTCCTCGCTACAAGAAAGACATCGAAGCCCTGGAACGTGTCCAGAGAAGGGCACCGAAACTGGTGAGGGGTCTGGAGCACAAGTCTTATGAGGAACGGCTGAGGGAGCTGGGATTGCTTAGCCTGGAGAAGGGGAGGCTCAGGGGAGACCTCATTGCACTCTACAACTTCCTGAAGGGAGGTTCTGATGAAGAGGGGCTTGGCCTCTTCTCCCAGACAACAAACAGGACCTGGGGAAATGGCCACAAGTTGTATCAGATGAGGTTTAGACTAGACATAAGAGGAAACTTTTTCTCTCAGAGAGTGGTCAGGCACTGGAATGGCCTGCCCAGGGAGGTGGTGGAGTCACCATCCCTGGCAGTGTTCAAGAGGCGTCTGGATAAGGAGCTAGGCGATATGGTTTAGTGGTTTCCTGTAGGTATGGTAAAGGGAGGATGGCTGGACTAGATGATCTTGTAGGTCCTTTCCAACCTCGTGATTCTATGATCTCCTAGCAAGATTTGATTTTCCCCTCCATGCAAGCCCTAAAATGGCACAAGTAATGAGAAAATTGTACTCAGAAAAAGCACAACTTAATGTTTACCCAATTTGTGTTCTGTTTGGAGGTTTGCACTCTTTGTGCTGAGTCTGAGTATCTCTTTAATATGTATTAACATTTATATGATTTTATATTTCTCAAAGGAGGGGAAAGTTTTGCAATATATACAATAGTCTATCGCTTTTACTTAAAGAGGAATGAGAGATCAAAAGATTTGTATGTCGTTGAGTATGGCAGACTGTGCCGCCATTCAGTCACTTAAATGTGCAAATGTGACTGCTGTATACAGACATTATTGATACTAACCTTCGCAGAAATAATTTATGTAAAAAAAAAAAAAAAAAAATTCTAGGCAGCTGACTTACTTTGATTTTCTTTAGCATTTCCAAAGGATTATCTTTACTTTGGTAATGCTTTCTCTTGAGGAATGCTTTTATGTCTTTCAAGCAGATATAAAATGCAGCAGCTCATGTTTCATTTAGGAAAGTTTGCTGTCGGGATCTGACTTGGCTTTAACTTGTGTCATAATATCATTAATTAATGGCAAGGTTGTGAAATCAACAGGATATAGGAGATTCTTAATGTCATGGATCAGAGATGTGTTTGGCTATGCCCAGAACTGGAAACATTAGACTCCTTTTGTAGTTAGACCACACTAAATCATATTGAAATGTTGAGTGAAATGCATCTATGCACATTACTCTTTCCAGGTGCAAAACGTGCTAAATTTCTGATTGTGGTTTTCATTTATATTTAAAATAAAGCTTCGGTTTTTCCTTGTTTTTTGAAGGCTTAAGTTGGGCGTGGTCATTGTCATTATGTTTTATCATAATTGTCCTCAGCATCAAATACATCATGTAAAGTTGATGAACTACTTATGCTAGCTAAGGTGTATTGTAATGAGAGAAGATTGTTGTTTATTTTCCTTTCTTTACAATTATAATACATTATACCTACAGGCTTCTACAGATTTATTATTGGAATATACTTTATGGAAGATTAAAAACAAACAAAAAACAAAGGTACGGCACCAGACTGAAGATGAACTATTTTCAAGTGAACATTTAAATTAGTGCATGATAATTTGTACTTACAGTTGCCGTTTGCACTCAGTAGGGATTTGAAGTATTACAGTAATTTAAAAACACTAATTAATCCTACCACACTACTATGAGAGATATAACAAATGCAATACCATGCAACCATGTTAGAGATGATAAACCGAGGCATAAATCTGCTAAATTTGTATTGAAGCTAGGATTGTCACCCAGTAGAGCTGAATCCTAGTCGTTCATGTGGTTTAACTACTAGAATTTGTCTGATATGAAAGAATTAGCAAAGAGTTTGCATCTTGGAAAAGAAGAAAGTCTTCCTAATGTGAAAATCTCTGGTAAGAGTTCTTTTCTGTTCAGTATATTGAAACGAGCATTATGTTCTGTGTCTCGGGTCGTTCACCTAACATTTTAATGGATATATGTGCATTAAAAGGTAGTTGGATATAGGCATAAGACCCTGATGTGTCACATGCATCTTTTTTCATTTTATTATAACAGATGCCAAAACTACACAAACTTACATTTGTAAGTCCTGACATTAGTAAGGACTCTGTCCACTAGGCAGTGTGTTTTCAAGGCAAGAGATCCATTTTTAACATAAAAACATAAAAAAGAAAAAAAAAATAGTGCTAGGTATGGTGTATTTGGAGCTTTTATGTTCGAGTTCATGACACATCAAAACAATTATGCTCATTATTGTCCATTATGCAAGTACTATTTTTGTACTAAGAGTGTATCTGTAATACATAGCTTAAATCTTTGTACGCTTTTCATTACAGACAGTAGGTAGAAACTTTTCCAGTCAAAGAAAGCTAATATTAGAAATAAATTTTCTCCAAAGTTAACAAAGTATTAGATGTGTATTGTTTTTAATTGTTCATATCAGCATACTTATTACATGTGAGTAAACTTATTGGATTAGAGATTATTATATACTATGGGTATAAACCAAGATTAGAGGATTTTTGAGAAGCTTAAAAATAACTTTTATTACAGGATCATATCTTACATAATGAATAACTTCCTAATGGGAGTAAGCTTTAAAACTTTCTGGACTTGGAACAGTCAGTTTCATGGTTATTTCAAGATAAACACATAGCTTTTCAAGCATAATTATTTAAATAATGGTGATTTTCATTGTGAATGAAATAATAATCTACTATGACTTGAAATACTAGAGTTTATAATTTATTATATATGCATAATGTTGAAAATACGTGTCAGACATCGATGTGCTGATTAATTAGTTAACCTTAGCCCTGACTAGATGTTTGGCCTTCCTGGTAGAGGAGAAGAGTTTAGCTCTCACAGGGGTACGCTACTTTGTTTTCCTCTGAAATTACCAGCTGGGCTGTGAATTTTCATGGGTGTTCTGTCAACCAGTTCCACAGGCGTCTGGATTATTATTTACATCCTTGTGTTAAAATTTGCAAGTGTTAGTTGATTTTAGATAGCAATCAAAGGAATGTTAAGGAAATATCTGTCTGATAACCCATGATTTTTCTTGGCTGGAAAAGTAATCGTATTTCTTGGATTTACACTGAAGAATGTATATAAAGAATGATGTTCTGATGTTATTACTGTATTCTATTAAAGATTTATTTAAGAAAAGCAAAAAAATCTCTTAGCATTTCATGCCCACTTAAGTGTTTTCTTTTTTTCTATTGAAACTGTACAAACTTGCGTGTATCAGCAGACAATTCATTACTCTTTGAAACCTGAAAGCAGAAGCCTGAAATGACAGAAAAGTCTTTTGAGGAAGGAGGTGGGTAGCAGAGGAAATACCTTCGTAAAATCTGAAAAGTACATTCCTGTTTTCTGATAATAGATGCCATAGCACAGGACATACCAGTCTTTTTCTAAACTGATAGGAAGAGTGGAGCAGGAGAAAAAAGTTAGGAACTCAAAGAAATAATGACTATTAATAATTTTATTGGTACATATATAAATAAAGAGTCTTACAGGAGTGGGTGAAATTCAAATGAGGAAATGAGAACAAGTAGTGAATTGTGCATAAGTGGCGTAATGGCAGATAAATACAATTGACCTGAAGGTCATTTTACCATTTGAATCGCTAATATTTTCTACTCAGATGGGCTTGTCATTTAATCCATGACTGATTTTAAGAGAGAAAGTGATCACTCTACAGATTTCCAGTATGTTTACAAGAAGATTTGTTGAAAGAATGTATGGCTTTTGCACTTGGTACATTATGAAGATTAATGGATGGAAACAATATTTTTTTTAAAAAGACAAAACAAGAATCCTCTTGATATATTTTACAGATTTCTATATTAAAAAAAATAATAATTATTATATATGTTCATATGCATTTATATATGTAAAATAACATAATTACATACAAACACACAAAATTAGATGTGATTACCTGTGCCTGGTGCATAATTAGTAACTGGCTAATCAAAAAGATTTCTGAGCTTCCAGTTCAGTAAGAATTATCTGGATGATAGCTACTGTTTACTCTTTCCTTCCTTTGAATAAATTTATTTTTAAATTCCATGGAATAAAAGGGAGGAGGGGGGGATTTTTTGTGTGAAACTTCCAATGCTTTTCAATTTAGCTAATCCATATCTGTATCTGTGTGTGTGTATATGCCATCAGCAAGTCAAAATGTAGGGGAAAAGTAATTAGGAAAAAAGTACTTTAAAATATAAAAACTATAGGTATACTTATGTACTATTTTTAGGACATGAACAGAATTCCTAGTTTTATTTAAAGCAGTTTCTTAATCTCCTGCCACGCCAGTTCATACACAATGTGGTGAAAGGACAGAGGTTGTATTTTTGAGTCTGCAGTCACATTTTTAATTAATAACATTATTACCCTGTCTATCTATGCAAGGATAATAAGGTTTATCTTCCATGGCAATGCATTAAGGACACTGTGAAACTGTGAATTAATAATTCTTATTAACACATGCACAAATGCTCCTGAGCAAAGGAAACCATATCAGGAAGACCTAGAAGTGTTTCCAACTCATGGGTCCCACGGTGGTGTTGTCTTCTGACTCCATATGGCTGTAACATTAGCACCTGCTTGCAGCGTCTGATGCATGGATTCAGATATGAACGATCCAAATCATTTATTACAAGTTATCACATCACTAATATACCTTCACAAGTTTTCTTTTTTTCTAGCTTTCCCATTCACCCCTACAACTTTCCTATGCACCTTTACATGTCAACAAAACATTCCACAAACACTCTTCAACTGTTCATGTGGGCGCTACTCCAATCAGAGCTGCAAGCTGTTCTTTCTTCTTCCAAAGGTGTCCTTGGTTCTCATGCTGTTTATCTTGCTCCACAGCTGCTGCTCTTTACAGTCCTTCTTGTATTCCCACACCCGCTAATGTCCCCTCGATGTGCTCTTGTTTCTATGAAGGAAATCCAAGTGCTTGCCTTAGAGAGATGCTGCGGGCACGGATTTCATCTTGTTGATCCAGAATCTTGAGCACTTTTGAGCATGCACTTGCCAAGAGTTAAGAAACAGCCCAAAAATGTACTGCACAGTTTACAATCCTTCCCTATGTTTATAGTAGTAATGAGTTAAATGACTAGCAGAAACAGTGTGATACTGTAATAGGATTATTGATAAAGGCGTAAGTACTGTATAAAGCAACACAGACAAAGTTTTATGATTATTTCTTATTCTATCATTTTCTTTAGAAAACAGGCTTACAGAAACAAGATAGAGGGATTACCGTTAGGTGCATTCATTTCTATACTCAACCACTTATGTACTGTGTGAACACATGAAAACTGAAAATTGAAGGAGAGCAATGCCATTAATCATGTTGCTAATGTGTTTTCCTTATCAGGCTTATGGAAGTGTTAAGAACAAGCAGGTAGCATACACTGTGAAAAAGAGATTATGTGTCAGATATGCTCTGTGTCATTAATCTGTGCAGTGCGACAGATTTTACTTTTACTTATAGAATTAGAAAGTTTATATTGCATGCGAAGATACTCTTAACAATATAATGACTTTATATGTGTTTCTGAGTCTAATACGTGTTTCCCAGGTTTCCATTTGTCAAGCATCTTAAATTTCCTGTGTCATCAGTATAAATATACCTCAGCAGTAATCTTTGATCACTTCAATTCTCAGCCAATTCATTTCCAATACAAAAAATAAAATAATAAATACAGTATTTCATTCTCCATGCATGCATCATCTCATCTGTCTCCAAACATTTGCAGCTACTTGCTATAAGCATCCAGGAACTTTTTAAAGTAACCCTGAACCTTTGAGGTCTAGTATGAGAAACTCATTTTCTATGTGTTTTATCCACTACCTTGACTTGAATGTTGTCTGTAAATTCTGCTGCAAAAGAAAGAATAGCTGTATTGGTAAAGTTGGCCTATTTATTGTTATTCCTAAGCTCACTGTTCTTTAAGTCATTTAGTGTTAACAGCTACTTAACTTAGTTTAATAGTTGTATAGTCTTAGGTAATTATTTTACATGTAGACATCTTGAGATTTAATTAGGAGGGTAGATAAGTTTCAGGTCCCAGAAAGTGTTTTGGGCCCAGTATAATAGGAAAGCTGGGATTTAATAGTCACCTTTTAAAATCCATGTCCTACTTTACTGTGAGATGAGAATTTGATGATGATTGGGATGTGGTACATACAGTGAATGCTTGGCTATAATTTCATTTCTTTTTTTTTTATTATTTCTTTTTTTTTCTTTTTTTTCTTTTTTTTCTTCTTTTTTTTTTTCTTTTCTTTTTTTTTTTTTTTTGCATCATGCATTGTTATATATTTAAATAATGAATGTTCGCATTATAAAATGACAAATTTACTCCAGGTTTGATGTAGCTTTGTTCAATCTACAAACATAAATCGACTTACTTTCAATAAATGTACAGTGTCCCATAGGGGCACTGATGAGTCCTGTGATTTCTGTTGTAACTCTGTGTCACATAATGAGATAATCTGATTTAGATAATATGTAAGGTATTATTTGCTTCATTTGCATTTTTTGAAGCATGTTATTTGGAAATAAATTATCTGTGGATACAAAGCTTTCTGTTGTGATGCTGTGACTGAATTTGGTTTTGCATGTTGAGTCTTCTGGTTCAGTTCTCAGTTATTGTTATTGACTGAGCAAACTGATCTCCTTGGGCCAGAAAATTCATCTTTATACAACAATGCTTGAGTACATCTCTAGAGAAGGCTTGCTGCAAAAGTGAATTAAAAGAAACTACGCACCGGAAATCTCAATGTACAAAATGCAGGAATGGAGTTGGAAATTCTATGATACTGTGTCTTTTTTTCTCAGTTATACTTTAAAATGACTAACTATGATATTCTAAATTTCTGTTATTTCTGATCATCCATGCATGGAGGTGGATCTACAGCAGACTTTCAGATTACATGAACTGAAACCATTGTAACTGCTTATGATGGACTGGTTATCTTCCCAGATACTCATATGACACGTAGGATATGTGTTTTCCCGTATCTCCTTAAACTTCAAAATATAAAAATTATAGGGGTTGTCTTCTTAAAAGAGTTTATCAAGGAGTGTCAAAGTAGGGCTTAATTATATCAGAAGTAAAAATAATGAGTTGAAAGGGTTGTATATTAAGTACCGCAAAGTGGCCTGAATAGATTTGATGCAACATTTATTGTGAATTCCTAAAAGTTCTTGAATTTCTTTCCATGAAAACTTATACATGAATACTAAAGATTTGCACATTATTAAAATAAAATTAAAAAAAAGTAATTGCCCCTCTGTTGGAAGCTATAGTTGTATTAATAATTGTTTTGAACTTGCGTAATTGTAATTTTAGTGCAAATGCTTTATATGTGAATGCAAAAGTGTAATAGAACTTGCTAGTCACCCATGTTTCTGGAAAAAAAAAAAAAAGTTAATACTTGCTTTACGTTACATGATAACCTGTGCAAGTCTGTTAGAAACTGCAAACATAGTGGTGATGCAAAGCTCTTTGAAGATTTGAGCGTCCTTGAACAAAATGTTTAAACTGCCCGAAGCATCAAACATGCTTATATAAGCTTCTTTCTATTTCATTGAAACCCTGAAGTAAGAATTTCACATTATTTGCAATATGCACTAATTTCAAGTTGATAACTTCTGAAGAGCTGGTCAAATACTAGAATACATTATTGAATAGTGAAATGGAAATAAAAATATTTAATTAATGTTATTCTTAATTTTGTCCTATGAGTTGGAGAGGAGGTAGGGAAAGAACATGTCCAAGATACTAATTTTTACTGCCTTGATTTATCATGTAGTCCAGAGCATGCTCAGGACTGCCTTAAACCGCCTTGGTTGTCTAGTACAGTCCTGTTGTTTAGCATTTGTTGTGCAGGAGAAATATATAGGTGAGTCGTTATCTGCTAGGTCCTGTTGCAGGATGGTGCTGGGAGGAACTCTAAACATTCTTTCATACCTGAGGAATTTCTCGTTTGCTGCTGCCAAAGTCAGTGATGTTAGAGTTGCTGCCTTCAGCTGGAACAAGGTAACCACAGGTGTGAGGGACAACTTGGTCTTATATTCAGTGTATGGCAAATAATTAGTTATAATCTCCACTCTTGAGTGTGAGCCAGGTGAAGATGGGGAAGGCATGCAAAAAAAAAAGTTTCAGAGCTTATCCCAACTAAGCACACTGTAGTAAGTTTCCATGCTCTCCCAGTGTTAACAGCTGAGTTATAAAAAATGACTTTCAGTTTAAATCCAAGCTCTCCTATTGATTTCCAGCGTGATTTTTATGTGAATGTTATATCTCTCTCTTATCAGCTTCAAGCAGCTCTAGTTGGTTTGGCACTTTGTGATGTTCTTGATGTTGTTCAGAAAGATGTGTTAAAGCTGAACAGCTACCTAGACCTGAAATTTTAACAAGATTTAGCAAGAATGTGACGGTCCTGGAATTTTATTTAATGCTCATAAACTTGCCTTTAAAGTACTTGAAAGCTGCCTTTTAAGAAGCATTTCAGACAAGCCCAATGCTAGCAAATAACAATTAAATGATTTAGGAGCAAATGTTAACTGCTCAGGGTTTTGATAGACACTGTTCAATTGGAGAACTGGAATGACTTAGGAAGGAGAGTCTGATGTTATTCCGAGGTCCTTGGGCACCCTTTCTTGTCCCCCACAGAAGTAAATAAGTTGTTGTGGGTACATTTTTTATATGGTGCTATGAATAAACCTGTAAGCTGCACAGTCGTGCTGCCTGGATTTGCGTCAGCTGCATGTTTTTGCAGTTGTTCAAAAGAAAGAATGAAGATGAGATTAGAAAATATACTGATTTATGAAAGTGTGATATGATCCTGTTAGATTAAAACTATGCTGAAGCAAGAACAGACTCTAAACGCTTCTGGACAAAGAGGTTTATATGGGGACTGGCAGTGGTTGGGGATATCACATAGAGCTGAGAATGATAATTTTCTTTCTTAATTAGTGCCTTGTTCTAAGTAGTCCCTATTCTAAAACTGCAGTCACCATTATAAATTTGTTTCCAAATTTTGTGAGGAGTTATTACTTCTTGTCAACTTGACAGCTGAAGTTGGCCTGGAATTGAAAGCTAAAAATAGGAAAATACATCAAGGAAAAGAACATATAGGCTTTTAAAACCTTTGCCATAGCAGCACAGGGAGTTTTCTGAGGAGTGGGCTGGGAAAATGAGTAGCAAATTAGAAAGAACTGGCTTTTATGGTAATATTAGGATTTACTTACTTCTTTCTCTGTGATCTCTGTTATGACACTACTTTACTTCACTGTAGGTTTATTATTTAGGACATAACTGTTAGGAAAATTGAAAAAAAAATCATAAATCTACTTTTATGTGAATCTTATAACTTATTGCCTTGTGAGCATGTTTCTTACTGAATAGAGAAGATTTTCATATTCAGGCTTGAAAGGTATCATATTTCAAATGAAGGTGTATATATATATATTGATTGTACATAATGCTTTACATATTTGCAAAGCCACAAAAGCACTTCTCTTCTAAATGATCATGAACAATATTTGATGGGTTGTTTTTTTTTTTTTTTTTTAGTATTTCCCTTGGAAATGTAAAATTGGATTGCTAACATGTTCAAGCAGGAGACAGGCATTACAAACCTGAATTAAATACATGGAGAATCAGAAAAAACCCTCATCTTTCTTTGATGAGCTAATTACTCTTAATTGGCTTGCAGAGAGCTTTTGGGGGAGGAATGGATGAAAGTGAAGTAGGGATTTCACAACTGATTACACCAATTTCACACCTTGCTATAATCAGACTCAGACTAATACTAAGAAGTTTTATACCATATTACAGTACTGCATGGCTTCCAGGCAAGTCTGTGAAATAAGTATTTGTAAATTAGGTGAATGTGGCATAAATCCAATCGAGTTATTATCTGTGGAAAACAAAAGAATACATTACGAGATTAAAATAAGAGTGGTACGTCATATATTTTATTATTAGACTGATGTCATTTTTGTGTACGTATCCGATAATATGATCATGTCAATATAAGGCTGTGTGTCAGTGCCCACTTCAGTGATGAGAGCTTCATAATAAAAATGCTGTATTCTCTTCCTGTGCTGTAGCAGAAGCGGTTCATAATTATCAAATTTTGCATAGGTTTAGTTTGTTTTCTAATTTATCGTTGGCCATCTTTAGTACACATAAAATGAATAGTGAAATCTAAATCAAACTATACTAGTCTTCAGTGGTGGTAGTTCTTGAGTAATTTTTATGTCTCGTGAGGAAGATATGCATGGGTATTAAACCTGTGGCTCTTTTAATCTCTAGGGAGCCTATGCACAAGTAAGCAGACTGAATTCTTAACTCAGTAGACAGAGCAGCAAGAGAAACTCTCAGATGATCCACTTCATTGTATCCCTGTTGCTAAGCAGACAGTCTCCTCTATCAGTTGGAATGCTTTCAGGCTCTGTAGCTGCATTCCTAAATGAGCTGCAATAATTAAATCTGAAAGTCATGATGCTAGCATTACTTGCCAATTTCAGTACTATGAAAAGGGGCAAAACCACCTGATCAGTCCTAGATATAAACAGAAATTTGTTTGATCTACCAGCACCTGCCAAGCCAAGAGTAGTATGAATTTATATTAAAAAAAAAAAAAGTCAAAACAAACATAAAAACATTCATAAACTATGAATTGTCTTACTGTTCCAAGAAGAGATAATCTTGTTGAAAGAGAATGTCATGAAGGAGGAAATTCCCTTTAAGTGGTTTTCTTTCTGCTATTATTTTAAGTGTGTATCTATCTATATCGGTTTGTCTACACTGATTACAAGGCCTTTCTGAGCCTTACTTAGTCTCCAAACTTTGCTAGGTGCTGAGTAAATTCTTGTATGTAATAGATGATACCTGTATCTGTAATTTGCTCATTTTCTGGTTCGTGAACAACTTTTTTCCTCAACAATTTTTTCAACAGCCTCTGCTAGGGTTGACAGTTCCTGTACTGTTTCTCTATTGTTCTGACCTGTGCATAAGCTTGTTTCACACATAATAGAAAACCACACTGATTTCTTCCTCAGTTAAGAGGTCTTTTTTTTTTTTTTTTTTTTTTTTTTTTTTTAATCTTATTAGTCTGTGTGTTGCTACATAGACAAGAGACTCCTATTTGGATAGGAATGATTTGTATCTTAAGTAACACTCATCATGAAATGGGAACTGTTCTTCAGAAAACTATGGTTTTGTAGTAGTAGCTTTCCCTCTATACATACTGGAAAATAACACCGAATTAAAGTTACTAGACAGATTATGTGACTATATTTTTCTCTTCTTTGTGTAAGATAAAAACCATCAGAGTTCAAACCATAATTCAATACTGAGACTAGATTTTTTATTTCAAAAATCAACATTTCCTAATACAGAAACCATGTTTTGATTTGTGCTTCAAGAAGCTGTATATGATGATAATTTGTGAGGTTTAATATCCAGTAATCATTTCTCTTCCTAAAGGTCAGACTTCTGCACCTTATAGTATGAATACAAACTGCTTTCAGAAATAAGTCTGAAGTTGTCTTTTTTTAATAGTTTTACTATTTCTGTAGTTAAAATCATAAGGCTCTGTCAGACTGTCAAACCAAGTCAAGTAAAAGTTGAGGAACTTGCACTGAATGCAGTAATAAGGAAGCAAGTATCAAAGCTGGAAGCACTGGTTTCAATGGTGTAGGAAACTGTGGTACTTGTTCTTACTTTAGTTCCAAAGGAAACTTCATCTGCTACTTTGAATTTACTACTGATGCTAAGTTATTTCTTCTTAATAGGTAGTTACTTTTTCAGTTGAATAACAACATCAGTACACACACCTTATCAGGGCCTGGACCAAGGTCTCACTTTGTTGAGCTTCCTGACTACTTGTTTTCAAGGTTGACATAGCAAATTAACATCCTTGTGCCTGAGCTGGAAGTAACTGCATCTTGGCTCTATCTGATTTATTTATTTATCTATCTATCTATCTATCTATTTATTTATTTATTTATTCTGTGGTTTAGACCTGTCTTTATTTACTTTGCAGTGTGGTGAGATGTGTGCATTCTCAGGTGGGCTGTGAGGCATAATTCTTTGGATGCAGAAAAGAACTGAATTTTGCTTAGGAGGCAGTCAGAAAGAGTTGGGGGATGGAGCGCCTAAGTAGCTTAGGTAGAAAGAAAAGTGTTGTGAAAATTCAGAAACATACTATGTCCAGTACAGCTCCTTTAGAAGTGGACAAACATGCTACAAATAGGAATTTTGCACATGGGATATTGTTGGTAGAAGAGTTGTGTAAAATTGTTCTGTAGAAAATAACAATATTTTGCAATAGCTCCTCTGTGGAGGAAGGACCTGCCTCTGTCTTAATGCTCAGTGCAATTCAAACAAGTCTTGTTTCAGAGATATTTCACAATGTTGTAGGTGGGGAAACTTTGAAACTTAGGTTGGTAAACAAATACTTGTGAATAGTTGCTTCATAAAAACACTTGTGATGAATATTCATCTGCCATATAGAGGAGTTTATGGCTGGAATTTGACTTGCATTGTGAATTTGGACAAATTTTCTACCTAGGCAATTACAATAATTTGAAGAAAGACTTGATGAGAATAAAGAGTAGAAAGAGCAGTTATAGCTGCCTTAATGATTCCATTTGATCTTGATCTTGATCCATTTGATCTAAATGGTTCATTTAATTTCCAGAAACATCACCTTATTCATTTGTAATTATTTTCTGATTTCAAGGTAAATATTATAGAACTTGATGATGTTGATTTGCAATGGAAAAAATCCATTGCATCTATACATTTCTAAGGACCATTCATGTTGACAGAGACCTTAGGAAATCTCTAGTCCAGCCTCTGGCTGAAAGCAGGATCAGCTGTCAAATCAGGTTAGGTCACTCAGGCCCTCATCCAGTTCTTCAGAACCTCCAAGGATGGAGACTGCACATATATATGTATATATTTTTCTTCCATCTTGTTCTGAAACTGGATGAAATATTGAAATTAATGTGGGACAAAAGTGAAGGAAATAACAGTATAAAAGAATGGATGAATTTGGAAAGGACATCTGGAGATCATCTGTTCCAGCCCTTCTACTCAAGCAGGGCAAGTAGGTTATTCAGAACCATGTTCAGAGGTTTCAGGAGTGAGATAGATGATAGTAACTTTGAGATTCTGGTCTCGCCTTGATGCAAATGCGTAGCAGCCCAAGTCCCAGTAAGAAAGTGAAGCACTCCCTTTCTGCAGAAGTGTGAATCAAGAACTAGCTTATGTTGACCTTTGTGTATTTTAATTTGGAGATGTATTTTCATTTCACTTTTAAAAGTGTATACCAAGTGTTCTCAATTCAAATCTAAGCAATTTTTTCTCCTTTCAGTACTCCCACATACAGTAAAGGAATTTAAACGATTTCTGCACAGAATTGTAGTATCTTCTTTAAGGTTTTCCTGTATGGTGATATGTCTTTGACTCAATCTATATGACCATTTCAGTGATAAGCAGTTACTGAAGCAGTTACTACTAGGGCCGGAAGGATTCCAAATCGTTGTAGAAAATAGATACGATTGGATTAGATTTAATGTTCTTCTCCCCTTCTAGCTGCACTTCTAGGAAAGTAGAACTTCCTTCAACTGTGGCATGAATGTCAGCAAAGTGAAAAGAAAGTTTTTCTGCCTTTAGGAAAATGGGGGTATAGAGTTTAGGCTAATTTTCACTCCTCTCACTTTACATTATGTAATCTCTCTCCCATTAAAATGTCCTTCCCTCCTAGAAATGGTGCCCCAATGATGCAGTTCCAGTCCAATGAAGTAGCTGATTTGTTCTGTTATATGCACAACAAAGTCACCAGTAGACTCTGAGAAAACTGTTGCTGTAGAAAATGCTCTTCATCCTCTACTTCCTTTACTGTGTGGACATATTCCTCCCTAATTTAATTAAAAGGTGAGAGAACTGTGATATCTTACAGTGGGACAGTTTTGAGTCTCACAAGGATTAGAAATGTAAAAAGAAGAAAACAGTGTTATAGGGAAATGAATAGTTATTCCTTGATTTCTTTTTTTTTTTTTTTTTTTTTAAATTACAGAGAAAGTCATCTAAATTTAAAGTGTTATCCTGCATGCACAGCTTTTGTTGATTCAAACAAATTTATATATTGTCTAGAAAAAATTCAAAGTAGTGTCTTCCAGGCAATTAGCAGGATATTATGCCACCTTTTACTGCACTTTTTTGATCTTGAGTAATTTGAATGCTACTAACAGTTCTAAATTCTCGTTCTATTTTTATTTAGTTAGGCAATGCTTACTTAGTTGTATGTTTTTCTGCATTTCAGTCATATAGGTTAAGAAAGGGCAAAGCATTTTCTATCTAATAAGGTAGAAAATAATGTGACATGAATACAAATTGGCAACAGCCAAAACCCATTTGTGTCCAGATGCTCTTTTTTCTTTTACATATCACTTTTAAATGACTAAACTATCAGTAATACTTCTTAATTAAGGATATTATCTACAAAAGCTTGAATCTCTAATCTTTATAATACTACTGCATTATTGATGGTATGAATGCATGCTTACCTACCGTCTTTTCAGACATGAAGATAAGAGAGTGAGGTTTCCACACTGATAGTATTACCTGCTCCTCTGACAGGATAGCATGTGAAATACTATTCAAATACAGACTGCTGTGTTTTCTCAGAAGTGACTAAGATATTTTAATCAATCACCACAGTACCTCAAAGATACTACACCAGCTGGTTTATCAAAAAAGTTGTGTTTATAGTAGGGTTTAGTTTAATTTAGAGAAGTCTTGTAGTGTTGCTTAGGGAGAAATCATTAAACAGGCTGTGATATCAGCTTAGCTAATCATAAGTATAGGTTAACTAATTCAATACAAGCCTCATTTTGCCTTCAGTATTAAATGAAGTAAACAGTATAACTACCAAAGCAATGAATATTACAAAATGTTGTGTTTCGTTCCATAAGAATAACTTTCATGAGCTATGACTAATTTCTTATTTGCTTTATATGTCTGTACTGCACATGAAATCTAATATATTCTCTAAGTCCAGTCCATCAGGATATATAAACAGTAAGTTATATCTGCCAGCTACACTGGTAGCTCCAAGTGCTTTGCATTATTTATTTGAAATTGTCTGTTCCTTAAACACTGACTTTGACTGCATGCTTTTTAAGTGACAGGAAGTCTACCAGTTTGGATCCATTTAGAGTAAAGCCAAAGCTCTTTCTCATAAATTTTGAGCCACAACAATAGGAAACACTGTCAGAAAAGGCAGTGAATCAAGTTCTATATAGAAGTGGTAACTGAATCCTCTAAATAATTGTTTGCATCACTGCCCGTGCTTTGACATTCATTTATCACCAATGCCATTTATGCAGTGAGCGTGTAACATGATTATACCATTCTTAGTTGCTTCGGTGATCTAAAAGTCTCATAGGAAAAGGATTAACAGCTAATATTCATAATTTAAAATGGTTTATTTTCTCTTCTGGATGAAATAGTATTCCAGTATATTATTCTTTATTATTCAGTGAGGGTCTCCAGATCGGCTGTGGTCCAGATTTCAAATGCCTTCAAGATCCTATGAGTTGAATTTTAGAAGGATTTACTTGGAATTAGGATTCCTAGGGAGCCCTCCCGGAATGCAGAGAACTGCAGAAAAAGGAGGAGGCTTCAAATTGTTCCTCTCTAGCTCCTGCATTGAGTTCCCCTGACAGTATGTGAGATTTCTAGTGAAGGTTCCCTATTATGCAACTCCTGCAGCATGGATGTCTACACTAGCTCTATATTAGTTGGACAATAACTGACAAAAACCATGAAGTGTGAAATATTTCCAACAAGGGTTAAAGATGTGTTTGTTCCATAAAACATGGATGGTCTGGATTTTGCTTAAGCTTTGCGGCAGTAGATATTTTTCGAATCACAGATGATAGTAATATTTAATACTATTTAAGAACAGGTATTGTGTATATTTTGTAACAGAAATGGAAGATTTCACATTGGATTCAATATAGCATTGAATTAGAATCTTCCCTGGAGTCCTGTCCTGTTTCCATTTGGACTGATGAATGTCTTCCTGTATTTCTCAGTTAAAATAAGCTGAGGGACACTGTATAAATTTGAGAGTACTAAAGTGTTTTTCATTCTCTTTAAACTGACTTCCATTGTACCATAAAATGTACTTCATATTTTAATGGTCTTTTTGTACAGAAACTGCTGCTAATAGCTGATAATTTGATAGAGAAGAATGGGTTAAAGTTTAGTTATAATGTGTCAAATATAGGCAGACTTTTGTTTCTATTTTTAACATTAAGAAAATTCCATTTATGTCGAAAGGCAGGTGCCAAGATAAGGAAAGAAGAGGAATTGAATGGGGAAAAAAAGAACTGTAAGCAACCTTTGGAATCTAGTTAACTGTCAGAGCCCCATACCATTCACACTGACAACTTTTTTATAGCCTAAATAATTTTTTTTTTTTCTGTTGGTTGATATTGGGAGCAATTTATGTAATTTAGTTGGACAATAACTTGGAAAGGCGGTTACAAGGAAAGGCGGTTGATGTGGTCTACTTAGACTTCAGCAAAGCCTTTGACACTGTCTCCCATGCTATTCTCCTGCAAAAGCTGGCAGCCCGTGGCTTGGATGGGTACACTCTCGGCTGGGTAAGGAGCTGGCTGGAAGGCCGGGCCCAGAGAGTGGTGGTAAATGGAGTCAAATCCAGTTGGAGACCAGTCATGAGTGGTGTTCCCCAGGGGTCGGTGCTGGGGCCTGTCCTCTTCAACATCTTTATTGATGACTTGGATGAGGGCATTGAGTGCACCCTCAGTAAGTTCGCGGATGACACCAAATTGGCAGGGAGTGTCGATCTGCCTGAGGGTAGCGAGGCCCTGCAGAGGGGTCTGGATAGACTGGTGAGCTGGGTTGAAGCCAATGGGATGAGGTTCAACAGGACCAAATGCCAGGTCCTGCACTTTGGCCACAACAACCCCAGGCAGCGCTATAGGCTTGGGGCGGAGTGGCTGGAGGACTGCGTTGAGGAAACAGACCTGGGGGTACTGATTGATGCTTGGCTGAACATGAGCCGACAGTGTGCCCGGGTGGCCAAGAAGGCCAACGACATCCTGGCTTGCATCAAAAACAGTGTTACTAGCAGGAACAGGGAGGTAATTGTCCCCCTGTACTCGGCATTGGTGCGGCCGCACCTTGAGTACTGTGTTCAGTTTTGGGCCCCTCACTGCAAGAAAGACATTGAGGCCCTGGAACGTGTTCAGAGGAGGGCTACGAAGCTGGTGAGGGGTCTGGAGCACAGGCCTTATGAGGAGCGGTTGAGGGAGCTGGGATTGTTCAGCCTGGAGAAGAGGAGGCTCAGGGGAGACCTTATAGCTCTCTATAACTTCCTGAAGGGAGGTTGTGGTGAGCTTGGGGTCGGCCTCTTCTCTCGTGTAATCAGTGATAGAACTAGAGGGAATGGTTTCAAGCTGCGCCAGGGGAGGTTCAGGCTGGATATTAGGAAGTATTACTACTCGGAAAGGGTAGTCAGGCATTGGAACGCACTGCCCAGGGAGGTGGTGGAGTCACTGACCATGGGAGTGTTCAAGAAACGTTTGGATGTTGCGTTGAGGGGTATGATTTAGCTGGGAAGTATTGGTAATGGTTGGACTGGATGATCTTCTAGGTCTTTTCCAACCTCGATAATTCTGTGATTCTGTGATTCTGTAATTTATGTATATCTGATGTTGACTTTTTATTTCTTTCTTCTTTCCGTTTACTTAATGAGATCTTAAGATGTAGGGATATTCAGTATTCTATGAAAACACTATCTCCAGCTAACACTACAGAAATTCACATTTAAAACTCTAGAATTAGCCTAAATGAGTCTGAAACCAAATGGTTGTAGTGTTAGTTGACTGGATGCATCAAACACAAAAATGTGCTTGTACTAACTAAACTAACAGGCTTGAATTACTGAGTAGTAAGTAAAGGCTTTAAAAGTCCTCTAGCCTTTTGTGAGGATGGAAATTGATTAAAAAAGAATATATTGAATGTTATTTAACTTCACCTGAGCTTCTCAGCACTACTGTCTGGACTTAGCAATTTCTTCTCTGTGAAGTGACTAGTTGCAAACCTGAAAACAAGTGTGAAAGTCAAGTATCGTTCATCATGCCTTGAATCCTCATGAAAGCTAGAAGTAAAATCAGAGCACAGCATGTCCAGCTTGTTATCTTGAACATACAGTTCAGAAAAGAGCAATGGGACAATAAGAGAGGTCAACTGGAAAGAGAAATAAAATACAAATGTATTTTGGAAGGAATGAAAGCAAATCTCGAATCTCTTTCTTCCTGAGGAAGAAAGGCAAAATATCCGTACTGCCACTGGAAGGTTTTTGCAGCATGTCTATTTCATCTAATTTTCAAGTAACTAACAGAGTGAAGCAATACCTGTTAGCAGAGATTTTAGTCAGATATTAGATAATTCCAGGCTGAAACTAATTCTTGCAGCTTGGCAAGAAGCATATTGCCATTCCTGAGAAGGACCCAGGTAATGTTGCTGATATTTGTTGGCTGAGCAGCATTCATGTTTCATGCTAAGTGGATTTCATAGATTAAAAATTAATTAATTAATTAATTAACATATATTGTAAATTTAGGCAAAGCAGGAGTTTACACTCTTGATTGAAAAAACTGGAAAAAAAAGGGCTGTAGGACAATCACTGTAGCCTTGGGCTGTATCAGAGCCAAAATGATGTTCCTTTTATTGCTGAGGATTGTTGAGGCAAGTTGTGGCTAGGAACCAAGGTGGATAGTTTGAAAGACTCCTGTTTGTTGGATGCTAGCTCTCACACTTGGAGCTTTAAGCTAGTTGCGTGAAAGAAGTGCCTGTCTTGTCCCAGGCTGCTCCAAGGACCAGTTTTGGGGAGAATTTTCCCTCTGTTTATCCAAGATGCCTCCCTTCACCTCTTGGCACTTGTAAGCTATTTTATACTACTGATGGGAGATACAGAGCTATTCTCTTGCCCTGACTTCTCTGAGATTATTATTGTATCTCATTAGCCCGTTCTTCTGATTTCCTCCTTGTCAGCTGTCCAATACTGCTATCAGTCTTCTGAAATCAATAAGAGTATTGATTGTACAACAGTTCTCTTAATTTTATGGTCTCTTCAGTGTCCATAGCTTTCCATAGAGATTGTGCAGGATCTGAATAATCCAGGCATCAGTTGGCATTAACTATGAGTTGCAGCTCCATTAGTCCTGAGAGTTCTTGTCATTGTGTATACACATTGTTTCATATGAATGTATTCAAATAGTAATGTTTCTAACCTAAGGGGACAGTTTGCAATGCTGTTTCCTTCCTTGCCCTTATGCCTTTTAATCCTGAGAGCTAACAGACAGGAGGTTTGTTCAAAAGGTTCAAATCTGAGTAACACGGTAGAATTTGGTTTAGAAAAAAACAGTTACAGACTTAAAACAAAACAAAACAAAAAACAAAAAAAACAAGAAAACAACAACAACAAAACATTGTCTTCCAGTTTTCATAAATGATAATATGTAAATAAATCTCTTTCAAATATGTGAATTGTGGCAGTTTTAAGCCAAACTCAGGCAATCACAACCATGATGTGTGTGCTACCTGATAAACACAATATCCAGATACCTACTTTTCTTCATGTATAGACTCCCTTAGCAATTAATCTACATTATGCATTTTCTCTGTGTTCATATGTGAAATGTCTTCTGTAATGGGGGATAAATTGCTATCTGTATGTTTTGGAGTATTATTTCTGACTTTCAGTATGTTGTTAGATAGATTTGATTGTATATTTAGGCCAAGTTTGGTAATTATGGTATTAAGAACTCTGTATTGCTTGAAGAGCTCTTTTATTATTTGTGTTTTATTTTCCTGTTTCAAGGAGGTCTCTTAAGCCTATTTCACACATTCCTAAAGCATTGAGGTATTTTGCAGTTTTGAGCCTACTGCTAAATACCAAGTAGCTTGGAAATGTAGGAGACAGAAATAAAATTTGTCCACATGCTTGAGATCATAATATTTATTGTGTGTATGAATATTTAGTTAACAAGTTGTGTGTATTTGCATGAGAATAACCTTTTTGTTGCTTTTTAAAAATAAAAAAAAATGTACAAAATTCAGTTAAAATCTTTGCTTGTTGTAGATTCATGTGTAGTAGTACGTGGACTTCGATTTACATTTTACAGTTGCTCTTAGCTTTTATTTAAAAAATATTAACTAAGTAAACAGAACTTCAGCTGAAGGGGAAAAAAAAGAGAGAAATGAGACTATTTTCCAGTAATGAATATCAGCAAAGCATAGCCTGATTCCTTGTGATAGGGATAAATATATTTGCACTAATGTGCTTAAAAGGCAACTATTAGTTTTTAATGAATGTGGGAGATTTACTTTCCTAGCAGAGCTGCTAAAATAATAATCATACATAAAGGAATACTTCACACAAGCTCAGGAAATTATATTCGGAGATTTAGCTGGGGAATTTGGTTCTGGTTTGAAAGATAACGTTCATTTATATATACAAAAAAATTGTTTAGTTTATTAGCATACTTTTATTCTGCAGATACTGAAAAGCTTTAATGCCCCCCAAATTACTTAGATGTAACTTAGTTTTATGAGTTATCAAGCACTGAAGATATAAATAGCCTTATTATTCTGTCACAGCTAGTGTAGTACTGTTCCAGAACATTGCAATTGCACAATAGGTGACATTTTAAAGGTGTTTTTTTCTTTTTTCCTCTGCAGCACAGAAGATTAGCTTGGTTCTGAGATTATATACTGACTGAAAGTGGGCATATGATCTTAAGACATCTGGCAAAAGCACAGGCTTTCACATTAAAGCCTTCAAATGTGTCTAATGGGCAGGCACTGTGTTTTTTGAGGTGAAACTTCTGATTCATATTCTAATATACCACCAGCAGGAGATTAGTCAAGTCACTTTAATGAATAACAAAAGTGGTCAGACAAAAATGTGTTACCTTCCCACAAAAGACAATTTTCACTTGCTTATATCTATGTATAGCTGTGTATGTATGTAAGAAAATGTAATGCTATGAGAGATAAAAAACAGTGGAGGTAAGAACTGTGGGGGAAAAAAATGGTGTAAGAAAGCAGAGGTTTTGGCTCTTTAATTTGTCAGAACAAAGATCTCTGCAGGACAAGGGGGAATGTTTTTTAGTTGAAGGAGGGAAGATTTAGGTTGGATATCGGGGGAAGTTCTTTAGCAAGAGAGTAGTGAGGTGTTGCAACAGCACAAAGGACATCTTGGATGGGGCCTTGAGCGGCCTGGTCTAGTATTAGATATGGAGGTTGGTGGCCCTGCCTGCAGCAGCAGGGGGGTTGGAGCTTGATGATCCTTGAGGTCTCTTCCAAACCAAGACATTCTATGATTCTGTGAACTCAGCTGGGTCTCTCACTAGCATGTATCAATTGTAGGAGTCATGGCTAAAAGATTCACTTCACTTTGAGTATTTCTTGTGAGCTGAAATTAATCTCTTTCTGTTCTCCAAAGAAATACATCACGTGTCACTTATAAATTAATATTTATCGCTGTCTAATATTAATACATTACCATCAGCATTGACTATTAATGACTCCACTAGGAAATGCATAAACTAGACCAAACTGCATCCATTGTAAACTTTTCTATAGATCTACATATCTCTTTTTTAAAATTTTATATTAATCACTGAGTGTATCAGATAGAAGAAGGAAACTGGAAAAACTGTAGAAAATAATTACCATTCTCTGGAAGATTGATCCAAGGGAACTTAGTGGCAATTTTATTGTTGAGAAATTTGAACTACATTTGAAACTTTTTCTCTTACTTATTGATTGAAAAAAATAAAATTAAATGTGGTGCCAAAATATATATTCTAAAGATCTGCTAGTTGTTAATACCCAAACTGTCCCAAGTGATAATATTCTTATACCTGACTGATAAGCACCTGCACAAAAACACAGATTGCCAGTTAATTAGTCTGGTACTACTGATAAGTCCATAGTGAGGTCTATAATGTCTGCTAGGGGCAAAAATGTGTTTTGTGAGACTTCTTTGCAATCTATATTTTCAGTCTTTGCATGTCAATCAAATTATTTCAGGAATGACTTTAGTTTCTCACAGATGAGCTTCAAACGTTCCTTTAAATACGTGTTGTCAATTCTAACTTCTACAAGGGTAAAAGATGATGTTTCCTGGATTAAGGCTTTAAACACCGATGGGGCATTCATGGTGGGAAGGAAAGTTCAAAAAGAGACGTTGATATAATCCTCTTTCTAGCCCAACTTGACCGTTTTTCTTAAAGAAAGCATTTTTAAAGCTAACAATGGTTGCATATAAACAGCAGCAGAGGAGTTGCCAGAAATGACTTTGGCTCATACTACAGCAGCAACTTTGGATTATATTCTTTAATTATTATCTTATGGTTAGAAGATACATTCTGAAAGCTGCTATGAAAAGGCTTTCATAATCTTATTCAGCAGCATTATGGAGGAATACAAGGGTGATTTTTAAAATAAAATGGGTTACAGATGGTGTAGAGAGTTATACACAACCTCTATTTGAATTGAATTCTTGTGGTTTTGAAGAAGAGAGGTAAGAGTATTACATATAAAGCTAACAAACTCGCAGTGTGCAGTCATGAAGGCAAAACTCGTGATTATATGCTTATGAGGTGTCTTAGCATAAGGAAAACTGATTTATTTAGATAGCTAAACATTTTATTCTCTGTAGCTTTTTCTATCTATCTGAACTTTATGCATTAGATCTTGTTTAAGAGGTAGCATATGTGTATGAGGAATCAAATGAACCTAAGAGCTGACTGTTGATAAGGTATGGCAGCCAACGGTTTGGCAAATCTCTACACACAGACTTCTTTGAAATCAATACTTAATGACTACGTCTTTGCCAATTTAAAATGGATATTTATTCAGGGAGTATGTCCAGCACAGTGAAATGTGTTGTAGCATCAGCATTACTGTTGCATTAAGAATGAGAAGTCAAAACATGAAATTTTACATTGGCTTCGTAGAATGAATGTGACATTACGCTAAGAATAACTTAAGGTAAGTTGAATGTAAGAATATTTTGTGAGACACTTCCCCTGGGAAACACCTTCTCTCAAGCAGAAGGATAAAGACCAGAAAAAATCAGCACAAATATCAGTGAATGACCAGTGCAATCCTGAGTGTATCTTACCTAATGGCAAGCAAGCATAACAGAAAGAGGTTGTTCATTTTTCCTATGTGGTATTTCGATTGCATTTCCCAGGCATTTGGGATTATTATTTTTTTTTCCCCAAAAATAAACACAAAACAATAGTTTACATTTGTGAAGTAGTTTAAAGAAGGTTGGTTATTGACCTGAAAGGGGGGAAAACAAGAATGCATGTTTCCACTATGGTTAATGTGAACTGAGGATAATTTGACAACTGAAGTCCATTGCTTTGCACCGTATCATAAGAGAAATTATTTTATCATGGAAATGTAGTCTTTAAGATGACAAATGTCTTCTTGTGTATGACCTTCTCCCACATCCTCTTCTTCAAATTGTAAATGACAAGGTTCTAGAAAGGGTAGTAATTATAAATATGACTTTTGAAGGCTGTCTTGTGCTTGTATTTAATAAATTGTTGTATTTTCTTCTTCCAAAACAAAATTGAAGTGTTTTATGTGTGTTGTTTTTGTTTTTTTGTTGTTGTTGTTCCCCTCCCCCCCCCTTTATTTTCCCCCTGAATCCTATTGCAAGGTAGGCTTATGGATTGCTTAGTTGGATCTCCATGCTCTGTGGAAGACAGAAATAGATGTTAATCTAACTCTGAGGTCATGTTGAAACAGACGTGACTTGTAATCAACAGTTTCATTGTTCAAGTACACTGTTTGGATCTGTATTACATAGGCTATCACTATAAACTTTTCTATGCATTTCCAATAAGTGACTTTCTGGTCAATCTTTGCATTTTTTCCCCCTTCTGATAGAAGATGGTAAAAATATTTGCCCACAGAGATAAGGAGGATAAACAAAGGAAAGCCACTAGATCTTGAGGTAATTTGTGCATTTGAGCAAGCTTAATTGAAGGACATGTTAATGCAAGTTTGTGTTGTCTGGTTTTTGTGCACTGGTCCAATATTCACTGGAGGGGTGAGATGATTTGTAAGGAATTTTAGGCTTCTCTATTTCAGAAGCATACTCTACTAGATTATTTAGACTTCCTTTAATGTGGGAGGAAAGAAAATCAACCTAGACACTTCCAACAAATTTGACATATTTTAGAGTCTACTCTAAGCTCAGTTATCAAGATTTTATAATGCCTACTGCCTCCACTGTCTGTAAAGGAAATCCAAAGGGATAGCTCAGATGCAAATATTGTGAATGCACAAGGTTGGACATTCTAGTGCACTGGGTCCTTATTACCTGGATTTGTGAACCTAAAGATAAATCCTTTCTTATGTTCACATTCAATATGTACTTCAGGCAAATGAAATGATCACAGAGAAGTGTAAGAAAGCTACGTGCATTGTCAACATCTGTGTCTGTCTGTTTTCACTGAATAATGAAGTAGAAAATATCCTCATGCCATGGCCTAGCAAGTTGTGCACTTCTTTGATGTTATGTAGTTTCAAAGTGATACACTTCTGCTTTTTGTTGGGAATGCTTTTAAATGGTTGCCTAAAAGATACTCTGTGGCATATTTGTTTACTACATTCTGACAGCAAATTGAAACTCTTCTGTCTTTTCAAGTAGTTGCGTACTCAGCTGTGTATCTTTCATAAGATGACTTGGTGCTGCAATCAGATCTGTATGCACCTTGTAAGAAAAAAACAATAAAAATAAAGCCATTATTTTTTCTTCGTTTTGGGGGTAAGAGGAAGGGAATTGTTTTAGATGAGTTATTTTTATGACCTGGAAAACAAGGACAGTCGTAACAGATCCAGTTTTCCTTTAAATTGATTGAAACCTGTGGAAATGATTTTATTTCTTAAATTACCAAACATGTAATGAAAGAACTAAATTCTTAAAAGCATCAAGAATACTTGATTGTCAATATTTGCAGTGAGATCTGTTTATAAACATACTGATGTGTTTATTCTGCATTGGAGAAACCTTCCAAAATGATCTGGCCAGTATTTTAAGTGTTGGAAATATAGCTGTATCCAAAATTATGTAGAAAGTGTCCTTTTTGGCCAATCCCATATTCCTTTTAGGACATGCTTATGCCAGAGCAGCTGTGGTGTGCAGCTGAACACTATTTACAGCATGGGAACATCCAGCTGATCAAAATTTCTACACTGTGACTGCAGTAATCTTTCATTTCTGCTCTTTATCTGAGATCCATCCTTCCAGTGGATATGATAGGAGGATTTAGGAAGGGTACTGAATGAGAAAATACTTATTATCTTTAGAAAAATGGCTGAGATACTAGCAGGATTCTGTTACTTGCAATGATGTATTTTTGAGCCAATCATCTTTGATAAATAGGGATGTTATTAAAAAAGATTTCTCATGGTAATGTTTTTGCTTAAACTCTGTGGGTGTTTACAAAAAGGTTGTCCATGGATACTACATGCTGGAACAGTCGTCTTACTCATTTGCTAACATCAAGCTGTGATGTGAGATTTTTCACATACTGATCTCATTTCCTAGAATTTGTGAATTAGAAACAGTGAAAATCTGCATACCTTTCTTAGGTATATACATGTATATCATTAGACAGATGATGAAAATGTATGTAATGCTTATTTACAATCCTCCTAATTAAAATTGTTCTTTCATGCATTTCAAGAGCTTCATTCAAGTGCAGGTGGAAGGCAAGTTTGGCTTGATTGAGTGTAAAATGCTTCCACATTTACATTTGTCCTGTGAAATAAATATGAAAGAAAAAATCCTTTGATTATGTCTGAATTGGAATGAGTATGAGAGAGAAGGGAAAATGAGGGGGTTGCTGCATAGAAGATTTGGAAGAAGAGAGAAATAATTGGATGAGAGACAAAAAAAAAAAAAAAACACCTTCAGAAAATATATTTAAAGTGCAAATACGCACGGTGAGTATGTCAAAAGAAGTACTAAATGAATCAATCAGAATGCAGAAAGAAGAAAACATTTCTTCACAATACTTTATGATGGCCTCTCCAAAAATAACATCTCTTATTTTATTATGTTGGCCTATGACAGAAGTGGATGTTAGTGGTATGGCAGTAGAAGTTGAACCTTCCAGACAATATTCCGTTATGTTTTGCTAGCATAGATGGCAGTAGAGGGGCAGTCTGAAAAAATAGCATCTGACATGGAAGCGTGTATGAAGCAAAAGTGTGGAATTGAATTCTTCCATGTGGAAAATATGGCATCCATTTGATATTCACCAATGCTTGCTGAATGTTTATGGAGAACAAACAGTGGCTGTGAGTGCAGTGAGGCGGTGGGTGGTGCATTTCAGCAGTGGTGACAGTGGGTTACCTCCACTGGTGCAGATTTTTATGAGCATAGCCTGTTGTTCATCGCTGGCAGAAATGCATAGCTAATGGTAGAGTCAAGGTTGAATAAGTGTTTTGTAGCTGAAAACTTGCTCTATCAAATAATAGATGCAAAAAATAAAATAGCACTGTTTTAGTTCATGGAAATCAATAGGAGGTATTCCTTTCAGAGTAACCTATGTATACAACCGTACTACTGTTGTGAAAAAATCGTAACTTATGTAATTTTACTCTATTCCAAGAGATATGTAAGTACTATGTCCAGAGGAAGGAGGGGAAAAAATGGTATTATCCTATCCTATAATTGCTATAAAACAAAGTATTGATATTCTTGGTAAAGCCTGCTAGTTTATTTATTTATTTATTTATTTTGCCTTTAATGCCATGTAAGAATATGCTGCAGTCAGAGTTTTAGGCAAAACAAAGACAATGCACTATACAGAAATTGGATTCTTGAAAGATCAATAAATTCTGTATGCAGCAGAATAAAGTTATCAAAATGCAAATATTTTAAACAAAACAGAATTAAACAATTGCCAAGATAAGATATTCCCTCAAAGCATACTGAAGACATTTTCTAGTTTACATAATGTAATTAAATTCAAGCCTGAAGAATTCAAATTTGTCCCAACGACATTATTGGCAATGTGATTCAATGTGCTGATAAGGATGGAAATGTAGCATGTTTGAAGATCACAAGAGTATTATAAAATTATGTTTGGAAGCTGACAACAATTGTTTGTAAGTACTCTTTTGAAAGTAATGGCAATGATGAACAGAACTATTTATTTCTTTATGAACTGCCTCCCAGATTTGGTCAAATTCATCTAAATGTAACTTCCACGGTCTAATTGGATCTACACCAGGAGAAAATTACCCTTTTGTGTCTTGTGAGGGGGAAAAAAAAAAAACACACACACACAAAAAAAAAACCAGCAACAAACACCACAAAAAAAAAAAAAAAAAAAAAAAAAAACCCACACCATAAAAATGAATGCAGTATTAGAAAAATGGGAATAAAATATGTGCTTTCTTACAATGTAGTAAACCATATTGTTCATATTCTTTCAGCAGTATGAGAGATGAGCACAGGTTTTGTCTAAACTGCCTTCTCATGGTTGGCTTCATTGGTTGTAAGATGAGGGACAGTGTAACTAATTTTGCTTGCTCATTTGACAGGCCTTTGACTATGATTAAAAAAGATGGAGACCTAATCGGATAGAAATTCTTTATGCGGGAGAAGCTTTAAAGTCAAATTTCCCCTCTTGAAAGTAGTTATTTGCTCCTTAACAACTTCATGGCATGACCCCCAATTGACAGTGAAGTGGTATTTATAGTATTTAGCCAGTCATCAGAAATGACTAATTATACTTTCCTCAGAGTGTACATGCTTTGATGACTCATGTAATATGCTCTCATTATCTCACAATTTGCTATCTCTGATACATTTAAAAATATGCATGTATAGTGATGGTACTTGGCATCTATCTTTCTCAGAGTTCCATAGATTAAACATTTTTCTTTTTTTTTAATTTTTAAATGAAAATTATCACACCTCCTATAGAACCCCTTTCAAAACAATAGGTGTTTCTCATTCAGTAAGGTACTCTTGCATTTGCCATTTTAGAAATGCTAGAGGCTTAAATGCATGTAAATCAAAGAAAAAAGATCCAGAGGCTAATCCATTAGTAGCCTCTCAGATCTGACCTTCCCTTAGAAAATATTATATGCAGTGTTTTAAATTAGTCTTTACAAAAGGGCAAAAGACTGCAGTAGAAAAAATTATGAAGTAACACATGCAGGACCAGGACCAAACCACTCGTTCATCATCTGCTTCTAAAGTGAAAAATCAGATTAAATAGTCATGTTATACATAAAAATAATGGTTCTCCAAGCTTGCAGTTTGTGTATTGCTACGTAGTACTTCTTAAACAAAATCCATGAACAATGAAATCGTAGAAGTGCTACTTGAAACTCTGAACTGCACTGTTTTGCCTCCTTCCATGTGGCACATAAGGATATCACACACCTCCTTATATTATTTATAAATAAACACCTATCATTAAAAAATTATGTAACAATTTTATGTTAAAATTTTGAGTCAAAAATTGTAATTTGAACAATGCGCTTTCATTTTTTTTGAAACAAACAACTAACATAGCCCAGGCATATCTAGATGTATGTTACTTCTAGATTTTTCTAGGTTAGTTCTAATTCCTTGTTTGTCTTGAATCACGTGAACTCATCTCACTTCAGTCTTTCCCGTACCCGGTGACTCCCTGACACCAGGGAACTATTCAGAAGTTAGAAGTTTGCCGGTGTTTGTATTTGTTTGCTTGCTTGTTTGTCCTAGATAGATTTTGTTTGCTTGTATTTATAGATCTAAATATTCACAGCATATTACGGGTTTGTTAAAGCAGTCATCATATGTCTAGGAGATAGATAGTAATCCCAATTCCTGTCCTGATCCTGAATGAAGACAAATGGTCAGAGATGAAGGATACATTATGGATATGTAGATAGCAATCTTTGTGTAAAAGGGAAAAGCTTTGAGTAGACTGCAAGATGGATGATTGAATAAATGTTAACATCTAGCTAGGACTGACCTGTTCATCTTTCAGATGGCTCCAGTGGACATCTACCTGATGGGTGCAGTGGAAATTTATCTCCAGGGACACTGACTAAAACCAGGGTTCATTCATATTTTCTCTATATACTGGTTGAGATATTCAGCAAATATAGAGAAGATGGAGGTCTCAACTCAGATGTAGAGGTAACCAAAATTTTTGTGCCAGTGAGCAAGGACCCACTCAAATATTACTAGGGATAATTTCTAACAATAATTATACTGTAACTAGCTTAAGTTTTGACCATTAAAATTTAACTCCTTCCTCTTTCTAATGAAATATCTCTTGAGTGTTGAAGAGAAGGTAAAAACAACAACAACAACAATAATGATAATATACAATAGATTTACAGTTAAAAGTGGTAAAATTTGCAATTTTATGATTCACCACATGTCCAGTGGTGAAAAAGATTTCCTGGTTGAGAAGTAGTGAAAAAGAATGAAGGAAAAATGGCAATCCTGGTATGGCTATTTACTTGTGGATCAAGTTAATTATACCTCTGAGAAGGCAACTGGCATTGTCAAGTTACACTGCATTTGGAGTTGGTCTCTTCTCACTGGTGACAGCTGACAGGATGAGGGGAAATGGCCTCAAGTTGCACCAGGGGAAGTTTAGATTGGATTTCAGGAAAAACTTCTTCACTGAAAGGGTGGTTAAGCACTGGGGTAGACTTCCCAGGGAGGTGGTTGATTCACCATCCCTGGATGTGTTTAAAAAAAAAATTGGGTGTGGTGCTCAGGAACATGATTTAGCAGAGGGTTGCTAGAGTTAGGGTAGTTAGATTGTGGTTGGACTTGGTGATCATGAAGGTCTTTTCCAACCTGAGCAATTCTGTGATTCTATGTATGTGTGTGCATATAGCTTACTATATATTTGTGTTTAAATGCATCTTTTGTATGTGCTATTATCATTCTACCACTCATGCATAATACTTCCTGAACATGTTCTTAAGGTCAGTGGTTTTAATGGATGTAAATGAAGATGAAACATGGCTCAGTGGATTTTCGTGTATAGGTATTTACTCTTGGTAAGAATTATTATGTGTTGAAATGCTCTGGTGGGCAGTGATCTAGGAAGGAAGGAAGTAGTAGATAAGTAATAGGAAAATATGTTCCTGTACAAAAAGTATCAGTTGTTTATAGAACGTGATAAATAATCTTTAGGGGAATAAAACAGGCACTGCAGACTTATGGAGGAGTTGCTTTTTTTGAGGCCTTTTATTTCCTTCATTATTTTCCATGAAATCTTTTCTGTCGGTGGTACAGTTTTCTATTGTGCAAAGCTAAATTGCAAACATGGCAACGCATGGATGAGCTGGAAGTTACTTTTACATTGCAGTCGACTCTGTGAGTACTCAGAATATATTCATCAAAGGTACATGAAATCACAGTCTCTTTCTTTTTACATAAAGAGAAAGCAGGGGTTCAGTAGTTAAAGTGGGTGTAGAAATCCAGAATAACATTGTGCATCTTTGTGAAAAACTCATCTTCCATTCTGCTGTCTACTGACTGTTCCTCAATTCTTGGAAACAATTCTACAGACAGCTTTTCCTCTTCTAACACCCCTGAGCTGAGATGGTGTTGGTGTAACACAGTCTTACAGACAGTTGGAACAGTTGTCTCAAGAGAGATGATTGGGGATTTAAAACCTATGGGAAATTCTTTCACTTAATATACATTCTGTTGTAAATCATTGTAGGAACATAAAGCTGTAATGCATACCTTTATCTGTGGTGCACAGTTGATTTAAATGATGCACAGAATAAAAAGTTCTGTGACGACAGTCCAGTGGATTCTGTCTCTACAGCCATATTTAGACGCCTGAAGTAAGTAGGTTTATTTTCAGAAGTGCTGAGTGGCAAAATAATTAAAAATGAAGTCTGTGAATTATATAAAAATAGAAACAGTACTATAGCCATGTTTCTAAGTTATTAATTTCCTAATTATCTTGGCATAAATGCAGTTGAAGAGTATTTGAATTTAGATGGTTGCTGAAAAGCGCATATTGGAGAAGTGAGAGAGTTTGGCTTTGGGATAGTCTTTTTGTTCCACTGTGGGAAATGGATAGAATTAGTTATAGGTTGCTATGATGGCAGGATGTTTCAAAACGTGATAATTAAATTCAGAAGTGTAGCAGATCAAAAGGAAGCCATACAGAAAAAGATGTAACAAGAAAGTCAGGAACAGATATAGACAGGAGTTATTTGCTGTAAATGTCGGCCTGAATTAGAATGGCAGGAGGCTCTTTCAATAAGATCAAAAGGTAGAAACTGAGATGAAAACTCTCCTTTTAGTGTTAATTATTACAAACCAGGTAGGAATGTATTTGAACATCCCTGATAGAGTGCTAGAAAACAGTAACTTCTTTTTCCCTTTCTTCTCATGGGAGAAGAGTACAGGAACATTTCAAGTTTAAAACAAATTGATTGTTCCTGGATGATCTTAAAATCTTGATATTTTCACTATTAACCCTAAATACAGCTGTTTTGTGGAATACTTCCATTTTCTCTCTGTGTTTCTGATGGTAAGCATGAATAGCATATGTTAATCCACAGGAATTCCTATGAAACATATTTATTGTAAGAGATGCCAGCTGGGTCATTCGAGAATGGGACTTTCTGCAGAAATAAAGGTATTTTTGATCTTTGAGTTTTGTATTGGATGAAAAATTGAGGCAGATTAATCTCAGGAAATTTTCTCATTCATTGAAGAAACTAATGATATAGTTAATTCCAAACTGTTAGGAGATAATTCAATTCTTATATGAATTTCATGCTGGTTTCACTTGCAGGTGTTCTTCATGTTCTGTTCTAAATAGCTGCTTAGTGTTGTTGAGCACAGTTGGTAGTTGCAGCAATGAACCCATATGGAGCTGAATTTCAATGGAAGTGACTGATCTGCTATGGTCCCAACTCTTTTAAAAGGTTTGTTGGCTACTTTTCAGCCTACATATCAGGGCATATAAAGTTAGGTGTTTATCTATAAGAGTCCACAAATGAATTAGGTGTCTAAAGCTCCTGTTTAGATCAATGAAAGTCTAGTCAATATAACAGATCCTAGACAGCTACTCAGCCAACTGAGTACATGTAGCTGTGCACTTCTGGTTGAGGTAAATAACTATTGTGTCTTTATTTACTGCATCAATCTGATCTCTATTGACTGTGACATCCAGCTCACAGGTGGGCACCAGCATGCAGATGTAAAAATCTAGGCATCAGTCTCTGTGTTGAATACCACTTCACTTGAAATCTACTACAGAAAAAATAAATTTGGCTGATAATTTCACTGCATTATGATTTTTTTCTTATATGTTACCATGAAGCTGATGTGTTGAACCAAAAAATGCTTACACATCTATATGTGAATCAAACTCTAGATTGATTTGAATAAAGCCACTATAATTTTGTCAAACTTTTCTCATAAAAAATTGAGTACTCTACTGCAACTTGAATCTTTTTACACCCTCAAATGGTCACCTTTTCTGCTGCCACTTCATCTTCCTCCTCTTTTTGCACAGTATATCAGTTTTTGACATACTGCAGATTTCTCATCTCCAACTAGCATTTCCTTTGATCATAGCATGTTGGCCAAAATATTTTTTCCTCAGACATTAAAGATGAAGTTGAGACATTTATGTAACTTTTTCTGTAAGCATAGCTAGATTGTCTAATGGTTACTGGAGATGAATTTTTTCCTGCCTAACTGTAGCTGATTAAAAGTTTGACATTTAATTTAGATTAAATGTTGATACCCCTCTAATACACTGGAGTACAAGAAGTACCTGCGTTGAAATACCTGTAGGAGCAACAAAATACAGATTAAAATATTTTATTTCTTGAAGTAAAATTAGGATCAGAACTATTTGGGAAGAAATTATTAGAAAATGACTTGGGAGGAAAAATGATACTTCTTTAAGTAACTACAGGTCATTAGATAACTAAAAAAATTAATTTCATGTTCAGAGAATGGAAAACTTTGGCTTAAAGCCTGATCTGGTTCAGCTGCAAAACAAGCTAAGAACAAGAAAGAAAGAAAGAAGAAAAAAAAAAAAAACAACAACAAAAAAAACACTTGGCAAAATGATAAAAGAGGAAACGGATAGTAATCAATATAAATTAGAAGTAAGAAGTATGGAAAATTTATAGGAGAAGCCAAAAACAGGAAATGAAAAATCTGTTGTTGGCAAGGCTAAGGTCAATAAGAAGTTTTTAGAAAGTACTAAGAATAAAATTCCTAATAGTATGAGCCACTAGATGGAGATAGTAAGATTGTTAAGAGTGATTTGAAAGATCATAAGTGCTAAATATTTTTATTCTCTATTATGAAAATTCTTGATACAGTCCTCATGTGATGAGTATGCTGAGGTACCAAAATGTCTGGAAGAAAGGAATATATCAAGCAGCAGCTACTCGAACTAAGGGCATTTTAAAATCAATAGGTCTGGGTAATTTTTATTTTGAAGATCTAAACTATTCAGCTGAGATCCCAATTTCATTGATATGCTTTCTTTAAATGAAAAAAAAAAAAATGTAGTAAAAACAAAAAGGACATACTACATGAGATTAGAAAATCAGTGATATGTTGGTATTTGAAAATGTAACTGATACCTTTGCAAAACTCACATTGCTATGATTTTTGAGCAAAGGAAATGGACTGAAAATAAGAATGCAATAAATGTTAGTTATTTTAATTTAACTGAAATTAAGCAGATAATTGAAATGACAATTCACCATGTCCTATCTGGTTTTGTTACTTGAGATTTGTCATTCAGCTGACAATTTGAGAAATGATAGGCGTGCATATTTTTGGCCACTGTTTTCATTTAAACAAATGCACTTTATAGCATAAGGTATGCACACATCTGATTAAGAAATGGCTAATTAACAGAATTGCTACATGCCAAATTTAAGTAATTCCAGATGGCACAAGCAGGAATGCAAAATGCAGGTCAGGTTTATGAACAGATTGCATCAGGAACCTAAGAAGAATCCAGAGTTCTAAAGCTGTCTAGAAATTCTCAGTGCAATATCTGGAATTATAAGCTTAAATTTAGGTATTATAAACTTATGAAAGGTGAGCCTAAAATGCCTTGTTTTCGTGATAAATATTGAGTTATGTTGCAAAACAGTAGAGAGTCAGTTCTCATGTTCAAAGATTGAAACAAATGTAGATTTTTTTGCGTGGTTGTTGGTGCTTTTATTTTTTGTTGTTGTTGCTATTATTAAAAAGTTATTTGACAAGAAATCAGAAAATCTTCTTGAGCTTATCACTTGCTTTTAAGACAGTCCTTCTCTTTAAAGTTATTATCAATATACTTGTCAAAGAACTTTCTGTACCAGCTGTGTATTTATTCGCAATTGTCATCTTAGGTCTTGTCACATGCTTATGAGGCATTTAAACAAGGAAAGATAGTGCCTAAAGTGTTGGTTTGGTGTTGGTTTGTAGCTTTCTGTTTGTTACTTGTTTTTTTTGTTTGTTTGTTTTGTTTTGTTTTAATTTGTATATGTGTAATTATTCATTTAATGCAAAAGAAATTCAGAAAAAATATAACCTATCAGTTGCCATGTCATCTTGTGTTCAAATTGCAATGTGGTGTAAGTACTAGCTTTAAGTTTGTAAGGAGGCATATTGATACTACTTGCATTTTCTTAGCTTCCTATGTAGAAAATTCCAGTTGCTTAAAAACAAGAGTGCTGAAAGTACCGTTATTGAATTGATAAAGTCTGCATGACAAAGACTGTTAAAGACTCTCAGAATCAAAGGTGAGTCTTTGTTTACTTCTTGAAAATGCTTTTGTAAGAGGTTCTGGTTAGCCATTTCCAATAGAGAGTGGAGCAGTTGATCAGATAACAGCTTAAACTAATGAAAAGCATCATGGAAGTGACAGGAAGATTAATTAAGTTCCTGCAGTTGTATTCACATGTGGCAGTTCAGAGTTCCTTTGGGTACTACTGCAGTTAAATGGTATTCATGGTGACAAATATTTCAGATTTCCAGAACTGACACTTTTGAGTCAAGGATAAAAAACACATTTGCTAGTTTTATCCTGCAGAGAAAGTGCAAAACCAAAGATGAGCCTCGATGGATAGTTCAAAACAAACAATCAAAACTTGCTCCTTCCCTTCTTATCCTTTAGCATAACCTCAAGAGATTAATAATGAATCACTAATCTGCATTATTGTGTAGTATGTCTTAAACTACTCCATATGGCTTCAAAATGTAAACAAACCAAATTTCTAGCAGAGGTACTGAGTATATTTGACTTTAGGCACAAAAATATGCATGATTAGAAACTTCTCCAATAACATTTGGAGCCTAATAAAACTGTAGCTTTTTTTTGCTGTCTTTTATTTCAGAACTGTGGTTACTGTAGTACTACTAGGAATGAAATATCCGTAGTACATTAATTTCTAAATTATTCAGAAGTTCTAGCCCTACTTTATCTTCAAGAATCCTTTAGATCTGGGGTGTTTTGGGTAAGCGTGATTTGGGTTGCTTCTTCCATTTATTTTCAGAGCAAATGTTTGCATAAAACATTTTTATTCTTAATAGAAGTCACAGCGGTCTGTGTACAGTAGGTAAAATTTATTTGGAAAAGATCTGGAAGCCTTTCAGGTGCATGAACCTACCATATAAGATGCATAAACTTAAAATCTATCACTGTTGTATTTTGTTGCCAACTATTACGTTTCTGCCAGCAAAGAGTCCCTGGATGTACTACTGCATTTGCAAGAATAGGATTGTGGTCAGCCTCACTAATTGAAATTCATCAAATCCAACTGGTAAGAGTCTGAGTATAAATTTAATATTAATTGCCCCCCGGGAGAGTTCAAGACTGGAATAGAGTTTTCCAGGAATCCTAGGGAATTAACTGGGTGCATTAATATTAAATATTAATTGGTCTCTGCAATAGACGTGCCTGCTAGTGGTTTTGATACTTGCTAAGGAGGCATTGTGTAAATCAGTGGATAGATAAAAGTCAGAAAGCATAGATAGTGCAGACAGTTCCCCAAGAATGTTCTTTTTGGCTCTACTCCAAGTCATATGTGGGAGGTAACCTATAGGTTTACCATCCCTGGAGAAATGCACGATACATGCTGCACTTGTATGCACAGCAGTGTGTGCTCTCCGTTTGTTTATTGCTTATTTTCAAGAAGGTAATGAATTTTCGAGTAGTCTGCATTTCTGGAAAACGTGCCCTTTACCAAAGTGAGGTTGCCAAAGGACAGCAGAGATGTTATTATGTGGGAGGAAAATAAAAAACAATAAAACATTTATGCAAGTAGAAACAGCCTATTAGAAGTAGTATGTGGGGTAGTTATATATTTTTTTTCTGTTAAAATATTTTTTCATATTATGTCTATATTATTGCTGAATTGCACGTTTTTGAGGGGGTTTTCTTTATAGGTGAACTATGCCTGAAAATATGATAATTTTACACTTGACCTGAGTCTGTAGCAAAGCTAAATGCCGGCTAGCCTGTGCTAGCTTGTTGATGATTGAGAGTTTACACCGTGGGCTGACATCGTGGGTTGATTTGCTCATTCACTCTGCATGATTCTGCATGCCCAGACTGTGTCTACTCAGATCTCTAGACTCACACAAGAGTTTGCTGCTCCTCACTATGCAGCAGTAGTGTTCAGCAGAGTTTTCAGTGCTTGAGCTATAACACTAGCTATTCTGGTTTACAGTTACTGAACTAACACTTGCTGTGATTTTTTGCAATTTATCAGTGTTTTATGTATGTAAATGAAAGCAGAGCTTGATATGGAACATGTGAACTTGAGCTGTTAAGACTTTCCAGGAGAGACCACCAGTAACTTTCCTTGTTCTGTTGCATTTGTTCCATAGGTGAATTGCAAATAAATTCAACTTCTTAGTTTTGATTTAACTACTTTAGTTATAGGCCGATTGTAATTTTATGCTTGTTGTAATAAAATGCAATATGGGAAATAGAGATGGCTCTTTTTCTGGCTTTACATCTTAAAATGGCAAATATATATATATATATATATATATATATATAGGTAATACTCAACAACCAGGTACTGAAGAATATTTTGGCCTATTTGGAAACCCTGACCATGACAATGGAGTTGGAACCGGATGATCTTTAAGGTCTCCCTCCAATCTGAATTTTTCTACGATTTAGTCCTTTGCTGATTTACACTTATTCAGGAGCTGGCCTGCTGTTAGATATCACAGAAGTGGTACAGGTGCTTTAACAGAGCAGCCAGCTAGCGAAAGGACACTTAAAAGCAATAAAATTGCTGCCTGGCTTCTAATGGTATGTCTGTGCAATCATGAGTTGTCCACACCCAGGCTCTCAGCTAGCCAAGTGGCACCACGACTTATTAACACGTGCCAGGTTTTAGGAGCACCTAGGCTAGAGGTAGCCTACTTTTCAGCAGGTCTAACTCCTAACCAAATAATCCTGAGTCTTTCTGCAACATGGTAAACAGACTGATGGTTACACAGCATGTCTGCCTGTCTGGGAGGGCTCAACGTGTCCTGAAGCACACCATGCAATGCTCTGCAAAAGTGCTTCAGAGCTAAAAGAACTGGAGTGTGGTTTCACAGAGAAATGATTCCCTGAGCTTTTATGCTCTGGGAAGGGAAAGGAGGGAACATTTGTGCTGCAGAAGGCTCCTAATAGTTTATACTTACGGCTCAGAAGTCACTGGAGTCGCTCAGCTGAGGTATTTTAAACCAGGCTTAGAAACTGGTATTTTCTCTCATAGTGAGGTGCACTTCTTTGTATATTGGAAGTCAGCGAGCATTTTAATGATGAAATAGTATAAAGGAAGGTACCCTGAATGATACCTGCTGTCCCAATCTCTCTAGTCAAAACTGAGGCCATTATTTCTAGCTAATATTCACTATAATTCACTGTGATTTAGGAATTAGTCAACTTAATTCGCTATTGTCTGGTTTGAACCATGTAAGAAATTGTCATCTTCCTGCCAATATGCACTACAGTCTCTTAGCTTGTTGGTTGTGAAGCAGATAGATTAGACTGAGTTTATCTGGGAAGCATAGGGCTCTCATTTCAGGCATGCTTCTCAGCGGGGCTGTTGAAATAAGAAAGGGGGCGGGGAAAAGCTAGATATCAGAGAACTGTGGAACTGCCAGTGAAGGACATGACTTAAATCCATGCCTTTTTTCTCCCAGGTTTTGTTTAATCTTGGTGACTTTCACATAGTTTGCATGAAACCCAGTGAGCACAATGATGTGGGGACCTGTTGCTGAAGGATGTGTAGCAGTGGTGTACATTTGTGCTGTTGTTGACTGTTCTGCTGCAAGTGGAGCACTCCCTGGCTGCTGTGTTGGTGGGATAATTATGCCCTAAGTGATTGGACCTCACAAAATTGTAGTTACTGCGTGGAGCTTTTACAAATAAGAAATGGAGATTTAAATGAATTATACCTGTCATCCCCTTTCCTGTAGAATGAAAGCATTCATCCCATTAGATCCTATTATAAAGAAATAAGCACTTCAGCATACTGTCCATTATTTTTTACCTTTATTTAGTTTAAGTGTATTATCAGTGATAGATGCCGGGCTGTCAGCAGGAAACCAATGTCCTCTATTGATTCATAGACAATGTATAACACGTACATAAATACAGACCACATGGCCTTTGTCACACTGCCATGTGAGTGCACATCAGATCCACACCAAAGCACTATGTGTGGACAGTGGAGAGTATTTTGGAACCTGGGTGCTTGGTCTTTCTCCCTCTGTAGCTGCCAGCAAATGTGTTAGTTCTTAAAGCAGCAGGGACTGTGTGAGGACCTATTTACAAGAAGCTTAGGACCGCTCCATTTGTCACAGCACAATAAAATAGCTACCAGCTGCTAATGACTTATCAACCTGGACTGGGAAGGAACCGGAGACCCAGAGGGTGAAAGGTTGTAAACTCCATTACAAATCTTTGCTGCCACATATCTCCTGTACTTGCGCTTTGTTATTGAGGCAAAGAAACCTTAGTTTTAAAAATCAGCTTGACTTCATAGAAATTGAACAGTGTATTTGTCTGTTTATTTTAAAAATAGAAGTGGCCTGGACTTCATCAACACTTGGGTTGAAATCATGTATTGATATGGAACTATTGATTTAAAAAAAAAAAAAAAGAAAGAAAAAAAAAGAAAAAGAAATAAGAAGTCCTAGGGAAGGTGATGTTGCAAAGTACCAAGCATCTTTATTGTGCAGTTGGGAAATCAGGGCACTTGGGGCTCTCTTGGAGCCTGTCCTTCACAGAAAAATAAGTTAACAACATCATACACTTTGTCTTTTCCATCTATTATGTAATTGAGCACATTATGTCACTGAGTGCAATGTCTGGGGAAAAAAAAAAAAACAACAACAAAACTATAGGATTTTAGAAGGGCTTTTCTTTTCTCTTTTTATTTTTTTTTTCTTTCCTTTTTTTTTTTTCCTTTTTTTTTTTTTTTTTTTTCCTTCCAAGCCAGCGTTAGGTTAAGCAGGATATTAGAGCACCTCGTTGCGAGCTTGGTAAAGAAAAGATCTGTTTGTAGTACTCCTAGTCCTGATGTCACAGGCACAGCAAGGACATCAGAAGGAGGAGTCAGATTACAGTAAGAATGGGCAGTGCAGCATGCAGCCGGAGTAAATGCTAAATCAGACAGGGATTGTATCAGGGATAAGAAGACTGCCTGCAAAGCGCTCATCCTGAGGAGGCACACTGCTCGCTCACGCTTCTTATGCTGGGAAATTTCCACATAATGTAGAATGAAAGAGCTCTGTTTTACATGTCAGCCCTGTGCGGGAGCTAATGCTGAATACACAGCGGTGGGATCCTGACTGCATGATTAATGAGAAACATAATGTATTTTGGTAAGTGTTAACTGTGATGTAATTCTGCTTCTGCTCATATTATCAATAGGAGTGATTATTATAAATTTCTGATTCAGGAACATTTTGTGCCGACGCACACCTAAGACTGACAACTAGGAAATCATATTGGCTGTGCAGTTTGAAAGGATTCCATTGTCTGGGAAATTTTCTGTTTGAATGGGTTACCGCTTAGTCTGAGAAGCTTTGAAAATAAGCTAAATTGGATGAAATCATCCTCGGTTTGTTTTAAATGAACTTGTGTTTCATCTGCTGAGAGGGGAAGACAAATCACTGGGAGGCATGGGAAGTTTTAGACGAACTTAATGAAATGGGTGAGCTACTGCACTGATTTTGGTTTGGAGGCACAGTTAGTGTTAGGATTTCATTCAGCTTTTAGTTTGAAGAATGTACAGACACAGAGAAGAAACAGTGCTTTATGTGCAGTGGTGTGTTTGCTGACTACTCTGCGTTATGCAGATCACCAATGTGGAGTTTGCTTCTACCATAACACAAAATGTATATTATTTTAAACCTTTAGAGGTCTCGGAGCTGTGAAATATTTGTGCAGAGTTTAGTTTTGTAGCTTGATGGAAATCTTCCTCAGCCTTACAGCTGGGCTGGCTGCATATCCTAAAAACATGCTGGAGCATAGAGCTATGCCTAAGCAATGTGCTGCAGTACTGGGTTGGAATGTACGATCACAGTATAATGCTGCAAGTTCAGGCTGCTCAATTGCAGAAAATAAAATAAAAAGTAAAGTGCTATTCTGGAAAAGATATTGCTCGTGGCTACTTGAAGACCCATCTAGCCTCTGTTTTAATTTATAACTGCATTATATATAAAATGAATGCACAACGGAGTTGGGGGGTTTTCTGGGACATTCAGCAGCTTACTCAATTTCATTAAATATTGAATCAAGAGTTCACTTCAAGCTGTACGAGAAGCATTTCCATAATATTCTGAGCCGTCTCATGCAAATATTGTGCTCTATGACATGCCAGGCATTATTTTTTCTTGTTTTCATAAAACTGAAAATAATGGGGGGATCTTTAGTAGAGAAACCCATCAGATTGATTTTTGTGGTGAACTGCCCAAACAGCAAAAAATATGAATTGCTGAGTTCTCAGAACTCTTCTGAGTTCCTTGTGAAGACGAATTTGCAATGTTTTAGCTTTACTACATTTTCCAAAGACTGAGGAAGAATATCCAAGTGTTAGTTACAGGTTTTAAGTAATTTGGATTAGATCTCATTAGCATTAAAAAGCATGTGATGTTAGGTTCATTTTTTCTGTTTGTTTGTTTTGTTTCTGTTTGGTTATTTTATTTTACATTTTTCTACCTTTTAATATGATTTTATGGCACGTATGGGTTTATTTATTTATTTATCAACAATACTACAATTGCTTGAATGATTAAGACAGAAGTTCCTGTTACCTGAAGTTATGTGGCTTAGAGTATTAGGTCTATGTTAGCTGGACGGCATTTAATTTTATTCTTTTTTTTTCTTTTTCAGAAACACATAACACCAAAATAAACTCAATTACTCTTATTTCTTTCAAAAACACAGAATACTGTTATGTGTGCTTATTCATTTTCTCTTGTAAAACAAGATTTTAATTGGAACAAACTGGGTTGTGCTCACCCTGTATTGTAGGAAATCTCACTTTTGAGAGCAGAGCTAAAAGTTTCTGCTAGGCAGGTTTTCAGTGTGCTGTGTTCAGTCTGAAGCTTCCTTAAATTTTAAATGAATATTCTCTTTTCTGTCTTTTGCATAACGAAGCATGATCTAATAGGGATAATAATTACCTGTGACTGTTCTTGGTGTTTTCCTGGTATGCCTGTGAGAAACCAGAGTGTCTGTAATCTCACCTGTCTCTGTTGTAACAGTGGTTGCACAAAGCAGCATTGCACAAATCCAAGCGAAAGCTAGACCGCGTACATCACGCGTCCATGCTGACTTGAAATTACTATAGCCATCATCTTGGCAATATCAGATTTTTATTTTTACTGGAGGGAAAAAAATCCTTTCAATTAGTAAAGAATTCTGGGGTATTTATGCATGCTGATATTAAGCCACCTAAAGAATAGGAAGGGAAAAAAAATTGACATGTTTTTATGCATCTTGTTTTTCTGGGTTTTCTTGTCTAATTGGTACTGATGTAATGTAGTGTTGTGGTTAACATGCATACAAGGCTGAAGTAAGGACAGAAATGGAAAGTAAACCTAGTCCTCTGGAAATATTATTCGTATGTAGAAAATGTTAGTAGATGAAGTGAGTTTCGGTAGCATCAGAGAGAAAAGTTACTAAATTCTGAAATCAATCATGGGGTCTCTTGCTCTCTTTAAATGCGTAGCTTGGAAGATTTGGGGCTGAAGTAATGTATATTCTCTTATTTGAGCAGAGCCTTCAAATAATTAAACTAATGGTGATCCATCTAATTACGTACGCCTTTCTTTTCTGTTGCACTGGAATTTTGATGGAGTGGCTTCAGTAATTGCTAGTTTTCACTCCCTGTGTTGTGCATTAGAGCCTGCTGTTTGGTCACCGTGGATACATTTGTTACTTATTCTTTTGGATTTGCATTCATCATCTTGAGTTGAACAGAAATGTGAAATTTTAATAATAATAAAAATCCTACAAAATGATGTAATGTGTTTATAGGGTAAGCCAAAAGCCAATGAAAATAATAAATATCTGTTACATGCTTCAGTAGGTAGACGTTTTACACTTAAAAACATAAATACGTTCCTGCAAAGCAACTTTTGTATGCATTTATCATTGAGCTGGTAATTTAGAGTAAGGTATAAGTCACTTGTGACTGTTCTCCGCAGACTGGAGAGGAGTAACGGTGGGCAGCTGTCGGTACGAAGTGACAACCTCTGCTCACATGAAGGCTCTGCTGTGGCCGCTGGGTGCACGTAACTGTACGCTTCCACCTCTGCCATAAAAGGTCCCATGGCCACCACTGCCTCAGCTCAGCTGCTTTGCCAGTGCAATGTGTTGCTCCCATTCCTGGATGGGGTGGGCTTGTCTACAAGTGTGGCAGACCCTCTGCTGGGGCAAGGCTGGGTTAAAAGTGCTTTCTCTTTTCCCAAGCTGGATGGGGATGAGGGGAGAGCTTTTGATGTGTGCTGTACATCGCCGCAGTATGTGGCGGTCACCCGCTGAAGGAGACACTGTGGTGATACTGCAGTTACGGGACAGTGAGCACTGCTCTTGAAAGCTCAGTAAACCCTTAATGGAGTTGGAAACAAAACCAATCCTGTGCACCACCAGGCTACCTCCCCCCACATCCTTGTTCTTATGGAGGAAACAAACAAACAAACAAACAAGCAACCAATAAAAAAGGGAGAATGGAACCTTATAGAGTGACTGTAAGCTCCCAAAGCCCGTCTTCTATTTGTTTGTTTGTTTGTGTTGCCATTCTCTGCCACTTGTGGACAAATTACTAGTTTAAGTAACTTCTGTGCTCAGTGTTTCCATTCACATTATACATGAAATCTAATATATCAGGGTAGAAATGAGTATTGTACGGGATAAAAGACAACCCAGAACACAATCAAATTTTACCTGAAAATGCCATTATATTTCTGCTTGCATGTTAGCTGTTTTCATTTTCAGTGTTTTTGTTGTTGTTGTTGTTGTTGTTGTTGTTTTTTCCCCAGCTAATATTGTAGAGTGTAGTAATTCATCTGCATACATGGTACTATTCTGAGTATCACTTTTTATTTCTGGAACACTTTCTTGTAGAAGAGATTCATGATGGATGAGTCATGGAAGAAAAAATACCCCCCACACCCAAATCTCACCACCTCTTTAAAGAAAACACACATTGTACAAACCAAACAACCAAAATAACACATTTCAGCAGTTTTAGTGAAATTATTTAGTTGTCACCAGTTTGTTTTTAGGAAGTTATACTCTCTTCTTCAGTTAGACACTGCAGAGGCCTTTCGCTGCATTTCTGTTTGTCTTCATTTAAGGCAGGATGAATCAGTGATGATAAGGCTATGCTTTTAAAGTGTTTTGAGAAATGCAGATACTGGATTATGAACTGTACTCTATTTTATCACCAGCCATCTGCAATAAGAAAGTGTAGTAAATATGGAATGGATGTTGAAAGTGACAGAAGAATTCAGCTGAGCAAGCCAATGTATAGGAGCAAAAAATCTGAGAGAGCCTTATGTTTATACTTGGAATTTTACAGTTTTCTGGGCAGTGAAGTTCTTATCTTGAAACACTGAATAACAGTTAAAGCAAATGTATGCAACAGCAACAATTAAACAAACAAAAAAAAATCCTGTTGAAGATTATGGACTGTTCTGCACTAGGTTACATCCCTTTAAATTCTGTTGTGGAAACTGTTCATTTAAAATATCTCTAACTAGTACGTTGTCATAAATTAAAAATGATTTCGCTATTTTACAAAAAAAAATCTGACTCCCACTGTTACCCTTTTTATGAGTGTTAGAACTGCTACAAAACTAAAATCACAATTAATGATTTATTGCTTCAGTAGTGAAGAATAGGTCACAGTTGCTTCATCTGAAGATCATACAACAAAAATGTGTGTGTGCAGATGAGCATATGAATGTGCATCTGTCCATCCATGCTTTAAGCGGCGTAATGGAATCCCTTCTTCCGACCCTTCTCAATGCTCATCTTACCTCTGTTAAGAAATGAGACATTAAGTTGGAACTATATATTTTAAAATTTTCTTTGCAACATCGCACTTCCATTCTTTTTGAACTTTTTTACCTAAATGATAGCTCATATCATCTTTTTCTATACAAAATTTTAAAATTAGATTGAGTGAAGAATTGTCTCTGTGGCTTCTATCTCTTGGTGCCTGTGTTCAAATATCCTTCCATATAATTTGGATTTTGTTTCATAATCTGATGGCAGCCTTAGAAGTTCTTGCAATTACTAAAACATTAATCAGATTCCAGGAATACTTTCTAAACTTTTTAAAGTTCGTTAAGCTAAACATAGTAATAATTCTTTAAAAAGAAGAAATGAATTTGAACCTAATAAAATAAGTATTTCAGTTTGATATTAGATCATGAAAAGTTTTTGAAAGGCAGAGAAGGCCGTAAGAACTTTAGTTTTCAGAAGTGGTTATTACATATAATATACTGCAAAGATTAGTTTTGCACCTGAAATTGCATACAAGATTGGTAACATTCAGAGAAAGTGCAGCAAAGGAGATTAGATAGAAATATCAAAGCCTGAAATATCTGAGCTTGTACTTAAATCAAATTTCTTGGGTTGAAAGTGGGCAGAGTCTTTGCTCTGCTTCAGTGTTACACCATAACATCTCCAAGCCAAATTCTGTAGGTCAGTCTGTATTCTCACTGCTTTTAGCAGTATGTTCTTACAGAGCTTGTGTAGAGGTAAAAAATCTTTTCCATCAAGTTGCATTAGGAGTGTATTCCTATATGTTTAGAACTCTTTGCTTGTTTTGTTGACCACTTCTTTCAATTCATTAGCCCAGTGCTAATGAACGTGTTCACTTTGAAGTATTCACTTATTTATTTTTTGTACATATGCATAGCGATCTCTGGTTACAAGCATGGTATGACAGCATAAAGAAGTTGGCAAGGGTCTGAATCAAATATGAAATGAGAAAATGTAACTGTAATTTGAAATAGGAATCATAAGGGAGGCTTTTATGGTAGCTCAATTATTGAACACTCTTGCCTCATGTTAACATCTCTGACAATATGGTTTTGTCTCTTTTAATGCTTTGAAATTATAGCCATTTAATACTTCTTCGAGTTTGAAAAAATGGCAAGATATTTTGTGTCCTTATCTAGAGTATTTAAACAAATGCTCTCTCTCTCTTTTGCAAAGGCTGCAAGTAATTTTAAAATGTTGGGTTCAGATAAAGTTTATTTATTAAAAACGCAACTATCTGGTGGAACCGGTTGTTCAGAGATCACGGGAAATTCTCTCATCACTATGGGATCAGTTCTAATACCCATCCAACTAATTTGCTATATTTTATAATCTCTTCTGATTTAAAACCAAAATGTACCACTTATTTTTTCAAGTAAAGCTTATAAAGCTCCTGGGATATGGTAGCATATCTTGATCTCTGAAAGAGTTACAGGAGATACAAAAGTGACGTTAACTAGAAGTGTCAGACCATTTGAAATTTTAGTATATGTATATGGTATATGCTTAGGATCTCAGACTTTGGCTTTTTTTTTTTTTTTTTTAAGTGGTGGTGTATATTGTATGGTGTTATTTTTCGTGTGTTTTATTTCTTACAATGCAAACTGACAGTTTCTTCCCTAATTTTCTACTTCGGAAAACAAGTTAGTCTAAAAATTGGGTTTATGTTAGAAGAATGTCTCTGAGTAATAAAAACTCCTTTCTGAAGAATGAAGGGGAAAAAAAAAAAAACACGAAAAACACCTAGGCTTCATTTCCTCTTTCATTATTACTTCATAGTGGTTATTTTATTTGTTTACCTTTGTACTGTAATTGAAAAAGTAGGTGGACAGTCCAGTTCATTCAAAATTAAAACCAGGAATTTTTTCTTAGCTTCTTTTGTTCCTGTTGACCTTGTTTACTCAGTTTGTTTACTATGGAGTATAGTAACTGATGAAGATGGAGAGAGATAATGGCTGTGTTTTCCAATACATTTCCCAGTCATTGAATTAGAGATCAATATTGAATGGAGGGGGGAAAAAAAGGCAAAACAAAAAAACAACAAAAAAAAACCCAAAACCTTGGCAAGATTTACTATTGCTATTGTTAAATGCACAAGGAAGGAAGAGATGGGGAAGAAGCAAGTCTTGGCACTGCAAGCAATATTAATGCTTTTCTTGTAGAGCCAAGTCATATTTCAGTAGCGACCTGGGGCTCTATTCTGTCTATAGTGTAATGTTTAGCAAATTAGTTTTGTTTGTTTGTTTTGATTTTTTTACTGGTATTTACCTGTGAAAAACAATCCAATCACCTCCTGTCAAAATCAGCCAGATAGCAGGAGTATTTTGTTTACCAGATATATGACTATTGCATGACAAGTACACTGCTTTTTTGTTTCGCTGTTGTTTCTAGTACACGATGCTGCTGTAAGCAGCAAATTTTTCAAATGTGGAGGTTATGAGAGCTTGCCTGCTTCTAGGTGGCACAGGAAAAAAGGAAAATAAAAAATAACAAAACCAAACCTTGCTTCAAACCTTCATCTGTTATTTTCAGTAGCCATTTTTATTTCTTTAGGAAGTAAAAATGAAGAGGCGTACATGAAGGTTTACCTAACCTACTTCACTTTGCTGTGTTTGTGAAGCTTATATTCTAACAAGCCAAGCATGCTATAAATTGGTTTGTATGATGGTATATTTTAAAGCCTTTTCCTTTTTGTCTCTCTGTCTGTATGAGGGCATAACAGCTGCATACAATATTGGTTCTGTATGAAATAGCTTCTGTGAAGCTATTTCAATGTGGGTTTTTTTGTTGTTTTTGGTTTTGTTTTTTTTCCCTAGTATACTTACATGCTTTTAGCATTCAAGACATTATGTAATCGTTTACAAACATTTGTCTCACCAATCCTGGCCACAGTCTGTCTACCTTTTAAAATTGCTTATTTAGTCCTCCACTTCACATGCAGTACTAGAGCATTTACATTACCCTCCAAATAATGCATCTAATTTCTATAGGCTTAATTTTTAATAGCACCGATCCACACAGTGTGATCATTCCCTTTCTTTCTTTACTAAGAAAGATCCTGAATCATTTTTTTTCATTTCAGTTGAGTGGCAGTAACAATTTTTAATATGTGTGTTAATGCCCAGTACTTTTTTCTGTTTGTTGTTGTTTTTTTTTATTTGTTTTTTATTAATGATTAATTCTTTCCAATATTCTTATTGAATATCATATATAGCCTTTTCCTTAGATGCATCTGACAAATCTACTTAATGATAATTAACAGCCTACCATTTGGGTGCCTGGGAGTTCAGTAGCAGCTGGACATCTGCATCTCTTTAGATATGATGGATAGAATGGATAGAAAGCACATTGCCTTGCAGAAATGCCTGCCTATCATCAGATCAATGTTCATGTGATGAATAACCCTTCATATTAGCATTTTGACATTTACTTCTACATTCTCTACCAGTGCATTCAGCAGATTACCTTCCAAATATAAACAGATTTTCAAGGTAAAAAAAAAAAGTCAGTCAAACAAGGGCACTGCTACAAAATAAATAACCCTGCAGGTATGTGTATTCACATAAATGAGCTTACTCATTTATATATGCAGTAAAACAAACAGCGAAAGACTGAAAACAAAACAAACAACAAAAATCGAAGTAACATTTGCAGTCTCTTTAACAATATAGGTACAACTGAAATGTGATTGTGGAAAGCCTTAGTGAAACATACAAACTCTGCAGCTGGAGGAATGTAAGCAGGCAGAAGGTAAACCCTTGTGGCATGCTGGTGCTGCAGCAGTATGGTACTGACTGCACCATCCCACATGAGCACCCTTAGATGACCAAGCAAGGCTGCTCTGTTTTGCCCTTGGTGACTAACTTGAAGCAAAATTGTCATCACATAGCATCAGCATGTAGAGAAGAAAATTTATGTAGATGGCCTGAAATTAACCTTGTGAAGGAAATGAACAGTGACACGCATTGCTATGGACATACAGACAGCTCTATAGAATTTAGGAGGGTAGTACATATGTAGAACAAATTCTTATTTCTCATTGTCCTGTGTACTGATTTTAATTATTCAAAGTCAAATATGCTTAAAGCAGTCCACATAGTGAGCAAAAGCAGAACAGAATCCTCTCAGACTGGCATATAATGCTTAGCATTAAAAGTACAATAATAATTCATGCTCCTAAAACATTTCTCCACTTGTTCTATGTTTGTGTGATTTTTTATGCTTTTTGTGCTTTTCTAATAGGAAGACTCCTTCACAAGTATGTTCACAAAATAAAATAAAACAATTGCATGATGCTTTGCAGTAATTTATTAAATGAGTTTTTATATTAAAAGCTATGGCAACATATTTTCAGCAATACAAAGCTCACTTTAGATTCATCCAGCCTAGAAACAGAAATAGTGCCAAATGACCTTACTGTGTTGTCAGATGAATTACAAATGTTTTATATCAGGTATCTGTTTGTGAGACTCCTGCTGAGCTAATATCTGCAAATTCACGAAGACAAAAAATGTGACGTTAATTCTAAATTATTAGACCATTTTAGGAAGATCATGGTAATAAATTGCCAGTGTTAGTAGAGAATATTTACAAAAGTAGATAAGTTAATCTTTACAGGAATCTTTCCAAGCTGCCTGAGATAGGCAGAGCTCCAGTTTTGCAGGTTCTTCCATCTGTGTAGCCAATTTACAGTAAATAACGTATGGAGTCTGAGGTAATATTGCTACTTTCTCTGAAGGAAGTTGGGCTGTTTTTGAAATTTGTTGATACATATACATACATGTGGCAGCTGTTAGCAGTTCCAAAAAGTATCTCTTAGATAAAGAATTAGTTAAAGAATTTTTGAGCAGAAATTGAGTTTTCCTCACTGATGTTATTTTACTGAGATAGATTTGTTCTTCACAGTGAAGGAGGAAGTATTTGGAAGGTAATTATTATTTGTAATGAACTGTGAAAAGTGTTGGACTGTGTTAATAGATCTGCTAGAACTCGATTTCAGTTACTGGACATAACGTGCTGAGAAACTTCCATGGCCCCCAGAAAAGTAAGTTTCAGCTGTGCTGGAAGTATTAAATTAGACCTAGTCTAATTAAGTCAATTGACAAATCATTTGTAACTGTTCTGTTTAATATCTCCTATAACTTCAATTGTTAATTAAATGCTCTTTAGAAGTCTTACATTGATATCAACAGCATAGTCAGATTTTGACAGATGCTTAGGCAATGTATCTGGGGTGGAGAACACTAGCATACCCAGCAGCCATATGTCTCTTCCTGATCAGGCTGGAAGTACAGGAGGGAGACTTAGCAATGTCTGCTCAAACAATCCTGTCTCCTTGTGAGAAGAGATACTGAAAATAGTGGGAACACAAGCTGATGTGGCTGGACAACTTCAATTTACCTGACAAGTTGTACAAGGAGCCCCAGTTATGGGAAGATAAACCTGCAGAGAAAAATGCACTGCTGCATGTCTCCCTCTGATAGAAGAGCTCTGCAGACCTGTGGTGGAAGATTCCATCAATTCCTGTGCTCATCTGAGCTTTGGCCTAGGGGTTAACTGTCGATGAAAGCTATACTGATCTTCTTGATTTTCAGGAAGTTATTTAAAACCACCAGGTTTGTTTGTTTGTTTGTTTGTTTTCCATAAGTCAGCAAGCAATTCTCAGCTGAAAACAACTATAGTCCTTATTATTCTTACTAATTTCTGTTATCAAGCCATCAAGACCAGTAATAATACTATGAAACTCTTCTCAAGTTAACTGTGCAATTCATCTCCATGCTTTCCTAAGTTCATATTAATTTCTATTCTTTATAAAAAACTTATCATGATTTTCCTTTCTAGATTTGCATTTGTAAGGAGTTTGTGTATGTGTATAGAACAAGGCCCATTTGCAGTAGTGGATTTCTATTTCGGTCAGGTTCTTGCATACATATGTTGCCTTACATGTTGCTTCAGTATGATGTAGCCCCCCTTTGAAATGTCTCATATTTCTTCTACAGGGCTGAAGACCAAATTAGATCTTATCTATCTGAAATTTAAAAGATGGAATTTGGCTTTTTCCTTCTAGTATGATATTTGGCAGCACAATAAAAAGAGCAGTATGTAAAGATAAGCATTTGTATCAAAAATGAGTAGAAGAGAGGGTTAAGGGACATAGCTGTAGCAACTTTGTCTCATACTACCTTGAAGAGAGGATGGCTCACTCGTATTTTTACCTGTTAGAGTATTGGAATTATCTATATACGTATTCATATTATGTATTTAGAATATATTATTAAATGTATTTATGTGTATGTATAATATATGTATTCAAAACTTTGATTTTTCTGTTTTGCAACTTCAAGAATGAAAAATAAGTATGTGGCTAAAGTGACAGGAGCAGATTTTAATTGTATTCTTTTGCAAATGGAGATGCCTTCCACTTTCCTAAACCAGGGCTAACAACTTCTGGAAACAGGTGGGAGCATTTCTATTAGGTTAATATAAAAGAGATTTCTAGAGTATTCTGGTTTAGCTTTTTTAAACTCCAACCTTTGTGCACTGAATTACAACAGTTACGACTACTAACTTGCTCAGTCTCTTGTTGCTGTTCTTAGGCCTCTGCCAACCTTGGTACTCTGAGTCTAGGTAGACTTAGTAGCAGGACTTGTCTTCGTCTTGGTAATCTTTACAAAAATCAGTGTCAGACAATGCACAGTGAAACAAAGTAAACGTGAAGTCATTCCCTTGTTTTGTGTCCCCACTACAGTTGCAGCTTAAAGCACTTAATAATGTTTCTGTTAATGCTGTTGATGTTTGACGATTCATGCAGACATCTGTTTTACCACTTTTGAAATAGCATACGTTAATGAAGCTGAACATTTTAGTCACTTGGCTGTCCTATGTGAATTGAAGTGATAATTTAAGAGAGAAATAAAATGTAGATTTTTAATTTATTATTATTATTATTATTACATATGGTAGTAGTCAAATTTATACAATAACAACAAAAAGCTCTGTGGTCTTTTTTAACCCATTTTGAGTATAATTTTGCTGTCTGGAGAGTATAATGAAGAAATTCTGACATTCCCCATTTAAATTCTATCTTTATCTAGACAAGATTACCACATATTCTCTATGAGTATACATGAAACAGAAAAGCCAGAAATACAGGTTTTTAAAATCTTTTTTTAAGATGACATTATTTTAAATTGCATAAATGAAGGCAATCCCTCTGTGAAGCTATACATATTTGATGTTTAAGGTTGAAGAGCAGAAAGAGAATGGTGCCGGGCTTATGCAGATATGTTGACACAAGAACTGTGTGAGCATCAGTGCTTTGGGCTGAAGAAGGATGTACAGATCTTAAATTTTATCATGACTTGGCCTGCACCTGCTAAAATTTTCGCAAGAGTTTCAGGTTAACACGCCCAAAACACTCTACTGTGAATCAGGTGATTTATGTTTAGTTGCAATTCCAGATCTGCAAAACTGGCATGAGTATAGACTTTGGAATGCAACCCTTATACAGGCAAGCTGTGTTTGGTTTCAGGTTTCTTAGAGGCTTACATGTGAAATTATCTCACTGCATGAATTGATACCTCTAACAGATTCAACAGCAGCAATAGGTGTTCTTTAGTATTACAGCACAAACTAATGCCCGCTGTATCCGCTTTAGTCACCAGAGTTATATTGGGTCGGAGCTGGGCCTTTTTTCCTCAGCGTTGTCTTTTTCAGTAACTTTATTCTTCCTTTAACACCATCCGTAGATCCAACAAGGATATTTTTATCACTGGAATAATCCGATTATTTTTTTTTTAAATATATGACATCATAAAGAAAATATAGAAGCCTTGGTACATCTCCTGTAATATGCTTAGAGTTACTTCCTGTTCAACTTAGATTAACTGCTTTATGATGCATTTCTCTTCTTATACTTGGTGTTATGTGGTTTTGTTTTGCTTTATTAAAAAAAAGTTGTACCAAATTCTGGATTATGCAGATAATTGTAAATCATCTTCCGCATATTGTCATCTGGTTCAAGTACCTGAAGCTTTGATTTATCCTTCAAACTGAGGAACCTTGGTAAAAAAAAATAAATAGAAAAACATCTTTCTTTGTTTAAAACTCATTGTTATGGAATCTTTTAAATATTTAGTCAGATGGAGTCATGCAAGTAAGAAAGACACTACTTCTGTCCTCATGAATTCAGAAAGAATTTACTCTTCTGATGTCGTAACTCTGATGGTAGGGATTTGTATAGTTAAATATATGCTGAATTATTTGCTGGATAGAGGTTAGTCTGTGGCTTTGCGAATCCTTGCACTTTTATAGTAATTTAAGAGCTGGTTTATCACTTCAATGCTTTAATATAATTAAATTTTCTTGGAAATGTGTTATAATGTTACCTCTTTCTTACAGACAACAAGGATGATTACATTATGTTAGGCTCTCTCCACTCTTTAACAGCAGAGTGGGAAAATAGGGGAGGGATCCATCTTGTCAGCACGCAACTCCATTGTAGGCTCTTTGTGCCCTGCCCTATTAGCTTCCCAGATAATGTAAGGTTCTTTTGATCAGACTAATATATCAAATTTATTAAAATTCAAAGGTGCTAGGGTTTTGAAGGTAGTGACTTTCTCATCTCATGTTATAATATCATATTGAGTAATCACTTGAACTATTTGATATACAGTTCAATTCTGTTGTCTAAATTGAGTGTTTTACTATTCTATTTTAATTTGAAAAAAGAATTGAGTATTAGGAACATGAAACATTATATAATGCAAATAAGGCAGATGTTGTTTCTACCTTCACCCCAAATCACCAAAGCAAAGCAATACAGAAACGCTAAAAGGTTCAGAACAAATATTTCCTTGCACAACTTACTCAATAACGTCTGGAATTAAAATATCAAGAGTGAACATTATGAAGCTGCATCATTGTGATCCTTCTGATCTACATGATATACCAGAAAAGCAGACAAATATTTTTTTTCTTCTTAATATTGTATTTTATGATACATGGTTTCAAGGCCTGGTAGCAGTGCCTTAGAAAAAGTACATGTGCTTTAGTATCTCTCAAGTAACTGTGATACTTAGGAGAACTAGGGTTAGTTTTCTGTTTTGTTTTGTCTTTGTAGCAGAGGGGGGCATAAGAATAAACTGGAATATGTCAACTAAGAATTCTTTTTATTTCTTTTGGAAAGACAGTTATAGTGTAGTATGCCCAAGGCTCAATTTTTTTCTCAAGCACTTTAGTTGGGTGGTGGATGAAGGATAACTTTTGAATTGAATGAGCTGAAATGTTTGAGAAGGCTTGTTATTTTATTAGGCCTGTTTCTAGATATATTTATATACTAAGTCCAAGAAAAGCTGAGTTTTAGACTGAACAAATGTGAATGAAAAATTGGTAAATGTCTAACCTAAGTTTTAGGTTTGCAAAAAGTGAGCTTTTTATAGCCTATAACTTCAAGTAAATATTCTAAACAGTGTGATTGTGTGAGGAGGAAGGATGCTCTCTAGAAAGGTTTTTAAATATTTTACTCCTATATTTAGTTCCCAAGACAGGATCTATAGTATTGCATAATGCCTCAACAAGACCAGAATGTAGCTAGGCTGACTGAAGAGCAGAGCAGGAATGGTATTATTACTTGAGGTCTTTTCACATCTATCTTTCTTTAGAAGTTTTAGACCGTAGGTATCAACTCTTTTGGTTTGTCTGGGCTGGATTGTGTGAAGAAGAATGGTCTTGGGCTGCATATAAAATATAAAGTGAATGTACATAAGTAACCAAACTTATTTTAATTATTATATTTTTAACTATAATGTAAAAAAAAAGAGAGAGAGAGAGAGAGAGAGAAAGAGAGAAAGCAACGAAAGTAGGATATTTGAACCTTGTTTTTCTGAAACTAGTGCATCAGCCTGGTTTGATGGAAGTGGTTGCCTTTCTTGGTAAGGTCTCAAGATGTTTGTCAGAGATTTCTGATGAAATTGTACTCTTCTCATTCAATGAATATTCAGTGACATGAACAGAGCGCGACTGTGAAGTGGGGGATATTTATCTCTAGTAAGGCCGGGCTTATCAAAGTCTAGTAAAGAGACATGATCACGTGTTTGAGTGGAATATATGATTGCAACTGTATACATTCCATTTGAAAATTTATAGGTAGTGCATTTATATCGACTGAAAGTGGAGTCAGGAATATAGCAAAAAAAAAGATTTTTTTCAATCTTGAAACATACTCACAAATTCCTTTATCAGAATGGAAATCAAGGCTGTATGTTTTTTATGGTTCACAGGAGTATGTTTAGGCAATATATCAAAATACATAAAATTATTTACCATAACCTGAGCTTATTATAATTGAATTTCAAACACTATGCTTTAAAACATAGCAGATAAGTTGATTTTCACCTTGAAGATGAAAATTTAACTCATATAAATGGGCAGTCAAATCCACCAAAAATGCTAAATCTGTGGCACAAATTTTCTTTTTGTTTCCATAAATAATTTGATTTCATTTTGCAAATCATAAAATCCTTTAAGCATTTTACCCCAGCTTAGTCACTTTACTTCAGAAAATAAATGAAGTCCCAATGGTTATCAGTCATACTTTTGAGGAACATCAGTACTTTCATCTGTTGCCAAAGTAATATAAAATTTGAAATTAGTAGTTTGACTTTCCAGACCTTTTCAATAGATTTTCCTATTTCTTCAGTTCACCTGGCTATAGCCTGGTGAGTCAAATCGATTGTAGAAAAATCAGTTTTTTACCAAAACAAATCGTATCTGCCATATTTTTCATACATTGCTTAACAAACTCACTACCAGTAAATGTTTTGATATTTTTTGAAATCAGATTGCTATCACTTAATTAACTTTTGTAGTAGAGTTCTTCAGATTTGTAATCAAAAAAACAATTGAGATGACATTTTTCAGTTCTGCTATTCTGTCTTTATGAAACATTCTTTGATATGCATCAAACTTGGCAGTGTATTTTTGCATATAATGTCTTTCTGACTTTTCATTTTTTGAAAACTGACATATTTCCTTGCAAATTAAGCCTGGTGCCATATTATTGTTCTCGAGAAAAAATACTCATCTGTCCATTTTTCATCAAAAACCTTTCATCCATTATTTTCCTTTTTTTTTTTTTTTTTTTTTTGTTTGTTTAATTATTTTCTTTTAAGATGGCATTAGGTAGATTGAAATTATATTCTCAACAATCACTATGTTTTACTCACAAAGAGGCGATGTGCATGCAATGTGTAGTACACATAGGCTTCAGTTCAACTGAACATTTATGGCAGGTGTGAAAGGTGGAGTTAGCACTGCACTATGCCCTCCCCTAGTCCTGGTTTCAGTGTTAATAACACAAAGATTATTCGACTGTTGCTGAGTGATGGGTGCACACTTGGTGTTGGGGGAGAGCCACCACCATGTTGGCACAAGACAGTGGGCAGGTTTCATTACTCGCTGTGATGGGCTGAATGCAGCCCTTGGGCTGCAGGTTGGATATGCCTGTTATAGGCTGCTGTTGGCCTATATAAAAATATAGATGAATAGTGTTTATCCCTTCCACTATGCTTTGCCATACCTAACCATCAGTGATATATACATATCAGAATGATAAACGTAGAGGACAGAACATTCCTTTCAGCCTTTTATAAAAAGTACTACCTTGTTTAATATTATTCTTATTTTCAGAAGTTCTTCCCTATAAAATAGTAAGTGAAGATATACAAGTTACTATCTTCTCTTCACAGACATCAGCTGTGTGGTCAACTCTGTGAACCATATGACAAAATCTGTGTCAGAACCTACAAAAATAATTTTCTTTTCAGATAAGGAAAATGTTCTGAATAATAACGTGAATTTTTCATGAAATGATTTTATGTCACAAGATAAAAAATGCTCCTAAATGCTCCGAAGGGAAATCTGGATAAAATAGAGAAAATAATTTAAACAAACAAATAAACAAACAAAAACCTCAAAGAAATATGAGGCGTTATTAGGTTATGCCTGGCTCTTGGTGGAAAATTTATGTTACTAAACTGAAACCTTGTGTGTAAATATAAGTGGACTGTAATCAATAGAATTACCCACCAATGAGTACAATTTATATTAGCCAGGGGCAGGGATTCCCATTCATTAAATCTGCAGAGTACATGCCTTTATCTATTTCCATGGATGCAGCCTGGAGCATCCAGCATGTCATGGATTAGATAAATTGGGCCTGTCATGTCTGTGATTCTGGAAAATAGGACAAAAATTTATTTTGTCCTTTGTGTCTTGTTGGCAAAAGCAGTGGTACTTTCCTTCCATCTATGGAGAATGACAAGAGAAAATTTTCCTTTCTTGTTAATTTTTTTTTTTTTTTTTTTTAAATTCCAGGCATATATAATACAAAACCAGGGTCTGCCAGCATTTTCACAGGTATCAAAAGGACGGTTGGTTTACTAACCTCCACATATTCTTGTTCTCAAACTTATTGCCTGAATCAACTCTCAGGTATACGTTTGCCAAAATTGAAATTTCCATAGCCTTTATTTGTAAATAGACATTTTATTAGAACTTCTTGACAAAAAAGTCTGTTCACTTTCTCAGAAAGACACTAGCTCTGTGGTTGATGGATTTATGTAGGATGCTTTAAATGCAAGCTAAATTCTTTTGTGAAGTTAATACACATTTACACAAATATAAACCACTTCAGAAAGAGGTCATTGTGCAATTGCCTCAGTTAATCAACAGCCCAAGCTCTGGGACACTTCCCTGAGTCCTTGGGAATTTACAGGGCAGACTTCAATATGGGCATTTGATTAAAATACATATAGTCCTTAATTTCTTTCCATTTTGAAAAAAACTTTTATAAGAGTTTTCAGCCATAACAACTAGACATAAGAGTGCAGTTTACGTACAGATCTGCAGAGAAGACGAATTCTGAAGAACTTTATTACAGATAAGATTGAATATGTTTGCTGTCCCTCTTCTGTTTACAGTCAGTGGCATCCTGAAGAAAAGCATCAGCAAATATTTCAACTTCTTGCCCTTAATATCATCTTGAAGGCTTTATAATTTATCAGCTCTTCTTTCATGGTTTCCCCCTTGCTAAACTCAACACTCAGAACTGCAGTCTAGAATTTCTAATCACTTGTATCTCCAGCTTTTATCAAACAAATAGGGAATGGCCAGTGGACTGCTCAGCAAAGCAAAGATAATAAGAAAGTCAGTGATAATTTGCAGTTTGTGGTGAATTAAATGACTCATTGGTACAGGTAACGGGTACCCTGTTAGTGTGTATGTTTTTGTCTTGCATGTGTGCCTAACCCTTGTTACTGTAGTTAACCTTCAATTTGTGGCAATAGAGCAACAAAGCAATATCTGATTTTACATCTCTGTAAGACAATGTAAGGCAAACAGAGCTCGACTAGTTAATGCTGAAGGGAGTAATTCTAATCAAATTTTCAGGTATTCAGGTAGTACTAAGCAGAAAGTAGGAAGATATTTCTGCCCTTAGTCTGCAGTTGGCCAGTTTATTAATTTATTTAATTAGTACCTGCTGATAAATATCCAGAGATTAGTCACTGTTGGACACAGTGCACCTGTGCTTCGAAGGGGCATAAAAGGTCTGTTTCAGTAAGGCTCAAGCTTAGCAGTTAAATATACATTTTATCTTCTCTTTCCCTATCTTTGCAGGAACAACAGACTGCAAAGAACTGTCTGTTTTTTTCCTTTGCTTTCCTTCTCAATGCAAAGGTTGCCTGCTAGAATAACTTCAGTTTTTCATCAGCTTCTTTTCCAGAAAGTCATGGTCACAGAGCCTCAGGCTCTTATGATTTTTTGGTTGGTTTCTTTTTTTTTTCTTTTTTCTTTTTTTCTTTTTTTCTTTTTTTTGCACAAACAGCTCTATCTCCTGAGGGCTGAACTGGTTTAGTTTCATTAAAGTCTAGAGGAGGTTTTATGAAAAATAATGGATTGGGGTTTAGAGACAATCGGGCCATGTGATCTACTGATTTGTTCTGGCCCTACACTCTGAAAAAGAATACTGTATTTGTCTTTGCTCGTTTGGTTTACTTTTCTTTTAGAACTTCAGATATTTCATTCACTGTGAGAATTTTGTTGGTGAGGAAAGTTCTTAAAGTCAAATAATTTGAAGTATTTTTAATTTAGGAATGCATGTACAAAAAAAAATAATACAATTTAACTTAAAATATTTCTCAAGCCACCATGAACTGAATAGTGCTTTTTGCCTCTCCTTTAAAACACACTTTGGTCTATTGTTTATGTGGCTGTATTTCATTATCTGCTCATAATTCCTGTGCAGCTGATCCTCTCTTTCTCTGCATAAATGTTCTGTAAGAAATAATACCATTCACCCTTTTGTCTACATGTGAAAGACCATGAACATAATCATTTTAAACATTTATGAGGACTAGTTGCGTGAATCAAAATTCTGAGACTGTAATAGTTTCTGATGTATAAGCATTTTTCTTTATGCATGGCAAAGACTAATGAAAAATACATCTCTCAGTAAGTGTTTATGTATATTTTTTTAATGCACATATACATATGCTGTGAAGTCAGTTCATGGGGTAATCTTGACCCAGTCTGTGCAACATTGGCATATATTCACTGGGCTACAAAATGTCACAGTCCCTGTTGCGTGTTATCTGTAAGAACAATGCCAAATGAATGTATAGAATTGCAGATCACTCTTCTCTCAACACCTCTTTCCCTGCTTTCCTCCCTCTCTCTCCATGAAGGAAACTTTGACCTGGGCAGACTTCACTTCTTTGACTGCAGTTCTGCCATCCTTCTCCTAACATGGCAACATCCCAAGTCTATTTACATATTTTCAATAAAACAACATCAGTTTGACAACTAGCAGAACAAAGTGATGCTCCCCAAACATGGAAGGACTATTGACATGTTCACTTATGCTTGTACTGTGCAGTTAAAATGTCTAAAAATCTACTTTGAGTGAATTATTAATAGAACTTGGCTATATTGAGTTTTTCCAAGGCTAAATCAAAGAGGCATTGCTGATCAGCACTATCCTCATAGCCAGTGCGCTACTAGTGTGTGTCCATTTCATGATATTAGTTATTTATTTATCTCACTTGTACGCCTATTTCACTTGATGCAGAGACATCAGAAGTTAAACATTATTTCTTTCTTAATCATACTTTTGAAAGATGACACCTCAAAATTTGCAAATATATTCATCATAAAAATGAAAAAATATTTGAAAATCTGTTTGCAAAATTGAATCCTTCTGATTGATAACCATTGGAAATCTGTGCTTATTATACCATAAAAGTGACTTTTGTATAAACATTAGAAAAATCCAACTGGAGAATACACTGAGTCACAGATATATATATATATATATATATATATATATATATATTATGTCAAAAAGTGTAAAGCTTTAAAATTATTGTGCTTTTTATAATATTTAGATCAGGCTTGTATTTTTAATTCATTCCTTTACTGTGATTTTTTTTCTATTGTCATGGTTAGGATCTGTTAGGACTCTGACCCTAGAGAACGCACCCAGCTTGACTATAAATGTAAACATCCTTGGTACAGGTTGGAAATCACATTATGGGTTGCTGCTGTAAGTGGGATTAGCTAGCCAAGAGGAAAATCTTATAGTCAGAAATAAAAAAAAGGGGAAAGTTGGTCTTCTCTGATATCCAGACAAACTTTTCTGACCTGCCATTACTGTTTAGTGGTAAAAATGTTGAGACAATGCTTTGTATGTCTAGCCCGCTTTGGGCATGGAAGGCTTTCCATTTCTTCGTATTCACCTACTTACTAAAGAAAAGTTGCACAAAACATGCAGCCAGTGGAGGAACTTTGGAATAGATCTCTCGAATTTGGGTGAAAGTGTGTTCACTTCATTACTAGATTAATATCTGCTGAAGTGGTCATAGCACAAGATTTAGGGACCTATGGCTCACTTTCTTGATCTTCCACATTATTAGGTGATTTAGGCTGTCTTGGTTTTATAGCCGAAAAATTTAATTAATTTCTTAATAAATGGGTGTGTCTTGATAATTGATACCAGACCTGTATGGAAAAAATAATGTTTCTTCACATTTCTGGGCATTTTTCACTTTATTTTATTCTCTAAGACAGATGCAAATCAAAAGTTTTTGCATGCTTAAGAAGACAAGAGCTGAAGGTCTTGAAAATTTTGCTTTTTGGTCTTCTCTAAAGCCATGATGCTAGCAGTCTTGGTCTATTTCCCTGTTAGCCATTGTGGTTGCTGCTTGCTATGGATGGCTGATAACAAGCAATGCAGCCAAGCTGGTAGATTTCTTCTTGTTTCCTTCTAAGTGAAGCAGACAAGACTTAACAGAAAGTGGAACACTTGTTTAGGATCATTTAATTTTTAGTAATTTAATGGATTCCAATTGGGGGAGACAGATCTAGATATAGATATACACACACATCCAAATTTATCTTACCAACAGCAATAAAACCTCAAAGGATTCTGAAGATCTCAAATATATAGGTCATGTCCCTCTTGCTAAAATAAAAACCTTGATTGATGTCCTCATGTAATTTATAATCCATAGAAGATGTTGCCTGTTGAGCATTAGTAGAATTCATTGCTAGGCAGTGTTAAATGTTGCAGTTAAGATCATGGTTTTTTACTAGATTTGTTTAATAAAAAGAATTTGATTTAGTAAAGTGTTTCCTGTGGGCCATAGTGTAGTCTAGATATAGGGTTGGAGTGTGATTTGAAGTTCAGAGAGGCTTTGACATGAGCTTTCTTTTTCCCTGAGAGGGTATGGTCAACACAATTCTGTGTGCTTTGTTCCTATTCAGACAAGCTAGTCTGTCTGTAAGCCAGGCACACCTTTCCACTGGTGCTCATGGGTAATGGCAGTGGAACAGAAGGGAATAAGATCGCAAATAGGGAGTGGGAACCTGAGCTTATTTATCAAAAGGGCAATAATTAAAGGAGTGTTCAGGCAAATTTGTGTCTGTGTTTTCCCTGTCTTCCATCATTAATAATAGTTTTATGGTATTCTACACAACAAAAATAAATAAATAAATAAATAAATAAATAAATAAATAAATAAATAATCTGCTCCTTTAGGTAGATTACATTTGGGTACATTTTCAATCAAAAATCTTGTGTTAGCACATACAATTTTACATTTTTAAAAATGCTATGATTGGGAAAGAAAAGGCAAAAAAAAAAATGCATAACTGGACGCTTCTAAAGCGAATAGAAACTAATAGTAAAAATAAAGAGTTCTTTTTATAAGCTAGCTCACTTTGCAAGAATCGCAGAACAAATATTGTCTCTAGACAAAATAATACTTTGAATAGCAGCAAGTGACCAGAGCTGAATCAAATTTTCCAGGTGAATAGTGTGTGCAGAAAAAAATGCACTCTATAAATAAACAGAGGGTACTGAGTTGTGCCAAGCTGCAAGAGTTTTAGGAACCATGAACATATTTTTGTAGTGAGTAGTATTGGATTGGCATGGTTTGGATTTTGAAATTTGCCAAAACATAAATAATAAAAAAAGGGTTAAGTATCTAAGCAACAAATAAAGAACTTCATTTGAGGTGCAAGAAGTACTCCAGTAACATAGAAATACTCCACTTACATAGTGATTTCATTTATTTCTTTTTTTTTCTCCTCTAAATGTTGAGGGGGACTTTTCAGCTTTGGCCAGTGAACTGAAAAAACTATTAATCACAGATCTCCACAGCTCAGACAGTGTTGCATTCATTCTCTTCAAAGTGACTAGCTACTGCTAAGTTTACTAACATCAAAACCTCTGAAAGAAGGGCGTATATTGCCGCACAGTGTACCTGATCATCAGGTTGTCAGAGGAAAGCCAGCGGGAGAGAAGCTGATGTGGCTGCAACTTCATTCTGAGAGTTCTTCCTTTCCAGTGGGTGGCAAATTAATGCTGTTGATTAGCTCCCCCCCCCCCCCCCTTTTTTTTTTCCTCATAAAACTAAGATGAATCACTTGAAACAATATTGTGTTTAAAGGTGAATATTATATTATAGTATTTTGAGTGTATTATTTGAGAGCATTTTATGGTGAAAACACTCTCAGAAAAAAAAAATCATGTGAAAAATGCAGTAGTTGAAATCACTTTGAGTTAAGGTCCTCATCTTCTCATCTGAAAAAAAAGAAACAAAGCATGCAAAAAAAACCCCACCAACAACAACACAACACCACCCCCAACCCACCCCCCCCCCCCCCCCCCCCCCCGCCACCACCACAGGACTCAAAAGAAACTGAGTTCTGAAACTAAGAGTGGTCAGAACATATATTTCATGATCAATAAATTCTCAACAGACACGGTGTTATTAGGTAGCACATTATGTCATTTTTGTCCATATAGAATAATATGGGGATAAGTATAAGCTATTAAAAACAAAGATTCAAGGTTAAAACATGTATCCATACATGTAGATAAAATGCATCAGTTGCATATGAGCTAACTTTCTGGATCATGAGTTCATATTTTAATCACTTGAATATAATAAGTACTCATAAGTAATTTGGTATTTAGGTGAACCCTGTTCTACCTGATTCAGATGGCACTGCTTGTAATGGAACTTAATTTACCTTAAAATTGACAATCTAGCAGTTCTTACTAAAATAAGCTGCTCCAAAAATGGAAACCATTCTACTGTGGTGGAAGGGGGTACGCTGGTGACAATAGGTTATAAGAAAATTACAAATTACATTAAGCTGGAATATTCCTAAAAGCCAGATCTACAATTCATAGCACACTGCCTGTACTACATCCTGAAGGTTATTCTTTTGTCTCTGAATGTCTTTAAATTTCCCATCCTACTAGACTGTGTGAAGACATAAATGGTGTGTCTACTATTTTTGAGAAAGAAAATTCATTATCTTTCACATCTAGCCTACCATTCTTAATTGCTTACGTCTTTATTTTGATTAAGAAGAAAATTCACTCTTGCCCACTCAGTCTTTTCTTTGACCCACAAGCAAACTAAATTTGTAATGATTTTAAAGTTCTAGCTGGAACTGAGTTAATCAATTGTAAATTTAGCTTTTATAAGTCAAAATGTAAACTCCTCTACACCCTTTTTCTTTTCTATAAAATAGTCTGAGCAAATAATCCTCTTTTGTCTCGAGCTCTCTAGAATATATTTTAATCCTTACTGTATATATACTGACAGATCATAGAATCACACGGTTGGAAAGGACCTACAAGATCATTCAGTCCTACCGTCCTCCCATTACCATTACCATTGCTACCACAAGCGGTAGGATCCTGCATTAAAAATAATCATAATGATCATGATACTTTTTGAAGTTACCTTTTTAAGTTACATGAAAATTACCTTTCAAGCTAGAAATCAGTGCATTCCCATCTATTCACATGTGAATTTGAAAGGTCCTCTGAGCTTCTATCATGGCGGAATGTGTACATCGTTTTGACCTTCAGTAAGCTGTCATAGAAATATTTGGAGAGGTGGGAGATGGAGAGAAAACCTTGGGAATATCCATGTGCAGGAGAAATGACATTATGTTACTGGAAACAAACAGACACCAGGATGGATGGGAAGTTGATTATTGGTATAAGATGTTTCTGATGTACTGAGTACAGGTGACTGTACTCTTGGCAATGAAGGAATGAAAATGGAATTCTGGAGAGATTTGATTCTTTTTTTTTTCACTTGGTTTTTTGGTGCTGATGGTGATGGAAGAACTACAAAAAGATTGTGATTAATGAGCTATTAATTTAGAGCTCCTGCCTGGTTTGCATAATACCTTTATTTTCTAAAAGCATCATAAAAATTATGTAGATCATGTCTACAAAATTTGAACTGGATATTTCTGATGATTGTTTTTCTGGAAACTAAACTTACAGTGCAGCTTAAGTGATCTGGGAATGATAGCATGCAGGAAGAGAGATTATGCATGGAAATATGTTGCATATCTTTCTCAATAACCAAGTCACAAAATATAGTAATACAGAGTTGCCAGTTTGTTAAGCTGTATGTTAGGGCCGGTGAGAAACAGGATTCTGGATTTTCTTCCCCAGAAACTTCCTGAAAATGTTATTTGTTATTACTTACATATATATATATAAAAAAAGAAATAAACAAAAAAAGCAATATTATGTCTCTCAGCCTGTTTTTCTTGTGTTTCCTTTGTGCATTTTTTTTTCTTTCTGCTTTTCTTAATTCAGATTTTCTGAGCCCGTACAGCTGTGTATGTTATTCTGAATATCTGAGGGATTTTCCAGGTGAACTGAGCAGAAAAATTTGCATTAGAGACTTTCTTATCAGAAAATGTTGTTTCAGCAAAGCATTTTTTTTCTCCTCATAACTATTTTTGTTATTGTTTGGATCTATTTATTTATTTGTTTATTTAAAGTTATGGGGAAAATACCTTTAATGTTAGAACTTAGTATTTTTTAAAGAAATTTGTTTCTTCTTTTTGGAATGACTTCTTATTTTGAAATCTATTTTCAGTTCCATAGTAAAACAATGTCTCTAAAGTCAAATATTGGTGGGGGAACATAAGAAATGGTATTTATTCACATTCCAATAGGGAAAAAATCAGGTGTAAAATTGCAGAATTGCTTGTAGAATTGACAGTTTAAGGTAGAACCTGCAGGAATTTTATCTTTGCCTGAACATTTCTGTCTTCTTCTTTTGGCCCAGAGTACAGGCAATAAAGGTCTCGTAGTAATGACGTTCATATTGCCAGTGGTTTCAGGAGAACCATTTGAATCGATTACAGCACAGAGAGCATGAACCTCATGTTATGTGTGTGGCTCTGTACTACAACTGTGTGTACTCACAGCATAACACTATGTTGGTTGTTGAACTCTACTTACACATATTATCACTTCCTCTGACGAAGAGATTATCCTGCCTATGTTGTCTGAAACTTTAAGTAACAAATCATTATTTCCAATTTGATTAAAATGCTGAGCTAATTAGGCTTTTAAGTTGTATAACTCCAGTGCTTCCTACCAGGGAAATTAAGATTAAAACACTGACATAATTTTCCAAATGTCTTGAATCTTCAGGATCCTTGGACTCTGAATGGGTTGAAGAGACTTGTTCTCTATAGAAGGGTCTTAGACTATAACTTGCAAGACTGAATTTGTAAATTCACATTGTATATTTCTATTTTAAGGAATTGTAGCGTGCTATTAATTAAATGCAACTTTAGACCTGTATTGCCTTGCATTTTGGGGGTATTTCTTGGGTCATGCCCTGTATGCGTGTCACTTCAGGTAGTGATGTCTTGGTGAAAATTAGGACACCAAACACAGTCTGTGGACAAAGTCTGTGTGATTTGGGATGGTATCAGTGCTTTTGTGCTCCCACTGTTGCTGACAGAAAGTTTGTGAAGAGGTTGGCATTGAGACATCCCTTGTTGTGATGATCAGCAGCATTTCAGCTGCACAAGGAGAGCTGTGGAAGTCCTTATGTACAAGCTTATCATACACAACACCAGAAGAGTCATAAGAAATCTTTATAGTTCCTCGCCTCAACCTGATGTTCATCAACACTCCATAATGAAGAAAGAACATAATACTTGCTCAAATGTTATTTTCTAAGTATGCTGTTATCCCACATTGCACCACCTATTTATAAAGTGAATTCGCTCTCAAGTTTTTCTGCATGCCTACTTCTTTCCTCTCTGTTTTGCTTTCTTGGCTCTCTTGTTTTTCTTCTGTTGACAACATTTCTTCCCTTGATACTTCCATCTTTACAATAAGAATTTTTCCACATTTGTTGTCCAAAAACTCATCTCACTGTGCTTCTATTCCTCTCCATCTCTATTCTAATGGATTACAAGGGAAGTATTTAACACTGACATTCCCAAAAGTTGTGAAAAGGTTTTTCAATTAAGCTCACAAAAGTCACAAAAGTGGCTGCTGTTGATTCAGGTTTTTTCTTGATGTTAACTCTGCACTTGTTAAATGGAAAGAGAGTCTAATTTTTGGCGCTATAAAAATTACAGTTACTTTTAAGTGAAAGCTCAAATATCATATTTATCACATGTTCCATCATTAAATGACAGTACTGAAAATTCAGAGAGCAGCTGTGCTCCTGAACTTACTCATTTTCAGTGCCACCGGAGCCAGGACTGGGGTAGACTTTAAACTGCTCCAGAGGCTCTGAGCCCCAGCCAAGGCCTTGAAAAGCTGGCTGAATTATTCCTTTTAAATTGTGTTCTTGTCCCCAGATGACTTTTTGCAGCATTGGCTGGCAGTGGCAGGTGGGTGAGTGCCTAATCATGCAGCAGGGAAGAATCACAGGAAGAACTTCATCCTTCATAGCGCGATATCTGAGAGCATGGGATAGCTGTTCCAATGCTTTAGGTAATCTGAATCTGCAAAGCTGGAACACTCTCCTTTGTAACACTGAGATAACACACCCAAAGTGCTGTTTCCCCAAGCATAGGTGATATTTCTCAACCTATTCTGCATTTACATCTGTGAGTTGGAGGATATTTAATCAGCTTCAATTTCCTTGCTATTATCAGGCAAATGCTCACCTTGGCAATTCTTTGTATTTCTGTACAATCTCAGCTGCAACCTGGAGACTTCATTGTAAAATTTTTATCACTAGGAGCGATGGTTTCTTTTTGTGATATGTAAATACTTTAAATGAGAAAAAAATACTTCCCCCCCCCCCCCCCCGGCAACTAAAAAAAGTCTTTATGGGACTTGTCTTATACAGAGGGAGTAAGACTGGACTGTTCAACATCACCTTATCATCTTTCTGGCCTGTTTGTTTAAATTTCATGCCCTTTTTGTAATAATTCCATGGGAACTTAGCAATTGCCAAACTAGTGATATTCTTGAAATACCTGATGTTTCTATGCTAGTGAGCTATGGAAAATAACACTGTTTTCTTTCTGCTTTTCTGTTTCTATGTTCTTTATCAACTGTACTCAAGCCCTTGCCTTAGTACAAATGACTTCAGAAATGACAGTAACTCTTGAGGAAAAAGTAGCGTGAGATTGGAGTGAACCTTAATCTAATGCCTTTAGTTTACTTGTGAGTAATGCTTTCCTTTCAGTAGTCTGTAGTCAAATACTTTACAGTTACGTTGAAAGTTGGAAAAAAAACAACAACAAACTCACACGCACACACAGACACTCACAAAAACAACAAATAAGCAACAACAAGAAAATAAAGCAACCAACCAAACAAAAAAGAAACAACTGCGAGTGTGTGTGAAAACTTGGCTACTTGGCTCCAGTTGAATTTATACCTGGAAGTAGAACTGTGATGGTCTGCTACAACTGGTTCATTAAATCTTGTGCTGTTAGTCCTCAATTAGAAGCATGAAACTCTGACCCTTCTTAGCAGATTTGCTGACCAAATATGGAGAGATTCTGTATATCACTCTGAGTACTTTAAGTTTATGCTCTTAAAGAACGTATGCAGTTCATCTGCTAAACCGCCTGTATGTTTGAGTGAAAAAAAAGAAAGGGTTTGCTGATCTTTCTTTCTGATGGCGTATCTGCCTGTGTCTCTGTTCAATGAGTGGGTTAAAATTCCCTTTATGTTTTCTTTAATGTTTCTTATATACTTACCAGCAGGTTTTTACAGTCTGCTGCCTGCCTCTCTAGATTAAAAGAACACTAGCATATTTTAACAGTTTCCTTGGATCCAGATAGTCTTTAATTAAAGGGGAATTAATGTTTTGGCGTGCAACCAAAACATAGAAAGTACTGAAAGCAGAGAACAGGCTTGAACTATTTTGGCTTTCAGCTGCAAGGGGCAAGTAAATAAGTAAAACAGTCTGCAGCAAACAAGTAGTGGCTTATTGGTGTGCAAGGGTATTTCTTTAGTATTTTTGCATTTCAGGGGTATTTCTGTGTAATCTGAACCTACTCCAGCTTTTATGAGAGTAGAATGTGTTTGTCAGGACCATTCAAAACCCCAAATTTTGGTGGCTGCTGAACTTATTTTAGGTTTATATTGATCAACTGTTAAGGCAGCAAGATAGGCTGCGCTTGACAAGATTGAGCTTATTTACCAAGGGTTTAATTAAAGGAATCAAAAGTCTGCAAACGACAGCTTTTGCTGAGCAAAACAACCTGTTGTTGTCCTTTATCCTCTGGAGTAGTTTGGCTGAGGAGGGTTGAGTAATGGTTATGGGGTAAAGCACTGAAATTGTAAGTGAATGAGACTAGCTGGAGTTCTAGAATGAAGTCAGATGTACTGAGCTATTATTTCAGATAGTTCAGGGAGATAAATGGTTTATTAGTTAATTTTAAATAATAAAAGATGGATACCTGCAGTTCCTGGCAAAGAATTTTGAACAGCAGTAACTGAGTCAGCTGCACTTTCTGACAATAATGCAGTGATTTTTGTGGACAAAGAAAAATGTATGTTTAATATTATTGATATTAATGCACCATAAATGTATTGTTAATAATATTTTTCTTTATTTTACTCTTGTATTTTTACTTAGTTATTATTATCATATTACTTGCTGAATGCCTTCTGTTGCTTTCTACGTATAGGTGGTACATGCCAGAGCCCTGCTCTTCCAGCCCTAGTGCGTCCTCCTGCTCCACCTTTGCAGCCATCGCTGGATATTAAACCATTTCTCCCATTTCCTCTGGACACTGCAGCAGCAGTCAATCTCTTCCCCAACTTCAATGCAGTAAGTACAGTCCTAATAGTTAATGTCCACTTCAGTGAGCCATGGTTTCCATAGAAGGCTCAAAAGGGCACAAAGTGGAGTTTTATGTACTCAGTTAAACCTGGAATATTCTCTCCCAGCACTGAGGGCCAAATAGCTCTTCCAGATACACTGGTAGACCATAAATTAGAGCCTAGCTGAGTGTTAGCCAGAAATAATGTAGAAGGAAAAAATGATATGATCCCAAGTGACATGCAGTAAACTTGCAGGCTATATCCAGTCCCAGGCCTTGTGTTTCCCACTCTATTTTAAGATGTGCAGAGTTTCCCTAACACACACTTTGCTGTAAGTGTAAAATTCTGAGTGACTCTACATTCCATCTCCAACACATTTCACAAGAAATACCTAAAATTTGCACATCAGGAGAGCAAAATTTACTTTTTTTATAAAAGATAAAACTGATTGGGCAATTCAAGCATGCTTAGAACAGCATTAGCTGGTGTAAGAGATATTTCATTGGCATACAATCTAATTAAGTGTATTTATTTTCAGATTAGAATACGTGATTTTCACACTCTTAAATTAATGCAAAGTTAGATTATTCTTCAGTAATTTCTTAACTTAGTCGTGATGTCTGTGAATGTCCATAGATTGCTCTGAAAGTCATGCCTCCTATTTGTTTCCATGGAAACTATGGCAGATACAAAGAGCACAATAACAATGTTTGATGGAGCAAATTCTCAGCTACAAAACAATATTTTTCAGCATAGTTACTGCCGTTAGCCTATTAGTGTATATGAGCTGAATGAGACACTTTTCATTTCATGGTGTGACAGCTGTTCATGGCCATCTAGAAAGTAGCTTGTCTTCCACTTCACTGTCACTTCTACTGATCTGCACCACCCACTGCTTCACTGTCCTCACATTCACTGTTTGATCACCATAAACATTCACCAAATGTCAGTGAATGCCAATGGGTGCTGCTTTTTCCACATGGAAAAGTTCGGTTTCACACCTTCTCTTCATAAATGCTTCCATGTCAGATTTCATTCTGTCAGACTGCCCCTCTGCTGCTATTTGTCACATGGCTACAATGGAATAAGGGAATATTGGTGGGAAGGTTCAGCCTCTATTGCCATGCCACCCACATCTGCCTCTGATGATGTGGGCCAAAATAATAGAATAGGAGGCACTACATTTGGAGAAGCTCTTGGCAAAATCTGATTATTACTTCAATCTAAACCATTCTTACATTCAACACGCCCATTCTAAAAATAAATAGAAGAATTAAATGTTAATTTATTTACCTTTAATGGATGTACATTTTGTAATAGAAATAATTGTGAAAAATATTCTGTTACTCAACCTTAAATGCAAGCAATTGACAGTACTAATAAGAATAAGAGCCTATAAAGTCTGAATTCTGAAATGCTCAGAAGGAACACCTCAAAGAATTACTATTACAGAGAAAATATTTCAAATTTTAAAATGAAGATGATAGGCATGTAGTAAAGTTTTCTTTAAAAAAAAACAACACTAAGTTAAAACATTGATAACATATTACAAATTAGAATTGTTTAGTATGTTTTAGATATTTTTCTTAGCAATTTTGCTTTGTGATCATTGCCTATATTGAATGCCATAATCCAACTGAATTTTTATGAATTCTATACTAGAAATTCTTTTCCAGGAGTTTCAGATGGCTTTGTGATGTGCTTAACTGTGCATAAATGAAATGCAATTTTAATGATGAATTTAAGTAAATAATTGTTAATCTTGTGCTGTTCCAAAGGTTTGCAGTTTCTTCTTCTTATCTTGTTTGATATTCTACTATTAGTACCTTAGGGGAAGAAGGGGGATAGAGTGTAATGTGTTTTGATATTGTTTAGAAATAGGAAGGTAAAAACAATCTGTCAAAACTCTGTTATACTTGAATGTCATCTTAGAAGTATCTCTTTAGGTATAAGTGCTGTAGTTAGACTTCAGAGGCTCCTCATCTCTTAAATTTTTCAGTAACCTGAGCCTAAGTTTCAAGGATAAGACTTGCAGCCCTTTTTAACAATGTTCTGAAGTGCATTCCCATGTGAAGCACTGCTTCCTGTGCTGTGTGGCCATCTGCCAAATTCACCTTTGCTGAGTATGTTGGTCCCAAGTGTGAGGATACTGTCATCTGAGCTGCTGTCATCTGCTCAGATTCTTTGCCTTGCAATGTGACCTTTGCCTTCTCATCATGTGTGCTGACATGCAGCATCATCCTCAGTGTTCCCATCTTCCTGCTGAACAGTACATTATTGAATGCTGCTATGTTTAGCTCATATGCCAGAGCTGGTTAACGGCATCCTCAAAACATGCAGGCTAGTTAAGAAGTTCTGCATATTTCCAGCAATTCTTTCCAGGCTGACGAATCTTTGGGGATGCATCAGCTGCTGCTGAGCATTATCAGCGTGAGGAGAAGGTAACCCATAGGCCATATTAGACTTTAATCAGAATGCCTGACGATGTCTTTAAGTATGTGAGTGTGAAATAGAGTAGCGTTTAACCAAAAAGTGATCTGCCCTGAGCAGTTGTAGCTGTTAATAATATTCTGTATTCATTGACTTCACAGCTAAGTGGAGAAACTTTTATATTTTTTGAGCTAAGTCAGATTAAGCAGGTGGTCAGTAAATGACCAGAATTCCAGAAACCTGAACTGGATGTTCTCTCTCATGTTGAGGATAAATGAGCTTTAGCCTTGATTTGAAACCTCAAGGCCATAGATAGTGTGCTAGGAAATTGATTTCCTCTTTACCTTTCTGTATTTACACATAAACTGATCTATTTGGCAGCATGTCTGGGCTATTTCCCAAGAAGCTAGAAGGAATTCCAGAGTTATGGCTATTTACAGACCAAACACACTTTTCAACAACTTTCCCTTGTGAAGAGCACTGATCAAAGAGAAACTAGTAAAAATGCAGTCACGTTTCAGAGAAAGGAAGTTGTCCCTAGTTGTGGCAATCCTCACTTGACTTGAGAGTTCAGTTGTAATTGGCATAGACACCTAGGCTAATCAGCCTAAGTTTCTTTGGAAAATATAACACAGAAAGACAATTTCTCCATTTATTCAAGTGGACAAAAATGCACAGAATGCATCCACCCTTTGTGTCTACATTTGGATGAGGGGAGTAAACTCTGAAAGTTCCCATTCATTGCTGCAAACTATGAGGGGCTGGCTCAGCTGCATCTATATTGGGTTAGTTGAATCCAATATTAAGGGACAAGCCATAAGATATTCACATGTGATAAATTCTGCTCTGAAATTATATGACAGAAGTGCTGACATTGTATGTCTACAGAGAAATGTTCCTATTTATCAAGCGTTTATACTAGCTTCTAATTATATCCGAGGACACTGTTAAAAGACTTTGAGTATTCAGATGAACTGGAAGCAGATATTAGGAGAGGTGAAAGCAATGTAATTTGCTTACTCAATTTTTCATACCAATGGAGATTCTCTTAGGCATATATGCAAGACCTAATACAAAGAAATACTTACATTAAGTGCATCACCAAAAATAATAAGGTGTTGAGTTTCATAACATTTTTCACTCTGGTTCAGTTTATTACAAATAAAAGGTTATTTTCTTTTTCACTAATGACTTTTAGTCTAAAGCAAGTTCAGTTTTTGGTGACTGTCTCTGAGGAAAACATTCAGCAGTGAGGGCTAAAGCTTTCATCTAGACAGAGAATAGAGGTGATAACATGGGCTTTGCAAAACTTTCCAAATAATGTCTCTGGGCACGGAGGAGAGGGGAAAGTAAAAAGTGGATAGCTTGAGAAATGCAATGATAACCTGTGAAGTTTGAACCATTCAGTTTCATGAGGGACATTATCTATTTTATACAGGAAAGCTTAAAGCAAGCATACTCATTAACAATCTGGTTAGCTGAACATTTGTAGATACTGCATTCTTAATTGTGAAGCAAATGGTTACCCTTAAGTCCTATGTAAAAAGAAATTTTAACAACAGAGCTGTTTAAATTGAAAATAGCAAGCTGTTGTGCAGACCCTGAAGAATCACAAGTTCATTGCAAGTTTATCTGATATAAAAAGATGAATTGAGTGTATGAGATATAAATAGATATATTTATGAATGAAAGAATCTGACTAAAAACAATGTTTATGTAGCTTTCTAAGATGTGTTCTGAAGGTCAGAGGACTAGAAAATTATTTTCCTATTCTGACAATGTTTGAGATCATCTAGCAAACATTCACTTTAATGAATAAAAGTTTAATTCTACCTTTTCAACTGCAGAGAGAGAAGTTTTAAGTCTGTGTGTTTATATGAACCAGTTCTTAGAGATATGAAGCTTTTGCAATTATACTGAATATGTATTCATGTGTGTGTGAACGTTTGTGTGGTATTTTTGCTTGTGAGCCAAAGGTTGGCTGCGAAAAATTCACAAAGCATCAAAGTCTAGAAGCTAATTAAGTTGTAGGAGAACACTGATATGAATAGCTGGACTAAGAGAAAATATTTCATCCTACTAAATGCTAGTATCAGTTCTGTCTAACTTACCTTCCTGCAAAAAAATAATCCACTCTCTAAGATCTCAACTGTAGCTCTGAGTCTCCAGAGTCCATCATTCTCAAAGCACAGATGCATCATCAAATAGATTTTACTTAAGCTATTAAGCTCTCAGAATTATATATTTCAGCACCTTGACAGACAGAATTTATAGTTTACAAATCCAGGATGTTACCAGCTGGGAGACCTTGCAGTGCCTTGCTCTCCTTACTTGTTTATCCTTTGAGGTATGCCAACCATTTTCCTGAAAAAAATCTAGAAATATTATGATGTCATGCATAGTAGATAATAATGACAGCAAGATCTGTAGTGGAAGAGGACAATAATGTAGAAGATCTGAGTAAATGCTTGTAAGTAGAAATAGAGATATTGCTTGAAAAGCTCCATCTAAACTCCAGAATAAGGCCTGATCTCCCCTTTTTGCCATTGGAAAACTCTACAAAGCAACATTCTTAGGACACAAGCATGGTTGCATTCTTGATTATCAACTTATGACTTGGAAGAGAGGTAGTAATGCCTGAATTCTACTAAATACTGATTGGAAAGTAATTGTTACTGCACAGACGTACTTTTCCTATGATCCATCTGTGGGAATCCCTGATCAGTCTCCTGATTTTTCTTGATGTTTTAAACCACTAGTCTCAGGTGCAATACTCCATGTGTCTCTTTTCTCTGATAGAGCTTTGCCATATGGGAAAGGAGGAGACAATAGTGGATGTTGATCCCAGATTGGAGCTCCTGAGGAAGTGCAGCTTGGGTTTAGGATGACAAGGTATTTCTCCTTGCTTACTGAAAACCAGCTTGTGAAACACCCTAGCAGCCTCCAGGGCAGTGCAAAGGCTGTGCTCTCTATTTGTAGAGGTGATGCTTGTATTTGTAGGTATCAGTAGGGAGCAATTATGGCTGGCTTGTTTCACTGGGAGCCACTTTTCTACGGGCTCTGGTCTTGGTGTTAGGCTATTCCTGTCCTATTGTTAACTGCTTTTACCTCATGTGGAGCAGAGCTCCCCAGTTTTTTGGAAGTGCAGTTTTGTCTTCTTGTGGTCAGACAACTGATAGAAGTGGACAATATAGGAAACCTGCTTACTGGCATTTATTTCTGGGAAGAATTATGCCAGGAAAAGTGGATAAAACCTGTCAAAAATCTGCCAGAAACTGTTTTTGAGATCTTTTCCTGAGGCTCTTACCCTGTGTAGGATTTTATCTAGAAGAAAGATATGTTCTACAGAGCTGACAAACCAATTTTCTGGATATTTTGAATAAGATGTAGCTTCTGATACTGAGGAATGGAGAAGAAATATGAAATATGTTATACTTTTTTGAAAAAATTGTCTGTGTGAAATTTATAAAACACACATCCCACTCTTTCTTTTTAGTGTCTCTACATAAGGACTTCAAGTTTTCTAACTTAATTGGAGGAACTTAATGAGCCTTTTTCCTAATATTTTAATAACTTCCAATGGTGTTTTTTCCAGCATATAAAATCCTTTAAAGTTCAGTAGTGATGGCATGCTGTCGGAATGCAGTGTTTCCAGAAAGAAATAATCAGGGGACAATGCAGTGGACTCGGTTTCATGTGAGTCAAAATGGAATATTGTCTCTGTAGAAAAACATGGCATTAAAATAACAGTCTGTGCTGCTGATGAATTTAATGTTATTTCAGTGAAAAGGGCCTTTATCAGGTGGAGAATTGTACTGCACCAAATTGTTAATTTGTCAGACAAACAGAGGGAATTATTGCTTCTGGGGATATTCTTTGCATGGCTTCTCATTTACAGGTGTCAACAAACAAGGTTTTGGGCTTGGTCTTATCCTTTTCATAGCACTGCAATTGAGCTGTAAGGTAGCTACAGTCTTCTTTATACCTCTGTTTCTGTTTAGTCAAATATTTTTCAAAATATTACCAAGAAAATATTAGGTTGATTGCAAAAATAGTGTTTGAGTTCAGGAATTCTTTATTACAATAACACTCCCATCATTGGCCAGGCCATTTAATTAAGAATTCTGCAGGGGAAGAAGAATGAGCCAACACAATAAATTCCGGCAATTCAGAGCTTTTTATCCAGTGCTTGCAAAACAGGAATGAGTCAACATCAGTATGAAATATTAAGTTATTTGAATTAGCTAGATTTATTTACTGTACTTTTAAATCCTTAGCCTATGCCCTGAAATTAAAGTTCTGATTCTCTGATGTAGATGAAATGTTCACAGCTTGGGAAACATGGTGAAATTAAGCTCTTATTCTTTTTTCTAGTTTTGAGTCAATTTAGGGTGCTTCCAGATCTCCAAGAATACCCTATCTTTCTATTCCTCTATACAGCCTATACTCTGTATGATGGACAGGGAACAGAGCTCATATTCTGGCTTTGCATAAATGGGTATTCCTGCAGCCCTCAGGTAATTGTTGCCAGTGATTGCATGGCTGTGATTTCCCACTGCACTGCAGAGTGGCTGGAAAATCCTGTCTCAGCTACCTAGCAGTGTGATTCCTCTTATTTTCTTTGGATTTGGTGCATGGGTAAGGAGCATCCTACTAAATCTAACCTTAGACTAAAACTAACCTTAATCGTTTTGCAAACTTCTTGAGATATTTATGGCTTCTTCTTGCAACTACCATTTGGGACTCCTGCAACTTTCAACCAAGGCATCAACAAAGGTTTTGTTCTCTTTTTCTTAGGGTTATCTTACATTTTAGAAGCACTCCTGGCACTGTTTTGCAGATTGCTTGCATTTCTTCACATCTTATTTGAACAGCTTTAGGATTATGTTCCAGTTAGAGAATTAGCAGCTTCCTATGATTATGATGAGCAGCTGCCACCTGTTACCACATAGACAAAAGCAGTGTTGAGAGCTTACAGGAGTTTGCTCTTGGGTATAAATGGCTAGATACTATTTAAAAAAAAACCATTAAATCTTTTTATTTAAATTGAATTTGTATCAAGTGTGCTCCAACTTTCTGTGATTGCTTTCAGTGGAAATCCAGGTTTCTAGGATATGCATTCTCCTGGGAAAGCAAATTTAAAGATTACCTTAAAATAACCTGAGTTTTATGTAACCTCCCCTTGCCGAACAGTATTATACCTATATTGAAACTCATCTCTGTAACTGTAATGTGGACATAAATCATCTGACCATAGGTGCTTCTGGATTGCTGTCCAGTTTTTGTGTCAACCAGCCATCTGTGCCTCTGGTAAATCTATTAATTTATCCAGTTTATTTACTTCCAGCATGCTAGTATCACCTGTGTTTGTCCCTCTGATGTTGTCTCAGCTGGCATTTAGCTATGTGATTTCATTCAAGGCTTGGTATCTCAAGGCTGGTGGTCATCTGACAATTGCCACCTGCAGATTGTATTTGTTTTCATCTCCACTTTACTGATGAAGGTAGGGTGCTCCTCATTGCACTGGTTGAGCATGTAGCACATGTGCATACATCATATGTGTGATGTGTTGCAGTTTCTTCAAGATTTTGCTAGTAGTGCATTACTTTCCAGTCACTCAACACCTTGCGGCTGGAGGACATACGTTCATGCTACTTCTTTTTGCCATTTGAGAATGGGTGGACTTTTAATTTGTCTCCACTGATTCTGAAGTCCAGAATCAGAATATCACAAGTTGGAAGGGATCCACAAGAATCATTGAGCCCAACTCTTGTCTCCACACAGGACCATCAAAAACCCAAACCCCACATCTGACAGTGCCATTCAAACACTCTTTAAACTCCAGCAGCCTGACACAACCACCACTGAAAAAGTCTTAGGAAAAAGTACCTTGTTTGTATAAGCATGTCATATGTATCCATACACTTCATACAGGATGTTATGGAGACTTTGAAGACTTGAAGACTTTTCACGAGCATTGCTGTAGGCTTGTAATGATCTGGCCAAAGGGCTGGGTACTCCCCTATTTACTATTCCACATTTCCTAAAAATGACATTTCTGTTTCAGTTCTCTTTTTTTTCCTTTGTTTGTTTTGTTCTGTTTTGGTGTTGTTTTATTTATTTATTTACAAAGCAGTTTTTTGTTATTGTTAAAACAATCAACAAGATTAAATATCTCACATACTTGCTTATTTAAATTATGATTAGTAACATGAAGGAATAGACTGGTTTATCTCATCCCTTACACATTTGCTAGAGGGAACAGCACAGTGGGCTGAGGGATAACTTTTTGTCAGAAAGTCATGCTATCCAAGGCAAAGGCAGTGGCAAAGCCTTTACTCGGGACTGAGTCCCTCAGGCTTTTCCTTTGCATGCACAATATTCTTATAAAGGAAATTACATGAAATGATCTTCAGATTTGTCAAGTCTTGATGAGTATAACTACTAAATTTTATGAAGCATTTTGTAAAATATTTAAAATAATGTTGACTTGTTGATGTTTACACCCTCTGTTTTAATAGCACTTATAATTAAGTATAATTCATAAAATCTACAGATTAAATATGGATGATTATTATCCTGTTTTTAAAAAGTTGCAATTAATGTGAAAAGGAATTACTTGAAGACATGATTAGATTACTGCAGTCTGAGGAGGACCAAGGTTGATAACATTCTAAACAATTATTACTATTGATAGACATTTGCTAAGTTTTAAAATAAAACATACCTTTCCTGCCTTAAACATGTTTGTGTCGCTAACCTAGAAATCCAGCTGAAAAAGTATTTACTTATTTTAAATATTTATTGTTTGAGCAGTTTCTTTCTCTTAGAACTTTCAAAGATATCTGTTGAAAAAAGAATGAGCTTGCAAAACAGGTAAATTAACACTTTGTAAGCATTCCTAAGCGCAGATACCTCATTAATTGCATATTCATAGCATGCAGTAACATTTCTGCTGTTATTCAAGAATTTGTCCTAGAACACACCTACTTTTATCCCTTATGATAGTTAAAATCTTTGAGGCTCTTTCCTGCTCTTAGTCACAGTGGTTTAGTCTAGGAAATGGCACGTGCTGAATGACACATTCATCTATCTGGAGTCATCTTATGACACACTCTCTGATGGCGTATTTCTGTAATGTTTATGTTTTGCCTAATTTATTTTACCCCCTGCCCCCCTTTTTTTATAAAGAAAGATAATCTCAAAATGTTTTGTGTTGGACCTGTGCAGTAGAATTGGAATATAGCTCACCAAATCCTCATGCAACTATTGTTTTTTCTGACATCTTTCCTTTGGCTGTACAGAATACTTACAGTAATTCTGTGTAAACATCTGCATAGATTAAATTAGTGATCAAAACAATTCATAAATAATTGTTCAGAAGCCCGTATCTCTCAAAAAGGCATTGCTTGTCTTTTAAGTACATTGTTTTCCATAACATAGGTAAGTATCAAATTCTTACTATTTAAAAGAATATAAATGAATGGATTTCTGTCATATTTTGTCAAATGTTAAATGTTTTCTGATATCATGAGTAAAAAGTTTCGGATGGCATATTACACATTATTTTTTATCACAAAGAATTAGAACTTCAAAATAAATTATTTAAATAAATTCTAAAACAATTGTGTTTAGAGTGGACTGTAAAAGCTATGTTAATGACTCACAAAAGTAGTCTATAACTGAATGAAAATTGTGGATAAGAAAAAGATGTATAGGAAGGAGGCATTTGAAATTACAGCTGGAGGTTGTGTAAAGCCTGCCGAAGAGCTGACCAGAAGCAGTTTCTTTCAGTAGTTTGCTACTGTGAAATTCCTAGGATGTTTCAATGGCACGGAGGGTGATCCTAATAAATAGAGGTCAAGGCAAGAGCTTCTGCAGTCGAACAGAATAATTCTGTGAAGGACATGTTTGAAGAAAATTTTATAAAGGTCAGACACAGACCTAGCTGTTCCTTGGACATTTGTTGAGAAGCCAGAAAAGACATAAACCTTCAGCCTTAATTTCCTTTTCTTCTACACAGATTTCACTGAGCTTATTATTAGTCCAGCATGTCCATGCTGTATTAATGCCAAGGTTTAGCAATTTTTGCCTTCTGCCCCCCTGTCATGGACATAGATTGATCTAGAAAACTCCATGACAATTAAAAATCCAGTGAGTCATGTCCACCATGGAAAGATATCAATTTGGTGTTTTGAAAATAGCAAAGGATAATTATCAGGGTTTTTTTGTTCTTGAGCTAATCAGATAAATCAAGTAGTTGATCCGATTCATGAATAAACCTTCGGTTTCAACACGTAAAACTGCTATTGATATCTGAGGATGATTCAGTGAGGTAACAAAAGATGGGATGAATCCAAAGTCTTTCCCTTTATCCTCTATCTGACAACTTAAGGAAGAACAAAATAATTGAGAAAGCCTATACCTCCACTTTCCAGACTTTGCCTCTAGAGGGGGTGTATTTTAGGAAGTTCTTGAGCCAAATGTGTTGCTTTGGCATATGATAGCCCCCCATGAGGTAACATGCTGAAGTAGGTTGAATCAGCAGGAAAGTTTGTTAATTTTAACTTTGAATGAGGTGACTTGAGTTTCCTCATTCACTTCTCCATATGGTGCCTAGTATACTCAGAGAGAGAGATAGGAAAATTTCCTTGGGCAACCTGAGTAAGAGACAGGAGTATGTGAACTATGGCTTGCTATAAACAGTAGAAGTCTAAGAGTGATTTATGTAGTGCTTTTCTTGTGGGAGCTGGAAGTGGATGAAGTCCATCACTTTACTCACATTTTGTTTAAAATTTACTGATTTGCTAATGGATGCAACCCATTACATTATTGGTGTTGCTAGGACTCAGATGACAAATATTAATCATAGGGATGATGCCTAAGTTAATCATAGCAGTGCACTCCTAAAAAGCACTGTTAGGTCTGGGAAGCAGTAAAAGCTGTTGTTGGAGTTAGTTAGGAAGTAACATGAGAGTGCAGTGTCTAGGAGAGGAGCAACCGTGCACAGACAACTGCTTGTGAAAGGACTGGAAAATGTAAGATGTACACGGTTGGATATGGAAGAAAGTTGGGAGGAAGAACAGAGGTTTCTGAGGGGGACTTACCTAGAAACTATTTCAGAACTGGTATTTGAAAGATGCACTTGCCACATGTGTATTGACTCACTAATTGGGGAAACTTTACAAAACAACTTGAAGTATTAAAGTTTGCAAAACAAACTTAAAGTAAGTTTTGACTTAGAGTCCTTATGTCTTCATTTCTGACAGGAACTATTTCTATCCTTTATGTTCCTGCTTTTTGCAGGAAATTAGTATTTCATGATACTTTCTGAAGCAAATTTATTATCTCAAAATCTATCATATTCATTTTTAATTTACTGGAGCTGTACTTGTTTGAAATCTAATTTTATTTTTCATTCTAAATTTGAATGAAGAGAGAGAAATTACCTTGATACTTAATGGAAATGTCTCAAACTGAACTAAGCCAGCATGAAATTAGCGAGTCTGTTCTTCTGAAATCAGAGAAAATCCTTCTCTAAGAACAAATGCTCAGATATTTAAAATGTCATACTTTCACAGCTGTTTACTGTCTGTTCCTCAGTAAGGATTCCCTGATTATGCGGAATTGTTCTTAAATTTCCGTGCACATTTTTGGTCTTAAGTGCCTTTCATTTCTTTTGAGCAGAACAAGAAATAGAGGCAAAGTCTACCTCAGCCAATGCAGAGAGTGTGCATGTATCCTCTGTTGCGTCATAAAAAAAACCGTTTCCTCTCTCTTCAAATAGGCTGTTTCTAGAATGCTGGCATCTGTTTCAAATGACCCTAATTTCACAAAAAATATGGATCTGAAAATTAACTTTATTTCACTTGCTAGGATCCCAACATTCAGTAGACTGGGAAAAGCTGTATTTCATTTAGAATTATGTCCTTTAGCTGTTTCTTTACAAACCAGTGTAACTTTTTCAAAAATCTTTCAATTTCTTTGTTAGAAGCTTCTGTGATACAGTATCAGTTTGGCACTTAAATTGATGCTGACCCTGAAAGTAAATAATTATAACTCTGGGAGTTGCTAAGTATAGTGTCATTTGAGCAGCTCAGGTGAAAGTACAAACAAGCAAAATTCTATGACTGATGGCAATTGTACGGATACAAATAAAGTATTAATTTTCAATGTAAAGACGCAAGAGAATGCAGTACCAATTTTGCTAAAATGTAAGCTTTTTTTGTTTGTTTGTTTTTTGTTTAATGAGAAAACAACATAACCTTAACCAACTCTGAACCTGAAAATACATAGTATAGTGTGTGAAATGTGTTAGGATTCTTATCCTTGCTTGTTCATTCCTCTGATTTGATTAGTATCTCTGCTTCGTACTAACTGGACCTAGAATAGAGTACTGTAGGATTTTATCTACATTTTTAAAAACAGCATTTCTATGGAATGGAAAGCATCAGGAGAAAGGTTGTGATGAACAACTTGAACTTTGGTAGTTAAACATCTCAAAAATTTGTTAGACACAAGATAAATCAGTAACACACACAAAAAAGCTACTTTGCACTGCAATAAATATGTCCTAGTGTGCAACATCTCTTAAATATGAGGAGGATTACCAATCATCTGCTTTGGTCTTTAGCTATCATTAGGAAAAATTTAAGTCTTCAACCTACTCAGAGATTTAAGATGATTATGCAACCAGCTTCTGCTGGCAATAAGTATGCACTATTCCAGAATTCGGAGCTATGCTAGAAAATGATTGCCTTAGTAGTCTTTTATCACATGGTAGTATCAAAAGTCAAAAGCTTTTTTTTAATTTCTTCCTCAAACTGGTAATACAAAAGCACGAAGAACAAAATAATATCTATCTGTTCAAGTTTGTCTGATGATCTTAAACCTCAAATGTTCTGGTTTAAATAAGTTTTTTAAAACACAACCTTAGGGCTTAGTTTAGTTCAACTCACTTATCCATCATAATTTTACATATGATATGTCAATTCCTAGTAACATAAATTTGGTCTTAATATCCATCTATTTTGTTACAAAGTAATTACCACAAGCCCTTTATTCATATCTGAATAAAACTAAAACAGTTGCTACCTGGAACTTAATTTTAGATCTGCCTGAAGAATTTTGTAGAGGAAATACCGCTAAAATATTGGTATGTTGCCTTCCGTTTGAATGGCTACGTGGCAACATGAGAGCATGCTTAGACCATGATTGTGATCCAGTAACCCATGGATGTCCAACCTTTTGGCTTGCATGGGCTGCATTTAGTGAATAGAAATTGTCTTGGACCACATATACATAGGTTGCTGCAGAATTAATGCCTCATATATTTCCATGAAAACAACAGATAAAAAGAGCACAATGACACTGTTTGATAGAACGCGTTCTCATCTACAAAACATTTTTTCAACATAGTCACCACCATTAGCTATGCATTTTTGCCAGCGATTAACAAAAGCCTGCATGTCATGCTCATAACAATCTGCACCCATGAAGGTGACCCACTGTCAGTACTGCTGAAACCCACCATCCACCACCTCACTGTGCTCACATTCACTGTTTGGTCTCCATAAACATTCAGCAAGAATTGGTGAATGTCAATGGGTGAAATCTTTTCTGCATGGAGGAATTCAATTAAACACCTTTTGCTTTATAAACACTTCCATGTCAGACACCATTTTAACATGCTGCCCCTCTGCTGCCATCTGACAATTAACAACATAATGTACAGAATACAGGTGGGAAGGTTCAGCCTTCGCTGCCGTACCACCAATATCCACCTCTGATGTTTTGTGCCAATACAATAAAACAGGAGGCATTACTTTCAAAGCAGCTCTCACAGAATATACAATGTTGTTAGCATATAGATAATAAAATATTTTAAATTAAAATATTTTTCTTAAAACATATAAAAAAAAGTACCAGAGAAAAACATAGAACATGGAATATTTGACTTTGTTTTTGTGAAACTAATGTACCAGTCTGGTTCGATGGCAGTGGTTACAATTCTTAGTGAGGTCTCAAGGTGTTTTTCAGAGATTTTTTATGAAGTTTTACTCTTGCAATACTTCATCGTTGACAGTAATTGTTCAAAATATGTGTACTGCCAGAAAGCAATAACATGAATAACTGATTGTGAATGGATTGTGAAGGATATTTTTCTCTGCTAAGACAGGGACGCCTACCTGTGTGACCTGGTGTAGGGAACCTGCTTTGGCAGGGGTGTTGGACTCGATGATCTCTGGAGGTCCCTTCCAACCCCTACAATTCTGTGACTCTGTGTGATTCTGTGATTATGAAAGTCCAGTAAAGAGGCAAGATCAGATTTTTGAGTTAAATATCTGGTTGCAACTCAATACATCCCTTTTGAAAATTTGCAGTTCATGTATTTATACCAACTGAAATGGTCTCACAAACAAAAACTGATGATTATTTTTGGCAGTCTTGAAACCCCAAGCTGTGGGATGCAGTCAACACTTGAAAGGGAGGGAATGCCATCCAGAGAGACATAGCCAGGCTTGAACAGTGGGCCCAAGAAAACCTCATAAGGTTCAGCAAAGCCAAGTGCAAGGTCTTGCACCTGGGTTGAGGCAACCCCCACTACCAGTACAAGCTAGGAGATGAAAGGATTGAGCACAGCCTTGCTGAAAAGGACGTGGGGGTACTGGTGGATAGCAAGCTGGACATGAGCCAGCAGTGTGGCCTTGCAGCCCAGAAAGACAAACATATCCCAGACTGTATCCAAAGAAATGCGGCCAGCAGGTTGAGGAAGATGATCCTTCCCCTCTACTCTTCACTGGTGGGGCCTCACTTGGAGTACTGCATCTAGATGTGGAATCCTCAGTACAGGAGAGACACAGACCTGTTGGAGCACATCTAGAGTAGGGCCACAAAAATGATCCAGGGGGTGGAACACTTCTCCTATGAGGATGGGCTGAGAAAGCTGAAAGTTCAGCCTGTTCTAGGGAGACTTGACGGGGGCCTTTCACTGTCTAAGGGGAAGTTGTAAGAAAGAAACGGACAGATTCTTCAACAGGGTTGTGTTAGGATTGTTGTGATAGGACAAGGGAAAACAATTTCAGACTTACAGAGGGGAGATTTAGTCTGGATATAAGGAAGAATTCTTTTATAGTGAGGGTGGTGAGGGACTCAAACAGGTTGCCTAGAAATGAGGAGGAAGCCCCGTCACTGGAGACATTAAAGGTCAGGCTGGAGGGGAAGCTTTGAGCACCCTGATCTAGCTGTGGATGTCCCTGGTCATTGCAAGGGGTTGGTCTAGATGAACTTTAAAGATGCTTTCCAGTATAAGGATTCCATGCTTCTATTATCAAACTCCTTTGTCAAAAAGGAAAGCATGGCTGCATATTCTTTGCTATTCAGAGCCCTGTTTTCAGACAATGTATCAAAAAGCATGCAATTATTTGACATTGCTTGAGTCAGCGCTGCACAGTACTGCCCTCCCCATGCCCTGATTTCAGCTGACATAGCATTAATAGTGCGCTGACAGTTTGGTTGCTGTTGAGCAATGGGAGCATGCCTGGGGCTGCTCCATGGGGAAGAGCCACTGCCTTTAAATTACAAGGAGGGGGTGGGCTGCATGGCAAGCCGTGCTGGGCCTCATGCAGGCCGCAGGTTGGACATGCCTGCAGTAACCTCTTAGATTGTAATTACAAACAGGTTATCTACCAAATCTGTTTCTGTTTGTCATTGTTTAGTTTTCAGTTGAGTCCTATGCTCAGAGCAGATGAATGCAATGTACTCATGACTCTTTTGGCATGGACAACCTAAGCAGGTTGGCAGAAATCCATTAATAATTCTCCAAAATGAGTCTCTGCTAGTTCTGCAGATTGTTCATCCCCATCAGTTAATCACAGTTCTCAGGGCCTAGTCAGGTTTCTCCTGATTTTTGGAAAGTAATTTTTCCTTTTTAATGCTCCAGTCTACTTGCATTTTTGTAATAGAGTGATAGTGCATTCATTCCCTTAAGGCTGTGTTTGCCTGCTTTGGTTTCTGTTCTGAAAATAAGCTAATATTCACAGAAAGTTTAGAAAATGTAATATGCCTGGAGAGTCCTACAAGTAATAAAGCATAACGGACATCTGCACTATCAGAATGTTTTATGCTTGGATAATATGTACTTTTAAGTTACAAACTTTTATCACATTCCTCCCAAACTTTACAAAAAAAAATTGTTAATTATGGACTTACCTACAATGATTGCTTGATACCAACACTAAATTTCTGTATTCATTATTATGCTGAAGGCAAAAGTATACCTCAGTCCCTAAGACATTTGTTTCTTTGTTTCATCCAGACAAAAATATGTACAGAGAGATAAATATATTTATGATTATGGTTAAGTCTTATTTATATGGCTCAGATTTAATCTGTTTCTGTGAATTACCATGGTCTGGCTCTAGGTAAACACTCAAAAATATTGGATCAAAGTTAAAAACCAAACATATGACACAAAACAAAACAAAACAGAAAACAACACCAACAACCAGAAAACTCTTCGCCGCAAAATTTTATCTGAAATGCTTTACTGCATCGATTTCCTAGTCTTTCTAGTAAAATTGAATAACTATCCCATCTACCTACACATTTTATGTTACATCTTCTACACATTTTATGTTACATCTTCCTCAGAAGCATGTGGTTCTAACTACTGAGCTTTTCTTAACTTATTATTCAAATATGATTTTTGATGCCATCACTTTGTCCCTGTTCATTGCAGGGGAGTTGGACTAGATGACCTTTAAAGGTCATGACCCTTCCAACTCCAAGGATTCTATGACTTTCTACTGGCTCCTCCTTAGGTAGGTGATTAATTAAAGGAAGTATTTTGATTGCATTCAGATTTGGCTTTCTAATCAATCTTAAGTGATTTAAACAAAGAATACAGTCGAATATATTTGATTTGTAAAGACAAATGTCCTAATCAAACTGCATATTAGACCTCAAATTGTCATTTGTATAAGGATTTAAAAGGCAAGATAGTAGATTCCCCTAAACATAGTAGTAGTAAGAACAGCAAAAAGGCTGCTATAGACTTCCCTTACTATTGGCTGTAAAAACATAATGAAAGAGTTGTGGTACAGAGTAAGGAAAATAAATGTTGGAATAAATCACAGTATTTTTTTACACAAAGTTAGAAATTCAGTCATTAAATGGATTTATTTGCTCTAATAATAATTCCAGTTAAAAGATCAGTATTGAAAATTATGATACTTGAATATGTTAGTAGGGTCTGAGATATTTAATTTGAGGCCATTCCAATATATAAAAGGACCGTGAAAAACAAATCTGGCTTTTGATTTCCTTACCTCTACATGCTTAACAATTCAATCTTTTGTCATAGTAAGCTACTCAACCTCCAGTGTGGGAGGATATAACCAAGTATTTTCTTGCAGAAATTGAAGTTATGTTGGGTGATATGTATCTGACTTGATTTCTAAATCAAAATGCTCAGTGTTAAGCAACCATTTCGCTCTTTCCAGAGTGAAAACAGAAGGATGCATAGCCACAGAATGCAACCTATTCCATCACAGATCCTTAGCTGTGATGACATTAATCAACTGCAAGAGTGGTTATCTCCTATAACTATAGCAGAAGCCCAGATGACTAGTTTAGGTATCAAAATTATAGATTACTATAAGTACTATAGCATCAGAGAATAGTAGAATGGCTTGGGTTGGAAGGGAACTTAAAGATCATCAAGATCCAACCCCTCTGCCACAGGCAGGGCCAACAACATCCAGATCTAATGCTAGACCAGATTGCCCAGGGCCCAATCCAACCTGGTCTTGAAGACCTTCAGGGACTGAGCACCCACAGCCTCTCTGGGCAGCTTGTTCCAGCATCTCACCACTCTCTCTGTAAAGAACTTCCCTCTGACAGATAGTCACTATGCTGTCTTAAAATGCTTTATCTGAGGTAGCCAGTTGATACAGGATGTTCCAATTGGATATCAGGAACAATTTTTTTCCACGGTGAATGTTGTCATACAATAGACTAGTTTGCCCAAAGAAGCTGTGGCCTCTCTATCCAAGGTATCCTGGTTTCACCTGAGATTATGTTAATAGAACAGCAATGTTTTGGTTGTTGATGAATGATAGGTGCACACCTGGGGACAGAACATCTGGCCTGAATTAAGTAAGGGAGTTACTCCTTACCATGTGACCTTATGCAGAAGGCTTTAAAGCTGTAGGGTGTTGGCCAGGGAATGAGCTGCTGCTGGGGAATTAGTTGGGCATCAGTCAACTGGTGGTGAGACATTGCTCTACTAGCAATACGTCATTTGGTGTGTAGTTGCATTATTCACAGGGCATCAGCTAACAAGTGGCAAGTACTTATCTATATACAAACATATAATGGCTTTTTTTTTTCTCTCTCTTCTCCTTTTCAATCACAGTAAATATTTTTTATTTCAACCCATAAGTTCTATTTTGTTTCCAGTTCTCTCTCTCTCTCATCATCCCACTAACAGGGCAGGGTGAGTGAATGACTGTGGTGTTCAGCTGCCTGCCGGACTAAACACAAAGAGATAATCAAAACTTCATTGGGTAAAACCCTTAATATGGTCCTGGGCATGCTGCTTGTAGGTGCTGCATTTCAAACTAGGGAGCTTCAGTAGATGACATTCGGAAGCATGTTTCAAACTAAATTATTGTGTGAATTCTAAAGGTGTACAGTAAAGCAAAGAGATGAAGACTACTGTGTTTAGAGGATATAAGAACCTATGAAAGGGCACTGGTGAAGAAACGAAGCAGGAAAATTCTATCCAGTCTTCAAGGGCAAAGTTGGTAACAGAAAGTTAAATATTGGACCAACAAGTTAGCTTTCTAGTACACAGCTACTTTTCTTTTACTTTTTCCACTCACTCCCCTTCAAATTTTTCCAGAACACAGAAATCAAATAGAAAGAGTAAAGGATGAGATTAGTAGTGAGAAAAGGAATATAAAATATACTGATTTGGTAAGGCAAATATCCTGTTAAGACATGCTTTTGCTAAAATTGTGATCATTGCATTACTGCAGTTTTACTCTAGAAAGCCTTAAACTCATTTTCAGTGCTTATAATTTTGGTGGATCTCTGAGTATAAATGAATGTGGGAGGATAGGGAATAAGGGTAACGCAAGGTACTAAGTACAGTGAGAGATCATACAGCCTCCCGTCCAAATGATGACTCTCAGATAAAGATATGAGCCTGAGGACGAGGATCTAGAAGCATGGACTAGATTCTGTTCAGATCACCGCCTTGGATATATGTGGGATTTAGCGTTGGAGCTTCTACAAGATATTTTGTTATCTGTCTGATACCAAAACAGAACAAAAGAGGTAAAGACCTACAGACAGAAATTGGTGATTTTAATTAAACTGTGATATTGTTCTCTATCAGATATTTCCAAATTGTCTTTCCATCAAGAGAAGAGCACTTTTTAATACTCTGACATTTTATTTTAACAGAAATTTAGGAATAGTAATTTCCAAGTGTTTTGTGCTTTAAAAACAAAAGATGCTAATACGGCTTATAAATAGCAGTTTAGATTTCATGCGGTTGCTTGAGCAAAACAGAAGCTAGTTGAGTGCTTCAGTTAGTGAGATGTTCAGTTTGAAAATTCACACAGTGAGGAAGAAGCTCACAATCAGAGCTCAGGTTTGATCTGCATTCCACTTGCCAAAACATCTGCTGTGAGAATATGTGTTCTTTTGACATGTTATGAAATAAAATGCTTTTGATTAACTTTTATCAGCAGTTTAATTACATTGCTATTGAAACTCAGGATGTTATACATATGTGTTTGGCCATGCATTCATATTGTTGGTTTTTGTTGTTTTTTTTCAGGATGTGATATTCTGAGCAGCCATAGACTATTCTAGTATGATGGTGTTATCTACTCTTTGTAAAATACTACCACGTTTATACTGGTCCAACCATACTAGTTGTTTTTGTACCTAGCACTGGGTTATTTAAACACTGATGTGCAGGGCAAGGAGTAGAATCCACTGCAATGGACAATGTATAGATTCTCCATTTTCAGACATCCATACACACAGAAGGTTTAAATTTACTATGATGTGGGTTTGGCCTGCTATAGAAATTCAGGAAGTAAACTGATTTCAGTGCTTTGATAGATTTGCAGTTTAGATATATACTCTTCTTTCTCCTAAGTACAGTGACAGCTAGAAATTTACAAAGAACTACAGGAAAATGGCATTATTTTTATATTTTCTTCTGCAAAGAGAAAGGGATATACTGCTCTGTCCTGATCTGAGAAACGAACTTGTGGCAAACAAGGGTAGATTCTAGCTTCTGAACAACTCGGGTTGATTTTATTTAATAACTTTAATCTGTGGCATCCCATGTACCTCAATTGTATTTTGATGGGTTAATGGAGACACAAAATTTCTCATATTTAAATCAGGTTCCACCGAAGATGGGTGACAGTTTGACTTGAATTTTTCCGAACTGTGTAGTATCTGCTTATTGCAGATTTAGTCTTGGCAGCAGTCTTGGCAGAATGTGAAACATTCTTTTCAATGTTTCACAAAAATGAAGTTAAGCATCAGGTCAGATGCTTGAGTTAAGCATGAGGTCAGACTCTCAAATGTAACACTCATTATTTCAGCTGATGTAAGCTGATTATCTCCATTGTTCTGAGGTAGAGAATTTTCTTACATAGTTTGGGGATGACATAATGATTTGGATATATAAACTGTCTTTGAGTCATTTCCAGGTAGTAATATTGTATGTAAGTAGATTTTGCTTGCTGCATTTTTAGTTTTAAAAGGTCAGCAGAATTTTTAACTCATAGTGTATTTGTGACTACTCTTGTGGGAGTAGGAGTGGACACTAAAGTAGGGTATGATAACATTTGACTGTAAAAATTTGCTTTAGTCTGTACTGGTTATAACAGTACTTTACCTCTGCATCAGTTGTAGCTTCTTAGTATTGCTGTTGCCTCAAATAGAAGTTGTGTGAGTTTTTTAAAACTAGGCTTTGTTAAATAGTTAGGTAGAGTAGCAATATATATAATGACAACCATCAAATAATTTATCAGTCCGCATTTTCTCTCAGAGATAGACAATAAATTCTGTAAGAACTGCTTCACCTTTCCTACTCCAAAATATTACTGGAATTTTGAGTGTCATCACTTAGTCATTCTAGCTGAGTCTCAGACTAAATCCTTTTGATGAAACACACTACAAGAACATGTTTTCATTACTAGTATTAAAAAAAGAAGACAGTTTTAACTTAGTTCTATTTTGAAGTGGTACTTTGATCAAACTTTATTTTGCCTTTAAACTACCACTATGCATCTGCTTTATTATGCTATTCGTTGAGGCAAGGATCTCATCTTCTGTGTAAGATCTAATGGCTGAATACACTGACTGTTCTTAGGGAACGCGAGTTGGAAAATAAACCTATCAGAGCCCAAAAGTTTGATGGCTTCATGCTCTTAACTCAGTTGAAGATTTTTGCTTGGGTTTTTTTTGTACAAATTATTGGTATAGCAATGATACAGTAGCACTATCAAATTAAGTTTGATCTGTTGTCACTTGCATGTGTCTGTTTATCAGCTGTACTCTGCCTGTAAGGAACGGTTTGAGGTCCCTTCATCAGTTTCTGTCAGTGGACACCTGGAGGTGTTTTCTGAAGATGTATGTAGTGTAACAGCAGCAGCAAAAATGAGATTCATTGCATTCAGGCAATTCTCATCCACTTGGGGAAAAGTGCAGAATGAGGCATTTGTCTTCTCGGAGATGTATTTATGGTGGTGGTGGGGGTAACTGTAACTCTGTTCCTAGTCAGCGAGTAACAACAGTAGGTGTTACAGTAGGACAGTGGTAAACTGTCAAAAAATGGAGTCTTGTCTGCTATGAAAATGCTTTTTAAGAGAATAGGGATAGAGATCACAGGCATACTTTGTCTATGTGCAACATGAATGTCAATAGGTGCCATTTTTTTTTCCATGTGGAGGAATTCAGTTCCACACCTTTGCTTCACATGCATTTCCATATCAGGTGCCATTTTGTCAGACTGCCCCTCTGCTGCCATGTGTTACATGACAACAAAATATAAAGGAATATTGGTAGGAAGATTCAACCTCTACTGTCATACCACCAACATCCGCCTCTGAATGGAATGAAAATATTCTACATACCCTTCAATGTTTACTGCATTGCAGTTGAATCCATTCTGGCAGGGTTTATCTGTTATCATGTTCAACTCCCTCAGAAAAAAAAAAAAAAAGAAATTATGTAAGTTCTCTTTGTCCTCCTGCAGCAGTAAATTCACTGAGTCTGTTGTAGTTTTTGGTACTGGGTTTGTAGTCTTCTCCTTTTCTCTACAAACTTAACATCCGCAAATCACTACTGATTTCTGAAAAACTTCTGCCCAACTACTGCTTAAAATTTTATAGTCCAGAAATAATGCTGTATGCGACTTTATGTAGGGGGGAGAGGTCATGATGGAGTGACAAAGGGAGGAAATTATATTGACAATACAGTGTTATTAGAATTTCATTTCAGTGCTATCAGAACAAGTAAGCATTCTTACCAATTTAAAACATACCTTCATAGCAATACGATTAATTTTACAAGGGGTCAGGGGCTTTTTTTCTCTCTGTGGTAAATTATGCTAAGTCTTTGTGAGTTAATTAAAAATCTTATCTGTTAATTATCTTCAGTGTGTGCAAAAAAGCTGTTCATGTAAGTTAGGATCTTTATATATTCTTTTATTATTGGCGTCTTACTAGCTGTCTGAAAAAATGTGTTTCTATGCTAAATTTTTTATTTACAACTTTAATTGGAAGGTAATAAATGGCAATTAGTGTCAATTTTCATTTCTGTTAGAAACAAAATTAATTGTGACTGATGCAGGAAATAAGTATGAAATGTAGGGAATGCCTTATTATTTAATGAATCTCATATAAACATCAGCAATAGCATTATTACCATTTTTGGTAGTAATATATCATATGGTAGATACATACCATCTTTGGGCAGGAACTGGGGAGATTAAAATTATTCTTGTTCTATGTTTTCTTGAGATAATACTGTTATCAGTGATCCAAAGATGATCTAAATGGGCTTTTTTGTTTTAGAATGATTTACAATTTTCTTCTAATGCTATAAGTAAACCTAAATATTTTTATATTGTTTCTGAACGACTAGCTTCTGTTGCCTTTATTCAGAGGAGTATTTTTCAGATGCAACAATCATTGTTTGATTTTGATTTATGCCACAGATTGTGTATTTGTGTGCCTGTTTCTGCTTTTTCTCTCTCCTCCAAAAGAAGTGGAGCACATAACTTGTCCAGAAAAGGGCAGTTAGAATGTTCACTCTCAGATTTATTCTCTACTGTAAGTTCATGGCTTGTGAAGCAATTCTGCACAGGTTTACAGGCAAGAAGAAAAGGAGGATTTTAAAGGGGGCCTTAAATAATAGTGCATCTTTATTCATGTCATAAAGTCAAAAACAAAAGAGAGACAAATTAAGACTATGGTGAAGGCTTGACAGGAATACTTTTAGGCAGCAAATGCAGGTACTGAATGCATAAAATTGGTAATCAAGCTGGGAGTTGTATGTTGGAAGTGCTACATTATCTACAAAGATAACACACAGAGTTCATTTTTCTTAGTATGTGATTTAACTATTGGGATTTTATTGCTTCCTTTTCTTGATCCCTTCATTGTTAGCCAAAGTCAACATTTCCCACGAAAGTTCATCCTTGGCAGTGATAATTTGCAGTCATATAAAATAAATGACATAACATAAAAGATTTTACTTAGTGCTGTGCCAGTTGGTTCTTTCTTGTTCTCTGCTGAAAAGAACACAACATATTGTCTATTACAGCTGCACAGTTACTCTGTGACCATAGTGCATGTTGCAAGTTTTAACGTTATTGCTTCTCTATGTGTTTTTTCCCCATAAATTACTCTTTACAGAAGAATGTTAATTAGTAACTGATAGATATAAAGATTGCCAGGGACAGCCCATTAATTCCATTTACCTTAATGGCACTTAGATCTTCGCTTGCAGTACAGCTGTATTCAGACTGGATTATAAATGTAATTTTTTGCTTCATTAACTACCCTGATTAATCTTAGACAGCAAAAGTATAATTTTAGAAACAGAACTCACGACGTGCCACTTTAAAGTTGCAGCTTTGATCTTGTATATTTACATCGTTGTGAACAACACAGGTTTTGAAAATTTTGACAGGAGAACAATTTTACTTCCTTTCTTAATAATTAACTTCTGCCTTGTACTAGTCATTTCTGATTTCTGTATGTATTTGTTATTGTTGTTGGTTTTGTGTGTATTTTTTTTCTTTGTTTTATTCTTTTTTTTTGTCCTATGCTTTACTGCGACTGGTGCAATTACTAGATATTTGCGTAGTTACTGGCCATTATTAGCAAAATATTAATTTTTCTCTAAGAGTCTTAAGGAAATAACAAATAGGCTGTGTCTGATTTCTGCGGAGGCTCCAGAGATTGGAAACTTACTGCCTGAAGTTTGTGATATTAATTTAACAGACATCATGAATGCAGTGGTTAATTTATGATAAGCAATTGGACTTGTTTGGGACCAAACAAGAATACAAATTCAGATGCCAACCTCATCCAGGAGCAGGTTTGATGACATACATGTCTTCCAGAGAACAGCCAGGAAGTGACATTTTCTAGCTGAGTTCATGTTTAACAGTTGAGAAATGTGACCTGCCTGATAACATAAAAGGTCTTGCCAGGTGGACTTTTCTGACTTGTTTTACTTTGATTTTGGTCAGGGAAAGACAATGAAACCCTTCATTATGTGCTTTAGAGGTAGTATTGTTTTATCAGTGTAAAAGTGATGTTACAAATCCCCACCTTGAGAATTGCATAATGCTACCTAAAGTGTTAGAATTCCAGTTGTGGTTAACAACAAGAAAGACAGGAAGTGACGGAAAAAAAAAACAAAACAAAACAAAAAGAGAACATTTGCACTGGTGATAATCATTCATCTGAGTGGATAACTAAAAGCAGGTACTTGAGAGGTGATGTTTCAGAAGTGCCATTTGTAAGCACTGAGTGGCTACAATGCTAAAGAATTTTTCTCAAGAACATAGGGCAAGGTTCCTAGGTTTTCAGGATCAGACAGTACTTTGTGCTGTGAGTATCCTTTGTAGCTTCTCATGTGGAGTGTGAATGGAACATTTTTTGAAAGAAAGAACAAAAAGAAGATCTTCCAAATGATTAATTCAAATTGATGATTGCACAGGTGCCTTTTTTAAGAACAAGGATTTCTCATCTGTAGAAGGATCTGAGCAGATACAAGTCCATTTTATTGTAACAAACTACACATTGTTTTTAATTTTGTATTTGAGTCTTTTGGCTTCCTTTTTCTTCAGGTTGTGGGCACAGTCATTGCAGAAGCAATCAGCTTCAAAAATTACAAGGAGATTACAATAAATACAGTTTTCTCAGTAGTGCCTGAAGATGCTGCAACGTTTATAAAAAGAGACATTAAAAGAAGAAGGCTAGAGGTTAGGAACATTGAAGTCTCTAGCTGCTCCAGAAGGAAATAGTTTTTTAGTTGTCCTATTCCATACAAGAACGTTTTGTGCCTGCAGCTGCTCCTAAGATCTGCCAAGTAAAAGCTTCCCTCCCATTAGGTGAGACTGTAACTCAGTACAAGAACCAAGAGCCTCATGATGCGAAGAGAGAAGTTTACTAAGGGTGCTGCTCTAATCTGAGAAGACGGGATGAGTGGAAGTGATGGGTTTAGATCCACATTCAGGCACAGACCACTGTGGTGACCTTGAACCATTGCTTGCTCTCAGTTCCTGTATTTCCTGTAGGAAATAGAAGGATAATATTCATTGGCCTTTTAAGTGTGTCACAAAAATCCTGGTCACTAATGATTAATCTTGGCAAATGAGTGTGTACAGTAATGTAAGTATTAAGATCTGGATATAATTTTGAAACTGAGGTCCAAGATCAGATCTAGATTTGAACTCATTCTATGCGTGTTGAGATAAACAGGAATAAGTGCTACTGGATAGGGTTTGTTGCTAATACTATTTCACTATAAAGCTAAAAAAACAGGAGAAAAGATATTTTTTTCCTTGACGATGTTGTTTGTATAATTGTAGTTAATTCAGTGGGTAGAAAGTAAAACAATATCAGTGCTAAGAGAGTCCTGCAGGTATAGGCAAATAGAAACAAACCCTTTGGGGTTTGCACTGATCTTTTAGTTTCTTCCTTTTTTTCTTCTTTATTTTTCCCCAGAATATGTTAGTTCCAACCATCTTGTCAGGATCTTACTTATTCTGTGTTGTGGATATCTGTGATGTACAGCTTTTAATGTAAAAGCAAAAACAAGCCATCAGCTATAGGCATGAAATTATACATTATAAAATGAATCCATCAAAATACCCAGAACTGGATCATTACAATGGATTTTCTTTTCTGAAAAAAATATACTAGCAGTGAAGATGCATATTAAATGCTTGACTTTCAGGCAACAACTAGACAGTTCACCGGCAATAAAACTGTCTTCACATCTGTAGGTATTTATGTGAGATACTCCAGACACAGATGATTTTGAATCAATTAATACTTCTGTTGACTTCTACAGACTTTTATAGACTTCTTAGCCTAGTGCTAAAGCACAAGTGAATTTGCTGAAAGTTCTAGTATAACTCAGTTTTAATATGTTGATTACCTGCCTATAAGTGTTCTTTGTACATTGCTATGATATACTTAGATGAGACTCCCTATTTTAAGTTCATAATATACTCAAAACTCTTTTCAGTGTCGAATTCACAATACTCAAGGGCACCCTAGCTTCATTGTGAACGTTATGGATACCATAGAGCAATACTGCTATTCTGGTTGGGGCTACTTTAACAAGATGTAAGAACTATAGTCTACTTCTCTACAGTAGCTCAGTGTATAGGTGTTTCTTCTTTTCAGGTTTTCTCTCTGTCTGGCTCCCAACAGCACGTATTTGCTCATTTGGGCCTCTACCCACAATGGGCACAGTCCTTCTATATAGGCTAGACCATAACTTGCACTGCAGTTCTCCACATATGACTACCTTGGGTGTTAAAGATCCATACATGACCTGCGTAGCTGGGGCTGATTTGGGATAAGGGCATCCATTTTGAGTTTACTTAACGTAAAATTACTGAGAGATCAGCATCTGGTAACTTTTAAAAAGAGGACTCAAGAAAAGAAGTGAACTAGGTCCAAGCGAAATCACTAGTATTAAAACAGACTGTGTCGTGAACTGTTGTGATGGTGAAGGAGTGAATTAATTTTCCACTATTATACTGTCCTTTTACAATGAGGTAGGGGAGCAAAGTAATGAAAGAGTTCCAGAAACTGAAGTGAAGGCTTCTAGTATCTCCACACACTGACATTTGGACTTGATGTTCCTAACTGTCTTCTCCAACTTCAGTGATTCTGTGATGATTCTATGATGTTTGACTTTGTATATATAGTAATATATAATAAATATTAGTATTTATTTGTGGAAAGAGTGGAATAACTGCCATATTAACCTTCTCTGTTACATCTTGAGCATTTCAACTAATACTTCTGAATGCACGCAAAGTGATTTTCCTTCCTTTCTTTCTTTTAGTTCTAGTGTGACTACAAAACTCTGAGGAGTCAGGGTCAGAATAATTGCCATGGCAATAATTTTATCTAAATTTTAATTTTGATATATCATTCAGATAGATATTTAAAGGTTAAATAGCATGGAAATGTACATTGACAATATTTCATCTTTTCCCAAATGTGTAAAAAACATGCTGAGATTTATTTAATGCATCACATTTCAGAGATGGCTAGGAAGAAATTAAAGCACTTCAAGTAATAAATGAGCTTTAACTATATTCTTCACAGCTGTTTAGTGCTGGATTGCACTGATGATTCAATCACTAAAACTAATAGTAGGCAGAATGAACCTTAGTGGTGATTTGTGGAGAATCACTGAAAAAGTGGAGTCACAGTATGGACACCAAATATAGGAATAAGTTGGTTCTTTTCACCTCTAGGAAGTATAACTTTGATTTTGTACCATCATTTATTTTAAGAAAATGTGAGACTTTTCAATTGGTAGAGAGTAGTCAATAGTGTTATAATCTCTATTTGTTCTGATCTTTTTCTTTTCTGTCTTTGTCTACCATTTCTTCTTACAGAGACTGAAGCAGAAATCAAAATGGTCTTAATTTTACACTCTCCAATACCTTATTAAAATGCAAGTCAGAAAACAATCAGACCTTCTGACCAAATTTTTTTCATGTTCCTCAGAGACCTGTTCAGTTTAGTACTCAAGTCTAATGGTTTTACATATGCAGTTATGAAGCACAGCAAGTCGTACATTCATTGGTTTATAAGCTTTCAAATATATCAAGAGAATTTACTACATATTTCATTTTCCTATTTATTTCATATTTCTCTCTCTCTTAGTGGAAGTGAGTTTTCTGAGCACACAACAATCTCTCAACCTGTTTCAAAAATTCAAGCAAGACTTAGAGCTGATCATATCAAGCACATTGGTGACTTCTCCTGTGGATCATAACCTACAAGATCTATAAGCTTAGCAGAGTCAAAATGTTTTTCCGCGCTAGGAGATAAAATGCTCTTAGTGATTCATATAAGGGCTGTGAATATAGTTGTGCACAGCAATTCTTATAGCTATTTTTATACTGAATCATTACTGCTCATAAAGGTATATTCAGCTGCATGACATTTGCAGCTGAATATAACTTTAGCACTGTAGCACTGCAGTTCCAAGGTGAGAAGCTGGGAGAAAAGTATTTTTCTTTACTGATGACAATTACTGACAATTTAAATAAAATTGTCTTGAGTCACAAGTTTTGTATGCTTGAATTTCCTAAAGAAAGACAGCAGAATATTTCTTCTGATAGATGGAATTGGAGTGTTTTATGGACATTTTTCAATACTAACCTAAAAGGGGAAAAAAATAAAAGCGCTGGTGATTAAATAACTATACCAAAAAATTGTCTGCACTTGCACCTGAAGTGAAGTGCGCCTACAAAATTTTGAGGGAAGGCTGACATTTGTTTAGGAACCGGGAGAGAAATTCAGTGATTGATTGTCACTTCATGACAATATTCCATCACTTCCCTACACTCTCCCCCTCTCCAAAAAACCCAAGATAAAATGACTCCCTCTCTATAACATTTTTAGCTTGTAGGGTGTAAGGTATGAATGAAATGGTGTCTTGGAGTCCCTTTTATTCTCATATTCTATGGATCTACAAGTATGGCTTAGGATTTATAACTTCTCCCAGTGCTAAAATTTAAAATGATAGATTTTGAAATCATCTGAAACGTTTTAAAAATAAAGAATTGGAAGAATATTTTAATTATGTTTGAAATATCACTTGGGTTTTTCAGGTCTTTACGGCTTCCTTGAGGTCATTAGAATGACCATGATAAATATATATATATATACTTTAGAAACAGCCTAAGTAATTTTAGTAGGCCGTATTGCAGAATTAAGAGGGCTGCTCCAAAACTAATGCTTCTTATTTGATTACGTTGGCCCACAAGGTCAGGGGCAGATATTAGTGGTATGGCAGTAGAGGTTGAATCTCCCTGCCCATATTCCTTCATATTTTGTTGCTATGCAACAGATAGAAGCAGAGTGGCAGTCTGACAAAATGGCATCTGACATGGAAATGCGTATGATGGAAAGGTGTGGAATTGAATTCCTCCATGTGGAAAAAAATGGCACCCATTGACATCCATCAATATGGAGACCAAACAGTGGATGTGAGGCAGTGGTTGGTGAATTTCAGCTGTGGCAACAGCAGAGTGAACTATAAACTATGTTCTGGATGGCCGTAGATATTTTTACAAGTATGGCATGCAGGTTCTTGTTCATTGCTGCTGAAAATGCATATTAATGGTGATGACTATGTTCAAAAATAGTGTTTTGTAGCTGAAACTCTGCTCTACCAAATAGTGTTATTGTGTTCTTTGTATCCATTTTAATTCCCATGGAAATAAATAAGAGACATTGGTTTCTCAGTGACCTATGTATTTTCTCCTCTCCTTAAACACATCTTTATACAGTAATTACTTTGAAAAATGTAATTATTTGCAGTGGTTGCTTTGGACTCTCTTGTGAGGAATTTCTCCTTTCAGGGCCCAATTTTGTAGAAGTGAATCAAATGATTCTCTGCCAGTTCTTGTCTGGCACACATCTTGCTTTTGTTTTTGTTGTGATTAGAAAGATAGACCCACTATTATTAAGTACCAATTATAACATTTGGTCCAGTTTTCTGAAATTCATTCACATGTGAACGATCCTATTGGGAATTTGTTGTGTAACCTCATTATGCCCACCAACCTTTTGTTTCAAGGTCTTTTCTTAAGCACAAAACAAGAAAGTGCCTTTTGCTTTGTGTGTGTGTGTGTTCTTTTTCTCATGAGCTTGTTTTTGCTTTGTTCTTGGTTGAGGCTTAGAAAACAAACGGCTTTTGTGAACCACAGGTTTTCGTCTTTATTTGTATCTTTAGAGATTGTAAAATATTTTTCTTCATGTTTCAAGAAACCGTTTTGGTTTTAATCATATTTTTACTGCCTGCCAGTGCTCATTTTAGTAAGCAATTGGAAAGAAACAGGTTACCCCATCTTTTCTTACCACTTTTTTTTTTTTTTTTTTTTTTTTTTTTTTTTTTTTTTTTTATGTCTGTCAGGAATGTTGCAATTATTCTCTCAGTTTCAAGGTGGTCTATTTCATGTTAGTCTGTTCTTTTGCTGAAATCATACTATTGAGCATTGTCCTCCGGATAATTGAGAAATATGACAAACGTTTAGTTCCCTCTCATTTTCTCTCCTTTGGGAGAATTTTTTTAGGCTTGGTAGAATTTTGCGTGTCCTTTGGAAGAACACTCAGGAACGATCATGGTTTTCTAATTCAGAATACTATTATCTATTATGATCTTGATTTGTTTGCTAAAGAAACTGGAAAAAAAATCTGAATGAAATGGGACTGAAGAAAAAGACAGGCTATCCCAGCCAGAAAGCCAGTTGAATACTACTACAGTGAATTGTTCTGAGAGATGCAAGGGAAGTCACTTAATCCAAAATTTTCTTGGATGACTCATTGAACTGTGAGTCTAACATGTAAGCCTGCAAAATGGAAAGATGAAATTCATTTCAACTTATTTTCAAATGTACTTCACTTCTTTGTGAAGTACTAAAATACTGTGTCCATGAAAACTGCAGGAGTGCCAATGGATAGACTGATAATTCCCAATGAGAGCAGGATTTCAGCTCTCTGCAGTAAATGAGGTCTAGGGCCATTCATTGAACCACTCGAAGAAAACAAAACATTGAACAGTTGCTCATTAAGTGAAGGTTGTCCATCTTGTGGACAGAACAAAGGCAAAGTCTTTCAGGAAAAATAAGCGTTCATATTTTAAAAATGTGTATCCTTAAATATGTTAAATTCAGGTATTTCCTGTTTTTAAGGGCTTCATCTACAATTTCAATATTCTTTTAGTACTGGATGTTTCTGTATTTAGCACATACATACAGAGATTTGTTCCAGTTTGACAGTACTTCACATGTTGTTTAGTGGTTGATTAGCATAATCACTGTGTGATTATTTCTCACTAGCCTTAGCATATGCAAATTCTTGTCTTTTGACTGACAACCACTATTAGAGTATACAGATTTGCATAATTGCTATGTGGTTACAGTATTTCTGCACAATACCACTGTGAATGCAAATCCTTTTGCTCTGACTGGTTTCTCTATATTAAAGCAGTTTGCCAGAAATGCTGCTGCTGCCTCAGCACCTCTCTGCCAAGTGAAAATGTCCACAAGAAGAAAAGAAAAAAAAATAAAACCAGAGAAAAGTGCTAGACTTGCATCAGAAGGGCGACTACACAACTGCTACAATTAAATAGCTTCATTTAAGAAAGAAATTAAAATGCTTACACACTTACAATCTTTCAACAAAAGAATAGAAAAGAGGTCTTTGGGAATTCATCCTGAAGTACTATTCAAATTACATAAACAGGTTAAAATGGGAAATGCATACAGGGTTTTGTTTGTTTGTTTTAGAAAAGTATCTTTTCTTAAATATTGTACATTCTTAAAATTGTTGAATTGTTTTACATTTAACTAGGTTGAGTAATATTTCTGTTTTATAACCATCAAAAACATCAGGTTTTTCTAACATTGGTAAGAACAGAAATAGTGGACACTAAGATGTGCAATGCTGATTCCAATTCAGTGCATTCATCTAGGACAGTACTGAATAAACTTGATACAAATGGATAAATCATCCATGGTAGAACATCCAGAACAAGTATTTTTATCATTTGATATCATATTATTCTACTTTCACATGAAACCAAAATATTGTTGAATATCCATTTTTGTACTTCATTATTTTCATTAAGCTGGTCTCATCCTTCTTTTTGAGTTGTGATCTTTGGTTAATTTATAAAATTATTGTTCACAGAGTGATGCCAGAATAAGATAGGCTGCAGTTCTTATGAAAATACAGAATGTCAAAAATACATAAGATCAAATAATTGAGCTGTTGTTGAACTGTTCTCTTTCTGATTTGGATACCAGTATATTAAGAATGCATCGTATAGATTGTAAGTTAAAATGGAAAGAAGCAGATATACTTAATGTGTGTTACATGGTTGGTTTTTTGTTTGTTTGTTTGTTTGTTTGTTTTTAATATGTACAGTAAAGAAATACTTTCAGGAGGCCTGAGATGGATGCAAATGCAAAAATCAAATGCACTGTGTGACACTGAGTGAGTCAAATGCTTCCTGGAAGTTTGATCTTAGAAGAAGACCTCTGGTACATTCTATGTCCACTCTGTATGGGTGGCTGTGGTAAATCTTGAATATGTCCTGGAGAATGTGGTGCTACTAATCACTTGAACAATGTGTATAATATAGGCACTATATATGGGTGGTATAAGGCTGAATCTGAAGCAGATCTCCAAAGCATCAATTTCTACATTAAAAAATTATATAATGTTACAATATAAGGTGATGCCATATACTAATATGGCACCTGCATAATTGATCAGCATGACTATAAAGGAAATTATTTGTGTTCTTAATGCTACTGAGATCAGAGGGAAGAAAGAAGTGCTCAGTTGTTATTTGGAAGTAGTCAAATTATGCCCAGAGCACTTCCATATAAAAATATCCTCCAGCTATAAATGACATCATTGGCACTGCATGGCTGAGGGAATGTAATAAAGCTAGTCATCAACTAAGGTATATGTCTGTAGCTTTAGTACAAACACGAAAGAGCAGTTACCAGTATGTCAAAATTCTAAGGCAGGAGGCAGTTCTGCATTTGAACAGCTTGGTACTAAAAGTGCAACAATCATGCAGTGCTAAGAATGGGTTAAGCTTAGTAGATGATGTACTGAAGTGTAAATGGTAAACTACATGTAAAGATTGTATTCTATTTTACTTAGTGAGGCACTGTGTGTGTGATTGGTACAGAATTTATGTTATTTGCAGTGGTCTTACTAGTTTCACCATTTGTTGGGACATAAAAGAATGAATGAAAGAAGCTCTCACTATCTTTATTTCTTAAGAATTTTACAATTAAGATCTTCACATAAGACTCAGCTCACATGCAGAGACATTAATAGTTTGCCTGCAAGTGCAGTAATATTAGTATAGCTGTTTAACTTACGCCCTTACAATTTGACTCATTTGTAGAAATGCAGACCTACAGTAAGAATCAGTATTCAGAATATCATTCCTTTAAGTTGATTTTCACTGTAATATGGCATTCTATCAGTAACTGGATTTTAAGAAGCTGGGTGGTTTTGGGGAGATGTTTGATTCTGCAAGCTTTGTATAAAAGCGATTTCTTTCATCGACAGAACCCAAAATACAAAATTCTTTTTCACTCTATGAGAAGCACAAGAACAAAGAATGTGGCTAAGGCCACTGGGCTTACAGGTTTGAATTTGAAGTAAGCAAGCTAAACCAAATGAGAGTAGTAACGTAAGTGCTAAAAAATAGAACAAGGGGCAAGGTTTTGCCATGCCCTCAGTTCAAGTCTGGATTTTGCTGAAGTATGGTAGGCTTAACCTGAAGATTTTGGGACAGGATTATAGTATGTGATCAAGAAAAGCAAACAATATCATGTTGCCAGAATTTTCAGTTTGAATGATTATAAATTAAAACAAAGCAAAACACGTTGCTCTGTATTTTATGTACTGAAAACAAAAATCAACTGAATGAAATATGAAATATGAAAAATTAAATATGCATTGCTTAAGCTAACAATTACTTTGGGGTTTGCAGTGAGCCTTGAACAAAGTGCTGTCCCTGGACTGTACACTAGGAAAGTTTGTCACAGCCCATGTTACATATAAAGAGATGCTGAGTGCTGAATAATGGGAAAGCAAAACACAGTGAACACATCAAATACAGTACGGGGTATCCTCTTTGTGTTATAACTTTGTGAAAATAACTTGGCAAGTGAAAGTAAAGGGATATCTTACAAACCTTGCTCTGCTGCACAGCTTTGATAGATGAATCATAATCCTTCACGTAATTGCAAGCTTCTCTGTCCTTCACTGTAAATGGAGTAAATTTAATCAATTGCATCTAAGAAATAGAAATGCAGTGATTGCAACAGTGCACTAATAATAAGTAAAAAGCAGATTTTAGTAAAGTTTATTATGATAACTTTTATTTTGAAAGCAAATACCATTTACATAAGTTGAAGTACAATTTATACATGTAATCAGAAGCAGTCTGTGAGCACAGAAGTAGTTGGAAATTCTCCTAAGTATCTCTGCACTTAGTGATTATCTCAGCTATGTGATAGTATTTCCCTCTTTATGCATCCCTGAAATCCCTGCTCTCTATTTTCCTCACAATCAACCATTTCTTTTTGTTCCTCTGACTCTCAGCAGGGCTCCCCTCTGTCTTCCAGAGTCTATGAGATCTTAGTGCTTATCATGCTGTATCTTTTACTTCTCTCAAATTTCTTGCATAAAACTTCTGAAAGCTTATCTGGTGCTTTTGGATGTTTATTTGAAATTTATGGATCAGTAGTATTTCCCAAATGAACTCTTCAGGAAAAAAATAACAATGTCAAATAGCACTCCAATATTCTCCCCCAGCTTTTATTAGAATCTGTTCTGTTTGGAAGTTAGTTCTGCTTTGCAGTATCAAAGAGCAATTGGCAGAGAAGAGATTTTTTCTTTGAAGCAGCTTTTCTTAATCATCTTGGAGGCCGTCCAGAACACTTCTTCTTATAGAGCCACAAACACAAATCACCCAGTTCACAATAAGGCCATGTAGCTGTATATCTAGAAGTCTGCAACTTTAGAAAGAGAAATGAAAATGTGCAGATGGATTTCTGTATCAGTAGATAAACTAGAGAAAATGTGTGGAGCATTAAGAAATTCCACATTTTTCCATAAGACCAAACTAAATACAGAAAAGACTACCCTACATATTCACTCCCCCTTCCCCCCCCCCCAAATTCTGAAAAGTTATTTGTCTCGCTCTCGACCTCTGAGCATCAATTCCAGCAGAAATCCATTGCATTTGAACCCAGAATTCTTTCTGTGAACATAGTTAAATCCAACTATAGATTTATTTGTTTCAGCTTATTAGGTTATATTTTTCATACCACTCTTTAAATACTGTTTTGTTGGCTAATTTTAAATGACAGAGTGGCATTTTTGTAGGTTGTTGGCATCTTGACATAAGCCATCCTTCATTAAACAGTAGATAATTCTTTAAAATATGTGGTGGTGAATATTATAATTTTCTATCATACAGAACCAAAAGACCAATACATCAATGGAAAAAGAATAGCAGGAAAGGACTAGCTCTAAGGAATAAAGATGTAGAAAGAGAAGTAATTAAAACTGTGTCAAACAACCTGGTTCAAGAAAAAAATAATAATAATAAAAAAAATCAGTAGGATTACATTGCTACCCATCAACACATGAGGTACTTGAAATGACAGACAGGAGCCACTTTAGAGATTTACTTGGTGATAAAGGATAGAATTGTGTTACAATTGTGTAAACACCACATCTGCCACATAATCAGAATCATCCTGGAGAAGGTGATCCAGTTGAATTAAGAACGTTTACAGTTACCTAGGCCTCAGTGTAACAGAGCTGAGCTTTCCCACAGCACTCAGGAGAAATTATGATATTAGAGGTCAGATGTTTATAAACTTTCTTTTAGCATTTGTGAGATAATGTGTCAGAGTTTAACATGTTAACCCTAAGGCTGAACTAGTAGTATCATTGATCTGCGTTTAAGAAGGTAAGCAGATACACTGGATGAAAGAACGTGCAGTGTACTGCTACCATATATTGATTTAATCGTGTATCTGAGCTTGAGGTTTCCCTCTGTGTTTTATACCTACAAAGGCACAATGCAGAAATTTCTTAAAAATGCAGGCTTAGTTTCTTGAAATTCTGGCAGCTATAAAATAGTGTTGGTTACGACCAGGTTATGTATTAGTATTGGAAATCCCAAGGTGAAGGTAATATTAATTCTGCTGGCATAAGAAGTCACTTTTTAGTCACTTCTTGAATAATGGAGCAATTGAAAAAAAGAAAAGCTGTTACTGTCTATTTACTTTCTTATGTGGTTTTAGTCTTTTGGGCCCCTGCAATAGAATTTTTGAACCACAGGCTTTTTAAAGATTGGGTTACAAAGTAAAACGAGTGCCCTAAGCACATGGCCTGGTCTCAGCAGAAAGTCTTCAGGTTGTCTTACACAGCATGTCACAGTGTTTTAGAATTGTGACAATAAAATCAGTATTCTCTGATTTTAGTCATTGTTGAGATTTTTGGCTGTATTGTTGTAGCATCCCTTGTTTCTAGGTGGGACTCGTACTCATATGTGCTGGTGGTTTTACAAATGGTATTTCTAAATCTTCTTATAAAACTCTGCAGTTTTAATTGATTTTTTTTTTAATCGATCTGAATTTCTTTTCACCAGTAACTAGTTTAAGCCCATGACCTACTTCATATCTGACTCTGAACAGCTGTCAGATGACACACTGCTTCTCTAGTGAGCTGTTTTGGATTCACTGCAGTAGAGGCCATGACTGTCTACCATTACAGCTTCCATGAATCATTGATTACTCTGAGAGAAAGCTGTGATTCTTTATTGAATAGCCCTTTGCTAACTGACTCAAAAACTAAATAATAGGAACATGGACATAGAAAAGGTGTTTAGTTCTCAGGGCACATACAAATTAAACTGTCTGATACTGTCAGACAATTGGTTAGTTGTATTTGCTTCATTTAAAAAATAAAAATAAATTCAAAGATAAAAAACAGTGGCTTTACAAAATTGCTGTAAAGCTCTTACTAGATTTTAAAAATAGCTGTGCATGGCTTCCTGTGAAAAAAAGACAAATTATTTTGGCCAATACATCTGGGGAAGCTGATCTCCGTCATCAAAGTAAAATCAGTAGAGTAGTCTTAGTGAATGTCTGCCAAAATTGTTTTGGTTTTGTTTTTTTGTTTTTGTTTTACAGCACCCTGACTCACATATACTGCCAGATGAGCTTTCTGGTGGAGGTCTTTTTCAGAATAATGCTTTTCATCAGAGTCAAATTTCATCCTCAAAGCAGGGCTTATTTGAAATAAATATTTTCATCCAAATTGCTGTAAAAATAATCTTTGGAGAATTTGAATTTTTCATTGGTTTTATAGAATTTTCTGTATTGAAATGAATCGTTTATTGGTTCCTGGTGTATATATGTATTTTTTTCATAATACTGAATTATTTGGGAAGTATTTGTACCTACTATTCCTTGGCATTTTCGTTGATCATTTTCTTAGTAATTTTATATGGAATATCCTTCTTTTATTTAGATAGCTAACTTTTATATGGCTTAAAAATGTTATATTTTTTGAGAAATAAACTTGTTCAATGTTTTCAACTCAGAGTTTGTCAGCAAAGGGAGACTGGTGCATATAGAATAGAACTAATGATATGCATTTTAATATAACCTAACTGCATTCTTTGTTCCTCTCTGCATTACCTTTTCACAAAACTGCACATAAAATAAATATTATTAAAAAATAACGTTCTTTAGTATGGAATATGATTTCAAATGATGTGGTGTCTGTTTTACAAATATAGTTAACATAAAATATGGTGAAACAGCAAAAGCTTTTATATTTCCTTGTATTCTTTCTTTACAGATGGACCCAATTCAGAAAGCTGTAATAAATCATACATTTGGGGTTCCTCTTCCTCATCGAAGAAAGCAAATCATATCATGCAACATTTGCCAGCTGAGATTTAATTCTGATGTAAGTCAATCATTTTGTATCAGATTAGAAATATGTACTTATCTCCTTGGATGTGTCATAATTTGCATAAATTGAACCTAAATGAAGTGTTATGATTTCAGTTTGTGGTTCAGCCGATGAAAAGGCTGTAGGATGCTTCAAATAAACACAATTATTTGATAGTGTTTATACACCAGGCCAGATTTTCCCTGCGGATATATCTCTGCAAGCTCATCAATTTCAGTTTTGCTGCATGGACTGAAAATAGGAAAACCAATTGATCCATTACTGCTAATAACTCTGAAATATTTGCTGGGTCCTAATTCTTCTACCAGCCCTGGATGTAGTTGCCTTTTCTTCCTCAGAATATTAGAAATTATTCAGATGTGCATCCTTGTGAATTTACCTTCCATTTGCTATTCTCACAAAGACCTCTTTCTAGCCAGAATTGTTTTTTAAGTACTCCTGCCTTGACACTATGATCTTAATAGTAATAATAATAACAATAGATGCAGGTAATTTTTGTCTGTTGGCTACTACCCTGCTTTCTCTCATTCCTGCAATAGTTAAATATAACAATCTGAATTGGAAATAGTCTCTAATGCACAGATAATACTCTCCCTGTCACTACCCAAGGAACCTGTTCTGTGGTATCCCTTGCCAAAGAATACATGTTCATATGTTCTGTTGCAGAAGGACCTCTTGGAATTTAACTACTTTATTTTCTTCTCCAGCAACACTGTATGTGCAGAAACAATCTGACATGGTGCAATATATTCTGCTACTCTAATCTTCTAATGCATGGGCGTTGCTGGTGGCAACTTATATTTCCCTTCCAAGTGTCTTTCAGTTATTACCTGTTTTGCTAATTTATATGTGGAATTCACATTTGTCAAAGCAAAAATGTTTAAATTTAAAGCATCGTCCAACCTAAATATATTCACAAGGCTTCTTCCTCGTGCTAGTCATATGAAGAAGTGAAAGAGCTCTTTTGTGCAGCTGTTTCTTTGTAGGCAAATCTTTATGATCAGTTAATCATCGTATTTTTAGTTTATCAGTTATTTATCAAAGCCACAAACTTGTCAAAAATTTAAATTGAGCCTTGAAGCATTCTGTAACAGATTGGCTATCTAGGTATTAAAGTAATGCAGCTCTCTTCATTCCCCTCAGCTTTTAATGCTCAGAAAGAATTTTAACAAGATTTCAGTCATGACTTTCAGACCAGTGGGAATCACATATTTAACCTTCACTCAAGACTCAAGATATTTTAGCTGAACGGCCACCTTTCTCTTACAAAATTGACAATATTCTCAAACAGGGATGCAAACAATAATACAATATCTGTAGCTGTTGTAATTCTCACACATAAAAATAGGAGAGTCAGATTACACTCTTCCATTTAGAAGCCAGATGCTAGAATTATGACTGGAATTATTGAGCCATTCATAATAGGTCTCTCACAAACAGAAATTTTAAGGGATGTTGGTGACTTTTGGACCACAGCAGATCCCAGTGACTGAGTAGCCTGGCTTATTGCTCATAGTTTTCAGCTTCATCTTTGGAAAGAGCGCATCAGGCTGAATCATATATTGTATATATCCTCAAATGTCATCAAACACCTCAATGTTACACACCAAAATGAAACATCTTCTTTCATTTGTTAGTCTGAAAAAGATACAGGCAAAAGTGAGGTTGAACATGTCATTAAGCTGACTTAGTCATTAGCAGATGCACAAGTTGGACTAATGCATGGAGTAAAATGTTTTCCATCAGACAGGATGTAGGCATTTTCTAGAAGGTGAAATAAGCAATTTTCTACGCAGAAGGAAACACAATATTAGTGAACACTGATACTTCTGACTCAGAGGACTGGTATGCCCTCATGCTGTTCTTCTCCTGATGCTCTTAAAAAGGTTCCAAAGTAGAGAGGGGAGAGAGGCAGTGGCCATTTTAAAAGATCTCTATGATACCTAGAGAACAACAGCAACAACAAAACAGAGTTTCAGGAGAAATATCTCCATTCAGACTATTTGCAGTAAAAACTCCTGGAAAAATAGCTGTGTAGCAGATATTTAATTGTCCTTTCACACATTCAATCCAAGAGGTTTGAACTCTGCTTTGCTAAAGCTGTTCAGAGGAAGTTTGCTCTAACCTAATTTTTAAAGCATCTTCAGTGTCTCTGTTGGATAGAGAGGTTAGAATTCCAAATGTTGCCTAGTGATTAACCTGGGAAGATATCTGTCCCTCTTTTCTTAAACACCACGAAGAGATTTGCAGATGTCTTTATGGTGCTCTCCTCTTGTTCCAGTGTGTATAGTTATTACTACTGACATTCACAAAGTGCTCTGCTGAGGCTTTTTAAGAAATAATACATAGTCAGTGTGCCTGCAGGTTTAGAAATGTTTTTCTGCAATGTGAGTGGAATAGGCAGAACTAAGTACCTCAGTTGATTGGGTAATCCTGAATGACCAACACTTTCTTTTTTTCCTTTTTTTTTTTTTTTTTTCGGTGAGGAAAAAAGATGTGTGGATTCAGTGTGAAGACTTACTTAAAGAAAAGATTGGCCTGGAATAAAATGTTATCAGCTATCAATTTTTGGTAATTAAACTATATGAATGGCAGTCGCACATTTTAGATTTTTTCTTAGTATTATGAAAAACTTTTAATGTACAGAATGTTCCCACCTTTCATTGTCATCATACTTTGTTGAACATGATTTAAAACACTAAGAAAACTAAATAGCTTTTCTGTTTAGAAACCTAAGGGTTTGTGGCTGTTCTACAGATGCATCTTTATTTTTAGATGCTGGAGATAGGATTTATCAGAGAATAATGAATAGAAATTCCATTTACCTACAGCACAACAGTATTATGAAAATGTTTACAATAAAACTGGTCTGTGAAATTTTTCATTTTAGTAGAGAACACTGAATTTTCTCCCCTTTGATACAGATTTCTTTCAGTACAGAAGAGCTTTTTTTCTGGTTACACAGTATCAAAATTACATTTCAGAGAAAAATGAGAAAGGCACTACAATAGTCTAAAATCATTTAGTTTCTTTCTAAAGGAGTTATCTGTAAATCTTCATGACAGCTGTGTGTTCAGTATTTCTTTTTTAAAATAAATCTCATATGGGAAAAGGGAGGAATGAGCAAGTAACCAAAGCCTCTCTGTGATGAGAAAAAAAAACAACAACAACACAACAGTAGAATAGCAGACGTAGGTTCTGTGAAATCTGCTTCAAGCAGTGACTTTTTAATTATTTTTTATTTCTTTTTCATTGAGGGAGATCTGCATATAGCTTTTACCTTTTTATTGTGCACCCAGTACAGGGAAAAATATTTAAGTACGTGCTTAGCTGGAAGTGTGTGTGTTGCCTGTTAGCATTTTCTAGATGATCTTTGCTATTTTGCCAGTTGAGAAGTACTGTTAAATGCATGCTTTTGAATAAATATTAAACATCTGCTATAAGCATCCTGAAAATAAATTCCAGCTAACTTGAGTAGGAAAAAATTCAAGAGGTATCCCTGAAGGTAGATGCTGGAGTAAATACTCTGCTAATGCAAGAACTCACTAAACACAAACACTATGATTTGGAGAAAAACAAACAAACAAACAAAACAAAAAAAAACACCAAACAACTTACTAAATGTTCACCATTTTTTAATGTAGGGAATGTCAGTATCTGCTAATCAGGTCAATTCTTGCAAAGAGATTCTCTTACTTTTTTGCATAAAGTACATACCTGAGTGGTAATTCAGCTTGTCTTTAGAGAAAGGCTGGGCAACATTTTGATGTATTTACAGGTCTTGAATTCCATTATAATAATCTGTGAGTGTATTTCCAGATGGTAGCCAAAAATAATTTTTTGTCTTAAATAGAAGCAGTAGTAATGTTCTCCTGAAAGCCAAGCAGAATGCTCATCCTGGAGTCACTGTTTGTTTTTTAACCGTGTTTTCCTACACCTCTTTAAAGTAAAGGCAATTTCTGAATCGATACACAGTTCTGCAGTATGAAGTTATCATGTGCTGCTTCAGTAAAAAAACTGAATATTGTGGAAGATAATTATATAATATAGCTCCATAGCATTGTATGACAGTTCTGACTATCATGGGGAAAAAAGCAGAACCTGAGGACTTATATCCTGTTTAGGTTATGCTTACTATCTAGAGCATAGGGTCAATTTGTGAGGACCTAGTGTACAATAAGGTGATAAGAAACAGCCAACGTGAATTTGTTAAGAATAGATCAAATCAAACCAATCTAATTATCTCCTTTGACAGGGTAATTGATCTAACTGATAATGGGAAAAAGTAGATGCAATATATTTTGGATTTGTAAGTGTTGATATAAGGTTGTCACAGAGAACCATAATGTAAGTAGGAAAATATGGTCCAGGTGTAATTGTTAAAAGCTAGTTGTACAACAGATTGAAAAATTGTTCTGAGAGTAGTTGTTGATTGTTTCCTGTCAAAACAAAAGGACTGTACAAGTCAGGATCTGCAGGAGTCTGTTCCACACTTGCTGCTAGTCTACATTTTCATTATCTATGTGTCTGAAAGAATAGAGAGTACACATACTGGGATTGTGAATGACATCAAAATGGAGTGTGGCTGATACCTGATGAAAGATGGCAAGTACAGGATTGTAGTACAACATGATTTTCCTTGTTTGTAGAAAATAATCTAAAATTCCAACAAATACAGTAAATGCAAGTACAAATAATTGTGCTTGGATTGGAAAAATTAAATGCACAAGCAGTGAAATGAGAAATGTATGGCTTATTGGGCAAAGGAAACTCACAATCTGAGTATATGTCAACAAGAACTAACTAGGAAAAAGGTTTTTCTTTTATCAGTAGGTGGGTAAATATTCGGATATTTGAAACTGGCATTGCCTCAGATGAGCAATCATTTGCAGCACTGGTCATCACTCTTCAACAAAAGAAGAATACAAGAAGTACAGTGTTCAGTATTGATCAGCAAGTATGACAAGTGAAAAAATCTCTTGGCTGTGGAAAGAAGAAAGGACTAAATGAATATAAAGTGGAAATGACAATGGAAAGATAGTAGGTTTGGAATATATGGAAGGGTATTACTAAGAGCTGTGGCCAACTGAAATTTCATTCCCTGGTTTTGGTAGAAGATATTCAGCTTAATTTGCTTATAGAATTATTTTATTATTTCTTATAATAAGAATATTAATTGAAACAATTCTAGTTACAGTGGTGAAATTCAGAAATGAAAGAAGTAGGAATGGTTGTGGGTTTCCTGTCAGTGGAGGATCTTAGCAAGTCTGACAGCCAGTTCTGAGGATGGTCAGGGAATGTTCAGTGATATGCCAGAGCTAAGAGAGAGGTTAGATGGCCTTGTGCTCATCGAACTGCAAAACAGTTTCTGTGGTTTGACAGAATTAACAGAGATTTCATTTCTCCTGGTCTGAGCCTCTGTTGGCAAAGATAGAGGAACTTTCAAAGCATAAGAACCACAAAGGTTCTAACTGCTTAAAATTACTTAGCCTAATCAGAACCTTCCTAATTAGAAATCTGTTATTATTTAATTTTCAGGGTATTTGAAACCATGTGTAGCATTTACCTCAATCACGTGTGAGTAGCTTTAACCATGTTCTCATTCTCTACAAGTTTTAGCTGTACCTCTGATTCTGAATTAGATTTGGTTTTAGATTACAACTTAACCTGAAGATTTATAACACTACTTTGGTATGTATATTAAAAAAAAAAAAAAAAGAACAATTTTACTTCTGGTTGTTTGAAACCGGTGCTCCTCTCTTCTGTGAAACCGTCAGCCTGATTCTTTAGAGAATGTTTCTTGTGCACTTACAGATGTACAATTCCCTTCAAGTCAGTGTTGCATTATGAGAGTGTAGAAAAACTATCACCAAGCACTTGCCTATCCCCCAGCCAACTCCTCACAGCTTTATAGCCTTCTGCATGATGTCACATGGCATGAAACATCCCCTTGGCCAATCCAAGCCAACCCCACCCCCTGCTGCTGTGCCAGAATGACAGTGGCTCTTCCCCTCTAAGAGACCCAGCCCCAGGCATGCCCCCATCACTCAGCAACAACCAAGCATTGGTGTGTTATTTACACTGTCTCAGCTGAAACCAGGGCACTTTCTAATATTGCATCTTTCCTGCCTTGCAGAATTCAATATTAGGAGAAACAAGTACTGATTTCAGTGGTGGAATTGCACATGCCATTCAGTTGAGATCAGAATGTGAGTCAGAATTGAGCTTTTCCATAGTTGCTGGTTTCTTCTATTCACTGGAAAAAAAAAGTAGCACGTAATCATAGAAAGTGATGAGTGCTAAGATTTCCATGGGATATCCGGAATTTATATAAATTAATTATGGAAATACTGAAGAATTGCTTAACAAAATATTTGAGATGTTTTTGGCATTTGAAAATAGCACAGAATGTTTTACTCCTGCACAACATACATGACAAATTAAAACAAAAACAAAAACAAAAACAAAACCACTAATATTATTTTGCCCAGTTGGATATTCATTGGATTGTGTTTTTATAGGCCTACGTTGCACATTTTAGAAGTATTACCTCCTCTCCTCCTCTTTCCTAGAACACAGTTCAAAATGCTGTGGCAGCGATATGAATTGCAGTCAGGTCCTGTGCAGGCCTAATCTTTCCTATGCTAGAGAATTTGGATATTTTTCTTATGTAGTTTGAAAGGAAATATGATATATTTTCTTAAAACATAAATTCTGTCTACTCTTAGATGTGTCACCTCTTGAGGTGTTGAACTTAGTCCCATGACTGATATCCTAAGGATTTGGATGCTTCCTTGACTGTTAGTCATTGCATACAAACCAAATATGCACTGTGAATACTTATTCAGCGTTCCGCAAGCTACGGAGCTCTCAGCACAAACTCTGCTAATCCTGTTACCTGTTTCCAATTTTGTAATGAAAGCAATTTTTTTCTACGTAGGAAATCTCTCTGTTGCTGCAGAACATGGACCAGTGCAGAGGTATCTGGCCCCCAAAGTATTGCCTGAAGATAGAAAGATAGTAGGGATGAACAATAGTTTTAAGTTATCAATCTTTAAAAAAAAACCCTACAAAACATGTTCTTAATGTTAGCTGATTAGTCTGTTGCTGATGGGAAGAGATGGCATCCACTATGTTTATACTACAAGATACACTTTCCTTCCAAAATTCAAGCAGTGGTAGTTGAAAAGAGAATCTCTAAATCCATGAAAAAAACAATGCTTACGGTTCCCTTGTCCCTCTACAAGCACAGGGTATTGAGAAATGTCCAATATCTATGCCAGCTGCACATCAGTCAGTATAGGAACATGATCCTGGAAAGAATAAATCATTCAGCTGATGAGAAGCTATTGCTGTGTTAGACATGATGATACAGACCAATCACTTTATACTGTTTTTTCTTCAGCTTTGTCAAATCTTGATTCTTACCTCTGCTCATCCTTCCAGGTTGTTTCATTTTCAAAGCACTCACCTTCTCTGATAAAACAAATCAGTGGTGTATAAGATTTGACATCTCTTGAAAATTACTTGAGTTTGCTAGAAATGTTCTGTAAATAGGTAACAGCTCTCTTTGATTGTTCTGTTAATAATTTGCAAAAGATTAATGACCAGTGCTCTGACAGCATTCTGACAAATTGTCTTAAAAGGTTTCTGCTTCTGGCACTGAAGTTAATATTTGCCCTTTGGGGCCAACTTTTAACTTTTGCTTGGGCTTAGATGATTTTAGAACTGCAAAGAGTAGCAGAGGTGAGGGTACTTAAGAGAAAAATTCTGACACAAAAGCAGCCTCCCTCCTGTGTTTGAACACATCCACGCTTGTTACTGTCAGAAGTTTTCCTTTCCTAAGAAATGATTAAATTAGGATATAAGAATGTATCTGAAAAGCAAGTGTTGAGGGGAGGAGGGAGGGAGGAGGAGCAAAAATAATATATTGGATCCTAGATTTTCCAAAATCTGCTTTTGATGTCATAATTGTGTATGTGGATTCTAAGATGACTTGCAGGCAAATTATGCATATGCTACTAGTGGTTTTAATTAATTGGGTTCTGTAGCTACATTGTCTGAGTTGCACTAGCAATAGAAATATTTCACTCTTGCTGAAAGGTGAGGGGATCACTATGGGAATGAGCTTCACATAATAGCATTGGACAAGCAGTGGGTAACTGTTGTTTCTTGTATGTCTTTAACTGGAACTTTTGGAACAAAGATAATAATTACTATTTATCAACCATACATTGAAAAAATTTTCAACTCTAAATTGAAAAATACCATTATATAAATGAGGAAATTAGAACAGACAGAGAAACGTATAAAAGTGGGAAAACGTTCTTTGTCTCTTTCAATTTTCTTACGTGCTCCACTCATGCAAAAGACTGCCCATTTCAGCTGCAAGGAAAGAAACCTCAGCTTTATCTACTATAGCCATGCACATATTTGTATTTGAGATATTTTTTCGTGTCATCTTCCTCAGTCCGAATGTGAAATAAATCAGTCAACTCTAATACACAACTGAAATTTAAAAACAACTGTATTGGGAATTCTTTACAGAAACCTCTTTCTATAAGCAAGTCATCACCAAGAAGGAAAGATAGGTCGTAAACTCTTTTCTGAACCATCTTCACCTAGCTTTGTTTGGTCTGTTCTAATTTCTTGCTTACAGGTTTATTTAAACAGGATAAGAATTTGTACAGTTGAGCATCTGAGATTCTGGATTATTAATAATAGGTGTAAAAAACTTTGACAGTAAAAATGACAAAATATTCTATTTTCATTCACCTATCAACGATTCCTTGAGGCGCTGCTCTGCTCACGTTATTAGGCACTGGTAAGGACAGGAGAGAGAAAGGAGCAGACAAGGCTATATGTCAAGATTTGTACTAAGAAAATGTGCAATTTTTTGTGATGTGGAAAGATCTGCACCAACATGAGATAACTGAAATGTTGGGAGGTTTTGTTTGTTTGGTTGGTTGGTTTTTTGTTTTGGTTGCTTTTGTTTTGTTTTTTTAACCCATAAAATTATTATTTAATTCTAAACATACTTTTACAGTAAAATGTTTTTGTTTTTGTTTTTGTTTTTTCCCTGACTTTATTTTTATATACTCTTCCAAGAGTGGCAAAATATTTTTAAATAGTACACTAATTTTGAAGACTTTTTCTATATTGGCAGTAAAATTGCATTCCCTGGAATACCATCAGTGTAGTCTTCTTTATGTATCTGTCCAGCCAACTCTTGTAGCAAAAATATTTCGTCACAATTACCTTTAAACATAACTGCCCCTAATGTGAACAAATTCCGCTGAAGAAACTACAGGCCTGACTTTTTCAACTCCTTGTTTCTTTTATCACTCCTCACATGTCTTTTACAGTCTCTGGAGATATTGCTATTCTGTGTGCTTACTCACATCTCAGCTAACAGATGGGAGTCTGATCCACTGAATGAGTGGAAGTGCAACCCAATATCTGCTTTTAAAAGCTTTATATTGGAGTAAAAAAAGTACACTTTTGAACTGTACTTTTGAGGGTGTATTGCCCATACTCATACATTTTTTTTTTATCTCAGTTGAAAATGATGCCTTTAAAGGTTTAAAATGGCCGAAGGGGATTGGCTTCTTTTCAGGAAAGAATCCAATATGGCACTTATATTGAACTTCCCCATGGCCTCTAAAAGCCTTACTATGGATTTAAAACATGTACTGAATTAGAGGTAATAATGCTTTACTGGTAAAGCATACAGCTACATTTTTTTAAATATGTAATCATCTGATGAGTTGATCTAAATTATGATTTTAAAAATAAAAGGTTTTACTCTGTTTGGGAGTTATATAGATCGTGTCATAGTAAAACAACTGTAGATATACATGCATAGTGAATTTACCAAATTCATTTATGTTAGCTGTTTTTGGAAGGGCATAAATGTTTCTTTTTATCCTTTATAAAGATTTTAGAAGGTAGTCTCTGAACAGGTTTCATCCTTTCCCAGCATAGCCTATTTTCTCTGCATCAGTGGACTTGTCATGATAATCAACTTTTTTGTCCCAACCATCAATCACTCCTGATTACAGATGGGGAGAAGTTCTGTTCTGTTGATCAGCCCATCAGTGCACATAATGTTACACCTAGAGACAAGTGAAAATCATCCCTCGATGGGAGAATCACTTGCCTTCTAGCCTTTTGTCTGAGGTATTTTAATTTGCATTTAAAATATTGTCGCAATTGTCAGTGCTTGCTTTGATTTTACTATTTCTTGACAAAAATAATAAATTCTGTTGATCTTTCCCTACATGATTAGAAGAAAGCTATCTGTATCAAATAATACTTTGTATTGTGACTTTTCATTCATTGTACAAATATTATGGGAATTATCACTATATAAATTAGAAATTAAATGGTTTTGCAGCAGTAGGAGGAACATAGTATATTTTAGTGAAGAATTTCTGGAAAAAAAATAAAGCTATTTTGTTGTCTTATGATCTACTTAGCTAGGATTGTATTTATTTTTAGAATTCAATTTATTTGCACTGTTTGTTAAACAAACTTCACAGTGAAGGAATTGCTAAAAACTAAAGGCATCTTTCCTTTGTTTAAAGGAATTGCAGTTTATACTCTAGTGACTGTACTGAAAAAAAACACTTCTGTCAGTTAATGCATTCTATGTCAAGCATATTTCCTTCCTTGTAATAGAGGTGTGAGTTGTCACAAATGTAATGTAAGTTCATCTTGAGTAAATATATTTTACAAAGAGTTTAAATATGACTTAAAAACAGCTATCAGAATAACTAGATGTAGCTTACTTGAACCGTAGTCACTTCTTTTTGTTTTTAGCATCTTTTCATAAAAACAAGAACAAATAATAATAAAAAAATCGCAACAGTATATAAGAAGCCTATAAATCTGCTTCGGAAGCTAAAAGACAAAGTGCAAATGAAAAAAAAAAAAAAAAAAAAAAAAAAAAGAAAGGATGAGAGTATGGAGTATACAGATTTGATGAGCAATCACATTTATATGTAGAAGATTTAATTAGGAGTAGCTCATTTTCCTATTCCTGTTGGCCGTTTTCTGGACAGTGATATATAATTTTTTTACAGTGAACTATGCCAACAGAAAGTGTTTTCATTAAATGCAGACACTTCAGTACTATTATCTCTTACCTTAGTCTACACAGTGATGCAAACATGTCCACATGTCACGATTTAATAGGCCTGTGATAAATACAGTAAAAACAAACAAACAAACAAAGAACATCAAACCTGTGGCATATTTGCTAAGAAGTTTTATTTTGTGTATTCTGCTGATAATAACACTAAATTGCAATTGGAATCACTCAAGTTCATTCATTATCCTCTGTCTGCCTGAATACCTTGTTTGCCAAATGCAGACTTTCATCACATGTATAGTAGTATTTCCTCTAGAATGACATTTTGTTTATTTGTATGGTTTAGTAATTAATATAAGTATATTGAAGGTTCTTTTATTTATTTAACAGAGTGTATCAATCTGTATTACCTTTCCAAAGATGCTCATCGTTTGTTATTGTAATAACATAGCAGGAAATTTTCTTTTGTTAATGAATAGAGATATTAGTGGAACTTCATTAGTATTGTTCTAGTCAAATAGCCTGCCAGTAGGTACCTGTCACAGCTTGTCAATTTTTTCTCTAACATGATTTTCATAACAGAGTTTTCTTAGTAATAAACAGCAAAAATAAAGTCGATTTCTAAGATGAGCATATTCCTAGAAGCAGCAATAAGTGAGCAATAAGATCTGGATGCTGGAAAACAGAATGTAATTAACACCTTGGGCATTGGGGCAATTAAAAATTTTACTGCATTTAATTGTGTTTTATTGTAGATACAGTGCCTAAGAACTATTCTTTTCTAAGATTGCATGAGTACTTCATATCTCTTTAGAGCTTGAAAAAGCCTTAAGAATTAAACTTCACATAAAGCTAATAAATTCAGTTTACATCATGTAGCAAATGTATGCATGAATTTTCAATAAAATACACCATAAATGGTACAGCATCATTTTGGCTATTCTTCTGAGCGTGAGTCCAATGTCTTTATTAGTGAGACAGACCTTACTAGCAAGGTGAGCCAAAGGGACACGTGATTCAGAGGTACGCCTTCAATCTTTGTGGGCTTATTAGCTGTCCTAGTGCTTTTGGAGTTGCTACTGCCAAAACAACTGGCAAGAAGTAAGGAGAGAACAGACATTTTGGAGAAGGAGTAGATGCAGTCACATTCAGCAGTGGGGATGACAAGAAATTAGGACTGCATCAAGAAAATAAAAGGTCTGGTACTCTCTCTTGGCTACAACAGATGGAACTGTGGCAAAGATCACCTCATATTCATTTCTGTCTTGTAGGGATAATTGTGTTTGTGTAAGTAGAGAGAGTCTTTCAACCCAAGCTGCAAGACTTGTCGCCTTTCTAAGAAAGATCCAAATTTTTTTTTATAGTGCATGTTCCATACTAATATGAAGAATTATAAAGTAGGAGGAATTTCTGTGGACTGGAAGATATGCATTTCATGCTTGAGGGAAATCTGTTACAACATTGTCTAGGATAAATAGGTAAGAAAGGTGATTTCTTGGACTCAAATGGGAGAAAATCAATGCAGGGATTTTTCACTGATGTGTGTGGATGTGTTTGTTGTTTAGAGATAAAAAAAAAAAGAAATAAAGAAAAAAAAAAGTGTAGTTTCTGGTGTTGGAAAGCTGAATTTTGTGCAACTTATGCAGATGCTGCACAGACTTTAAATTGACAGCACTTACAGCCTGAAAGGATCTTGCCTAACTATGACAGAAAATCCTGAATTTGTTTATTATCTCTCTTAATGCAGTAGCAAATAACTGAAATTAATTGAGGTTAAAGTGATATTTTTAAAAAGTTAGCATTACGAAAAAGTAGGCATGTTTGCTCTGATGACTCTTATTAACTGATTTTTCCATTATGCATAAACATATTTTAAGATGAATATTTATTGTGGCTGTGATGGATGTTTACTTATAGACATCGGTCCACACTACTTCACTAAGAAGGGAAAGCCAGGTCCCAAGAGAAAATCGGCTCGGAACTTTTGCTTGTATTTATTGTTGAGTGTTCATTGGTATAGACAGATAAATATTATTCACAAAACACTCTGGAAATCATAGCCCCATAATTATATTATTGGTATAGTCTGAATTATTCTGCAATAATTATTTTAAACATTCAAGCATTATTTTTTAATCAGTAATCTACTTTGAACCTGGAGAATACTATGGCTTGTTTAACAAGGTATCTACAGCTAAATATCTTTGCAGGATATACTGCTTTACAAATGTGTAGGATGAAATATTTTCTGTGGAGAGCTTATTTTCTAATAAACCAGAAAAGAAGTAAGAGTGTAAGGTAAAGAGGGAAGCAAAGTGAATAAATAAATGAAAAAAATTCTTTCTGACACGCATTTTTAACAGTTTTCTTGAAGGAGAAACGTTTTGCCATCTTATTTGACAACATCTGAGAACATCTGAAGTCAAACTTGGAAAAATTTTCTAAGTATATTTTCAACATTACCAGTTTATGCAATAGCTTACTGTAGTAGGTGAATTGCTCTATATCATGAGAGGGAGAAAGGGAAGGGACAAAATAAACAGTTTTGAAACACAAGTGTGATGATGCAGAATAGGAGATTGCTACATAGAAAGAAATGAAACTGAGTGTCATAGTTCATTATTAAAATCTGAGATATGATGGTATGTACAGGGACAGAAAATAAGTGACTTGAGAAATGTGACAGAGTCAATAGTAGGATTAAAATAAATAGACTCATCTAGGAGCAATCCAATCTCAATGATCATAAAGATATTTGTTGAATTAAAAGAGATAGATGAAGTCCTGAAAAGTGTATCTCAGTCCGGAGGAGTGGAAAGGCTTGAGGACAGACTCCTGAAATACGTTAGTCTGGCCAGCACGAGGCTTGTTTTGTAAGTGGGAAGAGGAATTTTTTTATTGGATATCCTCCAGTTGGTGTATCTTCTTGGAGTTCAAACCTTCTCTAAAGTCACTCTTGATGAATATATATTTTTTTCTTCTCCATACTACTTACAACTACATAAAAGCAAAGATGGCTATAATCTATCAATTAGTTCTTTTCTGATATTTGTGGTAAGGAATAAAGATAGAAGCACTTACAGAATAGTTTAAATGGGTAGCTGCTTTAAATTTAGATTTTTTTTTTTTATTTTTTAAATAACATATAGTGTATATTTTCTCTCTCAGAAAACATACAGAAATGAAAAATACGCTGATTTGAATATTCCTTGAATAGGAAAATGAAGACCAAAAATATCCATTTACTTTTCCACTCAATGTGCTATTCTCCATTTTTTCACCTCTTCACTGCCATATTGTTATAAAATTACCTTGGCAATTCACTGTGGCTGCTCTTGACATGAACTAGTTAACAAAGTGCTAAGAAACTGACTCATAGTGAGGAGTATAGCCGCTTACAGCAGTTGGATTATAAATTTTAATTCACAGCTTGAAACCATTTGTTGTTGGTGTTACAACAATCTGTTTTGTAGGCATAACTCCTATTTTTCTACAAAAAGGGGTCCCACCAATTATTAAACATACATTTTAAATAGAGGGCTTAAATTCATAACAAATGGATGGATTTGGACTGTAAGTAAAAAGCCAGGATTTTACTTGGTTGGGATGCTAACAGAGGCTCACCACATTTCAGAAAATAGAAACGTGAATTATAGAAATATGAATTGTTTGTAGGACAAGACACAGGCCATTAGTTTTTCACTGTGTTTTCAAACATTTTCTAGGTGGTGAGGGATGGGATGGCCCTTGAAACCTTCTGGATGAGGATCAGCATAATTCTCTTTTATCAGCACCACAAATGATCAGTAGGATGGTGATTTTATCATAAACATCAAATCTGAAGTCATTTCCTAAAATTCCTTCCTTTCTTCACAGTAGAGGTCCTTTGGCTCTCTGATCATCCTCTGGGCCCATTCCGACAGCCATACATCTTTCTTGTGCTGGGAGCCCTGGCCTGGATGGGGCCTCACAACAGCTGCACGCAGTGGGACAATTGCCTCCCTGTCCCTGCTGGCCACTCCTCTTTTGATGCAGCCCAGGATACAGTTGGCCTTCCCACTGCAAGTACTCATTGACTCATGCCAACCTTTTTTGTCCACCAGAAGGTCTGAATCCTTTTCTGCAGGCTTGTTGTATGACAAGGTCGTTCTTCATTTCTGTTTGTTTAATGAAAAGAAATAGACTCCACCACTTTTTAGAGGTGTGATTGGTTTAAATGGGGATAAGGAGAAAGGACTGTGTCGGCATTGGTGTGTACTGGTGTATACCCATGCTGAATAGTGCTTCAGGACAGGACAGAAGGACATTAAAAAAAAATAAAAAAATACATGGCTAACTCTTTTGAAGGTGGAGGCTGCCTATGTCATTACTCTGGTGTTCAAATTTCTGCCTAGTTTACCCTGTAGATCTCAGCATTTAATATCTTATTAAAGGTTTGTGCACAGCTGGAACAAAGATTCCCGTAGACAATAAATTCTGTTACTGGCCCCTGCAGTAATAAGCTGTGAAATCAAAAGACTAGCAGGGTCAATGCTGTGGTCTGTCTGATAGAGTGTTTCTCCAATAAAACATCAGGGGGGTTTGGACCCAGATACTCGAACCTGCAGAAGTCATAGACTTATATTTGGCTGACTGAAAACTTCTTCATAAATAAATACTTCGACTGTACGTTTAATATGTTCTTAGCATAAATCTTATCATCCTGCTACCATATTCAAATTTTAAAAAACACTTTAGTTTAGCTTGAAACCTCTCAGTTACACCTCTGGCCAGCTGTCAGTCACAGAACTGGGCCGAACCAGCCCGTAAACTGTTGACACTGTCAGCCTGAGGAAGCCCATTAGACTTACCACATATAAGCCTGAAGGTGCTAACACATCTTACAACTGTTAGCTCAAAGTAAATAACTGGTTTGTACTTGGAATGCAGTACGGTTTATTTTTTTCAGAGACTGATGGGCAAAAACATTGAGGCTGAAATTACATCTGTAAAGTGAAATTGAAGAAGCGCTGAATTAAAGATTAAAGCTTCAGCCCTCAATAATGAGAAAATGTTGGAAAGAATTTGAAGTTAAATCTTATCTGGACTTGGTAGGACCCTTGGTGTTAAAGCCTGCATGTCCTGTTCCTCTGTATATGTGACAGTGCTGCAAGTTGTCAGATGTCACACATTGTGCATATCATTCATGCATCTGCTTTGTCTGCCTCAGTGATCTTGTTTGGAGAGTGTCACTTCTTGAAGGGTCCTCATCAGTAGAGCCTTGCATGGTATCTGAGGCTGTAATCTCACTTCTTTGGGGTAAAGCTGTGATTATGGCTATATGGTGCTGTATGGATCAAAATTCTTATTACTCAGTAAATGTGTATCTCCTTAAGAGGTGATCATTTCTCCAGTTTGTGCTTTGACTGGCAGAGTAGGTGACACACAAGGGCGCGTCAGTCAGAGTTGAGAGTGAGATTCTGAGGACAATAGCATGTGCAGGTCCAGGTGCAACACAGTTCCAGCTACCAGAGCCATCCTGAACTCTGAGAGCCAGGAAAACCCCTGATTTTTAATAGTTCCACTCTTCTCTCAGGCAGACTTATGTGACCCACTGGTAAATTTTTTCATGATCCAGTAGACAATAACAAATAGTTGTTTTTACAAACACAATATTTGATACCTGCATTTGTTATTCCATATCCACTGTTTGAACCAGTGACAGTAATATTCTTATAAGGTAATGTTTTTTTTTGTTTTGTTTTGTCTGTCTAAGGTTTATTTATGTTGGAATAGCTGTTATTTTTGAGAGAGAAATTATTCTATATATTTTTATTACATTTTTTTTAGATTGTAGGAAGGACTTTGTATATTGTGACTTTATATAATGTGCTGAGACCATATGAACTTAGTCAAGATAAAGTGCTGGGTACTGCATTTTGGTCATATCAAGCCCATGCATTGCTATAGGCTTGGGGCGGAGGGGCTGAAAAGCTGCATAGAAGAAAAGAATCAGGGGGTATTAGTCCACAACCGGCTGAACACAAGCCAGCAGTGTGCTCAGGTGGCCAAGGAGGCCAGTGGCAGCCTGGCTTCTGTCAGAATTAATGCAGTCAGCAGGAACAGGAAGGTAATCTTCCTCCATACTTGGCACTGGTGAGGCTGCACCTTGAGCGCTGTGTTTAGTTTGGGGCCCTTCACTACAAGAAAAACATTGAGGAAAGGTGGGGGTTGGCCTCTTCTCCCATGTCACTAGTGGTAAGATAAGAGGGAATGGCCTTAAGTTGTGCCAGGAGAGATTCAGGTTGAATATTAGAAAACAAATATTCTTTTATAGAGTATTCAGGCACTGGAATGGGCTGCCCAGAGTGGAGGTTGAGTCACCATCCCTGGAGGTGTTCAAGAAATGTGTAGATGTGGCACCGAGGGACATGGTTAATGGGCATGGTGGTGATGGGTTGGTGGCTGAATTAAATGATAGAGGTTTTTTACAACCTTAATGATTCTATAATTCTATGATTTTAGGTCCAGGATTATACATAGGAAATTAAAATAGAAAGATCGTCATACAGATTTGGCCTAGTGTGATAGTTCTAAGTGTTATCATCTGCTTTCTTCTGATGTTTTACTACCTAGATACAATTATGTAGTTTAGCTGATATATTGTGGCTTTATAACTGTCCATAAACTGATGCACTGATTACATGCAACCTAGTTAAAAAAGCAGGACAACAGATTATTATCTTCAACAAAAATGTGAGAGTCTTTATTAGCTTTATAGTTGGATGTCTGCAGGACATATGTGTATTTATCAAGAGTACTCAGCACTGGAAACCTTCTAGTGTAATGTTTCTGGTGAGATGGCAGGTGTCTTGTGATCTGTGTACAGCCATGTGTACATACGTATGTACATGGCTATATATATACATAACTGTCACAAAGACTTTTGCTTTAAAGCAAAAGAAGCAGAAAAATAGTTCTATGTGGATCAGTCAGTGTGGTTGTCTCTAGCAGTGTCAGACAGAACTGACAGAGAAAGTGCAGAGAAAGAAAACAAGTTGTCTCCATTTGAATTAAGTTGTTCTGGATATTCTCAATTTTTCATTTTGTCACTGTTTTGTAGGCTGTATATATGCATGACATAAAAATAGAAGCAGGATAGCAGTACATAGCACCAAACTAGATGATATAGATCTGCCTAGGCAAATGCTATAGCAAAGGTGATAAAATAGCATATTCAAAGTTGACTATAGGTTTTTTGTGGTGAAACCATGACTTTTTCTTGTTCAACTGATGTGCTTCTGTGATGCTATACATTTTGTTTTCATGGCTTAGCCAAAGACTGTACATCCATCTTTAATTTTATTTTATTTTTTTTTCTCATAAGGATAAAATGGTCTGTGTGGAACATCACAGTTGCTTTCAGTCACCAGTCCAAAGTGAAATAAATGTCAACATACTTGCCAACTGAAATGTAGCTAGGGCTTCACTTGCACAATCTACATTTAACATGCTTGATTTTTTTTAATTATTATTTTTTTTAATTAATTTTCTCTCAGCAAAGAGGTCCTTTGCTGAGACAAAGTGCCCTTTGGACATTGGTCCAAAGGGCAATGAAACACTATGGTTCATAGTTTATAGATCTTGGTGTTTAATGAATTCTTATAAGTGAATACTGATGCAGATGTAAAACTCCTGTGAAGGTTTGCCAAAATGTCCTTTTTTTAATGAGAAAAGCAATGAACTATATTAGCTGAACTGAAAAAATAGCTTCCAAATCAACAGGCAAGAATCAATAATATGCATGTGGAGAGGGTAAAAGAACATGTTCTGTATCTGCATGAATAAACTAAACAAAGTTATTCTTTTGCAGCAGAGCTTCTTGAGTAATTTGTTAACTTCCTATCATGGTTGATTTCAACATAGATTTCAATGGAGCTTGGACTATTGAAGTAAATAGCTCATTCTTTAAGATCTTTTGTTGTTTTTAACACATTGAATTAGCTCATTACTGCTGAATATGTAGTGGAAAATAGCATCTGTTTACACTGCAATAATATAAAAATTAGTTACCAGTAACAGAATAAGGAGCAATCTGCAAAAGCTAATCATATTTGTGCACTTGTCTGCAAAAAATAAATTGTTAATACATACTCATGGGAAAAAAGCACTTACTGGTTTATGCAATTTAATTGTAATGTTGAATATAGTATATCAAAGAATTTTTTTTTAAGATTCAGTTTTAAAAGACATAAGGGTATGAATGTAAAAATCACAGCTCTCCGATATTGCTGTTTCACCTGTACTAAGTGTTAGTAAAAATCTAGAAAGTATCTTGAAGTTTTTTTCCCCAAATCACTGTCAGACTATCCACATGCTTCATGTACAACACCAGCATAGAAATCTACCAGTGCAGGAAACTAGATTTGTGAGAGTTCTTTATCCAGTTAGTAGGAGGTTTTTAAGAGGATGCCCTCCATCATGTTAAGTTTGAGGTGCTGCAAGGCATACTGAGAATTAAGAGCAGTGAGACATCATGGGTGTAAACCTTAGAGCTTTCTATAATCTCAGTGCATTATTTGTGATCAATTTAAAGATCCTTATTTTCATTTTATTCAGAAGATTCAGGAATCTCTTTTTACAGAAATAAACTCTCCCGGAAGTAATTCTGTAGGGACTGGGGTAGACATGTTAACTTTCTCTTGGTACTGCTTGGTTCTGTAGTGCTCAATTTAGTTATTGCATGTTCAGATTATTTTTTTTTTTTCAGTAGATCTTTTTTTTTGTTAACACAAATGCGATTGCAAACTTTCAGTCTTTCTTCCCTGACATTTCCTTTTTCTTCAAAAGTCTAGAGAGTTCATTGTTTTTTTCTGAACTGAGTAAAAAACTTTGAAAGGGCCTTCATTCTATTTTTTTCAGAACAGCATGATTTTGTGGAAATGATGTTTGAAATGATTTTTAAAAATATAGAAAACAAAGAGGAATCTTAAATATCCTTCATTATTCCTTGAGATATTGGAATAGCTCATTCATATTGATAATATAAACTCTTCTTCATTAGTGATATTATCAAGGGTGCATGGCTAAAATTTTCTAAAAAGAAGACAAAAAATCTTTCATTCTATACAAGTATTGTATGATTAGACAGCATTTCTTCAAGTGGCATGGTCATGACTATGATGTTAAATTAACCTTTTCCTATCAGACTACAATAATTTATCATTTTGAGAGCATGCCAAGATTTTGGTGGGCATGGATGAAAAACTGCTAGATGTAAATGACTTAACTGTACTAATTTAAATATATAAATTCTCTGTAATCAGATAAGTAGATAAAACTAGTTTTTAATACAAATTTGCTTTTAGTGCCACTTAGGCATTTATTTTCTATTTGTATTAATTCCCTATATGAAACATATTTTACTTTTTTCTTTATTTAAAGAAAAAAAAAGACATTCATTCTTTTTCTTTCCTTTTTCTATTTTTTATGTAACGGATATTTCCTCACAAAGAAATATCCTGTGAATAAGCCTACAGTAGGATTTTTCAAGTAAACTACTGCACAGGTCACTTTCATAGATCTAACATTGGTCAAAATGAGCTAGGAACTAGTGGACTGATAGTTCTTTTATTCTAAGAAAACACATTGCTTCTTCTTGGAGTTCCTTAAACCTGAAAGACTCAGATTCCCTTTGGAATTAGAGAATTGGAGAATCTGTACAATGTTCAGTCTTAGTTCTTACCTTAAAGTATCAGTCTCTGTGTAGCTCTGATGATTTCTCACGGTGGACAACTTCACATATTTTATGTACACTTATTGCGTTCTGCAAGCAGGATGGAGATTGGACCTGGAGAGCACCTAGCTGCTGCCATGTCCAAACAAAACAGTGCTGGAATGAGATGAGAATGATTCTTGCCTGGTTTTGAGTTTCTTCTTATGTGTGCAGGCTGATCTAAAGGATGCAGGGAATGTTAATTAAAGTAGTTACATTAAAGTAACTATTCAGGCAGAAATTTAAAATATAAAATTAAAAATTAACTATATTTGAGAAGAAAAGAATCAAAGTTGAATCAACATTTTTCTGAAAACAACTTTTAACTTTGGAGAAATTCTATGAACTACACTGCTGAAACCAGTAATTTCACTAACAGCATGAAGACGACGTTAAGAACATAGTGAAAATATCTCCATGTACTCTTTAGTGATTTTATACATGCAGGCTATATTAGTTTGTCAATAATTTCAAATGTAAAATTCAAATGGTACCAAATTAATGGGAATTAAATTTTTTCCTACCCTCTGTAAAATTTCTTCTTGTACTTTTATCTTGTTTATTTTTCTCTGATGCTTTAATTCAGTCAGAATAATCTGAAACTCAGAATTCAGTGAGATTGCTATTCTGAAAATAGGCATTCAAAAGTGGTTGATAACAGAAAACAGGTGGAAACATTCTAAGAAGCTATGCTAAATCCACTTCTCAGTTTTCTTTAGTTAACAGTTCACCAACCGAATGAAGAGGGAAAAGTGTTTTATGCCCAGTCAGTGTAAGATTTCTAAATGAACTGAGGCTCAGGGCAGGTAAGGGTATATCTACAGTCTTGGCTCCCATTAACTATTTTGAACTGCAACAAACTGAGAGTCAAAAGTGTGCTGGTTGTGTATCCACCACTGTTGTTTCTCTTAAAGACTGAATTTCTTTCAATGCTATTAAGAAAATTACTTTGAAGTAGTTATTTTAAATCCATAATATCATTTGTGTTTAACCTGAATACTGAGTTAAATTTACATTATTAAACTCATTGTTAAGTAAATCACAACCATATTATATCATGGCATATTACTTTCTTTGTTGTTTCATAGGTGCCTTTTATGTCAGCTTCCAATTTTATGATTTTCACTATTATCATAACATTCAAAAAGTGCTAACTAACACAATGAATAAAGTGTTTAGGTGTCTACTTCTAAGGGAGGTAAGAATGGGTAAATTTCTACAAAATTATTTTAGTATACATCATTTGATCGAGTTCTCAGTTCTGAGTATGCTAGTTCCAGATTTAGAATTGGAAACATTCACATTATATTTACTAAGCTGAATAAATATCTAATTTATTTTATCTTGAATCACTCAAAGTGGTGTATATATAGACTACCGATCTTCTTCATTCTAAAATTAATCAATCACCTGATTAATCTTAGTAAAAAATCAAACAAGTTCAATATTGTCTTGAAACTCTCCCTGCAAGATTTACCATGTCGAAAATAAATGGTGCTTAAATGTCTGCCAATTAATAAAGATCAGATTAAATGTTAATTTCATTGATTAATTGTTAGTTAAGACTAGTTTTCAAAAGAGCCTTTTTTTCATCTCCCCGTCAAAAAAATCTCTACCAAAAACAACTATTACTAGTATATATATATATCAGTATATAGAAACTCCCATGAACAAGAACTTGAAAGCCATGCTAAAAAAAAATGAGTCTAAACTTCATCTTTCTTAGCAATACAAAGAACAAAATAGATGGTTAAGTAAACAATAATTTTATTAAGCTTCAACTTGCAATGAACTTTTATTGTGCTGTATGAATAAGTACTGTTGTCCTTAAAAGAAACAGGTCATAGATGGGAATTCATTACTTGAACAGTCTTCCCTTTATAATTATGATTTTGTATATGCTCTGTTGTATGTGTTCCATGAAGTGAGAAGTGTCATATCCATGCAGTCTTTTGTACCTTGCCTAGATAATTTCAGGTAATTTCACACGGTAACATTCTACAGTAAAAGCATATACATGTTCTGCTAGAGTGGTATGAGACAAGGGATATTAAGTAGAGAATTTTGATCTCATGTATTTGACCAAGATAAATAAGATTTTCCTTTCCAAAATTAGAATGTTTGATTTCACTATAGATTTGATAATTTTACAGCATGATGCAGAGTATTGCCAGGTCTCTTGCCATTACTGAAAGGACACCGAACAGATTGGGATGGAACAGCTTTGTTAATGTGAAGGAGCTAGTGAGCTCAGAAAGCTCCCATCCTCTCTGATCCTTGAGTCTCAAAGTACATTCAAGGGTGTATTAAAATTATGCCTTACAAAACAGAAGAGATTTTTCTGAGAGAACAGAAAGTGAGTTTTTTTGTTGTTGTTTTTGTTTGGTTGTGGGGGTTTTTTAGTTTGTTTGTTTGTATTTTTTTTTCCATAAAGAGATAAAATTAAGTTCTTGGGAATTAACATTTTTAACATACTTCTGCCATGGTAATGGAGGATTGGTTTTTTTTTTTCTACATCAATGTTCTTTTTTGTACCTGCTCTATCAGTGTATATTTGGCTGTAGGGAAAGAGGCAAATTGATCAGTGAATGCTTACGGTGTAAAAACATATTCTCAAAGCATATCAGAAAGAACAAACATGCTTTTTGTCTCATACCATGGTTAAATCTTAGTCCGTAATATAATGAATTCTGTGGCTTCATACTACAGACTGATGTTCATAATAGAGTGCAAAAAATTTGAAATGACACAGTTCAGAAGATAAAGGTACGCATAGCAGAAAGAAGAAATGACGACAGGCAACATTTATCTGTGTTATAATTGACTGCAGATTCAGTTTGCACATATCAGGTAGGAATCAGGGTACTCTTCTTGTTCAATATAGAACATATCACTGTACTGACATCACCTTAAAAAATTACGTTGTATGTCTTTGCTTCATCTCTTATTCCACAAAGGCTTGGATGGGTGCTTAGCTTATTTGTCTCTTGTAGTGGGAGTCTGCAAAGCTCTGAATTCCATGAAGTTCCACGGTGTTCTAGAAGGTGAGCATAGGCCTCATGAGTAGTCCTGAATTTCCTGCCTGCACTCACTGGGCAAACAAAACAGTATGCCTCAAAGGACATACATACAAATTTGAAACTTTAAAATGCCCTCAAGTAAAGACTTACCTCTATACTAGATCAAATGCATCTCAGTGCCAAAGACTGTACAATTCTTGTCTTGTTATATCAGATATTCACAGTAGTCTCAATTGTTTGGAGTCTCAAGGTTACTAGATTTTCTGTAAGTTTCTCCAGTTTATTCACTATTCCACAGAATTCAGCTCTGATTATATAGCATACATATGGTAGTAAAGAAATGTCTCACTTGCGTACTACAACTTTATTTGAGCACAGTGGTGTCATCAGATTATCAGGATTGGATTCACCAAGGGGAAATCATGCTTGAACAACCTAGTAGCCTTCTGTGGTGTCATCACTAGCTGAGTAGATCAGGAGAGAGAAGTGGATGTTGTGTACCTTGACTTTGGGAAGACGTTTGGTACTGTCTCCCACAATATCCTTGTAATGAATCTTTGAAAGTGTGGATAGATGAGTGAACAGTGAGGTGGATTGGCAACTGGCTGACTCACAGAGCTCAAAGGATTGTAAACAGTGGTGCAGAATCTAGCTAGAAGCTTGTAACTAGCAGTATTCCCCAGGAGTTGTTGCTGAATCTGGTCTTATGCAACATCTTCATAAATCGCTTAGATGACAGGATAGAGTCCACTCTCAACAAGTTTGAGCAAGTTTGCTGATGATATAAAGCTGGGGTGAGTGGCTGATACACTAGAAAGTTGTGCTGCCATTCAGCAAGACTTGGGCAGACTGGAGAGTTGGGCAGAGAGGAACCTTATGAGGTTCGATGAGAGCAAATGCAGAATCCTACACCTGTGGAGGAATAACTGCATGCATCAGTACAGGTTAGGGCCTGACCTCCTGGAGAGGAAATCTGCAGAAAAGGGCCTGGGTGTTCTGGTGGACAACAGGTTTACCATGAGCCAGCAGTGTGTCCTTGTGGCCATGAAGAACAATGGTATCCTGTAGTGCATTAAAAAGAGTGTGGCCAGCAAGTCAAGGGTGTTGATCCTCTCCTTCTACTCTTCCCTGGTGAGACCACATCTCAAATACTGTGTCCAGTTCTGGGCTCCTCAGTTAAAAAAAAACAGGGAACTTCTAGAGATAATCCAGTGGAGGATGACAGAGGTGAGTAAGGGCCCAGAGCATCTCAGGTATGAGGAAAAGCTGAGAGACCTGGGACTCTTCAATCTGGAGAAGAGAAGGCTGAGGGGGATCTCAACAGTGTTTTTAAATATCTAAAGTGTGGAAGTCAAGTTGATGGTGGCAGACTCTTTTTTGTGGTATGCAAAAATAAAAGAGACAATGGGTAGAAACTGGAACGCAGGAAATTCCATATTAACGCAAGGAAGAGATTTTTTTACTGTCAGAGTCAGAGAGCACAGGAACAGGCTGCTCAAATTGATTGTGGAGTCTCTTTCTCTGGAAATATCCATGATCTGCCTGGTTGCTTTCCTACGCGATGTGCTATGAAAAGCCTGCTGTAGCAGGGGGTTGGACTCAGTGATCTCCAAAGGTCCCTTCCAAGTCCAACAATTCTGTGATTCTTTGATCACTGACTAGCTAGACTGGTAGTCAACCTGGAAACTTTGGATCCATTGGAAAAATACTTATATCAGTATGATGCCTGTTCCAAAAATTAAAGGTCTTTTTGTTTTAGATCAATTTCTTTTGTGATTGGAGCATCTATCATATTATATTTGAAGTATTTATTGACAGAGCAACTTCAGGAAGATTACCTGTACATGGTGATTAAGATAATGTGTACCACAGGCATCTCATAAAAAATTTCCCTTGTTACACCAACGAGCAGAAACCTTCTTCTTGCCATATGCATCTGGGTTACTGCTTTCCCTGTGTGGGTGGCTCAGTGTCAACACTGGTTTGATCTACCAGCTGTAGTCTATGCTTTTTACACTGGGAGATCCTGACATCAATTGCTGATGTGTTAGCCAGAATTGCTTCTGTTGTACTGGGGCTGACAGCAGAAGTGATGGTAGCACCCAGTGGCTGATAAAAAGAGACATGATTTGAGCTACTGAAATCTCAGACAAACAAAAAAGACTTTCTACCCCTTCTAGCTCTTGTCTAGGTCTTTCTAACAGTAGTAATTGTCCACTTAAAAACATGGAATATAGCATTCTCCATGATGAGCAGCTTTCATAACATATTTTGAGATGACAGTGTAAGATAGTTGGATTAAATTTATGCAATGAAGTGTATTGGAGTATACCAATTACACTTTAAAAATTTTTCTTTTATTTGAGCTTGCTTCAATTAGGAAGGTACTGCCTTGAAGGAATGAAAGAGGCAGGAAACCAATCTGTAAGATGATTGGTAATATGAGATGGAACCAGATGGATATGAAAAATACAGAAGATGCAGTGCTGCTAAGTTAAAAATTCTCTGAAAATAGGGTAAGATACTTTTGTGCCTCAGTACTCAAAATTAAGTTGGATGTTTTTCTTGTACCAGTGCCTAAGAAATATAAATAAGAAGATGTATGATTCAGTGAAGTAAATTAGTCAGACTGACAAACTTATTTTGAGGACTTTTGTATAGATGTGGTGTCTGTTATTGTAAGCGAGTACTGTCTGGATTTTTAAAAACATCTCGTATATTTCTCATTGTACTTATTACAATTTGCTTAGTAATATGATGTCCTTATAGCAATTCTAGTACAATTGCAATTAAGCAAAAAAGAATAAAAAGCAGCTGAGTTTTGACACTGGCTGTTATTTTTAACTGCGGTCAGATGTAACTATACAAACTGCAGATACAATGGTTATTCTTTTGTGGTATGTGTGTGTCTGTGAATTCATATTAAACATATTTTTTATATAGGTAAATACAGTTTTATATTCTAGACATTTGTGAAGTTTTGAAAATATATAGATTAGAAAGGTTGCTAATAGATCATCCTATATGCATAGAAGCAGAAGAAATTATCTGCTTTGCAAAAGAGATGCTTAAACTGAACTGTACCACTGAAATAGGTATGACTTCTTTACAAGTAACCTTGGGAAGTGAATTGCCAATTAAACATCTTGCCTTTTCCTCGGTTTTGGAGTAATACATGTACAACAAATTTTATCCACATGTGATTTGCAGGATTGGAGCTCTCAGAATGTAGTTAAGCATCAGTGGGTCTTCAATTTCAGATTCAAATTAGTAACATACATTTTACTTTCTTGTTAGACATCTTTTCAAGAGTGGATATAGTTTCTTGAAGTTCAGTGTCATGATAAATCAGCGATATTTGATATATTTCTCATGTTTCATCATGAGGCTGAGACTGGGCCACATGTTAAGTGTCAGAGACTTGTCTTCACAATGCAAGGGGTAATACTTTGTATTAAACATGGCAGGTACAGTGTGGGAAGCAACACACTGTGTTGGAAACTGATGAAAGAAGAAAGTTCTGTCCTAAGATTTCTTCTAATTTGTGGCGGGGTCTTTTGTTTGTTTTTTCTGTTTTTGTTTTTGTTTTTAAATAATCATAACAAGAAACAAAATTTAATATCAGAGAGCTTTTAGGATAACAGTTTGGCTAGGATTGCTGAGTATTCTCCAGGAAGTTTTTGCTTTGAGATTGTCCTGAATCTCTTTCATTTAAGAGAATTTCTGTTTTAGATCTACTTTTAGATCAAATAGCTGTTTCTTAATGGAAATGCTTTCCATCAAGATAAGCAATTATAAAAGTCAGTAAAACTCTCCCTTGATTCCCAATGGGTTCAGTACTTTCACCTGTGAATACCACCTCTGCTTATGCATACCTATCTATCTGTCTATCTTTTTTATTATTTTTTTTTTTTTATTTTTTTTTTTGCAACTATTGAGCTCTGAAGTGTTTCAGAAGGGGACCCCCTGTTCATCTTTGTGAAAGGGTACAGTCACCACTCACGTTTCCCCTATCCCACTCTTGCAAGGAAATATAATGACAGACACTTATTTAGTTTGTAAAAGTTGAGTTTATGTTAATTTTCAGTAGGTTAAATGCTTAGGGATTATTGTTTTCTTGCACAGAACTACTGTTTACCTGCCGACTACTGTTATCAAGCTCAGATGGCTTCATATTCCCTGAGAGAATGGGGATTTAAGCTTTGAAATATAAAAGCCATAAAGATCTTATCTAAGTAGAAGCTGCATAAACTGGCAGCACTCTGTGGGAAGTGAGTAATGGACAACTCTATATAGCAGGAATATGTCTCTCCTTCAGAACAATTATGTTCATATGTTTCAGAGCACTGAAATGTTTACTAATTTCTACATAAAGCTTTATTTTTTATTCCATATGCATCCAGCACTTTGAGTAGAGGTTTGTGGAGCTGTAGCTGTGAGAATTTGGAGCAAATTCTGTGGATACAGGACAGATAAATCTGGGGTGTTTATTCAATAATTTTGCGAAGAAAATTGAGCTGTGTATCAAACTAAAATCAATATCCGTATTCCAGTATTTAGGATCATGTTCTAACTACCTTTCTGTTATTTGAAAAATGATACTATCAGTTAGGGAAAACAAATACACTTAGTAACTGAAGCTGTCTGATAATTAAATTTGACTCTAGAAACAATAAATACAATTGACACAATCTCATCATAAGGCTGTATTTTTTAATGTTATTTTTAATGCATCATCATAAGCTGACAATGGTCTTTCAGTTTAACGGTAATTAACATCTCTTGATTGTTTGTATTTGGCTTACAGTATGTCTCGATGTTATGTGTTCTGAACTGTAAAAGGTGCATGATTGTGCTGTTTCTGTTCAAGTTGTTTCTAATTAATAACTTCACTGTCCAGTGTTCTTTCAATAAGGGTACCTATTACAATATTTGCATTATTTTAGATACAGAGAAACTGGCATTTCAACCAAGTGGAATGATGCATCTTAATGTACAGTGAGAGCATATATTTATGTGTATATACACATATGTGTATATGTGGTTATTGTTTTAAATCGATCCTCTCACTTCTCATCTCGTCACATTGAACTTCCCAAAACTCGGGCTTCTGGAAAGAATCAGGACTTTTCATGAATGCTGAAAACCATAATTCTTGAGATAATTAATATATAGTTGTTACATTTGCTAGAACTTCTTCTTTTCCCAAAATTCAGCACAGGCATCATTAAATAAAGGTCTAATGATTAACAGATGCCAGAAAATGCAGGAGTTCTCTACCTGTACAAGTAGCTTAGTGAGTGAAGAAACTGTGTCATTTTATCCTTTTGATCCTTGAGTTAGCAACTAATAAGTGAAGTGTTTATTTTCTCCTGTGATTATACAACAAAGTGAATTTACTTTATATATTCACTCTAAGCATCTATTTGAATTTCAGCAGTAAAATTATAAGGCATTTATCTAATTATTATTTTAGTAACAGTAAGACTATCTTGCTTATAAAAAATTAAATATTAGAGAAAAAAAAAAAGCTCTGAATATTCTTATTAGTTCCAGTGTTTGTTTGGTTGTTTTTGGTGGGTTTTTTTTTGGTGGGTTTTTTTGTTTGGTTGGTTTTGGGTTTTTTTTTTGGTTTTTTTTTTGTAAAACTTAATCTTATTCCTCAACTACTACTCTTAAAATATACATGCAACATGAATTAAATGAAAACTTTTTGGTATTAAATTACAGAATAATGAATATCGTTTCAGTAAAGTACGTAAATCTCAATAGCAACACACATTCAAATCTGTTTTAGCTTAATGATATCAGGTAGCCAAAACATATTTGGCACTCTGACAGGATTTGTGTAAGGTTTCTCCTTTGGATGCACCTGACTTCGAATTTCAAATATGACCTTTTGTAGCAGGTGGACTAAAATTCCGTATTTATTTAGTTATTTATTAAAGACAGAGAATTGCACATCTGCCTTAGATTCAGTTAGATCTTTGGTGATGGGCTTTGAAGAGAATAATTTATGTGATTTTTGTTTTGCTTTCTTTGTTTGGGCATGGTAACTTTTGCTTTGAGGTTTGTTTGGAGTTTTTTGGTTTGCTCTTAACTGCCAGTCTTTACGTTCCATTTGAGAAATTCCTGGTAGCACTGCTAAGTGTAAACTCTTCTTTGAAAAACAGAAAGAAACTTTAGCTAAATATCTAGTTTCTCATAGAAATGGGAAAAGTGAAAAGTGCTTCCTTCCCCATTGCCTGAGGAAAAAAAAAATGCAAAAGCAAAATTTTTCTTGATAGAAAAGATACATATTTCAAGCATGCGAGACTAAAATATCCTTATTTTTGGTCTGGAAGTAATATATCGTTATACAGTAATATACTGTATTCATCGAATAGGGGTTGTTTGGGTAATTTTTCCATTGTTTTCCAAGCATCATTCTAAATATAATTTTCCATTTGGATAATGTGAATGGTACCCATTATTGAAAGGTAGTCTGTATTTGTACTAATACAGAGGATGCCAGTTTAGAAATGAGCCTGATTGCATGGTTCATTTTGTTCTCCTTTGTAGAGCCAGGCTGCGGCCCACTACAAAGGCACTAAACATGCCAAGAAGCTCAAAGCACTGGAAGCCATGAAAAATAAGCAGAAATCTGTTACTACCAAGGACAGCGCAAAGACTACCTTCACTTCCATCACTACCAATACCATCAATACCAGCTCTGACAAACCAGGTTAAGCGACAATCTTTGTTGTGGGTTGTTTTTTTTTTTGTTGTTGTTGTTTTGTTTTGTTTTGTTTTCTGTTGTTGTTATTGTTGTTGCTTTGTTGTTTTTTTTTCTTCTTTTCTTCCCTCCCCCCCCCCCCCCCCCCCCCCCTTAATTCCATGTCTGTTTGGTTGTGTGCTTGCCCCATTGATTCATGCTTCATCCATTTTTCCGTGTGGTACTGATTTCTTTTAGTACTTTTAGTATGCTGGTGAGAGTATGACAGTCATGCAACCGATTTCTCTTTATGAAAAGAGGCTTGTCATTCTTTTAGGATAGATTGCAATACTTACATTTCGATTATTTTTTATAACAGCTAACCTGTTACATATCAACTGACCTAACCCTCATAGCCTACACGCAGTACCTGTCTCTTAATCATTATTTATGGCATGTTTCTTTTAACAACAAATAAAGCAGCAAATTGCACTAACTCTTTCTAGAAGCCTCTTGCTAAAACATTGTTAGCTTAAACCCAGTTTTCATGAACTTCAAACATTACATTATTTTTTTAAAGTGACTATTACATGGTTTTGAGCTGGAAAATAGCAGTATAACCTCTATTCCACATAATCAGGTAAGTGTTGTTGATTACAATTATTCTGCTTAAATGAGTCTTCAGAATGAAATCATATCTTTTAAATTGTTGAGTGGGTAAAAGGCACTCCTTTGCAAATAAAATCTATGTGCATATTTGGTGAAGTCAACGGGGTTTGATTAAGCTTGCATTTTAAATGCAGTATTATTCTACTGGAAATTTCAAAGGAAGGCTGCAAGTCCATTGAAGGGTATCTTGGTACCTCACAAGGTATGACTGCTTTTCTCTCCATGAAGATACACAGTTCAAGTAGTTAATCATATTCAACCCCTGTTAACCAAACAAGCCAAAAACAGCAACAGTAAAAAAAGTTAAAGCTGTGAAAAATCAAAGACCTTTCTACTTATGCTAGAAGCTGTTCATTTCCAACCATTTCTGATTCCTGTCTTGCACTGTAAATAGTTGTGCACTAACTAATTGTTGCAAAAACGAACAAAAAAACTCCTTGCAGATATGTAATACTTTCTTTAGGTTATATTTTTGTTATATTTGTTATAGACAGATACCAGTAACTCTCTCACTCTTTCTCTCTCTCTTTCTCTCTCTCTCCCTCTCTCTCGCCCTTTCCTTCTCTCTTTCATATATATCTATTATAGACAGCATATGCTTTAATGGAAATCTATGTCATAATAATAGTATTATTGCTTTAAAGAACAATTGTTACAATATCGTTGTGCTTATTACAAATATGTATATTCCTGAAAATATTCTATGTGCTTTTGCCTCTAAGATGGAAGAAGTGAAGCATGGCTGAATGGTATCGAAGATGGGAAATGTCAAAAGTTATATATATATAAAAACAATATGTTTCTAAGCATACCAGTATATTTTAAAGTTTCTTCTGATGCTACCTCTTCACAACAGTTGTGTCCTCATAACAGTTTGAGGGACGTTTTATTGAAAAAGTGAGTTACTATTCACAAAAAAAAATGATTGCTATTTTGAGAGAATGAGAAAAAAAGAGATTTTTGAGCTTTGATTTGCACTATTGAAAAGCTTTTTTTCTTATTCGGTGTAAGCTTAGAGCATTATTCAGGGTTTCCTTAAAACAGTCAGAGTCTTTCCATCAGGCTTTGAATTAGATCCCTGACAAGGAATATAAACTGTCTCGCATCCAAGGTCAGTAGTACAAATCAATATTTGTATCAGCATAAATAAGAAAACGTCAAAAAACTGGTTGCCTACAAAAACAGTGACCTGTGTGGAAATTTCTTCAGTTTTATACACTGTGTGTAACTTCTTGAATTTATATTTTAGAATATATATACACATATATGTATGTACGTGTATACATACGTATTCTGTACTTGTGTTGCTGACCTCAGTGGCATTCTGTGGGGAAAAGAAATAATATTCGTTGACAAACAATCTAAAATCTGTCTCTGACAAAATACTGAGAGCGCCTGTTCAGCTTGTAGCAAAAGTCCTATTCAATCACTGGCATTAAAATAAAAAAAGGTAGCCAATTCAATCCAAACAGAAATACGGGTGTTACAGGTCAGCACTGATGTGACTGGTGGTCACAGTGACTGGCATCCCTGGTACAAGTTTTCCTCTGTAGAATCAGGTACAGCATTAAAACAAACAAACAAACAAACAAACAAACAAATAAATAAATAAATAAATACAATTTTGTTAGCCAAAAGGCTGAAATTTTCTGTCAAATATGACAAGTTAAAAAACCTCATAAATCAGGTTTTCTTTCCTTCCCTGGATTTTATATTCACTCTATAGTGCTTCCAAGAGCAAAAAGTGTTTCCTGAAAGACAGAATAACATTAGAATATGCTGCACTGTATGCACTGTTTTCAAGGATTACAGTAAAAGGCGCATATTCTGATAGTAACAAGCACTTCTGAGGGAATAGCTAATTTATACATCTCATGAATTGATCATTCATAAATAGAAATAAGTTCTATTACCTTCACTTGTGATGATCTGCAATAAAAGCTTTCCCTACAGTACTTTAGAACTCTGCGCAGGAGACTAACACTTGATCCCAAATATGCAAAGGATAAGGTCATGTTCATATCACCTCCAATACATCATGTACAGCAGTGTTTAAGTGGTGAATTACATGTCAGTCACAGCACATTGGTTAGGATTTCACTTCACTGGTTTTGCGCATACTTAACAGCCCCAGCAAATGAAATACCTTCAGGAAATCTATGCAGTGCTATGCAATGCTATGCAGTGAAGATTGGGAAAAAGACCAATAAATGTTGGAGGCTATGCAATCCACTATGTAAGCAGACTCCCTAGAACCTTTAATAAATGATTCCTGACTGTCACACTGTATGTGTATAGGAGAAAACATGAAAGATGGGGTCATTTTTCTTATTCTGTGAAAGTCAGAATTCTTTTTCCTTTTTTATCTCCCTTAAAGAACCATTAGAATCCTTAGAAGGCTAGAACTTAAGAGGTCTTTGGAAGGAACTAAAAACAAAGTTATATTGCCAGTCACATAATGAATGATCACATTTTTAACATATGACAACCTTGCTACCTGTTCTATTATTTTATATCCTTCTATCACC